>OU383782.1:18762391-19962391 GCA_910950805.1 Acrocephalus scirpaceus scirpaceus
CTGTTCTCTGGGCATTTTTTCCCCCCAGACATCCCACTTGAGAGTGCAGTTTGGGAGTGATGTTCGGATATTTAGGTGAGAATCCCATTAAAGTTAATGAGACATGTGGTTAAAAGCCTGTGTGTTAACAATAAACTTTGCTGTTTATTGGCTGCCGGAGAGGAAAGGTCACACTGGCTCCCTGCTCCTGCTCCTGGATCTTCACCTTCTCCTTTAGATCTTGGAGGGCACTGAAAGAGAAGAATGAAAGGCACAGGGCCTTGCAAATCTTCTTTCTTCAGCTGCCAGGATTGTCCTGTAGCTCCAGTTCCTTTTGAAAAGGAGCTGTAGGAATTACAAACCTAAGCAGAGCTGTTATCCCTAATTGCCTAAAGCACGGCGAGGGCAAGTTAGTGCTGAAGAAACACAAGGTTAACTTGTGCAAAAACTGGTGTTTTGTGCAGAAAAGTCCACCAGAACCAGGAGGAAATAGCAGATTCTCTGAGAAGGAACTTCTATTTGTTTTGTGCAGAAAATTCCACCAGAACCAGGTGGAAATCGCAGATTTTCTGAGAAGGAACTTTTATTTGTTTTGTGCAGAAGATTCCACCAGAACCAGGAGGAAATAGGAGATTTTTCTGAGAAGGAACTTTTATTTGTTTTGTGCAGAAAATTCCACCAGAACCAGGAGGAAATAGCAAACTTTCTGAGAAGGAACTTTTATTTGTTTTGTGCAGAAAATTCCGCCAGAACCAGGTGGAAATCGCAGATTTTCTGAGAAGGAACTTTTATCCCACTGTGTGCCACTGTAGGATGCTGGGCACAGTTTGTTTATCCCAATTTAGATAATGCACATGAACAATAAATATTTGCCCAGGCATTCTAAAGCACAGCACACACCTCCACCTGTGCCCTTGCCTGAGGATTTTTGGTTGGGAATTCTGCTGCTGTAGCAGGAGGAGGAGATGAGCACAGGTCTGAGCTGGGATAGGAGGGAGAAAAGGGGAAGAACTGCAGCCTCATAAATGAATCCCAGAGAGTGAAGGTGAAATTCCAGCCCCTCCACCTGGGCTTGGCTTAGAGTAGCATCCAATTGATCAGGAAATTGGTATTTCTAAACGCTGTTCTTAAATGCTCTAAAGAATAAATGTTATTTAAGTTCCTTGTGCCTCTGTCTTCTCACGGGGATTATGATATTTAAGTCTCGGTAAACACGAGCTGAGAGCCTCAGGTGAAACATGCAGTAAATGTAATCTTTGTAATGCGAGCAGGAGTCCAGCTTTAGATCCTTCTTTTCATTCATTTATTAGCCCAAAGGTGATCTCTGTTCTCTATTGTGACAGAGTTTATGTGCTGTAATGAGAAGTTAGCTATTCAATGCTGCATTTTTTACCCTGTTTCTAAACTCAGTAGAAAATGACATTAACCATTGTATTGAGCTGAAGAGCTGAAGTACAACAAGGTTAAAGACAGCTTTTGTACTAAAAGGAAAATAAGATTAAAATACTAAAGTTAAAAAAAAAAAAGAAATACATGGGGTGAAATGAAACATTAAGATTAAACGACTAACACGGGTGGGTGAAGTTCAGTGTAAGTAGGAGTGTTTAAGATGAGAAGGATTTTATCCAACAGTGAATTGGCTAATGATGTTGCTAATGTGGGATCCCACAGCTGACAGCTTGTTTCTGTCCTAGACTGTGGAGAAAGGAGAATGTCACCCAGCTGTGCCTGCCATCAGCCACGGGCCAGCCCCTTCTGTCCTCTCATCTTCGTGTGGGGAGAAACCCAGAGCAGTGGGAAGGGCTGTGCTTGCGTGGGAGACAGGATCAGAGAGTTGGAATCAGGAGAGTCTTTTCCTTTTGGTGCTCCTTTGTAAAGAATGAAGAGCTTGACTTAGCCAATATGTCAAGCAACAATCAATTTATTAATTCATTAATTAAAAAATGGTAAAATGTGAGCAAAGCAGCCCGCAGAGTACAGTGGGGGTTCTCCCTCCAACTGCACGCTGACTGCTGATTTTTGCTGGTATTTATTGAGCATCTTCATAAGAGTTTCTCAGCAGGTTTTTTTGTGGTTTCCTCCTAGTTTCTATTTGTGAAATCTGATTTCTATACTCCATTGTGATCAGTTCCTATTGGTGACGTTAAATTTCTATATCTCGGGGTTGTAAATTAGTGATGGTGAGATCCAGCTTCCTTTTCCAGGATGGTAAATCTGTGATGATGATGTCTAGCTTCCCTTTCCAGGATTGTCCACTTTTCTTTTATTTATTTCTTTTATTTCTTTCCTCTATTTAGGTGATTACAACTCCTTCCATATATATTCTAAAACTATAGTTCAAAACCTTTTATTTCAAAGCAGCTTAAAGCTTATGATAATTTTATTTTCAAAGCAAACAATAATACTTCTAATTCTTCTATCTTACATGTTAAAGGCCTATAAAACTCATACTAATTAAAAAAAACTCTTAAAACTTATATTGTGAAAACTTTAAAGCTCACATTATTTACTTATAAACAAGCAAAATATTTGTCCAAAAGCCTCTTTCCATGCTTTTTCCATTTGTTCATTAAAACTCATTTTTATACCTGCCTTATGGCCTCTTTCCACATATTTCACAACCACAACTACACACCTGACATAAAACACAACCCCACATTTCACACCTTGAAGAAAAAAATCTAAAATACTGCCAGATAAACCCAAACACCTGCTGGAAAACATTTCCAAACAGAGAGCAATGTTTGCTGACTTTCCCTGGCAGCAAGGTGAGCTGGGATATTGGCCCGTGTGGACAGAAGTATTTTGCCCTTTAGACAGGGAAAGCATGAAAATTCCAGTGCAGACAGCAGGAACTAATTAATTGGTTAATAATGGTGTCATTAATATGCTTATTACTCATTTCCTCGGCGGTACCACACAGGTGCTCCAGCCGTAAATAGCTGCTGTGCTGGGGCTGTGCATGCCTGGAATGAGGAGTGTTCTTCTGCAGGAAAGTGGCTCCGTGGTGATGCCTCAGGATTTCAGCTTTTATATTTTCCATAGATTTGTAACCCTGCAGTTCTTTAGTGCAGAACTCCAAACTCCACACACAGTGGGAGCTGCTGCTTCCCCACTTTGGGCAGACACAGCAATTCCTCTGCAGGCCTGGCAGTCAAGGACACCTCACTGCCTCAGGCCTGAGAGATGGAAACAAAAGGGAGTTGGGGGCAGCAAACTTGGGGTGAATGACTTCATTACCTGGAGCTGGAATTGGAAGTTGAACCTCGTTTTTCACACCCCAAAATGCAAATGGAGCAAACTGATCAAAGTGTGCAAACCCATGACCTGGGGTCCATTTTTGGGGCTTTGTCTGCCCTAAATGTACCTGAAGGCCCTTCAATCAATAGAACAGCTTTTTATTCCCTGAATTCTCTCTGCCCTCTGTTTTTAGGTAGCCCCAAAAGGCACCAGTGGGATCCCTCCGAGGGCTCTGATCCTCCCTTCCCAGCAGATTTCCAGGGACCCTCCCTGTGGGAAGGATGATCCTGAACATCCTCACAGAGCTGTTTCCTTCCTCACTTTGTTCAATATTTGTGTGAAATAGTGTAAATTAAATTTGGGTTTTTAGATAGAAAACAGATGCTTTTAAGGTATTTTTCTCTGTTTCCAGCCATGATGACCCCTGAGTGAACACTGGCTGTTAACTTGCACATGGAGTGGCAAAATTCCCTGATATTTCCTTATACAGTAACATATAAGGGCAATTCTTCCACATCAATCAAGGTGATTTGGAAACCTGAGTTCCTATATAAAAAGGGGTATGGGGAACTGCAGCTGGGCAGGTGATGAATTGTGAACAAAATATTTCTTTTCAACACTTCCAATCTATCACTGCAGATTTATTTTTTGTTAGAATTTCTATTTCTAAGCAAAGCCACAGATTCTGATCAGTCTGAAAGTTGAGTTTGATGTGTAACAGATGATTGCAAGTGATCTTAACATGCAAGAAGTTTGGAATTATCTGCCAGAAGCTGAGAATCGATATTTTGAGAGAGGGTGGAGATGGAAATGGAGATTGAAGGAAAAATTTCGAACCAGGTGTATTAGGAATGTAAGAGACTGGTTTTACTGAAAATTGAGGGCAGTTGGGATCTTGGTTATTCATGTGTCTCTAATTCTTATCAGAAGCAAAAAAGGAGATGCAGCCCTCTATTTTCAAAGTGTTATCAATTAAATTTGTAGAGAAAACTGATCTTGGATTCTGGATATTTCCTTGACTTTGTGCCTTCACATCTTCAGCTTTGTCTGAGGTCAGATTTGAGACTCCAGCAAGGAGATGTAACCAGGAGGGGCTGGAGAAATTGCTGGAAATGGATTAACTGGGCAAGTTTCTTAATTCCCTTGGTCTGCCTCTTTCCTCAAATAGCAAAAAGGAGATTATTTTGCCCTTTCTTCTCTACTTCTTAATGAGTGTAAATTTGCTGCAATGGAAACTTTTCCTGTGTCCTGAAAAGTAAAATCAGGACACACCTGCTACCCAAGAATAATACTAATAACAATAATTGCATGACTACTATAAAAGAATTGTTGATGAGGCCTCAGTGGAGTTAGCAAATGATGAGGATGCTCAAATGAGCAGCTCTATTTGCTTACAGATCCCTGTGCTCCCACTTCTGCACTTCAGCAGTTGTTGGAGCGTTCCATGGGAATTTGGGAAGCATTTCTGGACTCACAAATGATAGGGAAAATGTCAGGAATGTTGAAAGATCTCCTCTCTCCTCAGCTGAGAGGACTGGGTATTGATTTATACAAGCCTGCATCACGTTCATTTAGATAGGTGTTCTGTGTGTTGTATTTTTTTTTCTTCCCCAATCAATATTTTCTCCAATTTGGCTGCTGGTAACAGTCAGGCTGCAGGCCAGCATTCCCATGTCAGCACAGGAGCTCAGCCTTTGCTTTAATTGTCAAGAGCATCTGGCCCTCTTTGCCTCCTGCTTGCCCCATCTGAGCCACATCCCCTGGCTGGCGAGAGGGAGCCTTAAATTTGATGAAGAAGTTGGTTACAAGGCAGTCCTGCACCTTAAATGCCGTGACATTTCCTAGGTATTAACATAAGAACATTAAATTAAAATTACGCTCCTCGGGGACCGCAGCTCTGTGCGGCCAGGGAGAATTCGGGGCTGGTTCAAGGAGCCTCAGGGTTTAAGCTGATTGCATTCACAGTTCTCACATTCCTGCCAGGGGTGCACACAGCCAGGAGGCAAATTCTGCTCCACGATGGCCTGAGATGGCTCAGAAACATAGAATCACAGAATCACAGAATCATAGAATCACAGAATGAACTGGGTTGGAAAAGACTTTTGAGATGATCAAGTCCAGCCTATGACCTCACACCTCCTCATCAACTAAACCCTGGCAATGAGTGCAACGTCCAGGCTGTTTATAAACACCTCCAGGGATGGTGACTCCACCACCTCTCTGGGCAAACCATTCCGGTGCTCAATCACTCGTTCTGTGAAGAATTTTTTTTCTGATATCTAACCTAAACTTCCCCTGGCACAGCTGTCCTCTTGTTTTTTTTTTTTAAATTTTGTTGTTGTTGTTGTTTTTAGTTTTGTTGTTGTTGTTGTTGGGTTTTTGTTGTTGTTTTTGCTGTTGGTTTTGATTTTAGTGGGTTTTGTTTGTTTGTTTCGGTTTTTTTAATCACAGAATTTCTGGATTGGAAGAGACCTCCAAGATCATTGAGTCCAACCCAGCCCCAACACCTCAACTAAACCACGGCACCCAGTGCCACATCCAGGCTTTCCTTAAACACATCCAGGGATGGTGACTCCACCACCTCCCCGGGCAGACCATTCCAGTACTTTATCACCCTCTCTGTAAAAAACTTTTTCCTTACATCCAACCTGTATTTCCCTTGGCACAGCTTGAGGCTGTGTCCTCTGGTTCTGTCAGTGCTGCCTGGAGAAAGAGCCCAAGCCCAGCTGAGCACAGGCACCTTTCAGGGAGCTGTGGAGAGTGATGAGGTCACCCCTGAGTCTCCTTTTCTCCAGGCTGAACAAGCCCAGCTCCCTCAGCCGTTCCTCACAGGGTTTGTGTTCCCAGCCCCTCTCCAGCCTCGCTGCCTCCTCTGGACGCGCTCGAGCGTCTCAACGTCCACCCTGAACTGAGGGACAGAGCTGGACACAGCACTGAGTGTCCATCCTGAACTGAGGGACAGAGCTGGACACAGCACTGAGTGTCCATCCTAAACTGAGGGACAGAGCTGGACACAGCACTGAGTGTCCATCCTAAACTGAGGGACAGAGCTGGACACAGCACTCAGTGTCCATCCTGAACTGAGGGACAGAGCTGGACACAGCACTGAGTGTCCATCCTAAACTGAGGGACAGAGCTGGACACAGCACTGAGTGTCCATCCTAAACTGAGGGACAGAGCTGGACACAGCACTGAGTGTCCATCCTAAACTGAGGGACAGAGCTGGACACAGCACTGAGTGTCCATCCTAAACTGAGGGACAGAGCTGGACACAGCACTCAATGTCCATCCTAAACTGAGGGACAGAACTGGACACAGCACAGAAAAAACCTCCCAAAACCATGAAGAAGAAGAAAGAAGAAGATGAAGGACCCATACAACCCCCAGAATCCTCCATATTGTTTCATATATATACCAAAATCTCAAAATCCAAGTTCCCAGAATTCCAACAGTTATTCCAACAGTTATCCACATAACCCAAATTCTGCTAAAGCTGGGTTGGTGCTCCTGGAGTTATTTTGAAATAGGATCTGTTGCTCTGCAGTAAATTGGAAACTATAACTCGGGTTTTGATTAATCTTTCTCTGAAACATGGAGGTCATCCCTAACTTCCAGATATTTCTATTCTCCGTGTGTATTAATTTCTAGTAGCCTGGGGTTTGATACATATTTCTCTGTTTCATTTCCACAATTAATGGCTCTAAGACAACACAGATAAAAATGCAAATGAGCAACTCATCTTTATGCTTTCCAACTACGTATTTACAATTGCAGTTACAGTGAGCTTTTAAAACTGCCCAAACAGCTTTTCCTGCAGACAGGAAAATTATGAAGTTACCCTTCTAAATTACAGATTTTAAAAATTGCTGTCATTTTAAATAGCCATATTTTTTATGTTTATTGGAGCTCTTTTGAGTATAAATGCAACACAGGCTTTCTTTTTTGTAATGCAGAGACATACATGGTATTAGCATAAAGAGAAATCCACAGACATATAAATATGAATATTTTTTTTCTTTTCTGCAATCTTCTCTGTAATTTTAGAGTAGAGACCCATAAAAGTGAGCATTTCTTGCAATGGTTTTCCCTAAATTCTCTTCCCGGATGCACTGCTGTGACAACATCCTGGAATCAAATGTGAAAAAGAAAGTACAAGAAAATTGTGGATCTTGACAAAAACCACGGGGCTGTTACAGCTGCAGCATAATGGGGGCACTGGGAAATTAAAACTTCTCACTTTTCCCTGAGCTGCATTTCTACAGCTGGCAGCAAGAACTTAATTTCTGATGATGTGTTAGTTAAAGAGCAAATACTGTTGGGAGGAGGCTGTTCTGACAGGAAAAGTTTCCATTCACCTTCTTGCAGCTAAACCAAAAATTGAACTGAAGCAAATGGAATAAGGAGGTGATGAACATTGCAAATCTGCTGCCTTGGGTGGGATGGGGTTTAAAGGGGATTTTCCCTGTCCTTTCTGACAAAGAATATTCTGAGGATGAGATGAGTTTTTATTGAAGTAGTACCAGGTTAATTCTTCAACAGAACTTGTGGCTGCATCTGAAATACAAGGAAAATATCAGCCCTTGCTCCTGGCAGGGGTTTGGAATGGGATAAACTCCAAGGAGATGCTGCAATGGGCATGCTGAAAGTTGAGTTGAAGGCAGAAAGAAATGAAAGCACACTGGTAATGTTTGGGGGTTTTTAACAGGCAATTAAGGGATAAGAAAAGAAATAAAGGAAGTAAAAAAAGGAAGTGTTGTCTGGGGCAAACAGAATTTCCTCACAGCTCTCAGCAGGTTTTGGATGAAGAGAAAGAGACAGGGAATATCCCTGGAGTGACATCCACTCCTGTGTGGAGCAGGGTCTCCAGCACCTGAACAAAGGTAATCAAAGCCACTCTTGCATCCTTTATTTCCTTTTTATTTCCTTCAAATATTCACAGGAAATGGGATCAGAACTGGCATTGAGGCCTGGCCTGGTAGCCTGGCCTGATTTTAGGTTGTTTCCTCTCCTTGCTGGTGGATATTTCCATGGAGCTTCCACTGGGTTTATGCTGGCAGGGATCATAGCTTGGAGCTGGGCTGGCACTGAGTTTTTAATCCCAGTTTTTCTGTGACCCCATTCATGCTGCAAGATGTCAGAGCTCTGTATGGTAATGAACAGAGATCTGCAGAGGTTTTGGTACAGATTTCTCATCGCTTTTGTGTCAGATTCAGCTGAGCACGGAAAGCTGCACTAAGCACAGGGATTACAGCCACAGTGAAGAGTCAAAATCTCTTCTCTCTTTTCTGATCACATCACTGTGACTGTAATTATATTTCTGAATTGTGTCCTACTGCCAGCTCCTACCTGCCTAGAAGAGGGTATTTGTTTTATCCTTTGTGTTGAGCTGTGTTAGGCAGTGGGGTTGGCAATGTCCCTCTGCTGCTTTACCTCACATTCAACCCTTGATACCAATTAACAAATAATGGCACTTTCATTCATCTCTTACTTGGGTTATTTTACTTCCCTGTTGTTTGAAGGATAGGAGATGTGTTCTGAACTCTTACTGAATTCTCAAAATAAAATACACTCCAGCCACACTTATCTGGGGGATGTCTTTGCAACACAAAATTGTTTGGTTTTTTTTGAGGCACCACCAGGATTTGTGGAAAAGTGATGCCCTGGCAGCAGAGTTCTCCTGACACCCTCCAAAAATAAAATATTTTGGCAAGGCAGGCTTGAAGGGCCATCTTTTTTCTGGTGTTTCTCTCCAGGTTTCCTGTCCAGGACCTGGCCAGGCTCCAGGGGGTCCTGTCTGAGATAAATCCCATTCCACTCGCTTGGACTAAGATTTGTCCTGCTAAAATCAGGCTCCCTGCTGCTAATGATTAACTCAGATCCCTTTTCACCATCAAGGGATGCACATTGGAGAGTAATCTCTACTTTTTTGGAGTTTGGTAAAACCCTGGTGCTGGGGAATTCAATTCCCCAGGTGAGTTCCTGCTTATCAGGAGGGAAAAAGGGCAAAAGTGCTGAGCCCTGAATTTGTGGCAATTCACCTCAATAATACAGATCTGCAGTGAGTGTTTGCAAGGTGGGAGAGAGGGGAAACAAACAATACAGACACTTTATTTATTTATTTATTTTAAATAAGGCTTTATCAATAAAGGAATCTTTGTTTTTTGTTTTAGAAGAATGGTTGGAGACCCTGAAAGTGATGCCTTATTATATTTACTGTGGTATCTACTGCATATTATGCTTTCCTTTCTATCTTCGGGTATAACAGGGCCATCTGTCAAAAATATTGGTAATAGAGAAATACGCAGGATAAGGCAAAAGTAATTACTCACTTTCCTTTGGTCTGATTTACAACAACTTAAGTCAAATAAAAGAGCAAACAATAAAGTTCCCAGGCAAAATCTGAACGGTTTTGGTATCATCTTTCCCCGAGTTTGCTTTGCAGAATATAATTAAATCTGCACTTGGTAGATAAGGAATAACCCTGTTCTTTCCCATCCCACACATGGGCACAGTTGGCTCCCCTAATGTTGTTCTGCAGGGTTTGTAGGAGGGATGGCTTTGCTGGTGCTGCTCACAGCCAGCCAGAACCCAGGACATCCCTCTGTGGTCCAGGACCCTGGCAAGGGCTCCAGAGACAAACCATGAGATTTTGATTAGAACAGTATTAATTTATCATTGGGTGTAAATGTAGAATTTGGGGTTTAACGGAGGTTCAGAGAGGCAAGATGGAGGAATCTGGGTGTGCCCCTGTCCTTCTGCTCCTTCTTCTTGTCCTCCATCTCCTGCTGTGGTGGTGGCACTTTTGGGTTGGTTTAGCACAGCAGTGCAGTGTCTAACACAGGTGATGGGTGTTGGTATTTACTGTAAACATAGAACATGTAATATTTAGTATAAAAAGTTAAGACTGCCTTTGGGGTGGTCAGTCAGTTACGACCAGGACAAGTAGCAAGGATCCCAGCAGTGCCAGATAGGAAACAATGAACAACCTTGAGAAACTGATGTATCTCTACCTCTTCTTCTGGCACAGGGCATGGGACAAGGACAATTGACAAACATCTCAGGGGCCACCAGCCCAGGAACTGAGAACAGCCTGTGCTGCCCCAGAACCCCAACCCTGGAGAGCTGCAGAGCCCTCCCAGCTGTTCCTGCATCCTTCCTGTAGGAGCCTGGGAGCTGTGGGACAGCAGGAGGCTCTTCAGAAGATTCTGTTTGTTGCACAGACAATGTTACAGCAGTCCTGGCTCGTGGGTGACAGAGCCAAGCCTAAAGCTGCCAGCTGCAGCTTAGAGGCAAGCCTGAAGCCACCTCAGTTCTGGTTACAAAGCATTTTATAGGGTTTTTTTTAGGTTTTTTTTTAACTGAACATCTTAATACATAACAACCAATCAGCATCACACACAATACCTTAACCATATTATGATGCAGTTTAAGCTTAAAGTTGTTTTTCTGTTTTCTTGCAGAGGAAAACTCTTCTTACTTGGTAAAAAGATGGTTTTTGTTTGCCTAGGCTTTTCCTGAGATTTATCTTTACTTGGTAAAAAAATGTTTTTGTTTGTAGTTAACTTATCCTTTGCTCTTGGCCATAAAATTCTCCTTCCAATCCATCTCAGCCTTTGTCCAGTAACAGCTAGCTCAGCAATTCCTGATTTAAACATCTTTCATTCTTCTGTACCAAAACTTGCTTCCATCTCTATTCTGTTTTAAAGTTCCACATTCAGAGAGCCTTCTGCTAAACCTACATATCTGTGAAACTTTTCCTGTCAAACTTTCATCTTTCCCAACACTTCCCACCCTCTGTTTGCCATCCCCAGAGGCTGCCAGCCTTCTCTGGGTAAATGATGCACAAGATGCTCAGCAGCCCTGCAAAGAGCTCCCAGCTTGTTTGTGTCATGCCTTGGGGTGACCACCTGGAACAAAGGGTGGACAAAATTAAGAGAATAAAATGTGTATTTATTAAAGACATTTATTCCATAGACACACCTTGGGCAGTCCAAAGGGGCTACACCCAAGATGGAAAATGGTCATGGGTTTTTTCAGACAATTAAAAATTTGGTCTATTTACATATCAGGGGTTAATCCTCCAATCACAGCTTCAGGTAATGAAGTCATTTACTCCAAGTTTGTCCCCCTCAATTCGCTGTTGTTTACGTCTCTCAGGGCCTGAGACAATGAGGTGTCCTTGAGTTTCAGGCCTAGAGAGGAATTGTTTTTGTCTGAATAAAACGGGAGAACAGCAGCTGACAGGCTATGGAGTTCTAGAATTATAAACTAAAGCAGTACAGGATCTGAAAAATAGAAAAGCTGAAATCCTAAGGCATCATGTTGTTGCTGGGTTTTCTCTGGAATCTTTTTGAATGTGAGGATGGGAGGCAATTCTTTGTTCCTGGCTCCTGCTGCAAGATTCCAGGTTTTCCTGGGGATTTTTTTACACATACAGAGCTCTGACATCTTGCAACATGAACGAAGTCACAGAAAAACTGGGATTAAAAACTCAGTGCCAGCCCAACTCCAAGCTATGATCCCTGCCAGCATAAACCCAGTGGAAGCTCCATGGAAATATCCACCTGGAATGAGAGGAAACAACCTAAAATCAGGCCAGGCTGCCTCTGGCCTCAATGCCACTTCTGATCCCATTTCCTGCAAATATTTGAAGGAAATAAATAAAAAGGAAATAAAAAGGAAATAAAAAGGAAATAAAAAGGAAATAAAGGATGCAAGAGTGGCTTTGATTCCCTCCATCCAGGTGCTGGAGACCCTGCTCCACACAGGAGTGGATGTCACTCCAGGGATATTCTCTGCCTCTTCTCTTTATCCAAAACCTGCTGAGAGCTGTGAGGAAATTCTGGTTGCCCCAGACAACGCTCCCTTTTTTCACTTCCTTTATTTCTTTTCTTATCCCTTAATTGCCTGTTAAAAACCTCCAAACATTACCAGTGTGCTTTCATTTCTTTCTGCCTTCAACTCAACTTTCAGCATTCCCATTGCAGCATCTCCTTGGAGATTATCCCATTCCAAACCCCTGCCAGGAGCAAGGGCTGCATTTTCCTTGTATTTCAGACTCAGCCACAAGTTCTGGTGAAGAATTAACCTGGCACTGCTTCAATAAAAACCCATCTCATCCTCAGAATATTCTTTGTCAGAAAGGACAGGGAAAAACCCCTTTAACACCCAGCCCACCCAAGGCAGCAGATTTGCAATGTTCATCACCTCCTTATTCCATTTGCCCCAGATGAATTCCTTGCCTCTTTCTCTTCATCCAAAACCTGCTGAGAGCTGTGAGGAAATTCTGTTTGCCCCAGCCAACACTTCTTTTTTTACTTCCTTTGTTCTTTTCTGGTGCTGGTACAAGCAGAGTGTTCCCATTCAGTGCTGTAGAAGCTCAGAGAGATGCCGAGATTCTGGAAGAGGAAGAGTTTCCCTGGAACAATCAATGAAACAAACAAAAAAAAAATGATCTTGCCAGGCTGCTCTTGGCTTTGGCTGTGGGCTGGTTGGCTCTGAGCTTTCCTGGGGCTGGGAGAGGATCTCCTGCAGCCCTGAGTGCTCCCCAAAGCCAGACTCAGGCACTGCTGGATGTGGTTTCTCCAAATGCCCTAAGGTTACACTATCAGCTGTGCCCACAGTCTGTGTTCCATCCCCATCCCCAGGAGCTGCTGGAACCAGCTGGGGCAGTGTTTCCCTTCTCTCCTGTCCATGGCCCAGCAATGCCGTGCCCATGGCTCATGGGGAACTCCCTGCGGGAGCTGTCTCTGGTTCATGGGCCAGCAAGGAGCCACTGCAGGGCTCAGAGAATGAGATCAGCCCATGGGGAGATGCTCCGCCCAGGGGGAGGAGCCAAGCATTCCCACCTGGATAGAATCTGGGATTTGGGACAGCACAGGGAGCCCTGACCCACTGGACTCCCAGAGGACAAGACCTGCCAGAGCTTTCTACAGGATCACTGCTTGGACAAGAGCATTTCATCTGCACTGCTGCCACCACCCTGACTGACAGGGAGTCAGGTTGTGTTCTGACTCTGTCAGGGGTTTTTTTTACTATTGCATTTATTTTATTTTACTTTATTATTTTACTTCTTTTCTTTTCCTCTTATTAAATTGTATTTCTGACGTGGAGTCTCTCACTGGTTTTGCTTTCAAACCAGCACACCAAATAACGGGACAGGACTGCTGGGAGGTGTTCCTTGAGCTTTTATTTAAATGCTGTTTAACATCAGCCTCAGCACATGGTGAGACAGGAAAGATGGCAACAGCTCACATGTCTTGCCAACAGCAGCCGGAGTTGTCTGTGTTACAAGGCTTTTTAAAAACTTTCTAGCGAATAACAAATTGTTAAGAGCTCACAGGCATCTGCATAAACCAATCATTAAAACTACACCTACAGCTTATATCTAACTATAGGTTATTGTTTTATTTTTCTTGCTATTCAGAAACTTTTTATATTCTTCTATAAACAAAGCACAAAGCCTCATTAATTAACTTTTCTATTATCTTGCTTGACAGATTTTTCTGCTTGCTAAGGCCAGCACAAAACCTCACTGTTATATTGCATGTCCTTGTTCCTGTATCTTTCTATCTCTAGGCCTGTTTCTACACAGCTCTGAGAGTTCTCTGCATTTTTTGTTTCCCACAAGGCACGTGATGCCCTCTCCTTGGGAAATTCAGGTTTTTAAACCTGCACACCAAATCTAGGAGGAAATTCCATCTCTTGGACTGGCTTTTGGAGAGAGAAGCTCTGGAATCGAGTCAATTCTGCTCCAATTCTGCTCCCAGCTTCTGCTCGTTTGGGAATGTATTTGAATATTTGGGTGGTGTTTTGTCCACAGATTTGAGACAATAGAATGCAGCTACTAAAATATGCTTTACATGCACCATCATTTATACCACTGGTAACAATCCCTCAGTCACAGAAATATTTAAAAATAAATAATCTTTGGGCATTAAGCAGAAAAAAGCCACTGAAACAAGAAGAGATATTTCTGTTTAGTGGTTCTTTTCTGCCAGTAGAACATGGTGGATACCATTTTAATGACCTTTCTTTGTAAATAACCCAATTACCTCCATGAGCTGACTTTGTGAGCAGAACTATTTTTGTCTGGGGGAGTGGAAGGGAAATCAGAACAGGAAAGAGAACATTAAGCTCATTTTGGGTACACACATCTATCTGCAATTTTATTGCTCTATCCCCAATTTTTTTTCTTTAATTTTGTGCAGCATTGGCTCTCTTACCCCCCTGCAATTCCTGTTTGCATCGGTCCTTTTCTTTCCTGATTTTCAACGGCAAAATAATTTTATTTTTTATATTTCTATGAAAGTTTTAGCTCATAAATTTGCAAAATATCATTACAATTTGGTAGAGGAAGAAAGCTAATTTTCACTGTTTCTTTCTAAACAGACTTAAACCTCAAAAAACGCCACAATTTGGATCTTTCATGGAGCCTGCTGGAGACATTGTGGCTTTTACACAAATGATGTTGTTACCAGTGGCTCGAATCTTCAATAATTCCATGGTGTTTTTATTCCATGTACCCTTTAGATGTGACAGATTGCGGTCCCTGTCAATAAAAGGGACATTTAATGGTGGTGCCCAGTGCTCTGACAATGACATTTTTTTTTTCTGTATGAACACACTGGGTGATTTTTCAGTCAGGATCTGTAATAACAGTGAAAAAGAAACTGCGTCGTTGGAATTATTGCAGGAACATCCTGGAGCCTGTGCCCACCTTTTTCAATCTTTGCAAATGAAATTAGCTGAGGACTTACTTCATGTTGAGATATTTTAAAACTCTCCCCCTGCTTAGGAAGCCATTGGAGAATGGGAAGGTTTAATGGATCTATTATTAAAATTAGATCTCCTTACTTTTTAAAATTTTCATGTTGAAATAAGTTCTGCCACTGCTCAGGGACAATAAAGCACCTAAGCACAACCAGCCTGTCTGTCAGGCAGGAAAGAATGGAATAAGGCAAAAATCACATCCAAAATCATATTAATGTACCTACAAAAAAAATCATAGCAAGGGAAAAAAATATTCTACAGTAAATTTCTTGTATAAATGTCATATTGGATCTAAGGATGAGATTTATACCTATTTAAACACACTTAGGAATTAGATTTTGAGGTAATACATTGTTTAATAATAGTAATAGAGTTAAAATATTGCTACCTCATTAGGGCAGGGGTAATCTGGGCTAGCCTAGAATAAACAATTTTTAAATGTTTCATTATCAGCATTTCCATTAATATTTTTTTCTAAAAATTTTATAATTTGAAACTATTTTTCAACAAATTTATTCCGAAGGCTCAGCCACTTTGTTTTTTTTCATTTCTACCATTGAAATACTGCCCGACAGGTCGTGTTTTATTCCTGCTGTGCCTCAAGATAACCGGGAATGGCTCCTGGAATCAGGCAGGCTTTGGTGCACTCCTGGTTTCAAAGATTGTCACTCATCCTCCTCGAGCCACAGGGACCTGGGACAGAGCTCTGTCTCCTGCTATCTCCTGACGTGCCTGTGACAATAAAATTTCCTCTTTCATGATGAAAATCCCCTTTAAAATAAAAGACAACTGAGGCAAACAAAAATAACTCCATCATGAAAGCAGAGGCAGAAGATGTGCAGCTGCTGTTTGCTACTGAGTCAAACCTGCCTGCAAAAAAACCCCAATTTTTATGCCCACATGTAGCTCTTTTTAATTATCCTATCACTTTAATCACACCTGCTGGCTGACATCCCACTCTGTGCACCCAAGCCTTGCCAGAGAGGAAAGTTGACTGGAGGGAATAAAATCTGATTTTTGAGTACTCTTACCTGTTGTTCCTGTGATACTGAGGCTCTGTTGAGCTGGTGCTGGGGAGAAAAAAAAAATGGAAAATATTTCTTTGATCTTCTTGATGGGAGTTTGGTGGACTTAAAAGAGACAGGTCCAAAATCTAGAGACCCTTAAACCTATTTCTTACTGAAGCAACAAGTGAGAGATGTGACAATTAAACAGCTCCGTTGGTTTGGGTTGTTGGGTTGTTGTTGTGGTGGTTTTGGATGGGTTTTTTTGCTCTTTTTTTTGCTCTAATCCAGCAAATTCTCTCTTAAACCTATTCCATTTTCTCTGAATCCCCAACAGATCATTCAGGCTTTAGGGACGTGGCTCAGGGCAAGCTACTTCCACTCTGTGTCTGTCTTTGTCCTCTGCTGAGTGGGAATAAGAAAATTTTTCAGGGATTTTTGCTGTCTTGAGAGGAGGTAGAAATAGTGATGGACCTTATTGCTGCCATAATGTGCTTTAAAAAATCATGAGCAATCTGCTAAAATTAACCATTTTTTTATATATTAAAATCTAAACAGCAGTGACAGAGCTTGGGACAGCAGAGACAGGAATTCCTTTATTGCCACAACTCCTCAAAAAACTCATTTTACAAAAGCTTTTATCAGGTTGGTGTCTTCACTCATGGAAAACTGAGTTTAATTTAAATTGGTTATTTCTGTTTAAGGATAATTAATATATTAATTGTTAATCAATAATTCCTCTGTGGAAGCTTCTGGTGCTTTCAAAGCTGTGAGTGGAGTGAACCAGAGAAGGAACCAGGAAAACTCTAAATATTTGTGTAGAGCAAATGCTCCAGTCTG
This sequence comes from Acrocephalus scirpaceus scirpaceus, assembly GCA_910950805.1. Lineage (NCBI taxonomy): Eukaryota > Metazoa > Chordata > Aves > Passeriformes > Sylviidae > Acrocephalus > Acrocephalus scirpaceus. Next base: position 18,779,227 of record OU383782.1, read on the forward strand.
GAAGGTGCTCACCCACAAACCCAGACCTGATTCTTGGCCTCTGGAAAACAGATTTGAAGAGGGAGCTGGGATGCTCAACTGGAACCAGTGCTCCTTTTAATGCTCTGCTATCCCATTCTGTATTCCTTACATTCAGGATTTCTGCTCCAGACATCAATGATATCACACCAAGTGTGAATAAAAGAAGGGAAAATCTTCCTATGAAGCCAGAGAACCTAATTAAGGCAGATCATTAGGGAAGGGGTGGGGAAAGAAGAGTAAATAATTGGGGTGTTTTATTCAGAGTGCCACTGTGGTAATTTGGCTTAAATTTATGGATGTCAAAAAGTCATTTAATTTTTTCCTTAGCAGTGAACCATCTATTTTGACTGATTTTTCACTGTAGGGTCTCACTAAGATTGGGGTGGTCAGGAGAAAACTCTTTCATTGCAAACTATAAAGGATTTCACCCTTTAAACAAGAGAGTGAGAACAGAGTGGACTGAAACTGCAAAGGAAATGAAGGGGTTCCTATGAATTACATGAAAATATGGATAGATTTTAGTTTTCCTATAAAAAATGAAGTTGCAAAGCAGCTGATGGCACCTGAGTTAATGTGAGTTTGTTAAACAATTTCAAACTTGCCTGGGTGTTTAAAAAGGAACAGCTTCACAATATGTAGAATTTATATTGGAATATATGGAAGGAGAAACGTTACAAACAGCTTGAAACGCCGCTGGGTTTTTCCTGGTGCAATAACAGCTCCAATCTATAACTGGAATATTTCTACACGAGGATACCCCTGTGGGACCCTTCGGAATGTGTTTGTTGGAAATATTCTGGAAACAACACTGGAAGGGTTTTCAGTAAACAGTGCAAAATCATCCTTTTCCTCTGTTCCTGTGGAATCATCCCTGATACACCATTGAATTTGGAATTTTAAGGACAAGATTTTTGGCTCTGTTTTAAGGTCTTGGCACAGAATGGAAAGAAAAATGAAACACAAATGGGAGCATTGAGCCTTCTTCCTTTCCATGGTGCTGACATTGGTGTTTTTCATGATTTCATTAATTCAGAAGAGCCTCAGTTTCTCCACACACTCCAGTTTTAGTGTTTATTTCCTGCTCAGGGCTCCTTATTCCTCTGCCCTTGCCCAAGAGCAGAAAGGAGCTGCTGGTTCACTGCAATGAGTGGGACAACACCAAAGAAGCAAAAGCTCCTCATTTTTCTTGGCTGTGCCACCTGCAGGATTGGGAAGTCTGAATTTCTGAGCCAGAGCAGTGCGACAGACAAACACCTGAGCTGAATCTCCAGGGCATCCCAAAAGGCTCAGTCCCATCCTGTTTGAATATTTATTAATTCCATGAAATTAGCATCGATTTCCGAACGGAGCGAAGGGAATTAAAAATTGCCTCCAAAAATTACGGAGCAAATTAGCTGATCCTCTGAATATCCAGGCATAATTAGAAACCAATAACAGCTGGAAAACAAATGTCAGCCTCAGCTGGAGGTGTCAGGAGGAAGTCATCAGCCAGCACTCTTCTTCCTTCCCCCAATCCAAACAGCAGATGAGGTTATCCCTAAAATAAACAGGGCCCAGCTGCTGTCCTCAAATTCAGAAGAGGAGGAGGGTGAAAACTGGCATGGAAGAGGCTCAGACTCAGGAGCTGTTGGGAAGATGGAGAATCATCTTTGGGACCAAGGGCCTTGCCTGGCTCTGTTCCCTCCTCCCTCTGATGCCTTCAGTTTTATCTTTCCTGTATTTCAGGTTCTGTGGTGCCCAGGGGTGCAGCTCTGAGCTCACAGTCAGGGTCACTCAGCTCTCTGCACACAGCAGGGACACAAAACAAATCCTTGTCCTGCTGCACACCAAGGACAACTTTCAGCCCAACAGCACAAACAAGGGTGGCTGGAGGGAGGAACAAGAAGGATGGGAGCTCACAGCCTGGAGCTGGGATTGGACAATGAAACCCCAATGTGCAAATGGAGCAAAACTTATCAAAGTGTGAGACCTGGTGACCGTTTGTCCATTTTGTGACAATTTTGTGCCCATTTTGGGTCCACCTTGGGTGGACCTGGCAGGCCTTGGCAGGCCCTGTCCTGCCCAAGGTGTCCCCTAAAGGCCTTTCAATAAATCCCTGCTTTATTCTCCAGCTCTGTCCAGTCTCTGTTCCAGCTCAGCCTTCCCAAGGCATCACCTCCATCAAGGAAATTTTGGTGGAAACACCATGGTGGCTTCTTTCCTCTATGGAAATTCCAGCTCCACCCCTGTTGGGGAAAGGAAGGCGCAAACCTTCTGCAGGGCACCTCAAGGGACTCCTGCTTTGGGATCCGAAGCTCTCCACATCCTTTAAGGAAGAGGTTCCACTGGCGAAAGCGAAGGAAATTCTGGAAGTGGAAATTTCCAAAATATCCCTGTGTAAACTGAGGAATCACCTGATTTCTGGTGAGCCACTCAACAGCTCAAACACATTTTATGGAAATAAAAATTTGACACGGAACTGAAGGGTAGGGTTCTTAGCATGGCTTGAAGAAAATAAATATCTAATCAAAAGTTTTATTTTTCAGCAGAGAGTACTTATCTAGAGTTCTGTTTTTAAATTAAATTTCACTGGCAAAAGTTTTGCACTGCAGAAAAAGAATTCAACCAAAACCCACCTTCAACCACAACTGAGTGATAAAAAACCCTCCAAAACAAAAAACCCAAAGATAGAGATGGAGGAAAAAGGTTGAGGTATCAAGTTTCAGTAAATTGCCTTTCCCTTGTCTCGTTTCTCTCCAGAATTTATTGATCCCCAGAAAAGTTTAATTTAGGGGAAATCATGCTGGACTAAACAAACTTTGCTTCCAAAAGCACAAATTCTTCCAAAGGTTTTTCCTTTTGCTATGATTTCAACAAGACTCAAGGAAAAATGAAAAAAGCTCTTTCTCTGACCTCGTGAAAGTAGAAATTTTGCCTTTCAAATTTAACAGCTCATTCAGCATCAGCATCCTTTGTACTCCTTAAAACTTCCCAAGTCATGAGCACGTGCAGAATTTATAGGAGGAATTACAACCCTCACTCTATTTTTCCTCATGTCTCTTACTACCTTCAGCTTCATTGGTTCATTTTTCCAACATTGGAATTTTCTCCTGCACTCGCTGAAATTAACAGCAAAATTTTTAATTTCTTCATTTGAAGCTTAATATTTAATTAATGAGACATTCCAGAATATTTTTCCTGTCTAAAAAACCCTCTGGGTTTTGAACTTCACCTGGAAAATTTGATGAATATTTACAAATTTCTTTTAATTTTCTTGGTTAAGTATCTGTCTAGATTTTTGATTTATGTAAAATCTGGATTAAGATTCAGAGCTTTATTTCAATGCAATTACTGTTGTTTTGTGATTCAATAACCAAGAACTGGAACCTGTTCAAGTGCCCCTTGAATTTTCAGGAATGATAAAAATAAACAGAAACTGGACTAATTTTTACTCTTTCTGTTCTTGCACAGCTCAAATTCCACATGAAATGCTTCAAATTGAGGCAGATAATTGGAGGCTGAGTTTACATCTAATTTCTCATAAAAACCTGATCGATTCTGGTTTGATCTCCATTTAACTTGTCAGGAATTTTTGCCAGCTGGGTAATTGCAAAAGTTTTTGCACAGCTTTATATCTGAAAAAAAATAAAAAAAATCATCCCTTTTATTTATTGAGTGCTCAGTTATATTTCCAGGACTTTAGTTTTCAAACAAAAATTTCATATATGCTTCCAGGTTTGGAAATCCATTTCCAGGACTTTAGTTTTCAAACAAAAATTTCATATATGCTTCCAGGTTTGGAAATCCATTTTTTTTCCCTCTTTTCCTGAATGTGGAGCTCTGTATTTTCCCCCAGTGATGTATGAGGTTCATTGGGGCACAGTAAGGACAAATCAATGAGCCAGGTGTGCACAGTGAATCATCAGGGGCTTAAAACTGCCTCAAGATATATTAACTCAGGGTGAGTTATGCATGAAAATCTCCATTCTCCTAAATATCCGTCAGCATGATTTCTGGATAATGGAAAATTACCAGTTCTGTAATCCTTATTTCATATAATAGAACTGGGTCCAAATTTATGAAGTCCTGTTGGGTTTTAATGCAATCCCTTGTGCCAAAACTGGGGAGAACTTTAGAAAAATATCGACTGAAAAAAGGCTTGGTCTCCGTGTTCCAGAAACCAAAAACACAACTGGCACTTTACTGCAACACTGGGGGAATAAAAAAACAAACAAAAAAAAGCCAGATTTCCACAAATCCTGATTCTTACAGATTTGATTTCTGCACGAAGCTCAGGAAAACCTCATAGACACCCATTTGTATGTGCAAGTAAATCAAATAAAATCTATTTATTTGGTGTAAGCGTCCTCTTACTTTCAAACTACAACAATTTTTTGCTCAGCAGTTTTCATAAACTCATGGAATCCCAGATTGGTGTGGTTTGGGAGGGACCTTAAAGCCCATCCAGTGCCATGGCAGGGACACCTCCCACTGTCCCAGGCTGCTCCAAGCCTCAATGTCCAACCTGGCCTTGGGCACTGCCAGGGATCCAGGGGCAGCCACAGCTGCTCTGGGCACCAGGGAATTCTTCACAGGGAACAATTCCTTTCTAATATCCTATCTAAATCTCCAAGGCTTCCAATGAATGCAGCTTTTCCACTCCTTCCTGAAATATCTTTTGCATTTGTCTTCCTCTGCTTTGCACTCAGGATGAAGAATTTTTTTTCTTTGAGATGCTGTGAGGTTTTTCACCTCAAGATAATCCTTGGTTATCCCAACAGCTCCTCAGGGAGCAGCTCTGCCCTGGGACAGGGAGGCCCCACAATCTCCATTTCACTTCAGGAATCCATCTCTGACTGCAGCATTTTATTTTTTTTCTGTCCTTGAAGGAAAACACAGCACCATCTGCTCTGTCTGCAACCCTCCTACCTTAGGAGCTCTCAGAGTTCTGAAAATCAGGATAAAAAGGATTCAATTCAGCAGCACCTAAAGGTTAAATTCAAGCCTATGTAAAGAAGAAGTGCAAGAAAGATCCCTTGTCTTAAATCCATTTAAAGTCTTCCAAACGTGGCTATAGCAGGGATTAATGCACAGAGCTTATAAAGCTGCAAAATAAAAGGGAATTTCACCACCTGTAGGAACCTGCATTTCTCAACTCTTCCAGATCAATGTGAGGGGAATTTTGTGGAAATCCTGAACAGCAGCAACACCTGAGGGAAGGAATGAGCTGAAGGAATGGTGCTGCACCATCAGCCAAGGAAAGGAAAGGTTCCTCGAGGTAACTCTTGGCCCACCACTAAAACTTGTGCCCAAGTGCTGTCGTTGTAGGGCATGAAAGAAAGATAAAAGACTGAATATTTTAGAAGGCAAAGAACATAGAAAAAGCTTTATTATCTAATTCTTACTACTTTTTATAAATTGTTCCAATGCAGACTTAACACGATTGGTGAATAGGAACAACACCTCTCTAATCCCAGTGGTTAAACCAGAGAAACAGCAAAACATCACCTGGAGAAGATTGTTTGGAGAAAGGAGAGTTGTTTGCCAAGATTGTTTTGAGAAGTTTTCTTGAGAAATTTTCCCTTGGGAAAAGTTAGCAGCTGCCAGCAGGTTAAAATCTCTCAGACTCAGAAATGTCAGGCCCACAAAGTGCCACATCCACAAGTTCTTTGGCACTTTCCAGGGATGGTGATCCCACCATTTCCTGATCAGTCTGTTCCAGTTCCTGACCACTTTTGTCACACTTTTCAGTGAGAAAAATTTTCCTTTTAATGGAAAATTGATAGAAAGGGGAGGGTGAGACTGTGATGCCCACATTTCTCAGGTCTCACGGATGTGGCACCAGTGGAAGGAAGGAAGGAAGGAAGGAAGGAAGGAAGGAAGGAAGGAAGGAAGGAAGGAAGGAAGGAAGGAAGGAAGGAAGGAAGGAAGGAAGGAAGGAAGGAAGGAAGGAAGGAAGGAAGGAAGGAAGGAAGGAAGGAAGGAAGGAAGGAAGGAAGGAAGGAAGGAAGGAAGGAAGGAAGGAAGGAAGGAAGGAAGGAAGGAAGGAAGGAAGGAAGGAAGGTCCTGGCTGTCCTTGGAAGAGCTCCAACTCTACTGGGAACCTTCCTTGGAGCATAACAGGTGAGAGGATAAATTCCTTTGGTTGCAGAGCACCTACACTGCAAATTTAACCAACTTTTCCAACATCACAACGCCCGCCTTGAAGCTTCAAAGCAGGAAAAAAGCTGATTTAAGCTGCATGAAACAACAAAAGTCACAGTGTTCATCGTGACAGCAGAGAAATTTAGCATTTCTTTAAAACCCAGGAAAGTTAACACCAGTCCTTGACTGAAGTTGGGTAAAAAACCCCAGATTTTTATGAAGACACTCATTATAGTTGCATATATTAAATTGTAATTTCAGGGAGAGTATGGCTGATGTAAGTGAAACCCAAAAGAAATCCTACACAGGGTGCAAAAGAACAACCAAAGTTTTTCTGAAAAATCAGCTTTTGTGTTCGTAATGTGATAAAAGAACCTGCTGGTGGCAAAAGTTTCTTTTTTAAAATATGCAGATTCTAAAATAATATTTTAAAGGCAAGAAAGAAGACTCGATGTGAAAGTTCTCCCAGCTCTTTGGAAACCAAACATCACCCATGAAATTGAGCAGATAATTTACAAATTTAGAGAAGAAGGAGTTCTACATGAAAATGGTATTTTTAGCTGGACTTTGGCATTAGAATGTTGTGTTAAATTCTCAAAGGCCTTAAAATATGGAGAGTGCAAGAAAATATTAATCTGTTTACTTTAATTTTTCAAATATATGAGTCATAGTCACATATTTTTGTCTTTTGTGCCCATAATTTTGAGTAGCTTTAAGCATTTATGACTAATACAGGGCATGACTGTCATTCTTTCTTTCTCCTCAGTGTTAAATATGTGTTTATATTTTTAAAGCTTGTTTTCAAAATTTGTTCTACATTTTCCCTGAGTTCTGCTCCAAGTATCTTTTTTCTGCAGTTGCTCAGTGTTTTGTTTAAAGTCACCTAATAAAGAGCACAGAGTCAAGGTTCTCACAGTGTAGGAATATTAGACTTTAAACAAATATCTTTATCACCCTTTTGCAGTCAGTGTTCAACTAAATGGATGAATATTTGACTCAGTGTTAAATTAAAAAAAATATTTGTAAAAGTGTTTATAATGTATTCCCTTCCCCTTCCCGAGTGTCATGAAAAACAATTCAGGTTTCAATAGTGCCAGGAATGAGAGTATGAAGAATATTATGCAAATATGAGCAAAACTATGAATCTTCTTCAATATTTGCAGTCCTTCTGCTTGAGATTTTAGCCACTGAGGGAAGAAATACAGCCTGGCTGTAGCCTTGGCTGCCTTCACCATTTTAAATCCTGCTAGGATGGAGGCACTGATCCAACAATAAAACCTGCCTCTTCCTCTCACTTTTCCCATGTGAATTATTAATAATTATTGTCATTTTTTATGATTTAGTTTGTCCTTAAATTAAGGGTGGTTCTCACGGCAGGTCTGCCCCATCAGCTGTGGGATTCTCTGGCTCAGGGCACTGGCCACAGTTGGGTAAAATCCCAGATTTTTATCGAGATACTCATTATAGTTGCATGTATTAAATAAATAGTTTCAGGGAAGGTATGGCTGAGGTAAGTGAAACCCAAAAGAAATCCTTCACAGGATGAAAAAGAAAAGCAGCACTGGTGCCTGGCACACCCCGAGTGCTGTGGAAACCCCAAATCTCCTTTTCCAAAATCCTAAATCTTCACTTGGCTGCACCAGGCTGTGATAAAAACTGGCAGTGTTGCTTCCTCAGTGTTTTGGGGTGTGTAGGGTGTGCAGGTGGCTCTCAGGCCAGCCTGATGTTGGCACCAGCAGGTTCTGGTTGCCTCAAATCCTGCCATGGATGAGGATTCTGGATACCCACAGCCTTGGCATCTCCACTGTGGTGCTGTTTGGACACCTGAGCAGCACAGGAGCTGTGACATTTGTGAGCTCCTGCAGAGGAGCTGCAGATCCAGGGGTTCCAGAGATCATCCCCCAAATCCAATGGGGTGTGGAATTATTCACCTGTGTGCTCCTTGTGGAAGCCTGACTCTTCTGCAGGCACAGGGCTGCATCTTTTCCATGCCCACAAAATCAGGGAAATGGACTTCAATGGAAGCTCCAGGACACAAACTTTTCTCTTCTTCCTTTTCCTCCTCCTTGTCACAGCCTGAAGTGTTTCCTCATGATCCCACTGGGAACAGCTTCTTGTGGAAGTGTTGATCTGCTGACTGTGGCTGTGACTCCTCCACAATTGATTTCCTCAGGCATCTGTGTCATTTCCCTCACGCTTTTCCAAGCTCAGTGTCTGAGACAAGCTGGAGCTCTGCACCGAGAGCTGGAATCACCAAAATCACATTTCTGGCCAATATAGAATAAAAGGGCCCTTTTGAGTCCTTTTGTGTGTGTATTTTCTTGCATATGACCTGGAATTTTGCAGATGAGCAGGATTTCCTGCATTGCAGACTTACCTTGGTCAGGAACAGCCTGTGAGCTGCCAAAACAATGCAGATATTTTAATCTGTATAAACCCCACAGATGTTGGTGTTGTGTTACTCAAGCTTTTATTGAGAGACAAATTTGCCTCGTCTATTTTAGATTTTAGATTTAAGACGTAGACATTTTAGATTTTAGACACAGGTTGTTTACCAAATTGCTACAAACATAAACAGAAAACTTTGACAAGATGGTGGATCAGCAAATTGGATTAACTTTCCCACCTTTCTCAGGGTATGAGCCTGTGCAATCCCAGCAGCTTCTGTGAAAACTCTTCTGAGCTTTCTCTTACCAAAAGGAGCCTGATGGCAGCTCCCAGTGGCTCTCAAAAGGGGAGAACCAGGAATGTGCATTGAAAACTGGCACAGGTGCCTTGCTTTCCCTCAATTGCTCCCTCTAAAACTCACCCCACTGAAAAACTGCTATGGAATAAAATCATGGAATACCCTGAGCTGTTAGGGATCCCCAAGGATCTTCAAGACACCCCAGCAATCCCACCCTGTGCCTCAGAGTTGGTTTTTTTTCCTTTTAAAATGCACTTGGTGAGTCCTCACGTGTGCTCAGCAGAAGCTCTGGCCTCATTTCCCATAAATGAGGATCATCACTCAGATGGTATCTGTGGTCTGGAGCAATCCTTTAGTGCCTTCTTCACCTGGCACGTTGTTTCCTGGCCTATTTGATATTCTGTTACCTCTTGGCATCACAAAGAATGTCTCATAACCTCATTTCTGGAAAATCAGACCTTGTTCCTCAGGATATTTAAGGTGCTTAAGCCATTAAAATCTAAATCTTCCTGATGAGGGGAAGCCGAGGGGCAGAGACTGATGTGTTGTCCCTGGTGCTAAGGACAGGACCCCAGGGAATGGCTGGAGCTGTGTCAGGGCAGGTTTAGGTTGGATTTTAGGGAAAGGTTCTTCCCCCAGAGGGTGCTGGCACTGTCCAGGCTCCCCAGGGATGGGCATGGCCCCAAGGCTGTCAGAGCTCCAGGAGAGTTTGGAAAAGCCTCCCAGGGATGCCCAGGGTGAGATTTGGGGTCTGTGCAGGGACAGGAGCTGGGTTTGAAGATCCTTTTGGGTCCTCTCCAGCTCAGGTTATTCCATGATTCCATGTTTCAAACCACCAAAAGCTCAGGCCTGACATCATCTCTGAAATGCTTCATGAACTTGAGATGGAGGCGAGGGGAGCTCTGTGACAACAGAGGATGGGAGGGAGGAATTAGCACTGATTGCCCTCAGGGCCCAGCTGGCACTGTGGTGGCATCTTGAATCTGTCACTTCAGAGCAGCAGGTGCCAGGGACTCCTAAGAGCCACCAGAAACATTTCCAGAACTTGAATCTGAAATCAGCTTTATTTCCTGTACACCCACCTCAGCTGGGAACGCTGTGGTACCACAGGGGAAGTACCTGCCAGGAGGAAGGAGAGGTGTTGTGAAAGGCCTTGATATAACTTCAGCATCCAAAGTAATAATTATTTCATTTTATTCATGTGTGGAAATGATTTACCAGCAGGTCCTCAATAAAAAAAAATAAGAAATCTCCTGCCTTTGGTGCACACGGTGCTGTGTGCTTGCAAACAGAATGCTGCTTGCCTCATGAGCTCACAATGCAAGGAGAACCTGTTACAAATTCAGTCAATGATCCAACAGGAAATTAAACCTTTTAAAAATGGATGAACCAATGGACCAAGTGTAATGGAAGAAAATGCACAAAATGGGAAGAGTGAGTCATTAACTTGATTTAAATATGATTTTTTTTTTCTTGCTTTGGCGGTATGGCACCAGGGTCTGACATGATTTCCTCTTTCAAGGATGCAGCAAGATGGGAAAAGAATTGGAATTAAACACTGCAAAGATACAATTTTTCCCTTTAATTAGGAAAAACCTCAGTGTCATACCAGGCAGGAGAAAAATACCAGAAAATATTTAAACCTGTGAATCTCAGTTTAATATAAAGTCACCTTTTTCTATGACCCTGAGGAGGAATGGACTTTTTTTTTTCCTGTAATATTTAATTATATGCAAGGATAGCAAAGACAGAAGAAAAGTCTTTTACTCTGAATGCAGAGCGAGCCAAAAATGCCAATTATTGAACAATTCCCACTCCCTGACCACAGCACTGGGATCTGATTGAAGGAACCTGGCTGTCAGCATGATTTAAGCATGATGCTGCTCTCACCACAAATAATATCCCACTGTTGAAAGAAAAAATTCGTTGTTATTTGCAGATGAGGTCCTTCCCATGAACACACACCCCATGCACATCAAATTGTGAAAATTTCAGAGGCAGTGGTTTGATTTCAGGGGTTTGGGGTTTTTTTTTTATTAAGTTGCTTTTATGTTTTCCCTTCCTTTTGTGATTTACACCCCATTTTCTCTGCCTGTTCAAACATCACCTTTGGGAGGTCTTCTCCTCCTCCATCAAAAGTTTTGCCTGATTTCCTTTTTAGGGATGTAAGAGAGCAAGGGAGGAGCTAAAACATCATCTGTGTGCTTTTCAGGGGAGTGGTCCTAGAAAACAACTATTTCCTTGCTCAGGAAGAGGGAGGGAGATGAAAATGGCAAAATAAAATAATTTCCTGAGCCACAATGGTCAGTGGAGGTTCCACCAGTGGGAGAGGAGCTCCTTTTGGGGATGTTCTCTACATTGTACAATGTAGAGATGTTCTCTAAATTTGTACCATTTGTGATGTCCTCTTTGGCACTTTTTTAGGTGATAGACTAAGTGGAAAACACTTTTGTTTCAGTGGAGCTCTTCACATTTTGTCACACAAACCCAGACTAATAAGAGCATGGTGGGAATAATTAGAAAATCACCCTTTAATAGGAGCTTTTTAGCCACCCCTTTGCCTCTAGAGCTGACAAATTCACTGATAAGGAGCAGAGTGATTAGGGGCACCAGAGAAGATCATGGAACAGGAGCTCCTTGGAAGTTTAATCCCAAGGTCGTGTCCTGCTCAGAGCTGTCCCACCCCAGGCCATGTGAGGAGCTGTCCCACCCCCAGGTCTGTTTGGAACTGTTGCCAATGGGATTATTCTGCAAATGAGGCACAGCCATAAACACAGGGATGCAGGCAAATCCTATTAACAAATAACAGGATTTGTGCTTGCACTGCACCTCCTACTCACCACCTTCAAAATTTACCCCGTGCTGGCTGAACCGTTGTTCTGCATGAAATCAAGTGAATTAAAACCCATTTAAAAGCCCAGCTAAAAACCCCCATCGGATTGCACTGAAGTGTGAATAATGATTCAACACCATCAGCTGTGGTTGCCATAAGAAACAAGATTTCATAATCTATAAAGTGTAGAAGAGACAGAAATGCCACAAGCAACATTAATCTACTGAAATGATAACCAAAATGGGATCTTATTATCAGTGCTGGAGTAGTTTTGGGGGGTATTTTCCCAGCTCCTATGGCTTCTCAACAAATCAACAAAAGCAGCTGTAAACCTAAACAGTTTTCAGGAGCCTGAAGGCTCAATCTGATTGACTGTATTATCCACCCTCTGTTAATAGTCATAAACGATTTGTTTCTCTTGGAGAAAACTGAGAAGAACTACAAATAAAGGACTTTTATCTGAGTCAGAAGTCACTTCATATCACAGTCTGCTGTTCCACAGTCAAAAACACCATACAGAAGATGAAATTTGCTCTGAATATTTGCAGTGTTTAATATTTTAGCAGTCCTGGCGTATCACTTTGGGAGAGCTGTGTATAAATTAGCATGGCCACAGAAAATGTTTATTTTATTAATAAAAAAGCAGAGCAAGCAAGTTGAGTAGTGCTGCTCCTAAGGACTGGCTGGCTGAATTTTAAGCAGAAATCTCAGTTTTCCACACCTTATTTCTCGTTTGTGTGATGAGGATAAATCAGCAGAGCCCAAGCAGGTCAGTGGGTGAGCAGGGCGTGAAGGCAAAGCGCTGTGTGACACATTGTCAGGAGGAAAAAAAGCCTGATGAACACAGGGAGACGTAAACTTTGAAATGCAGTAAAAGTTGTCAGGAGGGAAGCAAAACTCAGGGTGTTTTGTGCAGGCTTTGACAGCCGTGGCTTTCAGGAAAAGCTCGTGTTTGGATCTGCAGAGGGCTGGGAGCGGAGCAGAGTAACCAGCACAGCTCAGTGATGAACTGCCCAGCAGATCCCCTTGGAAGTGTTTGCACAGGGAGAAAGATTAAAGTAAAGGATAACCCACTGAGCTCTCTTTTCTGCATTTAATAAACACCTCTGGAGAGGAAGTGGGCTTTGGGAGGGATTTTTTTATGTTTGAATACAAATGGGTTTCTTGATGTTTTCCATCCTTCCAATGGCATTGGACATTTGTTGTTGGCTCTCAATTCTTGGGATAAAACACAACTGTCCAAATTTTCCTTTCCCTTTAATAATTAAAAAATGGCTTGAAATGAGATAACATTTCTCTTCTCTGCATGCACTAATAAACTTAGGACACTGAATGTCTCAAACCCTCATTATGGGGACTTCAGGTAAATAAACACAGAGACCCTTCATCAAATGCAGGAACAAACTGAGACTGAAGAAGTTGGGAATAGAACTTAATTTCATTTCCTTTATTTCATTTCCATTGCTTTCATCCTTGATCTCCTTTTCCTTGCACAATGGCATGCTCACAGCAAGGCCACTGCATGAGGTGTGGCTTGGCACTGCAGACCTGTGCAAAAAGGTGGATTTAAAGTCAAGAGTGGCATTGCAGGTGAGCCCATCCTGCTGTGTACTCAGATTTTATTTGTACTCAGATTTTATTACTGCCTGGCTGTTATTTAAGCCTGCAAAGCAGCTGGGTAATGTTATATGGATTCATGGAAGGTGTTCCTCAGTATTGTTTCTGTCAGATCCTGGGTGAAACCTCTCCTTGTGGAATGCATGCAGGACTTATTTAAGTCCTGTTTGTGTCAGCTCCTCAAATGTTAATACCAGACTCTGCTCTGCTCACCTCTGCACATCAGTGTTTGATGAGTAGGAACCTACCAAAATCATAACTGAATTTCCTCAATTTCCAGAGCTGGACCAATGTATTCAAATGTTTTATTTGGTAGCTTACATCTTCCTGCTTCAGTTTTGCTTTTTGCCTTCTTATCTTCCCCTCTTAATTCTTCATCTCCTTTCCTCTTAGTGTGAAATTAGACTAAAAAAATATTTAGGGTTGAGAAGTGCCTTCATTTGACTGTAAATTCCATAGAGTGGGCTTGGTAGAGCAGGATAAATAACATAAATTATGGTAAGGATACATTTAGGGGCTTGATTTTTAATGGTGTTCTTTTAGAGACACCTGTCCTGGTTAGTTTGCAAGATAAATAACATAATCAGATCTATCAAGGAACTAATTTTTATATGAAATGTGAACCTGGGAAGTTTGGGCAGGCTGACAATATTGAGAAACTCATGAGCTTTTATCTGCTAAAGGCTCTGTTGATTATTTTATGTTCTTGAGTGTCCAGTTGTAATAATGTGAATCCTCCTACAGTCCTTCCGTGGGTCTACTCGACAGCAAATCATGCTCCTACTCAGGAACTTGGAGAATCTAATTTATGTATGTTCATTAAATGTTTGTCAAAAAGGACAAACTTTACTCATGAAGCTGAGCTTTCGCCCATGATTACTTTAGATGAGCAGGCTTTCATTATGTTGTAGAGAAATAAATCCTTTTAAAGACTTAAAACCAATGCTCCTCAGATCCAAAATTATTAATTCTCCCACTTAAGGAAGTAGAGCTTTCCTTAAGCTCATGTGAACGCCACAGATAAATGATTAACGTCGCCTCTTGCATAATTGCAGGGCCAGGTGAAATGCTTACATATATATTTCATTGATATAAAAGGTGTATGAATCCATACATTGCATTTTAAAGGTAAAAACAAATGAGAGCTGCAGCAGGCTGGCACCGAGTGAATTCTGCTTTGCATTTTGGAAGGGCTGTAAATCACTGGAGCTCTGCAGTCAGAGTTTATGATTTCCATCAAAGAGCACGAGGGACATATCTCACTGTAGTCTATCCATTATTCTGCACATACTTTTGAGAAGAGAAACTCAAACAAAGCTCTCATTAGGAAACATTGACAGAGGAGCAGCAGAGAATTCATTTGCTGGTACATGGTGATACAGCAGCACAGCCAGCCAGGGCCATACATCAGAGTGCCGTGGGGATGGAGGCCTGAGGAGGAGATGTGCATCTAGACAGGGATTGCCGTACAGCTCTTCCAAGGTTTCTGTTTGTTCTCATTTCTGGCAGCTTGAAAGCAAATGAAAATTGATAGCTGAGGTGTCAGGAGCTGGGAGGGCTGCCTGCTCCTGCTGGAAGCGTGGCAGGAGGGCAGGCCCGGCCCTGTGGCACAGAAAGGACGTTCCTGGGGCAACCAAAAGTCAAAAATCAAAGTGGTGGGGCAGCTCAGCGAGGATTGGAGTCAAGAGCAGACCCAGGGATGAGAACCAGGGCCAGCCACGTCCCTTAGTGGAGTAGCTCAGAGAGGATTGGAGTCAGGAACAGCCACATCCCCTGGAGGGCAGCTCAGAGAGGATTGCAGTCAAGAACAGCCACAGGGATGAGAACCAGGGTCAGCCACAGCCCTTGGTGGGGCAGCTTAGCCAGGACTGGAGTCAAGAACAGCCCCAGGGATGAGAACCAGGGCCAGCCACGTCCCCTGGTGGGGCAGCTCAGTGAGAATTGGAGTCAGGAACAGGCTCAGGGATGAGAACCAGGGCCAGCCACGTCCCCTGGGCACCAGGCAGGGACAAAGGGAAGGTCCAGCTGGGACATCAGAGCCAAGAGTTGGGGACAGCATCAACAGCAGGATCAAATGTGGGTGCCCAGGTGTGGCTCAGGGCAAGGCTGAGGACTCACACCTGAAATGGGGCTGGGGAGGAGCCAGGAGAGGCTGGGTTTAACCCAGTTAAACCCTTTTAGTGCCCCAGGGGCCCCAATAAACAAATCCAAACCTCCTGAAGGAGTGCTGGGTACCCAAGGGCCACTCTCCCTGCAGTAGGAGTGGTGAGTGTTCTCATGGATACACACCCAAAGGGGTCTGTGTGTTTTGCAAATGTTTTCTTGACTTATCTGCACCTTTTTCATGTCCTCCCTGCCTCCCAGGGGTTAAGGCTGAAGCTGCTCTTAGGGTTTAACTCCTGCTGGAGTAACAGTGTGGAAAGCACTGACAGCACCCAATGGCTTGGCCAGAATAAATAGAGAACAGGCAAGAAAAATATTGTCTCAGCTGGGTTTCTGAGGGTTTGGGTGCTGGTGTGGTTTTGGGGAATTTTATTTTGTAGGTTGGAGAAAATTCAGAAAATGCAGCAAAAATCTGCGATGCATAATTTCTGCGGAACTTATTTTTTTAAATACGTCTTGCTAAATATTTATTGTAGTTTTGCAGGTATCAATCAAAATATATGCAGCCTGAATAATATTTAAACTTTAATTTTTCACTGAATGAAATGGATTTTGTTGCTCTTTTGACACTGGGGTTTTTTGTGTGTTATTAGGATGGTGTGATGTGCTCATTTGGCTTCTTTTTAGTAATGATCATTATTTGGGTTATTGCTGGTGCCATACCCTGATACCTCCACACATGGAGATATTGATAATTGGAAAATTGAAGTTGTGTAAGGATTTGTGGAAATAAATGCATGACTTTGACACAGGCTTCCCAAAGCAACATGGACTGAGCCACTCTGCTTGTCTTTATGGGAAATAAATTAATGTTTTGGAATGATGAGTGAATTGGAGAAGAAGCTGGGATAGAAACAGATACTCCAAAAGGCCAAATGTGTTAAGTTTTGTTATTCAGTCTTGCTGTAGCTCATTTTTAATTGCTGCTATGAATCTAGATCTGCTTTAGGAATAGATCTGAAAGCTTTTCCATCAACGTGCACATATAAACCACTCTAAAGGGCTTTATCTGCATCACCAGAAACTGTTGCATTTTAGATCTCTTTTATATCAAATTTATCTTCTGACCATTTGTTTTTCTCCCAGCCAAGCCGTGGCTCTGTCAGGGGGTGAAATGATTAGTCCTGTGTCAGAGGTTGTGCATCAAGGTCTCTCCAGAGCAGCCCAGTGCTGCCAGTGGCCATTTCCAAAGGGAATTGGGAACATCAGCTGCCTTTAATTGTGTTCGCTGCGAGTGTGATGCTTTTTGTTCAGTGAAAGGTCAAGAGAAGCTGAACTCATTTAACAGGGGCTGAAGGGAAACACTGACTTTGCACAAGGGCACGGAGTGAGAGGACAAAGGAGGGCAGAGTTAAATTGGATATTGGGAAGACATTCTTTGCTAATGGGCAGTGAGGCACTTGATCAGTTTGCCTGAGAGGCTTTGGCTGCCCCTGGGTCCCTGGCAGTGTCCAAGGCCAGGTTGAACATTGGGGTTTGGAGCACCCTGGGACAGTGGAAGATGTCCCTGCCCCTGGCACTGGGTGAGCTCTAAGGTGCTTTCCAACCCAGACCACTCTGAGATTCCACGATAAATTCCAGGAACCTGGAAAATGTTTCTTTGCCTGGCAAAAGCACCAGGGGTTCATGAAGCCCAAGGCACAGGCTCATGGTGCTTGTGCCTTCATTTAAGGTTTTTCTGATCAAATTTTCCTTGATGTAGGACCAGAGAATGATTTTGCTGCCACATCCATGGGTGTGATGATGTTATTTGTCAGGATTTATGCCATGGAGAATTCAGCCACTAAGTTAAATTGGTGTGTGATGGAAAGGAGGAAAAGATGTGTGAGAGCCTCTGGCTGGTCTGGGAAGAGGACCTGGGTTGGGAGTGTTAATCCTGGGAATATTCTTGGTGATTTGTATTATATACAATACACGTGGTCTGAGGGCTGCAGAACCAGAATTTATTGTCCACCCAATGTGGTATCACTGCTGTAACTATTTTGGTGATGAAGACATGCACAACTCCTTTTCCTTTATTCATTCCTTGTCATATAGGGACATAAATATGAAGATCCTAATTCTTTTAAACAAATTTACAACTTTACATACTTTGAGAACACCTTTGTGTTCAAATTACCCATTATTGAGGAAGGAATTAAAACTTATACTACACACAGACCTCCATCTTCAGGTTTAACATCCTTGTAGGTGGTGAGAAAATCTATTTTGACAAGAAATTGTCTCTCCCAGCTCCTGTGGACTGAGGGAATGAGCTCAAAGTGCCACTTAGGACACTCCTGGCTGATTGCTGCCTCCTGAGTGACAGCAGAGGTGAGGGTGAGGGGCTGGAAGGGGAGAAGGAGTTGTGCTCACAGTGAATTATGAATCTCAAATAATTGATGTTTCCAACCAGTGTTCAGTTCTTCATCAGTGAGAAGCACAGCTTGTTTATCACGTTCTTAAATGGATGGAAGGAAATATGTGCATATTAATGTGGAGAGAAAAAAAAAAAAGGCACTTTATAAATGGCTGAGTGAATATTTTCCACGAGATTTTAATGAGGATAGATAATAACATGGAAGAGTTTAACCAAATTTGGTTTTCAATCGTATCAGAAGGGACACTTAGTCACAGCCTCCATAGGCTTCTTCTTCTGAGGGGCAGTTGTGTTAAAGAGAAATCTCCAAATCTGCTGGTTGGGGATGAAATGCAGCTCTGGCTGCTTTCTCACCCTGGATAATGGCATTTCTGGCCTAGGAAATATTTCCATTTACATGGAATACTGACAGCTGAATGAGTTTCTCTTTACTAGTTCCAAACCACAACATCCTGAGCTTCAGTTCAATCTCAGGTCAGGCTGCCAAGTGACCTTTAGCTCACATTAGTATTTGAGCTCCTTTGCACTGTCTGTGAATAAAATCTTTGATATCTTTATGCATTTAAGAAGTTATTGTCCAGTGGTTCAGGCATGTTTGCAGCACGTAAATAATGAGGTTATTTGCTGTTAGAAGCCAAGGAGGAGAAGCATGGCACAAGTCAGCCAGGTCTCCTCACCCTGAGAGGTGCTCAGGCTCCCTCTGAGTTCCAGGAGTTACAGAGAGGCAATGCCATGATTTTTGTGTGGTTTTCCTAATAATAATAAGGAAACTGCATGGCAAGCTGCTGGTGTCTTATTCACATCCCAGCCTGCCAGCTGTATTTAATTTTTGCTGAAGATCTTGGTCTCTGGGACATAAGAATTATGTTGAGTTAAGGTTTGGGTGTAGAAAGCTTTCTTGACTTTTAAACTGACCCCAAATCCCAGCCCTGTTTCTGGACCCTACAGTCAGAGAAATGCTCAGTGTGAAGGAGATTAATGCTTAATGTGGTTTAATTGTCGAGTGGGTGCTGAAAGTTGGGGAATCTAAAGAAGCTGCTCTCCATCGGGAGGAGAGGAGGGAGCAGGGTGGGAGCACCAGGCTTCTCCCTAATGGATATTAAAGTAGTTGGGGCCTGAAGCTCTCAGCTCCAGTATTTAATAGATGAGCAGTAGCTGCAGCTGTCATGCTCTATAGTGGAGCAGCACTATTACTATTTTATTACCTTTGATTAGCTGAAATTGTGTCTTATAGCCAGCAAACCCCCTATAAATGCATTTACCAGCAGCTGTATTTCTGCCCAGCCCTGGCACCACGAGGAGCTGCTGCATTAGAGAGCCCCCATCCATCACACTTTGGGTTTGAAGCAATATCCTCTCCCTAAATTAACGTCATCACCTCCTAACAGCTGTGGCCACCAGCTCGGGCATGCTTGATGGGCTTGTCAGTGTTTCCAATATAAATTCTGCCTTTAATAGATTTATTTGTAAGTTAGACCTACTTAGCTATAAAAATCTGCTCTGGGTTGGAACTTGGCATGGAGGGCTCTCCCTGGATGGTTTTCTTCACAGTCCTTCTGTGCTTGATTGAAAACTTTTTTGCCAAGTCCAGTCAAGCATAATAAAGTTCTGGAAATAGTCATTAAGGGCCTTGATGGCCACGTGGCTGTGGTTTTGGCCAAATGGTTTCTTCTGGGGGGGAGCAGGCAGAATCTCTTTATTGCTGGTGTGATCTTCTGTCTCCAAAGGGTGTTTGAATATTTTCCTGCCCTAAGTTGCTCACTGAGAAATGTAGACCTCCAAAAGATCAGCTCTGTTCCCTCCCCTAAGAATGACAGAAATTGGAATAAGAAAATTTCATGTGGATGTAACAAAGATGTGGGCCTATGTGTTTATTTTTTTGGTTTAATGTATGAAATCCTCACATTTAAAAACACTTCAGAAAGAAATCATTCCTTTATTTTGGATGTAGTGAATCATTTCAGCTTCTATTTTCTTCCCTTGTTTCTTGGGTGATGCTGGGCTTAGAAAACTCAACCTGTAAGTACAGTTTGATTTAGCTGGAAGAGAATTTTTGCTAAAATGCAGTTTCCCTGGAAAAATAAATATCTGGTTTTAGTCTTTAGTTGATACTCTCTCACCCATTAACAGAAAACTTGTCCAACAATGTCCTAAAATGAGAGCTGGTAACAACCACGCACTCAACAAGTATTTATCAGCAGAAATTTAAATATGAACACGTGATGACCAGATGTTTCCATTCTTATAGCAAGATAAGGCATCTTAGCAATCTTTGTGTTTGAAAAGCAGGTGATTCATCAGTTATTTTTTGTGAGTTTTCATCTTTGTGAAATAAATTTTCAGGCAGAATTCATGTAGCTGCATGGAGAAGGTCCAGTGGATGCCAACCAACCAAATTTGGTGTGGTCCATGATTTTTCTTCCTCTCTTCCTGCTCTGTGTTTCTACTCTGCAGGTTATTGTGTGGCAGGAGTGATCCAGCTTTCCATGGAAATGGGAAAATCTGCCAAGGCAGCGCTCAGCTCAGCATCTCATTCCCATTTATCTACCTCTTGTAATCTGTAATTAGCTGCAGTTTCCTCCAATGCTCCTGGCACAAACATTCTCAGGTGTACTTTAAGTTCCAGCTCATTCAAACATCACAAGGAGCAGCACCTTGATGCCCTTCCCATGTCACTGTGCGGTTGCAGCTGCTCTTTGTTCCCTCAAAGTTCTCCTGAGCACACAGCTGGGTGTGAGTGGCCTGGAGGGATGAGAAAAATCTGAGTTTGACCCCTGAGACCAGCCTGATAAGGGTTTGGAGCAGTGCAAATCCAGCTCCTTGGAGCTGCCTTTAATGTCTTCAAAACTTGTCAGCAGTGGAAGGAGGCGTAATTCAAATAGTCCTGGAATAGGAGGGGAAAATGAAAAATGGGGAGCTCTGCTCAGAGCAGCAGCACCATGTGCCATCAGCTCTCTTGAAGCCTTGTAAACCTGTCAGAAACATTCCTGCTAATAGTCCATAATGCCTTGTTGTAGAAGCAGTAATCAGTGATTTCTGAACCAAACTGGCAATTCAGAAATGAGTCATTGCTCGCATTGATTTTTATTTTATTTATTTTTTTTATGTGGTCGGCCTCTGTGTCAGGCAGCAGCACGAGCAGCGTGTTCCCATCCCATTGTCACAGGCACAATTCAGGTCTCAAACAATGAGGCACGACTCTGACCTATTGCTATGCAAATTCCCTTCCAGTGTGTGTCGATAGTGGAGCAAAACATGTTTTGACTGAGAGCTGAAAGAAAGGCTGCCATTAGAGAGCTGAAACGGAGCCATTTAGGGCCGAAACTAATAATTTGTTAGGAATTGCTCACCGAAACCTGCTCTTAAAAATTTCCATTAAGAACAGGCTTTGGGTCTAAGGAAACCTGTATTTTCTGTAAACATGACAGCGTTCAATGCAGATGGGCAGGAATATTATGGGATGTGTGTGCAGCTGGAGATAGGGAATGCTTGCAGGTGTTAGGGATGTCTTCTCTAACTTTGGAGTGGCATTGAAGGACTGGCAGTTCACCCCTGACTCGGCCATCCCAAAGGCTGGAAAAGCCCTCAGGATCAGAGTTCAAACTGTGCCCCATCCCCACCCTGTCCCCAGGGACTGAGTGCCACCTCCAGGGATGGGCACTCCAAACCTCCCTGGGCAGTTCCAATTCCTGACCACACTTCCCATGGAGAAATTCCTGCTGGTGTCCAACCTGAACCTCCCCTGATGCAGCCTGGGGCTGTTCCCTCTCCTCCTGTCCCTGCTCTGATGCTTTGGGAAGGCTGAGCTGGAGCAGAGACTGGACAGAGCTGGAGAATAAAGCAGGGATTTATTGAAAGGCCTTTAGGGGACACCTTGGGCAGGACAGGGCCTGGCCAGGGCTGCACCCAAAATGGACACAAAATGGACACAAAATGGACCCAAAATGGGCACAAAATGGACAAACAGTCACAAGGTCTCACACTTTGATAAGTTTTGGTCCATTTGCACATTGGGGTTGAATTGTCCAATCCCAGCTCCAGGCTGTGAGCTCCCATCCTTCTTGTTCCTCCCTCCAGCCACCCTTGTTTGTGCTGTTGGGCTGAAAGTTGTCCTTGGTGTGCAGCAGGACAAGGATTTGTTTTGTGTCCCTGCAGTGTGCAGAGAGCTGAGTGACCCTGACTGTGAGCTCAGAGCTGCACCCCTGGGCAGCACAGAGCCTGAAATACATGAAAGCTGAAACTTTAAGACATCAGTTCTATGGGAGAAGTGGCCCTGATGTTGCTCCATCCTCCTCCCAGGGAGTTGTGTGGAGCTCAGGATTCCCCCCTGAGCCTCCTTTTCTCCTTTCCCAGCTCCCTCAGTCCCTCCCCACATCCCTGACTCTGCAGACCCTTCCCAGCCCTGTTCCCTTCTCTGGACCCTCTCCAGCCCCTCGATGTCATTTCCACCTCTGGAAAGCTCCAGCCAGCTCTAATCCCTCCCTTTTCAGGGTTTCCTTCTTTCCCCATCAAAGAGAAAATTTGAAGTTTTAGAGCCCCCAACTGTGAGCACTGACAGAGTTGTGACTGTGAGTTCTATTCCAGGGCTAACATTTCATGGATTTTATGCCTAAAAGGGAGAAATTCAAACCAGGAGTGAACTCTTTGTGTCCTGATCCTGGCAGAGGCTGAGCCCATGGGTTATTCTGTGCCACGTTCACTCTCTCAGAGCTGTGGGGACAAGAGCAAGGTTAGCAATTCTATTACAGTTTGATTTTCTAACTCCATTCCCCTCTCTGGCAGAGGAGGTTAAACTCGAGGCGCAGAAACATTTTCTTTTGAAGGCTTGACAATGGTTTCGTGAGGATTTCATGGTCTCCACCACCTTTTCTACTGAGAAAATCCAGTTGGTGTCAATATTTGCAGAGCTGAGGGTGGCCCAGGTATCAGAGATGGTTTATGAAATGTTTGCAGTCCAAAACCAAACAGGAAACTCCCAGGCCTAACACTGTAATGATAAAAGAAAACATTCCTCCAGATGCTTGCCAGTAGAAAAGTGAAACAGAAAAAAGTAAATGTTCATAATTTTTTCTTTGCCCTGAGTAAAAGTGATTATGGAGATTTGATAATAATTGCAAAATATAATCATTGGGTTTAAAAGCAACTGTCATGTGGACCTGTACTGAAAAAGGTATCGTGAGGCTGCTTAATGAGAAAAAATATTGTTAATTTTCTTTGCTTAGGATTAGTTTCTGGCAGAATAGATAACATCTGAAATTCCATTTTGAATTACAGTACTCCCTCTGTCCTGTCTTTTGTGACTGTGAAAGTGCACCTTCCCAGTATTATAAATGAGTTATTTCTTTATTTCCACTCTGACACTGAACTGAAAACTACAAAATAAGTGGTAGAAGATGAAATAATTTTCTTATAATTTTCCTATTCAGGAGCCGGTGGATATTTATTTGGTATCCTGGAGATGATTAACACTTGGAGAAGGAGATTAAAAAAAAATGACATGCAACTAAAATAAAAAAAAATGAAAAAGAGAGAACAGATATTAAGTCAGAAAATTTCTCCCCTTGAGATACTCCATGAAATTCCCATATCTTAACTCTAATTTCTTTAATATAAATTTTCAGAAGGCCTGATCTTTGTGTGTACAGAGGAATTTTCTTTTATTAATACAGCCCATTAAGCTGTGTGTGTTGAGTTGTTCATGCTGGCAAGAGTTCCTAAACTTTCAAGAACCATTTCTGGCGTGGCTTTTCCATGAAATCCACGACCTGTACATGGTACATGATGGTGAGCTGGGGGCTGGAGATGTTGGTTGGGTTTTGGTTGGGGTCAGGTGGGTTTCAGACTCTTCAAGGCACTGTTTGCTAACAGAACTCTGTTCTTGAGTTCTTCTGTTTCCTCTCTCTGCTGCAGCCACTGGAATAAAATAAGGTTTGCTATCGTTGTAAAATAATTAGGAATTAACTCCTCCCCGATGTCCCCAGTGCAGATTTCAGCTTTTTCGTGTCTCCTTCTTCCTCCTTCCCATGGCTGGGCTGGAGTGAGGGAAAAGCAGGAATTTGGTGTTCAGAGCGTGCTGGGACCCCACAGAACTAAAGCACCTCAAAGGCTGCCAGGGAGCAACCCCCAAGGATCAATCCAGGAGCACCGAGGAGGAAAATGCCAATTCTGGTGAAACCTCTGTGTTTATCCCAGCACAACCAGCTGCAGATAAGGGCTGGAATGATAAGCACCAGATAGGGTTGGACCACAACGTTCAATTGCAACAAATTTATCTGGAATACATGGTTTATGTACAAAGGGATGCTCCCTTAAATCTGTGGGGAACGTCCTAATCACAGCTTCAGAATTCAAAGTGCAATATTTTTTATCTGATTCTCCTATTTCTTTTTTCCTTCTGAAATACAATTTCCTGATATAAGGAGGGGGCATCTCTTCACTCTTTGATTATTTTTTTTTACTATTTATTTTTTTGATTAGCTTCCCTATTTAATTAGCTTTCCCAAATCCCTCTCAGCAGGATCAGAATATTTGTGGAACAATCTGAACTCCCTCTGGTGGTCAGACAACACTTTTGGAGTCTTACATCTGAAACCATCAGGTTTTTTTTCAGGGATGGGTGGTGGTATCAATGGTTACATAAACAGCTGCAAATTTTATGGTATCTCTCAACTATTTTTATGGTATTTTATTTTGTGCTATCTCTCATCTAATTCTGTGATGAATTTGGCATTTAAAATTTTCAGATAGAAAAAATCTTCTCTTTTCATAGAGAAAATTAGCTGAATCACTGTGAATAGAATTAACTGTGTTAAAAATTTTTTATTACAATTTGTAACCCCTTTTAATTTATAATTTCTTGCACTTTAATCAGAATCCAAAGATAATTTCTTCCCACTGTGGTACCTCATAGTGCAGCTTGTACATAAGGCAAGCACAATCCTTACTCGTTTTACAAATTTCTGAAACAGGGAGAGGAACAAACACCACGATTTAGGTGAAAGGTTTCATATCAGCTGTTTAAAAAAATCCAGACAGAAAATGTCTGCTCGGTGTAGTGGATGTGAGTGATCTGAGGGCAGCCCTGATGGGAAGATCAGGAACTGATCAGGTATTGAATTGGCAAAGGAAATGGGTTGGTTTTGCCTGGAATATGGAATTTAGGAATATGGAATTTAGGAGGGGACATTGATCTTGATGCCTTGGAGTTGTTACCTGGAACAGAGGCTGGACAAGATTAAGAGAATAAAATGGGTATTTATTAAAAGCCTTCAGTAGATACATCTTGGGCAGTCCAAAGCTGTACCCAAGATGGAAAATGGCCACAAGTTTTTCAGACAATTTATAAGTTTAGTCCATTTACATATCAGAGATTAATCCACCAATTACAGCTTCAGGTAATGAAATAATTTACCCCCAGTCTGCTCCCCCCAACTCACTTTTGTTTATATTTTCAGGGCCTGAGGTATCCTGGGGTCCCAGGCCTGGACAGGAATTGTTTTGTCTATGTAAAACTAGAGAATAGTAGCTGACAGTCTATGGAACTTTAGAGTTACACACTAAAAATAATAATTTAAAAATATTTTTATGTTTTATAAATATAAAAAATATTTTATATTTTTAGTGTGTAAAAATATAAAAACTAAGCCTTGAGGCATCAATCTCAGGTCCAGCCCTGAGCAGTGGTGGCAGCATTTCCACAGCTGCTCCTTTGCTGTTACTGCCTCTCCCCTGAGCAGGGTGAAATCCCCTCCTGGATAACCCTGGCTGAGGAGCAGAATGGAAACACTGCACAGCTGCTGCAGAGTCACCAAAACACAGCAAGTGCAAAAACCAACCCTGTCAGGGCTTGGTGTTCCTTAGGGAATGCTCAGGGTGTTGTGTTCCCTGAGTGTTTTAAATATGCCTGAAGTGAAATTGCTTCCTAAACTTAAATTTGAGGATTTGCATGGCTGTACTGACCACTGCCTGTGCTGAGCAGGGCTGGAGAGCTCAAACCAACCATAGAATAAATTCACGTTCTGATCTGTTTAAATGTGACTTTGGCAACGATCTCCAAACATGAGCTGAGGCACCCGAGCCAGTGAATGCCGGTGCTGTGTCTATTAGAGGAGCAGGATCATTAAGTGTGTCATTGCCTATCAATATCACAGCCGATGGAAACAGATAAAAAACCTTCCTGGGAATATCTCTATCCTCAGCTGCGTTTTCCAGCCATTCCTAGGTGATGGCTCCCTCTTCAGTCCTGCAGCAGAGATCAACATTTCTCTTGGCAAACAGAATATTTGTGTTTTATATGAATAATGCCAAACACATTCATTGTCTTTTGCAAAGACATTTACTCCAGAAAAGCTGAGCAGAATAATGTGCTGAACACTACTAAACATGACAAACACAATTTTCATCCCTTGGACTCTGTTTCTCCTTCTTGGGTTGTTTTGTTTTGAGTGATTTCTCCTGGATGGAATATCAGGTCTTTGATCTCTGGACTGATTATGTGAGGTTAGCCAAACAATTGAAAGGGAGGAAAACACAGATGATAGAAGAAACGGAGGCGCTGAGCAGTACAGTGTGTATTAAACTGGCAGTAAAACAATTAGGATGTGCACTCATGCAATGAGCAAACACAAAAGTATCTGCACACGGGAACATCTCAAGCAGAGTGAGCAAAGCTGATTCCAAGCTCAGGATGATCATTTAGGCCATTTCGTGAGCTCTTCCTCGTGTTGTTTGACTAATATCAGCAGTTTGCTCCCATAAGTACAAAATGATGTTGAATTCTAATGGCCACTTAAGTCATGGAAACA
This sequence comes from Acrocephalus scirpaceus scirpaceus, assembly GCA_910950805.1. Lineage (NCBI taxonomy): Eukaryota > Metazoa > Chordata > Aves > Passeriformes > Sylviidae > Acrocephalus > Acrocephalus scirpaceus. The sequence continues at coordinate 18,805,833 of OU383782.1, forward strand.
ATATAATTAGAGTAATAAATACAACTTCATGTTTTCATAATTAGAGTCATAAATACGATGCCATGTTCCTATAATTTACCTGATTGTTATCTGCAATTTATTGCTATTAGCCCCCAGCACTTGAGGGCCCAGGGAGCAGGGGAGCGAGCAGACAGAATGTACTGACTGTGCTTAAAATTATCCTGATTCCAGAGGGGGAAGATGGATGGGAAAGGGCTGGGAAGGTCGTGGTGTCTGCAATAATGGCAGAACCAGAGATGTAATCATAGAATCCCAGAGTGGTTTGGGTGGGAAAGGACCTCAAACATCTCCCATTCCAACCGTGGGCAGGGACACCCTCCAGGTGGGTCCAGGCTCCATCCAGCCTGGGCAGCTGGAAGATGACACTGGAGATAACGGTGATAGTTCAGGAAAACTGCAGACTTGGTGAAATAAAGGATGTGCTCAAATCTACCAACATTCGCACCTCTATTCCCTTTCAACTTCTATCCTGTTTTTTTGGTTTTTTTTTTTTTTCCAAAGAATCCCCTGGCATTTCATCTCCCACAATTATTATTCTTGTATTCCCCTGAAGAATTGGATATTTTTTCATCACATCCCAATGAGTTCCCATGCTGTGGCCAGGGCACTCTATGGAAAACCACAGCAGCCCTTGTCACTGTGGGCATTTCCAAAAGGAGAAAAGAGCCCAGGGAATGCTGAATTCCCATCGATACTGGGAGGACACTGCTTCAGTTTTATTTATTTTTGAACTATATTTTTAATGCAGTGGGAAGTCACTCCGAGCTCAGGGCTGGGTGGTTGTGGGCTGGTGTTTCTGTGTTTATAGGGTGTGAGGAAAGGCAGGTCTGGGTGTGATGCCACCCAGCTGCTGCAGAGGCATTAAAACCCAGGTAAACAAACTCACCACGTTCCAGGAGCTGCTGCTCCCATCCTTCCTTTAAAGGACAAATACCCAGGGGCACTGTCACCATCCATGTCCCACAGCTGGGGCAGCAAACCTAATTCTGTTTATTGGTACACATTAGAGAGAAATAAATAAGTAACATTGTGCTAACAGAGAGTTCGAAATTCACTTTGTAATATTCTAAATGTGCAGTCCATTTTTTTTGTTTTGTTGTGGGTTTTTTTGGGTTTTTTTTTTGTTGTTTTTTGGGGTTTTTTTTGTTGTTGTTGGTTTTCTTCTTTCAAGATCACCTGTAAATCCTGTTCCTGTTCACTAAGGCGTGTGTGGAACTCCTTATAAACACATTAACACGATGTGGGGATGAAAGTGGAACTTCCAGGGTAAATTCTAAATGCTCCAGATGTGCTAAAAGTGCCCAGACTAATTCAGATAATTTATGAACAGGAAGCCTGCCAGCCTTGGTGTGCAACAGCTTGGCACCTGCTGCTGGGAAGTAACAAATTTATTAGGAAGCCCTGTGACTCTTTCTTTCTGTGCTGAATAAATTATTTCTGTGCATTAATAGACATATTAGGCAGGGAGGTATAAATTTCTTCTCTAGATTTTTATTCCTGGAGGTGACAGAAGAAAACTCAAGTGTCCCACTCACCCATCCCTCAATGCCTTTGCCTCATCAGGAAATGATTCAGATTTCATCAATGCTGACGCCAAAGCTTTGCTCAGAGGGTGACACATCAGAGGCTTTGGGGGTTTTATTTTGATTTTTTTTTCCTTTTTTTTTTGTTCATTAGTTTCATGGTGTATTTTTTGCACCATCATTAACGAGAGAAAACCCATCATTAATCTGTTTGAAGAAGATGATGACATCACTGTGCTTCAAGGCAGATAATTATCTGTGTTAATTACATAAATGTGGAGTCATTGTCCCAGGGAGTCCCCCTGATGTGTCCCGTGGGGGTCACAGCCAGGAACCTTCAAGCAGAACAGAGCAGGCCAATACATGCAAACAATTATTCCAACCAAAATTATCCCCTGGCTGCTGGAAAACCAGTAAATTATTTACTCAATGTGTACTATTTGAAAAGCTAAGCAGCAGCAAAATAGCATGAAAACATTATTGTCAAAAAATGTATGAGATCAGCGGTGGGTGAGAAATTATTCATATAAATCCTGTGGGATTCACTTCAGCAGCTGTAATTCAAGTTTTCTGAGCTTTTAAAATCATTGCAGTGGTTGATCAGCCTTTGATCACTGTTTATCTCGGGACAGGAATTTGGGGATCCTTTCTGGTGGGGCACAGCTGAGCTGCAGCTCTGACGTTTATGGTTCATTTCCTTGTTTTCCTTGGCACCACACACAGAATTCCAGGAATCAGCACCCAAAATTCCCCCAGGCCTGAGGTTTTCAAAGATTTCCATTCCTAGAAGGTGGAGAATCCTATGGAAGGACAAGAGATTTTGCCTCTGCTTTAGGCAAAAGCTCAAATAAAAGAATATTAATAATAAAAATGAAGATACTCAGTGCTGGGATCAGTTTTACCACAACCCTGATCTCACATCCCACACCTGGGAGCTGGAGAGAAAGGGACAGATCTAAACTTGTGCAACTGAATTAGGTTCCAGCTTCCATTTGCTCTTTCTTACTTCATGTATTCAGACTGGTTGGGTTTGGGTTTTTTTAATTTGTTTTCATGGGTTGTATTTTTGGGGGTTGTTTCAAATTAGTCGATCAATATCTTAGGACTGTTTTTTTTAAATTTGTTTTCATGACTTGTAATTTTGGGGGGTCGTTTCAGATTAGTTGATCAATATCTTGGGACTTTATTTTTTTTTTTAATTTGTTTTCATGAGTTGTATTTTTGGGGGTTGTTTCAAATTTCAAATTAGTTGATCAATATCTTGGGACTGTCAAGAAATACATCAAAGTCAGTGTTTCTTGTGTTGCAGGGGATAAATTCATTTAGTGATAGGATTTTACTCCCTTTTTTTTCTATATTGAGACCAATAATAAAGAAATTGTGCACAATGACACCTTGAAGTGTTTCTGTGACAAACTTTAATTTTAAACCTAGGCTTACAGAAATACACAGAAATACAAATGGTGCACTTTGGTACATGCAAAATAGGGCTAACACTTTAAATGGGTGGGATAGACTGGCATTTAATTTGCATTTTAAAAGCATTTATTACTAATTAATGAATCAATTGATTGCTCAAAGAACACTTAGTGAGATTTATTGTCTTATCAAAGAGAAATCAGTCGCTAAATAAGAGATTGCAGCTGTCACTGGCAGTGTCACTGTGTCTGTTCCCTCTCAGGAGAGGCTGACAGGGAGGGCAGCTAAGGGATGGATATTGGCAAAAACCTCTTTCTAAAGAAGCCAGACAGTTGTACATAAATAAAATAAGAGCAAGCAGAGGTGTCTGAGTGCAGAATCCCCAGAGCAAAGATTCTGTTCACAATGGGTTTGGATTCAGGTTGGTCCCAAAGGAAGGAGCTGAAGGGAACTTTCTGCCAAACTGCCCTAAAACACCAATGTGGTCTTGGCAAAAAGAAATCCAACAAGGACCACAAAAGATTTATCAGCTGTGCAATGTGTAAGCAAATGTCCAATGTTTTATTTCATATAAAGATGTATTGGTTTATAGAGAGGTTATAAAATGGTTTATAGAGAGCCTTGCTCAATATTCCAGTTCCCACTCGCCATTGGGTGGTGTTGTCTCTTAAAAGAATTTTGGTGGGTTTTGGTGGCTTTTCCTATCCATGTTTTAAAAAAAGAAGTGAATTCCTTTCAAAGTCTGAAAAGTAACCTATCAAACATCCTCACTCTTGGTTTTAAACTCTCTTCTACTTTATATAATTTTAGAATTCCCTTCGAGTGTTCCTGGGACTAAAAAAAGTCTAAATATTCCTGAGAGTAAAAGTCAGCTGTGCCCCTTCCCTCTCTGTGATTGCTGCATCCCAGAAATCTGTTTAGGGAAAACTCCCATCTGATTTTTCTGTGTTTTCCTTCAAGGAATATGAGGCAGTCTGCCTTGCTCTCCTTTAGTAGAACTCAGCAGAAATGACATAATAAATTAGTATTTTAGCTCTGTTTGAAATGCAGGTGCTTTCTTGTTCCTTTTGCCACATCTGCTGCCTCGGATTTCTCTTTTCTCTTGCTCTGCCATCTGCTTTTAACAATAGCAAGATGATAATTTTCAATTTTCAGTGAAATAAAATGCCTCAGGTGTTAATCCATGCTTCACTGGTATCACCCTCTGCTATATCAGTGCTAAATATGGATCATTGTCTGACTCTGCATCCTTTTTCATTAGACAGTTTAGTATTCTGGCATGATTTGATTCACCTTATTGGACTGGAAATAATGGCCACAGTCTGATTTCTGTCTAAAGCTACACCACAGGGAGAGCTGCCTGAATTTATGCATCCTCATTTGGATCCTGGAATTATTGCTATAACCACGTCCAGCCTTTCCAAATTGTGAACTTAATTTCAGCTTGGAACAGCTCATTTTCAGTGCCATGGAAATACCACTTCCACTCATTGCTCCTTCTTTATATTGTGCAGATGGAAATCCCAAGTTTTGCTTGGAAATTTTGTGGCAATACCATACAATTAATTCTGTTTCTTACGTGGCAGAACAAACTCCTTTTATTGAGTGATTGCCACAGTCTGTCCCCAATAATATTTTCTATTAATGGTCTATGTCTTGATGCACCTTCAGCTGTATTGTGCATTGTGCTGCAATTATTTTGCATTTTGTGCTGCTGCAGGAGGGTTCTGAATAAATGATCCTGCCCATGGCAAGAGGTGTTGGAGTGAGGTGTCCTTTAAGGTCCCTTCCAACCCAAACCATCCTGTGCTTCTGGGATTTGAAGCTTCCATTGATTTAGATGCAACTTTAAGTTGATTTCTGTGCCATTCATTAATCAGTTTTCCAAATTTTGTTAAATATCTGTACTCCTCCCAGCTTTCAGCTGCCTGAGCTGTGAAAATCCAGCTCAAAAGGGACAGAATGCAACTCCTGCAAATCCTCCTGCCTGGCCCTGCTGCAGTCTGAGATTCCAGACACCCAAAACATCCTGGATGATGTTCTTGATGATGAGATTTAATCCTCATTTTCCAAATTCACCAGAAAAAACCAGCTGCTTCCTCCACTCCAGCCTGTGCAAGGAATTCCTGGAGGACTTCCTGAGCTTCTTCAGGTACTGGTGACAACCCCAAAACTGACCAAGACTGACAATTTAAACAATTAAAGCTCGGGTTCAAACTCTGTTTTTAGGGCAGCTTTGACAGTCATTTCCTCAGGTGCATGAGGACACCTTAAACACAGCTCATTTCTAAGTTATTTTAGATTTTAGGAGCTGGACTCTGGTGGGACAATGAGCTCTAAAGGCAGGAATCTCAGCTGCAGAGGAGAATCTCTGTTCCTGAAAAGTGAATTTCCAGAGAATTGCACATAAAGTTTGTGATATTGCATAATTTTTAAGGGATGCTGTAACAGACAACTCTGTGAATGCTTATCCAGACTGCTGTAACTCTTTTTTTTCAAGAGGAATTCACTGTGCTAAATTTGGAACAAAATGCCTTCCAGGAATGATTTTAATAGCCAAGATAAAGAGCCTGCTAGTTAATAAAAAAAAAAAACAAAACCAAAAAAAACTCAGAAAACTGTTGAACATGAATGTCAACATTTTTAATGGATTGCATTTTTTATTGTGTGCTGCATGTTTCTGTCAGGGGAATATGATAATTATAAACTAGGAGCAGTAATGAGGGCTTGAATATTCATAGGCAATTAAAATATGTCTCTGTGCATTTTGTTGGTGCCCGGTGGGAAATGTTGCTCGTTTTTTAGGAATAAGTGGTTCACAATCCTGGGTGAAAAATATGGGGTGGAAATCAAAACACCAGGCAGGGCACAACACCAACAAAGTTCTGTTGATGATGGGGAAGGGAAAACAAATGTTACAGCATTGATTAAAAATGTATTAATTTGTAGTTCTGTGCTCCTATTGACAGTGGAGTCTTAAAGTCATGGAATATCCTGAGTTGGAAGGATCAATGTGGAATAAAAGTGTTGCAGATTAGGTTTTAACAGGTGTAGGGACACTTCACACAACTCTAAATATTAAATATCTGTTTAGAATCAAATAAATGCAAAAAATACCCAAGCAAACATGGAAGAAAGGGATGACCCAGTAGAAGGTAAGAAAATAAAAGGGAATGTTAAAATAACTGCTGGATGTACGTACTAAAAATCCTTGAAGCAGCACTTGAAGCTTTTCCCCACAGTTTTATCTTGGTACAGCTCAAAGTTATTGGATCCATCACATTAAAGGGACAATTTGGCTTTTAGAGCTTGTCACATTAAGAGCAGATGATCAGTTTGCTGCTGAAGATGAATGAGCCCAGATTTTTCAGTCACATTTTTCCAGTGGGTTTTTTATTTTTTTCCTAATATTGTGCTTATTTCTGAAACTTATTCAGGACTTGCTTCAGAATTGGAAGAGTTTTTCTCAGGACATCCTTTTATTTTTTCTGGTTTGGTGTTCAGGAAATATCGATGGCACGTTCATGTGCTGTGACATGGAGCTGTCACGAGCCCAATTTTGCTGTCATGCCCATCAATGCCTAATGAGAACCTTTAGCAACTTCACCAGCAGCTCTTCAGGAGGGATCCTGTGCAAGGAAGGCAGCAGCAGCAGGGACAGGAATTTCGGCAGGAATTTTCCTGGGTCCCAGACTGACAGTAGCTGTTGGAATGACACCTGGAGCTCTCCAGCAGGCAATTCCTGAATGGCAAAAATGGCAGAGGAAGGTTGAGAGTGATGTCAGCCTTGTCTCAGAGCTGATGGATGAGCTTGCAGAATTTCTGGAAAACAGAAGGGTTTTCCATGGCAGCTGTTCTGATCCATGCTGGAATTCTGCATTCCACTGAGGTGCCTTTAAATCAGTGTTCTTTTCCAGCAGAAAGAGGTGACTGCAGTGGAAAACTGATCCCAAGAAAAGCTTGTGGGTTCTAAAGATAAGTAAAAAATATTCACCATTGCTCCCAAGGAGTAAATTTGGTAGCTGTGCCTTGACTTTACAGCTCAGGAGGGTTGGGCAGAAGTTGCACTCGATAATTTCAAGGTGATTTTAATTGATCTCCTCTGATTATGGGCAGCATGATGAAGCAAGAGACAAAGCTAAAATGACAAAAAAAATTAAAAATGCCACATTTTCTTCTCTTTCTGTGGTAGAGTCACAGTCCCGTGGGATGCCCAGGTGCCCTCACATGAGCATCTGTCTGTGGGAGCTGTGGCTGCAGAACCTGGGAATGTTCAAGGTGTGGCTGGTGCACAGGGATACAAACAGGAGAGCCTCAGATGTTTGGGAAGATTTTTATCTCTGTGTTTGAAGTAGCTTTTCCTTAGATAGATTCAATTTTTAAAAACGAGGTGCAAAGAGATGAAATTGGTGTGTGTGCCAAGAGTTTCAGCCTTGGAAGAACTGTATTTAATGTTTATCCCACCGGGCTGTTCAGGCTGGGGCCAAATCCAGCTCTCCTCCATCTGACAGAGCTGTGACTGTGCCTTCCTTAATCCAATAGGGACTGTGGCCTAAAGTTTTCCCTTTATCTTTCATCCTTTCACCCACTTTGACCCACAGATGTGATTTTTTTCGGGTTTGTGCTGCTGTGACACGAGGGAAGTGAAACGTGGCACTTGAGTCTCTCCAGCTTTTCAGTCACACAGCTGCAGCTTTTATTTCTCTTTTCTTTATGGGAAGGTTCATTTCTTGCATGTGAGTGTGTGACAGTGACAAATCTGAGAGCACGGAGGGGACACAGTCCCAGCAAACTTTGCCATCCATACATTACCCTGAATTTCATGTACAGATCCAAAAAATTGTGAATTTCCCTCTCCAAACATAGAACTATATCAGGTTTGTGTCATCTCTATTTTCTTTGGTACCTTGTAATTAGGCATACTTAAAAAAAAAAAATTGAATTTTATTAATAGTGAATTGAAATTCAAACAGAAAAGGGTGCAGTTAGGATATCCTTGATCCAAAATGAAACATTAGCAGGGAGTATTGAATAAAGGTTTTTTTTATGTTCCTCTGTCAGCTTGCTTAATAAAGTCCAACAAGTATCCTTACAAACCCAGGGAGTTTTTAATTACTTCAAGAATTTCATTTAGAAAATGGTAAATCTGAATATTTCAATATTTTTAATACTTTCAGGGTTTCTAAAGGAAAACCAGTGCACGTATGTGAGGTATTTTGGCATTGCCAAATTTGCAGTGTTTGAGTCAGAAATTATCAACAGGAGAATATTCCCAGGTTACTGTAAAGCCAATACAGAAGCATTATAAGGAAGGATTTTTTGTTGTTTTTTTTTTCAGATAGCCAGTTGTATGAAAATGAGCATTTATATGTCCTGTTCAGGCCCATATTTGGGATATTCAGCAGTACCTTCAGTGTGAAGTCAAGAATAATAAGAAATATATCCCAGAACCTCCCTCCTGAGAACTGTGCAGGGAAAAAAAAAAACAACACAGGCAATGTAGATAGAAAAATTTAATCAACCCAAGGACTTCAGAGGTGTTTTAGTTTGTCAGATCATAATTTTTACTAGAGATGTCAGAAAAATGAGGGATTTCTATTAACAATGAGCAGTCTCTGTACTGTTTTCAGCTTTCCTCCATAACACAAAACATATAGAATTATTACCAAAAAATATAAGCCAAGTCCCAAACCCTGACAAACTGTTTTAATTTTGTTCCCTCATAAAGGTCTCCATCATTTATAAATAATAAGCTTTAAAATGGCTTAAATAACTTGTGGGAAGTCATTTTCCAGCTCACCTTTCTTAGCCCACCACAAGCCTGAAATCACCTGCAGAGCCAACCTCTCACATCTCACTCCCAACTTCTCGAGGAGAGAGCTCAGAGGAAACTCTCATTTTGTCAGCAAAATTCACATTGGCTCTCTGAGGAAAGAAACACCAAAAACTCACCAGGGACTAATTCCTTTAATATATTAAAACCCATTTTTACGTGCCAGGATATTCCGCTGCTCTTTGATGTCCCAGCATGCAGCAAATGATTACGGTTTCATTGTGGCTGCTTGTGAGATGATGAGTGATAAGGTAAGCTCTGTGCTTTCCAATTCTTTTTTTTTTTTGCTTCTGCTTCGTGGGCCTCGATAAATAATTCATGGAGCAAAATTACTGTCCCAGAAAAAGGCAGTCTGTTTCATCAGCCCTTTCACACTTTATTGATTAACACATATAATTTTTTAATGTGCAACAGCGCTGGAGTTTTGAAGAATAGGGGAGTTTGCTGCTCTCTTTCACAGAATGCTCCAGCAAGGACTTCAGGAAAAAACTGGGACAGCCACAAAAATGTTCTTTTAGGTCAAAGGAGAATAATCCAGCTAGCAGTGAGAATGATGCTGTTATGGGTACAATTTAAGTTTCACCAGGTAATAGGAGAACACATGCAAAATTATCCCAAATGGAGGAAGGATGATGGAGAAGGAAATGGAATTGTTTTGAAGAGTTAAGTGCTGGATGTGCAGCTCCTTTAAATCCTCACTTTTTCTTTCCACTCAGTCCTGATGCTGATCTTTGCTGGTTGTAAATTTGCCCAGCTGATGTGCAAAAGGAGTGGGATCAGTGATGGAAACAGGAGGGAAATGGAGAAACACTTTCAACTCCTGCACATTTGCAAGACTTAATGAGCACTTTAAGACTCTGTCCTTGAGAGCTGTTTTAAGGCAAAACCCCAGTAAAACATCAGTTTCTGAACCTTGCTCCTAAACTTGTCCCTTAAACCCCTGCTGTGGTTGTGGTTTTGGGTTTTGGGGTTTTTTTTGTTTGTTTGTTTTGTTTTGTTTTGTTTTTTGGTTTGTGGTTTGTTTTGTTTTGTTCTGTTTTTTGGTTTTTTTGGGTTTTTTTCCCCATGATTTTCAGTTTCTTTGATGCTCTGAGTCTCTAGAGAGGAAACTCTGCTCATCTCCAGAGTGTTTGAATTTCTCTTATTTACAGGTGGAGCTGTAATCCAGTTATTCCTTCTCTTCTCTCTGTCACCTGTGCTGTGGTTCCTCACCCCACCAATGCTCCTGGAAGGTTTTCTCCTCCCCTGGCCCAAAGTGCTGCTGGGTTTTAAAAACACACCAAACCCAACTCCCTTGGGCTTCCTGGCACAGAGCACTAGGCAAGTTCTGAAAGAAAAAAATAAAAATGCAACATACTTTCAAACATCTGCATTGTGTGTGAAATGGTGGCAGTTGTTCTCCCAGGTATTAATTCTCCCAGGTTCTTTTTGATCTGGTGGTTTGAACTTTTTTTAAAAGGAAATTTCAAATACTTGGGAGTGACTGTCTGCAGATTGGGTGTAAACCTGGTCAGGGATGTTTCAATTCAGTGTTTCACCCAGAAAGAAAGGGAATTTTTAATAGGGAGCATTAAGTTTGTCAAATTTATCATGCAAAAAATTAGAAATATTTGGGAAGTGTCAGAAGAAGTGTTCCTAGAATTTTCAAAACCCAGTCCATACCTGTTATGGAGCTGTTTTGATTTAAAATTATTACCCATAATATGCTATTGAAGGTTGTCAAGACTGCCAAGAAAAACCTTGGAAGAGCCAAAATGCTTTTCTCTGATCCAACATTAGTTTTTATTCTTTCTTGCAGAGTATTTTAGAACTTTTATTCTGGTATAAATACCATCATGCTAAACACACCAATACTTCTTTACCATTTATTTGAAAGATTTCTGTGCCTAAATGCTTGAATTCACGAAATTATTGCAGTGATTCCGCTTTGATTTACGAACATTCAGAACATGGATTAAGACCCTTTCTTTTCCTAAAGGAAGAGCAGTGATAGATTTAAAAACTGAGGTGTTTTTCAGCTGAGGATGGGATGTAAAGCACGGCTGGCCCAGCCCTGTGATCCTTTGCAGCTCCCCGTTAATATCTCTGTTATGGAATCCCTGCTGTAAATCTTTACATCAGCCAGCAGTAAATGGGCAAAGGATGAAATTTTTATGATGGCTGCAGTAAAAATGGGTCATAGAAGTAATGATAGGACGGTCCTGGAAGTTGTTTCTGCTGGGAAAAGGGAAGGTGTTCCTCTCGTTAATCCATTCCTTTGGAAATGAGAGGGGAAGGCATTAAAAGGAAAGGCCACGTGCCTGAGGGCTGAGGCTGAGCAGGGAATGATGAAATCACCTCCAAGGGCAGCCACAATGGTTCATTTTTGCCAAGGTTCCACTCACACCGTGTCTGCAAACAGCTGGAAACACGAATGGTGAGCTGAGGAGGGCTTGGGGTGAGACAGGGAATGCAGATTGCACCAGAACTTGGGTGTGGGAGCCTGGCAAGAATTCATTCCCTGTAACAGGAAACGGTGATGGGAAGGGAAGGGACCTTAAATCCCATCCTGTGCCACAGGCAGAGACACTTTCCACTGTCCCAGGCTGCTCCAAGCCCCATCCAAGCTTCCCTTGGACACTTCCAGGGATCCAGGGACAGCCACAGCTGCTCTGGGCACCCTGTGCCAGGGCTCCCCACCCTCACAGGGAAGGATTTTCCCCAATTTTCTCATCTGATTCTGCCCTTATCCTCCATGACTTTCTCCCTGATGGTGTAACACTTTATCGAAGTCAAAATTCTGTTGTTGGTATTTAGAGAAGCTTTGGGCAGCAACGGAGATGGCAAAGCAGTCAGAAAGCCAGAAAATAGATATTTTACATCATTCTTGCTTTTCCTTTTGGTGCAGTGAATGTTTGGTTAAAGGGTGAAGGCTAAGCTGAATTAAGCAGCAATTACTGACAGCACAGACCAGGTATAATCAGTACCTAAATTAACCTAAACAAGTAGTCAGGATAATAGACAGAACTCTTCTGAGTTGTTAACAGCTCTTAAAGTTTAAAGAAAACAAATAAAACAAATTAAATCTGTAAATTACAAATTTAAATCTGTAAATCTTCACTACCCAACCTTAAAGGGAAGGGACCTTAAATCCCATCCTGTGCCATGGGCAGGGACAATTTCCATTGTCCCAGGCTGCTCCAAACCCCATCCAAGCTTCCCTTGGACTTTTCCAGGGATCCAGGGGCAGCCACAGCTGCTCTGGGCACCCTGTGCCAGGGCTCCCCACCCTCACAGAGAACAATTTCTTTCTAACACAGCAACATTAAATTATCCCCCCTCTATCTCTCTCTATTTTTTTTAATCCACTAAAAAAGTGATAATTTATCTACGTATGATTCTCTGTATTTTTAAGCAGACACTGATCAAGGCTGTATTTTATTCCAGATGCATCTAGGCAAGATTCCACTCAGGTATTTATGTAGAAGAAAGACATTTTATTTACAAGGCCTTCAGGATGCGTTCCGCTTTATGAAAAGAAATTAATGCAATTTTGAAAACTAGAGAAAATAGCTGTAATTGCAGTGTGCATGTAATGGGATTCTTGTGACAAAGCATCTGCCAGGTGCTACAGAACCCTGTGGAAAAGGACATTTCCTGAAATGGATGGCTCCGATGTGCTGGGTGCTTCCACTCAATTCACCAACCCCAGCCCAGCTCTAAGACTGGGAATAACAATAATAATATTCTACAGGGATAAGGAGCAGCAATTCTGCATGTGCCTTGTTTATGTTGCATTTATGACTTCATGATCCATTGGTTTATGGCGTTGGAAGCTGTGATCACATCTTACCTCTCTCCTCCTCATAAAATTTGTTCCCCTGAGCAGCTGTTTCTGGGTTTTGAAAGACAGTTGTCTGCCAGGGAAAGCTGGAGCTTCCCTTGGAATGGAGAATGTAAACCCCCTCCCCTTCAAATTATTAGAATTTTGCAGTTAGGGGCAAAATTACTCCTATTCCCATATCTTTCAGGCAAAGATATGGGAATAGGAGTAACAGTTCTTTACTAGGAATATTAAAAAAAAAAAAAAAAAAAGAAAATACAAATGTAGTAGTACAAAGACAAGCAAGCAAGCAAAACAAAATTCCTGGAAAACCCTGACAGGGTCAGGGATACAACCTGACCCCCTGTTGGTCCGGGTGTTGGGAGCAGCCCAAATAAATCCTCCTGGAGTAACAGACGTGGTTCTGTGGAGTAGAGATGATCCTGTGGAAAAGTCCAGTGGTGGCAAGATGTGTCCAATCTTCCTCCTGGAGCCCAGTGGAAAGGCTGGATCCCTGGGATGCCAGCTGTTCCTGAGTCCCAGTTTTTATCCAGGCAGGAACAGTTGGCTCCGCCTACACTGGGTGGAGCATCTCCCAATGGGATGATGTCATGTGTGATGTCATTGGTGAGCCTGCATGGCCCATTATCAGCAGATAACCCCGATGATGTCATGTGTGATGTCATTGGTGAGCCCTCATGGCCCATTATCAGCAGATATCCCTGATGATGTCATGTGTGATGTCATTGGTGAGCCTTCATGGCCCATTATCAGCAGATATCCCCGATGATGTCATGTGTGATGTCATTGGTGAGCCTTCATGGCCCATTATCAGCAGATATCCCCGATGATGTCATGTGTGATGTCATTGGTGAGCCCTCATGGCCCATTATCAGCAGATCTCCCCTGGAGGATGGACGGGTTGTGACAGAGATCACAAACACTGCCCCAGCTGGCTTTAATGGCTGGGCCATTATCAGAAGGATTCTACTCCTCTCCCTCTGGGGTTACAAGACATAAAGAAAAAACATCTTCCAACAGGTGAAATAGAACACACATTTTTGGTTACCTAACCCGAGACAAGCTGTTAGATTGCTGGTTTTGGGATCTATTATCCACATTATCCATTTATTATTGCAGTGAAGTGAGGGTCTGCAGTTTATGCCTCTGGAGCCTCTGGCAGTAATTAATTTCTGCGCTGCAAATTTCTTTTTAATCATGGCAGGACAAGCAGCAGACAAATGGCTTTTGCTGGTAAATATCTGTATTCTGTTGGCTTGGCAGGAGCTCCCCTCCTGCTGCTGTTTTTTGGGGCAAAAAGCTGCTGGTTTATTCCATCCTGTTAAGTCAGAGTTAGAAACAACTCTGAAGTGCTGTGGTAACTTTGATTACCTTGCAATAACCAGAAGTGCTCCAGAACATTGGGTGCTCTGCACCACTTGTTCATTATTTTATTTAACTTTTATCAGGCTTTAAAGATGTAATAAAATGAAAGGTGAATAAAATGCATTAAAGTAACAAATATTTGATGTTGTGATGTTGCTTCAACTCTGATTTAAGTGGGAAAAAGGAAATTTTCTTTCTTCCAAATCTTGTGTTGTGATGACAGTAAGATGTATCAACAGGATTTTTGGTTCAAAGATGTTTTCCCTTTAAGTTTTGGATTGGTTTTGGGTTTAGCAAATAGAAATGAATTTTTTCAAGGAAGAAAAAAAGGGAAAGTTACTTAAAGATGGGAAGAGAAGTGTTATGGGACTGGGTTGTTGTGTTGTTTACATCTTCCTTTATTGGGAAATCAAAATAATAATTGAAATGAGATATGTCTGCTGAAGAGAACCTGATTAAAACCCAAATATTGCACTTGATCAAATCCTAGAGCTTGACCTAAAGTTGGCCAGAAATTCTCTCATCAAAATGAGCATTACTCTCAAGAGATTCCTTTTGAGCTTTAAGAAAATATAACAGGTATTATAATATAATAACTATGGTCTGTTTAAAGAAGGGAAATTTGCTTGAATATCTTGGTTAGAGACTAAAGCAACTTTATGAGTCTGCTGTGAAAATCCTAATGAGGAATTTACTGGCTGGAGTCCTGGGCCTCGATATTTTGAGTCACTGATGAGATCCTAAGTAAAAAAAACTACTAATCCTTGGACTTTTGTTAAAAAAAATCTGGAAAAGTAACTAACAAGTAGTTATGGCTGTATATTTTACCTTCAAGTATTTTTTTATGCTCCTGGTCATTCAAGGAGAATGAATTAAATAAATAATTTAAATAATTATTTAATAATTTTAATATCTATTTAAATAATTAATTTGTTTAATTCTGGTATGGTTTACATAAAAGAAGAAAATTCAGGTTGTTGATTTGTGTTGATAAAATCAGTTTTGGTGGCTCTTCTATTCCTTTTGTCAGATGTTTTTCTCACCACTTTTCACGTGGGAGCTGAGAGGACAATAAATATCTGTAAGGAAATGATTTTTTTGTAATTAAGTGGATTCAGAAGGCCCCATTTGATTGAGTAACTTTGTAAGGCTTGGAGTTTCTTAGTTTTGTGTAGTCGTTGGGTTTTTTTTTTAATCTCAACATGATTTGACAAAATGAATTCTTACTTTGTAATTACATCTGTGCTAAATTCATTTTCCACTGATCATAATTCTTGAGGGAAATCTACTGTGTCAGAAGGAGTTTTCTGGTTAACAGATATAACCAGAGCTTGCTTTGAAATGTGTGAAATGTTTCAGTCCAAAAACAAATTAAGAGCATTGTGATTGCATATTCAAGCAACATCTTTAGCATCACATCTCATAAAGAGTTCTAGTTTGAAACCTACTGTCACTCGCAGAAGGAGATGTAAAAGAATGAGAAAACATCTCTGGCATCACACAATTATATCTAAATAACTAAATTTATCTTAAATACATGAAGATTATAGTTTGCAATCTGTCGTGGGCTCATCTCTGTAATTGAGGGACTTATTTAGTTTGTGAAAAGCAAAAAGCTGGTGATGACCTGCTTTTTTACAGCATCAGTGCTGAAAGTTTTTCTGGTTTAATTTTAATTTTGATGCAATCAAGTCCTGTCCTTTTCTCACCAAAAGAGTGACAAAGTCTGTGACTCTGTCACCCTTCCCTTCAGCTGGGGTGGCTTTCTGGGCTTTACTCTTATCCTTTCTTCCAGAATCACTTCCTCACATCTTTCTCTGCCCTGTCCCAAACCCAATTCTTAAGGACCTACCAAGGAGGGATTATTTTATACATTGATTTATGTATTGATGCTTATACATGAATATTTTAGCTGATACAAATGGAAAAGGATTACATCAATTTTACCTCTGATTTAATTTTCTCCCACCACCCCATTCATTCTTGACGTCCTTTAGAGTATGTCAAGCCAGCAAACATAATTTTTCCATGGGTCAGAAACATCTCTAGGGAAGCTTTATGTCTGAAGCCTTGGATATAAAAATATTTGCTGCATTTGTGACCTAAGTGAGCAGCAGTGATGCCTTAAGTTGTAACTTTCATGTTTTTCAGGTTTTGTGCTGCCTAGGAGCGCAGTTCTGAGCCTCAAATTAAGTGTTAAGCAAGTGTCACTCAGCTCTCTTCACAGAGTAGGAGACAAAAATCCTTTTCCAGATAGAGATCAAGGACAACTGTTGCAAACTTTCAGGTCCAAAGGCACAAACAAGGGTGGCTGGAGGGAGGAACAAGAAGGATGGGAGCTCACAGCCTGGAGCTGGAATTGGACAATGAAACCCCAATGTGCAAATGGAGCAAAACTGATCAAAGTGTGAGACCTCCTGACCAGACGTCCATTTTGCATCTGTTTTGGGTCCATTTTGTGCCCATTTTGGGTCCATTTTGTGACCATTTTGTGACCATTTTGTGACCACCTTGGATGTAGCCCTGGCCAGGCCCTGTCCTGCCCAAGCTGTACCCTAAAAGCTTTTCAATAAATCCCTACTTTATTCTCCAGCTCTGTCCAGTCTCTGTTCCAGCTGAGCCTTCCCCAGGCATCACAGCAGCTCTGCAGGATGTCCTGGCCTCCAGGACAGGATCTCCAAGCCATTCCCAGCTCCCTGCAGTGCTCTGCACATCCCTGTCCAACACTGAAATCTCCCCGAGCTCTTTTGTCATGAGCTGGATGTGGTTTGGCAGCCCATGTTTTATATCAGCTGTAAAGCCCCGTGGAGTGGTGATAACCTGCTCAGCTGTCAGGGAACTCCTATTTCACCGGGCTTTTAGGTGACCATAACTGCTCATTCATAATTGATCAAGTGGTGCTGGGGCTGCTTATGCAGGTTATATATGGACTCAGTATTTCCAGAGAGGGTGCCTGAGATATCGATGCCTTAACCATGCAAAATGACAGGGCACCCATCATCATCTGGTTCATATTTTGCTGAGACTGTGAAATGTCGGCATTTCTCGCTGTCTGTGGGATCAGCAATCAAGAAAATCTCCGTTTTTCTCCCTCTTAATGAGACAGATCGATCAGTTCAGACTGGGGGCAGCGCTCTGTACAGCAGAGAGAAAACAAATGCTTGCAAACCAAATGGATGCCAAACTTCTCTGTGTTTTATCGTCCATCACATCCCAGAATTGAAGGCTTTATGGCTGGTGGTGTGGGGAAAGCACAGTTTGGGAGCTGAGGGCAAATCCAGAGGAGCAGAGTGCCCATATTTCTGGGAAAGGGAACATAAAGAGTCTTTGCCTTGAAACACCAAACGCTTGCTTCAGACACACTTCATTTTTGAAGCTCTCAGCTCACACGTTTTGAGATCTACTGTTTCATCACTGTGTGAACCAAAGAAGATTGTCAGTGTCTAGACTCTACATCTCCACAGTCGTGTCTGTCCTGATTAATGACTGAAATGTGCAGATGAACTGCCTGCATTTTGTCCTTGAGGACTGCAGGAGGAAGGTTGCCAGCACAGGACGGTATTTCTTCCCGCGAGACGCCTTCCTTGAGAAAACTGATCTTCTTCTGGAGTTACTGAAACAATATTTCTCTTGATGTTATTGCCCATTTCCTGCCTTTTCCTTTGAATAAATGTGCCCAGCTCCCATTTGTCAAGGGGGAGCACTTTGAGGAGGGACCAGGCTCGTCTCCAGGCCTTTGCTGTGATGCCCTCAGCCAGGCAGAGTAATCCCACCAGCCATCAAACCTCCTGATTGAAATTTGGGACAAAATCCTCTCAAAAAACCTGAAGATTTATTGAAAAATAAAATCCCTGCAGTTTCCAGTGGATTAGAAACTGGTACTGCAGTGGTGTGAAATGGGTAAAGATCGTGTTGCCTTCCCCATCCCGTAAATTTGTCCAAGGGATAGACCCTTCCTTACAAGCCTCAGTTAATCAGGGTTTTTTTAAGCACTGTCTCATTATTCTGAGGCTTTTTTTTTTCATGATGAATATAAATCATTCTCCCAATACAAGCAGTTTTCAGTTAAATGTCACGTTCAGATGAATTATAACGATCAGCGAAAAAATACACGACAGGAAAGAAGTCTGGAGAGGAAAATTCATATAATGGATTAATTCCAGGCTTGTGTTTTGGAATTAGATGATCAAGCAGGAAATAGGAAAGTTAACCTGTTCTTCATGATGGAATAACTGGAATTATTCCAGAAAACCAGTGGAGCTGGTTCTAAATTGAATTTCTAAACATTTACATCCAGAGAAGGGATGTCTGCATAAATCTACTACTAGTAATATTAATTAATATTTTAGGTATGATTTGATTCAACCTTCTTCAGAAAAAAAGAAAAGAGTTATAGTTGGTTTTTTCTCTATAAAGTTAACAGGCAGAGATCAGTAATGTTTAACAAATATGGCAAATTTGATTTCTGTAATTGTGTAGCCAAAAAGCCTTTCTGGATAAGAGATATTTCAGAGTACACGTGGAAATACTCATCAATTTGGACAAAGAATTAATTTGTAGCTCTTTGCTTACACTCTGATCTTTTATTGCTGAAATGTCACATTTAGAGACTTTTAATTCATTGTGTTGAATACATGGAGCTGAAGGAGAAAATAAGAGTTAGTGGTTTCTCTGTGCACCTCTAAGAATACTCCTGTGAGTAAAACAATTGTAACACAAGTGTAGAATCTTGTGCTGACTGCAGCCAAGAAGCAGTTGCAGATATTTCCCCAAATATATTAATTTGGTGAAATAATTTAGTAATTTAATAATTTAGTAATCATTTAGCTAATCAATATGGATCAAATGTTACTTACTTGTTGATTCCAGGGAGAAAACATTGTCCCACGTTTCAGACAGAAAATATTTTATGTAATACTAAAGGTTTAATATACATCCACTGAAGGCAGATAACCACAGATATTTCTGCAGGTGTTTTGGTGTCAAATATGACTCAGTAGGAGACCCAGGAAAGCTGCAGCTCCAACCAGAGCTCTCCTCTAATTTATAAAATCTTCGTGGTGTCAATTCCCACCCAGCAAACAGTAATAAAGCTCTCAGATAGAAGATTAATGAGCATAATTCATGCACCACTGGCCTGGAAACGGGATGTAAACCTGGAGTTTGGGTACTGCAGTTACAGAAAGGAGAACTGTAAAAGTTCTTGGGAATGTTGCAGTCTGACTTACAAACTTTGACCAAAGTTGTTGCTCTTCCAAAAAAAAAAAAAAATAGAATATTTTAAGATTTCTACTAATGGATGATGTAGAATTTAATTCTCTTAATTATAGATGAGGGTTATGAATGTGAATATGTGAGGAGAGTTGTGCCTTTTGCTTCATTCCCCTGAGCACCAAAGTCCCAGTCCTGCCAGGACTTCCTGCCTCCCAATCAAACATTAATGAAGCAAATCACTGCTCTGGAACTGCTCATCACATCTGCTTTAAAATATTTCCATTAAAAACAGGCTAGAAATGTGTTTTCTATGCTTTCTAATGATGTTTTCCCTCATTGCCCCTCGTTTGGGGTAGAAGTTTTGAGTGGGAATTTGAATAATTTGCCATTTGGATGAAACATTTGGGGTTTTAAGGATGAAATGCTGGAAGTGGGGACGTTTCCACCTTGATCCTGGTGAGTCGGTGCTGTGAGACCTCTGCTCTTGTCACACTGTGACACGAAATGAGCACACACCAGATACTCAACAGCCCAAGGCAAAAAAGGGAGAGCTTTATTTACAGTTTTTCAGAATTTATAGATTCTCTAAAGTGAGAGTGGATTGGAGGATTAAATCCCTCCTTTAAACCACACTGGCCAGGTGAACAGTCTGTCAATTTTCTCCTCCAAGAAGGAATGTGCAAAACACACAATGTTTGGGTAAAAAGTGTGGGAACTCTTGACTCCAAGAATGTAAACATCAGAAGGCTTTGAAAACCAGGGTGACGTTCTCACACTCATTTTGTGGCTGTTGGCTGCATCCCTGCTCTCCTCTCCATCCCACTCTTTAGCTGATCCTTTCCAGAGCAGATCCTGGCCCTTGATCCCAGCCCCAGGCAATTCCCCAGGCTGTGCTGACCTGCTCTGCATCCAGATGATTGATTTCCACCATTCCCAGCACCACTTCTGGGTCTATAACCATACCCCAAACCTCTCCTTTTAATTCCTCCTCATGCCAGCATGAACAGCTAATTATCCTCCTCGATTCCACTCATCCTTAAAAAATATTCAAGTGTATGGTTGAGCACGTTCAGAACTTCTTAAACCTTTTTTTAAGCATTTCTCTACATGTGGAGGGAGAATAAATAAGGAAACAGGTTTTTCATTCGGGTTTAAAAAATGTGCCCTCTCCTTTTCTGGGTCCATTTGGGTGCTGTCCTTGAGTTTCCAAGGCAGAAATTTCCTGCTTAATTCCCACAAAATGTGGAATTTTATGGGCTCTCCCACAGCAGAGCTGGGACTGGCTTTGGCAAAATCTCAAATGCTCCCCAGCTCTGGGAAGACAGAAACGTTTGTCCTTTATTACAACACTTCTGTGGATAACATTCTGCGTGGTAACAGCTTATTTTCTTCTGATTTTTGTTATAAATATTCTGTCAGAGACATTTAAGAATCTTATCAAGGTTCAGTGGGTTCCATAATCCCATTATACAGGAATCATTACTCGGTAATAACCCGACGAGCAATAAAGAAATCAATACCTGCTCCAAAAGCACAGACTGAGCTACGAAAATCTGCCTTTCCTTCTCCTAACACTAACAGGGATGGTGGAGCTGATTTTGGTTGCTCTGTCCCATGCATCAATCACAACCATTCTGTGCAAGATAAACTCACTGAAAGCTGCACTGGAGTAGCTAAATGGGAGGAGTCACAGAAGGAGGTGTGCTGGTTTGAAAGCAAAAGCAGTGAGAGACTCCAAGTCAGAAACACAATTTAATAAGAGGAAAAGAAAAGAAGTAAAATAAAGTAAAATAAATTAAATAGTACAAAAGACCACTCACAGAGTCAGAATCCAACCTGACCCCCTGTCAGTCAGGGTGGTGGCAGCAGTGCAGATGAAATGCTCTTGTCCAAGCAGTGATCCTGTAGAAAGCTCTGGCAGCTCTTGTCCTCTGGGAGTCCAGTGGGTGAGGGCTCCCTGTGCTGTCCCAAATCCCAGATTCTCTCCAGGTGGGAATGCTTGGCTCCTCCCCCTGGGCGGAGCATCTCCCCCTGGGCTGATCTCATTCTCTGGGCCCTGCAGGGGCTCCTTGCTGGCCCATGAACCAGAGACAGCTCCCGCAGGGAGTTCCCCATGAGCCATGGGCACGGCACTGCTGGGCATGGACAGGAGAGAAGGGAAACACTGCCCCAGCTGGTTCCAGCAGCTCCTGGGGATGGGGATGGAATACAGACTGTGGGCACAGCTGACAGGGTAACCTAGGACAGAGGGTTTTCCTACTGGATGGCTGTTTTTGTGACAGTGAAGACTCACATGAGAACTTTTCTAAGCAGTCTGTGAGATCCACGGGGCATTTGAGGGACTCTCCTCCCAGAGTCATGAAAGATTATGTTTAAATGGTAAAACTGACTGAAAAAAAATCATAGTTTTGTCTCTCTATGTTAGTCGTGGGAAAGCGAACAGTTTTTGGAGAAAAAAGAAGGGGTTTGAAGTTTCAATTTTCAATTTTCCTTTCCTTTTCATTCTTTAGTGTGTAAAAATAAACTCTGTGTGTAGCTTTCAAGTTTAGGCCTGTTGTGCTTTTTATTTTCTCCTGGTCAAGTCCCACAAAGGAGCAAACATTCAAACCCCTACACCAAACTTAGCAAACGAGATTTAACAAACGTTAAACCACTACATAAAATTAATGTTTCTGCCCAGTTTTAAACCAAACCAGAACAGTTCTGCAGTGCTAAAATCACTCACTGAGAGGCCACACCTTGTTTTCAGCTGAATTAAAAAGCATTATGTGAGAACAGATTGATCAGCAAAGATAGCAAAATATCCACCTGTGCAGTGGGAGTTTAAATGGCTGCACAGGGTTCTGTAGTGTCAAGGAAGAGAGTGAAGGAAATAAAAAATGAGCTGGAAGGGATCCTAAATCTCATCTCATTCCCACATTTCATTGTCCCAGGCTGCTCCAAGCCCTATCTAAGCCTCCCTTGGACACTTCCAGGGATCCAGGGGCAGCCACAGCTGCTCTGGGCACCCTGTGCCAAGGCCTCCCTACCCTCACAGGGAACAATTCTTTCCCAATATCCAACCTAAATCTCTCCCCTTTTGATTTAAAATTGTTTCCCTTTATCCAGCACGTTTTTAGGGCTACATAACTTAAACTGCTTAATGATAGAATAAAAAGGCTGTAATTATTTTGTTAAATTATTTTGCAGTGTGTTGTTCTTCATCAAAATGATTTCTCGCTCGAAACGTTAACCATCAATTTATGGTTAATACTGAGGGGGATGAAGTTTTTTCCCCTTGTCAAAATAAAATTTGTTTCTAATGATAATGAGATTGTCACTTTTCCTATTTTCCCTTTGCTTCCTCTTTTGTTTCTCCCAAATTAATGTTTTCTGATACTATTGTTAAATACAAAATGGAGCGCTCAGGAAAGAAAAAATCAATCTCATTAATTACAAGGCAGCTTTGTCCAGAATTCATTAACATTAATATCTTATTTTCCATTGTGCATTTTATGTGGATTATTTATACTCACAGACATTCATCAACAAGTGGAGGCTGAGATGGGACACAGAACAAAAGGGACAGTGACCTTCCCATGGAGAATAGAATTGAGACAAAGAAATGGTGAAGTCACCATTTAATGGCAGATCTCAGGCTCCCAGTTCCAAACTGGCAGCAGATCCAAGCCCATGGCTTTGGGACAGAATTCCATGGGCTCATTTAGAGAATTCCTATTGGGATCCTTGGGATAAATTACCCTCAGCAAAGAATATCACTTCATTTTCCTGTTTATTCAGGGGGTTTAGTGTGGTTATTTTGGTTTTTTGGTTTTTTTTTTTTGTTGTTGTTGTTGTTTTTGGTTTTTGTTTTTTGGGTTTTTTTTTTTGTGTGTGGTTTTGGGTTTTTTTTGGGTTTGTTTGTTTGTTTTTTGGGTTTTTTGGGGGTTTTTTTGTAGGCTTGGTTTTTTGCACTGATTTTGACCTTCCTTTTAAACACTGTGTGTGATTATTTTGGTTTTGGGTTTGGTGGTTTTTTTAGGCTTGGTTTTTTGCACTGATTTTGACCTTTCCTTTAAACACGCAGCACTTGAGATTTTTAATTAGTACTTCTGTGAAATCAGTGCTCATGTGAATAGTGGTGGTAGAGGTCCAAACCCATTTTGCAGGTGCCACAATCAGCAGGAGAGGGACCAACATTGCAATAAATAAAATAAATTTGCACAGTGAATTCTCTCTGCCTTGGACCAGCCCAGAGTCAGAATGGGCACTCAGTGCCTGGATCTTGGTATTTACAAAGCTGAGAACTTCTCTCAAGGGTGTTCTTGCAGATTTCCCTGATTTCAGGGACATCCTGTGGCACAGGAGGACACGAGGCTGCTCTGATCCCTTTCCAGGGCTCTGGGAAAAGCTGCCTGAGCACATCCCCCAGGGAACTTTCCAGCTCCAAGGGGAGTGACAAAAATGACCTGACAAAAATGATCTGGAGGTTCTTCTCCACTGCTCCCAGGATCTGCAGCATGGATCCTCTGCTGGCTGAAATCCCAAATTTAAAATTATAATTTAAAAAAAAATCATTTGGCCTTCAGGTTTTGGTTTTGTTTCTGGTTTTGTTTGTTTGTTTGTTTTTTGGGATTTTTTAAAAAATATTTAAGGAATTCTAAGGCAAAGACCTGGGGTTTGTTTCCCCTTAGTGCAGATGCCAATATACTGGATTTTTATATTTTTATCTATTTTCCCCTTTTACTGATTCTTACTGTTTACTATCCATCTCATGTACTATTTAAATTAACACATTTTAAGTGATTTTTTTTAATATTATGCTTATATTTTACCCGGATTTATCCAAAACAGATGCACTTTCAGCTCCATGTTAGTGTGATTGTGATATGTTATGGACTCTGTCCCAGCTTCAGAAACCGAATTTATTCCATGGAAAACACTGAATTATATTTGGTAGAACCTTTTGTAAAACAGCTCTGAGACACCACATTTTGTGGACTTCCTTTAAAGCCTTTCTGGGAGGACAAAATTCCTTCCCTCTTCTTGCAAAGATGAGATTTTAGTTAATAATGATAATAACAGTCCCTAATAATGGCCACACACGTCCTTTCTTCAAATGAGTCGTTTGGATTTAGAGACCTTCAAATTCTTTGATCCAAGAATTTACCCAACAGCCAGCAAGGTTAATGCTTAATAAAGTAAAATGCCCTTTTTATAATCACTCCATTAAAAGGGAGCAGCCAAAGGTACATTAAATTAAAGTGTTTGTGGTGTGGGATCAATTTGGTGGAATCCCAGAGGTCTCCCTGTGCCTCATAAAGAGCTCTCCACTTTGAACATATCCATAAGTGACCCATGGAGAATTTCTGCTCTCTTTAATTTGAGGAATTTCAATTGCTTTTATTGCCTCCAATGGGGGGAAGTCCTGAATGAGGGATAAATTGTCCTGGAAAGGAATTACGCTGTGGGTGTACAGCTTGAATAATTCATGCTCTTGCAGCACTCAGAAAATAAGCTATTTGTAAATTTAATGTAAATTAATAATCCTATTCCTTAGGAAAAGTTTTCTTTTGCCTCCTATAAATGGGTAGGATTTGTAGGGGAGTGAATGAGCATATTCTGGATTATCCACGAATTGAGGGGAAAGATAAAATCCTGATTTCTTGGCCCATCCTGAATCCTTACACCTTATAATTATTTGGAACAAAGCTCTAAAAGCTTTTAGTGCCCTGCTGTTTGCTGATTAGTTGCCTCCAGGTGTTACAGTAGTTTTTCTACTTAAGATAAATAGAAAGAAAAAACAAAAAATATTTCACATGTCTGTGGTGAACTTGTGCTTGCTGGGTTTTTTTTTAAAAAATTGTAATTCAAAGATGCTTGTAAATGTTTAATAGAATTAATGTCTGTCTTCATAGCTCTATTCTCAATTAAAATATGAGGTTTTTTCCTTGTGCTTGGATCAGGTTTGGAATATGGAGTGTTAAAAGAACAAGCTGAAGTACAAAAGCATCTCTCTCATGCCTGGCTTTGTGAACCAGGGCTTTTCTCAGTCAGGGTTTGATATTTATGTGCCTGGAGCATCAAGGTCTACAGCAAGGGTTTGGACACTGAGTAGAAAGCAGAGAACTGGTGTGGGCTGAGCCTGAGAGGATTTTTTAGCCCTTTAGTAACTGTCAACTCTTTCCCAAGGGAAATCTCCTCAACAAGTTTCTTTCTCAAAATAATCTTGTATAAATAACTAATTCTTCTCATAACAACTCTGCCCAGCTGGGGTTTTTCTGCTTCTGTAGTTTAACCAGTGGAATTAGAGAGGTGTCGTTCCTATTCACCAATCATGTTCATTCTGTATTGTAACAGCTTATAAATAGTAAGAAGAATTAGCAAAATAAAGCTTTCTGATTTCTTTGCTTTCTGAGAATCTTAGAGTTTCTTCATCTTTATTTCATGTCCAACAGCAACAGACTGTTGTGGAGAATGAGTTCTGTTAAAAATGGGGGCATGTGAGCAATCCAGCCTATGTGAAAGGATGGGCCTGTAACCATTTCAAGGATGAAGAAGTCACTTATGAAGAAGAAGAAGATGCAGAAAGTCAGGTACCAAAAAGAATAAAATATGGTAAAAGCTCCAGAATGTGGGAATCAGATAAAAGCCAGAAAAAATGAAATGTATAATTTGCTGTGTATGTAAGAAGAATTAACCAATAGAGCCTAGAGGGCTAACGTGTGCTATTAGGGGCAACCAATTGTAAAGGAGTATGAAATGCATGATCAAGGCTAAGAATTGTATAAAAAAGAGTGTAAAAATTAAATAAATCAGCTCACTTCGATCATATTGGTCATAGTGTCTCATTTCTTTTTTGCAGGCTGTGGTTACTCCATGGATGTTCTCAGCTCATGACCAACCTGAGCCTTTCCAGCCTCTGCTGCTTCCAACATCAGCAGTCATTAACAGCCTGCTCTAATTATTCCTCTAATTAAAATTATTCCAGGCTCCATTTTATATTCAAGTATATATTAATATTATTATAATATAATAATATATATTATATAATAATAATATTATTATATAATATAATAAAATAAAATAATATATTTTATTATATATAATATATAAATATAATATATTATATCTATATTATATAATTATATTATATCTATATTATATTATATTATAATATAAAATTATTGTATAATATTTATTGTTACATTATATAATAATTATATGTTATATATAATAATTATAATATAATATATGATGCAATAATATATATTATTAATAATATGTATTATACATTATATATTATATATCATTGTATATTGTTATTACAATTACTATTCTATTATTATATTATTGTATTATTATTATTACTATTACTATTATTATTAATTACTATTATTATTATTATTATTACTATTACTATTATTACTATTATTATTATTTAATATCCAAAATGATTCCATTCCTTTTGGATATTTCTCCCTGGCAGACCTGAATAACCAGACCTTCCTTTGGCCTTTTACATTTTCCACTCTCTCAGTTATGACTGGGAGCTGTAATTTATCAAAGGCACAATGAGAGGTTATCAAAGTCTTGTTTCAGCAGAAGAAAGAGGAACATTAGCCTCCAGAGATAAATCTTTCATTAAACTTTACAAAGACCTTAAGCAGTTTCTACCCTATTTATCTTCCCTGTCTTTCTTCTTCATGCTCCAGCTGCCGGTGTTTAGAGAGCAGCACAGGGCAGAGAGCCAAAACAGGAGCTGATTTCCCAGGCAAATGGAGAAACTCCCCCTTTCATAGCTAACATTTCACTTCATGTTTAAAATCGGCCTTAACTTTCAAAATTATTATTTTATCATGTCCTGTACAAGACCAATATTTTTAGGAGGCAGAGGAGGTCGAAGAAAATATTCATAGAACACAAAAGATGAATTTGGTGAGGAATTGAGAACCCAAACTCATCTGTTTGGTTTTTTTTTTTAATTTGTCTTGTTTAGGAACTTAATGTCATTTGCTATTTTGCCAGGTAGATATTGGAATATTAAGGAATTGGATTAGGAATTTTCTCAGGTGGATCATGTGGGAGAGGAATTACAGAGGTGAAGTAAATAGGTATTGGAAATAAAAACCTTTTCTCCCCTCCTCAGCTTCTGGGAAAAGATATTGCTTATTTTATAATTTTTTTTTTTGAATTGGAGTGATATTTCTCTCTTCCTCCCTTTTAGAAAGATCTTATTGAGTAGGAAGGAAAAGTATGAATAAACTAGACAAGGGTAAGGGTTGCAGGGGAAGCAAAATTATAGAGTTGTGACTTGTGTAATACCATGGTTGTGATTAAACATGAATTTGATTCTTGGTAAGAAGAAGAAGACACAATATTTGTCCAGTCCTGATTTGGGCAACACCAAAAAGCAAATTTTATATTGTTATTTTAGGTCTATTAAGTTTCTTCTCATCCCATGGATATTCTCAGTAGGGAAATGAGCACGGGATTCTTTTCCTTGAGGGGTGCTGGGGTTGGGATGAGATTGGCTCTTCCCACAAGGACCATTCCTGATTTCCCAGCAAAATTCAGATTTCTGTGGGGTTCCCCTCTCTCCCCTTTTCCCTGAATCCGAGATGATTTGGATCCAAGGGATCAGGAGCTGCAGGAGCTCCCTCTCCTCTGCTGCCAGCTCTGATCAGACCCCTGATCTGCACAAGTCCCAAGCTTTCTTTGGGAAATTTATTTCCCATCCTCTCCCAAAATGATGAAATATTTCATGGATCTGTGTCTTACCCCTCCATGGGCTCTATAACAAGTGTCTGAAATCATATTTAGTTGATTAATTGGTTCTGTCATGAAGTTGTATGAAATTACATTTCTTTTCAAAGTCTCCTCTTTTTCTCCGTGAAACAGTGATTTATTTAATGGCTGTAATGTACTCGGGCCAAATCCATTTAATGTTGTTATATCTATATTGAAATCCCCTAATTTATTCATAAAAAAAGAAGGTGCTCGCCCTTTTAGTCAAGAATTTCAGTCAGGAGACAAGTGAGGCTTGACCTCTGCTACTGCACTGAGCCTTTTCAAAGTGTGTAATACATTTTAATATTTAAATTCAGAAATATTTAGTTTTATTAAAAAAAAGGTAGTAAAAGTTAATGAAGAATTACAGATATTAAATAATTTTCAGCACTGGTGTGTAAAATAGCACATTTATTTCATCAGGAGGAATTCCAAGGGTCACATGCAGCAGTTCTGGAAATTGAGGGTCAGAAATCTTTTAAAGTGAGGTTTGTTCTGTGGGATTTCTCTTGTGGTCTCCATTTTCCCCAGATTCAATCTGTGACCTTGCAGGAACGTGGACAAAACCCTGGATTTGCTCAGGGTTTCAGGGAGCTGGGTCAGGGCTGGGATTTGGGCTGGGATTCATTGCAGCCCCTCAGTGGGAGCTGTGGGAATTTCACCTCCAGGCTGCACTCGGTGTTCCAGAACTGCAGGAGGGGTAAAATAATTCTGAGTTTGTTTACAAGCAGCAGATGCAGAACTCTTGAGATGAATCCTCTCAATTTTCTTTTTTTTCCCTGTTTTTTAAATGGCTTTAAGGCATTTTTAAAGTGTCCTTCCATTAAAATTCCTTCCAAAACAGCATTTCTGCCCTGACTCCTGCTCTGCCTGCACTTGTCAGGAGATTTCTGAGCTGGTTTTGGTGCCATTTAGACAAAACCATGTCATTATGGGATGGTTTATTTTCATTTTCTCCTCTAGCTCACCACTTTTCCTGGCCAGTGCTCATCTCCTGAACAGCACTGTGAAATCTTTTCTCTGTCAGATGTTGTTTGGAGTGCTCTCATCCCAAAGAGCAGGTAGGAATGGGGAGATTTCTGGAGAAAATCTGTTTGTGGGAGGTGCCAGAACCAGATTTGGGATTTTGGGAATGGGACCTGAGACAACAATGCTAAAATTTGAGATGCATTCGTGTGGTGTGGCTGTCCTGGCTCACTGGATGGTATTTAAACAATGATTTTTTTTTTTTTTTTTTGTCCTCAGGGAGTAAAAATCTGAAGGAAAAAGATAATTTGAAGAGGATTCAGCATTGAGGAGTGGTCCTTGCTGTGGTGGCAGAGGGCTGCAGTGGTCACAGCATCCTGGGAATCTGGTTTTTTCCAGGAGAGGACACTCCTGATGGCACCTTCAGCACAGAGCTCTGAGATCTGCATTTTGGGGAAGGTACCTCAGCTCTCTGAGATCTGCATTTTGGGGAAGGCACCTCAGCTCTTGGCATCAGGGAATGGTGAATCTGGCCTGTGGAGGGAGGCACAGAGCTCCACAGAGCCTGGCAGGGCAGCTGTGAATAAAGGGAATTTCTACAAATGGAAGGAAACCAAATTATTAAAGATCTTGGGAGGTTTTCCTCCAATTGTCTTGGGAGGTTTTTAGCCACACAGTGCCTTGTTCCCAAACCCTTACGACAGCTCAGGTTGTAGAAAACATTAAAAACTTTGTTTTATTACTTTTCTAGTCCGTTACTCTGGGAAATGAGTGGCAAAGCCGCCCTGGCTCCATCAGAAGTCACAGAGCAGGGCTGGGGTTTTTGAAGCTTTTCCCCCAGGAGCCCAAAGCAGGTGGAATTCATCAAAGGCAGCTTTGAGGTTGGGTTTTTGTGAGGAGCTCCCATCTCTGTTCAAACACGAGGAGGTAACAAGGATGAGGCTCTGGCTGTCACTCATCCCTGCAGCCACAGCTCCTTCCCTTAATGACTCCCAGATAAACACGGGAGTTAATTCAGAATCCAAGGACGTGAAGGGCAGCACAATAATCCTCAGCGTGCTCTGAGCCTCGTTCAGGGATGCTTTGATTTCAACTTTGCTCCTTGGAAATATTTTTGCTGTGGGATTGAATGTGCAAAGCTCAAATTAAAGGAGTAAGTCATCACTCCTCAAAGGGAGCTGACAAACTTTGTGTATCTTTTTTTTTCAACTCTATTTTTTTAACTGAAGCCCTTCTTGTCTTGATGCTGCTGCAGAGCTCCCAAATAAGCTGAGAACAGCCTTATTAATCTCTGATTAGACAGGCAGCTCTTTAGTTTTTACCAGAAAGACTTAACAAGGGCAGGAAGGCAGCAAAAACTTCAGCTGAGCTCAGAGAACAACTCGAAAGCTTCACATAATGAGCTGCTTAAATAATGTCACACATTTTGCCATTGTCAAATTAGACTATTTCTATTTTTTCCTTGCCTTATTTCAGTTGCAGGTACCTCAAACATTGAAGGCTTCACTTACTGAGTTCTTTTCATTCCTTTTTTTTCTTAAAAATGGGGGTTTACCTAAAACAGGGTGAAAGATCACAGCAAGGTTAAAAGTCTGGAAGTTCAAAGTTACACAAGAGAGTGAAATTTCATTTATATCAACTAAACCTTCCTGACCTTTGGGATCAACACATTTATAGCTGGTTTATTCCAGCTCAGGTGTTTTATTCAATAATTATGGATGTTGGGATTCCAGACCCTAAAATTCCTTCTCCCTGTGTTTTACTCAATGTGTTTTATTTAATAATGGATGTTGGGATTCCAGACACCACAATTCCTTCTCCCTGTGTTTTACTGAACGTGTTTTATTCAATAATGGATGTTGGGATTTCAGGCACCAAAATTCCTTCTCCCTGTGTTTTACTGAATGTGTTTTATTCAATAGTGGATGTTGGGATTTCAGACCCTAAAATTCCTTCTCCCTGTATTTTACCCAATGTGTTTTATTCAATAATAATGTGATTCCTCCTCCCTGTTTTGGTTGGCTGAGGTTTCTGAGAGAAGGATAAGCATCAATCCCTCCTATTTGCAGGATCACTTAGGAAGTGGAGGTAAAGAACTAAAATTTCCTCTCCTTGGCTCTGAGTGTCTTGGTTTAAACCACCTGAACCCTGATCTTTATTTTGGGCTTCCTGGATTACACCGAGCTGCTACGGAGATGTGGTGCTGCAAATGTGGGGTTTGTTCTCCCTCTTGTGTTCATTCCCAACCCTTTTTCCTCTCAGAGCCAGGCAAAGCTCCTTTTTGAAGCTGTTCTCACTTTAATTCTTCTTGTCACAGGTGAGAAAAATCGAGTCAAATTCTTGGTGAGTTGCTTAAATTACTTTTCAAAACGGGATGTAGAGAACTTACAGGAGATTTCAATTTCTCTGCTGAAGGAAAAGATTGGAGAGAAGAAAGGGGAAGTTTCTGTCATGCTAAGAATCTGCACTTGTAAAAATTTTCTGTCCTTCCTTGTGTTTTTCACTTTGTTCCTGCACCACTAATGGTTTGTGGAGGTGAGAATTTACACAGTGAATGGAGTGCCCCACTGAGCAATGTGCTGGATGTCCAGCATTTGTGATAAATAAAACTCTCCCACATAGAAATATTTGCATGATTCCAAGTTATCTCAAGTTTTCATTAATCATTTGGGGTATCTGAGAGTTTCCCTTTACCCTCATGTGTTTTCTTCTGCAAAACCTGGCACTGTCCTGAATAATTATGGAAATACAGCCTGATTTTCTTATTACAGGACAGTGAACATGGCAGTGATAATAAAAAAAAAG
This sequence comes from Acrocephalus scirpaceus scirpaceus, assembly GCA_910950805.1. Taxonomy (NCBI): domain Eukaryota; kingdom Metazoa; phylum Chordata; class Aves; order Passeriformes; family Sylviidae; genus Acrocephalus; species Acrocephalus scirpaceus. Next base: position 18,837,571 of record OU383782.1, read on the forward strand.
GTAAAATCAGAGGAAAAAGACAGATATGACCATAAATATTGAACAGGGTGTAGTTCAGTGTATGAAAATGAAACACAGCCCAAAGCAGAGCCCTGCTCTGCCAGCAGTTCCCTGACTCCAGCCTGTGAAATGCTGTGGGGTGGTTCAGGATCTCAGCTGATCACCCTGTGCTCTTTCCTTGAGTCACAACACGAATTTCTGCAGATCCTCTCAGGTGTGCGTTGCTTTTTACAAGCCTTGGAACATAATTCCTGTTTATCCAGGTGGTGCAAATCCCATCAGGAGTGACAGCTGCTGTTACCCTGTGCCCCCATAGCCAGTCACGCTCTCCTGTCTGCAGCCTGGCAGCTCTCAGGGCTGTTGGATGCTGCAGGCACCCAAGGCAGCTGTATTTTCACCAGATAATTGGGTGTTGAGATGCAGAGGTGAACTCGCAGGCAGCTGTGAGAAGTCCCAGCTGGTGCTTGCCCGCGTTCCTTCCCCACCAAAGAGTTTTGAAACCTCGTCCGTAGTAAATTGTACTGGAGTGATGGGAGAGCACGGCAGGGAAAGTCACAGAAGGGCAAAAGAGGGAGAGTTACAAATCAGCCAGTTCATCAAGTTTTTATTAATTACATTTTTCAGGAGAGACTTGCCCTGCTGAATCAAAGAGAGGTTTGATAAGCGTGAGGTTATCCTTACCCTTGGACATTGAGGGGTGGGTAATTAATGACTCTGCATCGTTACTGGGCTCCAGCAGGGATTGCCTGGCTTGGCAGAGGACTGGGGGAGGAGGAAGAGGAAGAGGAGGAGTAGGTTAGAGCCAAAGCACGTAGAAAACCCCTCAAACTGCCCTAAAGAGTCCGAGACCCCAGCAGAGACCCCAGGAAAACATTGCCTTTAACCTTAGTCCATAGAAAAAAAACTCCCAACACTTATAGGTGAGTTAAAAACAACAAAGATGTGAAATAAATGATAGATAATTTATCATCGAGTATAAATGTAGAATTTTAGAGTTTTTAATGAGGGCTCAAGAAAGCAAAATAGAAGAATTTAAGCGTGTCCTTGTCCTTCTGCTCCTTCTTCTTCTTGTCCTCCATCTTCTGCTGTGATGGTGGCACTTTTAGATTAGATTAGATTACATTACATTACATTACATTAGCGTAGAAATGCACTGTCAAACATAGATAATGAGTATTGGTATTTTACTGTGAACATAGAACACGTAATATTTGGTATAAAGAGTTCAGACCGCCCTGGGGGTGCCCAGTCAGCCACGACCAGGACAGCAGCAAGGACCCCAGCAGGGCAGGGACTGAATGTACCAGATAAGAAATAATAAACAAATAATGAACAACCTTGAGAACCTGAGCCGATGCATCTCAACTCTTCTTCTGGCATGGGGCTTGGGAGAAGGATTTTTTACTGATATCTCCAGAGCCATCAGCTCAGGAACCGAGAAAGGAGGAGGAGGAGGGGGAGGAGGAGAAGGAGAAGGAGAAAAAGGAGGAGGAGGAGGAGAAGGAGAAGGAGAAGGAGAAGGAGAAGGAGAAGGAGAAGGAGAAGGAGAAGAAGGAGAAGGAAGAGAAGGATCCTTTCCTGGTGAATCACCACTGCAACTTGAGGAATTTGCTCTGTTTCACCTCTGCAGGTGTAACACAAATGTGCATTTTCCCAGTCACTGACCTTCATAAAATCACGGAATGGTTTGGGTTGGAAGGGTTTAAATCCCACCCAGTGCCACCCCTGCCATGGCAGGGACACCTCCCACTGTCCCAGGTGCTCCAAACCTGGCCTGGGACACTGCCAGGGATCCAGGGGCAGCCACAGCTGCTCTGGGAATTCCATCCCAACCCCTCCTCACCCTCCCAGGGAAAAATTTCTTCCCAATATCCCATCCATCCCTGCTCTCTGTCAGTTTAAAGGCATTTTCAGTTATTTCCTGGTTTTCTGTGTTCCCTTTCCCCCCAGGCTGTCCCAGAAGGGGCTGGACCAGCAGCACCCTGATGCCAAGGAAAGGCACTTCCTCCATTTCTCTGCATTCCAGCTGCTGTGATCAAGGTTCTCCTCCTCCTCCTTGCTGCCAGGGGTGCCAAAAATGAATGTTGGAATGTTGGAAAAGACACCACAGGAGGGAAATTTTAAAATTCATGATTCCTAAAAGTTGGGTGGGCTCCTTTCAGAAACTCTGAGATGTAATTTAGAGCAGCCTTCAAGCAGCACTGGATCACCAAATCATGTAAAAACACATGCAAATATTCAAATTATCTTCCTGATAATTCCCCCTAATTCAAAGCCCACACCAGAGAAAAGCCTATCATTAATTCTTTTTTTTTTCTTTTACAAACCGATATTTTCTTGCTTTAATTGACAAAAATAGGTTTGATAATTTTGAAGCGTTTAATTATTTTGCTGCAATCTTTGATCTGTCATTTGCTTGATTAGCTCAAATTTTGAAAGGAAATGTTGCTTTGAAATGGGAAATCTTATTTTAATTTTGAAAATGCCAAAAGAAGATATTTTGGTAATTTTACCAACTTAGGAAATATTCAGATATTCAGATTTGCAGAACTTGGTGAAACTGGTGGGGGTTTTCTGTGTGGTTTTGGTGGGGTTTTTTTGTTTGGTTTTTTGTTTGTTTTGTTTGTTTGTGTAGTTGGGTTTTTTTTTGGTTTTTTTTTTTTTTGAAGGAGCTTTGGTTTTAGGGATTAATAATTTTTTATTAAAAAGGGAATTATTTTTAAATTATTTTTTAAAATTGTTATCCAGACTGATGATTTCTGTTCTCTTCCTGAAGTGACACCCTGTGAGGTTTTAGAGAGAAATCTCAAAAACTCTCTTTAGGACAAGTGGACTTCAGAGTTTTATCAGGGTCCAACTTCCCAACAAATCCATCTTTTACACTATTTTCCTACAATTTCCATCTGGTTTGCTTTGTTCTCAGATATTCAGTGTACTCTCCAAACTCCCAGTGACTCTCGTCAGATTGCTGTGCAGGAAGAGCTGAGGAACACACAGAATTATTTTTGGAAGAAAAACACTTTCTCTAATTGGAGCTGCAGAAGGGCCCAGGTTTATTAGCATACGATTGCATTTGGGAAGTCTGAAGTGCTGCTTTAATTGGAAACTAATTTGACAAAGAGGAGGGCAGACACGTTACCTAAATTAAGAAACAGAGAAATAAATATGCCTGAAAGAAAGTCCTCGTGGTGCTTAAATTGAGTAGGAAATTCAGAGATATCCATATTTCAGAGGGCAGGTATTGCTGTGAAGTCCCAGCTGCATCATAGAAATAAAACACTCTGTCAGAGCTGCACATCTCAACAAAGAGTGGGTTGTCCAGAACACAGAGGCTTCATAAATTTGATTTTTAGAAATAAAACAGATTTAATTCAGAAATAAAATGTATTCCATTGCTATGGAATATCTGTTTCTCCTGGATCTCTCCTCTCCCTGCAGAAATCACTGAAGCTGTTGTTGCCCTTGGAGGTGTCCCTGGGAAGGAAGGTGCTCCACCTCTGGCATGGAGTTTATCCTATGGAATCAGGCCCAGGTGGAGGGAAAAAAAAGCCCCCAAGTCTCTTCTCTGCTGCCATAAATCCATTGTGAACCTGCTGCAATCAATGGGGCAATGCTGACGGGAAAATTATGGGACAAGCTTGGAAATCAAACGGTGTGGCTGAGATCAGTGTGCCTCCAAAGCCGAGGCTGTGCCAGCTGCAGGCTGGAGGATGCTGTGGGGTTTATCCTGCCCATCCAGGCATGGAATGTAGGAATGCACCCCCACACCTGAGCAGGTGTTTCCAAACAAGGAAAAAGGGGTTCAGTTTTACCCCTGAATTTTAAGGAGAATCACCAGAACTTTCTGTGTTTCTCTCGCCGTGGTTGCCCCAGTGCCAGCACAGGGGCACTGGTTGGGTTTGGGAAATGTTCCTCAAAATCTGTGGCTGTTTCCATTGGCAGCAAGCCAAAAGCCCTCCCAGAACATTGAGTATTTAAGGAGGAGCACAGAGGTGCTCAGGGCTTTTTGGGGTGTCTTAGCCAGGTGTCAGATGCTCCTCTGACACCTGTGCACGGCTTCTGTTCTTTTATTTCTGTATTATTTGTTATTTTCTTTTTTATTAAAACCTTTGCTTTACAAAACAAATTGTGAAGAGCCATCTCACAAATATTATTAAACCACTCTGGGAGGTTGCAGGTCAGAACCTGATACATCTTCATGGGGCTCATTCCACTCTGGCCACTTTTGACTTTATCAATGGAATACCAGGATATTTTCCTGGGAGAGCAGCACACCCTGGAATGTTGCCAGCACTGATTTATCATCCTCACTCCAGGTAAAACATCTGGGCTTTATGTATGGAAAGCTCTCCTGAAGTTTCTGAGCTGTGCTGGATGAGGAGATTTATACAAAATATATCCTCCCATCCATACATTTACCTGTGTGAAGGGAAACTTCTCAGAGAGTGGTTGAATTATTCTGGTTTTGTTGTTCATCATGTTGGCAACCGGAGCACACAAAACCCGAGAATTTCCTTTAATATCCAAGTTAACTGGGTTTTGGTCACATTGATATTTTCTAAATTTGTTTTCCAGGCATCCAAGACATCAGACAGAAAGGGTGAGAAGCAAAATTCAGAGTTGTCCATAGGAGTGAGGTGAAATGTAGAGCAAGGCAGGCTCAGCCTGAGGCTTGTTCAAATTCAGGAATTCAGTGCCTTGTGTCCCTCATGGCTCTGGAGTGGACAACCGCACTCTTCCCTCTGTTTTTAAGACTCCCTGTGTTTCTGAGACCTGTATATTCACAAATCCTCACACAAAGTTTCCTCAGCACTGATCTTCCACCCCTTTTCTCAGGACGATGTTGCCTCTTTTTTTCAAGCCCTGATCTGACCCCTATAGGAAGAGTTTTTAATTTTAGTTTATTTAAGTTATTTAATGTGAAAAGTTAGCTTGAAAAACTGATTCTGATTCATCTTCCGTGTCCAAAGAAAGTCTCTAAAATTCCCTAAAAGTAAAAATAATTGCTTCATGCCTTTCCAGGTGTGGATTCATTAAAGGAATTGATTGACTTTGAGTGGCCGTGGAGCTGGCAGTGCAGTCTATGAATAGATTCACTCTGAAGAGGTCCTGCCCTGGGTTAAATAACCACTGCTGCCCCTTGGTGATACCTGTGGCCTTGTCATGAGGAGCAAAAAGAGACCCCTGGCAGAACAAATGTCAAGCCAGCTCAGCAGCTGGGATGTAAATTGAGTTATTCCTTATAAATGATGCAGGTTCCACCTGCCTAACTGGGCCTGGTGCTGCTCTTGTGGGGCTGCTGCTTTTCCTGCAGGGATGTGTGGGGATCATCCCAGCTTCCTGTGCTGCTGGAGATCCGTGTGATGTCTTAATCCAGGAAGGAATAAGAAAATAACACGGAAATGAACTCCCAGGAGGGATTGGCAGGGGATGGGAAGGAAGAGCTTGGCCACCCTGGAAACGCTCATGGTGGCTTGAGGTTGGGTTCACCTTCGAGCTGCCATGAAGGATTTCTCCTCCCTGAGATCTGCAAAAAGGACTGAAAAAGTGGCTCACAAACTTTTCTTTTCCTCCAGAGCAGATGGCTGAGGTGGGGTTCAGTCTCTTCTGCTGTAGCACCAGAGAGAAGATGAGAGGAAATGGCTTCAGGTTGTGCCAGGGGAGGTTCAGACTGAGTTTTAGAATAAGATTTTTCACTGCAAGGTTGGTCAGATACTGGAATCAGTTGCCCATGGGGTGGTGGAATCACCATCTCTGGAGGAGTTCAAGAGGCTTCTGAAAGTGGCTCTTGGGATCAAGGTTTAGGGGTGATTATGGTGCTGCTGTGGACTTGATGACCTTGAAGGTCTCTTCCAATCCTGACGATTCTGTTCTTGCTGCTCGTGGTTATTTTGGAAGCCCAGGCATGGAAAACAACCTTAAAAAATTCTTCATCAGCGCCATGAATGCAGAGCATGACTCTCCAAGGAGTTGGCACAAGAGCCAGCAGCATTTCCCATTTTCCTGTTCATTGTTTTCAAGAAAAGAAAAGTTTAAAATCTTCCAGATCTTGCAAATTTTAGGAAGAATGCAGGCAGACACAGAATGCTTTGAACTCCCATAGAAGAAGGCTGTTAAAATCAGTCTCTGTTATAAATTTATTCTGCTGTGGTGGCTGTGAATGTCCAAAGCCAGACTTGGACTAGATTTATGTGGAGTCATACATTATGTATCAGCTATAAAAAAAAATAAAAAAGAAAGAAAGGCTTTATGATTTAGCACTAAATTTTTAGAAAATAAAAATTCTGCTGAAAAAGGAGCTGTGCAACATTAAAAATGCCAGGCTTGTGATCAACACCTCCTCCTCCTCTCAGCTGTCTTTGATACATTTCTATTTGGCCTCATGCTGGTAGGGGTTGTTAAATTTACATTTCGTGTTGGAGTCAAAAGTCAACTCCAAAGGCTGTGGAATTAGCATTTAATTATGAAACAGTTAGGAAAACCAAGAGAAGTAGGATTTTGGTCTTAGTAAAATGAAAGACTTAAAAATCTGTTATTTGTCAAAGGTTGATGGCTTGGACTCCGTTGGAAAGGTGTTCGGTACTCGGAATTTTACACTCCATGAAGCGTCCACCAGGATGAGCAGAGGATGGAGCAGCTCTGCTGGGAGGAAAGGCTGGCACAGCTGGGAGTGTTCAGCTGGAGAGGAGAAGCTTTGGGATCACCTCATTTTGGCCTTCCAGAGTCTGAAGGAGCTACAGGAAACATGGAGAGAGACAATTGACAAGGGATGGAGTGATGGGACAATGAAAAAGATTCACACTAAAAGGAAATAGGTTCAGATTGGATATTGGGAAGAAATTCCTCCCTGGCAGGGTTCTGAGGCCCTGGCACAGGTGCCCAGAGCAGCTGTGGCTGCCCCTGGATCCCTGGCAGTGCCCAAGGCCAGGTTGGACACTGGGGCTTGGAGCACCCTGGGACAGTGGGAGGTGTCCCTGCCATGGCAGGGGAGGCACTGGGTGGGATTTAAGGTCCCTCCCAACCCAAACCATTCCATGATTTTGTGATCTTTGATGTTTGAGAGTCTTTTTTGATAAAGACGTTTAATTCTAAATAAATGTTTGATAACGTCATAAAAATACTTCCCTGAACAGCAACAAGTGAAGATGCTCCATACTTGGATCAGATAATTCTTTAAGTACAAATGAAACCAAGACTTCTCAATTTAAACTTTAGGGCAGAGCTGGGAGCTGCAATGAGGTTTGGAAAGAGAAAAGTGGCTCTGCTGGAGGTTTGACTTGGGCTCAGAGCGCCTAGAAATAAATAGAAATCAATCACTGCTATAGGTCACGTTTGACAGCACTAAAACTTAATTAAATGGTGTCATTTTCTTTTCAAATTACAAAACAGCCCGTAAATTGGGTAATTGTGAAACATTTCCACCGTGCTGATTAGAAAAATGAATACACAAAAGGGATTTATTTTAAGCTGAAGGAAGAAAAGTGGAGAAGGCTGAGAGGACAGAAAATGTGAAATGTGTAGAGGGAGGAGTGGGATGTGTGAGACAACCCCGGGGTTGTGGGGCTGTTGAGCTCTGTCAGCAGCACTTCCACGGGGTCTTGGATGTGCTTGGAAAAATGGGTAAAAATGGGTAAAAATTGTAAATTTAAATTCTTACTCTAAAAGAGAAACTTGGTGTGAAAGCATGAAAAAAAAAAATCAGCTTTATTCTGCAAACAGGCACCAAAACTCCAGGTTTTGCTTCATCTCCACAAACACACCTGGAATTGTCTGGGCATTATCGTGTCACTGTCCTTAAGGGAGGAGCCACAGTCCTGTGGGCTGTGGTTTCGTGGTCATTTCTGGATGTGTGCTCCTCAAGAAATACAAGTTTGAGGTGGGACAGGCACCAGGGTGCGACTGTTCCCTTCAGGGACAGAACAGCCTTACTCCTGTAGGAATATCTGAAAACAAGCCTACTTTTTAAAAGTTAATTTTTGTTTTGTAGTTAGACTGAACACAAAGATCAGCATTTTATATCATCTAGGTTCAGCACTAAAGCCTAAATCCAATTGTTTTGACTCATCAGCCTCAGCTTGAGTCCCTGGTGACACCCAGGTGTCCCAAACTCAGAGCTGCCACAGCTGTTTCAGCCTTAGTTTTCAAGGAAGGATGACCTGGGCCCACAAAAAAAAAGGGTGGAAAGCTGTCTGGAAAAAACAAAAAAAAAATTGGTGCTGCTCATGTGTTCTGCATCTCATTTACCTAAACTGTGCACAAGATGGGAACTTCACGGGGTAGAAAACAGCTCAGAGACTCTGATGAGCATGAAACCACTGAAATCCAGATTTCTTTCAAAGCACTGGGTTTTATCACTAAAAGGACATGATCTTGGCATCTTTCTTTTTTATCCTGGAATATTGAATATTTATGCTACTTTGGGGTCAACTACAATTAAATAAGTCAAATTTATCTTTGTTTCATAGGTGCACAGCAGTGAGGAGGTTGGAAGTCTTCTCTGGATCAATGTCCTATCAGTTTTGTACATGAGGGATATTTACTAATAATGTGTGTAAATACTAAGGAGAGTTTAAGCAATTCATTGTGGAAAAGCTGTGAAAAAGGAAAGAAGAAAATAACCCCAGAGTGTTATACTTGGAAGCAGCTTTTCATTGGGAAGGCCTGGGAATTATCTCTGCTCTTTGTTTAACGTAAAGGGAAGTTCTGTTGGATTTGTGACTGTCTAGAAACTTAAACTAATGAAAATAAAGCTGCAAAAAAATTATGTTTCTCATATGTAGTTGTTGAAAACCTGAACTAATTTCCAGTAGTTGTTGGGAAGTCATGCCACAGAGCAATTACTACATAATTTAATGCTTGGTTCTAATTAATTTGTACAAAATATTACTTTCTCAGCCCTTTTATTGGTGTGGCAAATTTACATTGCCTTTTTTTTTTTATTTTGCACCCTGTATATTGCAGCTCATGTAATTACTGCTCCTCCTGCTGAGCAATTAGTGGGAAGAAGTCCCAAAATTAAACTAAACAGAGCTCTAGAGCTGCCTGTGAATTTCTGCCAGAGATCTTGAGAAGTGCCACACATGAAGACACCAAATCCTTCCTACTGAAACTGTGAGCTTCAGTCTTAGAGTTGTTAATCAATTTAATTGATTTAATAGGCTGTTAATTGATTTAATAGGCTAATTATCAGCATTTCCTAAGCAAGACTGGGGAGTCAAATCACTGCATTTTCTTTTAGTGCTCAAAGAGCACTTTGAACATCTTGGATGGTTTTTACATCTTGCTCTGTACAAAAAAATAAATCCATTTATTAGACAGATAAAAATAGAGAAGTTCATTTCAATGTGTCTTTAAAAAGCTTGATTATTCTCTGCATGTTTACCTTTCAGCTTTATGGCTCTGTTTTCCCCACTTTACTGTCTGATACTTCACTGAGCACCTCGTGCAAGGAATTTTATGGATGCATAAAAGTAAAGCTGAGCTATTTCGTTTGAACTGGTTATCTAAATGGGAGCTGGTATCTCTTAGAAAATTCCAAAATCTTACGTTTAAAAATACATCTGTGAAGATCCTGGTAAAATTTATTCTCTTCTTGTGTCCTCTGAGCTTCGTGATGTGTGGAGGAATCCAAGTTTCCTTTTGTTCCATCACGTTATCCAATGTTCCAGCTGAAAGCCTGGGCTGGTTTGAAGGCAAAACCAGTGAGAGACTCCAAGTCAGAAATACAATTTAATAAGAGGAAAAGAAAAGAAATAAAATAAAGTAAAATAAAATAAATGCAACAGTACAAAAAACCCCTGACAGACTCAGAACACAACCTGACCCCCTGTCAGTCAGGGTGGTGGCAGCAGTGCAGATGAAATGCTCTTGTCCAAGCAGTGATCCTGTAGAAAGCTCTGGCAGCTCTTGTCCTCTGGGAGTGCAGTGGGTCAGGGCTCCCTGTGCTGTCCCAAATCCCAGATTCTATCCAGGTGGGAATGCTTGGCTCCTCCCCCTGGGCGGAGCATCTCCCCCTGGGCTGATCTCATTCTCTGAGCCCTGCAGTGGCTCCTTGCTGGCCCATGAACCAGAGACAGCTCCCGCAGGGAGTTCCCCATGAGCCATGGGCACGGCATTGCTGGGCCATGGACAGGAGAGAAGGGAAACACTGCCCCAGCTGGTTCCAGCAGCTCCTGGGGATGGGGATGGAACACAGACTGTGGGCACAGCTGACACTGTAACCTAGGACATTCCCCTTTCCCATTTGTGATCCTGGCTTTCCATGATGACACCTCAGACAGAGAATCATTTTAAGCTTAAGTGTACGTTCTGGAGAAAGATGAACTCCACACTCCAAACTTGACTCTTCAGTGGTTTCAGCATAAAAAGAAATATTAAACTCCCAGAATACTTTAAGGCAGAGCTGCCAAACTTTTCCTGGCTTCCTGTAAGTAATTCTGCATCTCTGTCTCATGAGTCAGCCCAGCCTGGGTATAAATTTAATAAAATGCAGTTTATGTTTTGTTAAAACCAAGCTGTTATTTTAAAATTAAAGTTGTTGACTGATTTTTAAATGTGTATTAAAAATGCCACCTTTATGTCAGAGCAAAGCCACGTATGAAAGTAAATTTATGGCATCTAATTTTTCAGTGACAGTCACTGACTTTGGATTTTGGTTCTGCTGGGGGCTGAGATTCAGGAATATCAGGAATATCCATCCACAGCAGGAAGTGGCTGATACAGAAATTTGGGATAAAGACCCTGGGGGTAGGTTGATTAAATCTTGTTGTTCATGTTTATTTCTTCTTGATTTAGCTCCAGTTGGGGAGTTTGCAGCCTCTGGGATGTGTTCACACCTATTCCTCTGCCTCAGGTGGGTTTTTATTTGTGAAGTTTGGTCTGCCTGTATGTTAAAAATTCATCATTCTGGCTCGGAGTGCTCATTAATGATCACTCAACACCAGCCCTGAGTGTCTCAATCTCTGATTAGAAGGAATGTGAATGTTTTCATTTAAACCCCCTTGGATGCTGGGGAAATTTGGATTTTGTCCCCTTCCCAGCAGCCAGTTCAACACAGAGGGATAATAAAACAATGAATAACCCAACCAAATATTATTTTTCTCTAGAAGAGGACACAGAGGGACACAGACACTGCAGTGAGGTGACCCCAAACCTGGAGCCAGCTCTCCTGATCCCTGGGGCTGTGCAGGCTTGGGATCATCACTGGGTGCTGTTTTCTCAAGGAGAGCCCCAAATTCCCTGGAGACAAACCTGTGAAATTGCCCTATTAGAACGGGAAATTGTTTTGTTATTGCCCCAATTTTCTCTGACAAACTACTTTGTCTAATGAAAAGGATCTGCTTTCTCACTTAGGAGGGAGGTATTAATAACTCTAATTGCCACTTATTAGCAATTTTACAAGATGCTGAGCACATAACTACACTTCCTAACAGTCTATAAAAAAGAACAGCATTAAAGATAATACGATCACTGCTAATGGTTTTCTGGCTGGAAAAGAGGATTTTTGCAGCAATATTTGAACATTTCACATATGGCTCTACTGGGATGAGGAATGAGATCAGCAGCATTGGTATTTTCAGGACAGAAAGGGAGAGGAGTCATCTGGTAGAACTAAAAATTCTCCCTTTAAGTTCTTTGCAGCCTTACAAGATTCAAAGTCAAGATTTGAGTGTTGCCTGGTGCTCTTGTTGATGGAAGCACTGTACAGAAAAGAACTGCAGGTAAATGAGTTATAATCTTTAGAAAAGCAGTTTGGCACAAGCATTTCTGCAAGGTAATCCCTTCAGGAGTGTTTGTTCTTATTTGGGGATGTTCTGGATTTATTTTGCTCTGTCAGGTTCCAGTTTCTTCACAACAATTCTGTAATGAGGCTTTCCATACAAAACTTGATTTAAAAAAAATATGTTCTGGTTTGGATAAGAACTGTCCTTTTGAAAGTTCAAATATCCAGTTTTTACTAAAGCTGCCTGCTTTTGCATTGGGAAATGGAGATATAATGACAGGTGTGTGTGTATGTATACAGAGAATCATAGAACCATTAAGGTAGAAAAGGAACTGGTTTTGCTGTCACACTGATACTCCATATTTATTTATTTCTCTATCTCATAACAGCTACTCCACAGAACAACGTCCTCAATGGACAAACAGGCTCTGATATAGATCTTCCCTAAATGGTTTTGCCTTGGCAGGAACAGCAGGCATGGGAAACTCCTCTGGAAAGTGATGAGCATGAAGAAGAAAGCTTTGTGATCAACACCAAACTGCTCCTCTCCCACCAGTGAAGGATTTTTGTCTCCTGTTTTGATCCAGGGTGATTCAGACTCCTCCACTGATCCCTCAAATCCTCCTGCACACCAAGTTTTGTGGGCCTTTCACACCCAGCCTTGCCTGAATCTGACAAAGGTGAGGCCACACCTAGAGTGCTGTGTCCAGTTGTGTCCCCTCAGTTTAGGATGGACACTCAGTGCTGTGTCCAGCTCTGTCCCTCAGTTCAGGATGGACACTCAGTGCTGTGTCCAGCTCTGTCTCTCAGTTCAGGGTGGACGTTGAGACGCTCGAGCGCGTCCAGAGGAGGCAGCGAGGCTGGAGAGGGGCTGGGAACACAAACCCTGTGAGGAACGGCTGAGGGAGCTGGGCTTGTTCAGCCTGGAGAAAAGGAGACTCAGGGGTGCCCTCATCACTCTCCACAGCTCCCTGAAAGGTGCCTGTGCTCAGCTGGGCTTGGGCTCTTTCTCCAGGCAGCACTGACAGAACCAGAGGACACAGCCTCAGGCTGTGCCAAGGGAAATACAGGCTGGAAATTAGGGAAAAGTTGTTCCCAGAAAGAGTGATTAAATACTGGAATGGTTTGCTCAGGGAGGTGGTAGTCACCATCCCTGGATGTGTTTAAGGAAAGCCTGGATGTGGCACTGGGTGCTGTGGTTTAGTTGAGGTGTTGGGGCTGGGTTGGACTTGATGATCTTGGAGGTCTCTTCCAACCTGGAAATTCTGTGATTCTGTGATTCCATTAAAGCCCTTCTGTCTATGGGGAGAATCGTTCCATTGAAATAAAGCACATAAGCACCACCCTTGATGGGCCCTGAGAACTGATAATGTGCCAAAGGATGCTTCACATCAGAACGTTATGGCTGTGTTATCGTTAGAGAAAAAAGTATTTCCCAACACTCACTCAAGTCGAGGAACATTTCAGGGAATGCACTTGTGCTCAATCAGATGGATAATTTATTTTGTGCTGCATTTACATCGGGCATTTCAAAGGGGCACAAAGGAGGAAGGGAATCAGCAGTGAGAGCTGAGTGCCTAAATAAATTTAGCCATTCACATGTCCACAAGTATCTAAATGGATTACTTAGGAAAATCAGCAGCGCTGCTTGTACAGATGGGTAATAAATTCTGTTTCATTGCATTGACTGGTATTTGAAGATTTAAAATGAAGACTGATTAAATCAAGAGAAATATGCACGTAAGTTGTCATTATGTGGATGGATACACCTTACTCTATTAAAATTGGATTTTAGATTTGCTCTGCGCTTTATTTTGCAGCTCATTTCTGATGACAGTTCATTCCTCCCACACCACATTATAAATTCTGCTGTGTTTCAGCTCTGGATGGAACAGGGGTGTGTGTGTGGGGGGGAAGCTTTGTTTCTCTTTTTCCCCCCCTATTTTCCTGTGTCAGTATTTTAGACAAGGTCAATAACAAGCTCCAGTGTGTTTACAATTACCAAGAGGATGGGATTTGTTATTGTGCCCCGACAAATGTGCTGATGCTTCCATTATTTATGGAGAGGAGATAAAAATCGTGCAACGTTCTGAGACAGAAGTGAGGTGTGTGTGGTTTATATCTGTATTTTTGATGAGTTCCCTTAATAGGCATTGGGCAATGCACGGACCTGTGACCGTGGGATGTAAATTTTTCTTTGCACTAAAGCTGTCAAAGGTTTGTGGGGTTTTTTATGACTCACATTTATGCAACTTGGGGGGAAGAAAAAAAAAATCTGACTTCCTGTAGTATTTAAACCCAGAACTGATTGGTTTTTAATGGCTGTGGGCTCAAGAGGTGTGAAAATAAGACAAATATATTCACTTAGTACTGAGGGTACTTTTAGGAAAATTTTATTGTGAGAATTGAATTTATTTTATTTTTTTAAAGGGATGCAATTCAGGTTTTAAAATGCCCAATAATATCTGTATTCCTGTGTTCAGCTGGAATCGATGAATTACATCTCGAGCCTTTGGGATGAGTCCCATGGAGGGGAACAGAATCCACCACTGGGCAAAACTTTGGAGCAGCCACCCCAGCAGGGGCTGTGGCACAGACTGGGGACTGTCACCTCCTTTCCCTGCTGGGACAGAGTGGGATCAGTGTCCTCTCCCCAGATCCCTGTCTGGGCATGCAGGAGCCACCAATGAATGCGTGCCCAGGGATAAGATGGGGAAAATCCTGATTTTTACTGCTTGGAAAGGCGTTAATTCCAATTCCTTTGGAGCTGGGGGTATCCATGCCAAATCCCTTTTCCTCTGTCCCTGTGATGCCAGCCCCTCACTCCCACGGTTTCCAGCTGGTGTCACCCCGGTGTGACAACTCTGTCCCTGCTCCCCTGTTCCACCTGGGAATGCCAGAGGAGCGGGAATAGCAACAGGAATCACCTCCTGCTGCAGCTGAAGCTCCTGAAGAGCCATTACAGCAAATAATCCTTCCCAAGGGTGGGGTGGGAGGGGTTTTATTTTGGGAGAAACTCAGAGCACCTGTGTCAGATTTTAAATTGCCCTCGGAGGAGCCTCTCTCCCTTTTTACTCAGGGGAGCAGGGAGTGCTCTGTGGTTGGAATTTGGGAGCTGTGCATCCCTGCTCCTGTCTCTGTGTGAGGAGCAGCTCCTGGGCCTTCGAGCTGCAGCTTCTGGACCAGGTAAGAGCAGATTTCTCCTGCTCTCATTGGCTGAAGTCACTTGAATATGGATTTTTTTTTTCCCCAAGGATTTGTTTCTTTTCCTCCCTCCAGCTCTTGCTGGCTGGATCCAAGCAATGCTGCTCTTTCAGTCTTTACCGTGAGATGTAAAAGGATTTAATTTGTTTCGATTTTTTTCATGAGAGAATTGATTTTGTACTGTATTTTAACAGCTTGGTTTAGGTGGAAAAAAATGTTTGAAAGTGAAATTTGATTGAGTTTTGCTTTATGTTCATCTCACAGCCTCTTTATTCATTCTTGAGCTAACCTGGGTACTGAAAATCACTTTGAATTCCAGAATTGTATAAAATTCTTATCAGCCTATAAGAGATTCCTGAATGTTTTATTCCCTGGTGGAAAGGGAATATTTGCTGAGGCAGGGAGAGCACCTCTCTAACTGAGCATGGGCCTGTGCTGGGATGTGAAATCTTTTCTGTGGAGTTATTTTAAAGATCGTGAGGGCAGCAGCTTTTTCATAATTGAGTGCTAAGTGAGCTTTTTGTCTAGAACAAGGCTCTTTATGCACCTTTTTATTTTCTCTGCTGCCACTGCTGTGCAGCTCAATAATTCTATTTGTTCCAACACTGCCAAACTGCTTAAATTTTAAATTATTTTCTCCACCACACACCTCAAATCTGCCTCAGCTGCTGAATCCCTTATGCAGGAGAGCTGCAAAATTTCCTGCTCACACACTCAGCATTGTATTGTGGATATAGAAATGGTTTCTGAAAGGGTTTTTGGTGATGTGCTGCTCCTTTCCAGAAAACAATGAATTTTTAAATACCTTATTAGTAATTTCTGTGTTGCTCTGATATATGTTTGGTTATAACTGGGATATGATGGGAATTCTTGAGCTCAGTTTGCTTCGGAATAATCTCTGAAGGAATTCCTTCTGAGGGAATGCAAACCTTTGTTTCCAGTCGAATTTCTGTGGGAATCGTGGTGCATTTAGGATGGGGATACAATTGGGTAAAGGGGAAAGTTGTGCCTGTTTAAGAGAGTGAGAGGATTGAATTCTGCCTGGTGTGAACATGGAGCACAGAGCCTTTAATTGTTTTAGGGTGGGTTTGGGCTTTGTTTGCTTTTTCTGTTCCTGGTTATTAATGCTCAAATCTCAGAATGGTTTGGGTTGGAAGGGACAATCCTGTGTTTCAGGGACAATCCCACTGTCCCAGGCTGCTCCAACCCCAATGTCCAGCCTGGTCTTGGGCACTGCCAGGGATCCAGGGGCAGTCACAGCTGCTCTGGGCACCTGTGCCAGGGCTCCCCACCCTCCCAGGAAAGGATTTTCCCCAATTTTCTCATCTGATTCTGCCCTTATCTCACCCTCCATTACTTTCTCCCTGATGGTGTAACACTTTATCGAAGTCAAAATTCTGTTGTTGGTATTTAGAGAAGCTTTGGGCAGCAATGGAGATGGCAAAGCAGTCAGAAAGCCAGAAAATAGATATTTTAGATCATTCTTGCTTTTCCTTTTGGTGCAGTGAATGTTTGGTTAAAGGGTGAAGGTCAAGCTGAATTAAGCAGCAATTACTGACAGCACAGACCAGGTATAATTAGTACCTAAATTAACTTAAAAAGGTAGTCATGTTAATAAACAAGACTCTTCTGACATGTTAACAGCTCTTAAAGTTTAAAGAAAACAAAACTTGTTAACAGCTCTTAAAGAAAACAAATAAAACTCAGAAGAAAATCTGTAAATTACTCTTCACTACCCAACTTACAACCCAAATTCTCCTTTTGCTGAGCAGGGATGGGAAGGGCTCTTCAAAGACTGCCACAATTTCCATGCCTTTCACTCTAGGAAATGTTATTTATTATTTAAAGCCTTTTTTTTTTTGTTAGTGTAACAGCAAAAAGGGAAAGCAAATATTCACCGTAATGAAGTTCATTACAACTCTCTCATACATGGAAAAGTTTAGTGACAAATTGCCAGAGGTTATAAATATCTGCTTATAAATATTTAAAAAAAAAAAAAAATCAGTCATTCAAGCGTCTCCTTGTCATCAGCAAAGCAAACTCTTTAAATTTACAAAAGCAATTCCTCTAATAAAATGATGGTTCAGAGCTGCCATCAGCTGCTGCGGGTGATTTGTCACTTTGTGCTGATTCAGACGGTGCAGAGCTGCTGCTGACATTCCTGGGGATGGAAATCTGCTCTCTGTCCAGGCACAAGGAACATTTGCAATGAATCAATGAATATTCCTCACTCCTGGGCAGGCAGAGCCTGCCTGGGACTGGAAATGAGGAGTTTTATCCTGCTTTGGTTTTTGGTGAATCAGGTGCCAAGCGAGCCCTGCAAATCCCAGGGGTAGCAAACAGTTTGGTAATTCAGTGAGTGAAGTGGAATAACAATTTGGGAGACAAAAATCCTTTTTTTTTTTTTTTCTTTTTTTTTTCTTTTTTTTTCTTTTTTTCTTTTTTTTTTTTTTCTTTTCCCTTCCCTCTTTTTCCCTTCCCTCTTTTTCCCTTCCCTCTTTTTCCCTTCCCTCTTTTTCCCTTCCCTCTTTTTCCCTTCCCTCTTTTTCCCTGCACCTTTATTGCCATAGCAAAGTTTGTGGTTTCAGGAAAACAAGGAAATTATCACTGATGTAAAAAGTGGATGGAAATAGAGTGAAGAGTTCACTGCCTACTCCCACCCCCAGGAACTCCCCAGGCAGCCTCTGCAGGTTCCCCTGATGGAGCAGAGCCAATATTTCCTTTAGGGCAATTTTAAAACTTGGGGGTCTGAGAAATAACTCAGATATGTGGGTGTAGAACCAGCAAATATCTGTCCTACAGTGCTGGGTTTGCACAAGTTACAGCTTGGGGGACAATGAAATTAAATCATGGAGTCACCAGAGTCATCCCTAAAGAAACCTGGGATTTGTAGTCCCAAACCAATGGGGCAGGAATCAGTCCCGTGCAGCTGCCAGAATTCCAGAATTTGCTCTGCAATTCTGCTCACAGGATGCTCCTGAACTTCCCCATCACGGACCTGAACCTCCCACCCTTCTGGGAACTCCTTTGGAACCAGAAAGTTGCTCCAAAGCTCCTGATTCCAGCTCTTGGGGCTCTTCCCCCAAAATTTAAAGTGCTTTAAATTCCCTAATTCCCTCCCAAAAAAATGTCTAAGTGCATTATTCTGCTTCTGCAGCCTCTGCATTTCAAAACCCTCTAACAAACCCCAGCCCTGCCATGAAACCTGGGATGGTATAAAAACACAAAGTTGCCAAAACAGAATGGAATCTTTGGAATATTCTGCAGTGTTGGCGAAAGTTTCCTAACAAAAAAATCCCCAGTGTTGTTAAGAAAAGAGGATAACTCAAAAATATCTGGATTAATCCTTCAATTTTTAAATATGGAAGGGTTGACACACCTGTACAAACAATATCCAGCGTTTTTGTTCCATAAAATATTCTCATGTTTCACACCCTCACCCTGTTTTTTGGTGTTATTTTAATTTACCTGCTTTGCTCTGGTGTTTTTGGAGGTTCCTTTTTTAATGCAAGGGGACCTCTGGATGCTCTATAAACAATAAGAGAATGGGAGGAATTTAATATCTGTTTGCTGAGCTGGGGAAGGACAGGGTTGCTAAAACAAGGGAGGATGAAGGTAAAATGTGGCACATTTGATTCCCAAACCCAATAGAGCTGGGTGGAAGTTGTGCCTTCCACTGAGTTTGTGCTGCCAGAGTGGCTCTAGCGAGCTTTTTCTAAATAAAATAAATGTAAAATCTTGGTAAATACAAGAATTTGGCGCGCACAGAAGATAAGATTTATGAAAAATAAATGGGGATTTTATAAAAAATGTGTTGGGCAGTTGTTCAGCATCCCGGCAGGAAGGCAGCGGAGCTGTTTCCTCCCGGCATCACCAGAGGGCACTCAGCAATTGCATTTCAGAGTTTTTTGCCGTCCATTCCGCGTTTTCATCCTCCAAAATAAAAGGAAACACACGATTCCACACAAAGGTTCCACATTCGTCACGGCAGCATTTGCTGCTGCCGAATAATCCTCTGCAGAAATGTAAAATAAATGTTGTGTATGGACGGCGCTTCGGGGAGCGCAGGGAGTTTTAATTCCATTTTAATTTAAAATGTTTGTTTGTGTCCCAGCAGAGGCTGGGTGCTCTTGAGTCCTGGGGATGCCTTCCGAAAATTCCTGCAGGGCAGGGAGCAGCTCCGAGCGGAACTTTCTCTGGATTTAGGGTTTTTGGGATCAGTGAGGCAGAAATTTGAGAGCTGGGATTTAGGATTTGTGATTTGGGATCTGTGGGGCAGCAATTGGGATTTAGGGCTTGGAATCTATGGGGAAGGGTTTGGGATTTGGAGATTGAGATTTAGGATCTATGGGGCAGGAATTTGGGATTTCAGGATTTAGGGTTTTGGATTTATGGGGCAGGATTGGGATCTATAGGGTAGGAATTTGGGATCTGGGGGGCAGGATCAATCTGTGGGGCAGGGTTTGGGATCTGTGGGGCAGGAATGGATCAATCTATGGGGCAGGGTTTGGGATCTGTGGGGCAGGAAATGTGTGGGGTAGGGAAATCTGTGGCGCAGGGTTTGGGATCTGGGATCAGGGATCTGTGGGGCAGGATCAGTGGGGCAGGGTTTGGGATTTGAAATCCGTGGGGCAGGAACTGAGGTTTGGGATCATGAGGGGAAAAAAAAAAACCAACCAAACCCACAAAAAACCAAAACCAAACCAAAATTTAGAAAAAAAAACAAACCCAAACAAAACAAACAGCAACAACAAAAAACCTTACACACAAAACCAAAAACAAATTAAAAAAAAAAAATCTGATAGAAAAGAGGATTTTCAGGGTTTGGAAATGAGGAAAGGTGAAGTGGGAGAGGCAGCCTGGCTTTGATGCTGTGTCAGGGAGGGCTGATCCCAAACACCAACTCCAGCCTTGCCCCTGCAAATACAGACAGTTAAATAGAAATATTTAACAATAAATACAAACAGTTAAATGTAAATATTTAAGAAAAAAAATACAAATATAAACAGTTAAATATAAGTACTTATACAAATGGTTAAATGTAAACATTTAAGTATCAATGCAAATACAAACAGTTAAACATCAATACAAACATAAATGGTTAAATATAAACATTTAAGTATCAATACAAATATAAATGGTTAAATATAAACTTTTAAGTATCAATACAAACATAAATGGTTAAATATAAACTTTTAAGTATCAATACAAATACAAACTGTTAAATGTAAACATTTAAGTATCAATACAAATGGTTAAATGTAAACAAGTGTCAATACAAATAGTTCAATGTAAGTATTTAAGAAAAAATACAAGTGGTTAAACATTTAGGTATCAATATAAATTGTTAAATGTAAACAATTAAGTACCAATACTAATGGTTAAATGTAAATAATTAAGTGTCAATACAAAAAATTAAATGTAAGTACTTAAGAAAAAATACAAACGGTTAAATATAAACATTTAACTATCTATACAAACTGTTAAATATAAACAGTTAAGTACCAATACAAATACAAACTGTTAAAAGTAAACATTAAAGTATCAATACAAATACAAACAGTTAAATATAAGTATTCATGAAAAAATACAAACAGTTAAATATAAACATTTAAATACAAACTGTTAAAAGTAAACATTTAAGCATCAATACAAATGCAAACAGTTAAATATGAACCGCTCTGGATAATAAGTGCAGAATCCCCCAGCTGTGTGCTGGTGATCTGTGTTTTCCCTCCTACCCAAGAACCATGGAATCACAGAACCCTTGATGATGGAAAATATATCCAGGATCACTGGGTCCAGCCCAGAGGGAAGAGAGCTGGGCACAAAGTTGTCAGGACAGAGGTTTGGCTGTCGCTGTGTGGCTGGAGCTGTATGGAAGTTGTTGTGGTGGGTGTGGAGCTCTCCAGCCACCCCCAGCTCTGGAAGCTCTCAGGAAATCCAGGAGAGGACAGGGATCCTGTAGGACACTGGAGTATCCCAGTGCTGAGGCAGCTCCCATAAATCCTGTGGCAGGACTTTGCCTGGACTCATCAGTAATTGTTTGGATGAATCAGTTAATCTCTTTGAGATTGTCTTTAGAGGGTTTTTTTTTTTTGCAGGTAAATTATTTATTTGGAATGCAGACAGAGGTAGAGCCCTGAGCCCTGCTGTGCTCTCAGCTCTGAGCACGGCTCCACTTTGAGCTTTTCCATCAGTCCACATCCTTTTTCCAGCTAAGAAATTGGTTCTGAAGCATTTGGAGCTTCTTATCTCTGGTTCCACGTGCCATAAGCTCTCTTGTTTAAATTAAACCCCTCTGTTTTCATCAGAGGCTTTCCCAGTGAGGGAACTGCCCTGGCATCCTCTGCCACCCTCCTTCAAAGGGG
This sequence comes from Acrocephalus scirpaceus scirpaceus, assembly GCA_910950805.1. NCBI lineage: Eukaryota > Metazoa > Chordata > Aves > Passeriformes > Sylviidae > Acrocephalus > Acrocephalus scirpaceus. Next base: position 18,858,868 of record OU383782.1, read on the forward strand.
AGTCCTGAGCAATTCCGTGTGATCCAAGAGCTTCTTCCCTCCGTGCTATCATCAGGAAACACAAGGTTCTCAGCAGATCAAAGGTTGGGAAATCCTTGGCTGTTCAAGCCAAAAGGCAGACACAGCAAATCTCTGCACCTGCCTCTGAGTGGGGCTCAGGACCCTCACGTGGTCACAAACCCAGAGATTTCTTACAGGGACATGTTTCTCCTTTTGTTAAAATCCATCATCTGCCTGCTACCAAAAAGGAATTTAAGCTTCATCACAAGAAGCCTCTTTTAAAGGAATTGCATCCTTTATTAATGCATTCTAAAAGGACAGATATTCTGCACAATGTTCAGAAAGTACCAGAAACCTGGGCCCTGACCCTAGAAATGAGTGTTGCTGTTTTCCTTCCTGTGCTGTTCCCTTTGCTTTCAAATCAACTGTGGTAAAAAAAAGAGGATGTGGTTTCTCTTTCTAGGAAAGAAAGGGGAGCAGGAAGCTTGTTTATACTGAATGATGGTATCATAAAACATTTATTGTCCTTAAATGATCTAAAGTGTTCTAGATCTGAGTTAGGGCGTTGTTTGAGGTCTCGAGTTTGTGCCATCCTAAAACCCACAAAACTTTGATGTCCTGCACAGCTGCAGCATCACAGATGGATGAATATGCAAAAGATGCTGGAGCTGTGAGGTCATGAAGCAGAAAACTCGCCCAACAAGAGTGCAGAGAACAGTGGGTCCTGTTCAGATCAGAAATCCTGCGGTTACAGCGTGGAAATGCCAGAGCTGTGATGGGTTCAGTCACGTGGGGTCACCTCATCCCGAGGGAGGATGTGTCATTTTCTTCAGGGTGAGAGCCAAAGGTCAGGCAAATGTTCAGGGGAAAGGAACGATTCCAAGTGCTGAGTCATGTTGTGCAAAGGCTTTGTGTGCTGGGTCTGTGGGATTTGTGCAGCACAACATCAAACACAGGCACCAAAGGACAGAGCAGACACAAAGATGTCAGGTGGGGAGCTGGCAGGGAAAGGTTCATCCTTTTCACATTTCTGAGAGTGAGCTCTGCTGTGATTTTTAACTGGAAATAATGTGAAATAAAAGCCAAACATCTGAATTGGCTGCAGGAATATTGCACAGCAGGGCCTGCTGTCGTTTATTTGGGAGATTTCTCTTTGTGACAGTGGAGAAACCTCAGTTGGTGGGTGAGGGAGAGTGAGTCAGACAACTGTGATTTTCCTGGGAAAAGGTTTAGTAAGAAGATGAAGGTGAGAATGTGAGGAGAAAGAAAAAGTCTAATTTGAAGGTTTGCACCCCTTGGCATCTCTCCATATCCCAGAGATCCCATGTGTTTGGCATGAAAAATCTTTAGAGTTTGGAGTGCTCATTCACCCTCCAGAAGGAGATTTTCCTTTTTCATGGAATGAAGAGAATTATCAGTCCCTCAACTCTCTCTGGTTGCCCAAAGCTGGTTTTCCTGTCTGCTGTAGCTAATGAAAGGAGGGCATGAACATTGATTGGGGAAAATGCCTCATGGAAAAATCTTATTGAGGCATCTGTGCCTCTCTCTTCCTTGTGGGCTGTAGCTGCTAAAAATACCAAGATAAAAAACTGATTCCATGATACACCAGTGAAATTTTCTTTAGCTTTCCGAGGGATCTTGCCCAGATTTGACTTCTGTTGGTGTCATTAGAGGTTGAGGTCTCAGAGCATTTGTTACACCAACAAGTGCCTGATGCTGTAATTTGGGCAAAGCTGTTGTATTTAACAAGATATGTACATACAACCAGGTTGTATTCTACTCTTAAAATTGTTTACATGTATCTATAATTAATAAAACTTCACGTTTTTCAAAGAAATGTGAGTTTCTGCTGGGAGCTGCTGGAGAAGGTCCCTGCCAGCCTGAACAAGGACACCCAAAAGATTTTTCTACTCAAAATAACAGATAAACAGAGTGCTAGATTGGTTTAATAATTGCTGCTGGCAACTCGGCCATCCTGCAGAAAGGGGAGAGGTAAAAGTTATACTTAAATTGTGTCTGAGTAAAGTGTTGTATGTTTAAAATTTTTAAATAGCTTTTTTGTAGAATTGAATTTAGTAATTATTAGATACTTTTTAATATTATACAGGTAAAATTAAAGGAAAAAAATCTTTTAGTTTTGATTAGAAATTTAGAAATGGGAAAGGTTGAAGGTCAATTTTAACTAATAACTTAGGGTAAAAGATATGCTTGTGTTTCTACAGGTTTTAGTTTGAAGTAGATTTCTTTGAAAAACGTGAAGTTTTATTAACTGTAGATACATGTAAACAATTTTAAGACTGAAATACAACCTGGTTGTATGTATGAATCTTGTGAAATACAGCCTGGCAATGTTTAATGCCTTCAATAATCAGATATTTTTGACATATTTGTGGCACCTTCTGCAGGCTGTAGGAACCTGGCTTTGGGTCTGCAGACTCCAAGGCTTTGGAGCAGTTCCAATGAGTCATGGTGGATAATTTAAAGGAATATTTGCAATTACTGTAATCCTCTCATTAAATTGTATTTTACATCCCCCAGCAACAAATTCCAGCGGTAGCAGCAATGAACTAGCTGAGAGTAACATTTCCTAATAAAGATCAGGGAAATGAAGATGACAATTGCTTCCCATTTTTCCTGAATCCTGGCATGATGTGAAAATTCGTGGTCATTTCACTGCATAGAAATCTAATTAATCAATACATTGGAATTGCAGTCGCAGCAGCTCCTAAAGTAGGGCTCAGGATTAATTTTTTCAGCTCTGAGATTCAAATAGCCTTTCTCTTTAATTCCGTATTTCAGCACACAAAGTGCTGCATTTAAATAGGGGCTGGATTATTTAATTATTCAAGTTGATTAAGGTGGGTAATTAAATGCTTCTGCTAATATATTATGTATTTTACATTTTATTTCCATTAAGAGTGATTTTTAAGTACAAACTAAAAGGATTATTTGAGTTTCCAAATCCACTTTTCTACTGCTTCTTCTGAATTGCCTGATCGCTCATCCCCCAGTATTTCCAGCTTTGAACCAGGAATCAGAACAAGCATTTATGGAAACCAACACCAGTTCCCACATTTGCAGTTACTTGTTTTAGCAACTCTTAAATCTGGCATTTTAATTCCACCTTTCCCAGTTGCCTAAAACACTGTGAGCAAATTATCCTCAGCAAGTCACCCATTATTTTCTATTTCACATAACCATCTTTTGATGTGCTGCTGTCTCGGATCCCGGGCTGGTAGCCATCCAAGAATTGCGGGTAAAGTCCTTTTCTCCAAGCCCCGTGTTAAAAGGAGGAGTCAGGATGCGTCGATTTCTTATCGGAATTGTTTATTCTATTGTGTACCTAAACATTTTCTCTTCTGCTGGCATAGATGTTACCTACACCGCTGTCCAAGGCTGTCTGCCCCGCTCATGGGCGGTCGTAATCTTTTATACTATGTACTACGTGCTAGTTGTTTTTACTATTATACCAATACCTATCACTTTTATTAAACAGTGTACTTTCACCCTAAACCAATTAGAAAATGCCACCACCTCACCCAAAGATGGAGGAAAACAAGAAGAAGAAGAAAGACAAGGGACATACCCAAATCCCTCCATCTTGTCTCCTTGAGCCTCCTTTGTGAACCCCCAAAATCCACATTAATACACAAAAATAAGTTATCTAATATCCTAATCACACACCGTGACTTGTAATTCTTCATATAATGTTGGCAATCGCTCCCAGGGGCTAAAAACAAGGGCGCTGGTGCTTTTATCACTGTACCAGGGTCTTCGGACCCCCTCCTGGGGTCTTGGACTGCCCGGGACATCTAAAGGGATGTCCTGGGTTCCGACACTGCTGATTTCTCTTTTGAGTGGGGATTTTTTTTGGTTGTTGGTGTTTGGTTTGGCTTTTTTTCCCCTTCAATTTCTGCTTTCAGTGTGGGACAGTGGAAATGTCCAAGGCCAGGTTGGACGTTGGGGTTTGGAGCAGCCTGGGACAGTGGGAGGTGTCCCTGCCCATGGCAGGGGTGGAAGCAGGTGTAGCTTTGGGTTTATCTGATTTTTGATGTCTTTTCTGGTCCTCAGATGTTTGGGCAAGGCACCAGGCCTGAGGGGGGAAGTTTCAGAGCAGTTTCTGTGTCTGGCTTCCCTCTGGAAGTTGGGAACAACAGTTAAACTTGAGCAACTTCCAGCCAGGAAGTCTCCATGGCTACCAGGGCTGTTTTCTAGGGACAGTGCAAAATTGGGACGTGGAAATATTGCAAAGATTCCTTGTGTCTTGTGTGTAGGGCAGTGAAATCCCTCCATAAAGAAATCAGCATTTTTAATTTAAAAAAATTACGAAAACACAGTTAGGCTGGGATGGGGGGAGGGTTACACAGAACTAGGAACAGTCCCTGTTTCTGGTGTGATACCATCACCATCCTGATGTTTTCTCCCAGGATTTTCCTGCTTTATCCCACAGCAGTGTGGTTCCATCCAGGTCATTATAAAACTGCCAGGCAGCTGCTCTCTGGCATGTGGCACTCAGGAACTGTTCTGGGAAGAACTTGGGGAGCTGGGTGCTTTAATAGGAGCATGTGCAATGATGCCTTAGGATTTCAGCTTTTATATTTTCCATCTATTTGTAACCCTGCAGTTCTGTAGTGCAGAACTCCAAACTCCACACACAGTGGGAGCTGCTGCTTCCCCACTTTGGGCAGACACAGCAATTCCTCTCCAGGCCTGGCAATCAAGGACACCTCACTGCCTCAGGCCTGAGAGATGGAAACAAAAGGGAGTTGGGGGCAGCAAACTTGGGGTGAATGACTTCATTACCTGGAGCTGGAATTGGAAGATGAACCCCCAAAATGCAAATGGACCAAACTGATCAAAGTGTGCAAACCTGTGACCCGGGGTCCATTTTCGGGTGCAGCCCCTGGGGGGCTTTGTCTGCCCTAAATGTACCTGAAGGTCCTTCAATCAATAGAACAGCTTTTTATTCCCTGAGTTCTGTCTGCCCTCTGTTTTTAGGTAGCCCCAAAAGGCATCACAGCTGTGGGACAGGTTCCAGCTCCTTCCCCACTCAGAGCATCCCAACGAGCTCTCCCTGCTGCCCCAGGGTGTTTGCCATGCTTTGTGCAGGGATCACCCCGTGGCTGACAGAAGCCCTGGTGACAGAATGGGCCCTCTCCAAGTTTTAGGGCTGATCTCTTGTGCATGAATCGGGTTTCTGTTTGAATTTTGGCCCTCTGCAAAGCTGGCTGCTCATTTTGCTAAGGCAAACCCAGAATACTAAACAGGTAATTAATTTCTGTTCTTTGCCAGGAGTCAAAAGGCAGTGTTCCCCAGGCATTGAAGGACTTTCATGAAGCTGAGCATTTAAAAATATATAAGCAACACATTGCTAGAATTTGTATGCAAATAACATAACCAAGTATTGCTGATATTCACAATTTGTTTTATTAGTGCCTGTGCTTTTCTTCTGGCTTATTTAAAAATGCTCTTTGTGGTGCAGTTGTGTTTGTTAAGAGGCTACAAAGCTCTCTAATGAGGTCGGGATGTCTGACTCACTTGTACCAGAGCAGTTCCCTTCTTGCAAGTTGAAAAGAGTGAGCCAAGCAGGATTAGGGGAGGGCACTGCCCCCAGGGGTGAAATGAGACCTCTGTGCTTCCCTGGGAGCAATAACAGGGAGATGAACCGAGTCATTCCAGACTGCCCCAAAAGCCCCCTCATGATCTTGTGTGGCTCTTTGGTCCTGTCCTGGGTTACACTGTCAGTTGTGCCCACAGTCTGTGTTCCATCCCCATCCCCAGGAGCTGCTGGAACCAGCTGGGGCAGTGTTTCCCTTCTCTCCTGTCCATGGCCCAGCAATGCCCATGGCTCATGGGGAACTCCCTGCGGGAGCTGTCTCTGGTTCATGGGCCAGCAAGGAGCCACTGCAGGGCTCAGAGAATGAGATCAGCCCAGGGGGAGATGCTCCGCCCAGGGGGAGGAGCCAAGCATTCCCACCTGGATAGAATCTGGGATTTGGGACAGCACAGGGAGCCCTGACCCACTGGACTCCCAGAGGACAAGAGCTGCCAGAGCTTTCTACAGGATCACTGCTTGGACAAGAGCATTTCATCTGCACTGCTGCCACCACCCTGACTAACAGGGGGTCAGGTTGGATTCGGACTCTGTCAGGGGTTTTTTGTACTATTGCATTTATTTTATTTACTTTATTTTACTTCTTTTCTTTCCCTCTTATTAAATTGTATTTCTGACTTGGAGTCTCTCACTGGTTTTGCTTTCAAACCAGCACAGGTCCTGGCTGTATTTTTGTGTTGAAGGAGGAGAGAAAGGGAAGGGGCTGTGGCCAAGCAGCTCTTTGGAGAACAGCTCCTCTACTCTGCTCAGCTCATGAAAGAAAAAATGTTTCCAGTCAAAAAGAAAGATCTTGGGGAGCTCCAGGCAAGCTGGGCACTAAAAGAAGCCCTTGGAAGCAGAGCAGGAATCCTTGAGCTCCGTGATGAGGGAAGTCTCAGGCTGACTCAGGCCAAGGCTGTGAGCTGAGCTGTTCTCTGCTATTCCCAGCTAAGGAGTGGAGAGGTGCAAATAAAGATAAATCACCTTGTTACAGGGCCAGAGTGTGTAATTAAGGACTCCAGCCCTCTGAAATGGGGAATTAAAGACTCTGGGCTGAAGGAGGACTTCTTGTCCAACACACAACATTGAAAAAGTCATTAGGAGCTGTCCTGGAGTGGAGCTCAGCCCCTTGCTCTGATTCCTCCCTGATCTGGTTTTCCCAATAAAGCTTCCTGAACATCTGCCTGCTCCTCACCATCTGAGCTGTCACAGAGCCACCAGGCATGTGGGATTTGGGAGGATAAAAGAGATTTGGAAGCCCTAGACCTGCCTGTGCCCAACTTTCTGCAATATTTTCCTGAGCTGAGTGAAAGGAGCTGACAAGACAAAGCTGAAGTCGTCCCAGAGGGTCTGTAAAACGAGGAGTTTTTACAGGAAAATCACAACTAAGAGAACCCACACTTGTTTTGCTTCTCAGTTTCGATGGCAGGCTGCTGTTTCTGAGGATGTGATTCCACGTGCTTCACACTCAGCATGGCTTTGACGTCCTCCAAGTGTATGTGGATATTTTTAGGGCCGTATTTTTTAATCCAAAAAAAAAAAAAATGCTCCAATAGGCATTCATACCCCCCCCTGGCAAAACCTGCAGCCAAAAAAGAAGGCAGAGGCACTGCTGAGAGGCAGCATCACTCCAAGCCCATGTGTTCAGGAAGCACAGCAGAATTTAAGCCAAACCCAGCTTCTCTCTCACCATTTTAAAGCACTAAATGTCAGCAGAGCTTGGCAGCTGTCAATAGAAAGCGTTTCCCCTTTCACACCGGTCGTTATCGGAGTTTTATGCACACTAAATTATTTATTAATTTGCCTTAATAGGAAGGAAATTGTCTTTTTAAACCCCCACTAAATATCTGATGGAATATATAAACTGAGTTATGTCCAATATTGATCTGATCTTGTGTATATATACCGACTTCCAGTCACTTAAAATTAATATAATTGACTGTAGAAGTGCCAGGCACGTTCCTGGAAGGCAGATTAATGACCTGGTGAAGTGATCGAGCACTTAGTGGCTTTTGGCTGATAAATCATTTCAGCTCCTTGCCACGTAGGGCATTTAATTATGGTCATTTAAGCACTGTTGACTGTTGTGCCGTTGTATAAACTAAAGCAATCAAAACATTAACCTGAGAGTGGGGTTGGAAATTATTGTGCCCACAGCCTTGCAGTTCCTGTATGAGCAATGCTGTCAGTTAAACCAGGACTAATTTGGCTTTTTGAAGAAGTCTCAAATATTTCAGGGAACTTATTTAGCTGTTTTAGGGTGTTACTAAATATTTTTATTTTGTATTTCTCTGCACACAAAGCAGAGTTTCAGGGTTATGGAGCAATACCCAGGCTGCCTAAGGAAGCTGTGGAATCACAATCCCTGGAAGGGTTCACAAAAGGCACCAGGGAATGTGGTTTAGTGGTGGATTTGGCAGTGCTGGTTGAACTTGATGGGCTTAGAGGGCTTCTCCAGCCTTAAGGATTCTATATTTATATCAAATCAGGATTGGAATAAATCCATCCTGTCCCACTGGAGCAGCTGGGAGGGAAAGCTTCCCTGGGGATCCCACATTGGATCCCCTGCAAGCGCAACTGAACCTGTTGTTCTCTGGTTGCTCAGGTATGAATTTGGGGGTGTTCCAATATCTTCTTAATATTCTTCTTTGTCAGGATCCCTTGCAGTGAGAAATCTTGCAGTGGAACCACAGGCTAACCAGTTTTAGCCCAGAAATAATAATTTAAACCTGAAGCGCCAAACAAGATTCTTTCCTTCCCGCTGGAAATCACTTTTTATCTGCAGAGCAGGACTGGCAGCAGGTTTGGCTCTTCCCCAGGGAGAACCTAGCTGTGCTGGAGATAGAAAATCCTCCTTCCTCCCTGATTTCTGCATTCGTGCTTGTAAAAATTGCCTGCCTGCTTAATTCTGCTGTTTTCTTTCTGCTAATCTCCACCTTGGAAGGACTTTTAAGGGGGTTCAGAGGAATGAGAGGTTGATTCCAGCAGGCAGAGCCAAACAGGCTCTGATTTTTGGTGTAGTTTTAATAATAAATGAGATGAAATAGGGCTGGTGGCTGCAGCAGCAGCTTTGGGGAGTCAGAGGGAGCTTGAGATGCTCCCGTTGTTGCAGAACCCCTCCTGATCACCCTTCCAGGGCTTTCCCTGGCTCCAACACCCTGCCCTGCTCCCTGAATTGGGTGGGCAATTATTGGGTGGGCTTGGAGCAACCTGGTGGTGTGGGAGGTGTCTCTGCCATGACAGGGGGTGGGTTTAGATCAGGATTAAATGTCTCTTTGAGCCCAAATCATTGGGATTCTGCCACTTTTTGGGTTTTGGAGGGAAAACCAGAGGAATTTCTGAGGCCAAGGGAGATTTTTTTCCCCCACAAACCACAGAGGTGCTGCTGGAATTCCTTTTGAGATGAGACGACCCTTATGTAATTCTGCTGGTATTTTGGGGGGATTTGTTTGTTTTTATGGAATAACCAAAGTGCCAGGCCAGCTGATGCCTTCAGTTTGAGCTTTGATGTTTTTCAGGTTCTGTGGTGCCCAGGGTGCAGCTCTGAGCTCACAGTCAGTGTCACTCAGCTCTCTGCACACTGCAGGGACACAAAACAAATCCTTGTCCTGCTGCACACCAAGGACAACTTTCAGCCCAACAGCACAAACAAGGGTGGCTGGAGGGAGGAACAAGAAGGATGGGAGCTCACAGCCTGGGGCTGGGATTGGACAATTCAACCCCAATGTGCAAATGGAGCAAAACTTATCAAAGTGTGAGACCTCATGACCGTTTGTCCATTTTGTGACCATTTTGTGCCCATTTTGGGTCCATTTTGTGTCCATTTTGTGTCCACCCTGGGTGTAGCCCTGGCCAGGCCCTGTCCTGCCCAAGGTGTACCCTAAAGGCCTTTCAATCAATCCCTGCTTTATTCTCCAGCTCTGTCCAGTCTCTGTTCCAGCTCAGCCTTCCCAAGGTGTCACAGCCATTGGGAGGCTTTTCCCACTGCCTCAGTTCCCTGTTGGAGTCAGGGCTGGGGGGATCTCCCTGCTCATTCAAGGACTTCCTGATCCTGGTGTCTCCACCCAGGCACTGCCAGACTCCTCAGTGTCCCTGTGTGTGGGAGTGGTGGCTTCGGGTGACCCTCAGCAGTGGCACTGGGCTGTCCCTGGCTGTCACATCAGGGGGAAGAGGGGCTGCTCCTCAGGGGAGGGCAGGGAACATTCTCATGGAGCTCCTCTCCAAGGGAAGGCAAATGCAGAGCAGCTGCAAAAGGCACCCATTAATTAAATTAGGCTTAATTATTAACCTGCGAGACTTAATTTTCTGTTTTCATGTTCTAGTCTGAGTGCAGAAATATAGATATAAATACAAATAAGCCAAAGAGGCAATGCCACCATGAACTCGCTTGATTTTGTGAGTCCAAAGCTGCTGAGGTTGGTCAGGAGGTTTGGAGGGCACCAGGGAGAGAGGCTGGGGTTGAGCAGAGGTCTGGCAGTGAGGCCTCAGAATGGGTTTATTTGGTGATGTCTTACACAGTAAATCATGGATTTCTCTGCATAACCTTCTGCTGCATACAATTCTATACCATTTATGCTAGAAATGAGCACTTAGCACTTTGGTCCTGGTGATATCAAGGCCATCTCTGACCCGTCTGGGGTCTGGCAGTGAGGCCTCAAAATGCATTTATTTGGTGATGTCTTACACAGTAAGTCATGGATATCTTTGTATAACCTTCTGCTGAATTCAATTTTATGCCATTTATGATAGAAATGAGCACTTAACACTTAGGTCTTGGTGATATCAAGGCCATCTCTGGCCATTCTGGGGTCCTTCTAGGGTCTGGCAGTGAGGCCTCAAAGTGGGTTTATTTGGTGATGTCTTACATGTCAAATCATGGACTTGTTTTGCATAATCTTCTGCTGAACATGATTTTATACCATTTATGCTAGAAATGAGCACTTGGCATTTTGGTACTGGTGATATCAAGGTTATCTCTGGCCCTTCTGGGGTCTGGCAGTGACGCTTCAAAATGGATTTATTTATTGATGTCTTATGTGTCAAATCATGGTTTTTTTAGCATAACCTTTTGCTGAATACAATTTTATACCATTTATGTTAGAAAAGAGCACTTATCACTTTGGTCCTGGTGATATCAAGGTTATCTCTGACTCTACTGGGGACCCTTCTGGGGTCCTTCTGGGGTCTGGCAGTGAGGCCTCAGAATGGGTTCATTTGGTGATGTCTTACATGTTAAATCATGGATTTCTTTGCATAACCTACTCCTGAGCATGATTTTATAATATTTATGCTAGAAATGAGCACTTAGGTCCTGGTGATATCAAGGTTATCTGTGGCCCCTCTGAGGTCTGGCAGTGAGGCCTCAGAATGGGTTCATTTGGTGAAGTCTTACATGTCAAATCATGGATATCTTTGCATAACCTTCTGCTGAATTCAATTTTATACCATTTATGCTGGAAATGAGCACTTAGCTCTTAGATCTTGGTGATATCAAGGCCATCTCTGACCCTTCTGGGACCCTTCTGGGGTCTGGCAGTGAGGCCTCAAATTGGGTTTATTTAATGATGTCTTATGTGTCAAATCATGGATTTCTTTGCATAACCTTCTGCTGAATAGAATTTTACACCATTTATGTTAGAAAAGAGCACTTGGCACTTCAGTCCTGGTGATATCAAGGTTATCTCTGACTCTGCTGGGGACCCTTCTGGGGTCTGGCAGTGAGGTCTCAGAATGGGTTTATTTGGTGATGTCTTACACAATAAATAATGAATTTCTTTGCATAACCTTCTGCTGAACATGATTTTATACCATTTATGTTAGAAAGGAGCACTTGGCACTTCAGTCCTGGTGATGTCAAGGTTATCTCTGACCCTTCTGGGGTCCCCACAGAGATCTCCCTGCTGGAGTTAATGTGCTGAACTAAAGATTACAAATTACAATTAAACATTTGATGATGGGGAAAAAACATCTCAGATCCATCTTGGGGTGGACTGGAATCAAGGAGGCCAGACAGGAATGAGAGGCTCTGTCTCCTTTTCTGCTGCTTGGGGTCAGTCTTTCATGGCTTCTGCTAAATGGACTGGGAATTCCTGCTGTAAGCAGGGGGAGGAGCTGTAAAAAGAGCGTGACTTTTGCTAAAATGTCATTGCAAGCTGTTCCTGGAGGAGGAATGAGGGAAAACAACGCCGTGGTGTGCGAGGCACTGCGATGCCTTTGTTCCGTGCCAGCACAGCTCCCAGAGCCCGAGCAGGATTTCAGCCCTGCTGCAGTGACATTTGTAAATGAGAGCATGGCAAGGGCCGAGTTTGGCCAGGATAAAATGCTCTTTTAAAGGGTGGGGGTTAAAAAAAAAAGGGGAGAAAAAAAAAATCTGGCTTAATGGAAAAGGGGAATCAGTCCAGGGGGAAAAATATAAAAAGGTTTAAGGAGCAAAACAGAACTTGGAAAGAGCAGAGCATGGATGCCAAATCACACAGGAGAAAGGGTCTTGCAGAGGTAGAATGAGAGGGGCTGGGAGGGAAGGGACGGGGAGAGGGGGGAAAGAGCTTCTGGAATGGCACAGAGGCTTAGAAAGCTAAAATGAAAACAAAAGGCCAAGGGGGAACATTCACATGGATATAAGGAAGAATGAATAGCTGCAAGGCATTTGAAGAATGCCTCTTACAGTCTCTGAACTGAGGATCCTTTTAAATTTGTTTGTTATGAATTTTACCCTATGTCCTGTTTTGCTGTTTGGTACGAGGCTGTTGTGTGAGAAATACAGCCCCCATTTCGGGGAGCTGCCATTCTTCCCGGGGATTTCATGGATCTTAGCACTGCTTAATGTCTCCTTTCATTCTGCTGAGGAAGTGACAGATTGACTGGGGGCATCTTTGACCCCCCTGTTTGAGCACGACGTCCCTCTGTGCTGTAACAAGGGCAAACTCCGAACCACAAATTTTTAAAAATGTGATCTGGGAGGCCAAGAGGAACAGCAGAAACAAACCCTGTCCCAGCACAAACCTTCAGCAGCAGCTGGTCAGGAGTGGGGACAGAGGTGAGCTATCACCTTTGCTTTTCCCTCTCCTCTTTGTGCCTCCTGCCTAATGAGGCACCGGCTATTTGTGAGCACAGAACTGCTCAGGCAGAGCTGGGGCTGTGCTGGGAGCTGCCAGGACTGTCAGCAAGGCTGGAGGGCAATGCCAGCACATCCATCCTGGAGGCCAGGGTACACCTGACCCACCAGAGACAGCCCTGAGCTCCTCCAGGGGGAAACACCTGAGGCTTGGTTCATGGCTGTCACAGAGGGGTTTGCAGCCTGTTCCCATCAGAGGAGAGGAGCCAGGTGAGGCTCCTGCCCTCAGGCATGGGCAGAGGGACTGTCCAACAGCCTGTGTGTTATAAAAGACAATTCTCCAGTCTTTCGCTTAGGAAATTTATTGGAAAATGACAAAATAAGAATCGAGCAGAGCCACAGTCAAAGTCAGTTCTGACCCTGGGATCAGAGCTGGGTGAACACAGACACGGCCTCTCTGTACCAATGTCCTCATGGTTCACACTGGCAGTGTCCCAAAGCCAGTTCTGACACTGTTCTTGTGTCCCGAGGCTGTCCATTGTTCAGTCCAGGTTTTGGATATGCAGATCGGTTTCTTTTTTCTGAGGTTTGCTTGATGAACAGAGTTCTGGGAAGGTACACTTGTCTAGATTACATCTTCTTGGGCAGGGCAGTGGGATGTATGTCCCTGATGAGCAGATATGACACTTATCTGGTGTTGATGGCTGAGTCCTTGGCCTTGCCCAGCTCCTTCAAAGTCCCGTTACACCCTGCATTGTGCTGCAAAATACCTGAGATCTTTTGGGTTTCTGCAAAATACCTTATCTTTTGGGTTTCAGGAGGAGGATGGTATAGTTCCTGCCTATTCAACCGTGAACAAAATTTGTACAGGGAGGTAGCTAAGGGATACAGTTTATTTTAACCATATACATAGTTGCTTGAATAAAACACTAATTAACCATATATATATAACATGTGGAATGATGGAGTGATCTCCTGGAGCTTTGGCTGCTCCAGCCATTCCTGGGCTGGAGCACATTCCTATGCTCCACATCATCACCATCATTCACCAGCTTCCATTCCTTGCCTTGCACAAACCTTCCAGTCCTGTGTTGGGACAGCAGATGTTTTTCCAAGGAATATTTCTGGTTTTTGGTCCTGCCGTGCTGGAAGGATGTGGGACACAGCTTCAGGGCACCCTGCACCCCTTCTCCATCCTTCCAGGCACATGGTGGAGAGTGGAGATTTAGATAGAAATGGAATTCTTGACATTTTTCTCTCTTAATGGGGATGGGAAGCCGTGTCTTCCAACACTACATATTAAAAAAAACAAAGGCTTTGACTGGCAATATAATTATAGCCTGGATTGATTATTAAGTTATTGCATTTTCTGTCATCATTTGATGTTGACTTACAAGAGCTGGATGTGCCTGCAGTGGCTGGGAGATTTTGTAACCAGTTCTTGCAGTTTCATTCCAGGGCTCTGCACACTCACCCAACAGTGCAGTGATTTCATTAAATACGGGGTTTAAGTAAACCTCCAAACTGAAATTCATCTGCTCTGGCATTAGAAATGTGCAAAAATGAGACGCATGGAAAACGGCGGACGAGATTGGGCTATTAAGAATAATTAATACCGAATTTAATTGACAATTACTTAGCAAGAGCGATATTTGGCTTTCAAAGGCCATCTACATTTACGGCACTACACAGAACAATAAAAAGAAGCAATCTGTTTTCGGGAGAGGAACATAAAGTGGGGGAAATGCAAATGTTGAGCTCCTTTATCCTCGGGCAGTGCCTCCTAGAACACGGCAGGTACACGGTGGGAGGAGCTCACACCTTCATCACAGCTTCCGAAGGCATCTCCTAATTGTTTCCTCATAGGTACGGGCTGGATTTAAATCCTTTTGGGGAAGGAGCTGTTCGAGCTGGTGCTATTTACATATAAAAGATTAATCTGTTGTGTTAACGGGGCTGCAGAGCGTGAGCGTTTACCCACGGGCAGGTGACTCACAGCCCCGGATAAATTCGCTTTTATGTTCAATCCCCGGTACTTTGTGATGCCTGGGAGTATTTTTCATGTTTTTTCTCCTGTTCATGGTTTGAACACTGATCTCCTACGCTCTCCTTTGTTCCCATGCTCGTGTTATTACCACGTTCTCACCCTTTAGGCTTTTCCCCCCACACTTTGTGCAGCCTTTAGATGAGGGCAGAAAGGAAAGGGGATAGAAAGGAACAAATTAGGGAAAGAATCAGTAATGGAATGAATGAAAAAGCCATGGCAGCACCATAAGGAATCAGTAACTAATGAGTAGGAAGTCCTGTACAGTATGTCATTCATTTAGCCCTCCCTGCTCGGGGTAGTAGCAGATGGTGCCCTGAGGGACTTGGATGTTCCCATCCATGCTCCAACACTACTAAAGAGGTGAGATGAGAGAAGGAGACGAGATGGATCACACCAATCAGCCCGGCAGAAAAAAATGATTATGATTACATAACTAATGACCCAGGGAATTAGACAATATCAAAAATAGGAAGGATGCCAATTTGTGACACGTCTGAGCAGCACAAGCAGTGTGGGGGCTGTGCAGTGAGAGCTGTGTGGTTAAGAAAAACAGGGGGGGCTCCTCATCAAGCCTTCAAAAACAATTCTTTTATTTGACAAATCCTTGATATTTCATTTATCCTTTTCGCTGGATGCTGAGAAAACTGCTGAGAAAACTCCACTATTGGGTATTCCTGCAATAATCCTGCCTAGGTTGTGAACTTAAAAGTTCTCTTTTTGCCATGTTTAGCTCAGCTGGAAACTTGTCAGAACCTGATTTTGCTCCAGTTTTGCTGGAGAGCTTTGCTGAGAGCCCAGCAGTGGCACAGGGACTGTCAGAGTGCTTCCTGCTCCTGCTGATGGCACAGGGAGTGTGGAGCTCCTGTGTTCCTACTAGGAGTGTTCCTACTCCTACTAGGAGTGTTCCTGCTCCTCCAGGAACAGTTGGGAACTTCCTATGTGCCATGGAATTGTCCTCTGTAGGACTAGGGAGAGCTCCTGGTCAGACACCTTAAAAGGATGGCATCATGACCCCACAGGAAACTGAAATATCCCACACTGAAACATTCCAGTAGAAGGAATATTCGATGAAATCTGAATTTACTCAGGAAAAGGGTTTTTTTTAGCTGGTCTCCCTCCCCCAGTTCTGATCTATTTTCTTCTCCGTTTTATTGATTTCTTTATTGAAATGTCTGGATTGAGATGGCAAAGCTCCTCCTGTCTGTGCTGCAATCCTGATTCCAGGATGCTGTTAGCGGCTCCATACGTGCCTGCCAGCTACTGTGATTGAAAAAGCTGACTTTGTTGTCCCACAGCTCAGAGGTCTGGCAACAAAACGTGGAGCAGCCCAAAAAATGATCCAAAATGCAGCTTTTTGCCATCTGCTGGAAAATGTTAATGAGCTGATGATCTCATCCTCTATTTCAGACAGGTGTCCGCATCCCCCCAAAAAATGTGATGAGAAATGACATCTTTGCTGACAGTCTCATCAGATTAATTGGGACTCCAGGAGTGAGCTAATTCTCACATCAAGAGCCTTGAGAACATACCGCGGGAGCTGTGTGAAGAACCTTGAACTCCTCGGATCACGGCAGCTTTGAGGGGCTGGATTAGGAGATCAATACCCGCACATTGACATGCTAATCCCTCCAGGGACGCTCATTAAACACCGTGCAGGGCCAGGACAGGACGTGTGCCATCAGGAGCTCTGTCACGTTTTATTTGGGTGCTTTCAAACAGCTTAATTCAAATATTAAAATACGTATTAAGCTCCCCAAACCGTGGATTTTTGGCGTTAAATGGAGCCTGTTAAAGCACGAGGAAGGGTTGGGTTTTGGTGGACATGAGAATTAAGGGGGAGAAGCTCCGAGGAGAGGATGGGATCTGCTGGGTCATGGGTTGAGTGCTCTGCTGCAGGAGATAGGCAGGCCATGGAAAACCTTCCAGGAGCTGCTCGAGTGCCACTTGAAGATTAATTAGAATTTTTCTCCTCTTGGGACTCTCTTCTGTAACCTTTCCCCAATAATGGCGAAGAGGCTGTCATCTAATTTCAGAATAAATATATTCCTGGCTAATTTATATTAATTTTTTTTTCTCTTTTTAAACTTACAAATCCTTTTCTCCTCACTGTGTACATTTACAAACAGGAATATCTAATCTCTAAATAGATGGAGATTTTTCCCTCTAAGGCTGGATTGCCAGATTTGGTGGATGTTGTTTCATTAAAGCATTCCTGGCCTTTGCTCATCCATGTATTCCTTTTTTTTTTTTTGCACCAATTCCTGCAGGATTTGGGGCTTTTGAGCATCAGGGTGATGCAGTGACATCTCTTTTCCTGTGCTCCACCTCACCATCATTCACCAGCTTCCATTCCTTGCCTTGCACAAACCTCCCAGTCCTGTTTTGGGACAGCAGATGTTTTTCCAAGGAGCCAGCTGGGGAGGTGGCTGAAATCCTGCCAGGACAAGTGTTCTGGTAGTGTTACATTTGCCTGAGGGAAGGTGGGGAAAAATTATAATTAAAAAAAAAAAAAACAATCCACCAGAAATATCCTGAGCAAATCCTCATTTATATTTTACTCTTTGGATTTGATCTTCTGTAAGAAGTCGCTGGCTCTCTAATTAAATAAATAGAATTACTTTTGTTTTAGGCCATTCTGGAATTCACAGCAGAGATTCAAGTCACTGTTAATATCTAAATATTTTGTAGAGAAGAAATAAAGCAGCAGCAGCAGTTCAGATTGATATTTTAATGCCTCAAAACATTTTTGTGGACGTAAAAGTGTGCATGATACTGAATATATCAGTTTTACTCCATAAATTCCTCACTATCCTTTCTTTAATAAATATGTATTTCTGTGGATAAGGACGGTGCTTTCACAGCTCACCTGAACTCCCCAAATGTAGTAATTTGAAATTTTTAAAGATTATTGACCAAAAAGACCCAGTGGGGCTGCTGTTACCTCTGTTTAATGCTTTGTCTGATGAATTACTTCCTCTGGGGTAATGAGTATTGCAAGTCCCAGCTGAATGAAAAAAAATAGGATTTAAATGTTTTGGGAATCAAGCAGAAAAGGGAAGGACAGCAAAAAGATTTGGATGGCTTCATCCTCGTTCTTTATCAAATCTCACGCTTCATGTTTATAAATTGAAATTAATGACCAGCCAATAGGAATGATGGCAGAGGTTTTGAATTTGGTGGGGTTTTGGGTTGGTTTGGGGTCTCTTTTGGTTGTTTTTTTTTTGTTGTTTGTTTGTTTGTTTTTGGGTTTTTGGGGGTTTTTTTGGTTTTTGTTTTTTTTTATTTTTGGTGTGTGTTTTGTTTTGGGGATTTTTTGCGTATGTTGACTGAAATGTTATAATGACATTATACTGATTATTCTAACTACTAAAAAAAAATTATCTCATCTATTTAGAAAAAAACCCAGGTTATCCCAACACACAAAACACTTAGATATGAAGTGAAATTGAATAATATTTATTTCCAGATTTTATGCTCTTTGTAGCTGTCTTCCATCAGATTTTCCTGAGTTTACAAGATGAAGTAAGACAAGGATACTTGAACTCTTTTCCTCCTCAGGTGCTCCCATAACCTTGTTTTAGCCCATCACCATTTGCTGCAGTTTTCACAACTCAAAGGCCTGATGTGCTCCTTTTTTTCCCCTATAAAACCTTTTTTTTTTTCAGTTTCCCAGATCCCTGAACCCAGCCCCTGCTGTGGCTGAGGGTCACACCCAGTCCTGCTCTGGAATTTTCTCCAGCAGGAGAGGCTCAGTCTCATCCCTCCAGGATGCTGAAGTCCCTCTTTTGTGGGATTGTGTTATCAGTTTGGGCTTCAAATAAACATCTCACAGAGTTTCCCTGACTGTAAATTATAATTTTTTACCGTCATTTGATCTCCCTGCTCTTTCTTGATCCTCAAAGCAGGCCTTGCAAGGCTCTGTTTAATTGATTATTTGGCTGTTATCTGTTTCATCTCTCGTGATTATCAAACGCTTTCTGGGCTGGCTTTGGAGGGTTTGTTAGCAGAGGGATCAGCTGGATCAATAGCACAGAACAGAGATGTTAATTGCTTTGTCTACAGCTACTCTCACTTTTAGTCCCCCTCGTCAATCCTGCAAGTCACGGTGGCGTGAACTCTTGAGAGAATCTCCAAATATGCTGCAAATTCAAATTAATTTTGTTGTTTTATATTAGATGTGTAAGGTTTAGCCTCAACTGACACAGCTTTTGGGAGAAAATCCCAAGTTTCTGGGCTCTTTTCTGGTGTAAAACCGGATTTGGTCAGTCTGGTTGATGCCATTTCATTCTGTCTTATTGAAGTGTTGGCAGAATGTTGTACAGAAAATAGGTGATCCCTGTTCACTGCAATTCTACCACTCCATTTGTACAGGTTCCACAAAAATTGCTTTTGTAGGGTCAGCGTGGGTCAGAGAGCCTTGATGGGTGTGGAACTCGTCT
Organism: Acrocephalus scirpaceus scirpaceus; assembly: GCA_910950805.1. Taxonomy (NCBI): domain Eukaryota; kingdom Metazoa; phylum Chordata; class Aves; order Passeriformes; family Sylviidae; genus Acrocephalus; species Acrocephalus scirpaceus. The sequence goes on from OU383782.1 coordinate 18,878,001, forward strand.
GACTCTGGTTTTAAAGTGATTTATCTTAATGAACAGCTAGAAATTTACACTCGTTCTCAACCTGGTGGAGATGAAAACCTCAGAACCTTTAGAAAAGCTCTCTTGGTTTGCAGACAAGTTAAAATTTGGAGGTTTAAATTAGATGTTAGGATGGAATTCCTCCCTGTGAGGGTGGGCAGGCCCTGGCACAGGGTGCCCAGAGCAGCTGTGGCTGCCCCTGGATCCCTAAAATTGTCCAAGGTTGGGTTGGACAGGGTTTGGAGCAGCCTGGGACAGTGGAAGGTGTCCCTGCCCATGGATGGGGGTGGAATTAGAGGATCCTAAAAGTCCCTTCCAACTCAAACCATTCTTGTGGTGCTCTGACTCCACAATCTCCCTGCATGGATTACGTTTAAGCCATTTTTAAAAGTATTAATAATATATATTTCATCATGAGATGTGAGAAAAAATTATACATAAAGTTTCTAGCGAGCTGCCGTGTAAATCATAAAAGCTCATTGTTATCACTGGTGAGGAGCATCTATTTATGAAAGATTATTTTATTTATTTCATGTTTTATGAGGAGATATTTGTCTGGTGAGATAGCATAATTGGGAGTGAAACCCAGCAGATTATTTTAGGTGCAGGTGACAGGATGACAGAGAATTACAGATCATTACATGACACTGAGAAATCTGTGTAAATATTAATGCAGGAGCGGGGAAAAGAAGGGGAAAAGTTGAAGGGGGAGCGTGGAGGAGGAAGAGCAGACACGTGGGTCAGGTCGGGAGCGTGGCAGCTTTTAGTGCAGAGCCAGAAATGTTTTAATGTGTTGAACAGTGGAATCAAAGGAGAGGTGAGGGAGCCATAGGACAGGAATGTGACTGGTTTGTCAGCTCAGGGCTCGGAGTAATTCTCTCTCTGTCTGAATCTCTCCCCTTCCACTCCTCAGCAGGAAGGAATTGAATCCTCAGGAGAGGTTTTGTTACATTAAAAAGGATCAACAGATTTTGCTACAAACCTTATAGAAAGCACCTGTTTGGACTGGAAATATTGCAGTATGGTCTGGTACCCTTTGGGATGGTGGCTTGGACTGGGAAATGCCCATACTTTATTCTTTGATCCTAACAAACCTGGGATCACTGGGGGAATATCAACACAGACAACAATCCTTGTCTCTTTTTATTTTGTGTTGTTTAACCAACTTATCTTTGTCTGAATCCAGAGCAAGAGGGAGCTGTTAAAAACCACTTATCTTCCCTCGGTTTCCCCCTTTTCTCAAGCCTTAGGTTTGAATAGAAATGTGTAAATAATTGGTCAATACCAGGAGGAGGCACTTACTGACAATCATGTGAGGAGCCTTCAAGGTCAGATCTGGAGAACAACCAGGGAGATCTCTTGTGAAGTTTGGTTTTTTCTCTGTTCCAACGTTTTTCTCCATTCATTTTTTAACTGTTGTGGGGAAATGGCATATTTAATGTGTTTATGTATCTATTTTGTGTGTGTGTTTGTGCAGCACAGGTTGTGCACACTGGAGACACCCCAAAGGCAGTGATTGATTTGGTAGGCAATGACCAAACATGTTTAAAACACTCCTCGTTCTTGTAAATGATAATTGTTCCTTTTTTTTATCTATCCTGAATAAATTGCCCAGACACAAAGTGTCATTAAATGCTCCTCTTTTACAGCTTACCATTTCCCCATGTCCAAATTTCAATATTAACACTGTGTTCCTTTGTGAATTGAGCTTTTATTCATTATATTCCTTTTTGGACTAATAGTTATTATTATGCTGCTCATACTTTAGCTTCAGAGCTAATTATAGTCTTTGGCTCTCCCCTTCTGGAATATAGATACTGATATATATTAATGCCACGTACCTTGCTCTCCAGCCAGCACTTATTTCACGAGGGTGCTGTGATTTTGTCCTCTCACACTGACTAAAACATCCCAATTTTATTTTTTTTTCTTTTTTTTGCATTACCATTTCGCCCTGCTGAAAATCATTATCTGGGAGAAATCTCTGCAAAGGGAGATCACACCCCTCCCTGCCAGCGTTGGAAATCCCTTAATGCAGCCGTGTACTGTCAACTCACACATAATGAAAATGTCAATAGTGCTCAGATTGGAGCAGTTTAAGGCACTGAAACAGATGTAGCTCCACACAACATAAATCTATTGAGCAGGGATGGGGGGAGACTGCTTGGTCACACAGCCATTAAAAGAATAAAAATAAACCCCAGCCTCTAACTGAAATTAGCCCTGCAGTCACACTGCAAATAATGCAGGGTTTGATAGAGTCTGGCCCAGCAGAGTCGTGGTTTGGGTGGTGGATCCAGGGGATCAAAGGAAGTGAGATCCCAGTTCTGCTCCTTGCTGATGGGATGGCAAATCCTGCAACCTTCAGCTCTCCTGGACATAACACAGCAAAAAAAAAAAAAAGACTTTGTTCAGCCTTCACCTTGCTAAATCCTTTGCAGGCAGGGTGGAAGATGGAGAGAGAAGTTCTGGTACAATCATGGACACAATTCCAGTAGAATCCAGCTATGAAAGACTTGGATAAAATTATAGAATCTGTGGGATACACACTTTTCTTGATGCCCATCCCTGAACCACACAGGAAAACCTGAGCTCTTCCTTTCATTTGGCATTCCTGCTTTTGGATTGGCTTCTTCAGATTTAGGTGTTTCTCAGTCAAGAGGCGAGGGCAACATCTGAATCCACTCAAGGAATTGAATATCCTTTAAACAGTGCTTTGAATTTTCATTTTTATTTCCTGTCAGGTCTTTTTAGATCAAGGTGAGTAATTCACAGTTGGTTAAGAGCTGCAAAATAGTCACAAAATTACGTGAAAACGGCTGTTTAATAATCAGTGGAAAAACAGCTCCCACGAAAGTGAGTGACCAAAAGGTCACACACGTCCCAGGATTTATGAGCAGGGTAGTATTCACACAATTTGTGCAATTCAGAAATTTCAGGGAGTACAGAGAAGACTCAGAGAACGGTGAAGTGGTTGGAAAATTTGTCTGTCAGTGGGAGAGTGCAGGTGCAAAGAGAATATTAACAATTCCCCCAATGAGTCTCTGCCTTTCCCTGTGAGAACCCAAATGTGGATAATCAGCTCCTTCAAAAGTTACTGTGAGATGCTTGTCAGGGGAAAAAAAAGAGTCATAGTCTCAGCAGGCAATTAACCATTTCTACTGCTGAATGTTTTTTGTGGATTTTCTCTCAACAGCACTTTTCTTAGAGAAAATTATTCCACCTCCCACAAGATCTGCTTTGCTCCGGCAAGGATTTATTCAAAGAGCTTCCAGGAGCTCCAGTGAGAGCCTGAGAGGTAAAATTAATGACTGAGTGTAGATACCAGCAAGGTTTCTAAACTACTTGTAGTCCTGGAGAACTTAACAATGCTCCTGAAAATAGCTCAGGCAAGACTGGAAAGGCATCCTTTAAATTCAAGGGGATCTGAATAATGCTGTGGTGAGAGGCATTGCTGGTACCTGTGTTTGCAGGGTTTTACTTGACAGAGCAGAGCTGTGATCAGCAGAGATCTCCTGAAGCAAATAAACCTCACACCTTGGCATGCACTGAGAGGGAAAGGGGAACACTGATCCCATTTTTCCAATCTGTGATCAGCAGAGATTTCCTGAAACAAATCAGCCTCACACCTTGGCATGCACTGAGAGGGAAAAGGGAACACCGATCCCATTTCCAATCTGTGACCAGCAGAGATCTCCTGAAACAAATAAACCTCAGCCTCACACCTTGGCATGCACTGAAAGGAAAAAGGGAACACCGATCCCATTTCCAATCTGTGGTCAGCAGAGATCTCCCGAAATAAATCAGCCTCACACCTTGGCATGCACTGAAAGGGGAACACTGATCCCATTTCCAATCTGTGACCAGCAGAGATCTCCTGAAACAAATAAACCTGAGCCTCACATCTTGGCATGCACTGAGAGGGAAAAGGGAACACCGATCCCATTTCCAATCTGTGGTCAGCAGAGATCTCCCGAAATAAATCAGCCTCACACCTTGGCATGCAGTGAAAGGGAAAAGGGAACACCGATCCCATTTTTCCAATCTGTGATCAGCAGAGATCTCCCGAAATAAATCCGCCTCACACCTTGGCATGCACTGAAAGGGGAACACCGATCCCATTTCCAATCTGTGATCAGCAGAGATCTCCTGGAATAAATAAACCTCAGCCTCACATCCTGGCATGCACTGAAAGGGAAAAGGGAACACCAATCCCATTTTTCCATCCATTCACCATTTCCTCGCTTGCCTTGCCTGCACACACACACACATCACGATTTTCCTCAACATTTCCTCCCTGAAATCTATGACCTGTTCGTATTTACCTTCTCAACGACTCATTCTGTGTTGTTTATGGTATTTATTTACCTTTGAAATCGCTCTTAATTCAAAATGCCATGAATCCCAGTTAAGGGGTGGCCACTTCGTGTGGCATTGATGCCCTGCAAGGACATCGAGGAAGGACATGGGCAATATCTCTATTAATGGGAGATAATCTTATTAATGAGTGAAGATAAATCAGCCTGCTGCTGAAAAAGATAACAATGAAAAGGGAAATCATGCCACGAGGAAATGTAACCACACTGGGGAGTGTCTAGAAATTCTCTTTTTGAAGAGTATTTACAGGACTGGGAGGCGAGATGCCTCCAGCACCCAATATTTCAGTGTTGGGGGTGGGATTTGTTACTCTTGGAGCAACATTGTTGTAAATTAGTCTTTGCCAGATGCTTTGTCTTGTGGCCTAAATTGCTGTAAAACCTATTAGGGTGTATAATGCACATAAAAAGGGACAGAGGAGTTGCAGAATCACCGCGATAAGGGATTATGTGTTCCTTGATTGTTATCCATTAAACAAAAGGAATTTCATCATCCCACTTGAATCTTGCCTTAGATGCTCGCGTTTGAATCCTTAATGAAGATTAAAGGCTGGGGCTGCAATCTGCCGATGGAATTTCTCCTCTCTTACGTTATTGTTCATTAAATACCAGTTTTTCCTTTGTGCTGCTTGGAAAAAAAAAGAAAAAAGGTGCCAGGGAAGCACCGGGGATGTTTTAAATCATAAATGCAGCTGTTGGGGAAGGGGTGATGGGCAGGGAGTGTCCTTGGCCCTGCACTCATCCATGGGGCTGTGCCTTTGTCCCCCCGCTCCAGACTGAGAGGGACACAGCTTATTTATCAGCCCAGCAAAATGATGTATTTACTCTGAGATTCAAGGCTCCAGCCTGGCATACATCACAGGGCTGTTTCTGTACAGCAAAAGCTTCAGTGCAGGCTGGCGTGGGCTGCAGTTATTGGGGAATTAGTGGGATTTAGAAATTCTCCCAAGAGCTGAATCAGATGACATCACTGCTACCCCTGGGTGTGTGCACCACAGAATTGTAACCAAGCAACGAAATGCCCATAGTATTTTATTTTTAGTAGGTTATTTTTTGTTATTTACACCCTTGGTTTGTTTATCTGTTTGGTGTGGATTGTGGTAATACAAAAGAAAATTTAAGAATAACTTTCTAAACTATTTCTCAGTACAATTTCTATGGATATTTCCATTCTCCCATGAAAATCCGTGTGAAATCCATCCTGTTATGAGTTTTGGTTTCAGAGTTAAAAAGCTCAAAGAATTGAATAGGAAATAAGTGACCTGTGATCCGTTTGCCTCAGCTTTCCTTCCATCAGCTCATTTTCACTGGAAGATCTGAGATTTCCCTCCTTACAGTCTTGGCACCGTGGTTGTTTAGCTCTGAGGATCGTCTCAGGGAATTCTCTTTGATGTCAGCAGCTGATTCTGAGCTGTCCCGACCTCAGCTGAGCTCCAGCAGATGGTGATGAGGAGGAGATGAAGGTCTGGCCCTTTTCAGGCTGTTTTTGAAATAATTTCTTCTTTTCTTTTGGTAAAAAACTTGCTTCTGAAGCTTGACAAGGCTCAGATTTAACTCCTTATCCAGACTCTGCTTCTCATGTGCTCTGGTGATGGTGCAGAGCTGCATTTCCTTGTCTGGGAAGGATCAACCTCTGCTAAACTCAGCCTGGGAGTGGCTGCCTCCACCAGGACTGCAGCTCCTGGGTGCTTCAAGAGAGAAGGATCCAGCTTGACTAAAGCCACGTGCACAGACCCCTGATCACATCAGTGACAAGTGGGTGTTCCTCTGGCCTTTGTTCCTCCTGGGATCCCTGCTCTGGTTGGGCTGAAGTGCAGGTGCTGAGCTGTTGCAATATGACACGAAATGAATGACACTCACAGGCTGAGACATCCAAGGCAAAAGAGAGAGCATTTATTTCTAGACTTTGATATTTATAGATTTCTAAAAGTGACCATGGATTGGAGGATGAAATTGCTACTTCTCCAACCACACTGGTCAAACCAACAGTCCATCAATTCTCTCTTCTTCTAGAAAGAAATGCAAAACAATCATTATTGACGTGAAAAGTGCGTGAGAAACTCCATTACAAAAATGTAAACATCAGAAGGCCTAGAAGAACTTCAGAAGAACAATGCAACACTGAGTTTAACACCGTGGCTGTGAGTGCTGAAAGAGGTGAAATCTGCTTTTGCCTTTTCCTGTGGTTCATTTTTCTGTGACTCAATTTTCCTTCTCTATAAAATTTTCCTACTCTATAAAAATATAGAGTATTTTTATTAGACAAATTATAACTGTTACCCTCTCTGTGGTGCCTGTAGAGCCAGGTCTGGAGCTCTGACAGTGTCACCTGTGAGTCTTGTTGTGATGATCTTGTGTCACTGCAAAGGGGAAGAAAATGTTGTGAGGAGAATGTAGATCGAGCCACTTTCCTGCTCTTACAGGTAGAAAGCAGAAAATACCTCGGGGCTTTGTTGTTATTCTCTTTTTCTCATAGCAATATTCAGGGGAATGTCTGCATCTGCTGAGCCCACCTCCTTTCCTTCCCCAGCTCAGAACTCTGTTTCTTTGGGGACACAACAAGAGCGTGAGGGTTGGTTTTAATATTAATTCAGAATCCCAGTGTGGTTTCCTTTCGAACAGAAAATTGCTGCCTGTGCTGAATGATGCTGATGCATGCAGGGCTCAGAAAACAGCCTCGTGTCTTGTTTAAGGCTTGGAAATTGGAAAAATTTCAAGATATGATGAGTGTGTAGATTTCCTGATTCTTTTTGTCGTGTAAGACCCTTGGAAGATGAGGTGTCGGAGCGATTTCATGCTGTGTAAGATCCCATCGTTGGCAGGGTCTCTTTGGTAATGGAATTTGGGTTTTTCAAAGTACAGAGGCTGCTAAATCAGCCTGCATGAAAAGCCAGGGTTTAGAGCTTGTAATTGTGGCACTTCAATGAGAAGCTAAAAAACTGCTGTTAAAGGCAGTGCTGCTGCCTAGAAGTGTCTCCCAGAGTACAAAGGTGTAGGACAGAACGGCCAATGGAGGAAAAATAACTCAGAAATGAAAGTCTGGCTGCTAAGGGTTTAAACCAACTGCATCTCTAGCAGAAGGATAAGATCTTCCACTCCACCTGAATGATCAGGAGGTAAAACTGGTGTCTACTCTTTATTTCATTTTGCTGCCTATTAAAAATACTCTTTTTAATACCAATGTAACCTTCCTGCACTAAACTTTAGTCAGCTTTTTACAAAAGGAAACTTTAACTCAGAGTTTGGGTCCTTTATCATAAAGTTCCATTCTAGGGCAAAATAGATTCAATTTTCAAAGAGTTTGGGAGTCTGTTGAAGATGGAGATAGGTGACTTTTTTTCTTTTCTAGGATTTTTCTCCCAGTAAGGCACAAGGCACTTTTGTCAAAACAGCAGTGCAATTGCTGCAGTCTTTCATTATTATTTTTGATTCTGTGTCGATTAATCATAGAATCTTTGATTAGTTTGGATTAGAAAGGATCTTCTCATCCAACCCCTCGCCATGGGCAGGGACACCTTCCACTATCCCAGGTTGTTCCAGGCTCTGTCCAACTCAGCCTTGGACATTTCTAGGGATGGGGATTAAAAACAACCTGTTCTTAAAACAACTGCCAAAAAAAAAATCCCAAATATTAGGGATTTTTTCTTTAAATAGTGTTTTGCAATGCTTTTGGAAGAGGAGCTGAGGGTATTTGTGTGTGTGCTCACAATGGAGCGATGAGACAGAGATCCTGAGTGTGAATCCAGTCACAAAAAAGAGAAAATTTGACCAAGGAAATGTTTAGTTCTGCTATTTTCAGGATGTTGGAGTTTACCCATCTTCTCTTAAAGAAAAAAAGCCAATAAACTCCAGGCTGAATGGGATGGGGTTTGGAATATTGCAAAGATGAAATGGGTGTGACAACCCTGGCCAATTTTGTGGCAGATCCATGGGGTTCCTGAACCCCACTGTGCCTGGCAGAAATGCCCCCTTCCTGTCCTCGTCCTTTCTGCAGCTGAAGCTTCTGAACTCTGCACGTCCAGATTGCACAAACTTGGATTCAGGTTTGGGCGTTTGTTCTCAGGATAAATATTTGCTCTGGATCCCTGAGGCCTCAGCCTTCTGTTCCATGCATCCATAAACTCTCTCTGCCACCAGCTAAGGACGTGGGCTGAATTGGCATTGCCCCCCTGGTGCTGTTCAGCTCCACATCACCTGAGCTCAGCTCTGTGCTCCCATTCCTGTTGGATTTTTTATCTTCTTTTCTCCATGTTAGAGCCGGAATTAACACATGGGAGTCACAGTTTTGTATTCAGACTTAAATGTTTATTAATTCTTATCTAAAGCACAGTCTCACGAGTTGTGAGCTCTAACAGGGTAGAAAATGGCTCTGTCTCTTACTCTTTCCAAGGTCTTTTAAGCATTATTTATCCAATAAATATCGATGACAGCTATATTATTTATACTTTTAACCCAATAATGAAATACACGGGGTCCACAGTGTGGACTTTTTCACCCAATTAGAAGAAACCACCGAAAACCATGAAGAAGAAGGTGAAAGAGGAAGAACTCAGCCTATGCCCTAAATCCTCCTTATTGTTCTCTATATATTACTATATATATATATATCTATCTATAAATAGATATATATATATTAAAATATATATAATATATTATATATAATATATTTTATTTATATATATCTATATTACTAAAATATTGAACTCCAAGTTTTCCACTCTGTGATATCACACAATTCCATTCAAACTCCACACCCACAATCCCAGTGCTGTCACTCAATTTCAGAATCCTGTTCCACGGCCTCAGGTCAAATGCAGAGTTTCTGTGCCTTTTAGCATAGAAAGCCTGAAATTCTCATCCTCCAGAGTTCCAACACATCCTCACTGCACATTTGAGCTCAGCAGCTCTTCCCCAGCCAGGGCTGCACGCGGTGTTTGTGCTGCCTGTGGGATCTGTTTCCATCCCCCTGCCCTGAACCCAGAGCAGGAACCCTCACAGTGAAGAAAATTGCCATGCCCGGGGACACCAACACTTTTATTTTCGTGGGGTTTAGCCTGGAGCGGGTCTGTGGCTCTTTCTGGTGATGCATGGCTTTTCCCTGGGGGCTCTTTCACTTTTTAATGTTTTCTCATGTCCCGCAGATGGTCCTGTGGGCTTCCAAGGGGATGGGCCAGGTGTTTTCCTACACCCATGCAGAGCATCCACTGAGAGAGTTATTGCCTCGCACAGCAAATGGATGTGGCTGGACTTTGTGTAAAATCACCAATGATAACCTGAAGCCACTAATGCAATTATTAAAAACATCAACTCATACCAATGAAAAACAAATCCTTAATGCTAAACATAATAAAGCCCTAGAGAAATTTAGTAAAAAAATTATTACTTGCCATTCAAATCAAATAAAGCCAAATCAACCCATTCGTTTAATAATAGTCAATCCAAAAAACCCTACAATTGATAAACAGCCTCAAGAGCATCCTTGTGCTCTCATTTTACAATAGCTGAAAGAGATTAAAAATCTCTTTTAGTTTTAGTTATTGGCATTGTCAAATGCTAATTAGCTGGACTAATTTTTACGCTCTGCAAATGAAACTGTGGACTTTTTTGGGGGCTGGTTGTTTGAGCTGAAGTCCTTCCTAAATCCTTGAATTGTGGTACTTGAATGTTTCTGTGGAGGGCTGAAGCAGGGGTTTTCCAGCACAGAAAATAACACCTGAGGGATGATGGCATGCGAGCTCTGCCCCTGGGTGAGCAGACAAAAGGAAGAGGGAGGCAAAGGTCTGAGATGTGGAATATTTCTATAAAATCCTGTAAAAAATAGGTTGATCACAGGAATAAGAGAGTAGCTACAGCTCCTCACTCACACAGGACTGGGAATGGAGCCTGGGCAGGTTTCCCCTCAGTGAGAACAGCTGAGAGCAGAGCGATGGCACCTTTGGGTGCTGAAGGAAAAAACCCAATGAACCCTTGAGTTCCCTCTTTCCTCCAGCACTGCCCGTCCTTTCCCCTCATAATTTCTGAAGGACTCTGGCTTAGGAGAAGATCTTGGCCGATGAACTCCTTGTTCTCTCTTGGAGCCTGTGCCGGGAAGGGGGGATGAGAACGGAGGGAGGACTGCGGTTCATTTGAGGTGCCCTCAATGGGCGCTCACAATTAACAACTGAACGCATCAGTGCCCGCAAATAGCCTGACTGCCGTCATTCATGGGCTCACAAAACCCGCCGGCCTCATTAACATTTGCTGGAGCTTGAATGTTGAACTTTTTTTTTCCAGATTTCGGGGCCTGAGTCGGGAAGTCTTTCCCTCTCCCACACACACACATCTGTTTGCACGCTGGGGATGGATCTTTGGGAGGAGAAAGGCGAGGTTTGGCTGCTTTTAACTCGTTTTATTTGTCACTGAATTATCAAAGAGACCCAGCAGAGCTGGGATAACACCAGTTTGAGGGAGCTGGTCCCGTATTGCAGCTGCTGAACTCTGGGGCACAGCACTGAGCAAGGTGCAGGAATGGGAATCTCAATTTTAAATGGCTTCACACGAGACACAGAAGTTTAATTCAGTGGATAACAAACTTGCCCTGTTCACTGGCATTGCCGTCCGTGGATCTGATGGATTTCATGTGTGACTAAATATTCATGTATGAATGGCCATGGCCTGAAATCAGAATCCTGCCCAACATGGAATGACATCTGAGCCCTCTCTGCAAATTTGAATTAAATGGGAAAACCAGCAGCCATGCACTTGGGGAAAGTGTTTGTTCACAAATCAAATTAAACATAAAAAGATGAATAAATGCTAAAAATTAGGTTTTGATGAGAAAGCTTTTTTTTTTAACAAGGTCTGTGAGGATTTTGGGGATTGTGTTGTTACATTTCCTGTAATGAAAACGTTCACGAATTGAGGCAATTTTTTGAGCATGACCATTTATTTCCAACGAATGGATTAAAAAAAAGCTTTGGGAAAGCAGAAGGTGTGAGCTTAAATGCAGAATGTCAGAATTGCTGCCGTGAAATCTATAATTCAATCTTGCTTTATCATCCTAAGAAAAAGATGGATTTCTGGTAATGGATTGTCAGTTTTGAACGGCGCTGTAGCTTTTTGTAATAAGCACAAGTAGATTCTTGTCAACCAGACATGCAATATTTTTCCACATAAATATTTTCCCTGGTAACATTCTGTCCTGGTGCCCGCAGTTTTTGACAAGAGACCACTCTTTGTGAGGATATTTTCTCACATCACCCAACATGAGGGGTGAAGGACTGAGACTAAGATGCTTTTGCAATTAAAATCATCCAGTTTGGGTTGAAATCGTCCTTATTTATGCAGGGCAGCCCGCTCATCATAATTTATTCAGTGATTTCTCTTTCTTTTGTACCTGAAGACAGGCCTGGCAAGCCAGAGGTTACAACCCTGCAAAAAGGAGCCGGTAATTACACCTGCCAGCATCTCCCCCTGGCCCCTGGCACAACCACCCATCAGGCATAATTGACAAGGAGCTAATAGGATAAGCTTTTGTTTCTTGGGGTTGTTTTCCTGTGTTTTCCCCCTGCTTAGCAAGGGGAAATCCATTAACTGCTGAGGCTCCACCAGCAATGTGCCGGTGGGCACACAAGGGCCGAGTCCTTGAGCAACAGGGAAGGGACAAACATCTTCAAGAGGGAGAAATAGACGGCTTTCATCTTCTCTTTGACGTCTAAATTCCCAGCTGGCTGCCCCAAAGGAGCAGCAGCCATATGGGCTCCACCTGAGCTGGGCTGGGCAACAGGTTTTCTCTGGGGCCAGCTCAACAAGGCACAGCTCCGGGATTTTCATTGGGGAGCCAACAAATCAGCTGTGTCTGGGTAATGCTGGGAAAGGAGGAGACCCTTTGTGAAAAACGAGGTTCACTTTCTTGGAAAAATTTAGAAGTTTAATAAAAATATAAAGAAAATAGACAATTAGGAGAGATAAAAGCAAAATACATTTTCTCGGCCGAGGGTGCCTGGCACAGAACCAGCCAGCACACTGTCTAACAGTTTTTTTTCTTTTTATACATGAGCTTGTTGCATATTTAAAAATTCACGTGCATGATTCAAACATTCCTTTTGAGTGTGAATTCTTTTGTTGAGTCCTAACTCCCCCCAACCATTCTATCTGGCAGACCCGTCCTCGGGTGGCTCCATTCCATCTGATAACACAGGTCTATAAATTCTTCTCTTGGGGATCTGGTCATTTTCATTTGGACAAGATACTTGATAACAGAAGTTTAATCGCTTTCTTGGTCAGCAATCTTCATGCAAGAAAACAAAAACCCCCAGTCTTCTAGGTTACAATCACATTTCTAAGTTCTAGTAATTAAAAGAAAATACAGTACGATCTTCCCACATTCTACATACAGTATTCAATTTAATATTTGCGAAAAGCCAACAATACACTATGCATTTATAACACCCTGAAGTTCTGGGAAGCACAGGATCCATTCCCTGAGAGCTGAGGGATGAAGAGGAGCACCCAGCAGCCTTTTATTCCTGTAGAGTATCTGTTCACAGCTTGGCCAGCGCTCACTGCTCGAGGCTGTCCCAGCAAAGGTGTGAGTCCTGAGGCCAGGAGAAGGGAAAAAGTCACAGGGAGAGGATAAATCACAGCTCAGGACACCCTGTGGGATGTGGGGGATGAGGATGTCCAGCTCCAGCCTGCAGGTTTGTGGTTTGCACCCCAGCCTGAGCCATGGTGCTGCTCTGCTCTGTGTCGGGTCCTCCTCAGGCAGAGGGGAAAGGGAACGTGGATCTTTCCCCTCACCAGGCTGGATCCACAGCGATTCCTCTGCATTTCAGTCAACTTCTGAAGACGAAAACGAGCCCAAAATTCCCCAGGAATGGGAGACCTTTGTGGTCAGAGAGCGACGTGAGTGCGGTCGGTGCTCAGTGTTTGCCTCTAAACCCACCCCTCCCTCAGCCTGGGGATGTTTTTATGTTTGTGTTTTGCCAAAATGTCTCATTCCCCCTCCTGTATTTCCCCTTCTAGAGCTACCTCTGGCAGCTGGCAGTGCAGTGCAAGTGATGCCTCAAGTTTTATCTTTCATGTTTTTCAGATTCTGCACTGCCCAGGGGTGCAGCTCGGAGCCTCACATTCAGTGAGTTCTCTTTATAGGGTAGGTAGACAAAATCCTTGTCCTGCTGCACACCCGGGACAACTTTCAGCCCAACAGCACAAACAAGGGTGGCTGGAGGGAGGAACAAGAAGGATGGGAGCTCACAGCCTGGAGCTGGAATTGGACAATGAAACCCCAATGTGCAAATGGACCAAAACTTATCAAAGTGTGAGACCTTGTGACTGTTTGTCCATTTTGTGCCCATTTTGTGACCATTTGGGGTCCATTTTGGGCCCATTTTGGGTCCACCTTGGGTGTAGCCCTGGTCAGGCCCTGTCCTGCCCAAGGTGTCCCCTAAAGGCCTTTCAATCAATCCCTACTTTATTCTCCAGCTCTGTCCAGTCTCTGTTCCAGCTCAGCCTCCCCAAGGATCCCCAGTGTGACATTCCTTGGTGCAGCTGCATTCACTGGAGGGCATCGATGCTGCTCGGATGCACTGCAGGGCTCCCCTAAGTGCCACATCCCTGCTGTGCCTGTCCCCTGGGGATTTCAGCTTTGTCCCCTCACAATCTTTCCCTGCACGGCTCGGTGGTGCCTGCGTATCAAGGTGTGTTAAAATTTCTGAAGGGATGGTATTAACTCGTATTAGTTGTGTTTAAAATATGCAAACCCATTAAGTCAAATCTCACCTGCTGGCTTCCTGCTGGATTTTGTTTCCAGACTGAATCCTGTTACCTTTGAAAGAGCACAAAAAGCGGGTTCTAAATAGCTCCTGTTAGAAAAAAATTCAAAATTATGAATAAGGATGTTTCAAACCCTTTAAACCATCTGCATGCTGCCAGCTTACCTATTGTGCCTTTAATTTAAAAGGAATGCTAAAATGAGTGCAAACACTGGAAATTATGGCTCTCTGTGGAATACTAATCCGCAATATTTGCATATTTCTGACATTTTAAAATCCCCCAGACTCTCATTCCTCCATGCTCCCGTCAGGGCAGTTTTGAGGAGGTTCTGTGGTTGTGAGTAAGGAACGAGAGCTGAGAGGATCTCACCAGGGTGCTCCGTGTGACTTGGAGAGCCTCCTGTAATTTTGGGATTTGTCTGGCTAAAATCAATACTCCATCCCTCAATGTTTAGGGAGGTTGTAAGAACCATGACTCCATCAGGAATGCAATAGGATTTCCTTTAATCATCCTTTTTCTGTGTCCTGTTTCACATTGCCAGTGAGAGGGACATTTATCCTCCAGCCAGTTCCTAAATCCAAACACGGTCAGGATCAGGCTGAAGGTGTGCTCAGCCCTTTAAAAAACACCTGGATAGGATGGTCTGGAGAGAATTTTTGCAGCAATTTGGAATTTATATTTAAGATTGGATTTTCCACAGTTTCTTCTGCCTCAGGTGACTTTGCTAAAATGCTCTTCTCTTTGGATGACAGAAAACATGGATTTTTTAAAAGGATTAGGAAGGATCATTCTACTGCTCACCTCTGAATGTGTTCTGAGGTGTGTTGCTGTAATGTCCAACCAATTTTGGTCCTGGGATCTGTGTTTTGGGGAGAAACCAGTGGCACCAGCCATGTTTGGTTCTCAGGTTTGCCCTGCTTGGCTGCACTGAAGAATCTTGCCCAAAAATCAAGGCAAGAATAAATCAGGTACATAGAATAAAAATCTGTGTACATCTATTTCAACTTCTGAGCTGAAATACGTACACAGATTTACACAGATGTAAAACAAAAAGCCAAACGTGCTATTTTGGAACTTGCTCCAACACTAATTCCACACTGCTGCAGACATTCCTCATTTTACTCATTTATTTCCACTGCAGAATTACCAAGGCCCAGAACTTCTGCTGGGCTTTATCAGGCCTTATCTCCATCAGCCTCTCCACTAGTTCAGGAGGATGTGACTGCAAGCAATTAACATTTTGATGCACTTCACCACACAATTGCCAGCCTTTATTTTCTTCCCATTAAAATCATTGGCTGAGTTTACAGCTGGCTTGGTTTTTAATCTGGTTTTTTGCTATTCCTATGGTAATGGAATCCATTCAATTAACACTCTGTTGGCTGGAGGAGAATACCAATCATTAAGCAATGCCTATTTGCCCTGGCCAGGCCTGGAGGAGGGGGCTGCTTTTTGCTCTGTCAGGGGTAAAAATCTTGAAATTTGATGCTGTCAGGAATTAATTTTGTGAGGAATATGGGTAATTATTGGGTTTCACTTGGCTGTTGGTGTGGGGAACCTCAGTGTTAGGATCCTTGAGTGTAAATGAGACAATTTGAGTTTGTATTTGGTGGTTTGGGGGTTTATTTGGAGGGAGAGCATGTAATATTTTGGAGGTTTGGGATTTTTGTTGGTAGTAGAGGTGTTTTTTTTGTTTCTCTTGGATTTTCATGGGGTTTTGGGGATTAATTTTTTTTTTTAAATTGAATCAACCTTGCTTTGCACAGCAAAAGAAGCCTGGAAGAAAACGTGTCTGAATTGTGCAGCCCTGCACTGTGAGATGAATAGCATGAGAGAATAGAGCAGAAACCAGTGAACCTGAGGTAGACTTGAACTTTCTGGACTTCTTTTGTTGCAGATTTCTTTTCATTACCACGGGAGGCATCTCACTGTTGGCCAATGCTCCTGAGCTCATAACAACCCCCCTGAGCAGGCTGGGCCACAGCACTGGGGGGAAACAGATCTTGAATGCTGCCAGCAAAATATTCATAGAATTTGACCAGGATAGGAAATCTTCCTGCCCAAGGGGAAAGGAATCCCCAGGGAGGGGAGTGCCATCCCTGGGAGATGCCTGGAATTGGGGCACAAATATTTGGGGATCACTGAGCATCCATCACTGACTGTCACCCCACAGATCTGCTCTGGCTGCCTCCACATCCTGCTCTTTTCCTCCCAGCTACTTCAAAAAGGATCAGGATCATGGCCAATGTCCCTTTTTCATCTTTAATAATTCTATTTTGCAGAGAAAGCAGATCCAGGGGCTCAGATATTCTGGTGTGTATTCATTCAATGGTTGGACCTGATCTCAGAGCCCTTTTCCAACCTTGGTGATTCCATGAAAACAGTAATAGGCTAGACAGGAATAAGTCTGCCCTGCCTGAAATCCTATTGCAAATCATGGTATGATCCAGTGTTTTAGTAATCATGTGGAAATTATGATTATTATTTTTTCCTGGGGAAAAAAAAAAAAGCAGCAGACAAACCCGAGAAAATTGACAATGTAACATAAAATGCAAAAGAAATTTTGTTTTCCCAAGTCCTGTTCCAGCGAACCTCAATGCATAATTTCACAGCAGTTTCACACTCAGGCCCATTACACAACTGGTGTGCGTTTCAGGAGGAAAACACGCCAAGTGTTTCCTGTTTGCAAATCTCACAAAATCCGGGGTGATTTTCAGTCTCACCACAAAATACGAGAGCCACACTCCCGTGGTCTTGAATTTTGTGGTTGGAACGTTTCATTGCCAGAGGGGGAGAAAAAAAAAAAAAAAAAGCTGAACAGCCTGTTCAATTAAAATCAATGGAAATTTTCCCAGGGACTTCAATGGAACTGAACGTGGGCACCAGAGCTGTGAAGATGGCTGGAAATGGTCCGTGGAGAATCCCAAGGCAGGCAGCTTTGAACTGGATATGAAATAAACGGGAAGCTGAGTGCCAGTGGGGCTGTGATAAGGCAATGTGCAAACCCTTCCTCTGATAGCCCCGGAATTAGCTGCAATTAAGTGTGATTTTGATGAGGAGCACATGGAATTTCCAGTTCAGCGCCGTGAGCAGCGCTTGTGCAAAATTCCTGCGGCGAACTGTGAGGCTCTGCAGGCCCTCCCTGAGGTTGGCTGTGTGTACAAAGCCCGTGGAAATCCCAAATTTCCAAAAACTGGGAGGAATTGGGCTGCACTGGAGTGAAAGATTTGCCAAATTGAAGTTTAATGAGAAACTGGAAATGGAGGAGGCATCAAAACCTCTGTGAGAAAAGAAGAAATGTGGAGGGGAGCAGACTGAAACATGGAGTGTCCCAAGCCATCTCCTCTCTCAGGTGGATGCTGTTTGCAGGGCAATCCCTGAGCTCACCAAGGTCTATTTTGCTTTTATTTTCAGAATTATGCTCTGGTTCACTCAGTGGAAAAATCAAGGAGAACAATCAGGTAACTGCTGGGGCATTTACACGCACCATAAAGCTGGTGTACATTGTAAATACGGTGCACACAGCAAATACGGTGCTAAAAGAAAAAGATTTTTGTATTTCCTCTCACTGTCCCTTCATTTCTTCTTTCATCTCTGTTATTTGGGGGTGGGTGAGGTGCTGTTCACCTCACTGCTTTAAATCTGCTCCCTGCTTAGGCAGTGCCTAACTTATGGGATAGTGAGGATCCCTGAAGGAATTCCCTAAAAAGTAACCTTAATTACTGTTTCCAGCTGTATGGAAACGTGCCTGCCCCTGGCAATGCAGGGGATGTTTCTGAATGGTGACAACATTGTCCTGCACCTCCTGAGCATGATAACTCCTGATCTTTTCTATTTCAGCACGTGGAGGGGCTGAGCCTGTCTCTGAATGTTCCTACGTATGCCTGCCCTCATAAATTATATCTGTACAGAGCTTTTTCTCAGTGATTTCGCTCTAGGAAAAAACAAGAAGCACCTGCACTTATTAACAGCTCCAGAACTGATCATCAAAGCTGTCCTGGTTTTTAGGCAGCCTCACAGAAAGTAACGGAGCCATGGCAATTGCAGGTGGAGTTTAATCGAAATGAGAGCAGTGGAAATGTGCAGTGTGGATGAGCCAGGACTGGGTGGGCAGTGCTGCTGGCACGGCAGGTGAGGGAGAGCAGGGGGAGCTCCCCCAGCTGCTGGAAATGATTTCTGCCCTCAAGGAACTTGTCAGGAAATGCTGTCAGCTGCCTGCACCTTGCAGTGTCAGGATTTGTCTTTATTCACCCAAATAACGCACCTGCCTGTGCTTTAAAATGGGATAGAGGATTGTATTTGAGCTCACAACTGACAATTTTGTTCATTGTCAGGGTTTGTTTTGGGGGTTTTTTTTGGGTTTTTGGGGGTTTTTTGGGGTTTTGTTGTTGTTGTTGTTGTTGTTGTTGTTTTGGGGAGGGTTTTTTTTTTGTTTTGGGGGGGTTTGTTTGTTTGTTTTTTGGGGTTTGTTGGTTGTTTTGGGGTTTTTTTTGGATGAAGATTGCAACCAAAACGATGTTGTCTGAGCCCAGATTCAGCCTCCAGGCATCAGGTGATTTGGGGCTGGGCTGTGGCCACGCTCCAGCCAAGTTTGGGTTTAATGAACCTGCTGGCATCTCTGGATGTCCTGTGGGACCATCTCTTCTCTCTCTCTCTGCTGCTGAGGCAAACTCCTCCAGGTGTGCTGGTGCTTTTATTCAGGGTGGGACTTTTATTGAGAATATTTGCTGGTTTATAACTCTGTTTCTTTTTCCTTTGCCTTCCCTACCTGTGACAGCGCCTTTCCCTTGTTCCTGCTGTGCTGGAGCTGAGCTCTGCTGCTGATTAAACAGGGATTCATGCAGAATTCCCTCACCATTACCCTGAACATTTTTACATGAGAACAATTTCTGGTTTGATTTACCATCAGCTCCTGCAGCTCAAACTGCTCCAAAGGTGGAGATACTCACTGCAGTCGTGGCCTTGAAGGACTTCACATGATATTTAATTCTACAAATGGCAGAAGTGATGAGGAATTTGGAGTTTGGATGTGCCACACATGGAAATCTGGCAAAAACCTTCCTGTAAATGCAGTTATTCTTTAGTGGGATTTAATTTGGGCAGCTGAATCTACCTGAGCTGGAGCTGGGATGAGCCATAGCCATGCTAGGGAGGTGTTTTAGCAAGGTTTTGTATTTCAGACAGCCCTTACATAAAAATGATGAGTTAATAGCATTACCAGAATTTCATGCCTTCATGCCCACAATTTAATCTACAATTTATGGTGGGATCCAAACCCTGCAGCTGCTGCTGGGAGAAAACTTTTGTTCCTACCTTAGGAATCACTCAGCATTTCCCTTTTGTAGCTCAGCAGGGTGAAAACCACCGGGGGAAGATTCCTTTATAAAGAGTTGGAGAGCAGCGTGGTCACTTTGGTTCCTCTCTGCAGGAGGGGAAGCAGGACCCCACATCTGCAGGGTTTTGGAGTTTTTGTGAAGCTCCTCCAACAGGAGAGGGCCAATGGAGGGTCCTCAGTAAAGATACTCAGGAGCATTATCCCAAAATTCCTGTCAGGGATGTGTAATGAAGAGCTGGATCCCACAGTTTTGACTCTGAGGTTACTCAGGTGGGTAAGAGCTTTGAGATTTCATTTCCTTGCTTTTCAGTGGCAACAGAATTGAATCTGTGGCAGGAGATCCATGGAGTGGCAATCAAAACACGAACAATATTCCTAGACTGGAAATATCCTGTCAAAAATATGAAAAAAACCCCTCCAAACAGAGAAGTAATAAATGGTGAAGCCCTAAAATAAAAAGATAACCACCCATTTTTTGACAAATCTCTTCATCTAAGCCATGCAAGGTAGGGAGAATGTTTGTCAGGAGACTTTTTCTTTTTAGGAAACAAATCTTTTCAAAGTGTCAGAGATGAGGTCACCCATTAAAATTGGCAAGCTGGCCACGTAATTTCAATGCACTCCATGCACACCTTGGTTCTCGGAGATGGATCACTCCCTCTTCCCCAGTATTTTATTTTCCTTGGTGCAGAGGTGATCCCAAGGCAGACGTGAGGGGCATCTTTGTCTCCAGCAGAGTGGGAGTCCATGGGCTGTGCTGCTGGGAGGGTTTCATTTCCTGCTTTTTTAGGACAGGATAAATTCCAGGTCTACCTAAAAAGGTTGTGCCAATGGGAAAAATGTGCACTGGTCACTGTGTCAAAAGGAGGGATGATAAATTAGAGAATGAGTTAATTTTGTTGGAGGAGACCTCAAGGATCACCCAGTGCCACCCCAAACATGGACAGGGACACTTCCACTGTCCCAGGGTGCTCCAAGCTGGCCTTGAGCACTGCCAGGGATCCAGGGGCAGCCACAGCTGCTCTGGGCACCCTGTGCCAGGCCTGGCCACCCTCCCAGGGAACAATTCCTTCCCTAAATCCCATCTAAACCCACTTCTAAGCACTTACACCTTTCCTTTTCCACTGGGGGTATTGTACAGTGTCCTGTTCAGAGCCAGAGTTCTCCATAATGAGTTTTAGGGACAAGGCGCTGGGTGTCTCCTGGAGAAGATGCTGAGCCTTCCTCAGAGAGGGAGAACATTGCAGGTGTTTCTTACACTTCCTTTATTCCCTGTGAAAAGTCACATTTTTCTTCAAAGTCGCTGAGAAATTTATGGCCAAACCCCCTAAAACCCCAAAAATCTGATGGTGTGGGGATGAGACCAGGCAGAGTGTGTGCAGTGGGGAATCCCAGCACTGAACTCAGTTGCTCTTTACCAACGCAATACTTTGGATTTCTTTAGCACGAGATTAATATAAACTATTTCTAGAGAAGGAAAATCAGCTGGTTCTCAGCACTTGGCATCCCAACAATTTGCACTGATAGCTCCAGGCTAACTATATTTTTTCTTGACAATTTATGCTGCTCAGCCCAAAATAGGAGATGTAATTTGTCTGTAGATTCACGGGCAGAATGAAAAGTTGGCTTCCAACGGGATCTCAGGGCTCCACAGAAGGACCCTTGCTGTGGTCTGGTGCAATGTTGTTCTTTTATCATCAGATTTGAGCTCTAAAACTCTTCATTATAAGAGGCATTCCTTCAATTCCATTTTCACTGTTATTTATTGTTATTTCTAAAGCTATTATTTGGTGCACAACATTATTCCTTAGCCAGTCAGCAGGTCTGAACATGAAAATGTTAAGATGCAAATTGCTGATATCTGGCGCTGAATATGTATGTTTGAAACCAAACTCTGCTCCTTGTGAATAATCATTACTCTTAGCTCTCAAATCTCCAACTGTTTAAAAGACAAAGTTCATTAAGTTAATTACAATTTCTTGATGGCAAATCATCTTGTTGGCAAAGTCACTCTCTCTGGGAAGGCAAGAAAGCTGCAATGTAATCAGATGCTGCTGCAGAAAGAGGTTTAGAAAGGCAAAATGATTGAAATTAGTGCATTTTTAAACTCAGGGCAATGTGTTCCAATCCCAGGTTTTCTGTGTCTTTCCTTTAGTCAAACAATTGATTTTTGTGTATTGTTTTTAAGTCGGCCTCTACAATGGGTAATTCATCATCACTGGGAGATAGAAACTCGAGCGGTCTCCAAAAATAATTGAATTTTTCAGAAATTCTCTAAGGGGGTGAAAAATCCATAACAACCATTAAATCCTGCTCTTTGTAGAAGGAATATGAAATATTACAATTATGTTCAAGAAGAAAAACCCTCTCTAATTCCAGTTGCTGAATCTAGAAGAAATAATTCGGTGTTTTGTTACGCTGTTCTACAGTTTCAATGGAATTTGAATGGAAAAATGTGATAACACATATCAAAAGATGTCATTTATAAGGGGAGAGAGGAAGCTGTTTAGGAATTCCAGACTGACAAGTGCAGGAGATGACAGCTTTGATCTGGAGCTGTGAACATGAATTGGTGCTCCATGAATGAGGAAGCGTTTGGTGCCTGCCCCATCCTGGCGTTTCTGTGGGATTTTCATCCTCAGAACATCTCCAGATCTCCTTTTAATTCTGCCCAGCTGTGATTCCTGGGATTCACTGTGCAATTTCAGGCCATGGGAAGGAGAAATATCCACCTTGGAAAATCCATCTGCTCTTGGCAACATCACAGCACAGGAATGGCACCAAGAGCTGGAGTAGGATCCAGGTTTGAGCTCTTTGTCAAGAAGATGTTTCAAGGCAAGTATTATCAAGAAGGTTTCCAATGAAGGGAATTAAAACAGCTTCTCCAAATTGTTTTGTTCCTTTCCTCATAGCTGTAGGATTTGAGTTGCCCATCATATTCAAAAATGGATCAAAATTCTTTATAATTCTGATGTTTATTGGTAAGACTTGAGTTCTAGTGGTCATACACCCAATATTTGCTATCCAGGAGAGATATCACAAATATCTTTATTGCAATAAAGATATTTATTGCTTTATAAGCAATATCTGTGCTTATAAAGGGCTCACAAAGATTAGAAGGAGCCATATTTTTGGAAATGGACTTACACTGGCATGAGTTAAATGGGAAAAGAACAAACATTGAGGAGTAAACAGAGCTGTGATAATTTATTACAAGAGATTTTTTTCTCTATACATAATAGCATGCTGTAAAGCAATAGATCATGGGAGATGAAGCCATAGCATGACAAGATGGATCATTTAAGATATTAAATGATGCTTTTCTTTGTACTGTTGTTGTCCAAAGTCTATTAAAAAAGTATCGGACAGGATATTTTTCCCCATCACTCTTGTGTGCTTAGACTTGGCTTAGTAAATCCTCTGCATCATTAGTTCCTGCCTGAGCTCAGCTTTTAGAACAGTTTACAGTTCTGAAACCATTTCATTGAAAATTGTCATTTTACTAGTGAGTATTAGGGAAAAAAATCATTTGGGAACAAAGGAGAGAAGTGCCCATGCTGTGCTGTAGATCCATACCCGGTTTTAGTGAGAAAATGGCGTTGTTTGTGTTCGGGTACAAAGATTTGATTTTGTGTTGGCTCTTGAGATGCTTCCCCTGGCTGCTGTGGGGGTTTGCTTTCTCTCAAAGAGGGTACAAACCTCAAAATCTGTGTGGGAAGGGTGGGGACACGATGCAGGAGCCCTGATTGGGGTCTGCCCCAACTGAAGGACGAGCGGTTCCCTTTGAAGTCCTCTGAGGATGCTCCAGGCTTAGATCTCAGTGTGAACACACCTTTAAGGCAATAAATCCCAGAATCCCATAATGGTTTGGGTTGGAAGGGAAATTAAAGATCCATTCCACCCCATACTGTGGGCAGGGACAACTTCCACTATCCCAGGTTTCTCCAAGCCCCAGTGTCCAACCTGGCCTTGGAGACTTCCTGGGATGCAGCCAGAATATGTCAGCCTATTTATTTTAATTTAAACCCAGAGCTATTTCTGTGGTAGCCAAGCAAATATTCACTGGGTTTGCACTGATCTGTCAGATTTTATCTGAACCTCTCCCTACCAGTGACTCCCAGTTCTGGTTTGAGGCTCTGTCACAAAAGAAGGGTCACTGAGCTGCCACCCTGCTACCCCCCTTGGAGAAAGGGAAGAGTGACTGCCAGCAATACCCTTGGCTTTATGAAGTGGAAACATCTTTATTTACAAAGGGCAGTGGGATCATAAATTTGAGGCAGGGCTGATGAGGAGCTGGGTTATAACCCCAGGGGGGACAGCACCACTCACTTCCAGCCACCCAACACCCAGCTGAGCCAATCTTTGCTCTTAATTTCACTGTGAGCTCTCATTTTTGGCTTTTCCCAATATTTTTTCAAGGGTTGTCTTGCACTTTGTTTTCCTGCTTCTTGTGTCTTGCGGCATTTTGTGTTTCTGAGGCGCGTTATGAGAGTCAGGATTGTCTTCCGCTGAGGAATTAACTACTAGCCAGTGTTGAAAGAAAAGGATATAAGATTTCATGGACCAGCGGGCTAATACGATGTGAAATCCTATTTTCCTATCATCCAAGTGTCTACAGAATTCCATGTTAATGTACTTTGTATTATATGGTTGCCACCTGTTTATATTATCAGTAGTTTGAATATTTAAGCATGACACACTCCATTTCCTACCAATTCGTCTGTATTTCCAGAATGGATTCTCCCAGTGTTTTCATACTTAATTTTTGGTCTCCTTTTTCCCCCAAAAAAATGAGTATGACTACATTTAAAATTTCATTAAGAAATTATGTAGTTCACAGCACAGATTTAATTGATCACACCCTTACCTGGTGTAAATCAATCAGTGTTAATCCTAACAAGATTTCTCACCAGCTGAGGATCTGCTCTTGTGGATTTCTGTGTCCTCAAAGCCGGGGGAAGAGCAAATCATCAAAAAACATCTTTGAAGATGGCTCCCTTCTGGCTGAAAATCACATTTCGCCATCACACGCACATTTGGGGAACATCATAAATCTCACGTAAACACCCCCTGGTTTTGGTGCATACATTTAAATATCTGATGATCCCAGGGCCCGGGGAGCACAGCCGGCTGGGTGGGTGGGTGTGAGCACCCCAGCTCACACGGGGCCCTCGGATCATCCCCGCATCTGGACTAATAAATGGCAACTGCAGTTAATGGGGAACAATGAATCCTGGAACAAAGGGGAAAAATCGCGCATCTGCTGGAGGGAAGATGTGCCGAATACTGATTAGGGAAGAGATCTGGGAGTTGTTGGGGAAAAATCTCCAAAGCATTCAGCTTAATGTGCAACTGCAGAGAAAAGGGCAAGCGGAGCGCTGGCTTGTAGTGCTGGGGGAAGGCAATATAAATCAAAGCAGTTGCCTTTGTTTCCATCAGGCATTGTTTTGACATCACCCAAAGAGCAGAACTTTATTTGCTATTGGCCACTCTGGCTTCAGAAGAATGTGGTTCTTCCTGGAGGGGATTTGCTGTGCACTAAAGTAAATTACCATCTTCTGCATTTTAAGATAAGGCAGAGGAAGAAACGAAGCAAAAATCAGCTCATTAAGAAGTAAAGGGACCACTCTGATTGGGGCAATTGTTGTCAGAGAAGAGCAGTCTACAACTTGACCTGAGGTTCAACTTCAGGAGGAAAAAGAGAGGCTGTGGAAATATTACCTAAAACACGGCTAATTCAGATTGAGAAATAAGTGTTTTGTTGAAAATCTCATTTTGTGCAACTCTAAAATGATGCGAGTTATCGCTACAAAGACAGCAAACGATAGAGGAAAATGTAACTGCTGGGGAATGAAAAGAGCAGAATAATGAGCTCAGGGCTCTTATCTGCTTACCAGCATTTGGATTTTGTCAGGTTTTAATTTTACAAGATTCCCAGACCAAAGAGGGGACGATGTTTAACCCAAAACTTACAGCAGGACCCGCTGCAGCTTTTGGGGGCCGTTCTCTCAGCGTTGCCATCGCAGCCCCTCGCATGGAGGAGTTGTTGATTCAGCCATAAATAACCCCTGCTGGTTGGAAACCTGGAGTGCAAAATCCCAGCTCAAATTCAGCCACGGGGGCTGTAAAATGAGACATAAAGGATATGTTTTAAACAACAAGAATTTGTCCTATCTAATCCTGCATTCAATGGGGATATGGGAACCTAATACATTTTGTTATGGCCTCAAGTTCCTAATATCTAAAATTCCCCTGGAGCTTGAGATATTAGGAAAAATTTCATCACTTAAAGGGCAGCCAGACATTGAGACAGTTTGCCAGGGAATTGGTGGAATCACCACCCCTGGAGGGATTTAACAGATGTGTGGATGTGGCACCTGGGGGCACGGGTCAGTGGTGGCCTTGGCAGTGCTGGTGGGACTCAATGATCCTAGAGGGCTTTTCCAGCTTTAATGATTCCTTGATTTTTATTGGATTGGGGAAAAACGATCTGGAATATTTATCTTCTTTTCTTCTTGATTCACTTTGAGCTTTAGGTCCCTCCCATGGGCTTGCTAAAAATTACTCTATTTTCTCCAAAGCCTTCTCCATACAAAGAAAACTGAAGGTGGGGCAGGAACAACAGCCCTGAGCACCCTGTGTGGTTGTGCTGGGTTCACAGTGGAGCTGTGACAGCTGCCCTGATGTGTTCCCTCATCCCTGAGTAACTTTTCACAGAATCCCAGAATCACTGAGGGTGGAAAATCCCTCCAGGACCAGAGAGCCCAAGCTGTGCCCGATCCCCATGTTGAGGATGAGTGTCACATCCAATTCCTTGAACATCTCCAGGGATAGGCACTCCAGACCTCCCTGGTCAGTTCCAATTCCTGAGCACCCTTTCCATGGGGAAATTCCTGCTGCTGCCCAACCTGAGCCTCCTTTTCCCATTTTCCATTTCTATCCAGCCCCCAAACCTCTCAGAACATCTCAGTATCACCAACCTGGCACTTCTCACCTTCCTGTCTATCCATCCCCTGTCTCAATTTCTGACTGTGATGTATTATTTCTCAGAATTATTCCAATTGAAGTCAAACAACAGGAATAAATTAGAGAAGAGTGGTGAGCTGAACAGTTTTCACTTTAACAGTATTTTAGTAATCAGCAAAGTCACCCATGTATAGTAATGATAAATTGCTTTGCTACGGGCTAATATAAACTTTACAAGTATAATAAATATTTCTGCTTGGCCAAGAAAACTGAAAAACTGAAAACTGCTTAAATATGTGCATCAGAATGAATGAAGACGAAAAACTGGGGAATATTTTTAAAATAGCCTATGTTTTTTGTAAATTAAATCTCAGCCTGTCTTTATGGGAACAGGGATTTGGGTCACTGATGTGTTTATGGTCTAGATGAAATCAAGGAGATTTTGGCATCACATAGGTACAAAACTTAGATTTATTCCTTTTCATGTTGCTGTTATTGAGATGGGATTAAAAGATTCAGGGTTATTTAAAAGAAATATGTCCATTTCAGATTTTTCACCTAGAGATTTGCTTGTGGCACATTCTGTTGTTGAGTCAATAAAACTCACTTTTTTTTTCATAGGAGAGCCCTTTCTTTGGAGAGTTACAGATGTGATCCATATCAAAGACAGTGTTTATTAGAGGAAGAATGAGATTTTTATACCTGCCCTGCAAAATTAGTTTTTAGAAGTTCCCACTTCCTATCAGCAGCCAAGGGATGAGGGAACTTAATATTGTGGTACCAGGAATAGCCTGATAGGAAAATACAGGTAATAAACCCAGAAAATGGCAATAATTTTATTAGGTCTTTTAAGCCCATTTATGGTTGGTTGGAAGTTAATAGGGAGAAAAGGAAGAGCTTCACCCCACTTGAAAACTTGGATTCCAAGCTGGTCTCCAGTTTTGTTGTCAGTGCTTGTGACACCAACCCCTCACTCATTCCACAGAGGACATTTTCCAGCTTTATTCATTTTCTTTCCAAAGTTATCACATTCCTCTCCTGCTAAGAAACATCTAACTTCAGTCAGAGCATCCAGCTGCAACAGCCTGGTTTTCATCTGTCTCTTTTTCCCCCGGACACTGTCAGTCACTTCCATCTCAGCAACCTTTTATATCAGACCTTTCATCATCCAGGCTTCCCCAATATTTTAAAGAGAGATGCAGTTTTTGATATGACTTTAGAATAAATGCTGGGGCGTTCCTGCACCTCCCTGTGAACGTTTCCAATGTGGTTTTCTTTTCACTGGCTTGTATTGATTTTTTCCTGCGCATCTTTAGTTTTGCTTTGTTGGGAGAAGTGGTGGATGGAGGGAAAAAAAAGCTTTCCAGTTTCTGCTTCTGGTTTTATTTCTTCATCACCTTTTTCCTTTCTTTCTCTTTGCATCCCAGCTCTGCCTCCACAGGAGTGACAAGGCACCACTGAGGGTTGATGTCACCAGTATTTGCACTTCCTCTGCGAGGGACAAATGTCACGGAAACAGGTGCAGAATAATCTTCTGCCAACACCATAATCCCCATTGTGAGAGATCTTTGCAAGGTCAAATTGGAACAAAGGATTTGTATCTTTTCCAGATCTGGCCCTGGAGAAGAGTGGCATCATTCAGCTTATCCTCAGGACAAGGAGAGCTGGAAATCTGAATTGACCTTTTGATCTCCACTGTAAGTTGGAAACAAAATCTTGCTGATGCTCTCCTCCAATTCTGTTTTATATTTCCTTCTGTGTTCTTTGATATATGGGTATGACTCCTGGAAGTGAAAATCCTGTCAGGAATAACCAGCATTCTGTATTTGCACCAAATAAAGGGAGGATGCTGTGCTGCAGGAGGGGTTTGGGTGGCTCATTCTGGTTCATTGCCCTCTTCTCCTGACTTTTCAACTCTGTTGAATAATTTCATTAATTTCTGATTTGTGTAAAAATCATCAGCAGCTGATTCCTGTGTGGGTTTGTAGCAGATAAGACACTCAGAGCTGGGAGGATGAAAGTGAGAGCAGGTTTGTGTGCTGGGGTCAGAGCTGCCCTGACCCTTTCCATGGCCCTTTTGGGGAGCCAGCACTCCGGGCCTTTTTCAGCTCAAGTTGACTCAGTGCAGGAAGGGGCACATTCAGGAGCCTGATATCCAAACAAAGATGATTAAAGGGAACAACTGCACCCTCATTTTGTAAGAGCACACACAGACTTGAAGCTCAATTGCCAGGGATTCTCAAGAGGTATTACAGCACCATAAAATGCTCTGTGCACGTCACTGATGCTCTTGGGATCAAACCAACTCCCTGTTCCTCCCTGGACAGCCTGGAGGTGGCTGCAGTGAACCAGGGGGTCCTGCCAGGTGTGGGGCAGTGTTGGTGACCTGGTCCTGCCCCTCCCACCCAGTGGTCACAGCTCCCTCCTGCTCCGTGCCTGGAGAGGTGTGGGGGATCCCCTCTGCTCACCCTCAGGGGAATTTCGGTTTGGTGCCCATCTGTGAGGTGATTTACTAAGGACACAAAATCCAGCCTTTTTCTGTGGGGAGGAGGAAATGAAATGCAGGGAGCTCAATTTTTTCCTTCATTTATTCTTAGACAAGAATGAACCCACGGATCCGTTGCTCAGAGGGGAGGTGGGTCACACCCTGCTCTCTCTAGAAAGGTCTCTGATGATCCTTCCAGTTGTTTTTCTGCCTGAAACTCCCATTTGATTGCTCTTGCTGCCACAAGCAGTGCTGGCATTCCTGCTTGGCACAGCACAAGCTTTTCCTGACGGGGCAGTCAGAGATTCCCAGAAGATGGAATCCACAATCCCCACCCATGCCGGGAACACCTCACGTCCCTTCCCTGTTTGCACAGGAGAATGGTGCAGGCAGTGGGGATTAATTAGGATTGATTCCTGCTGTCTCAGTGGCACGCAT
This sequence comes from Acrocephalus scirpaceus scirpaceus, assembly GCA_910950805.1. Classification (NCBI taxonomy): domain Eukaryota; kingdom Metazoa; phylum Chordata; class Aves; order Passeriformes; family Sylviidae; genus Acrocephalus; species Acrocephalus scirpaceus. The sequence goes on from OU383782.1 coordinate 18,907,372, forward strand.
GGATTCCCCTATAATTGAGAGAGATTCCAGTGATGGAATTGAGCTGATTAGGCTGAACAAAGTGATGTTGCACCCACATGCATCCTGCCTCCGTGTAATTAGAATTGTTGGTCTTCCAGGAACAACCGGGAGCGGAACGCCGGGAGCTGAAGGATTCTGTTCACATTCAGGAGCACGTGGTTCCCTCTCCAAGGTCCTTCTGGTCTGAGAGGAAAATTAAAAGGTGACAACAGTGAGGGAAAGAAGGAGGTGAAGGATTTTCCTGACGTGATACCACAGGGTAGCTGCTGTATTGGGTAGAATGGAAATGTCCAGGGTTTCTTGTCTCACTGTGTTACATTCAAAGGATTTAAGCCACTGGAGTACAGGCACGTTTTAATTTAATTTTTTTTAAGGTCTCTGTGCCTTTAAAAGCAAAAACAAATTACTGGCTTGTAAAGGGGGACTGAGAGGATGTCAAACACTCGTGCAGGTGCATCCAGCCCTGCTTGATGTCACCTCGCTTTGAAAATCAGCAAATTGTCAGTGGATCTATAATGGAATCACGCAAAAGTTGATATTTTATTTGCAATATGCTGTCAAGGAAGATTCTAGCAAATCTCCTTTTTTTCTTTTTTTTCTTTTTTTTGTTCACCCTGAAGAATGCTGTCCTCAGTCCTGGACAGGTGAAATCTCATGGCAAACCTCCTTAAAAGACAGATTTTTTTTTTTTCTTCATGATTTATTGAGGTATTTGAAAGGTTTATGGCAAAAGGGGCTCTGCCATCCCACATTTACATAAGCTTCTTATGTCAGACAATACCTTTGTTTGTTCCTGAATACACCACGTATTTTTCCTCCATGTTTAAATGTGGAATCACATCAGGGGATGATAAAACGCATTTGAAATTAAACAGTTCCTGAGTTAACCACAGCACCTTCTTTCAATTAGGCCTTCATACATTATAATAATCCCTATTTTGAGATTATTCCACTATGTAAATGGAAGATTATAAGCAAGAATGCTGAGAAAACCCCTCTCCCCCACCCAATTACCAATTATCCTCTGAATCTTTCCCTGTAACACCTTTCAACCTACTTGGATCCAGTTCTGCCTTTGCTCGCTGAGTCCCACAAATGTTGCAGGCTGATGAAAAATTTCTGGGCACTGATTTTAACACAGTTGGGTTTTGGCAAAATTCTTCAGTCCTCATCAATACCTGGGATCCAAAATTCAGATGAACTGTTGGAGGAAGATGTGTAATGAGCAGCTGAAGGAAGGGGATAGAGCTCCCTGAGGATAGTTGCATTTTAGCAGTATTTTCTGGAAAATGTTCACAACTGAATTTACCCTAAATAGAAAAAAAAAAAGAGTTTACATGCAATGCCAGTCTGTGCATTTGTTTTGGTTCCAATCCGAGTGATAAAGGCAAAAATATGTATTTGTTGGAGATACTGCTTAGTCATGGCCTGTCAGAGACTTCTGGAGGGGAATAATGCTCTGCATCATCTTGGATTTCTGCTTTGCCAGTTTATTTCTTTCCTGCAGATCATTTCTTGTTGGAGCAGCTGCCAGCTGGAGTCTCTGCCTCTCCTGAGTGGGGCAGGTGAGGCTGGGTGTGTGGGACCCTGAGGTACTGCCCTGCAGGGGGAAAAGCTCCAGGTGATGCATAAAACTTGTTCAGGGTGATGAGAGCTCCCCATGGAATTGGAGGGTGGACGTGTGTGAGGAACACTGGAAGCAGCACGAGCCACGGGGAGGGGATGAGGCTTGGAGGGTGAGTTTGTCCACGGGCAGGCAGTGATGGATAACAGGGAATGGTTTTAAACTACAAGGGCAGAGGTTTGGATTAGAGGTTAAGAGGAAATTCCTCCCTGTGAGGGTGGCACAGGGTGCCCAGAGCAGCTGTGGCTGCCCCTGGATCCCTGGCAGTGCCCAAGGCCAGGTTGGACATTGGGGCTTGGAGCAGCCTGGGACAGTGGGAGGTGTCCCTGCCATGGCAGGGGTGGGAGGTGGGACTGGATAATCTTTAGGGTCCTTCCAACCCAAACCTCTCTGGCATTCTCAGGCTCTGCTCCCTTCCAGGTGTCTTGCTGACCCAAGGACTGGCTGATTGTGTGTGGCACCTGCTGCAGAGGGACAGCAGGACATTCATCCTGTTGATGATTGGAACAGCGGTAATAACAACATGCAGACTTCTGATCTCCAAGAGGAGAGACATCTTTATTTTTCACCATCCTTTTATAGACAGCTCTGAGAAAGAAACATTCCTGGACACTCAGAACAACACCCCTTGACCATTTTTTCCAAGTAAACAACTAATTAGAAGAACATCACCTGCTAATGGTTTTCCACCTTAACCGTTTTCTACCTTAAAGGTTTTTCACCTTCCAAAGATTGGTTTTGATTCTTCCTCGCAATTTCTCAGGCTAGTGGGAAAAAGTTATGTGAGTTGATTTCCCTCAGACTCTGCTGTTGCTGCTTGATCTCTCGTTTTCAGTATCCACGTTTGTCCCAATAGGACACAAAATGAACACGCACTCACACACTGAGATGTCCAAGGCAAAAGAGAGGCAATTTATTTACAAACTCAGAATTTGTAGAGTTACAACAGTGACCACGGATTGGAGGATGAAATTGTCCTCTCCAACCACACTGGTCAAACCAACAGTCCATCAATTCTCTCCTCCTCCAGAAAGGAATGCAAAACAATCATTATTTACATGAGAGAGTGCATGAGAAACTCCATTACAAAACTGTGAACATCAGAGGGCTTTGAAGAACTTTAGAAGAACAGGGTGACACACATTATCCCATGTCTTACAGGCAGATTCTTGGAAGGACTCCGGTCACTCTGTGCACTCAGTGACACGAACAGCGAGGAGATCACGAAATTCTGCACCTCATCAAACACCCCCTCCATCCTGTGCACAGCTCTGCTTCCCCAGCCCTTGGTACTTTTTCTAAATATTGATTTAGTGTCAGCTTCATTTGTTTTAATTCACTCCAATATTCCAAACCAGCAGCAGCTGAAACACCTATTTCTGCAATTAGTGCAATCCTGCTCCTGCATGAAAATCTTTTCTCAAGCTGCTGCCAGCTCTGAGAAGTGCACTCAGAAGAGAACTGGCTCTCAGGGTAACTGGAAGTGATGTAACCCTCAGGAGCAAATGCTGGTGGAAAAATACCATGTAATTTAATTTTTAGGTGGAGGGACAGACAGTAGAATTCCAATTTTCACCTTTTCTGCACTGAAATTCGAGGTCTGATGCACAATTCAGGAATAAAAAGCTGTCTGTTCATCACAGGGCTTTGTTCTGTCACTGTGCCATTGTGACCCAATGCTTTTCTTGTGAACTCAGGAGTTCTGGTCAGGTTCTGAGCTGACCACTCCAAACCTTTGTATCTTCTCCAGACTGAGAGCACTGCTCGAGGAAGGAGCTTGTGTGTCCTGTAGGGAAGGGCAATCTTTGCAAAGAAAGGTCTTCTCTGGGTTTTGTTTTGTGTCCCCAGGACAACTCTGACACTGATATCTGTTCTGAGAGTCTGATGAATGTGGATTGATTTATTTAGGAAGCTCCCACAGTCACTTTGCCCACAGAGCCAGGTCTGCTGCTCGTGAGGCTCCTTCCACAAGACCTGTGCATCAGAAAGGGATTTTGGTTTTATCAATATCAGATGTTGCATAGCAGCACAAAGCCAGCCTCGAAGAATCCCAAAGAATTTGTGTCAGCTAAAAACCTGAGACCATTTCCCAGGTCAGAGCGTGTGGGTGTGGTGCTTCCAGGAGAAATGATTTGCTTGTGTGCTCCTTGCCTGGCCAGTCCTGGCATGGTGACACATCTCCTGGATGGGTGACACCTCCTCTCTCCCAGTGTGTGAGCTTTGCTGCTTGGATTCAGGGTTTTCACAGACACATAAATGAACATCCTTGTTTCATGTCAGTTCAGCAGCAGCAGCCAGACCATCCTGGTGATCCCATTGCCATGGAGGAGCTCTGACACCAGGAGAGGGCATCACAAGCCCTGACTCTGTCCTAGTGTGGCCCAGGGCTGGAATTTCCTACAATCCAAAGTTTCCTCTTCCTTCATTCCCATGTCCAGCAGAACCTCATGATCTGACTTGGAAGCGCTGTGGTTTTGATGCCTTGGGAAGGCTGAGCTGGAACAGAGACTGGACAGAGCTGGAGAATAAAGCAGGAATTTATTGAAAGGCCTTTAGGGTACACCTGGGGCAGGACAGGGCCTGGCCAGGGCTACACCCAAGGTGGACCCAAAATGGTCACAAAATGGACCCAAAATGGTCACAAATTGGACAAACGGTCACCAGGTCTCACACTTTGATAAGTTTTGGTCCATTTGCACATTGGGGTTGAATTGTCCAATTCCAGCTCCAGGCTGTGAGCTCCCATCCTTCTTGTTCCTCCCTCCAGCCACCCTTGTTTGTGCTGTTGGGCTGAAAGTTGTCCTTGGTGTGCAGCAGGACAAGGATTTGTTTTGTGTCCCTGCTGTGTGCAGAGAGCTGAGTGACCCTGACTGTGAGCTCAGAGCTGCACCCCTGGGCACCACAGAACCTGAAAATATGAAAGATAAAACTGAAGGCATCAGTTTTAGCCACGAGAGCTCGTGGCATCCTGAGCGAGTCAGATTTTCCTGCAGGTGTTACTGGGTGGACAAACACTCCTGCAGAGGCTGCCATGCCAGGCTGGCACTATCCAGAGCGTGGATCAGCAGCTTTAGCAGAGAGCTGCAGAGCTCCTTGGGAGCAGTGACCGCTGCCAATCCCGCTCCTGTGCAAAGGTGTGAGCTTCATTAGGGAAACAGCGTCGGGGAATTCGCCTCTCCTCTTTTCTCCTGCCGAGACTGTGTGAATTGGCTCGTGATGGTTTTGTTCTCTGCTGAAATCCTGCAATCTGATTTACAGCCTTTGAACAGTCTGAGGCAAACTGTGCAGCTGAATGAAGAGGGAGGGAGCAAACCAGGGGTGCACGGGGGAGAAGCGGAGTGGAGCTGCTCCATGTGTGGACTGCAGAGAAGGTGGGACAGAGAGCCCTCGGAGAGATTAATCATCTCTCTTGCCCTTTCTGCAATCAGACACATTTTCCTGGCCTGCTCACACGAGTCCATGTGTCTGCCAGCTGCCTCTTGCAAGCTCTGAAAGAAGTCATTGAGTGTCTCTGAGAAAACTGCCTTGGCTCACGGGCTCGGAGCATCAGACTGGCTCCACACATGGCTGGAGCTCCAAAAAACCCAGCCTGATCTGCCAAGCAAGGAACTGGAAGCAGGGGTTTGGAGGATGCATGTTATCCCAGATGAAATAACACACTTGGAACTATTTTCTCCAGCTTTAGAGCACTGAGAGTTGTTGAATTTCCTCGGGTGTCCTCCAAATCACCACTGTCATCCTGGCATGGGTTTGTATCTTCAGGTCTTTGATGCTGCAACTTTGGGAAACGCATGAAATTAAATCAAAGAAAATTAAATAAATCACAGAAACATAAGGAATGTCCTAACAAATGTGCACCAGGTAAAACTGGGTGGAATGAGGTGCCCCCTGAGGCAAAACCTCTGGCATTCATTCACAGGGTGATGCTGCACCTGCCTACAGGTGGGCACAGAATTTCCTGTGGGCATGGCCGTGCTGGGAACGCCTCTGTGACAGTGCCTTTGGCTCCCTGTGCTTATTGAATCCATCTCCAAAATGACATCCTCCCCTTTATTCAGCTTTGGAGCTGCACACAGGGATTCCCTCTCTACCTGCCCTCCTTGCAGGATTCAGGAGCTCAGCAGCCCTTGGACAAGCCTGTTTCCATAACAACAGAGGAGGAAAAACCTGAGAAGTCCTCGATAACTGCATGTAGGGCTGGTTGGAGTGGCCCCCCTGAAAGGTGGGAGGAGACCCCAGAAAATTCCCTTTTCCTCCTACCAATCCCTCCTCCCACCTCCCTTGAGGGAAACCTAAATTCTGTCGAGGTGGGAGCTGGAATGAGCAGCCCAGCTCTGACCCTCACACGAGGGGCTGATACCTTTCAGCTCAATCAGTTAAATTTTATTCATTATCCTGCTGTGCATCCACTTTCCCCCCTCTTCCCCAGAGCAGTAATGACCTCAATCCCCCTGTGCAGACTCTCCAGGCACCCCCTGCTCCCTGAGCACCCTGAGCTGTGTTTAAGGAGCACCCAGAAGGTGTCTGGGAACCCCAGGGTCAAACCTCCCTGGCCAGTGAGACCTTCAGGGTGCCACGGGCACCACGGAATCACAGAACAGAATCACAGCACGGTAAAAAACCCCCCTTTGGTCTATAAACCACACACTTGTACTGCCAACATTCCCCATCCCACTGTTGGTGTTTGCACCAGCCCCTGCCTGATTTCTGTATTTTTGGATCTTTTCTCAGGAGTGAGCTCACAGCCCACATCACGCTGAACTCGTGGTCATTACCGCAACAGAAATAATAATAAATTATTCTGCCAGCAAAACAAACCCTGTGCAAATTGGACGGCAAAGATGCCCTCTCTTGCAGCTTTAATCTGAGGCAGTTTGGTGTTTTTCTCCTGGCTCAGAAGTGACTTGTTCCCTTAATGAGCAGGGGTCTCATTCTGATCAGTGTATCCCAGTTTCTCAGGGCTGTCACTCCCCTGCCCATCAGCATCACTCCAGATTTATCCCACATGCTCCTCTCTTACTCAGCCATCTCCTTTTATTAGTTCCAGCTTGTCTTTGCCCTTTCTGGCACCCATAACTCCAGAGGCACAAGTGAGAGCACTTAGCACAGGTGAAAAGGCAGCTGCCAATTAAATCCTCGTAATTCCTCGTCATTCCCAGCCCTGGAGTGGGAGCAATCCATTTATCCTCTCCTTGGGTCACCCTCCAAGCCAATAACCTCATCAGCCTAAACACCCTTAAGCTTCCTCATCCTCTTCATCACCCTTTGAGCCATATTTTACTTTCTCTTGCCTTTTGTGTGCTGAACTTGCAATTCCTCCATGGCCTTGCACAGTTTCTCCCACTGACTCTGCAGTCACCCCACAGAGTGAGTGGAAATCTCTGGATTCCCACTTTTTCACTCAATTATCTCGTTTTCTTTGGTGGAACTAAAAATAGATTTTCTGGGGGCCACATAAGCAAAGGTTCCCTGGTCATGAAGGGAACTCATGCTTGGGACAAAGGTGATTATTTAGCTTGAAGGATAAATTCTTGCCAGAAAACTGTAGGGAAAATATTGCATTTCACCTCTACTCACAATCAGTTTGTAACGAGCTAATACACAACATATTTAAAGAGAAAACATAGTTCCTATCTAAACCTACTCAATTTTGAGTTACATTGGTCAATTAATATGTTAGGAACCATCCTAGGTGCCCCCAGGGGTTTAGTACAGCAATATTTAAACCCAGCCTTGGCTGAGTGCTCTGTGACCACATCTAGGCCTGGTTTAAGAGAGGCTTTGTCAGCACTGGGTTTGTCACAGCTCTCAAAACCCCCTCTGGAGAGCCACAGCCATAAATCTGCTGCAGCCTGCTCAGTGTTTTAAATTCAAATAACATCTTTTAATGAGAAAACACCAGTCAAAACACTGAGGTGTAAGTATTTCTCACTGTTTTTTGGGGTTTTTTTTTTTTCTTCCCCACTGTATGAATCACTGGCAGCATTCACACCTCCAGCTATTGCTTTGAATATTTCAGGGATTTTTTTTTTTATTTGAAGATTTTTTTGTTGTTTTTATTTCTTTGTGGTTTTTTTTTTTTAATTTTATTCTTTCTCAGCTGTTTGTGATAAACACGACTCCTTATCCCATTCTACATTTCAATGTGGAACATTTAAAAGTGCTCAAATGTTTCAGGTAAGTCAATACTGTCTTCTCATTAACCTGCTTGGAAATCGGGGTATATTTGTAACTGCTTTGAGGTTTTTAAGCAGCACTGCTAATATTTAATTGAAATTTAAGTAACATTAAACAGCAAATCATTCTCTTGTGAATTTCTTGTGCCATCACCTCGTCACCTTTTGGCACATGGTGACACTTTTTCATGCCATGCTGAAGTGTCACCTAAGGGTGGCACATGGGGAAAAAAAAAAAATCCATCTGGGCTGGATTTACATCTCCAGTCTGGCACCTGAAGGAGCTGAACCCCCCCAAATTTTGCCGACTCATTGGTGTTTCAGTGCCTTTTTTGAGGGCTCAGAGCTGTGCCAGGGAGCAGCGGTGACAGGAGAAATTAAATTCCAGCGTGTCCCTCTGCCCATCTGGAAGCAGCAGTTCAGGCTGCTCCCCACTGCCCTCCCAAGATTAATTGGCACTTGATTGCTTTTCTATTCTAATTTCCCACCTAAGGGCCCTGTTGTGTTTCAGCTGGGCCTGCAGAAGGGCAGCTTCGTGTGGAATTAAAACTTGTTTGAGTGAAACAATTCTGGGCAGAGGGACTTGATTATTTTGAGGTCGTTTTTTTTGTCTTTTCATCCCTGATTACTCCAGCTTTGGAGAGACAGGTTAGCTTACAAGGATTTCCTTTCTCAGTGGTTTTTGTCAGGGGTTTTTGGCTTTACTTTTGCTGCAGCTGCATTATTTAACATCCTTCTCTTTATTTTCGGGCAGTTCAATCTCTTGGCAATAAGGGTGGAGGAAAACAAATTGATTTTCAAGAAATATATAAGATTACATGGCTGACTATTGCAAGAAGAGAAAATAAAGTCCCTTAGTCCCTTATAAATCAGGAGGTAATTAACAAGAGAATGCTGCAACTATTTAGATTGGAATGAGATGTAGTCAGGTAGAAAAGTCAGGAAAAAGTCAAATTTGAAAGATTTTTTTGGTTTTATTTATAATTTGAAAGAAAATTCAGCTTCACCCTCCCTGCTTTCCCCACCAAGTAAACGAGTAAGGTTTTCAATGAATTTTAGACAGCACAGGGAAGGAATCTCATTTTAGCAAAGATAAGAGAAACATCAACGGTTTGAGTGTCCAGAGCTTTACAGAGGATTGAATATCTCTGTCTGGGAACAATTCCTTTTAGAAGAGTTCCTTTGGTACAGTGGTGATTACTGTCATCCTGGGGAAATGATGCCTGCCTCGCATTCCTGCCCAGAGGTTGGATGTTGGCATGGGGATTTCTTTCTCTGCTGCTTCTCTAAGGGATGTGTGCAGCTCCTCAAGTGTGGATTATCTGCAGGGCTGTGCCATGGACCTTGGAAAGGCTTGAAATTATAGCCAAATGTAGATTATTGCATCTGCCATTTTTTAATCATTACCCATTTGTGTTACACACGCATTTAACTCCCAAAGGAACAGGACACTTTTAAAATGCCTTTTCTGTTGTGGATTTCACTGTTTTAGTGTGTTCTGCAGAGCCACTGCCAGAAAACTCCTGTGAGCCCAGCAGAAAAGGCAGGGGCAGAAGGGCTGAGAGAGCAGATTCACCAAAGCTGAAATCTGGGAGCTGCTGGAGATGATGGAGACACTTAAAAAAGCATCCAGGATGAATTTCCAGCTGAGGGAAAGTGTCAGAGCCTGATTGACTTCAAGGAGCTGGAAGCCAGCTCAGCTTGGACTTCATGGTCCCTCTAAATCATTAAATCATGTGCATCTTAGCAGGAATTTTAACAAAGGTGGATTTTACAGGGTTTTTCCTGGTTTTGCCTCCCCTCCCTGCCAGAATTACCCAAACAAGGATGCATTTCTAGGATGACACCTATCTAACTTTGCTGCTGATTTCTGAGGGAGCAAATGACTTCCCTGAGGAAATTTCTGAAGCCCTCAAGCAGGACGTGGCTGCTGTGACAGCATTTTTCCTGCTCCATCCCTGAGCAGGGCTGTGCAGCAGGAATGTGGAGTTTGCTCCAGTTGCAGCCACTTCAACCAGAGGAAATTCAGACCCATCTCGCCACCACTGGACTTTTCCTACTCCATTATCTGTACCTCACAGGACCTCATCCAGGATTTATTTGGGCTGCTCCCAACACCCTGACCAACAGGGGGTCAGGTCGTAACCCTGACTCTGTCAGGGTTTTTCCAGGACTTTTGTTTTGCTTGCTTGTCTTCGTGCTACTGCATTTGTGTTTTGTTTTCTTTTTTTATATTCCTAGTAAAGAACTGTTACTCCAATTCCCATCTTTGCCTGAAAGCCCCTAATTGCAAAATTATAATAATTTAGAGGGGAGGGGGGTGACATTCTCCATTCCAAGGGAAGCTCCAGCTTTCCCTGGCAGACACCTGCCTTTCCAAACCAAGAAAGATTTTGGTGCCCAATATGGGGCCCGAACCACAACCCTGAGATTGAGAGTCTCATGCTCTACCAACTGCAGAGTCAGGAAAGTCTCAAACCCAGTTTCCTTTTGCTGACAGCTCTTGGATTAATGGGTTCCTTTTGAGGTCACCTTTGTGCATCCTTGGCTCACTCCAGGCTCCTCTTGGCCTGGATCTTGTGCTGAGTTGGCCTTTTGCCACTGCTGGGCATCAACCTTTGTGATCAACTGACAGGAACTTCTCATATTCTACATCCCCAGTTTAATCTTTTTTTAAAAAGTATTTTAAAGAAAAAATATCTGGTCTTGGTGTCATAATGGCCTATCACAAATGATTGACCACAAGTAAGAAAAGTTTGGTTTGGAATATTTTGGCTCAAGGGTTAATTAAACTCTCTGCTTTGAAAAGAAGTCACAAAATGCAAGAGCAATAGAGACTTTTTATATCTATTTCATATTCTCTGTTCATTCAGCTGTGGATTTTGTAGCCCTCAAACAGATAAGGTTAAACCTGTGGCTTTTAAATCCCTCTCAGACTTATGTCCCACTCAGAGCTCCACAGGGATCCCAATCCCTTGACTTGAATTCCTTGTCCTTGCTCCATCCCATCACATTTTCTGGAAGAAATCCAGATTTCCAGTAGATTCTTCCACTCTGGAAGAATTTCCTGCTTGCTCACAGCCAGCTGACCAAGGGATTAAAGTCACCCTGTACCACCTCATTTACTCTTAGGTTTGATCTGCAAGATTTGGAAGTATTTATCTTTTTTATTTAAATATTGGAAAACAAAAAAAAAAAGCTAGACTGCCTGCACAGTCTATTGAAATTATTGCTATATATTATCATTCTTTACAAATATGATTCTGAATATTTGGGTAATCCTCAGCACTTTAAGTCCTTACTTTCATTCTTGCAAAAATACAATTTTTGACCCACACTCGTCATCTCGCCTTAGTGACAACATTTTCAATATTTACTGAGTGATTCTTATTTTTAATAACGTTTCTTGGTTTCCCGTGGCATGAATTTATATGTGTGCATAAAAAGGTTGAAGGGTTTGCTTTTTTAACAGTGTTTTCCCAATTATTCTATTTGATATTCCCATTACTAGGGGTTTTTATTTCTCATTGAATGTCTTGTCTGAAGGACACAGAAGAGGGATAAATCATTTATGTGCTCTGTTACGTGAGAATTGCCAACATTTTTAAAGAAGCCTCACACTGTTGGTCAAGCCATCACTTCCCTGCTTGCATAATAATTTTGTACAACTGCTCATAGCCTGACTGTGCAAAAAAAATTGCTTTAATATCAAATTATTTGTATGCTGCTGTTTCCTGAGCCCTCCAGACTTCCATAACTTTGTCTGTCTGGTGGAATTTAAAAGCAGCCTGAGTTGTAATTGGAAAATGTGTGTCATAGCTTGTGGTGTTTAGAGGCAAATTGTCTGGGCTGAAATTGCTGATGCAGGTGACCCATCGAGCCCCCTGTGAGCCACCAGTCACATTAAACTGGTGAAGGAGCACAGGCAGCACCAACGGGCTCAGCAAACACCCATCTATTGTTTTGGGGGGGTTTATGTGGATTTTAATGCAGGTTGTTGTAATAAAATCAGCTCCATGGACGTAAAAAATGGGAGAATACAAATGACAGCATTAGGCGAGCCCGGTGTTTGTCCCTGTCTGAGGAGATCAGGGACGTTTCCTCCTCTCTCATGAAAACCAAATGAAGCCCAAGGCAATCATCCTGCCCACGTGCCTGCACAGTTTGGGAGGGGGTGCCTGGGAATTCTGATTTAGCTGTGGATGTTCAGAACTGTGACTGCTCGGTGTCAAGGGTGGCTACAGCAATTCTGGAAATGTTTGTTGTTATTGCAATCCAAACGGGTTTGATTCTCAGCTAGAATTGTGCACAAACCATTTCTTTACCATCCTTGATCTTATTTTTTATTGTGTTATACACATGTAGGGTTTTTGCAGTAGAAATTTTGTGGAATTTCGTGTCACTTGACCTTGACAGGAAGAAAGGAAAAAATTAAAAAATCACCACAAAGCATTTTATTCAGCACTTGGTGAGCAATAGGTCACCGGAAAAACACGACAGTGCTCATGGATTATCCAGGCAAAGGCTCCATTCTCCATGTCCCACCTCCACACTGGGCAGGGATCAGAACAACTGCAGGACCTCATTGCTGAGGTTTTGTCCAGTGAGCAGCAGCTTTTGTCCAAGAATAGGAAATCTTTATTCCTGGGCCCCTTTAATCTCTTCCACAAACGAGCGAGATCGATGCCATTGTCCTGATGTGAGTCACAATTCCATTTCTCTCAATATTGCAGCTTCCTCCTCCTGGGCTTTGTGCCAGTTCTGGCAGAGACCAAAGGTGCATTTTCACAGAGCTGGTTTGTGTGAGGTGAACTCACTTTTCCTCATAAATATCCTCATTCCTCTGCATGGGCAGGGGCTGCTCTCCCTGGGAGGGTGGGCAGGCCCTGGCACAGGAGCCCAGAGCAGCTGGGGCTGCCCCTGGATCCCTGGCAGTGCCCAGGGCCAGGTTGGACATTGGGGTTTGGAGCATCCTGGGATAGTAGAAAATGTCCCTGCCATGGACTGGATGAGCTCTAAGTCCCTTCCAACCCAAACCATTCCAGGATTCTGTGGAAAACCAGGAATTCTCTGCCATGGCACCACTGGAGCTCAAACCCTCCTTCCCTAAATTCTGTAACAAAAGTGAGGCCCCGTTTTGCCCCAGCTTAGGTCCAGGGAATCTTCAGTCATTTTCTGCTGGATGAAATGTTCTCCAGAGCTCAGTCTGTCTGTCCTGCAGCAGAGCACAAACCTGTGTGGAACTCTGTGGTCCAGCTGGGAATTAAACCGAAATCCCCATCTCCAGGCTGAGCCCTCTCATCTCCTGCTGTGCCTGTTTTTCAAGGAAAAGAGACCACGACCTCCTTTTTTTGATGGGAACATATGGAAATATGTGGTTGGCCATAGGATATCCGAGTCAGCCCACTCTGTGAATTGTTTTCCATGCTGATCTTTGGACCTGAACCTGTGGATGAACCCCCCCTTGCCTAAATGATCTGTCAGATGCTCTGTTACATTCGTGCTCTCAAGTGTTGTGGGGCTGTTTGGTTTTTTTGGGTTTGTTTTCAACCTAAATCTTGCTGCTTTCTTTCAGAAGGGCTGTAGGAAACTAACTGGGAAACAAGAACCAAATATTTCCCTGAACTGGAGCCTGAACCTCTTTGTGTTAGCACAGCAGACAGGCAGCTCGCTGTATTTTGGTGTCAGATTTGTTATCACAGATTAGATCAATTGTCTGGCTGCAGTGGCAACCCCCTCCCTTGTAATGCACTTAGTCAGTTGTGAAATCATGGACTCAGTGGTGGGAAAACCACAAAATTCTCCATAACCCCTCCAAGCCATCAATTTATGCCCTGAAGCATGAGATTTGATTACCATTGTTATTGTCTTAGCTTGCATAGTTACAAATGTTATTAGCAGTCATAAAATTATCCAGCCTTAAAAAAAATCAGATTAGGAAAATAAAAAAAAATAAAAATCCCAACATTTCACTGCAGGTTCTTCAAAGTCTGAATTCCTGGGATTGCTTTGAACTGATAAAAATGGTAGTTCTTTAATTTACTTTAAATTTGCTGTCTTTTGATCACGTGGATTTCTCCTGGACTCTCATTAGGAAGGGATAGATGAGAGTTTTCTGGCATGTCTCGAGTTTTTCTCTGGTCAAGACCCATCCAACTTTGAGCATTTCAAAGCAAAGTGTTGATGAGGTGTGTTTATAATCAGATCACTCAGATCTGTGTTTAATAAACATCAGCAGGATGTGCATCACCCTCTCTCCCATCTGTGTTTTCTCCTCAATGGTTCAAATCTTTTCCTATCAACTCCAAGCTCCTAAAGCAGCTGAGTGCTTCTCAGGCTGCATCTCAGCTGGTATAACTTAAATCCTCCAAAAATTCGAAAGTTAAGGAAAAGGCCGCAAAACGTTGCAGCAGGGCATAATTTCAAAATTTAGATAGCATCATGTTAATTATTTTAGCCACTTAATTTGTCCAGGACCAAATCAGATTCCCAGAAGCTTATCCTATTTTTTTCAATTTTTTTTTTTCAAGTTCACATCAAATTGTGGTTCTTGATATTCAAATGCATTCCCATTTTTTGCATATCTACCTACTCAGAAAATTACAGCATCTTTATTAAGGAGCTCTGCTGATGGGATATGTGCTGGCAATTACAAGCAAATTGATTTCCTCCACAGAAAATCTGGCCAATCTCTTCTTTTGTCCTTAGTATTTCATGTGTCTTAAATGGCATTTAAGTAAGATTGAGTAAGATTGGGAATCTTTTGATCCTGAACTGGGTTTAAAATGTGGGTGTGTCTTGAGGGAGAACATTGAGGGAATCAGGTAACAAGTTACAGTTGGGATTGGCAAACCACACCCGCTGATCCTTCTGACTCAGTGACCGAGATAAATATTCTGAGGGGGTTTCTCACACTTGATTTCAGACAATATTATGCATTTAATGTGTGTTTAAAATACGTGATCAGTACCAGCCTGGAGAGAATTAATTTTTCCCAGTGTTTCCAGCAGTGTTGCTCTCTCATTCTCGCATCAAGCAGAGGGTCTGATGAAAAGGCCCCTTGATTTTCAGCAGGAAATCCCAAAATAAAGAGCAGTTCTGTCAGACACAGAGAGGACCACACTGAGCTTCTCTGTCCTTATTTTTGTTTGGTGCAGGCTGAAGTGCGATGACATTTGCCCCATTTCACTGCCCAGTGAAATGTGAAGCACGATTGATTATGTCTATTTACACTTTACTTAAGGCAAACCCTATTCTCAAACAGATTTAGCCGGTGCCATGTTATTATTATTAACAGGAACACATTTTATTTTGCAAGTGGGGAAGCTGCTGTACTTGGCCTGGCTTCCTAGCAGGAGAAAAACTCGGTGCATGATTCTGTGTGAAAAATGAAAACCTTTTAATTCTTTCCATATTATGGCCTCAAACCCGAACATGGGAGAAGGCCTTGGAAAATCACATTGGCAGAGAGGATCTAAAAGCTGGGCCAGCTAAGCAAGGAAGTGAAGGTCTGAGGGGTGGCTGCATTTTGTAAGCCCAGCCTCCCTCTCTGGCACAGGGATGCAGGGATGGGCAGCCTGGGAAGAGGCTTTGGCAGCAGCGCTGCCTCCAGCAGCCTCTGGAGGTCATTGAATTGGTGTCCCTCTTCCTCCTGTCAGAGCCCTGCAAAAATCAGCCTGGAAACTCCTGGAACTGCTGAGGCATCCTGGGTGGAGCTGAGGATGGGCTGGGGACGGTGAGAGTCTCTGGTTGCGTTTTTCATCCTCCTGGCAATGGCAGCAGGGGCAATGCCAGCTGTCCTTGGCTCTCCTTGGCTCTCCTTGGCTCTCCCAGGTTTCTTATCTCTGTTTCCCACCTTCCCACCCTCGGCATTTCCAGCTCTTGCCAAGGCTCCAGTGAATCTCCAAACCTCTGGGCTGGAGTGAATCTCTATGGCTCGTTGCTACTGGGTCAAATTGTGTTTCAATCCATGGGCAGAGCCCTCAGCCATCCCTCTGGAGCTGCCTCCCTGTCCATTTATCTCCCCAGTTTCCGCTCACAGGGCACAGGTCTGTTGCTTAGCTGTGGGTTGCTCTGGAGAGCAATGTGCTGTAAATATAACATTTACTGCCCTGGGATGGAACAGTGACCCAATTCAGGATCTGTGTGGAGGGCAGCATCCAAAGGGAGGATTCCCAGTCCTCTGTGTGTGCTCTGGGCTGGGTGTTTGCCACACAGGAATCTGCCCAACTTCAGAGCTTCCTCAGCAGCTTCCCATGCTTTGCTCCTTGCATTTATATTGCTGTCATGGTCACTTATGCCTAGTTAATTACAAAAATTTATCTATTAATTGCCTCACTTTGCATGACTGCAAACTTACCATTGTTTTGAATGTTTTGCATTTACCTAATAAATATGTTAAACTATTGTACCCTTTTCCCTTCCAGTTTTCAGATCTTTTTTTCTTTTACTGCCATCTTTATAACACCTTTCCTTAAAATTAATTATTTACTTCCCATCCAAAAGCCAAGCTCACCTACTTAAATCTGCTGGAGATAAACAGCACCAGTTGGCCGGTACATCCACAAATTCCAATTGCCACTTGCCAAATTCCAATTCCAATTGTCCAAAAATCCTTAACCCAAATGCTAATAATCCCCGGGAGTGCCGCTGTGATTCGGTAGGGTGGGTTTATGGTTCAATGTCCGTGAACGTTTCAGTTTGATTATTGCTCATCGTATCAGGCAAGGCTCCGAGGAAAGCCAAGCACCCAAAGGTCAGAGCGAGACAGAAACGTCTGAGGAGTCCGATCCCTCACGGAAATAATTCTGTCTGACCTTCCCTACCTCTGGGGGTGCAGTGTTTAAAACAATGCCTGGCAGGTTTGTGACGCCTGTCCTTCCCCATCACTTAAAAACTGAGCCCGTTCCGCCAGGGCTCAGGGAATGGAGCAGCCAGGCAGAGCCCGGGCGCTCAAGCGCACACGTGAACCTGAGCTGGGTTTGTGGTCATGGGCAGCACACGCTGAGAAAATCACACACGCGGGGGCATTTGATTTAAAAAATAATAATTAAAAACCGAGGAAAAGCGGTTTTTAATTTTCGAGGTTTTCCGAGGTTTGGTGTTGGGGTGGTTTGGGTACGTGAGGGTTTAGTAGGGAGGAAAGGCTAAACCCAGTTGAGGTTTTCCTAATCTTCACCCTTTCCCTTGAAAAGCAGCGACAATTCCGCCCCCGAGAGAGGGGTGAGACCAGGCGGGGACCGTCCCTTCCCCGCCAGCGCCTCCCTCCTCCTCGCCCGGATTTTGGCGGAGCCCGTGCCCGCCGAAGCGAGAGCATCCCGGCTCCTGCCGGGGCAGCGCCCTCACTCCGGCCATCCCTTCCTCCTCCTCCCGCCCCGGCTCTGCGCTGGCCGGCACCGGGGGTTCTTCTCTGGCACCGGGGGTCCCTCTCCGGCACCTGCCCGCCTGCGGGACGGCCCCCCCCGAGCTGGAGGCGGGGAAGGCTCCCCTCGCTCCCTCCTCTCCTCCCTCCCTGCATCCCTCCGGCTCCCGGCGCATCCCCAGGTGCCGCCCGCAGCCGCGGGGGCGGAGGTGCCGCTGGCAGCCGGCTCCGGCCGAGGGGATTCGGATCGGGCAGGTGGGACTCGGAGCGGGGCCGGGGCCGGGGCGGGGGTGGCCGTGCCCCGGGGGAGGCCGTGGGGAGCGCGGGGGGCTCGTTGCCATGGCTCCCTGCAAGCTCCGCCGGAGGAGATAGCGATGCCAGTCACGGAGGGACCCTCTCCCTGCTCGTGGGTGTGGAGCGGGGCTGGCTTTGGGGTGGTTGCGTTGGGTTTTTCCGCTCCCCCTCCTTCCCTTCCCCCTTACCCCCCTCCTTTTTTTTTTTCTTTTTTTTTTTTTTTTTTCCGGGGTGGAGCGATTAATTCGGAGCGCCGGGACGGGGCTGCGGAGCTGCCGCCGCCACCGGGACCCCTCAAGGGCTCAAGGTACGGCGGGGGGACACCGGCACCGGGGAGGGGGTCCGGGGGTGTCCGGCCGCGGGGCTGCCCTGCCGCCTCCCGGGCTGGCCCTGCCTGGCTCCTCAAGCGCTCTTTAATTATTTTCGCTCTCATTTGAGAACTGGTTCTCCTGCCCCCGGCACCGCACCTGGTCCCGCAGCGGCTGCGCCCTGCCCAGCCATGAGGAAGCGGAGCCGGGCTCAGCCCAGCCCGGGGCGGGGGGTCCTGGGGGGCTCCCCAGGAGCCGGTCCGGTCCCTTCCCCTGCCCAAGGAGCCGCCGGGGTCCCGCGGGCGGAGGAGGCGCTGCCCGCGGAAAGTTTGGGGGTGCGGAGCCCTGCGGAGCCGGGGGGCAGCGCGGGGGCTACGGGGACAGAGCCACGGCCCCGGGGCTCGCTGGGCATCGGCCGCTCAGCCCCGCGGGGCTTTAGGTGGCCGCAAGTTGGCGAGCACGGGTGTCCTGCATCTGTGGCGAGCACTTGTTTCTGCTTTCCGAATGATTGCCGAGAGGATTTGGGGTGGTTTTGCTGCAGCACCGAAATAATTACCGAAGTCCCCAGGTTTTTTGGGTGTTTTTTCCCGCTGGGGAAGCGATGTGCTCGCGTTGCGGTGCAGGAGAGCTGCCGGGCTCTCTGAGCTCGGTGTCTGGGCTGTGTGCTATCGATTGGTGCTGCAGGATCACCGCCGAGCTCGGCAATGCAATGCAGGGCGATTCTGTTCTCCGGGAGTCAGACACAGAAATGTACGCGGGCTTCTCATCTGCCGTTGCTGTCATTAGGGATTCTTGGCTGCTTTTGGGATAGAAAAGCACTAGGATGTGTTTTGTTGGATTATGTGCGGGTATTCAGCACTGCCTGGGAATACTTCTGCTCGAAACACGGTTTTGGGAAATTTCAGCCGAGCGGTGACAGGTGGCATTTCTGCGTCGTTGCCAAGGGTTTGTTTGGTGTGCCCGAGTTGATTTGTGCTGTGTAGCTCCCCCAAATCCCCTTCCACACGCAATAAATAATAAGTGTTATGACTTTAGATACGGGTCTGAGGAAAGGAGAGGGGGTGGAAAAGCTGAACTTTAAATAAATATGTATTTTTATACATAAAATATGTCCTTTTATGATGAAATGTTATCTCGTTTGGAGCTGTGCTTGCCATCCTCTGGTCATTGCTTCCCACGTGCCTCTCTGCTTATCTTCTGATTGAACTATCAGAGTGCACAACTCCTGCCGTGTTAACACTTCTCTCTTGCTTAAAAGGAATAATTTCTCCTTGCCTAAAAAAAAAAAACCCCAAACCAAATAAAGCCCTATCTCAATGGGTCATTAAAAATCAGGAAATTGTGGTTCACCAGTTTCTGGTCCTCACTCAGGCTGAGCATCTGCTGTCAGTGGAGTCTGGCTTGCAGAGGAACTGCGAGTCCAGACCATGTGACACCAAAAAAGATGCACAGGATAGGACAGCAAGGTTTTCAGAAGGGAATTTCTTTAGAAATATTGCCCAGTGTATGTGAAATCGTCATTAAATATCTTTAGTAAAAAACACCTGCCAGCAATCAAGAAGTTGAAATTTTGCCATAGGCAGCACACAGCTTGGAAACCAATTTGTTTCTAAACTCTTCCTGTTTATTATTGATTTTATATCAAAATAGGGATGGGATGAATCTCGAATATGAGGCTGAAATAAAGAGACTGTCCTCCAGCAATATACATTTACCTCAGTGAGTGTAATTATTGTGAGCATTTAGTATGAGTAACTCCAGTAATTAAACTACATGAATGAAAACATAACAATCCACTCCTTTACCCCAAGAAAAACAACAGACAAGCCTTCATTTAAATGAAAGATGACATTATTCACAGCTTGGATGTGTACCTCGAGTGGCTTGGACTGGAGCCACCTTGTTTGCCAGCAAAAATTTACTTTATCACTTCTATTCTGGAGGAAAAAAATGGAACAAAAAGGAATTTATTCTTTACATAAAACGGTGTTGGGGACAGTTGCTTCTGTGATGAGAAAGGATCTGCTCCTTTCCCCAGTGGGAGAGGACAGGGACTACTTTAAACACTACTAATTAGTTCAGTTTATCTTGCACGCATTACAATGCCGTAGTTAGTTAATTATAGCCTTTGCCATTAGCAGTACGTTAAGAATAATGAATTAACATATCACGCAGATCAAAAGAACATCTACAAAGTTTATCTTAGAGGAAAGAAAGTGTTGTTGTGTGTCAGGAAGTCCCCCTGGCTTTCCCAAGGCACAGATTTTGTTGGAATTCCTGAGCTGGTGCTTCAGAGCCCTGTGAATGACTTGAATTGATCACAAACAAGTGACACTGGAGCTCTCGGTTGCTTAGCAACCCACCAAGATGCCACAATTTCTTTTGGTAGATTTGTCCAGTAAAGTAGAAATTCGGTTTTTGTCACAGATCATGGGTTCTTTGCTAGCACAAAGCCCGCCCTATAACAACCCTAAATCATGGGAATGAGAATTGATGTCCCAGCACAGAGTGTGGGAGCAGCACGGGTATGAAAACAGAGCAGGAATCTTGTAGCCATATTCGGCTGGTGAGATGCTCAGGGTTTTATAACAAGTTCTGATTGTCCTTTCTTGGTTAGACTCCTAAAAACCCCAAATCATTAGTGGGACAAGTTCTACCAAAGAAATTCACCCAGCAGGTGTTGTTTGAACAGTTCCCCTCGTGCTGTCATGGGCTGTGAGGTCTGTGGGGTTCCTGGTGCCCCACTTTGCAATGCAGCCTGGAAATTGTGATTTGATTGTGGTCTGAGTTATCCCATGGCCCACGGGGCTGGGGAGCTCTGCTGGGCTCTCACAGCACACACTGGGTCCTCCCCAGATCTTTCTGTGTCAGGGAATAAATAATTTTGTTTGATTGTGGTTTGAGTTATCCCACGGTCCATGGGGCTGGGGAGCTCTGCTGGGCTCTCCTCACAGCACACACTGGGTCCTACCCAGATCTGTGTCAGGGAATAAATAATTTTGTTTGATTGTGGTCTTAGTTATCCAATGGCCCACGGGGCTGGGGAGCTCTGCTGAGTTCTCCTCACAGCACACACTGGGTCCTCCCCAGGTCTTTTTGTGTCAGGGAATAACAGGTTTAGTGCTGGAAGAGCAGAAGGAAGATAAATGTTATCACAATTATCTACCTGAAGTGCCAACATTGGTATAAATGGTTTAAATTTTGGTCAGTGAATTCTTTTTGTTACCCCTGGCTCCACCTTGGGAGGGAATCCTGCATCGCCCCATCCCCACTCTGTGCTTTAGGTACAGGGAACCAACAGGGTGAGTTTGGGTGAGTTTCCAATGTCCTGGAACCCAAACCAGGATATTTCAGGAGCTCACTCCATGCCCTTCAGCTCCTCATGGGTTTTCCATCCATGGCCTCCAGAGCTGGAGCAAAGCTTTGCAGAGTGTGTGGGTGGACCTGGGGCTCCCAGCACCTTTTTGCTCTATTTATCTCCACCTTTCTGAGCTCTACTCTCTGCTCATAGAGTCAAATCCTCATCCTGCTAAAACTCTATCTAGGAAAAGCCTGCCAGGGTGTCATGGAATCCATTCTACTAAAACAGCAGTGGCATTCTGGAAGATTTCTTCCCTCTGGATGAGAAAAAGGAATCCAGGTCCTTCTCTTTATAGAACTTGAGTACTGAATAATTTACTGTGCATGGGACTAGAGGGGGAGGTTGCGGCACTGAACCCCACTGAACCAAATCCCAGCTCCTCACTACTCCTAGGCCAAGCTCATTGTAGTTCATAATCAGTGTACTTGTAATTAATTGCCTTTTTAGGCTCAGACAGGCTTAGGTGAAGAGCTTAGGGGAAGACCTGTGAGCTTGGCTGACTTTGAGGTGATTTTTTTTTCCCCTAACAAAGTCAGTGCTCAAAACTCAAGGTTGTTGTATTTAGCTTTTTTTTTTTCCCCTAGCTACTCTCTTCTGTCTCTTTTATTCATTGATTTCTGTAGGTGCATTTGCATTCCATTTGCTGATTAGTGATTGCCTGTGCACAACAAACAGATGAAGGTGCTTGGTAATATTTGGTGCCTTGGGTTTCTCCTCCCAGCGTGTCCAGGCACCCTGCACGAAGCACACGGTGTGTGATGGCTGTGGTGATGTTGTTTTCTGGGGTTTCAGCACTCCCTAGCAGATGTTTCCTTCTTCCTTCATTGCACCTGGATGTATAAATATAAAAAAAAAAATGCAGATGGAGAACAGTTTGTCATTAAAAGTAGTGTTTATTGTTACAGCTTAAGTAGCTTGTGGTTTTCAGTGTGATTTCCAAGTGCACATCCCGTTCCATGTAAGAAGGACAAAAATTATGTTGCTTTCTTCATTAGGGCTTCTCCTCATATTTTCTTTGGACCCTTGCTAGCCCTCTCTTCTCTCCATTTATGAAGAAAATTACCAACTTCAGGTGGTTTTCTCCTTTTGTTTGTTTTTTCTCTCTTGCAATGGGATGGGTTTAAACCAGAGGTGTGGTGAGGATGTGGTTCAGGTTAAGGGAGGGTGAAGAGGAGGTTGGGGAGGATGAGCCTGCTTGGATCCATCCCCATCTTTGCTCGTGGCACAGCAGAATTGAGATGTCTGCATGCTGGCCTGAGCCAGTGGTGGATCCCGGGCAGGGCTGAGAGGATTTTCACCAGCTGGTTCCCAGTCTGGCTGGGGGAGCTGGGCTGGGGACAGCCCCAGCCCCAGACAGGTGACCTCAGCCAGCCACTGTCCCTGTGCCAAAACCAGAGCTGCCAGTGTCCCTGCTGACCCCTCCCTGTGTCTGCAGCCAGGGAGGGGTGGAGAGGTGACCCCTGCCATGGGTTTATCCTCAGTGCAGCTCCAAGGGCCCTTTGCATTGCCCTGGGGGTGCTCTCTGTCCCCAGCTTGGCCCTGTGTCACCATCCCCTGCCTGGTGCTCCTGCTGCTGCACTCGCTGCCTCCTCCTCCTCCTCCTCCTCATCAAAGGCAGCACCTGGGCTGATCATTTCTGTGTCTGAGAGGGCTTCAAAGGTGGGATGGACCCACGTGAAGGGGCTCTGATGGCTGGGGAGTCTCTGTGCCCTCCTGGAGAATACAAAGTGTAACTACAAACAAGGCAGGCAGTGAGAGCACAAGGCTGCAGTCCCGAAGAACTCTCAACATTCCAGTGAGCCAAAGCCCTCTGACCTCTCAAGACAGCTTAGCTGGATGATTTTTAGTAGTCTCAGAAATCATTTCAAGCTTCTCCATTTTTCGGGAGGCCCATGGGATGACTCTGCAAGGTTGAAGTCACTGTTCAGAACAGCATCCTGGCTGGAATGAATGGGAAAGGCAAAAATCCACTCAGAGGAATAGGAAAAAGAAAGAAAGAAAAAAAAAAAGGCAGAATTGGGCCCATCCACCTTTCAGTGCCTGTCTGCTTTGGTGACTTTTGGAGTGTGACACAAGCAATTCCCTGTCAGCCTTCCCCGCTGGCTGACACAGAGGAGGTGGCTTTGAATGCTGCCTGCTGTGCTTGTGTGGCACTTGAAAGGAGAGAGGGCTGCCTTCAAGGAGAGTGTTCCCACAGTTTAAAGGGTATTTGAGAAATGCAGCGCTCCGTCCCGTCACGTGTTGTTGCAGCATTAAACCCGATGGAAACCTGGAACAATGTCTCAGTAAAAACTGCCTGGTGCCAGTGAGCATCCCCAGTGCTTCAGATGGAATTAGTCCTGATGAAAGATTGCTCTGCTGATACGGAAAGTAAAATTAGTATTGCAGGGCAGATTTTTTTTTTTCTGTTAGAAAACATCCTAACAATGCTTTCAGCTAAAGGAGAGATAAACTCAGTGGGGTTTTATTTTTTTGTGGTTTTTGGGGGGTTTTTTTGGTTTTTTTTTAATACATGCTCACAGAACGCACCATTATTTTTGCACTTTACTGAAATCAGAGAATGGTTAATAAGAAGGGATTTTCTGTAGGTTTGGAAGCACCCACATGTTTTTGCCAAGGCTGATCTCTGTCCATCACTAAAATCCTTCCCCTGGGGCAGTTTGTGTTGGTTGAGCCAGGTCTGTATGTACACTTGCATCCATGGCTGTTTGTCTAATTTTGTTGATTTTACTTCTTTGTAAGCAAAATACTCCAAACCACATCCTGTTTGCTGAGTTCTGTGAACTTATTACCTAAAATTTGGGTTATTGCTCAATGCTTTACTGAATTAGGGCCCAGTGCTTTATTTTTCTTTGCTATCACCCCAGCAATGACTTTGTTCCAGTAAAATTTCATTGAGAGGATGGATTTGAGGGGATTTCTGTTGTAAGTCAGAGGAGGTCTTGTCTGTGTTTTTTATTACTCAGTTTTACAGGAATAAACTGTATTCAGTGCTTGCTTTGAGTTCTGCCAAGGCATTGGTCAAAACTGCAGGAATATTGGTCATTACCACCCACATTCCTTTGGGATAAATATTCCTTTTGTTGCATCTGGGCTGAAGAAAACAGCACAGAACTGAACTCCTGCTATTTTCCAGTACCAGTGGCAGATCTTATTCAAGAGATTTTTAGGATAAACCGTGGTGACTTCCAGGCTGGATATTGCCCAGGCAAAGCACTGGTGAAGTCATGGCGCCACTGAAATGGATGCTCAAACTCCCAGTGACCTCAGCAGAGTCAGGTTTTTGTCCCGGGAGTGATGAAAATCTAATTTACAGCCTAACCAGTTTGAGGAGGAGGCGTAATGGCTCGAGTCCTTGACTGATACAAATGAGGGAGGTTCAGCTGAGGGTGATTGAGTTACCCTGGCTTGAACCATCTGGGATTTTGGAGAATCCAGGATCCCCGTGGGCTCTGCAGGCAGGAGAGTTGGGTCTCTCCGGTGCCACATCCCTGCCTCGTGTTTTACCTGGGAGCAAATAACCAGGGAACAGCAAGGAATAATTCCTGTTTCCTGAGCCACAGGAATGACAGCTGTGGTGTGCAGGGCACGGAGGAGCAGTGATTAAAGGGCTGTCCCAGCTGTACAGAGCTAAGCCGTACCTGCTCCATTCAACTGACACTGAAATCCACGGGAATTGCTCAGGGTTTACCACCTGCATGACAAATGCACCTTCCTGTTATTGCCTGCGTGAGGCTGGACTGGGGCTTTCACCTAAATCTGGGATTTTTATGATCTCTGCTGAGCCTGTGGGATTGCACCTCCCTGCTGGCTGTGTGCTCTGCTCACCCTGATTTTTGGCTAATTCCTGCCCACCTGCTGGGAGAGGCTCAGCTTGCCTTTTCAGCTCTGCATCATATCCCAGGGAATTGCTGAAAATTGGGCTGTTTGAGGTGTTTTAGGGAACAAAGCTTTAATAAAGGTGAAGTGCAGTCGGTGTGGTGGCACCAGAAAATAATCACAGAGTGACAGAGTGGCTGGGGGTGGAAGGGACATTAAAGCTCAACTCATCCCACCCCCTACCATGGGCAGGGACATCTCCCACTGTCCCAGGCTGCTCCAAGCCCCAAATTCCAACCTGGTTTTGGGCACTGCCAGGGATCCAGGGGCAGCCACAGCTGCTCTGGGCACCCTGTGCCAGGGCCTGCCCACCCTCACAGGGAGGAATTCCTCCCCAATATCCCATCCAAAGCTGCTGTTTCAGTTTGAATCCTTTCCCCCTCATTCTGTCACTAGATGCCCTTGTAAACAATCCCTCTCTATATTTTTTGTAGCAGTTATTTGGTGATGCAGCCCCCAAAGAAAAGGGAATTTCTCCCCATGAGCAGGATGCTGCCTTTTGGAGCATTGTACCTCATTATCCTGCCAGAGCAGCACATTTTCCCTGTCAGCCATTCCCCCTGTCAGACATCCCTGTGCAGTGAAACCTCACAGAATCCCAGCTGCGCAGCAAGAGAAAAATTTCATCTTTGGTGCGTTAAATTATGCCTCAGTGTTTATTAAAAAAACCAAAAAAACCCAAAAAAAGCCAACCACCAAAAACCATGAAAACCACATCAAGCAACGAACCTGGAGGGTTATTCACAATCTTATCATGTGTACCATAGAAAAAAATCCCCAAAAATTGGAATAATCTTTGATTTCAGCAGATAAGCAATATTCTCCTTACAAACCTATTCCACTATTCCTCCAAAATGTATGCTGAGCTTGTCTGTGCACAAAGCTCCCTGAAATGGGTGGTTAGACCAAATTTTTTTATCCCTGGGTAGGATAGAGTCAGGAATGTTGTGTATTTTCCCTGCTAATTACATAACGCACCGACTGCAAAGAATAATGTATGCAAAGTTTGGATGCTCAGGCACTGACAACCCATTTAACCATTTATAGCTTTATGTATTTTATAATCCCTGAACCCAAACGTCCCCGGAGAGGCAATGTGCCCTTAAAAATTTTAGGCCTTTAAATTAAGTGAATTTAAATTCCCTCATTTGCATATTTTCCCTTTTCTTTGTTCTGCCTGAATGAGATATTGCTCCAGTAATTGAACTGTAATTTCAGCACAGGTAAATGATGTAAGACAGGCGAGCTGGCGGGCGCTGCCTGAGCCGCTAATCCGGCGATTTGCAGCACACCTTGGAGAGCAGAGGCTGTCCAGGCCACTTAGGATCACCCAGCGTGGGGCTGGCACTTGAGAGTTCAATCAATCTCTGGTGCTAAATGTGCTCCCGGAGCAGGGGCTCGAAGGGATGTGGTGGGGGGAGGGAATTCCTGGGAAACAAACTTCTCGCTGAGCTGATATCAGACGGAATTCCAAAGGGGATTGGGTGGGAAGGAGCCTTAGAGATCATCTCATTGCAGACAAGCCCAGTCCAAGCTGTCCTTGGGCACTTCCAGGGATCCAGGGGCTTCTCTGGGCACCCTGTGCCAGGTCCTCCCCACCCTGAAGGGAACAATTCCTGATATCTCACCTCAATTTCCCCTCTTTCAGTCTGAACCCATTACTCCTTGTCCTATCACTGATGAAATACATAGATGGGTCAAAGCTGGATCCTCCTAAAAATAAAATTTTACAGCTGAAACAGAGCACTGAAGCTTCTGAAAGGGTTTTCAGCAGGCTCTGGTGATGGCTTTTTGGTGTGTGCTGTTCTCAGCCCGTGGATTTGGCATCCCAGTACCTGTGGGACAGCTAAACTGGGATGGGTGGACAGGAGTGGTGTGGCAGGGAGAGGCAGGATGGTCCACATCTGTTGGAAAAATCTTGGTTAGGATCTTTGGGAAAGATTGGGTGATACATCAGGGAGGAATTCCTCCCCAATACATCAGTGGATCCCAAATATCCCAAAGTGGTTTTGGCTCCACCATCATGTTGTAATGACTTTTGTCCTCTCCACTAAACGTTAGTCAATGCAAACCCAGCACACCTGTGCATCTTCTGCAGGAGCACAGGAGAAGCCCATGTGCAAAGAGGGAAAACAGAAGAGGTCAGGGATGATTGTCTGGAGAGCTTGGCACCAATCCCAGAAAAATAATGGAAAAGTTGATGGAGGACTGAATTAGTACGGAGTTAAAGGATGGAGTTAATTTAGGCCTCTCTGGAAAGGGAGGAGTTACAGGTTTGGTAAATGAGGATAATAAATGAGGTTTGTGTCAGGATTTCCTTCCATGTGGTATGCTGTGAAATCTCAGTGAAAACCAAACAACCCCAACAAAGCTGGCATGGGGAATTAGCAGCAATATTGTTTAATAGAATTCTGGAATGGTTTGGGTTGGGAGGGACCTTAAATCCCATCCAGAGCCACCCCTGCCATGGCAGGGACACCTTCCAGGCTGCTCCAAGCCTTGGCCTTGGACACTTCGGGCATCCAAGGGCAGCCCAGCAGGCTGAAGGACAAACAGAATCCTTTCACACAGGGATTTTATCTGAATCCATGAGAGTGCTGGAAAGCCGGGGTCAGTTTTGGTGTCAACAGCTGAAAGAAAGAGTTTACAAACCTGGAGAGTCAAGGAAATAACCACAATATTGATTTGAAGAGTAGAGGAAATTCCCCGCAGTGAGAGATTTAGAGCTCAATCTGCTTAGCTCATCAAAAAGAGGATTGAGAGGGGACTTGATTACAGGGACAAGTATTTTCATGGGGGAAAGCATATCCAGCTTTTTAATCAAGAAGAGGGAAAAAAAATCAGATCCAATGGCTGCAAGCTGGAGCCAGACAATTTTAAATTAGACATTAAAGACAATTTTTTTTTTTTTTATCTGTGATTAACCACTGGAATGAATTGTGATGTGTTCAGATGGAGACTGGATACCTCGTGTGACACAATCAAACACTGGATATGATTTGCAGAGGATAGGGAAATAAAACAACAGAATGTGCTGTACAGACAGGTGCAAAGGCCTTAAAATCTGTGAGTCTTGAAAGGGCAGTGGAAGGAAGAGGAAGAAAAAGGGAGGAATTGACATGAGAAGCACAAAAAAGAGGAATGGAAGCACAAAAAGGGGGAATAGAGGCACTGAAAGGACAAAGAAAGGAGTTTCAGAGCTTCTGTTTCACAGCATTGGAGCATATGTGTGAGCAAAGTGAGTTTTGGCATTGGGAGCACCTTGGGTGTTGGCAGAGCTGGAGTCATCTGTTTCCCAGTCAAAACAGCAATTTTGGATTCTGGGCTTTGTTAACGATGATAAAGAAACTTCCAATTCGTGGTCTGGGCTTTTGGCAGCATGGTGGTGCTGCCAGGAGCCGGGATGGACCCGAGGGTGGGATCCCACCAGGAGAGCCGGGATGGGATCCCACAGGAGAGCTGGGGTGGGATCCCACAGGAGAGCTGGGGTGGGATCCCACCAGGAGAGCTGGGGTGGGATCCCATCAGGAGAGCCGGGATGGGATCCCACCATCAGAGCTGTGCCACCTTCCCCTGGAGCAAAGGGCACGTCCTGTGTCCCTGGGCATGGGTCTGATGTCCCTTTGCAGCACTGAGTTGTCACTGTGGGCTCTCATCTCCCACCAGTGTTACACAAACAAACCTGAACAGAAATTATTGACTTCACATTTCTGCCGTTGAACCAAATTTTCAGGAAATCCCGCAGGGAAATCTCTGTGGTCTCAGGATTTTTTAATGTGTTCTCTCTCTCTGTTTGTCCTCTTGAAGTTGTTTCACCGCAGCAGTGATTGAGACTTTGTTTTTTCCAAGAATATATTCTATTACAATATTCTATTACTCTATTACAATTGCTTACAGTGCCTAATAATGAGATAATCATTAATTTCAACCTAATATTGTGAGTTTTCTGTGGGGTGGTGCAGTGGTTCAGTCATGACTGTGCTCCAGGTGACTTTGTTGCTGTTTTTATTTCCTGTGGATCTTCAGCTATAAGGAAAGTGAAGCAGATGCCTTAAAGACTGTCAGGAATTTTGCTATCATGGGAGCTCTTTAGCCAAGACTGGAAATCACTTTTCCAGCAAAATTTCCAGAACTCTTCTACACCTCCAGAGCAGAGGATATTCTGTCATGGTTATGTGGAGGGAAATCACTCACATATGCTCTTTTTTCACAACTCATCCCAAAGGTGTTGCCTTTGTTTAGCAACATTTCCTGCATTGGTTTTGGACTGGAAGAGAGTCGCTATTTCAGGATCTTTCCAGTGGAAATAGGAACATGTTTTCTTTGGGCTATTTAACAAAACCATGAACTCTCTGTGATCAATTAGAGCTCCAATTACCTGCAGCTCTGTTTCTGCCTTGGATGGCCATGGACATTTTGCCCTGCCAGCAAACCGAGTACCAGAGTGTAGGAGACGCCTGGGAACTGGGAAAGCTGATAAATAAATGGGAATAAACTGATTGATTGGGGGAAAAAATACAGAGCAAAGGATGTGTGTGCTACCTGTAAGAATTGGCTGAGTGGGCAGTAATTATTCCAAAATCCTGTCGGAATATATCGAGCTTGATGATCATTTTCATCCTCAGTGGACATCCCAATAATTGTCCCTGCCTAAGGATCCCCTGGAAGCTGCTCTCAAATCAGAGCAGCCCTTCAGCATTTAACTCCTGACGTTGTGACACCCATTAGGAACGAAGAGAGGTAGGAATTACCCTATTCAATCTGATTAAAGATCCAATTAACTTGCAATCCTCTCTCTGTTAGTAACTAATACCACATGACTCAACACCCTGGGAAAAGCCCCAAACCTTCCTCCCTCCTCCTGTGAACTCTCATCACAATTAAGGAACAAATTGTCCCTTCAAGATTATTATTTTATTTTATTTTATTTTATTTTATTTTATTTTATTTTATTTTATTTTATTTTATTTTATTTTATTTTATTTTTAAAATTTTATTCTATTCTATTCCATTCTATTCTATTCTTCTATTTTATTTCATTCTGTTCTATTCTGTTTTATTTTATGCTTTCTATTCTATTCTATTCTATTCCATTCTATTCTATTCTTCTATTTTATTTCATTCTGTTCTATTCTGTTTTATTTTATGCTTTCTATTCTATTCCATTCTATTCCATTCTATTCTATTCTATTCTATTCTATTCTATTCTATTCTATTCTATTCTATTCTATTCTATTCTATTCTATTCTATTCTATTCTATTCTATTCTATTCTATTCTATTCTATTCTATTCTATTCTATTCTATTCTATTCTATTCTATTCTATTTATTTTCCCTTCTTCCCAAGCACTTCCAGCTTGGCCTCCATCCTGAAACATGAGATCAACAGCCCTTATAAATTCTTCCCCTGCCTTGACAAAGCATTATTATCAGCACTTTAAATACCTGTTCATTCTCCTAATCATCCTGCCCTTTGTATCAATAACTTTGTTGTGTCAGACAGGTTGCAAAATTAATTACGGTGATTTTCTTTCTTGTTTCAAACGTGCTGTGTCTTAATTCCAGTGTGATCATTGGAGTGGCTGTTTGACCTCGGTTCACCTGTTTTATAAATACTTGTGTCTGTCATGTCCGTTCCTTGAAGCACTTCATCTGTACATGAAATCCTGAGGATTCTTCTCATTCCTTTCTTAAAGGGACTCCTAATATTTTCCTTTTTTTTTTCCTCATTGAGTCCTTTTTACATCTCTGATCTTTGAATGCAGTTCTGCTTGGTGTAAAAAGCAAAAATAAATCAGCCCCTCTAAATTGCTAATAATTATTACTAATAATTATTTTAGTCCTTTCTAAGGCGTTCTGTACAGAATCCTCATCTCAGTTGCCTCTTGAGCACCTTGGGCTGCTGAGCAGATGCTTCCTATTGAAGTGATTTTTATTCATTTCTGTGGAAAGCAAACAATCCAATTGAAACCCTCTTCTCCTTCAGCCTCCTGAAGGCCAGGGGCTATTTGGTGAATTTAACTTCAGTTACATCAAATGAAACAAATCCACTGTGACCCTGGAGGAAGCCTCATGTTTTAGATCATAGGTCGCTTCTAAATATAGGGATGGGAAATTAATGCCTCCCTGGATGGATGATGCTGTAACTCAAGGGTTTTCACAATTTCCTTTGAACTGAGGGGCCTGGTCATTTCTGAACAGGCTGAAATCTGAGTGGATAAAGTGTTCAAAAATATATATTTTATTTATATTTATAAAATATATTATATATCTATTTAATATATATTTATTTTGTTTATATGTGTGTGTACACAACTAGTTAAATTGTACATTTGTAGTTACATTTGTATGGTTTTGCTCAGAATTGTTTAACCATTGTGGCAGTTCAAGGAAAACAAAATCATTTGGGAGATATATCTGTATCTACCTATATATAATCTCTTTATTTTTGTTTCAAAACCATTTTGTGCAACAGGCAGGAGCTTTAGCCTTGGGCTTTTGAATCTGATACTACATTTATCTTCCCTGAAAATAATCAGAGTACAGCAACATCTGATGTGCCTGAAAGGGAAACAAACACAAGTGAAGCCGCTGAATATGGAGCAGAGGAAGTGTTTTTATTCCTGAGCCATGAACTTGGAGATTTGATATTACACACCTATAATGTGTTTTCATGAGTGACCCCATACAAGTGCATTTATACCTTCTATTCATAAATAAAGATAATCGGGTTTTTGCCTTGTGTGGGCACACGAGGAGTGCTGGGAAGAAACACTGACGTTTATTTCTTCTTAATAATTAACAATTACTTGAGAGGTGGTTCAGATTCCTTCTATTTTGGGATATTGCTTTATTTGGCTGCTCCTCTCTGAGGAACAACTTCATCCTGTCTTTGGCACTGGCACTCTCAGTGGCAGATGTTGTGACTCAGAGCAGACAAGAAGATTCAGATTTATATTTTCTTCTTTTTTTTTTCATAAGTGACTTGCCCCCCAGGCATGTTTTGACAGGGAAGATATAATTTCAAATTAAATGTGAATGTGGAGGCTTTCCAAAGCTCCAAATTGCAGAGATTTCTCAGCATGGCTCAAGGAGAAATAAAACTCTCCACGCTGATGGGCTGCTGTGATGGGAGGGAGCAGCTCTGGTACCAAACCCTGAGTTTATTGCCTTGGTACAAATTTGGACACAAGAGAGGCTCTGTCCATCACTGAGCTGCTTTCACTTCACTCTTTTAACAAACCTTTCCCTTCTGGAAACCTCAGGAAGGCAAACAGCTGGATTTTCCCTTCCACCTTTTCCCTTTCACCTCCAGATGGTGACTGGTGGTTTAACATCTTAATTATCAGGTGAGTCTCTAGCATCAGTGAGCACAGGTGCTTTCAAGAGGAAGAATTTGGTGTCTAAGCAGAGGTCAGGAAAGGCTTTTTGTCCCTGCCAAGGTGTTTGCTCTCATTTTGGATGGGGAGAGGATATCGTTGTGGTGGGTTTTTTTCAGGAAATTGGTGTCTGTGATTTGTATGTCTTTTGAAGGAAAAGCTTTAACACTCCAGATTTAAACATATGAAAGGATGTCTCAAGTTTAAGATCAGAACTTCCTGATGAAACAGAGCACAGAGGAACTTCCCTGTTCCTTGCCTGAATCTCCAGGCTTCTGTCCCAGCCCTGACAAGGTCAGGTTTGCATTGTCTGGAGCTGCTCCTCTCTTTGTGTGGGTTCTGCCTGGCTGAGGACACGGCATCTCCTCACAGTTTGCCTTTCACTTCCCCACCTTTATTCTCTTTTTCACCTTTTGTTCCAGTGTTTGGCCCGTGTTTCCTCTCTTGCTTTGCTCCTCCCTCTGCAGTGCTCCTGTCCCCACTGCTGCTGGCTCTCAGGGCAGGGGGAGGTTCTGCAGCCCCTGGAACTTTCCCCACCACGAGGTTTTGGAGTCAGTGTGGTTTGATGCTGATCACGGACTGCTTTCATCAGGCATCTGTTAGTTCATGCACTTCTTAGAAATCGTGGGGTTGCAGAAATGTGTGTGCAAGGCAGGATCTGTCCCTCTGCACCAACATCAAGCAGGGAGGTCATTCTTTCCCTGTACTCAGCTCTGGTGAGGCCCCACCAGGACCCATGTGTGGGTCCTTCAGTTTAGGATGGACACTGAGTGCTGTGTCCAGCTCTGTCCCTCAGTTCAGGATGGACACTCAGTGCTGTGTCCAGCTCAGTCCCTCAGTTTAGGATGGACACTCAGTGCTGTGTCCAGCTCAGTCCCTCAGTTCAGGATGGACACTCAGTGCTGTGTCCAGCTCTGCCCCTCAGTTCAGGGTGGACGTTGAGACGCTCGAGCGCGTCCAGAGGAGGCAGCGAGGCTGGAGAGGGGCTGGGAACACAAACCCTGTGAGGAACGGCTGAGGGAGCTGGGCTTGTTCAGCCTGGAGAAAAGGAGACTCAGGGGTGCCCTCATCACTCTCCACAGCTCCCTGAAAGGTGCCTGTGCTCAGCTGGGCTTGGGCTCTTTCTCCAGGCAGCACTGACAGAACCAGAGGACACAGCCTCAAGCTGTGCCAAGGGAAATACAGGTTGGATATCAGGGAAAAGTTTTTCATGGAAAAAATAATAAAGTACTGAAATGGTCTGCTCAGGGACATGGTGGAGTCTCCATCCCTGGATGTGTTTAAGGAAAGCCTGGATGTGGCACTGGGTGCCGTGGTTTAGTTGAGGTGTTGGGGCTGGGTTAGACTCGATGATCTTGGAGGTCTCTTCCAACCTGGAAATTCTGTGATTCTGTGATCTCCCCCTCTGCTCCCTCTGGAGCCCCTTTTGTGGGACATGGCCACGAATTTCCTTTGTGCCCCCACCTTGAGGAGGTTTCTCCTTCAGTGCCGAGGATCCAGCCTCGGAAAGGAGCGAGAGCCAACTCGGAGAGCTTTAACCCACAATACGTCAGATGTCCTCTGGGAGGAGGGAGATTAAAGAGCCCAAATTCTCCAGGAGATTGTCACTTGGCTAATGATGATCGTAGCCCATGGCAGTGGGGGATGATAGGGCTGATACTTAGCAGGGGTTGTGAACCAATTAGTCTGCTCAACAAAATACTTGGTCCATTGGGTGCAAATGTTAGGAATATTTATAGGGCTGGCTCCGCAGTCAGCTAATCAAAACTGCAGAAAAAAACGACTTAAGAGCTTGTCCCGGGCTCTACAGAGGCCCTGAGATTACACAGCTGACAGATAAACAAATGTTTGCCCATGTAAATATTAGGACTCCAAGACTGCATTTGAACTCTTTCTCAGTTTCCTGGTGGTGTAAAATCAATTAGGGGTGATTAAAACACGCTGGAGTGCACTTCCCCTGCGGAGAGCAGGCTCTGATGCTGCCTGTCCATGGGCAGCCTCCTGCTGGCTGCTCCCAGCTTGGCTTTTGGGTGTCCCATGGTCCGGCTGGGGATGTCACCTGGGCTGGCCCAGGTGAAAGGGCAGCAGCACAATGAGAATTCAACGTTTATTGAGGTGGTTTGTATTCATCAACTGCCTGATGCTCCAGCCATGAGTGTTCCTATCAACTCTTTAACCCATCAACTCCTGAACCTGCTGGTTTTCCAAAACACTGTTGTATAACATAAATAAACCCCGATCTCACAGTCAGTGCTGTCCAGCACCTTCTGCTACTGAAGCAGAGACTTGGTCCTTGCATAAACTCTAATAGTAGAGTTGGAGAGAAAATAATTCATCTTAATTTACAGGCTGGCTAAAATATTTCCAAGGGTTTCTCTATTGGCTTGTTTATTTATTTGCTCTTCGTTTCAAACTGCCAGGATTTTTTCCCTCTGATCTCAGGCCTCAGTTGCAGAAACAATTCTGTAAAACAGACAAGAGTAAGAAAAATCCACAGGCTTCCCTGGAAAAGCTTTTTGAAAGCTGAGAGTATCGATTGCTCAGATTGAAGGCATGAATGTGGTTGTACATATCTTTACAGAGAATCTGCAAATAAAAGAACAGCTTCTAACCCTGCAACCCAGCTCCTCACCAAAATATTCTGCCTTGCTGTTTTCCAGCTGTTATTTTACAGCAAGTGATCATTTTGAAATACAACCATTTTGGGTTTGGGGCTCAAGGTGATTTTCTCCATTTTATTTGAAAAATCACATGTTAAACTGGGGCATTTATTGCACTTGGCAAGGTCTACATGAGGTCTTTACTTAAAGAAAATCAAATTTAAAAAGAGCCAGGTTGCAGATTGTTCTGGCGAGCACAATGTGATTTTATTTTTTTATTATTATTAGGGGTTTTTTACACCTCTCCTGTGTGTAAAAGCTTTCTTTATGCTGCTGCTATTCTGGCTGTAAATGGCTTTAAGTGCAGTGGGTTTTAATATACAAATGCTCTTTCTGATGACTCCTATATGTTGAAAATGACATAACGTCTTTTTTGAGCCTGAAAAGCACCATTCTCATTGGTCCTGGTAATTGTGTTAACAGTGCTCTTTATTTGTAGGTTTTCTTCAGGGTTTTTTTTTCTTTCATTTTGTCCCTGTGTGTGTCAGAGATGCAACACACTGGCAGTTAAATGGGGTAAAAATGATCTTTTGGAGGGGATGGTCCAAGTCCATGGCGACTCCCCAGGGATCTCATTAAAGCATTCTTTCCTAATCCAGTGTAGTGCAATATCAGCTCTCTGAATCCCCACAGTGTGGCTTCCTGATAGGTTAGTTTACACAGAATTAATTGTCTAATTTTGCAAACAACCGGTACAGTGCACATTGATTTTCATTTATTTATTTATTTATTTATTTAGCTGTCTGTTTTTTAATCTGGTGTGTTGCTCTTGTGGATTCTGCTTTGTGTGTCAAGGTAGTTTTTACAACCCATCTCTACTTACACCTGTTTGTCATGGCCCATATCACATAGGAATCATTATTTATTTTTATCATTCTTTTTTTTGTCCTTCCAATATATAAGAATTGCTGGTAATTTAAACAATAATTTTCTGCATTAAAAAAAGAAAAAAAAACCAAAAAAACCCCAACCAAACAAGTATAAGGAGATTTCAGAAAAGCAAATTGAGATTATTTAAGACTTCAGTGGTTCAGATGCTCCAGAGGCCACTCCTGAGTGAGGAGCTTGGATTTTCCTTGTCCTCAGAGGTCACCTGGCTGCCTTGGTGGCACTGGAATAGCCCAGGGAAAATGAGCCTTGCCCAGAACAAAGGACCAGCAAGAGGAAATCTGTTGATCCAGAAGCACGGAAAAAAAATGCATTTGAATAAAATCTCATGGACTGGGCTGTGAATTTGGCTTGAACAGGATTTTTAATATATTTGGAGGATCTGTTTTAAGGTAAAGTTCTTGAAATGTAACTTGCACACAGAGGATTTTTGCATTAAAACCAGAGGATTATTCAGGTTGACAAAGATCATGAAGTTGAACTGACTACCTGTGGTTTTTAACCACATGAGAAAGATGGATTTACCCACAACAACCCTCAGCTTGCTTTGGCCAGGGTGGCTGCTAAAATCCTGCTGCTCCCAAGCACCTGCTCCAAACTGCTCCCAGCTTGGATCCTCCTTCTCCTTCTCCTTCTCCTTCTCCTTCTCCTTCTCCTTCTCCTTCTCCTTCTCCTTCTCCTTCTCCTTCTCCTTCTCCTTCTCCTTCTCCTTCTCCTTCTCCTTCTCCTTCTCCTTCTCCTTCTCCTTCTCCTTCTCCTTCTCCTTCTCCTTCTCCTTCTCCTTCTCCTTCTCCTTCTCCTTCTCCTCCTTCCCCTTTCCCCTCTTCCCTTTTTCCTTTTCCCTTTCCCTGGAAAAGTTGTTTGAGTTCTGCTGTTCCCCCAGCCTGCTGAGAGCTGTGCCCTGAGGATCAACTCTGCTCTACAAAGCTCACCACAAATACAAACCCCTCTGTGGGGCTGGGGCTGTTCACTGGCATCAGCAGTGGCTGCAGGAATTGGTGGCTTCATCCTCAGCTGTTGTAACCTGGAGAAATTTTATCCTAAATCCCAGACTGGTTTTGGGAGGGACCTTAAATCCCATCCAGTCCCACCCTTGCCATGTCAGGGACACCTTCCACTGTCCCAGGCTGCTCCAAGCCCCAATGTCCAACTTGGCCTTGGGCACTGCCAGGGATCCAGGGGCAGCCACAGCTCCTCTGGGCACCCTCTGAGTAAAGAATTTTTCCTAATATCCCATCTAAACCTGCCCTCCTTCAATGTGAAGCCATTCCCCTGTCCTGTCACTCCAGGCTCTCACAAATTGTCTCTCCATCTTTCTTTCCAGGTGGGAGCTCAGGCAAAGGGAATAGGAGTGAAAAGATGCAAAAATGAGATACTTTGGTTTATGTAAGTGAGGGAAATTAAGGCAGTAGGATGAGGTGAGAGAAAGGACAAGTCACAATAGCTTATTTGGAAGGGAAAAAAACCCAAACAAAGCAGCAAAATTGTCCTCAAAGCCTTTTGTGATTCAGAAAATGTGTTAATCAACACCAGGATTTCATCTTCTGTTTCTCATTTACATACATAAAACATTTTCCAATGAAAACTACAACTTCTTGTGTAAGAAGTGAGCATTTTGGACAATGTTTATGTTCTCTTTGTTCCCTCCTTTGCCAGCATGTCTAGGATGGTGAATAGAAGAGTCAGGGAAAGTTTGCTTTGCCATCTCATTTATTGTCCTTTTAGCTCTTCCTTCTATTAAAGAAATCCAGGAGCAGCATGCAGTGGGAATTTATATTGCCACAGCTGTCCCAAACTCCTTTTGTAACGGGGATTGCATCTCCCTGGATCTGAAAAATGAAAAAGGTCAGTGGGATTTCTCCATTACCCCCAAAGTCCCCAGGAACTGCTTGAGGAATAGCATGGCCAAAAATCCAGTCAGCTGGAGCCTGAACACTGGGCTTGAACTGAACTTCCAGGAACTCTGGGCTTGAGCGGAACTTCCCAGAACTCTGGGCTTGAGCAGAACTTCCCAGGAACACTGGACTTGAGCAGAACTTCCCAGGAACACTGGGCTTGAGCAGAACTTCCTAGGAGCACTGGGCTTGAACAGAACTTCCCAGGAGCACTGGGCTTGAGCAGAACTTCCTGGAACTCTGGGCTTGAGCAGAACTTCGCAGAACTCTGGGCTTGAACAGAACTTCCTAGGAGCACTGGGCTTGAACAGAACTTCCCAGAACTCTGGGCTTGAGCAGAACTTCCCAGGAACACTGGGCTTGAGCAGAACTTCCTAGGAGCACTGGGCTTGAACAGAACTTCTCAGAACACTGGGCTAGAGCAGAACTTCCCAGGAGCACTGGGCTTGAGCAGAACTTCGCAGAACTCTGGGCTTGAACAGAACTTCCCAGAACTCTGGGCTTGAGCAGAACTTCCCAGGAACACTGGGCTTGAGCAGACCTGAGGCTGTTCCCTGTTGGGAGGGAGTGTGACACG
Organism: Acrocephalus scirpaceus scirpaceus; assembly: GCA_910950805.1. NCBI lineage: Eukaryota > Metazoa > Chordata > Aves > Passeriformes > Sylviidae > Acrocephalus > Acrocephalus scirpaceus. The sequence continues at coordinate 18,945,795 of OU383782.1, forward strand.
ACCCTGTCTGGCCCTGTGACAGGGCTGTGACAGTGAGCAGAGCCCCCCAGAGCCGTGTCCCACCATGGCAGCGCTCACGTTCTCCTCCTGTCAGTTGTTATCTCCGGATGTTGACATCATATACTAAATAACACTTAAGGCAGGTCTCTTCCCATTCAGAGATGAATTCCCAGCACAATTGAAATCTCGGGGGCCCTTTGTCACTGACTTCAATGGGCCTCAGCTCCCACCTCGTGGCTCCATGGGAGGAAGGAATAAATTGCTGCCGAGGCTGTCGGTGCCACGCGGGGGGAAAAGGATAATTAGCAGTCACTCATGGAGCTGCCGTCGTGGTTGTTGTCTGATGAATAATAGAACTGAGGACAAGGGAAACGCTGCCTTCCAAGTGGGTAAAGTGATTTTAGCAGATTAACATGAGTGTAGGCAGCCAGGAAATGTGGCATGAGAACCAAGTGTGAGAGGAGTTCTAGACAGAAGACATCGACTTTTCCATTCTGTCTGGCGTCCAAAACAGGCTGTGGATTTTTATGTAAATACTACACCAGGAAGTTGTTGGGGATCAAGAAGATAAAGTCTTGTGCAACTAGGATTTGTCTCTTCTTTATTTTTTTTGTCAAGTGGGTTGATGTTCTTAGAGGAGTATGAGGAGATGTCAATGAACACTTGTTGCCCTGGTTTTTGAAGCCTTCTGATGTTTACATTCTTGGAGTCAAGAGTTCCCACACTTTTTACCTAAACATTATGTGCTTTCCACATTCCTTCTTGGAGGAGGAGAAAATTGACAGACTGTTCACCTGGCCAGTGTGATTCAGAGGAGGGATGTCATCCTCCAATCCACTCTCACTTTAGAGAATCTATAAATTCTAGAAAACTGTAAATAAAGTTCCCTTTTTTACCTTGGGCGACTGAGCATGTGGTGTGCATGTTCATTTTGTGTCTCAGCGTGACAAACACTCTTCTCTGGTTTTGCTTCTTGTCAAAAATACCTTTGGAACTTGCCAGAGGAACTCCTTTGTAAGATGCTCAAGACCAGCCTGGATGGGGATTGGAGCAGCCTGGTCTAGTGGAAGGTGTCCTTGCCCATGGCAGGGGATTAGAAAGAGATGAACTTTATGGTTCCTTCCAAACAGAACCGTTCAGTGATGGCACGAGGATGGTGGACCATGTTTTATTGGAAACTCTGATTCCCAACAGAAAGCTGGTGAGACCAGCTGGTGCAGCGAACCTGTGGGACAAAGATAGGTGCTGGATTTGCAGATCTGTTACCTCCGAGCAAAGCAAGCAACAATTAAAGCAGAAGAAAGGCAGCCCAGTGTCGTTTTAATCATTAGTCTCAGTTTGTCGTTGGTCTTAACGCTGCGTGAAGCTTTGTGAGAGCATAAAGGCAGCTCTGTAATGCCGAGCCTTTTAACCAGCCCTGTTTGTGCATTGTGATTGGCAAAGCCATTGACTTCATATTCTTTCATGTCCTTTCTGTTCCCTCCTGTTTTGATGTTATCCTGCAGTCATCTTAGCTGCGTATTAAACAAGAGACTACTTCAATATAAAATGATCAAAGGGCTGAGGGAACACAGGGCCATAAAGAATATATGGAGAGCTCGGGGAGAATGGTGAGTTGAATTTAAAGGCTTTTTTCAAGCTGCTTAATTCCTGCTTAGATTTCTGGTGTCACCAATAGGCAACAGTCCCTTTCTTTAAATCTTTTACTAAGGATTGACTGGCAGAATCGCTGTTTTACATGGGGTTTAAAGAGTAAAAGGCCACCCTGAAGGTCAAACCCTGGGAGATTTCCTCTAAGAGCTCATTGATTCTCCTAGAATTTTGACTTGGAGAGAGACCACTCCTTCCTAGATGTGCAGCTCGGATACAAGTGCCTCAGTATGTGCCAGCACAGAAGGCAGGAGCCAAAGTGTAAGGGCAGGAAAAAAATTAGAGAGAAAGATGCTGTGGGGCAGACAGACAATGATCTCAGTCTTGTATCACTCAAACTGGTGACATTATTAGCTACTGGTCCATGAAAAAAAAGGGCAGTATTATTTTATCTGTCTCAGAAATGGATTATGTTAACAACGAAATTGGGCAGGATAAAGATTTATGGCCCCATCCTCGGCTTGAGTAAACAGGCAGAGAACCTGAGTGCGTGGGGATGGAAAAGCTGGGATGTAAATGCTGGGATCTGGTTTTCTTCACACACAGACACAAATTCAAGGGTGCTGTGACATCACAGGCAAGTAACTGTCTCTTTTTTATACCAAAAAATTCAGATGAGCCTGTTTTGCCTCTCTAACCTCATTAAAGTGTTGGCTCTGTGAGCTGCCCAGTGCTGTGGCAGTGATTAGCAAAAGCCTACCCCATAAGCAAACTCTGTATTTTGTGCTATTACCTACTCCTGTGATATTTCAATCTGATTCATTAGAGAAATTAGCATTTTTATGGACTAATTAGGGGAAAATGTTGCTCATACCCTTCCTGATATACAGAGATTTTTCACACAACAAAGCCACATAGAAGTGAAACATGATTCCATCCCACCCAAAAAGGAAGAAAGACAAAATTATTATTCTAATTAACACAGAATATTGGCAGATTTGAACTTAAAACCAGGAATTAAGAGAAGGTTAGATTGCTGCACTACTGGCAGTTTGTCCAGTCTTTTTGAATTTGAAATTGCAGCTCTCTTTCAGCTATTTTGGTTCTTGAGGCATAAAAATATTTTAAAAGCTGTCAGTCAGTCACTGTATTTTTTGTGACAGTTGCAAAATGCACAGTAATGAGAATGAATAGTAATGAGTGCATTATTCAGCAGCTATAAATATCAATTGATTTCCACTGTAAGTTTATATATTTCAGTCAACATGCATTTTTAGCCTTATTTTTTTTTTTCTTCTCTTTAAAACCAGGCTCAGGTTTTTATTAGACTGTAGCTAACATGTCATGTAGCTAACATTCAAACATGTCTCGGTTTCCCTAATGAACCACTTGCTTTTGAAGTTTAATTCTACATCTGCCTGTGTGTCACTTGCTCCTGCTCACGTTTTCTGTTTGCCAGGAGGGTAAAAATGGATGTCTGGGACTAAACATCTGAGGTCGCCTCTTCGCAGGGGAAGTGGCTTATTTTTTCTTTTCTGAGAGGGTGGAATAGCATTTTTTTAATCAATGCAGACATTTCCTGTTTTGATCATTATGTTTTGATAATGATCTTGCTTCGCAGAGGCTCAGAGCAGCGGACCCCTCATTCTGGGCTTCTGTGGAGAAGGCAAAAATCTCCATCTTGCACAGAGGGGAGAAGTTCAATTAGGCCTTCTGGTGCCAGGGGAGGCTGATCAGCCTTTAATTGGCTCCAGCTGACTGGTTTTTAGGCCATGCTATTCCTCACCTGCAGTTGGATGCTTCTCAAATATGTATGGAATTTTGTATTGCGTCTGAAAGCGCCGCACAAAGTCAGAATAATTATTTGAGATGGTACTTGGCAGTGAACGCACTCTGATGAGCACAAGTGAAGGAGAAACCATTAACGTTGTGGGGGAATATAAGTAGGAAGGGACCTTTGGAGGTCCTCCTGTTGAGTGTTGGCATGGCTTTGAACTTAAATCGGGTTGCTCAGGGCTTTGTTGGGTTGGAAACAGGAATTAGGCTTCTCTCTCTTCTCCCAGCTCTCCTCCTAAGTTTTGTGCTGCATTTTCCTCCTCACCCTGCTCCGTTCTGCTGAATTTTTGCCTGCTTGTCAGTGTTTTGTAACAGGGAGACCCAAACTGGATGCTCTGTTCCAGATGCAGCCTCACAATGGTGAGTGAGGAGTAAGAATGGCTTTCCCTGGCCTGCTGGCTCTGTCCTGCAAACAGAGCCCGGCCTGAGGGTGGCATTTGTCACCATCACTGCCAGCTCCTGCTCAGCTCCCAGGCTGCGTTCCCTGGAGCTGCTTTCTGCTTTCTGTGGGCCTCAATTTGTGTGTTTTGTTGGAATGCTGGAAGGTTTCTGCCAGAGGCCTTGTCCCTCAGAGTCGCCCCTGAATGGCCGCCCCACTCTCCAGTTCTGCTGTCACCTGGAAACTTGCTGCTCTCACTCTCCAATGAAGATATTAAGAGGTTAAACAAATTGTAGTGCTGGATATTTGCTCCATAACCTTTGGGACTGAGCTGAGAGTCACCAAGCAGTTGGATGTGGGGGTTTCCTTCTTGCCCCTCTGGAGGATGGACATGGCAGCTGCCTTTTCCAGTCACCAGAAGGATCCACCAGTTGTCCCAGCATTTCAAGGACACAAAGAGCAGCCTCAGGATGATATCAGTGTGTCTCCTGCCCACCCACAGCCCTAATCAAACTCACAGCTTGATTAGGTGGATCCTAACAAAGGCTGCTTCTGTTGAATATCAGACTTCCCCACCCACACAAAGACATCGGGACCCTGGAGCTGGGCAGCCTGAGATGAGGCCTTGCCAGTGAAGACTGAGGCAAAACCTTCACTCATCCCCGCCTTGTACCCTTTGTCAGAAGTTTTGGTGACATATTCATGAGTGACTCACATTTCCCTGGTTGTTTCCTGCAGCTGTAGCTGTGGGTGAACCTTTCTGACCAGCCACAGCATCCCTGGCCACCTTCAGCTCCACCTGGGATTGGATTTGCTTTTCCTCATTTTTTTCCCTGCAGTTCAGGCCAGGCTTCTGTGGTTCTCCTGGACAGTCCCCACTTCCACCTTCTGTTCACATTCTTTCTGTGTTGGAGCTCGGTCAGGGATTCCATGTCCAGCCAAGTCAGCCTTCTGCCACGTCTGCTCCACTTCCCACTCATCAGGACGGGTTGTTCTTGTTCTTTGAGGAGGTTTTCCATGAAGATCACAGAGCTTTCCTGTGCCCTTCTTCCCCCAGGGCAGTCAGCCATGGCCTTACAACTCCTCCCTCCCTTAGCAAGCCAGACTGCTCCCTGAATTTCAGAATTGTCAGGAAATCTCCGTCGCTGGTGCATCACCTGTCGCCATATTTTGTGAGAGCTGACTCCAGCTTTATGCACTTCCAGTTCTTAACTGGGTGATGGGCAGCAAACCCCCAGCAGTGTCCTCCTTGATGGCCTCTCATTCTGTCCTCCAAGAGTTAACTCCAACAAACCTGTTTCACAGCATAAAATCTCTGAGAAATAATTCTGACTCATTAATCTCTTCTGAGGAGAATTTTATTGTCTTGGCATTATTTAAAACTCCTTTCAATCCTTTAGAATTCCTTTTTCCAGAAGAAACATGTAGTTTTTTCTGATAGGAAAAAAAATGAAATCCTGTTGGACTCCAAATACTTGGAGTTCCATAATAAATTAAGCATCTTCTTGATGACCTTCCTTGCTGAGGGACTCTTGGTGTGAAGTCTTCATGCATGTCTGTGGGCACACTTCAAGCCTCGAGTGTCAGTGTAAAGCACTCATTGAACTGATGACTTTTTCCAGTTGCACTTTTTCCTCCTTGTGCTTTCAGCAGTTCAGAAGTTGGGATGCTCAAATTGCCCATCTTGACCTCAGTTGTCTCCTGTGTTAATAAAATGCCCTGTGCTGCTACTTAGGCCATTAGCTGCGACTCGGAAGTTTTATTTCTGGCTCTGCAATTATCCCCCTGCTGTAATTTCCTTATCTGGATTGGGGATAAATAACAAAGCTCTCCTTCTTCGTAAAAGGCTCGGAGATTTGATGATGAGAAATGCTATATAAGGGTTCAATGTTGTTGTGGGAACAAATATCACTTTGTTTGCATGGCTTGACCATCTTAACAAGCAAGCAGAGAGTTGATGACCAAATCAAGATAAGAATTGAGCAAATGAGGGATAATGAGTAATTTCAGACTATAGACTTCATTTTTCCCTTCTGCTTGAAAGTCATTCACTTTTATGTCTGTCTGTAGAGGATTTTTTTAGTCTGTAAATCATTTGCCAGTTGGGTGTAGAAATCTTTTAGTTTGCTTGTTTCGTGATTTGCTTATCATTTTAGATGCCAAATAAGTTACTTATTAGTTTGTATGATCATTAGCAATCTCAGCACAGAATCACATATTTTAAGGTTAGATTTCCAATTTTAACGTTGAACAATTTTCAAGTGCATTTAAAGGGCATTTCCTGGGGGGGAAAAAGAAGTGAAAATTACAGTTTAACAGTGAACTATATTTATAATAGGAAAAAATCATGCTTCATTAAAACTATGCTCTAAATCTGTTATGAAAAGGGCATCAGAAAAGTGATAATTTAAAAATATTTTGAAACGTTTTTGCCTGTTATTTTCACTCAGTGCCATGGGTTAGGTCCTTCTGATCTTTCAGAGTTCACACTCGTGACAGCTTGCATGGGATTGACTTCTGGGCTGTAGAGTGGAAAAGACATCCTCAATGTTCAATTTGCATATAATTTTAACCAAGAAACATAAGGACATGGTTTGTCAGGTGGGGTAAATAAATTTAACTTCAAAACCCCCCTCACTGATTTATTTGAGTTGAGGACTATTTACCTTCAAACTGAGAGAAGGTTTAGATGGGATATTGGGAAGGAATTGTTCCCTGGGAGGATGGGCAGGCCCCGGCACAGGTGCCCAGAGCAGCTGTGGCTGCCCCTGGGTCCCTGGCAGACCCCAAGACCAGGTTGGACATTGGGGATTGGAGCAGCCTGGGACAGTGGGAGGTGTCCCTGCCATGGCAGGGGTGGTACTGGATGAGCTTTAAGGTCCCTTCTACCCCAAATCTTTTGGGGATTCTATTTCTCTGTGCTGAAAGTTGCTCCCAAGTTCCTGAGAATGGTCATGGGTTTGGGTGTGAATAGCTGAAAAATCAGATTTTTTTAAGAATTTATATCATTAAAAACACAGAGCGAACTTTCCTGGCTGCTTTCTTTCCTGAAACCCCAACATTGTGATAAGATTCCATGGGTCTCCAGGAAAACAGTGGCTATTCCTCAGCTGGTGTGCAAACACTCAGGATGCTGCCCTCCCACTCGGAGAAACCCTTTTGTCAGCCCATCTGCTTGCACACGGTGAGGAGCTCAGAGCAGGGCTGTGAGGCAGGTTTGAGCATGAGGAGGTTGTTAAACCCAGTGCCAGTGCTGCCTGTACCTCGGGGACATTAAATGCAGAATGATTCTAACTACCAGGCAGGTAAAGCGTGCCAAATTTTCCCCCAAAGGGCTGGCAGGCTGCTGAGTGCTGTCGGTTTTGCTCACTGACTTTTATGGACTATCAGGATATATTGACCCAGCAAGGGAATATTGACAGAGGTGATTCTGCTCCGCTCCCCGCTCCCCTTAAGGGGCAATAAGAACACCTGGTGTGAGCTGTAAATTTGAACTCAACTCGTGTGTGTCGTGGCACGGGGTTTAACTGCTGAGCTGATGGTGTGAACACGGAACCTGGGTGATTCTGCACAGACCTTGACATTTTCTTTAGGGAAGAAATGGCTCTGCTGTCCCTGGGTAATGACAGGGCTCAGAGAGAGAGACTGTGCAGCAATGAGGGTGCTGGAGCCAAGGTGATTTTCTCCTGGTAGCTATTCTAACAACTTTTAATGCCCTACATCCATATGATTAAGTTCACCACCTGAATTATGTACTGGCAAAGAGCTATAACATTTCTTATGCCTGACTAATCGAGGACCCAAATCTGGCCCAGTAGACTTGATTTACAAAAACGTGTTCATGGCTGCCTTCTTTCACTGGTGCAGTAAATCACAGGAATTGTCAGCCAGCACCATGTGATGGGCCCAGACAGCTGTGATTAGTATTGCAAGGCTCTCTTCATATTCTGATAGCATTTCCAGTAATAAATAAACAGATATTTGAGCAACTGGTAGCACTGTGCTTGGAGTAATTATGAGCCACCTTATTCTATATGTGCCACAGAGTAAAAACGTGTTTTTATTCATTTCTTTTTCCTGGTGGGGAAAGTTGAAATATGGGCAAAGTGTGTCTAGTAAACTAGACTTCTTCATTTTATTCCTGTAAAATTAATACCTCTTACTGTTGTTAAAAAGAAAATAATCATATTATTTAAGGAACAGAAAAACGCCTGTGCTGACTCTTCTCAGCACACTGCGTCTTTGCTGGGTTGTGTTGAAAATGCACATGGGTAAAATTACATGGAGAATGTTTGCTTCTTTATTAAAGAGTTTCTTTTCTCTCTCGCTGTTCTTTTTCTCAACCTGTATTAATTTTATGTACTTGGTGTTAGTCAGAAAGCATCACTGTAAATACTCCCCTTAGCACATTTGCATTGATGTGGAATCCATGAGCTGTAAGGACCTTGACCTTTTGCTGGGGAAGTTTATCCACTTCATCCCAGACTATTTTCCAAGCTGGTTAAAGCATCTTTTTATTGCTTGACAGAACCTCCTCCTTGAAAACCTCAGCTGTTACCATGCACACGTGCAGCTCATGCCTCACTGGTGGGGCTGGAGCTGATGGGACAGTGCCCACCCCTGGGTGCTGGGATTGAGGTCCTTTCATCCCTTTGCCACCCACACATCCCTGAAATAGGATCAACCTTGGTGGTGTGCACTGAGAGCAGCGTCAGGGCAGGTTTGATGTGCAGAGCACAGTGCTGTGGGAGCAGGCTGGCTTCAGGAGCAGCCAGGGCAGTGCCAGGGCTCCATCCTGGCCAGCATTCCCCTTTGATGCCATTCCTCCTTCTCAAGCCCTCCGGGACAAATCTGTGAATTACCTCCCTCTGTTTCACAGGGATCTGAAGCAGGCACGTTTCAAGTGCCATTTAAATATTTATTTGTCATTTCCAGAGCATCATCTGAGCCTGACTGGCAGGTTTTTACTCTGTCATTTGTGTATCTGCTCCGGAGCGATGCCTGGATGGAATGTGAAGGTCACATTGCAGCAGGGGCTGCTCCTCCATCCCTCTTTGTTTGCTCCTCCTGTGCCATCCGGAGTGCAGGAGCCTGGGAAGCTGCTGGTGCCATCTGTGGCATGGCCAGAGGCAGAGGGTGATGCCAGCCCTGCTCCTGTTCTGCTCAGACACCCTCAGCCCTGTTGTGTTGTGTGTTTCCAGACAAGGAAAAGGGAGTTCAGTTTTACCCCTGAATTTTAAGGAGAATCACCAGAACTTTCTGTGTTTCTTTCACTGTGGTTGGCCCAGCACCAGCACAGGGGCACTGCTTGGGTTTGGGAAATGTTCCTCAAAATCTGTGGCTGTTTCCATTGGCAGCAAGCCAAAAGCCCTCCTAGAACACTGAGTATTTAAGAAGGAGCACAGAGGTGCTCAGGGCTTTTTGGGGTGTCTTAGGGAGGTGTCAGATGCTCCTCTGACACCTGTGCACGGCTTTTGATTTGTTTTTGTATCATTTGTTATTTTCTCTCTTATTAAAACCTTTGCTTTACAAAACAAATTGTGAAGAGCCATCTCACAAATATTATTTAGCCACTCTGGGAGGTTGCAGGTCAATCCTCAGACCTGATACATCTTCAGGGGGCTCATTCCACTCTGGCCTGGTGTAAGATTGGATCACAGCCCCAGCTGGACACAGGGATGAGGGATGTGTCACAGTGCCCTGCTGCCTGTCCCCTTGCTCTGCCACACAGAGCTCACTGCCAGGCAGAGGCAGGAGGGACCAGCTGGGTGCATGGAAATGGGAACTGCATTCCCTCACTGAGGAATCTGTCAGCTCCTGTGGGTTTGTTATTTTCTTTTCTTCTGTTGTTAGAGTCAGGATTAAATGCTAGTGGAGACGCAGTTTATGTTTGGACTCAGATGTTTATTAATTCTTATCTATGTTACAGTCTCACAAGTTGTGAGTTCTAGCTAACAAAGTGAAAAATGGCTCTCTCTAACTGTTTCCAAGGTTTTTAAAGCACAAACTGTCCAATTATGAAATGACACCTGAATTATTTTTATTTTTAACCCAATAGCCAAACATCCATGGCCCCCAATGTGGATTTTTCTACCCAGTTACAAAATACCACCCAAACCCATGAAGAAAAAGGTGAAAAAGAAGGACTAGCCTACACCCTAAATCCTCCATCTTGCTTTATATATATTACTGTGGGGAGACTTCATTGGGAGACAGAGGGAGATAGTACTAAAGGCAATCTTACCCTTCATCTATTGCAGCTGTGTTAATTATCCAAGAGTGGGAACAGCCTTGCCCTCCCACCTGAGTGTGATAAAGAGTGAGTTAGCTGGGAGGGAGCTCAGTTGGAGTGAGTTGGAGTTTGCTGGCTGTGCTGTGAGGAAGAAGGGACAGGAGGTTGTGCAAGGAACAGAAAGGGTCAGATGCTCTACATAGAACAAACAGGGTTAGGCAGCTGTGATAGGGACAGAAAGGAGCAAACTGAACAGCAGAAGGAAGAGAGAAGACTGTGGAGAAAGAGCTGTGGCTCTGTGGAGCTGCCCTGTGGGATTGCTAAAGAGAAAAGGTACCAGAGACTTTTAGATAATAAGGGGCTGATGCTGGAAACCTTCTGATGTTTTTACTGAAATACTTTGAGTGCAGTGTCTGTCTCACCAACCACGTATTACTATATTCTAAAGCCTTAAACTCCAAGTTTTCCACCCTGTGATATCCCAGACACTCTGCTCCTACCCACAGAGGAAAAGATTTGATTTTAAATCCTCGGCTTTAAAAATCCCAGCAAATTTACCACACTAGGGCACCTAACTTTGATTCAGGCCACAAGGTTTCTAGGACAGCCATAAATCCCAGTTAGGAAGGGTGCAGGTTGTTCCCTGGTAGTGCTCAAGGCATGAAAAACCAACAACAGGCTGAGTTTTCAGAGTAGACTGGAGACAGAGGTGTTCTCATTAAGACAGACCTGCTTTCAGTTCTTCCTCTGTGAGATAAACCCCGTGGCTGATTTTAAACTGAAGGGACTTGCTGCAGGCAGAGCCTGGTTGTTCCACTGGAGGAATGATGACCTTTCCCTTCCCTCCACCCCAGGTGGGAACACCTGCACAGAGGCCTCTGAGTGATAATTTTTTTCCTTCATGTCAAGAGAAGAGTCTTGGGCAAAAAATCCTGGATACTCTTCCCTGGGGAATTGCAGGGTGACTGCAGGGAATGTTGGCTTTGAGGATTCATGGAGCTCTTTAAGGAAGGCAGTGGAAGGTGTCCCTGCCCATGGAAGGAGGGCTGGAATGAGTTGACTTTAAGGTCTCTTTCAACCATTCTGTGGTTCCATGGTTCTCTGGAAGCCCCAAAAGCCTGGAGTGAGGCTCTGAGCTGAGGCTGCTGTGGGTGCACTTGAGCACTGAAATCAGCTCTGCCTTTGTCATGGGAAATATTTCCAGTGGTTCTGGGGAGCAGTGAATTCTTATTGTTTAAACTCAGACTGAAACCATGAGAACAGCTGTAAATTGGCTGCCTGTAATAAACCCCGTGCTATAAATCAGCTGATTGATACTTGGAGAAACCTTGTACTTTTTACCCCCAAGTTTTCCTACACTTTTCACTGGAAAGGCTTTTGATAGAAACACTTTCCTTCAATCTGACAGGGTTTTTTTTGCTCATCCTCTGTCCATACAGTCCCCTAATAACTTCAGCCCCTCAGACCTTCTCTCCAGGAAATGCCATTAAGATTTTCTTTTAGCAAAAGTGAGCAGCCCTTCAGAAATCCTTTATCAGGCCTGGTTTTTCCTGTTGTGGTTTGCCTCTTTCTTTCTTTTTTTTTTCTTTCCATGGATAGCTGTAATTTAAAGCTTACAAGATCGATAAGTCTAAGATGCACAGCATAAATGGGAGAAGCAGACAAACAACTGGTAAAGATAGGAGACAGCTGATGAAAATGAATTCAGCTATAAAGCATTTGAGTTACTGTTCTCTGCTGTGATTTCTGAGAGAGATTAAAAAATAGGAGGAGGGAGAGATACAAATCATCATTCCTTCCTCCCTCAGAATCTCAGGCTGAAATAGTGTTGGATTTCTTCCTTCTCTTCCAATGTCTCTAAATAAACAGGAGTTTTTTTTTTTATTATTTGGAGGAGAGCTTTTAATCAATTGCAGGAGAATTGGCTTAACACAGAGCTGACTGGGGGCAGTGTAATGGCAGGAAGTCTGGAGCTGATGTAATAACAGCATCTTGTCCTGAGCTCCCTGAATCCAGCCCTGTGACAAACTGAAATCCTGAAAATGGAACAGAAAATGGCCTCTGTTCTGCCCTGGTTGGTGGCAGAAGGATTTTTCCACTCTGCTTTGCAGCCCTGGTGATTGTGAGTGGGGCTGGGTTGGGGTTTGCTCTGTTTTCCAGCCCGGGCATGTCTTGCAAACCTCAAACCAGGCTGGCACAGCTCAGTTGGGCAGTGCCCAGCTGGCACGGGCTGTGGCTCAGGCAATTTGCATTTGGCATTACAAATTGCAGTCACATTGCTGTGGGGAGGTGGAGGCTCTCTGAAAGGCCGAGTGTGGTGCCAGCAGGAGAGCAAACATCGCTGAGCTAAAGCCTCAATAGAAGTCAAGAAGGATTAAGGTGCAGCTGAAAGTAGAATTGGGGTTCCTAAATCACCGCAGAGCTTTAGAAAATGTTTTCTGCTCACATCAAAACCATAATTTATCTGCAGAGGGCTCAAACTGTAAAATATGTGTGCCAGTGAGATGTGTTTCAGTGAAACTGCAAACTTCTGTTGATGGGGAGATTGTTATAAATTTTCCCTGTCTGCCCATGGCCACAGAAACTCCCTGAAAAGCTGGAGATGTGCGTGGCAATAAGCACTGACATTTTCTAGGTTTGCATCTGTGCCTGCTGGAGTTGTCTCTGTTTACCCCAAAAGATCAGGGGCACTTTGCAATATGAGTTTGGAATGCTCTGGGAAAGGAGGACCAGGTGCACGTGGAAGAGGGATGGGCCCTGTCCATGGGGAAATAAGTCTGTCTGCACCTGGTGAGATGAGAGCAGATAAAGAGATTATCCAGTGGTGACAAGAAAGAAAATAGGTTAGCTGAATTCCTCTTGATCACTTCTTCTCCCTCAAGACGTCTCTCTGAATATCTTGTCATCCATACGGAGAGGCAGGGAAGAAAATCACTTTTAAAGGTGACCCACAGAAGTAAAACCAGACCAAAATGGTGCTTGTGTGCTTCTGTTGCTCCTGGGTGACACAGGAATTGGTCTGCTGTTTGCACTGTGTGGGTTGTAACATTTGGGAGAGCAGGAAAAGTGGGATTAGAGCTCCAAAGTCTTTTCCATGCTTTTGCTGCTCCCAGCACACAGTGGAGCATCCTGTGACCCAGCTGAAGGTGGGAATAGCGAGGTCAATGGCAGAGTTCTGTCCTGTCCTTGTAGCAAAGACACAAAACTGCAGCTCTTGGTCAATGTTTTTAAAACAGGTGGACTGTATTGGAAAATAAAACAAACAAACACCAATTAAGGGATCTGTTTCCTCTTGGATGTGCTTTTCTTCCACAAGCCTCTTTTTTTTCTTTTCCTTTAAAGGAAAGTAACTATTGAAAAATCACTTTGAAACGTGTTTCATGTTAGGAGAGCAATAATGTAGGTGGTGATTGATAAGATTTATTGTTCCTGGGTTGGTGTTATCTTGTGATTGTGAGGAAAGCTGAATCTTATCTGTTTGGTGCTGTATAAACACTTAACAGACTTCAGAGAGCTTGTAATGTAAGCAGACAAGGAAGGCAAAGCAAGAGAGGGGAAATGTGCAGCAAAGTGCCTCCTTCCAAGGCCACAAACCAGATTTAGGATAAAAACCAGATTTTCTCACTTTGGCCCATTTTTTTCTATTCCATGGGGTATGTTGCTTCTGTTATTCAAATATGGAAAAACCTCTCCTTCTCCAGGTAAATGAAGGGCAAGGAGAATGAGATCAGTCAGAAACTCAGCATACAGGGGGGGAAAAATAATAAAGAAAAGGGATTGTACTGATAAAGGTGCTGGTTTTAGATGAATTCAACATATGACATGCCGTTACTCAATTCACCATTCTGTCTTTATTTCTAGATGCACTAAAGTGGGGAGAAGGATTCAGATGTGAAAACTGCAACCCAACCATGCACTGATGAGGGAACAGCCACACGTACTGGTTAGAAATGCATATTTTAATTCTTATTTAAATATTTGTGTGTTTTGGATGTCGATTTTATTCGCCTCTCTTTCTGAACCACCACAGTTAAAGTCGCTGTAACCATTTTGGACCCGTTTGATGCCATTCCTGTCTGGGAAAAGCTCTCTGTAAAAGCACAGGCAGGTGTGTGGGGATGTGTTTGTGCATGTAGGTATGTTCTGGAATGATTCCCTGTGATTTTAATTCCCTGGAGGATGTCGACATGCTCGCAGAGCTTACAGCTCCGAGGTCAGACGGAGCTTGTTTGTCTCCTCTTTTTGCAACTCAAGCAAACATTCATTTGTTATTGTGTGTGGAGCTGAGCCCCTAAGCCAGGCTTTATCCTGTTGTAGCAACTAATTGGTGAGGAAATTGTGATTTTACATTTTAAAAAAAAACCCTCAGTTCTGGAGAAAAAGGTGCTGTGACCATTCCACCCTGATTATTTCAAGGTCAGTGTCCCATTCTGCTCTCCAGCAGCTGCTGGTGGCCATCAGGGTAGGGAGGGGCTGGATGGATTTCCTTGGATTTCCTAAAAGTGGAAGAGAAATAGCGGAAGAGCAGGACCTTGGTGGTGGCACTGCCAACAACTGTTCATCAGGGAAAAAAAGGCTTTGGAGCCCTGGAGTTATTTATGGCTTGGGCTTCTCCAGGACAGTTTGTTTCCACGGGATTTTCGTGCCCATGGACCCTTCCTGTAGGGAGATGTGCCTGGAAGAAATAATCACACTGCCAAGGGGGTTCTGTCTATTTATTTAACTATTTTTAAATCCTATTCAGAAAAAAACCCCAACAAATCCTCCTGTAATTCTGTTTTCTTTCTGTTTGTGGCTGCTGAAAAGGGAGTCTTGGCTACCAATAGATGCATTTCCCATGAACTTTTATTAACAGGAGCTTCAAGATGAAAGCTTTGCCTAGAATGGGAAATATTTAATTATTATTTAATTAATTTATTTAATTATTTAAAACCATAACTTCCTTTTGAGCTGCCGTTTTTTAGGATTTTGTGTTCTGCTCTCT
This sequence comes from Acrocephalus scirpaceus scirpaceus, assembly GCA_910950805.1. Taxonomy (NCBI): domain Eukaryota; kingdom Metazoa; phylum Chordata; class Aves; order Passeriformes; family Sylviidae; genus Acrocephalus; species Acrocephalus scirpaceus. The sequence continues at coordinate 18,960,816 of OU383782.1, forward strand.
GTCCTTGATTACTGCAGAGAGCAGGTTTCTTTGTATCTGCTGCTGAATTTCATGTTGTGAGCTTTTGTGGTCTGTGAAAATCAGAATGAGAAAGTTATTGACACAATGTAGTTTAGGGTCTTAATAGTTTAGGATGTTTTTAAAAATTCTTTTCTTATACCCACTGAGAAATGGATTTTTTCCATTACAGCCAGCGATTGTTCCAAGTAGAAAATAATTTACTAATTTCTGATTAACCCCAGCTAATCAGGCAGGCTGTGGCATCCAGCTGCTGTGTAAGTCCAGATCTCCATAAAATCTGGTTATATTTTCATTTATCTCATTGTGGGAGCAGCTCTGACCTGAAAAGCTGACTTCCTTGTGTGTTTGTGAGTTAGCTGATAAACTTTCCCTCATTCAAGACCATTCAGCTGGAAAAGCCACCATGGTGGTTTTCTTTTTTGGTCCAGCCACCAAGCTGGCTGGTTTTTGGGTATGAACGAAAAAGGAGAAAGATTTACTCAGCTTTTCTTGGGGGACAATCTGTGTTGCTGCTTCTTGCACATCTCCAGAACCTTCTCCTACTTTTTATCCCCTGAATCTTCTCATGAAGGATTTACTCTGCTTTCTTTAGGGGACAATCTGTGTTGTTTGTCCTTGCACACCTCCAAAACCTTCTCCTACCTTTTATCCCCCCAAAATGTTCTCCTGAAGAATTTACTCTGCTTTTCTTAGGGGACAATCTGTGTTTCTTCTTGCACATCTCCAGAACCTTCTCCTACCTTTTATCCCCCCAAAATGTTCTCCTGAAGGATTTACTCTGTTTTTCTTAGGGGACAACCTGCATTGTTTGTCCTAGCACACTTCCAGAACCTTCTCCTACCTTTTACCCCCCAAACCTTCTCTCTGGGAGGGTGTCCCATGGGCTGAGCTGTTCCATTTCCAGGGAGGAACACTGCAAAGTGCAGGTAAAACATTCCAAGTGCACACTTGAGTAAGCTTCCTGCGTGGAATCACAGAATCATTCAGGTTGGAAAAGACCTTTAGGGCCATCAAATCCAGCTGGCTGCTGCAGCACTGTGAGACCACCACCAACCCGTGTCCCCTTGTCCCTAAGTGCCACAGCCACACGGTTTTTGAGCACCAAGGAAGTCCTGAACTGCTGCAGCCTTTAGAGCTGGAGTTTGGCTGTGCCTGCAGTGTGGATATTTGGAATTAGAGCATTTCTCCCCTTCGGATCCCAACCCAAACCACCCACTCCTGTGTTTTTGTGCTGTTTCCTGTCTGACTGAACCCTTTTCTCAGGGCAGGGATCAGCCTGGTGACCTCCCTGCCCTGCGTGACCAGAGAATGAACCCGGAGCCATTCAGATGGGGCTCCAGACTGGAGTTCATCTGTGCTGCCCCACAAATAACTGCATCTATTAACAGGGGCTTTTTATTTAAATGCATTTCTCCTCTTTGTCAGAGAGAGGAGTTGTAATTAAGATTCCGTGGTGTGATGAACTCCCTATATTTAGAGCGTTTTTGGTGACTCTGTTACCTTTTAAAAGATGTTTGGCAGTGGGAAAGTTGATAATCGTTGATTTTCATTTAAAATTCAGGGCATGATACGTGAGGCTGTGTTTGTGAGCTGGGTACGTGGTGCTGTCATTTTCTACTTGCTTAAAAGCTCCGTAAGTGGTTGAGGAAGCTCCCATCCTGAGGAGAAGAAAGGGCTCATTAAAAGGATTAGCTCGCAGAGAACAAATTAAACTTCAGTGCCCTGCATAAAGATTATAATAACTGTAATAATAAATGAATTAATAATGCATTAAAGGAGAATTCCTCCAGTCAGCTTGTCACACACTTATCCTTGAAAATTGACTTGGGTGAGTTGTGTCACATGAGCTAATGACCTTAACTGATGGATTTGGGATTTTTCCACTCTCCAAAATCCACTCAAACTCATATTTCTGTATTTTTGACAGTTTGCTGGATAGACATGCAGTAAGTTGGGCCATTTGGTGCTGCAAGCTGGGGGGGAAAGTTCTAGTTTTAACCTCAGGTAATCAGAATTGATAAATTCTGAGCACTTGGGAGGGGAAAAATTGGCAATCCAGTGCTGGAGGCTACACAGCTGCATCAGAGGTGAACATCTGGGGCTGATGTGGGACACAAAATTTATATGAAACGGACAGGGAGTAATTTTAGATCAAATATTAGGAAGAAATACTCCCCTGGGAGGGTGAGCAGGCCCTGGCACAGGGTGCCCAGAGCAGCTGTGGCTGCCCCTGGATCCCTGGCAGTGCCCAAGGCCAGGCTGGATGAGATTTGGAGCAGCATGGGACAGTGGGAGGTGTCCCTGCCATGGCAGGGGTGGAATGAGTTGGGCTTTAAGGTCCCTTCTAACCCAAACCAGTCTGGGATTCTATCTGGGGAGCATCCACAAATCCAAAGGTTTTGTTCCCACTTTTATAAATATGAGATTATCAGGGTTTAGGAATAAATTATCAAGTTCAGCACTGAAGTAAGAGCATCCATAGGGTTTTAGCTGAGGAATTGTAGGTGCTGAGGCATCTCTAGACAGCAGAAAAATGAGAGTTTGGGGATTTCTGCAGTCTCCCCTGGGTAAGGGCTGAGTTTTAATGGTTATTACACCGGGGAAAAATCGAATTAAGAGAATTGATTATCCAGACATGGTAAGCCAAAGCTGGTTGTAAAATGCATCTTTAAGCACCTGGGCATCTTTAAAATTAATCCATTTTTCACTCCTGAATCCCAAACCTGCTCCTCTAAGCCCAGGCACTGCTGAAGATGGAGCTTACATGAGCCATGAGGTGATTGATTCTTAGAATCTTGAAAGAATTGAGGTTGGAAGGGACTTGGGGAGGTTCAAAAAGGGATCTGTGGGCTCCAGAGATTATGGGGAAGTTGCCCAGTTCCTACAGAATCATGGAATGGTTTGGGTTTGAAGTGACCTCAAAAATCATCTCATTCCAACTCCTGCCATGGGCAGGGACATTTTCCACCAGCTCAGATATCTCAGTTTATAATGATTCTGTCACACTGGTGCTTCTCTGTGCCCTCAGTTACACCTGCACACAGGTATTTGGAGGTGTTGATTTAACTCTGAGTTTTGCCTCTGAAAGACATGAAAGTAAATTCCTTCAGGGATGCCTTTTTTTTTTTTTTTAATTTGAAAATAATTGAAAATTCATCTCTAGTGTTCTGTTGCTTTTATTGGAAGGGAATTTTTAATAAAAATCTCATTCAGCATAAAAAGGACAACATCAATGGGGCTCTTATCAGTGCTTTGCATCATGTTAATACCAGAGCCAACAAAGAGTTGTGCAGGTATTATACCAGAACAAAGGAAATTATTCCAGGGATTTCATCGGAGGATATTTGGAGTTTGCTTGTCAAGCCGTGCAATATCTCCTCTGCTTTATTTGCTGGCTGGTGTCAGAGCAGCTGAACAGTTGCTGGAGTTTGCACAGGGATTCTTTTCTCTCTCTGCGCTGCTTTGCTTTGGCACATTATTTGATCCACGCCAGGAAAACAGTGAGATATCAAATACAAGTGAAGCATTAATACCTGGAATTGTTACAGCTCTGAGCAGTGCTGCCTCTGCATCATTTAAAGTGGTCACTCGGGGTGCTGCAAGCACAATCCTCTTTTTCAGCCTTCCCAATACAGACTCAGCAGTGAGTTGTGCTGAATTTTGGAGTAGAGCAGGTGCCTGGAGCATGGATAGCCCGGGGCTGGCAGGGGATATCGAGGGAAGCACATTGTCAGAGCCAGGACATCCCTCTGGCTGCCCTGGGTGGACTGAGACCCTGGCAAGGGGTCCAGAGACCCTGGCACAAAGTCAAAAATACCAAAGTGCCTTCCATTTTAGCCCATGGGAGCAGTTACCAACCTTGTATGAAGAATTACAAACCACAAGAGTTTGATCAGAGTAATAATTAGCTCATTACCGGGTGATAATGTAGAATTTTGGGGTTCATAAAGGAGGTTCAAGGAGGCAACATGGAGGAATCTGGGTGTGCCCCTGTCCTTCTGCTTCTTCTTCTTGTCCTCCATCTCCTGCTGTGGTGGTGGCACTTTTGGATTGGTTTAGCACAGAAGTGCACTGTCTAACACAGGTGATAGGTATTGGTATCCTACTATAAACACAGATCACGGAATATTTGGTATAAAAGATTACAGCCTCCCTCAGGGTGCTCAGTTGGGCACGAGCAGCACTGCAGCAGCACCCAAGGTGGGTGAGAACAAAATGTACCAGATCAGAAACAATAAACAACCCTGAGAACCTGAACTGACACATCCCGACTCTCTCTGCTGGCACCGGGGCTTGGGACAAGGACTTTTAACAAACATCTCGGGGGTTATCAGCCCAAGAACCAAGAGCACAGCTCTGCCTGCTGGGCTGGATCTGCTCCTCCAAACCTCCCTGACTCCGCTCTCAGGGCAGCAGAATAGTGGGGTGTTCTTAAATTTCCAGTAACGAGGCTGTGCTCATTAGCGCTCTCATCAAATGGCTTTCAGTTGCTATCAGTCTGACTCGGATTTGAATTGATGACCTTGAGATAAAAGGCTTTTTATTCTATTACCCATCTCCTGAGCCATCAAGTCTTTAATATGCCGTGTAAAATCAGTTTTCAGATGGTGTTGCTTTTATATAATATCGTCATTTGTTTCTAATGATGTCTGATTTTGGGTGCTACAAGCTATAATTGTGCACAATAGTACTTTTGTTATTCCTATTATTTCAGATTTATCTGCTGTATTACCAGACACTTGTAGACACAGAGAAAATAGATTGGTAATAGAGTGTAATCCAGTTTTATATAAACGAGTTAATAAAATCACATAAAAACACAAAGTTGAATTCAGCATCAGCAAAGCTCATGTGTTACTTCAGTAAATTGAGGTATAAAATTCTGCTTTGATGCTGAAATAAGCTTTACTGCATAGTGCTATATGGGACCAGCAAATGTATGGAAAATTAAGGAAAAATGAGTAAGGATATGTAATATAAACACCACAATGAAGGAAGTTTATTACGTGCCACCCTTTTCCTCCTGAAGGCTTTTCCCTGAGGATAATTTGGAGAAGATCATGTTAAAAACCCAATGTACACAAGCGAGCTTTTCCCAGTTTGTTTTGATGTCACTGTGTTTGTTTGAAGAAGATGAAACTGGGGTGAAGAGGTGCCTTTTAGGGGGAGATGCTTTGGGAACTCTCAGGTAGGGACAATTTATTGTCCATGGTTGAGCTGGCCCAATATGAATTTGAAAAGGAAGATACTACAAGGCTGCTGCTGCAGCAGTTGGTTGTGCCAAATTAAATGGTTTTGTTCCAGAGGAGATAATAACATTTTATAAGATGTTATTTATTGGGTTTCAACGCTAAAAAATAAGGGGTGGAATGCAAATCTGGCACAAATTCTTAGGGGTCAGCCAGCTGAGCCCTCTGGACCCCAGCTCATCCCCTGCCTCCAGCAGGAGTGGTCATGTCAAGGTCATTTTAGAAGCTCCCAGCACTGGGTCACAGCAGCTTTCTTGGAGATAATTCATGAAAATAATTAACTGTATAGCTCAGACAGCTTTCCATACTATCCGTCCTCAATTTCCCTCTCAGTGAATTAAGGCAGCCTCCAGTGGTGTTCCCAAAGTGGAGCTGATTGGAGCCTTCTTAATTAAATGCTGTCATGTGCTGGATATTGCTGCCATGCCCCTTTTCCAGCCCTGTCTCTCGATGGAGAGAGCAAACATCCTCCTTCTAGGTCATGTTTTCTGAATCTCACGTGGATAATTACCTCCTGTGTCCTGTGGTTAACATCTGGTAATATTCCCCCAAACACCTCTTGTGTCTGGCAGCCTCTCCTTGCTGACTCACGTTTGGGTTTTATCCTTTCCAACCTCTGTTCCTGCTGCCTGTCTGAAAAAAATCCCATATTTTAAAGTTTGCCCTTGGTTATTCCCAAAATAAGTATTTTATTTATTTTTTAATTTTTATTAAATTTTCTTCATTATTTCAGATTGGTTTTCACCATCAGTGTTGTCCTTTGGGCTCCTGGTGAATCCCTCACACTGTGTATGACCCATGAAAATATGGGGCCAAGTCAAAACCTGTGCAGGTGTGCTGGTGTGGGCTCTCAATTTGGGAGTGGACAGACAAAAATTAATCTTTGAGTGTGTTTATTGTCAGTGTAAACTCAGAAGTTGTTGAATGGACCTTATGGTGACAAACATATTCTGCTTGTCTATTCAAAATGTGTCACAGCTAATTCCCGCCTGTGATAGGGTAATTATCCTGATTTAAAAAAAAAAAAAAAAAAAAAGAAAGATGAGGTTGACATGATTAGAACTTCACATCTTGGCAGTTTCTTCTCACTTTATATTCCTGGAGGCACTTCTGATTTAATTGTTTATTCATTTGTTCCTGGGTCTTCCAGTGATCTGAATTTGGGCTTATGGAGACCTCCTTTTTCCCATTTGTAAAAATAGCTGCTCTGTTTGACCATCTCTTGCCTTCAGTCTTTTAACTTTTCAGTGCTAAAAACTAGTTCCTGGTAGTTCATAGAGAACTTGAGCAGATTCAGAAGCATTTCAAAAGGAATTTAACCCTTAGTGACTTTTCCAGCTGTATCTCACCCACACAGTCCTCAGCTCTCTGCTCAGGTTGTGGTCCAAGCTCCAAGCTAAAATGAATCCTCTTGAGGGTCTGGTCACTGTAAAACATCTTTTTGTGAAGAAAGAGGTTAAAAAAGATGTAGAAAATGCCAACCTTTTGTGATTTGCAGCTCTTTCTCAGGGAGATAATGGACTAACGTTGCCCTTTACCTTTACAATCCCTTTTTGCAGGCAAGGTAGGAAGAAGGGATCTCGTCACCAAAAGTAAAAGGTTCTTTTTAAGTGACCATCTTTATTTTCCTTTGATTAATCGTGGTTAATTCAACAACTGAAGGGTTAGAAAAACTCATTAGGATTTATATGAATGACTTCTTATTGCTTAATTAGTCTTCATTAATTGGATTGGAGGACTTGAAGATCCACATTTCTGCATTACTCATCCAACCCACAATAACCAGGCAGCTTTATTATTATTATTATTATTATTATTATTATAAATGCACTGCAGGTGTGGTTTGTTCTCCTGTTGCATTTCCTGCCCTTTTTTGCTGTCCTGGTGTCTGATCCTCACTCAGGTCCAGGTCAGCCACTCTGAGAGGAGCAAATCCAGTTTAACAGCAGCAGCAGGAGGAGGAAGAGTTGATTTGGGGCAGCTCAAGCATCCAACACAGAGGACTTGGAGGGGTGGGAAGGGTTAAACTGGAAATCTCTCCCATCTTGGTGTGCACTGGGATTTTTAGAGCTTGGCAGCACAGCACTGTTTCCCATGATGATAGCAAAAGGCATATTGGAATAATAAATACATGGTAAATATGATAAATGTATTTAAAAAGGGTGATAAATGGCACATTCTGAGATTCCCTCAAAAAACCTGCAGCCTGGTTTTTTTTGTTATGCTTCAATAGTTTATTGCAAGTCCTGCCCCTGCAGATTTGGAACGTTAATGTATTTCATTCTGCTATGAAGAATATTCCTCCTTTCTGCAGTGCCACCTTCCACTAAGGGATTTCTGAGACAGATGTGATATTAAAGTACCTTCAGTCCTGTGCTTTGGAATAAAGGAAATAATTTAAAAGCAAAAAACAACACAGTACCCTTCAGAAAATGGAAATATAAATTAATTTTCTGAAAGTGACTGAGCTACAATTGAATTATTTTCCAGATTCATTATTTGACAGAATAGCTTACAAAAATGCCAGAGAATGGAAAGTGATTAAAAATGTAAGAATTAATAGCAAAAAGTAGATAAGCAAATGCTGTGTATACAGATTTGCACCCTGTGATGTAAGGAGGATTACAGAATTAATTTACCAATGGCATTTATTTTGGAAGTCAGGTCAGGTAAATAAAATGGTCATAATGAAGTCAGTGGGGCAAACCTAGAAATGTCAGTTGAAGAATAGGAAAAAAAAAACCAAACCCTAAAAACATTTATATTAATTTTTTTCCAGAAATGTTGGTTGAAAAATTGGGAAAAAAAAATTCCTTATCAGGTGTAAAATACTAAATTAATTAAAAATAGGAAGATGATCAGCCTAGAAATTAGGATTGTAATTTTCTCTGAAGTTGTGGTAACTCGGAAGGCCTCAAAGAGAGAGCGTGTGCAGATGGGATTCTGTTGGCACTGCCAGGATTCCATCTGGAGGCAGCAGCAACTGCTGTGGGTGTGGAGGAGCTGCCTTGTTTCCTGATGCTCTGAATCCCAATTCTGACAGTCTGAATCCCAGTTCTGACACTCTGATCCCTCCCGGATCCCCAGTGGGATTCCCTGAGCTGAGGTTTCTCCAGGAAGGCACAACCCAACCGCGCATCTCCGGCCAGGGCAGAGGTGGCAGAGGTGGCGTTGGCCGTTCCCTCCCTGCCCTGGGGACGTGCCAGCTCTGGGCAGCCCCAGCCCTGCCCTGCTGTCCCCAGCCCCATGTGGGGAGCAGTGTCCATCTGTCCAGTCTGTGAAGTGCTCGGGGTGGTGATGAGGACACACTCCCACAAGTTGCTGTTCGCTGTTTGCTCCTCTCCCTGCCCCGGCATTCCCACCTCCTTAGGGATGCCCGGGATGGATCCCTGCTGTCTGTGCCACACCTGTGGGCTGAGGAGACTCCCAGGATTGCACCCTGCCCACCTAAATCAGACACCTGGCTGCAGGAGAAGGGGAACATCTGAACACACCATCGATAGGATTGGGCAGAAGCTGTTTTATTCTTTACATTAAGCTGCAGTTATGGATTCTAAGCTGCTTGTTCATGCAATCATGCATTATTTGATTGGTTCCTCCATCTTGTCCACATGTCCTGCACCCTCTGGAAGTGTGATTGGGCCTCCTTTATTTAGGTTTGGCATTTTTGATAGTCAGTCATTTTCTCAGGCTTTTCTTTTCTTATTTAGCCCTGTTGTTGTCTCATTGACCTTGATGAATCCCTGAGAGTTCTGATAACAAAAGCTACAGGTGGTTTGTTAAGATTGCAAACAGTTTATAAGAAATTTCTGTGCTGGTGCACAGAATGGCCCAGGTTACGCAGACACGTTGCTGCACCTGGAGCAGCAGGAGGCTTGGAAGTCATTGCAGCTCCCATTTGTAAAAGCTGCTCTCTCCTTACAGGGCACCTCACCCCAGTCAGGCCTGACAAATGACTTGGGGGTTTTCTTCAAATGCTGCTGAGCTGTTGACATGTTCCCTCCAAACCCTTCCTGTCAGGCCACATCATGAATTGCTGCAGCAGAAGTTATTCCTGAGCAGCTCTAAGATGGATCGTTGTTCAGCTGCACCGACAGCCCGTGGGTTTTTAATCTGTTTATTTGGCTGCACCATCTCCTGTGGCTGCCTGGAAATAGGATTTCCAAGCAGGCAGATCTCTCTTGGAGAATTCTCACTTTGCATATTTCCTCACTATTCCATTTGAAAAAAAAAATCAATTTCTTCTTAATGCTTCCATGCCAAGCTTAGCATTTTTTATCCTGCCAAAACCAAAATCCTTGGTTGTGTCTGAGTATGGCAAAGCAGGGCAGTGAGTTATTGCTCAGGGGCCTGATGCATTTTTACCCCTCAGTGGGGTTGTTCTTCTGTCCCTGCACAGGGCTAAGGGCAAGTACAGGACGGGGGCTGTTCAGTGCCTGGAATGATTTGGATGGAATTTATTATCCTTAGCAGGAAGGGCAAAGGCAGTTGCCACAGGAGTTCATTACAAGGGAATGATTTCCATATGTACATTTAGGAAGAGTCAGCCCTAAGTGCTGTTGCCTCATTAAATTCAAGGACTTGGGTCCTTGAATTAGGGTTAAGGTTGGGTTAGGGTTAGGTTAGAGTTAGGGTTCGGGTTGGTTTAGGGTTAAAGCTATGGTTAAGGTTGGGTTAGGGTTAGGTTTAAGGTTGGGTTAGGGTAGTATTAGGGTTGGGTTAGGATTGGGTTAGGGCTCGGGTTGGGTTAGAATTAGGGTTAAGCTTGGGTTAGGATTGGTTAGGGTTAGAGTTAGGGTTAAGGTTGGGTTAGGGTTAGGTTTGGGTTAGGGTTGGTTAGGGTTGGGTTAGGGTTAGTGTTAAGGTTGGGTTAGGTTAGGATTGGGTTAGGGTTAAGGTTGGTTTAGGGCCATTATGGCTCTCCCACATTGAACAACCACAACTTTTCCAAAGGCTCCTCTCCCTGGAATTTTCTGCCTGGCAGGCAGACACCTGCCAGATGCTTCAGAAGGAATCCTGAGTGGATCCCTTCACGGGCTGGGGGCTGGAGCTCTGCTGGCTGTGGGACTGGGGCTGCTGGAACGTCTGAGGGCACTGGGACGGGGCCAGGGTGGATTTTTCCTTGGAATAGGCTGCTGAGGAATAACCACCATCCTTCCTGGCGGTCAGTTAGCGCTGGCTGGAGCTGCCCACGAGGTCTCTGTGGTCACAGCACGAGTTGTGTCGAGGGGACACCCACTAACGAGGGACTCGGCCCAGAGACAAAGGGACACTGTCTGTGCTCGTCATCCCTCATTTGGGAATTAATGAACGAGACACCAGGGCTATCAAACCTCCTTCACTGGGCAAGGAGAGCTCTCCACCGAGTTCTTGCTGCTTAAATGATTTCATTTCGGGCTTGAGGGACTCTTTGTTGCTGTGCAGTGGTTCTGGGCAAACTGGTTTTGGGGGAGGGATTGATTTTTTTCAAGGATGCTTCATGCCTGCGTTAGAGAAATGCTTATTTTTCTTAATTCTTTCATGAAATCCTGCAGATTAATGATGCAAAAAAGGCTTTTTTTGATCATCTGTTGAGCTGCTGTGTGCGTCCCCACAGGGTGGTTGTTTTCATTAACCAACTCGGGTTTACAGTTCTACGATGCAGATTTATGTTAAAAAGTTAATAATAACCCTAGAGCACAAAACAACAGGGAAAGTAATTCTCTCCAGGTAATTAAAAATCGAGCCTTACAAAACAAGATATTCTCTAACCTGTGAACCTAAAAGGCTCTCTTGGCTTCCTGCTGGCTGACACCCAGAGCTGGTGCCTGTTCTGCCCTCCCCAGCAGGCAGGAGATACTCCTGGGTTACTCACAGCCCCTGCTCTGCACAGCCTGCCTGAGCTGCCAGCAAAATGCGCTGAGATTTGCCAGTCAGCTGCTCTCAAACTGAATTTGCAATGTCTTTTTTCCTCAGTGGAAGCACTGGCTGGAGTTCCTTTCTTTTGCAGCTCCCCTGCTTGCTGGTGATGGAGGGGTTTGGATAGTTGGGACAGGCTGCACAAGTGGGAAGAGCCTCATTTCCTCAACAAGTTGTCCCAGAAAAGAGCATTTCTTTTTTTTTCCCTTTGCCAAGGAAAAAAAAAAACAAAAAAACCCCACCCAAAAACCAACCACAAACCAACAACAACAACAAAAACCAAAACAAAATAACCCAAACAAAACAGAAATTCCCACCCCAAAACCGTTCTCATTAATCCAGTCGATTTCAACATTATAACCTTTATCCCCTCAGTCAAGATGTGCAGTTTTTGCCAACCCCTGCTCATCACACAGGATTTTCACCTCTCTCTGAAGGGTTTATATTTGAGTTTTTATCTTTGAGAATCTTGGTGATTTCCTGGGGAAGGGCTGGTTTTGGGGTGTCCCAACACCTCTGGGTGCTGCTGGGGTAGAGATTGGATAATTCAACATTTTTCAGTAAAACTCTGAAAGCCCAGCCTGGCATTAAATAAATTATAATTTCATCACAAAGATGATAACAGAGACATTTTTACTTTTAGAAGCATTTTATTGGGAAGCAGTGGCTTTGCCAAAGATTTCAGCCTTGCCAAGGCACTCGTAGAACACCAAAACAGCCAAAATTCAGAAAGCACTGGCAAAACACGTTACTCACTTTGCAACCAAGAGCAGTTCTGGATGCCACTCACCCAAGGATTTCTCCAGCCTAGGGGCTGGAACACAGACATTTGTCTCCCTCAGGGCTGCTGATGCTTTTGGGAGATTTTTTTGAAGTTCCCATCACGAGCTGCAGCCTTTGGACTCCCTGAGGATCGCAGCCCTGAAACTTCATTTTCCCTTCTTGCAGGAGATGTTAAAGAGAAGTGAGAGGAGTTGCCTGGTGTTAGGATTTACCTGAGCTTGGGTTTCTTGTGGCATTGCTGATGCTCAAAGTCATTCTCCCATTGCAGAACAGCTGGAATTTAGAGCTGTGCCTGAAGGAAAAGTTCCCCTCTGGATCCCACAGGAGCCAAAACCAAGCTCTGGATGCTGGTGGTGGAGGATGATTGTGCCACAAGGCAGTAAAGGAGTGTTGTGCCACCGTTTTGGGGAGAAATACATCGAGAAAGGATCATGTGTTGAAGGAATTAGGATTTTTTTTTCTGTGTGTGTGAAAGGATGAGGGAATGTTTTGCTGTGGAGTGGTAGAACTGCAAAGAACAGAGACTTTCAGTCTTAAAACATTTAATTAATATCACTGATTCTTCACCTTGCTGTGAGTTAAGTGTCCTTTAGAGACCACAGGTGTGTATTTATCTGTAGAAAGAACAAATATTGTGTTCCATGTGCTCAGGTAGGAGCTCTGGCAGGCAGAGCCCAGGTTGGCACATCAGGGACTGAGCTGGTGTTCATCACTGCTCCATTACTGGGCAGGGAAAAAAATCAGGAACATTATTTTGGTATTAATCTCTCCAGACTTCCATATGAAATCAAACCTCATTTCATTGAGAAGTCCTAACATAAGGAATTAGCTTAATTAATGATTAGGGATTGTTAATTTGTGACAGTTTCTGTGGAGGAGGCTGTCCAGTTCCCTGCTGAGTTGTCCAAATTAGTGACCTGGATGCTCTGGGTATTATTTACTTGTTTTACAGCAAAGATCTCTTTCATTCCTCTTCCCGTGGGTTTGGATGAATCATCAGATTTCTCTGACTCAGTTGGGTTGGGTTTTTTTTGTCTCCAAGTCTGCCACTTTCACCCATCTGCAATCCATTGAAAAGATGGATAAAAGTATTTCCAGGCTTTTATCTCACCAGGAAGCTGCAGAGGAGCAGCAGCTTGGTGACGTGGCAAAGGCAGGTGCACACTGACTTCTGCTAGAAAATTCAGAATAAGTCAAAAATAATTCTCTGTTTGGAAATGTGATTGATAAAAAAGGTGCCATACATCATAAATTGGTGTGGGGTCTTCTGGTGAATCCTGAGACTCTCCCGGAAGGAACTTGGTCCTCTCTGTAATTTGTAGGTTCAGGGTGGAAAAATGAAGATGTGGAAATATTTCAGGATGATCTAAGAGAAATGGTGTGAGAGACTTTCATAGCCTAGGATGCACTTGTTGGAAGTGATCTTAATTAAATGTTAATTATTTACACACTAATTACTCGGAGTTTCATAGCACTTTCAGTAATTTGGTTGTATAAAATTTATTGATAAGCTGATTTTAACGGAACCCCCCCAGAAAATGAAGGCAGGGGTAGGGGATAGGATGCTGGTAATTGCAAAAAAAACCCCAAAAACCACAAAACCACCACCAACAAAAAGCCCAACCAACAAAAAACCCAAACAAGAAAACAACCACAACAAAAAATCTTTGGAAAAGTTTCAGATAATTCTGAGAGTCAGAGACAGGAGTGAGCAGAGTTGAGGAATTAATTTTAAAAATATATAAAATATCATTTGCTCAGCTATAACAGAAGATAGAATTTATGTCTTTCTTGGCCAAGTTCAGCTGACTCCCTTTGAAAGGGGAGTTAATTGAGAATGGGGCAGAAGGACAAACTCAGATATTTTAGGCTTGCCCTTTGCAAGTGCCACATCCAGGAAAATCTGGTGCTAAACGTTTTTCCCCTGATAAACGTGGTTGTGCTGCCATCTGATCCATATTTCCAGCTCGGGGATGTATCACCCTGCGAATTGCAAAACTCGGGATTAAGAAACGCGCCTTGAAAATGTGCCAGCCCCGCTCCTTAAAAGGCTCCCAGCAAAGATGAGTCACTGCTTAAATGGCCACTCCGAGCATCTGCACAGCATTTCAGGTTCAGCTCCCTGGAACTGTCGGGGTTCCTTGGGGAAGCTGCTCTGGGGGGCAGAGGCAGCGGAAATCTGGAGGAAAGGAGGTGGCATCAACCCAGCAGGAGCATGAGGGGACAAGAGAGGTCCCAAAGCCATCCAGAGCAGTGAGGAGGAGAAGCACAGAGGCTGCCCCAGGAAGGTCTGGAATTTCTGAGCTGATTTGGGGGGGTCTCATGGCTGGTTGATGGTTGGTGTCACCAGAAAGGGGCAGATGTGAGATCTTGTCTGGTTCATGGTGGGCAGGGCAGGGTTTGGGAGCTGTGGTGGTGTCAGAGCACCTTGGGGAGATGTTTGTGATGTGTCCCCCCAAGACTGAGTTGGTGATTTTTGTTTTTTGTCTGTCTCCCCAGCTTCTCTTTGTCTCTTTGCAGTTGTGTAGCTCAGAGCTTTGGTTGTTGCACATCTCGGTGTAAGGTCAGGATTTTTGTGTATAAAGGCAGGATTTCTCAATTCCAGACTTAGCCCAGATGTTTTGTGGGTTTTCTTGTTTATGTTATGATTTTTTTTCTTTCTTTCTTTTCTCTTCTTCAATCTCCTAACAAACCCAGCTTTCCCAATCTCTCAGCTGTGCCCTGTGTCCCCTCACAGCTGCTGGGCAGAGCTGAGACATCTGAGTTTATTCTCAAGTACCTGCTGCTCTCTGCTTCCTAAAACACACCTAAAACAGCCTTTACTGGAACAATTCCCTTCACCTTTTCTGCCTTCTGGGTCAGAGAGGAATGAGATTTTTAGCCAGATGTTTGCTGAACCTGATGCTCTCCTTTTCTGAGTGTGTCTGATACATTTGAGCTTTGAAAAACTCAGATTCAGGTGCTTAGTGGGGACTTTTCAGAAAACTCTTGACTTCCCCTGCTGGAAATCAGATTCTCCTCAGCACTGCTTGGATTTTTAGGTGTCCCCCCACAACCATTTGGGAGGTTGAACACTCCCAGCTGGCACTGGAGGTGCAGCCCCCAGGGCTGTGCAGGCGCTCCCAGCTAATGAGATTTGGCTGCTCTGGGATGTGCCAGGTTTGGCCTGGCAGTTTTGTTTGGTTTTTTTTCTCTTTTTTTTTTGGCTCCTTCTGAGGGAAAGCATCTTCTTTCTGTCTCTGTAATAAATGGGGACAGCTGCACATGGAGGCAGTGCCCTTCCAGATCCTGCAGATTTATCCAAACCGTGCTGGAGTTTCTTGCAATTCCTTCTGGAGGTGAGAGTCGAACTCTGCTGGAATCTCTTGCTAACTTTGATTTTACCTTAGTGCTGATTCTGCTTTTGGCTCTACATGGACAGTAAGCAAATGTCAATTATTTTTTTCTGACAGGGGTCCTTGTCTGAAAAAAGGACTTTTATCCCTTGTAGGGATAAAAGTTTCTGATTTTCATCAGGAAAAATAATGATAGGACAAGGGGAAATGTTTCAGACTGAAAGGGAAGAGGATTAATGGGGTATTGGGGAGAAATTCCTCTCTGGAATGATGAGGAGCCCTGGCACAGGTTCCCAGAGAAGCTGTGGCTGCCCTTGGTAATCAGAATCTGTAAATCCTGAGCACTCGGAAGGGGAAAAATTGGCAATCCAGTGCTGGAGGCTGCACAGCTGCACCACAGGTGAACATCTGGGGCTGATGTGGGATACAAAATTTGTGTGAAAGTGACAAGGAGTAATTTTAGATCAAATATTAGGAAGAAATACTCCCAGACCCTGGCACAGGGTGCCCAGAGCAGCTGTGGCTGCCCCTGGATCCCTGGCAGTGCCCAAGGCCAGGTTGGAGCAGCCTGGGACAGTGGGAGGTGTCCCTGCCATGGCAGGGGTGGTACTGGATGGGATTTAAGGTCTCTCCCAACCCAAACCATTCCGGGATTCTGTGCCACATTTAACAGGATGTCCCAGCTTTTTGTCATGAAAGCTCAGGCTAAAAGAACATAATATGTATATATATATATATTTTAATATTTTCTATATCCTTCTTAGATCTTGTTGATTTTTGTTTCTGTTCTGTTTCTTCTCCAGTGTTATTTTTTGTCTCCTTTTTACTTCTTTTTTGTTTCCCTTTCTTTTTTTTTTTTCCTTTTTGTGCAAAGTCGCAGGTTTCCCTAATCTGTGAGGCACACACCAGAATTTTCAATTAATTCATTTACTTCTCTCCTTTGCCAACTGCATTTTTTGTTGCTCCGTGTCATTACCAAGTTTTGTTCTTCCTCCTCCCTCCAAGCTTTGCTCCACCAGAACTTCCCAGCCCATCCAGAGCATCCCTGCTTTATAATTATTTCACATTTCTTTATGGCTTCTCTTTAGGCAGGGGAATTGCATAAGTTAAGGTGAATAATACTAATTATTTTGGATCTGTCACTGCACGACTGATGATGAATAATGCAGATAACTGCTCTGCTGCTGGGTGCAGTTGTTGGGGAGTTTTGCCTTTTTCTCCTCATCACCTGCCTTGAAGTATTGTGACATTGGGTGACACGGACAAACCCAGGTTCTGTAATTAAGGATTATTTTAATGATCCTGGAAAATACTCAATTTTGCGTGTTCTTGTGGTTTAAATGTGGTTTAATCAGTCCTCCAGTTTTCCTTTCTGCTCAGAGCTCTGTGACATTTCTCCAAAGGAATAACAGGATGAATATTCTCCACGTGAATATCAGGATAAATCTTCTGAATGCCCCACATTGGCATGTTTAGGTTTTCATATTAATGATGATAATTTTGTGCATTAGATCAATGAATTTTTCCCATCTATCTGTGGAAGGCCTGGCAAATACCATTGAGGAGGGAATTTTAGTGCCTATGGATTTGACTTTCCTCATAGAATTCACCTTCTTTTCCATGAGCATTGGGGTGATTGGGATTTTTTCCCACTGCTGCTTCCATAAAAGAAGCTTTAATTCTCTTTGTACAGGCTTTTACAGATGAAAAAAAAAATAGAAATTTGAGTTTCCTAATAGAATTCTTTTCCATGAGCATTGGAGTGATTGGGATTTTTCCCCACTCTCACTTCCATGAAAGAAGTTTTAATTCTCCTTGTACAGGTTTTTGCAGCTGCAAAAACCAGAAATTTGACTTTCCTAATAGAACTCACCTTCTTTCCGTGAGCATTGGGGTGATTGGGATTTTTTCCCACTCCTGCTTCCATAAAAGAAGTTTTAATTCTCCTTATACAGGTTTTTGCAGCTGCAAAAAAATGAAATTTGATGAAAGCAGTGACTGAAGCCATGGGTTCCTCACCCCTTCCTGGCACACTCTGCCCAGAATCCATGGAATATGCACAGGAAAAGCTCGGCTTAGGCAGGATCTTCTTTTCCCCCAGAGTTTGCCAGCAGAGCTGCTGCTTGCCTGGCTAAAGAAAAGCCATTTATGAGTGCTGGGTGAGGAA
The DNA here is from genome assembly GCA_910950805.1 of Acrocephalus scirpaceus scirpaceus. NCBI lineage: Eukaryota > Metazoa > Chordata > Aves > Passeriformes > Sylviidae > Acrocephalus > Acrocephalus scirpaceus. Next base: position 18,978,269 of record OU383782.1, read on the forward strand.
TTTGTGAATATTCAGCTCATCTGTCTGAGCTCTCAGAGCCCTGTCCATAACTGTCCAAACAGATATTTTCAGACTGGATTTGATCCCCTTCAGGCACCGAAACTTAAGAATTTAACAGCTTTTTTTTTGTTGGTTTTTTTTTTCTCCCCTCCCACTTTTTTTCCCCCCTGTTGCTGTCTAATATTAAAATGCTGCATCTCGTGGTAGGGAAGTCAGCAGGGATGCTCCAGCTCAGAGGGGATGTTAATTATCAGCAGTGCAGGTTCCCAAACCCCTCTTGGATGGGCTGAGGCTGCTCAGATTTGTTCTGGCAGCAAGGAAAGCTCAGCCTCATATTCAGAGCTGATTCCTGGAAAAGGAGGGCACAGGAATCCAGCTCTTTCCCAGAAGGGAAGGTTGCAAGGATGATAAAAAAGGTGATTTTATTCTGTATTAGACTCGGAAATAAATCTGAATATACTTTGGCTCAGTGTTGGTGATGCCTTGGGAAGGCTGAGCTGGAACAGAGACTGGACAGAGCTGGAGAATAAAGCAGGGATTTATTGAAAGGCCTTTAGGGGACACCTTGGGCAGGACAGGGCCTGGCCAGGGCTACACCCAAGGGGGACCCAAAATGGGCACAAAATGGACCCAAAATGGACAAAGAGTCACAAGGTCTCACACTTTGATCAGTTTTGCTCCATTTGCACATTGGGGTTGAATTGTCCAATCCCAGCTCCAGGCTGTGAGCTCCCATCCTTCTTGTTCCTCCCTCCAGCCACCCTTGTTTGTGCTGTTGGGCTGAAAGTTGTCCTTGGTGTGCAGCAGGACAAGGATTTGTTTTGTGTCCCTGCTGTGTGCAGAGAGCTGAGTGACCCTGACTGTGAGCTCAGAGCTGCACCCTGGGCACCACAGAACCTGAAATACATGGAAAGATAAAAATGAAGGCATCACAGCTTTCTCAGAGTGTTTGGGAGTAGGAATGGTGCATTTCCAGCTGAAGTTTTCTTCCTCACTTGCAGGTGATAAGGCTGTGGAAAAGGACCAGGAAAATGAAATTGTTTGTTTGTTGATTCTTCCCCTAGGAGAATCCTTTGAAATTTAGCAACCCAACTTCCCAGAGTCACAATTCCCACTCAGGGATGATGTCTGTTGCAGTTAAAGATCACCTTGGTGTTCCCAGAAAGGAATGAACTCAAAATATATTTATTGACTGTATGGCTTGAATTCAAAGATCTTTAAATGAGAAAGAAGGAAAGGAAAGACGAAAGGGGAGGGGAGAGGAGAGGAGAGGAGAGGAGAGGAGAGGAGAGGAGAGGAGAGGAGAGGAGAGGAGAGGAGAGGAGAGGAGAGGAGAGGAGAGGAGAGGAGAGGAGAGGAGAGGAGAGGAGAGGAGAGGAGAGGAGAGGAGAGGAGAGGAGAGGAGAGGAGAGGAGAGGAGAGGAGAGGAGAGGAGAGGAGAGGAGAGGAGAGGAGAGGAGAGGAGAGGAGAGGAGAGGAGAGGAGAGGAGAGGAGAGGAGAGGAGAGGAGAGGAGAGGAGAGGAGAGGAGAGGAGAGGAGAGGAGAGGAGAGGAGAGGAGAGGAGAGGAGAGGAGAGGAGAGGAGAGGAGAGGAGAGGAGAGGAGAGGAGAGGAGAGGAGAGGAGAGGAGAGGAGAGGAGAGGAGAGGAGAGGAGAGGAGAGGAGAGGAAGAAGCCAATTTTCCCAGCAGAAACATTTACAGTGGGAAGAAATAGTTGGAAAAATTTGATTTTTTAGCCTGAGGCCAAACAGAGCGATCACATATAGGATGAATCAGACGGATTCCATGTACAGAATGCTGGGAAATCTGCTTTGAAGCATTAATCAAAACTTTCATGTTATGATTTTTAGCTTTGTAATTACAATCATGCAGTATTTACCGAGTGTGAATTCTTACATTGCAGGGATTTGTTATCCAATTGGACGTGGGGCTTAATTTAGATTAAATTCAGGAACTCTGTCTGGAAATCACTCTGTACTTTGTGCCTTGTAGGCAGAAAGTGCAGAGGAAGAACGTGAGAAGGAGGAGAGCAAACGAACACCCCAAAATCCACTGATTTTTCTCTTTTAATTAACAAGAAGGGTTCAGGTATGAGAACAGAAACAAATCAGCTTGATGTAAATTCATTGTAAATCAGAGGTGCACTGCAGATACCAAAAGATTAAATACTCCAGGCAGAGTCCTGTGGAAGCTGGGTTTAGGAGCTGATTATTGTGAGGCTGAGCCTAAGTAATAAGCATGAAATATTAATTAGGCTCCTGGTATCTCATGAAATAAAGGTGCTTTAGCGTTAAGAAATGAAATTGAACCAGATTTAGAAGAAACATTTCAAATTATTTTGTGCGATAAGCTAACACAAATATTGACTCCCTGGTCCATTAATGCAAATAAATTAAATTATTAAGGATTAGTGGCTGGGTTAGTCTGGAGAGAACCCAAAGCAGGAAGGTTTAACCTTTTCCCTGCTCATCCCTGACACTTGGGGTAGGCAGCACTTGTGTCTCCTGCACTGGAGCACTGCTGCTCTGCAGGGAAGCCTTTGGTCAAATGAGTCCCTAATCTTTGATAATGTGCTCTCCAGAGGCTCCTGTGGTTAAATGTTCTGATAAGTAATAGGATATGCAAAGCAGCTCTGCCCTGGTAGGGCCTGGACATCATAAATGATGGAGGTACAGCAGGGAAGCTGAAACCTCCACTGGCAGAAGTGTGAAACTGAAACTCAGATGTGTTCCAAGGCCTGGTTGTCCCCACTGCTGCACTCCTGAACTCTGCAGGGTTTTGTTTCTGGGTCCTGGTGGGATGAGAGAGGGAAAAGCAGCAAAAGAGTGAGGAACAGGGAGGGCTTTGACTCCTTGGGGTGAATCCTTGGGCAGGCTGAGCTGGAACAGAGACTGGACAGAGCTGGAGAATAAAGCAGAGATTTATTGAAAGGCCTTTAGGGGACACCTTGGGCAGGACAGGGCCTGGCCAGGGCTACACCCAAGGCAGACCCAAAATGGTCACAAAATGGACACAAAATGGACAAACGGTCACCAGGTCTCACACTTTGATCAGTTTTGGTCCATTTGCACATTGGGGTTGAATTGTCCAATCCCAGCTCCAGGCTGTGAGCTCCCATCCTTCTTGTTCCTCCCTCCAGCCACCCTTGTTTGTGCTGTTGGCCTGAAAGTTGTCCTTGGTGTGCAGCAGGACAAGGATTTGTTTTGTGTCCCTGCTGTGTGCAGAGAGCTGAGTGACCCTGACTGTGAGCTCAGAGCTGCACCCCTGGGCACCACAGAACCTGAAAAACATCAAAGCCCAAACTGGAGGCATCAGGGTGAGGAATTGGAGAGGAGTGAGTGGTGCCAGGGAAGGGGACACTGCACTGAGCAGAGGATGATGCCAGTGTGACTTTATCCTTTTTGTCAGACCTCTTCCAGGAGGAGGGAATCCCTGGGAGAGCTCTGTGTTGTGTCACTGTCACTGCCTGCTCCAGGAAGGGCAATTCTGGATTTTATCTCAGCTGTTTTATGGCGTGAGCTTTGCTGCTCCTATCGGTCCCTGCAGCCTGGAGCTATGGCTGGAGCTCCTCTGCGCGTCCTCCCCCAGATCCCTGGGAGCAGCAGGGTGTGAGGAGCCTGAGTGGCAGGGACTGTCCCTGATGTCCCCTCAGCTGCCCTGGGGTGTGGGTTTCTTATCTTCTTTTCTTCCTGTTAGGTTAGAGCCAGGATTAATGCATGGGAGGTGCAGTTTTTTGTTCAGGCTCAGTGTTTATTAATTCTTATCCACAGCACAGTCTCATGAGTTGTGAGCTCTAACTAGCAAGGTGGCAAATGGATGCTTCTAACTCTTCCCAAGGTCTTCTTAAGCATAAATTATCCAATAACAAGGTGGCACCAGTATTATTTATGCTTTTAACCCAATAACTGACCACCTTAGGTCCACAATACCAACCTTTTCACCCAATTTGAAAAAGCCACCCAAACCCATGAAGAGGAAGGTGAAAGAGGTAGAACTTAGCCAACCCCCCAAACCCTCCATACTGCTTTATATATATTACTATATACTAAAAGCTTAAAATCCAAGTTTCCAGGTTTCCAACATGAGGGGTGGGAGCTGAGTGCCCACAGAGGAGCAGATGCTGTGCCCTGCTCAGGTCTCCAAAGGGCAGAGTTCCATTCTTCTCCCCTTGCTGAACACCCTGGGCACTTACTTGTTACATTTATTTGGGGTTTGCACAGTTAAATTCATCATTTTTGCAGGATCTGTCAAAGGATCTGTCACTTTGACAGCTGCTGTCAAAGTGTCTTAAGCCTCTGTGTCACAGTTGTGAGCTGACACGAGGCTGATTCCAGCATCCTTTTGTTTGTAATTAAAAGCCTGAAATTCCGGGAAAATTTGGAAAAAATGCACCCCAAAATAAGGCTTGAATGGTACTTTAAGGCTATGATTTAATGTGCTGATATTAGAACAGACCTGTGTATCCATGGGAATTCCAGGGATTACACTCACTGCACACAGGCCCCTTCCTGAGAGTGGTATGAGCACAAGCAGGTGTCCAAAAGATGGAAGGAGAAGGTGCATCATGGCACAGAAAAGTTCAGTAAGATCATGTGTAAAGTCTGTCAAAGTTGCAATCTGAATTTCTGCCTCCTGCCCAAGACCATCTCCTTAACTAAAGACACCCCAGCGATTGGGAAAGGGAAGGGCTGCAGTGGCAGGGTCAGATTTGAGATTTGCAATCCACATCATCCTGCCCTGAGCTCCTGTTCCACCCTCACAAACTCCTCACAGAGAGCAGAGCTGTGCTGCTTTGGGGCTGAGGCTGCCAGAGCCCAAGCCCAGGCTGCCCTGGCCCTCAGCCCTGGCCCAGCAATTTTCCTCCTGCACCACAGATATCGTTAAGAACCGCCGGCCCAATTTCTTGTTTCATTACGGATGACAAAATAAAACATTAATAGGTTTTTTAATATGAACTGGGAGTTAAATATTCATTATTTCTTATTACTTCAATGTCACTAAGCCTTTGATGTGCTGGCAGCTCAAAATCTCCTCTCCCTGCTCTCCACTTGTGTCCTTTTAGCTGCGGAGTGTGAAGGGCTTTGCTTGTGGCTCCTTCCAGGGCTCAGCAGCTCCTGGGGCTGTCGCTGATGGATGGATCTGGGATGGGATCTGGGATGCATCCTCAGCTCCTGGCTGAGCTTTGGCTCTGGGCTCGCTCCTGGCTAAAGCCAGGCCACTTGTCTGTCACTTTGTTTGTCAGTGTCACTATTTGTGTGTCGGTGTCACTGTGTCAGTGTCACTGTGTCAGTGTCACTGTTCGTGTCAATGTCACCACGTGTGTCAGTGTCACCACGTGTGTCAGTGTCACCACGTGTGTCAGTGTCACCATGTGTGTCGGTGTCACCACGTGTGTCGGTGTCACTGTGTGTGTGTCAGTGTCACTGTGTCAGTGTCACTGTGTGTGTCAGTGTCACTGTGTGTCGGTGTCACCGTGTGTGTGTCAGTGTCACAGTTTGTGTCAATGTCACTGTTCATGTCAGTGTCACCGTGTGTGTCAGTGCCACAGAACTGTGGTGTGGCTTGGAAGGGGCCTTAAATCCCACCCAGTGCCACCCCTGCCATGGCAGGGACACCTCCCACTGTCCCAAGGTGTTCCAAGCCCTGTCCAACCTGGCCTGTGTTTAAAGTCCATGGAATATTGAGGAATGGCTGTGTTAGGAGGGAAGAGAGTGCCCTGGGCCAGCCCTGGGCACTGAGGGTGGCAGGAGGGAGCAGGGAAGGGGATGTCGTGTCCGTGATGAAGCAGCAGCCAAGGCAGGAGGGGTGGATTTACATTTTGTTTCTTGGAGCTGTTTATATCCTCTCTTTCACCTTCAGAGCCCCCTTGTGTGTCTGGATTGTTCTCTTACTCCTTTACAAACCCAAATCATCTTCCAGGCAACTCCTGAATCTTCCCCTTCAGATTTAATACTTTTGTGCTGTCATGTGCTGATAGAATCACAGAATGATCTGGGTTGTGAGGGACCTAAAGATCATCTTCTCCCACCCCTGCCATGGCAGGGACACCTTCCACTGTCCCAGATTTCTCCAAGCCCCAATGTCCAACCTGGCCTTGGGCACTGCCAGGGATCCAGGGGCAGCCACAGCTGCTCTGGGCAACCTCAGGGCCTCACCAACCTCTGAGTAGAGAATATTTTCTTTATTTTCTTTCTAATGTCTAATCTAGCCCTGCTCCTTCTCAGTTTGAATCCACCCCCCTCGTGCTGTCCCCACATGCTCTTGCAAATAATCCCATTTGTTTCTAAGTGAGTGTGTTCAAATGTTGACTGCCCGCTGTCCTTTAATGCCAGATATTTTCCAGAAAAATGACATTTGAATGCCATTTGCATTTCTGTGGCAGTTTCCCCAGAACGGGAGCAGAATCTCTATAACTGTGTGTGAAATATTTGTGTCTTGCCCTTACTCAGAGCTTAGTTCACACCAAGATATCACAATTTTAAGTTGTGTAACTCTCTGAGGGTGTGGGCTTAGTTCTGCTGAGGGAAATAAGCAGCACTTTGAAAATCAGGATTGAAAAGAGGTTTTTGTAAGACGGGGAAAAGGTGTAAAAGTTGATTTTATTTATTAAGTATAACCATGAATTATGAGTTTTGTGTACATTGGTCTGTTATTATAGATTCTTGTCATGGAAGTTGCATCCTGTGGCTCTGGGCATTTTCAAGTGCAAAGTTCCTCTCAGGCAGGTTAAAGAGAATTCTTTAGCAGAGACATGATCTCCCCTTAAAGAAATCCCACATTCTGCTTTCTGTGTGATTAAATATTTTGCAAAATGATTTCATTTCAAGTTAAACTTGAAAGCAAACTGTTAGATTTGTGCAGGGGCAGGTCTGCAGTGCAGCAGACACCTGGGGAGGGGATTGCTGTTCTCTGGTGGACTGGAGTTTGGCTGTGAGTTGTTAAAAAAAATAGAGGTTGAACAAGTGATAGAATGAAAGATATTTTCATTTCATCCAAAAAACTTCCACAAAAGTCCAAATTCCTGACACAAGTGCTGATTTCTCACTCCTGGGTGTTGTGTTTACAACCTGGAGCAGGGCATGGGTGAATTCAGGGTGTAGGGAGGAGCTGGAACAGCACCAATGCTAGGGACCAACTCCAGCACTTGATGAAAAAATAATACAATCAATTAATAGATAATCAAGAGTTAATAATTGAAATGAACTTGACAATGAGTGTTTTTAATATTTAAACGTTATTCTGATAGATGAAGATGAATCTCAGTATTGCCTGTGTGTCTGGAGGGATGCTGGGGAGAAATTCAAGTCTCCTGAACACAATGGATCTTGAACATCAGCTGATGTTTTGTGCTTCAGAAGATGTTCAAAATGTATTTCCATTGTGCTACCTCCATTTTTACAGGAATTCAGGGAAAAGAGCATCAATATCTGCAATGAAATACATTTGAAAGGAGTTGGGGCTTGCTTTTGATGAGTTTTTGTAGGTTGGTTGGATTTTTGTTCGTTTTGGTTTGGGTTTTTTTGTTGTTTTGTTTTGGGTTTTTTTTTTCCTTTTTTTCCTTTTTTTTTTTTTCCTTTTTTGTTTTGTTTAAAGTGGTTTTGTTGTTGTTTGTTTGGGGTTTTTGAGGGGTTTTTTTTTGAAGTATTTAGAGGATGACAGGGCAGCAGCAGAGCCTGTCTGGGGCCGTGACCGCAGGAAATTTTGGGATATCCAGGCCAGCCTCAGGTGCCTCTGGAGCTGATCCATGGCAGTGCCTGGAATATTTTTCCAGCTTTTCTGGCTGTTTGTGTCAGGATGAGCCAGGCTGGCTCTGACACATGAAATCCCAAAAGAAAGAAAAGCAAACCTGCCTGAAGTTGCTCCTTCAGGTGTAGGAACAGAATAGCTGAAAGATGAATTTACAAAGCCTTGTCTCTTGATTATTCCAGCCATTTCTCCAAAGGTTCCTCAGCACATGTTCATTTGAAATTAGTTTTCTTGCAGCATTTCAGTTCTCTAAATTGCTTCAACTAGCAAAAAAACCCTGGGGGATTGGAATTTTGTTATGTAGTTTATTCTTCAAACCTGAATGCAGGTGTTAGAGTTCCTCACTGGACTGGATTTTTTGCTAACGGCAATGAACAACTTTGGAAAATTCAATAGGCACCAGGTCACCAAAGGGAGCAGAGCATGAACTACATGAGATTATTTTAGAATAAGGAGTAAAGAAGGAAGCATCTTAATCTTGGATTCTAGATTTATATGTGCATGACTTTTCCAGATAATTTTAACCTCATAAATTCATAGCAATCCATAGATTTCAGTCTTGAAACTCAAAGATTTTCCAACTCCTTAGAAAAATCTGTTTCTGTTGTCCTTGTTCCCTTTCCCAGTTCACCTTTCAGCTCGAAATGCAATAATTTATTGGCAGCACTTTGGATTCCAGTAGTTCTTGCTTTATTCAGTGGCTCTGCAAGAAGGGGTTGGATAAAAATTTGGGCTCAGGAGAGAATCCAGAGGTTTTTATCCTCCTTTTGGAGAGGAGCACTACACTCCTTCTTGGAAAGCTGCTCTTCAAGGCATTTATAGGAAAAGGTGGTTGAAATAGTTTGGAAATGAGGAGTGTGGCAAAGGGGGAAGGGACCTGAATCTCTGGGAAAAAATTCTTTATGAAATTGCGCCCAATTTTGTGATCCTTGATTTCTCTCCTGACCTGTTTTAATCTTGTTTTAATTTGGTTTTTTTTTTGTTGTTTTTGGTTGAGGGGATGTTTGGTAATGGAGGTGAGTGTTTACCAGACAATAAACCGTGTAATGACCGTGATTAACATTCACAAAAGGTAATTCAGGTGGGAAAAAGCTCGGCAAGCCTAATAAATGCTTCCACTTAAAATCTGCCTCTTAAATTCTTGAGAGGAATTACACAAACCACAAAAAGAAAACCCAAAACCCACTTTGGGATTTTCAAATTACCCCGAGGATTCGGGTAACCACAGATTACTGGTGGTGTTAATGTGAGCAGAGAATCCACATCCCTGGAAATATTGGTCCCCATCATGTCAGATGCCTGGAGGACCCCGTCCTGCAGGGATTGGGGACTTTGGGCTTCAGCTGCTCAGAGCTTCCAGCCTGCCGAGCCCCGAGGTTTGAAATGAGCTGTGCAGAGTGAAATTTGTGAGTGAAATAGAAATCAGGGAACGTTTCCTGCGCTCTGCAGGAGGCAGAGCTGGGCTGGGCTCTGGCTGGGGTCTGATGCTCAGGCGGCTTTTAGCAGGGACGCCCCTGTGGTGGCTCGCACAAAGTCACCTCTGATTGTCTGTTCTGGGCATGTCATCTGTCACAGCTGCTCTGTCTGCTGGCCATCGATGTCCTTTTGGACAGATTTATGTCACACCCCATCCCTGCACCCTGACCAATATCATAGGAAACAATGAAGGAAGCAGATGCACATTATTTTTTAATTATTATTACTTTATCACCATCTATAAATAATTTCTCTTTTTTCCTCCCTCCAAAACCAGGTTCCTATTTGTTTTCTTTTTTCCTTTTCTTGTTGTTACTCTAATGGGCTGTCTCAGCTCCACAGCCATCATAAACCTTGGCTTGATGAGGCTGCTATGAAACATTTAAAGATTTAAATTATAAACTCAGAGGGGGAAAACCAGTGATGCATGATTAGTTGGAAGTTTTAAACATAATAGTCGTATTTTTCATATGCGTGTACAGAAATGGCTGATGTCAACTGTAATGTGATTTTTAATACATATTAATAGAGTCTGTTGCAGTGTGGATGGTTTGAACACCTTTTGGCAGATGGCTGTGGTATTAGAGAATGCACAATATAAATTAGTCATTTAGGGAAGGAAAACAATGCTCCAGTGCTGAAGGGGGCTCTGCTCAGAGATGTGGTTCCAGCACATCGCTCCTGCAACCAGAAAGACCAGAGGCAGGATTAAATTTGCCAGGGGAATGAAACAAATGAACAGATAAATTCCTGTGTCAGACAGGAGCTGGCTGTTGGTACAGCTTGTTCCCATCCCCGGCTGTGTCTCTGTCCTTTGGCTCCTGAACCTTTAGAGGTCAGAGGGTGCAAAGCCCAGCCTGGGGCTTGGTTCATCCCTGGGAGGGTTTGGAGTGGAGCAGAGCCCCAGGGCTGTGAGATTCACAGAATTTCTAGATTGGAAGAGACCTCCAGGATCATCGAGTCCAACCCAGCCCCAACACCTCAACTAAACCACGGCACCCAGTGCCACATCCAGGCTTTCCTTAAACACATCCAGGGATGGGTCCACCACCTCCCCAGGCAGACCATTTCAGTAATTTATTATTCTTTCTGTAAAAAACTTTTCCCTGATATTCAACCTGTATTTCCCTTGGCACAGCTTGAGGCTGTGTCCTCTGGTTCTGTCAGTGCTGCCTGGAGAAAGAGCCCAAGCCCAGCTGGGCACAGGCACCTTTCAGGGAGCTGTGGAGAGTGATGAGGGCACCCCTGAGTCTCCTTTTCTCCAGGCTGAACAATTCAGCTGTGTTGGACCTGAGGGATGGAGCAGCTCTGCTCTGAGGAAAGGCTGAGGGAATTGGGATTGCTCAGCCTGGAGAAGGCTTTGGGATGACCTAACTGTGCCTTTTGGTGCCTAAATGGGCTCCAAGAGAGCTGGAGAGGAACTTCTGCCAGGGCCTGCAGGGAGAAGGCAGGAGTGAATGACTTCAGACTGAAAGAGAGCGGGCTTAGATGGGACATGAGGAAAAATTCTTAGGGAGGCCCTGGCACAGGATGCCCAGAGCAGCCCTGGATCCCTGGCAGTGCCCAAGGCCAGGCTGGACAGGGCTGGGAGCACCCTTGGGTGGTGGAAGATGTCCCTGCCATGGCAGGGGGTCAGACAAGATGGATTTTAAGGTCCCTCCCAACCCAAACCCTTCTGTGATTCCCTGTGCAGTAACCATCATCTTAAAACTGATGTAAGATGTGAAAGAAGCTGATGGCTGAGCATTGTCTCCTTTTTGTTCCGTGCTGTTCAGAAAACAGAATTAACTGGTGATGAATCCACGAGTCCTGTAAGTGTATTCCCCTTTCCAGGTAGGGGCCTGACAAATGGCAGGGATTTTGAGGGAAATCACTTTAGCAAACGCTAAAGGGCACTCATCTCTGAGCCAGAGTGCAGCAGCTGCTCGGGCAATTTATTGCTGTGCTCAAATTCCTGATCGAGGCGTTTGTTTGTAATCACTGCCTGGTAACCCTGGCCTGGCTGGGGGAGCCTAGAAAGAGATATTTAAAAGCAATCTGCATTTTCTCCCTTGGAAATCTTCAGAGCCATTCTCATTCCTTGAGTTTCCAACGGGAGAGGCAGCAGCTTTTTTGGCTTCTGCTCCATCAGGATGATTGTCAGGGCGCTTAATGAGCTTTGTGCAGAGCCAGCGCTTTCGGAACATATGTGTGCAGCCAGAACCTGGCTGGGCACGCTGCTCCACGGGCAGCCTGGAGCATCTCAGTGCTTCCAGACACCCATTTTCAATCAGGGCTGCTCATCCATCTCGGTTCTTTGGGCTGATAACCCTGAGATGTTTGTTCAAAGTCCTTGTCCCAAGCCCCGGTGCCAGCAGAGAGAGTCGGGATGTGTCAGTTCAGGTTCTCAGGGTTGTTTATTGTTTCTGATCTGGTACATTTTGTTCTCACCCACCTTGGGTGCTGCTGCAGTGCTGGTCATTGTCAACTGACCACCTCGAGGGAGGTTGTAATCTTTTATACCAAATATTCTGTGATCTGTGTTTATAGTAGGATACCAATCCCTATCACCTGTGTTAGACAGTGTATCTCTATACTAAACCAATCCAAAAGTGCCACCACCACAGCAGAAGATGGAGGGCAAGAAGAAGAAGGACAGGGGCACACCCAGATTCCTCCATCTTGCCTCTTTGAACCTCCTTTATGAACCCCAAAATTCTACATTATCACCCATTAATAAGCTAATTATTACTCTAATCAAACTCTTGTGGTTTGTAACTCTTCATACAAGGTTGGTAACTGCTCCCATTGGCTAAAATGGAAGGCACTTTGGTATTTCTGACTTTGTGCCAGGGTCTCTGGACCCCTTGCCAGGGCAGCCAGAGGGATGTCCTGGGTTCTGACCCACCCCACATCGAGCGCATCCCTTTGAGCCTCACTCTGTGGTGAAGTCAAAGTGGAAATGAATTCCAGCACGAATCACGGGGTGTGAGCAAACTGCCCCTTCTTACTGTGTTTTATCTGGAAAATTTGAGAATTGTGCTCCTGTGGCCTTGCTATTTTGGAGTCTGAGAGGATTTTTAGCTTGCTAGCAGCTACTAACTTCTTTCTTAAGAGAAAACTTCTCAACAAGGTTTCTCCTCAAAACAATCTTAAAAAACAATTATTCTTTCTCAAAACAATCTTTTCTAGGTTAGTGGTTTTCTAGGTGTTCTTCTGTTTCTCTAGTTTAACTAATAGGATTAGAGAGGTGTGGTTCTTATTTACTAATCATGCTAAGTCTGTATGGATATACCTTATAAAAGGTGGTAAGAATTAGATAATAAATCTTTCTCTGCTTTTGCTTGCTGGAATATTTTAGAGTCCTTTGTGTTTCTTTTGTGTCCTACAGGGACATGCCCCAAACCTTTGCAAAGGGACTTGGTGAGGCGGGCTGGTGGCTGGTGTGAGTGCACAAGAACAGGCTGCCAGGTTTGTGCTCTGACACGCCGTGTCAGGGCTGCTGGAGATGGAGCCCAGCTCTTTTCAGCAATTGCAGATGGAGTGATGTGTAATTTACTGAGCTGCTTGTTAATTCTGCGAGGTGATGAAATCTCCTGGGCATATAATCACTACAAATGTTTACTTGACTCTACCGCATAGCTTGACATTACACTCCACAAGTTTGCACCTCACTGAAATTACAGCCTGGCTATAAAACACCACCATTAGGCAGCAAAATATTAAAGAAATACGGATGGGACTAAAGGCATTTTAAAAATGCTTTCTGCGCCTTGGAACCGCAGCCATTCATCCCATCTCCTGCTGGTTACACACTTTGTAATCGCTATTGTTTCCACGGCTGGGGTTTAATTTTCCTCAGCACGTTGATCTCAATAACAATCCTCCCAGCAAGGCTGCAGGGGCTGCGGGGAGGCCAGCAGGGAGCAGCCTGACTGACAGATATTTGAAGCTTTTTTGTGGTTCAGGATTAGTGAAACATTTCCCAGGCAGACCTGTTGGAGTGGGTGACACGTGGGATCCTGGCTCTGTCACCTGTAGGGGAGCTGGGGTGGCTTTGGGGTCGGGTTGGGGTCGTTCCTCCCTGCAGGTGACACTTCAGCCCGGGATCCCTGTGGAGCCTGGGGCAGAGGAAGTGCCAGATTTCCAATGAAATTAAAGCCACCCCCTCGCTGTTCATGGTTGAATTGCTGCTCAGGGGCTTTTTGATGCCACAGGTCAGCCCCAGAGTGCAGGTGTGTGTTTGAGCTGAATGTTTTGGGGTGTAGGGGTCACCAGCAGGTGCTGGGTGAGGCTCTGGGGCATTTTCTGCAACACCATTCCCATCTACAGAGCAGCCACAGAATCACTGTCATGCCTTGGGAAGGCTGAGCTGGAACAGAGACTGCACAGAGCTGGAGAATAAAATTGGGATTTATTGAAAGGCCTTTAGGGGACACCTTGGGCAGGACAGGGCCTGGCCAGGGCTGCACCCAAGGTGGATCCAAAATGGGCCCAAAATGGCTGAATGGTCACAAGGTCTCACACTTTGATCAGTTTTGGTCCATTTGTATATTGGAGTTTCATTGTCCAATTCCAGCTGTGAGCTCCCAACCTTCTTGTTCCTCCCTCCAGCCACCCTTGTTTGTGCTGTTGGGCTGAAAGTTGTCCTTGGTGTGCAGCAGGACAAGGATTTGTTTTGTGTCCCTGCTGTGTGCAGAGAGCTGAGTGACCCTGACTGTGAGCTCAGAGCTGCACCCTGGGCACCACAGAACCTGAAATACATGAAAGATAAAGTTTAAGGCATTAACTGAGCTTGGAAAAGCCCTCCAGGATCATCAAGTCCAAGCTGTGTCCCCAAAGCTCTGAGTGCCACGTCCAGGTGACACCTCCAGGGATGGGGACTCCAAACCTCCCTGCCAATGCTTCTCCACCAGGTCTAACAACAGATAAGCCACATTTGCACCAGCCTGGACATTTTCTGGAGTCCTGGATTGTCCCTTTGGGCAGGGAGAAATGGTGCTAGGGACAACATCCAGCTCCTGGGAGGGCTCCTCCTCACCTGCAGATTCCTTTCAGCAGCCCTGGAGCTGCTTGTGCAGTGAGTGAGAGCCGCTCCCAGACGCTCAGGATGCCCAAACTTGTCCTGGACTATAGAAGCTTAAAGTATTTGTTGAAAACACAGATTTCTTTGAGCGTGAAAGTGCTGTCCTTTGTGCCCAACAAGTTTCTGTGAGCCAATTTAAACCTTAGCCAAGCTGAGAATGGAAACAACTTTCACTCCAATAAAGCCAAAGCTGCAAAATTAGAAATGCTGTTACTACAAAAGAAAAGCAGACAAAATTAGGAAACAGAAACTTCATGTGGACCTGGATTAGGAGCTGCTGGAGGCGTTACCTCCAAAGGAGGAATTTTGCTTGTCTTTGCTTTGGTGAGTTCAGCCTGACAGTGCTTGGATTTTGGACAGGTCTCTTGGGGCTGAAAGCTCACCTGGAGATTTCACTCTTTATTTTTTTAATTCTCTGGCTGCTGCACAATGTAAGAGACATTTTAGAACAGCTCTCAGGCTTCCCTGATTCCTGCAGTGATCCAAAGGATCTGTGTGTGTTGTCAGCTTGGATTTACCTGCCTGGTGCCCAGGAGAGTGCAGAGACCTTGGTTTGTGGTGATTGGACCTGAGGGAAGCAGAGGGAATGAGGATGCTGCTGTTTTCTGTTCCACACACAGCATTGCAGTTCTTTGGTGATGTTTATAAACATGTAAATCATATTAATAAACCTCCCCTAGAAGGATTTTCTTGAGATAGGCAACAGAGAGTGGCCCCAGCCCTGTTTTTCTTCACCAGTTGCTGCTGTTACTGGAAAGGCAGCGAGGTGTTGTGGTGCATGAGGGGAATTTGACAGGTTTCCCATGGAAACAGATCAGATTTTTATTTCTCCTTTGTCAGTGAGGCTGATGTCAGTCAGCAGCATCTGTGCTGTCCTCAGAGGATACACCCCCGTGTAGATGGGAGTAAGTGAGGGCTGAGTCCTCCTGTGCCCGGGTACTGAATAGTTTGTACAGTCTTGTCTGCCTTAATGTGTCTTATTTATATATATTTTTAAAAATTGCTTGGTGATATGATAATGGTATTTCTTTTTGAAATCAATTCCCTCAGTGGCTCCAGCCTGGGGAGTTCAGGCAGGTTTGAAATACTCTCAAATGCAGATTTTGCTGCTTTGCTCTCTGATCCCCCCAGACTGCCATTTCCATCGCAGGGTCCCCAGTTCCCTGCTCGGGGCTTTGAGACCCAGGCTCTCTTTCATTCCTTCCCCCCTGAGCTGCTGTTCCAGCCTCACAAATTCTCCCCAGTCCCTGTGCTGCCTGTCTCTGCCCAGCACTGATCCCTGCTGGGCTGTATTCCCGGATTTTGGCGGAACCATCCCTCTCCCAGGATCTGTTCCCTCTCTGCTGGCCGTGGAGCAGCAGCTGCTGTGAGGTCCCAGCCTCCATCCCAGCCCAGCCTGGTGCTGCTGCACCAGCCCCGTTTGCTGCCTGCTCTCCTTTCCTGGGTGCTCCTCTTGCTGCCTCCCTTCTCCTGAAACCTGCCTCTCTCCATCTCCATTTTACACTCCAGCTCCTGTGCTCCTCTGTGCTGCTGCTCCTCAGGATTTCTGTCCCTTCAGCCTCATGGAATCATGGAGAGGTTTGGGTTGGAAGGGATTTAAAGCTCATCCATCTCTGCCATGGCAGGGACACCTCCCACTGTCCCAGGCTGCTCCAAACCCTGTCCAGCCTGGCCTTGGGCACTGCCAGGGATCCAGGGGCAGCCACAGCTGCTCTGGGCACCCTGTGCCAGGGCCCCAGAACCCTCCCAGGGAGCTCATCCCTTTCTGCTCCCTCATTTCTGCATGGAGGGGGACCCCGAGTGTCTGTACCAGCTGCTGAAACAGCTTTGCTCCAAAACCATCACATTCTTCATTTCCCTTTCCTACCTCCAGTGTCCCAGACTGGCTCTGTCCAGACTGGCTCTGATGAAGAGTTGTGTTTGGGATTTTTTTTTCACACTAACTTGGCTCTGCTGCTGCCAGTATGGAAATAGGTGAGAATCTCAGTCACACCTGCACCAGGTAAAAAATGAGTCAAGACACATCTGCTCTGTGAAACATCACTTGGAGCTTTTCCCCAAGCAAGTCAAGCTTCACTGGCATTGGGTCAAGCCTTTAATGCTGTTCCCAGCTGGGAGGAGCAGAGGGAAAAATTCTGTGCACACCAATGGAACAAAATACCCAAGGCTTCCCTGATCCTGCTTGGGAAACACCACAAAGCATCCCTGAGGCATTGCTGGACCTGGCTGCTGACTGGGGAGGAATTCTGAGAGCAGCAAACACATAAGGAACCTGTTTGAAATCCGTATTTCCCAAGAATTCTCTCATTCACGTCATGAAACTCACCTCCATTTCCTGCCTCTGTGCAAACCTGCTTAGTATGGGTTGTGCTATCATTTACCTGATCTGCTCCTCTGTAATTGGTGGGAGAGAAGGGGAAAAAAAATCCCAAAAATCTCTTTATGAAGTGCTCTGCCAATTCACCACCCCATAACAGAGATACGCCATAGCTAGTGCTAAGGCCTAATTATGTAAATGACATAATTTAATAATCATTATTAAATCCCAGCAAGCTTTATTTCTTTTCCTTATTGTTGATGGTTGTCCTCGATAGGAAAATGTCACGATGCCTATCATAAAAATTAATTTTTGTGGGGCTTTCACACCCTTGCAGGGGCTTGGAGTGCAGGAGGCCTCGCGGGCAAAGGTGGAGGCTGATTTTCTAATCTTTGCAAGAACAAATGTTGTCCACAAGGAGAGCAGGGAGGGGAGAGAAAACTCTCACAGCAGCAAATATTTAATTAAAAAAGCTGCTTGGGCCAACTAGTTGTGGCAGCAGCTGCTTAAACAGAGATCTGTCCTCTAAATAACTGCAGCTAAATAAAGGAAAAGGAGAGTGCAGGGGAAAGCTCCAAGGGCTTGTGCTGTAATTGCAGAAATGGGTTTCATTTTGGCTTTTTGGTGTCTTCAGTAGCCACGAGCTCCTTCTCTGCCTGTCTGGGAAAGGAGGATGCTTCAAGCTCTGGGAGTTTTACAGAGATGAGAGTGTCAAGAAAGGAAATGCATCACTGCTGCCTGCATTTGAGGTGTGCAGGCTCCCATGAGCAAGGATTTTCTGCCACTCAGAGTAAAGCAGAGTTTGGTAGGAACAGAATTAGCTCTTTTCCAGCTTCAGGGAACTTTTCAGGTCCCCTGACTAAAGCTGTATGTCAGGGTTGGCCTTGTGCCCTCCTGCCAGGGAGCTGCCCCATCCCTGGGGACTTTTCTGCATTTATTCTTAATTCTGCACACTCCTGGTGAGTTCCCTCTGCACCTTCTGGATCTGCCATGTTGTGACCTGGACTTCTAAAGGGTTCCTGCCATTTATTTAGCATGAAATGGTATTTATAATAACGTAGTCCCATTTTTTAGGGAGTGCCTCAGAGCATCCCAGCTGCAGCTCAGTTCCATAATAAATGTTTGACCAACCAGCTGGGCTGGGCAGGATAAAGGGATGTGATAAAGGGATGTGAGGTGTCCGTGCATGGTCTGTGTCAGGAGAGCTCTTTGAAAGGCTCAGATCCATAAGGAGCAAATCCATGAGTCCCTTCCGTGCTCTGAGGACATTTCCAGGCTCAGGGCTGAAGGGAAGCGTGAAGGAGCAGAAATTAAGTCAGAAATATTTGAGAGACAAGTGTATGGAAGGCCTTGTGCATGACTGACTCTCTCTGTGACATTTTTAGGGATTTTTTAGCCAATTTCTGGTTCACCTTTATAAAGAACATATTTCGTTTTTGTGAGATAATGATTAGAGGGCATTAAGTTTATCCATGATGTGACAAATGAGATATAAACAATTTGACCAACAGTATTGACAATTTCTTGTTTATTTTTTGTTTTTATTTAAGAAGAAGGCAGAGCCATGTCTGTGATGCTGTAGAAGCTCTGGATGAGGTCTGTAATGCAGTTTTCATGCACGTGGCATGGAAAGGACTTCTCCCAGTGTGCAAATCATGGATTAGGATGCCTTGGGAAGGCTGAGCTGGAACAGAGACTGGACAGAGCTGGAGAATAAAGCAGGGATTTATTGAAAGGCCTTTAGGGGACACCTTGGGCAGGACAGGGCCTGGCCAGGGCTACACCCAAGGTGGATCCAAAGTGGTCACAAAATGGCCACAAAATGGCCACAAAATGGACAAATGGTCACGAGGTCTCACACTTTGATCAGTTTTGGTCCATTTGCACACTGGGGTTTCATTGTCCAATCCCAGCTCCAGGCTGTGAGCTCCCATCCTTCTTGTTCCTCCCTCCAGCCACCCTTGTTTGTGCTGTTGGGCTGAAAGTTGTCCTTGGTGTGCAGCAGGACAAGGATTTGTTTTGTGTCCCTGCTGTGTGCAGAGAGCTGAGTGACCCTGACTGTGAGCTCAGAGCTGCACCCCTGGGCACCACAGAGCCTGAAAAATATGAAAGATAAAAACTGAAGGCATCAATTAGAGCAGCACCTCTGCAGGTGGGCTGGGGAACAAAAGCCGCCCTTGCTCAGAAGAATTTGGTGTTGTGGACAGAATGGGCAGTGAAATCCTGGTTCTGCCTCTTTGACATTCAGTGTGAAGCCTCCCCTTGCAGTTTTACTTTAGCAGAGTTTAATTGTTCAGGCAGAACTTTCCACTCCTGATATTTGCTTGCTGTACTTCTAATTTGATTTTATTTACTTTCATTTCCAGCAAGGTGGAGGGGAGTTTTTTTTCCCAAACTGAGGGATGATCATGGTGGGTTTGTGCTCAGGGCTCAGAAATTCACAGCATGGGGAGACAGCAGCAGCTCCAGCTTTTGAAACAAAAGCTTCATATTTGCTGGTGGGGTTTAGGTGAGTGGATTTTGCTGTTGCCATGGAAAACAAAAACCAAAAGTAAAGGAAAAGCAGGCACCTAAATTTCCCTCTAGTTAGTGGGCACTTCTCTGGGTTGTTTCTAAACCTTCTTGTGTGGCCTTGGGAGATACTTGACCAACCCTTCAGGACATGAGAGAATAGATTTAGTTTTGCCCAATTCCCTTCAAAACATTTTTTCCCCAGGTACTGGATAAAGAGGGAAATCACATTTTCCCTAGCAACCATATTTTCCCTAGCAATCATTATTTTCCCAAGCAATCATATTTTCCCAAGCAATCATATTTTCCCAAGGTTTTTAGCCTGGTTGAACAGTGTGCTTTGCTGCCTGTGCTGCTTCCTCGTTGTTTTCTGCTCAGCCACCCAGCTGCAGTCAAATTGTACCTCTAAAGCTCAACTGTGCCTTAAAATACACCCCGGGCTTGTGATGTGCCTGATGAAACCTCTGCTGTGATCACCTGGAGGCACTGCAGCCACTGGCAGCTGCTCCTCTGCATCCTGCCAGGGCTGAAAGGGAGGATGGATGGGGATCCCGAGGAGACAGAGGCAGAATTACAGAGTCTCTTCCCTTTCTTTCACAGCTACAGTAGAAATATTCAATATATTGTCAGCCAGCTGTCTTCAGTGGGGTTGATGGATGTTTTGATTTAGTGCCTTGGAAAAAAAAAATGGTATTAATGGAGAAAAGTAACTGTTGCAGCTAGAAAATCATTGGGGTTTGGAGTGTTTTGAATGATGCTTTTCCCTTACAATGGTAAAACTACTGGAGCAAGCGCAGAAAATTGCTGCTGTGCTCAAAAATAATCCTCACCTTCCCAACAACTTGATTTCCCTGAAAGCTTTGCCAAAAAACATTTCCATTATCAGGAGCAATAGGAACAAAATGATGACCAGATAAATTGCAGCATTATGCTGCTTAGGAGGATGTCTGAGGCACTCCTGGTGTGATCCTGAGCTCTTTCCTCCCTGCAGATCCTGACAAAAATTTGTCCCATCTTCCTCATGAGTCTGTAAAAATGAGCCCCTAAAAAATGCAGGTGAAACGAGAGTGTCTCCCCTGGGATGCTGGGCTGCTGAATGTCTGTTTTTATTTAGATTTATTGGGGGTTTTATTGAGCTGTGAAGCTCTTCATGGGAAAGGGAAATTGTTACAGATTCCAGGTGAAAACGGGGAAAGTAGGAAATGCAGGATCAGGATGAATTATCCACGCATCTCTAATGCCATCCTGTTTGCTCAGGTATTCCAATTCCTAAAGCACAAACTGGGCCAAATCCTACAATTATTGCCATAAATCAATTCCTGTGGGGTACTGCCATGCAGACTGTAAATCCCACTGGATCCTCCTGTAGAATCCAAGATTCCCAAACTGAGAGCAGCTGCTCCCTGTCCACACAGGCACATCAGGATTTCAGAGTGATGTGGCTGGTGTTCCACTTGTACCCTTAAACTCTGCCATGCAGTGTCTGTGTGAAATCACTACATTTCACTTGATTTTTCTTTTAAATTTTTTTTTCTAACTAATCCCTTGTATCTCTGGCAATGTAGAAAATGTTGGAAGCTTCATGGCCTTGACTTATCAGGAAAAGCAAGTGTGGGGGGATCCTCCACGAGGCTGCAAGAGCTAATCCCTGTTATTACAGAGGCAGGCAGGGAGTTCAGAGCCTGCTTGCTGTGAAACTCTCCGTGGTCACAAATCACTGGCTGCAATTTAAATCAGGAACACGCAGTGTCCCAGTGACTTTCACTGCCACTGTGTTGGGATGCAGGGTGAAACTCAGAGAGGAGATTTCCTCTGGTTTTGGGGTCAGTTTTTCTTGGGGTTTAAGATTTTGTGCGTGAGAGGATTTTTCTCTCTTGGGATTAAATACACTGAGCATCTCCCAAGTCCCTGAGGCAGAGAAACTCTGTGGGTGTGCATTTTTCCTGGCACAGATGAAGCAGGGAGCTCAGATTTAGGGGTTTTGATGTCTGACAGAATTGCCAGTGCTGTACATCCTGAGTGAGCTCACCTGCCTGGGATGCAGCAGGAAAATGTGGCAGTAGGACACGAAAAGAAGACACTGACTCCAGTCTTTGTAAGATCAGAAGGATTTTTTATTACAATTCCCTTGGTTCCTTTTATAGCATGCTTGGCTAAAAAGGTATTTATTGGTGAGTTGGACTGACACCTCTTCCCACTGGTTAAATAATAGGAAACACCAGGTGAGGAAGATTGTTTGGAGAAAACCTGAGAAGAGCCACGGCCCACATAGGAAATATTTTGAAAAGCAGGGAAGGATGTTTTGGGAAACTGTTGAAAGTTTTCCCTTGGGAAAGGAGCTTGCAGTCAGCAAGCTGAGAATTCTCTCAGGCTCAGAAAATACCGAGCCCACAGGAAAAGATGATCTTTAATGGATGGAGTGGAATAATGGCTGTTTTCTGCTGTTTATAGAGGTAATTTGTTTGCAGTTAAATCCCCTTTCCCCCCTGTTCATGTTGTCACCACCAACACCAATTGGAGCCCTCTGGTTTCTGCCATTGTCAGGTTATTTTCCTGGCACTGAGCTGGTTCCTGTGCCTGGAATGGAGCCCATCAGGGGCTGGGTGTGTAAATTTCCCCTCTCCTTTGCTACCTGGGAGAGTTCCCCCCTTGGCAGGAGCTGTGCCTTTGGAGTGTGCTCTGTGCTGTTCTCCCCGAGCTTTCTGCTGACTGAACAATCTCATTAGCCCGAGGTCTGCCAGAGCTGTGCCTGGCACATCCCTGCCCACGTTTCCCAGCCAGCAGAGCTCTCCTGGCTCCGTGTGTGCCAGGGATGTGCTCCAAGCAGGAGCTGGAATGGCTCAGCCTGGCTGTGCTGGGTTCCAGGAGAGCCTTTCAAGGTGAGGCAGGGCTGCTTCAAGGAGGAGTTGCTTTAGTATAATTCATGTTTGTTTGTATTAACAGCAGAGAGCTCGTGATTTCCCCACTATTATGTGTTTTGAAAGAGGCGAGACGAGCGTACAAAAGGAGCAGGAACCTTTGCAAATTCATGTTGAAATTTGGGAGGATTTGCATCACCTCTGTTGGCAGAGGCTGTCATTGGCTGTCTCATCCGAGCACAAACTGCAGCCTGCCTTCCTTTCTTTGCCTTCCCTTCCCTTTGTGCCTGCCTGCCACAGCCTCATCCCCACCACCCACCCCACCTGCTGCTTTCTGCTTCACGCTTGACCTACGAGCTGAAATGCTAATGGCTGCTGAAAATTTCAATTAATATAAAACTCGTTTCGGCCAGGAATGCTCTACACTCGTTCGGGAGATGCAGCATCTCAAGGAAATGCAGAATGGCAAAATCCTCAGCCAGCAGTTGAATTTTTAACAGGCTGTGCTTTCAGGTGTGTCTGCAGAGCTCAGCTCTGGGCTGGTGTGTGAGCAGCAGGGAGGGTGGTGGTCACTGTGTGTTTGTAGCTCGTGACATTCCTCTGCCACAGCGTTGTCTCCTCGTGCTGGGTTAATTTTGTGTTTTCACTGGTTAAAAAAGGAATGATGTGTGGTCAAACCTTCAGGTGAAGGGAACCAGACACATGTGAGGGGATTGGGCTGCTCTTACATCTGTAAATGTGCACGTGTAAAACCAGACCCTTATTTGATGGTGATCTATAGAGGAATTATGCAAAGTTCACTTTGTAGTGCAGTGAAGGAGTATGGTCCAAAATTTCAGCACAGTATTTTTAGTTCCACTCTAAATACCTTAGAAACTTGCTAATTAAATACCTGTGGGTTTCTCAGAGGTCTGCACATCATCTCCACCAGCAGTTTGTGCTGCAGGATGTGGTACATGCACCTCAAGTACACTACATTAAACCCAGATTTCCCCCTGAAAGAGAGGTTGGTGCCACAGCACAACTGGGAGAAGGCTTAAAGGAGATGAAAGTAAAAATATGGATTAGTTCCCACTCAAGAAACGATTATGTCTAGACGCCTAAACTTGCCTGTCACAGGAGCTGCTGTAGTGGCCCAGTGCTCCCAGTGCTCAGAGCTGCTGCCCAGTTAACCCAGTCCAAAAATGAACTGGAGAAGGAGCAGTTTTATGTGCAGTGAGGATGGGCAGGGAAGCAATTAAGAAAAAAGAAAGAAGTACTTAAATATCTTTCTTGCCACTCTCCTCTCTGTAAAACTCCCAGAGCTCGAAGCATCCTGTTTTCCCAGACAGGCAGAGAAGGAGCTCATGGCTACTGAAGACACCAAAATGCCAAAATGAAACCCATTTCTGCAATTAGAGCACAAGCCCTTGGAGCTTTCCCCTGCACTCTCCTTTTCCTTTATTTAGCTGCAGTTATTTAGAGGACAGATCTCTGTTTAAGCAGCTGCTGCCTAAATTTCTGGAGGAGAGACCTGTTGGTATCAAAGTGCAGCGGTTTGATCAGATCTGGCCCAGAAACTCCCCAGGCAGCTGCAGGATGGAGGATTTCTGTTCTCCCTTGGAGCCAGAGCCACTCTGGGGTCACCTGGTGTCCCATTTGTCCCACTGCTGTTCTCCTCTCCACATCACCAGAGATGTTGGTGTTTGCTCACATGTTTAAGAACATTCACAAAGGGGGAATTTGGCTGCAGGGCACTCAGGTTTGTGTGTTCCTGCTGGAAGGAGTTATCTCAATTTACTGGGAAATGCCATCACTAAAATTTAATGAGGTATCCATCACCAGCAATGGCCCATCCACAGTTCACATTTATTCCTCTGGCCATGAACAGGCTAAAGCAGGTATTGATTTCCACCCTGGATTTTCTGGGGAGTCTTTATTGCAAGTGCTGCTCAGAGGCATTTTGAGATTCTGATGGGGCTGGCAAACCTGGGCTCCTGGGTGTTTTTGCAGGTTACAAAATGACATTTCTTCAGCTTTCCATCCCCGTGTGTGTGTAAAAGCCACGCAAAGCTTTAAGAAACGTGCTCCTTGTACTCAGTGCTTCAGCTGCCAGATGGACAAAACCAATTAAATCAGCTCTCCCAGGTGCTGGGCCATGATGTGGGCAGAGAGGTGACCAGGAGAAATCATTTATTGCTGGCTTTCAGACCATTTCAGAGCATGGAGTGTGATCTGATGAGGCTTGAGGGGATTGCACTTGAGGATTTTGTTGGGAGGAGATAAGGGAGTGTTGGTGAGAGTGGATGGCTGGCACTGGCTGCCTTTTCCTGGATTCCAAGATGCTCTTACACCTCCTGCTTCCCCTCAGCTCGAGGTAGATCTCCAACAGAAACACCAGAAATTGAGTTTCCACGGGCATCAAACTGAGCTGGGGGACAGCATCATCTGTCACCCTGCCCTGCTCTCCCAGACAGCCAGGGCCTGGCAGGTTGGGCTCTCCCAAATTCCTGATTTATCCCATAAAACTTTGGCCCAGGGAAATGAATTTTGTTGCACTCTTTGTTGAATTGAATGTTTTACTGCTATATTGTGCCTTGCGTGCGTATTTCTTTTTTGGTTATATTCATTCCAGTTTTAGAGTGGTTTTTCTGTTTGGGGACTGAAAGACTGATGGATTACAAAATTGGGAAGGCCCAATAGTTGCAATCAGAGCTGAAACACATAAATTTTGTGTAATAATGCTGAAGTTGTGTAACTACACTGAAAACTTTTCCTTTGGATGTGCTGTCCGATGATGTTTATGAAGTCCTTGGCAGGATAAATAATACATGGACTTTTCTCACAGAACCTCCTGAGAGTGGAACTGCATCTCAAACAAAAATATCTCTGCGCCTGTTGTGTGCTGCAGTGTGTTTGGAAATGCTCTGCCACGGAAGGAAGAGCAGCTTTCTGATTTGGGTGATTATTTTAATCACCTCCAGCATATGCATCATGGGCTGCTTTTTTAAGAACTCACAACATCCCAAAATAGGTGACTGGGGAAGAGTCAAGTGAAGGTTATCCTCTCCCTGGTACCCACACTGGGATGTCAAAAAGCTTTTAGGGGAAAAGAAATGGGTAAAACTGACACCTGAACTAAAATGGGGTCCTTATGAATATTCCCCCTCTTTTCCAAACTCTTGAGTGGTTCTGCACATTGAGGGGTTCTCAGGGGAAAATAAAAGAGATCTATAGCTGGATAACAACTGGTGCTGGAGCAGCACAGTTATAGCTGGAATGCTGCAGAAATCTCCACCTTTCCCAGCTAATTGGTGAAGTAGGGAGCTCCTTGAGGTGTGGAAAAGCTCAGAGGTGATTGATTCATTCTGGGAAGGGGAAGGGGAAGGGGAGGAAGGGAAAGGGAAAGGGAAAGGGAAAGGGAAAGGGAAAGGGAAGGGAAGGGAAGGGAGATCTGTGTTTGTAGGGAGGTTTGGTAAAGGGATCCCAGGGCTGCCATCCCTCTTCTGGGAGCTGCTCTGGGAACACTTTGGAGCACATTTCCTTACCTGCTGAATTTTCCACGCCCCACTTGCTGGAAGGCTTTGCAGTATCTGTAGCTCTGTAGCACTGAATTCATCTTTTCCTACATTAACAATTCCGTGTGGAATCATTAAATGACCAAACTTTTATTTTCTTCCTACCAGAAAGCTTTTTTTTTTCCCTGAGTTTTTTCCTGTTGTTCCATAACTGGGCCCACACGTGAGGCTGTAATTTCTAATTACAAATATTTACCAGTCCTGTAACCTCCGTGTCACTGAGAAATTAAACCTGGTTCTAGCTAATGAAAAGCTTAGCCAAGGGATGCTTGGCTGTGAGGATCCATTACTTTCCTGAAGATTTCTGCTGTACAGGACTTAAACAAGGAATATTTGAAGAGGGAACCAGAGAGCTGAGGTTGATGCCATATTTAGTAGTGCATTATAATTTCTCTTGGAAGCGGCAGACCAGTAATCTGGGAATTTTGGCTGTCATCCTGCTACTATTTATGAGCAATTTTAATGCAGTAATTACATGCAGGGAAAATTGTTCACTAGGTTGATGAGATAAATGGAAATTTAATTTTTTTTTTCTTGTTTGGTTGTTCAATATTTTTATGGCATCCTTCTGGAAGCAAGGGGATATAATAAAAGGATCTGGAACTCCATTGCTCCTTGGAAATACTGATAGTTTGAAAGATTTGCTCAGTGTAAGTTAAAGGCAGCTCATTAAACAAACAAATGAGCTGTCCTTAGAGCAATCAGTATTTACTATTAACTGAACAGCACAGTAAATAATGAATTGCAGGTAAGGAACTACAGATAAGTATTTGCAGTGAATTCAAATTACTTGACTTAAGCCTGAGGCAGAGGAAAGCAAATAGAAAGATGGAAAGAGAAGGAGGAGGGGGAAAGGAGAAGGGAGAGGAGGGGTTGCAAATGTAACATTTGTTGTAGCAATCCGTGTTCATTTGTTGTGCACAAGAAAGGTTTTCTTGGGCAATCTGGTGCCCCCATCCCTGGTGCAATGGTGCTGCAGTGAGTCCACATGAGAACAAAGGAGGATGTGGAATTCCTGTGAAAAAGGACAAGAGAAGGCTTGGGGAAGACCTTTTAAATTTTTTCCAGTACCTGAAGGGGGGTTACAGGAGGGCTGGAGAGGGACTTTGGAGTGCCAGGACACAGGGAATGGCTTCCACTGCCAGAGGGCAGGGATGGATGGGAGATTGGGAAGGAATTGTTCCCTGGGAGGGTGGGCAGGCCCTGGCACAGGGTGCCCAGAGCAGCTGTGACTGCCCCTGGATCCCTGGCAGTGCCCAAGGCCAGGTTGGACATTGGGGCAGCCTGGGACAGTGGGAGGTGTCCCTGCCATGGCAGGGGGTGGAATGGGATGATCTTTAAGGTCCCTCCCAACCCAAACCAGTCTGGGATTCTTCCCTGGAAGTGTCCAAATGTCCAAGCTGTGGCTGCCTCTGGGTCCCTGGTAGTGCCCAAGGCCAGGTTGAATGGGGTTTGGAGCAGCCTGGGACAGTGGAAGGTGTCCCTGCCATGGAGAAGATGAATTTTAAGGCCCAGTCCAACCCGAACTCCCCTGTAATTCTGTGAAGAGCAGGACTCTGGGCCTGACCCAGCTTGGAGAGCAGGGCTGATGTTTTTCCCAAGGTCAGGATTTTGCAAGTGGGTCCCTGGCACTCTCCTACCCCAAGGACGGAGCTGAGCTTTGGCAGCAGCGAGACCAAAACCTCCCCACGACTGCCAAGTGCCTGCACAGTTCCCTCAGTCATTTCTCCAAATTACTTAGGCAGCAAAATTGTTCATTTGCTGGGAGCTGGCACAGGTTGAGGAGTTTGGGTTTGGAGTTTAATTTTCATTGGAGGGAGGAGGGATGGAGCTGCCTGAAGTTTGGGTGCGTGGCTGTGCCTGAAGCCAGGATGGATGGGGCTGTCTGGGGGAAATTGCTCATTAAAGAAGGGGCTTGGGGTATTTTGGGTGTTGAAAGTGAGAGGGATTAATCAGGATCTCTGCAGTTTCACCTGAGACCTGGTGGGACAGGCCTGGCATCCTAAACACCTAAAGCTCACCAGCCTTGCCTAAATGTCACTTTAAAAAGGTGAAGAGCTTGGCCCAGGGCTCTGCAGGGAGGATGAGCCTCACCTGGCTGAGCACCAGCACTGCCCACAGCAGGGCACAGAGGAGGGAGCAGTGAGTGGGACACGTCAGGGGAGATGTGGATGAAGTGTTGGCATCCCATAACTGCTGTCACAGCCAGGATATTGCCTCTGCTGCTCCAACAGGGATAACAGACACAGGAGCAGGAGGGTTATCTTGCTGGTGGTGCCTTGGGAAGGCTGAGCTGGAACAGAGACTGGACAGACCTGGAGAATAAAGCAGGGATTGATTGAAAGGACTTTAGGGGACACCTTGGGCAGGACAGGGCCTGACCAGAGCTACTCCCAAAGTGGACCCAAAATGGTCACAAAATGGTCACAAAATGCCTGACCAGTCATGAGGTCTCACACTTTGATCAGTTTTGGTCCATTTGCACATTGGGGTTTCATTGTCCAGTCCCAGCTCCAGGCTGTGAGCTCCCATCCTTCTTGTTCCTCCCTCCAGCCACCCTTGTTTGTGCTGTTGGGCTGAAAGTTGTCCTTGGTGTGCAGCAGGACAAGGATTTGTTTTGTGTCCCTGCTGTGTGCAGAGAGCTGAGTGACCCTGACTGTGAGCTCAGAGCTGCACCCTGGGCACCACAGAACCCGAAAATATGAAAGCTCAAACTGGGGGCATCACTGGGAGGTTGTCCCAAGGTAAATATCTCCACAAAGAGCCTCTTGCTTGGTTCACATCACCCCAGGACTGCACCTTGTAGGAACCCCTCAGGATAAACCAGCTGAGGTCCAGCACAGCTGCAGGGAAGTTTCCAAGTGGAATTATCTGCTGGGTGTGCACAAGTCCATCACTGCTGGTCCCCCCTTGCTGGCTGCTTCCAAATGCTGGTGCTGTCAGCCCCCAGCATTAGTATTCAAGCCAGGGAGCAGGAGTGAGGTGCTAGACGGGCCGACTAATTACAGCAGCCTGCAGAGGCAAGTCAGGCAGTAGCACTGATGAAGGATTTCCTGCTCACTTGGAACGTTGCTGCTTTGCTCTGGCACTTCATTTAAAAAAGAAATAAGAAAAAAAAAATAAGGTGTGAGATAATTGGTTTGGTAAAGGAATCGAGCTGTGCTCTTGTGTTTTCTTCTTGGATTTAATCTGAATTTATGCAGTGCTTTGTGGCACTCATCTAGAACAAAAGTTGCTGTGACCTTAGCAAGCTGCACACCTCCTGTAATCCCAGCTGCCCTGCCTCTGGCTGCCATCCTGACCTGCCTGCTCCCGTCCCCAGAGCTGTCAGCAGATGGAGGAGAGGAGGCTCTCACTGCCACCAGCCTGACCATCTGCAGGCAGCAGGGCTGGTCAGGCTTTTGTGAGCCTCAATTGCAGTTCTGCATCCAGAGGGTTTTCTGTCAGAGCATCTGTTTCACTGCTGATGGCACAGATCTGGGCTGAGCGTGTGCCAGGGGCAGGTGAGGAGGGGGACAGCCCCGTCCTGCAGTGACAGCAGCCATCAGGTGGCTGCTGGCTGGGGCTGCTGCATGTCCTGTGTGTCCCCTGTGCTGTCACACAGCCCAGGTTTCGGCAGGCTGAGCTTTGCAAAGCTCCATCGCTCACAAGTCAGAGCCAGGAGAACTCAAACTGAGGGAATAGTGACTGCCACAAGCAGAGCTGCTGGTGTTGCCTGATCCTGGCTGATTTAGGACAGCCAGGGGGTACCAGCTGAGCCTGTCCCCTGTCCCTGTCCCCTCCAGTGCCCTTCTGCAGAGCGGGGCACTAAGCAGATTAGTCAGCTTCTTCCATCAGCAAATACTCCGGGCCTAAGATACTTAAAAGACATCTGGTTTTTAGCCTCATTTCTAAACAAACGAGGCTTATGTGATTACAGTGTCTGTCGCTTGCCCCTCGTGGGCCAATTTCAATCCTCAGCCAGGGATTTTGGGCTCACAGATGTGAACTTGCAGGAAGTTTTTGTGGGCTGGTGAGTGTGTGAGCAGAACTCGTCCTGGAGGGAGGGAGTGCTCATCTCAGAGCTGATGTCAGAGGGAAGGTGCTGGGGGAAAGGAAAGGGAAAGGAAAGGTAAAAGGAAAGGAAAAAGGAGAAGGGAGAGGAGAAGGGAGAGGAGAGGAGAGGAGAGGAGAGGAGAGGAGAGGAGAGGAGAGGAGAGGAGAGGAGAGGAGAGGAGAGGAGAGGAGAGGAGAGGAGAGGAGAGGAGAGGAGAGGAGAGGAGAGGAGAGGAGAGGAGAGGAGAGGAGAGGAGAGGAGAGGAGAGGAGAGGAGAGGAGAGGAGAGGAAAAGGAGAGGAAAAGGAAAGGAAAAGGAAAGGAAAAGGAAAGGAAAAGGAAAGGAAATCAGTGTTTGTAGTGAGAAGCAGCCGTGAGGAGAAAGCCCCCATGAAGTGGAGGGTGTGGGCTGTGTGAGCTCTGCCCCTGCTCCAGCTGTGCTGGGCAAGCACAGCCATCGGCAGTGCCACCCCTGCTGTCCCCACATGCCAACTGCTCCTGTGATGCCGGGATTGCTTTTCTGATCCATGGATTAGTGGGGTGGGATGTGCAAAGATCCGAGAGTTTGGCAGGGGATTGTGCAGCTTTGTGGGCTCGCTGCCGCGGAGCAGAGCTGCCCGTGGCTGTGCTGCCTGGTCAGTCCATGCCATCTTGTCTTCAAAATTGTTCTTTCAAAGTTATCCTGACAGCTGAGGGCTGAATTCTCCTGAGACTGCTGTCCCTTAGCATTGTTAGAGGGTGCAGAGGTAAACACAGCTTGTGCTGGTTAATAATTCACTCAGCTACCGTGGATGGCGACAGGAATCCTCTGTGGATGCACTTTTGCAGAATCACAGAATCCCACAGTGATTTGGGTTGGAAGGGGCCTTAAAAATCATCTTTGTCCACCTCCTGCCATGAGCAAGGACACCTTCCACTGTCCCAGGCTGCTCCAAGCCCCAATGTCCAGCCTGGCCTTGGGCACTGCCAGGGATCCAGGGGCAGCACAGCTGCTCTGGGCACCCTGTGCCAGGGCCTGCCCACCCTCACTGGGCAGGATTTCTTCCTGATTTTTGATCTAAATCAGAATTCTCTCCTTTACTTTTCTGTGAATTTCACTAAAATGCTCATTAGAGCTGGATCTGTCTCCTCTTTGCAGATGTTTTTGCGTTGTAATTCAGAACCTAAGGATGCCTAATGGAATGTGTAAACTGCACGTAGAGTAGTTCTGGGACTGTGGGGGAAAAGCAAAGGTTTCCTGTTCTGGTTCCTAGTAATGAACAAAATGAGATTGTGTCCTTCTTTGAGCATAAATGAAAGATAAAAGACAGATGAGATTTATGAACAGGGTCATTAGTGTACCAAATTTCTCTCATTAGATCTGTTACATTACTTTCCAACTTACATAACTCTCATTAGGAAAAATTTATGAACTGGAATGATTACAAATACACCGTATTCTAAACCATCCCTACTTTTTTTAATTGCCAAACAGCGAAAAAAATAATTATACTTCTGTGCTGCAACAGAGCTGTACTTTTGTGCATGTGGGGTTTTTTTTTCTATTAGAATTTAAATAGAGCTTGTTCTTGAAGCTAGGGGATGGGGCGAGAGGAAAATGGGCCATTTAGTGCAATTTAGCTGCAAACCTGAAGCATTGCTTTAATTTTATAACCAGGTTGATATTGTAGGCTAATATTGCTGTTTTTTCTCCTCACCAGACTCCCACTTTCACATCCCTGCCCCTGATTTGAAGTGACAGTGAGTGGAAGCATAAGGTATCTCTCATTCTGTTTGGACTCCTTGTTTACAGAAGAGTGATGGAGATGCTATTAAGCACAAAAGGCATCACCATATGCCTGTTTTTCTTTGTATTGAGTTTGGCAGCAGCTATTGAAATACCATTATCAGGTGAGTTGTAGCTATTTGCTGTGCACTTTGCTGTTTTGTTTGGTATTCCTTTGCAGCTATCCCTGAAGGAAAAAAAAGAACATTAAATCCTCCTTTCCAGTTGTGTTCCATTTGGAATTTAATCTCGCCACAATGTGGCCTTTGGGAAATTCAGGTGTGATCAAAAGCTAAGCTGTCCTGTTTGGGCCTGCTTAAATGGGGCAGTAAAGTTGTCTAATAACATCTCTGTGGTGTTTGCCATCCAGCACAAGGCTTAGCTCCGAGGGTTTGGGTTTGTCCCTCACTTCCATTCCTCATTTTGGCTCTGAATCCCCCTGAAGCCTGTTTGATGTGCATTTATCCCTCCCTGCTTGCCGTGCAAGCTGCCACTCCAGCCTGGGGAAGGAGCAGGTGGATGTCTCGGGGCAAATGTTGGTCCCCAGAGAAGGATTTCACACTCCGTGTCCTGCCCTGGGGAGCAGCTCCTGCGTCCCTCGCCGGCTGGGATGAATCCAAACTGCTCATTTTACATGGATCATGAGCTTCCAGGACACGTGTAAAATATGGGATGAGGCTCACAGGGAGCAATCCAAGGAAAGCCAGAGGACCCCTCCTGCCTGGAGTACAGCCCAGACCTCCCGAGCTTTGCATTTTTCAGGCATAAATGGACCAGGAGGGTTGAAAACTGCATTTTGCTTTGTTGTTTCAGTTGCAAAAAAACCCCAAAAAACACCCAACAAAGCAAAGCTCAACAATATTAGAGTTTACGAATTATGGTAGGGAAAAATAAAGAGGTAAGCCTAAGGAATAATAAATTTAGGCTTTTTTCAGGGGCTCAGAGTAGGACAGGGGGCAGTTTCAGGGCATCCTGTGCATCTCCCATGAGCTCTTAGCACTCTGGGGCCTGCCAATAGCCCTGGCTGCAAAGAGGGAGCCAGCCAGGCAGGTTTATAGGATATTTTTGTTAAACTATCCAAATTTGCATTGGGAAGTAGAGGTTTTTGGTTTGTTTTTTTTTTCAGGAAGGAGCTGCAGTGGCTCCTTGTGTTTCAATAAAGCCTGAGTGGAGCTGTGACTGTAAAGCACAAGACAAACTCTCTGGGCATCCACTGCTTTTATGAACCTACCCCAGGGAACCACCTAACCCTTAATTAGCTGTAATGAAGCATTTTATGTTATAATAAAAAGATATTTCTGATCAGTGGAGCTGGTGGGCTCGGAAGTGATCAGCTTTGAGACCACGTGATGTGACAGAACTCCGCGTTTCCCTCCAGCCTTGAGCTCCCTGGACTTAAAGCAGCACCCAAGGAGCATTTTAATTCTTTTCCTGGCTGTTTATAACAATGGGGTGATCCTATTATCCCAGCTCCACTGCAGGGAATATTCCCTTTCCTCTGTTACACAGGCTTTTGCAACACTTTAATTCCCTCAGAAAAACCCAAAAGCCGCTGCAGCCTCCGTGCGTGACCACGCAGCTGCACCCTGGGGCAGATATTGAACCAGCCTTGCAGTCCCTGGCTTTTCCTGGCAGTTTCCTCCAGCATGGAGGCAGCAGTTTGCTACTTCATGTGTGTGCATCTGTGGCTTAAACCCAGTTACTGACTTCACCTATGAATAAATTTGCCGGGTCACAGCCCCGTGCTTCGGCTTCGGCTTTGGCTCTGGCGTGGTCCCAGCTCCCCTCTGCGCTGGGTGGGTTTTAGGGGAATGGGGGTGGGCACTGTCCCTGTGCCAGGCCTTTCTTTGGCCACAGAGGCAGTGACAGTGAGCAGGGGGTGTTCTCCATGCCATTTATTCCCAAGGCAAGCCTCACTTTCTGCAGGAATAATGCAATCCTGCATTGTTCCTCTCCCCTCAAGGGGAGCCCAGTTTGGCTGCAATGCTGTTTTAACCCATTTTCTCTTTGTGTTCAGTTTCCCAGCTCCCAACAATCACGGAGCAGTCCCACACCCAGGTTGCCTACCCCTTTGATGAGGACTTCACCATTAAATGTGAAGCCAGAGGAAACCCCCAGCCCACGTGAGTACTGCTTGGAGGAGCAAACAGAAGCTGAGTTTGCTTTTCACCTTTGCCAAACATTGTCGTGTCTGCACAAAAATCTGCTCATCATCCTCAGTGGGGTTAAGGTTTGGCTTTCCATTCAGCTTTTGTTGTTCCATCACTTCCCCTCACCCTGTGAATAGCATCAACACGGTTTTCCTTGCTGGGGGATGTTTCATTTCTCTGGCACGTGCCAAATTCACCCCATGGTTTTAAAAAAATAAAAAAAATCTCGTGTGGGTTGTGCTGTGTGATGGTAATAAAGGGGCCCAGCTGTTCTTCTGCCTCTTCCACAGCGACCCTAAAAATCCCAAACACGTTGAGCTGTGTATTCAAACAGCACATTTGCATTTTATCAGATACCTTGTCTGTGCCTAACGTCAGCAGGGCTGTGGTGATGGTACAGATAGACACATAAGGAGTTATGCAGATAAATATCCAAAGATAAGCTCTGTGCATTTTACACCAGTGTGGAAAAGAAAGATTTTTAATGAAAATGTGATTAACAAGAGTGTAATAACACAGTAAAATCTCCTCCTGAGGCTTCCACCACTAAATGGTGTTTGGGCTCAATTAATAGCTGGTTTGAATGATATTTTTTTCTCTTTAATCCTTCCCTTCTCCTTTCTTTGCAATACAATTTAAACTTTAAAAGGCATTCTTTTACTTAGATCAAGGTGATCTGGTAATTTTTAATTGAGCTCTGAGTGGGGATTTGTAGCATGATAACAAATTCCCTTTGTTGCATTGTTGTCAGTGCATCAATGAAAAGTTTCCTGGTGTATTTAGATGATGTGGTAGTGCCTGTTAGGTGAGGGGATCCCATATTCCCTCCATCCTGGAGCAAGGATCCCATATTCCCTCTATCCTGGAGCAAGGATCCCATATTCCCTCCATCCTGGAGCAAGACAGTTTTACCAAGACCACTGAAGTGCCAAAACAACAGTTTTGTTGGCATTATTTATTCCCTTAAAACAACAAAAGAAGAAAGGTACATCTGCCACTAAATTGATGCTACACTGTAATTTCTGTCTGATTTTAAATCAGTTTAGGCCAGTTTCAATCCATCTGAGAATTTCAGGTACAGGAGCTGTGGCAATTCCTTCAGCATTTATCAAAATCACCCCCCAGCATCAGAACTACAAATGGTTCTATGGCAAGGGGAAACTCCATGGAATCATCTCAGTTTCTTCTGATTCAGCCATGGTGGGGGGTGGGAGATGCTCTCGTGGGTCTTTGCCATTCCAAAGCAGCAATTCCACTCCAGCCACGGCGTTTGCAGCCCCCAGCTCCCGTCGGGGTGTGGCTCTCCCAGGTGCCCTGTGGTTGGAACCCTGGATGAGAATTCCAGACTTTCTGTGCTGCCAGGCACTGACCCCCAAGCAAACACTGCATTGACCTGAGGCCGTGGAGAAGCTTCCAAAATTGAGTGATAGCACTGGGATTGTGGGTGTGGAGTTGGAATAGAAATGTGTAATATCACAGGGTGGAAAAATTATAGTTTAAGGCTTTAGAATATAGTAATATATATAAAGCAATATGGAGGATTTAGGATGTAGGTCAGTCCTTCTTTTTCACCTTCTTCTTCATGGCTCTGGGTGGTATTTTGTAATTGGATAGGAAAATCCGCATTGCGGGCCATGGGTGGTTGGTTACTGGGTTAAAAGTAAAAATAATTCAGGTGTCATTTCATAATTGGACAGTTTGTGCTTAAAAGACCTTGGAAAGAGGTAGAGACAGAGCCATTTTCTACTTTAGCTAGAACTCACAACTTGTGGGACTGTAACACAGATGAGAACTAATAAACATCTGAGTCTGAACACAAAAATCTGCCTCTCGAGTATTTAATCCCAGCTCTAGAAAAGCAGATAACAAACCCACACCCTGTCAGTCCCTGTCCTTGCCCCAAGCTCAGTGCTGTTGTCTCGTGTCACAGCCAGGTGTCCAGAAGCAGAGAGTGTGGAGGGAGGGATGTGCCCAGGAGGCAGCACGAGGCAGAGGAGCACAGTGGTCATTGTGTCATTCAATTCTCGCCTCTTACATCGAGTTTTTCCTTTTATTTTGATAAAACCCTCTTGGCCCCACATTAACCCTTTTGTTTTAAACATCATTTACCCCTGATTAATACCAAAGTGCTGTCCTGGGGCCTGCCCACTGTAACATTTCTTTTATTTTTCAGCTTTAACTGGACTAAGGATGGAAAACCATTTGATTTATCATCTGACCCGAGGATAGTTACATCCAACAACTCTGGAACTTTTGTGATCCAAAATCGGGGGAATCATCAACAATTTCCAGGGGAAATATCGCTGCTTTGCATCCAATGCACTGGGAACTGCCATGTCAGAAGAAATCGAGCTGATTGTTCCAAGTAAGGGCTTTACTTTTGGTTTAATTTGTAACTATTACATTTATTATTAAGATGAGAACTGTCTTTCCTCAAAATAAATGGGAAAGAGCAGCTCACTAATGTGGTGCATGGCAGGACACGAGTTGTTTGTTATTCAGTGAACATTCAAAGAAAAAAGTCGTATTTTCTCCTTGGAATGATTTCATTTAATTCCTGGTTTTGAGGACAGAAACCAAATCTGGATGCAGGATTTCAGACCACTGAACTATCAACTCCCACAGGTTATTACTGCAAAATAGCAATGGATGCAAATGTTTGAAAGCTCCAGGGGCAGTGATTTGATCAGCTGTGAGTTCATTAATCTGATGTCAGCAGCATTCAGGGTTTGGGATAAATACTGATGGGGAAAAGAATAAAGCCCTGGAACTGAATGGAAAACAAGCTTAAAAATGAAGCAGGGAAAATTACTGATCCCAGAAATTTGTGCTTCCACTATCAGCACGGAGAAAAGGCCAAGGGGGAAATGAGGGATTAAGGACCAGGTTTGTAGAAGTGGGATGAAATTTATGAATAGAATCAAAGAATCATTAAGGTTTATCAAAGGTTAATCAAAGACCTCTTAAAATCATTGAGTCCAGCCCTTTAACCCAACCCAGCCAGGTTCAACATTCAACCACATCCCAAAGCTGAAACAACTGCTTTGTACCAACCCATTTCATCACCTGTAGTTTGGAATATGAGCACACATTTTGGCTCTAAGTTCAGGACTGAAATGAGAAGAGGAAAATCAGAAGCAGAATCCTCCCAGTGGGAGCAGAAAGGACAAGGAGCTCCCCCAGCTCTGTGATGGAGCAGGGCGAGAACCTGAAGCAGTTTTATGATGCAGTTCAGTGGCACAGATGGAGGAAAGCAGCAGTACAGTGGATTTTTTCAGATTAAATCCTGCATTTCCAGCTCCTACAGTATTTTGTTAGCAAATATCTAAGAGCTCCATGCTCGGGTGGGATCCATGTGGCAGGGAATGCATCCCCAGCCTTCTCAGCCCCACAGTGA
The DNA here is from genome assembly GCA_910950805.1 of Acrocephalus scirpaceus scirpaceus. Taxonomy (NCBI): domain Eukaryota; kingdom Metazoa; phylum Chordata; class Aves; order Passeriformes; family Sylviidae; genus Acrocephalus; species Acrocephalus scirpaceus. Next base: position 19,015,147 of record OU383782.1, read on the forward strand.
CAGGAGGTGGCTGCTTTTGTACAAAAACCACTTCTGGCAGATCAGTGCAGGTGAAATGGGCTATGAGAAACATGAATAAACATTTTTGCCCTGTCCTCAGCACAGGAAATAATCCTGAGAAGCATTCAAGGCATAGCCAGGGCTGGGAGAGTCGTGGTGCTGTGAGCACATTGAAAACAAAACATTGCCAGGGCTGGGAGGGTTCCTGGGAGGGAACTGCTGAGGATGCCACGTAAATGAATTTTATGAGTGCTCCTCATGAAAGACGTGTTTTATTTTCCTTCCATCCAGTTTTATGGATTTCTTTTCTCCTTGGGAAATCTATTCCATGTTGCAATGTGGGCTCAGTAATCCCTGATGCCAGAGCTTGGTGTTGGGTGAGGAATTAGCAGGATCCCAGGGGTTGCTCTGTGGTTTAGTCTCCACCACCTTGCAGCTGATTTAAGGGAAGAGCTTTCCAGAGAAGGGAGAATTGCAGAAAGCTTTAGGACAGTAAATTGAGACTTATTGAATTGTTGGCTCCTCAGGTAGGACAGGGCAGCTGATGGCAGCTGGAGTTTCAGGAGAGTGATGCAGTTAAACTTCACACAGGACATAGTTTTTTTCACTTTGGAGTCTGGCCAGGGCAGTGAGGTTAATTCCACTTCTCTTAAGTAAAATATCTCCAACTCATTACATTTGAGAGGAGTTAAAGTGCTCAGTGTCATGTTTGTGCCTCCAGCAGCAGAATATTCTGGTACTCCATTGCTGCTGAACTAAAAAGGATGCTTAAGATGGAAAACAAGGAGTTGATGTCTGTATTTGGGATTACTGAATCTGTATTCAGAGAAGAGATTTTTTGCTTTTAATGAGAAACAGTCTAGAGTGGCTTAAGTAGATGTTAAATATATTGGGAGTGGATGGCAACAAATTTACAGAGAGGTTAAAAACATGGTTGTTATCAAAAGCAAGAGGAATTTTAGTGCTAATATATGCAAAGTCCTAAACCCAGCAAAAAAAAAATACATGGTACAGATAATGTATTAGAGGGATTTACCCAACTCACACATCTTTTAAAGCACATTTGCTGTTATTAGAACCCTTCTGCCATCAGTCCTTTCATTAACGGGTGCAGTGTGGAAGCTGCAAATTAAATCAGGATTCGGAGAGGAGTGGAAGAGGCACCTTTGATTTTCCAAAGTGCTGGATGCTCCACAGCTGTGCCCCAGTGAGGGAGCTGCTGGTGCCCAGCCCTGCTGTAAATCACGGAGGGACTGGGGATAAATTGGGGATGAATTACCCCTGCTCACCCCCAGGGTTTGGAGCAGGGACTGGTACATGTGAGATCACTCCGTGCATTCACGCTGACCATGCAGAGGTGGCAGAGCTGTGCCAGCTGTATTCAAGTCAGATGTAAAGCTCCTTGGCAAAGTCACCGTGCCAGGGAAGGGAAGAAAAACCCTAGCCAGGCAGAGCAGGGCAGTTTCTTTCATAAATTACATTTCCACTGCAGGAGCAGAATGCTGGGTCTGTGAGGCTGCTGCTGAAAAGGAGAACAAAAGACTGTTTACTCACAGTAGTCATTCCAGGGAAGCAATAGAAATGTCAGCAGAAATGATCATTAAATCTCACCTAGATAATGAAAATACCCCACCTCCCCTATGTAGGATGACATTAAGGAGAGGAGGAAGAATGGGCTCTGAGCATCTCGATGTGTTTGCAGCTCGAACAAAGGCCAGATTGTTACAAGATACATTCAGCATGAAAATGAATTTAAATGGTGAGAACACAGACTTCAGCTCCCCTCTTCCAGCATTTCGGGAATCTGCTGCTTGAATTAGTGAGCAGGCCCCATGCCAGAGGAAGGAGAAGAAGCACAGTTTAAACTTCTTTAATTAACTGTGCTGTAAAAGACTCTTCATGGCAGACTGAGCTGAGATTTATGCTCGGTATTTCTAAAGCTGCTGCTCCAAAAGACCAGAGACCTGAGGATGGAAATATTGGCTGAATGTAAAATTATCCCGTGGCAGGCTGTGCTCTGCCAGTGATGTTAGTGCAAGAATTCCCAAAGAAAGATGGACCTGAGTTAATATTCAAGCACTCAGGTGAGAATATCCTGAAATCAGTAAGGGATTCTGAGCTGATAGAAGTAGGAGGTCTCAGTTTTGTGAAGGCTTTGGTGTAGCCTGTATGGAAGAGAAAGAAAATTGAACAATTCGCTGAGACTTTGTAGGTGATGGAAATGGAATTTAACCCTCTCACCTCCTAAGCCAATCACTTTCACTTATGGCAGCTTTTCTGGCCACCTAAATCATTGGGCTCGATCTGATTCTTGCCCGTGGCCATCATTTTGAAAAGGACAACAGAGATTCACACAGAAAAAAGCTGTCACTGATCCCATTCCACATCTCTGGGAGCGAGTGGACTCCCAGCCACGCTCTCCCCGACAGCCAGGCTTTGTTAACCTTTTCAATTTAAGGCAGCAATTTAAAAATCCATAAACAAGCAGGGTCATATCTCATAAACAGTTCAAAGGCTGCAATGGAAATTACAGATTTAACTACTGCTCCTGCTCCATGGATCAGAATATCAATTGAGGCATCCAGGAGATGAGCCCTGGAAACTTCCCAAGCTTCACTCAGAGCAGCTCAACATCAGGGACTGCCAGTCAGGGTTAAGATTCCTTAAAATGTCAGGCTGTTTGCTGTACAAGATACAGATCTGTATGAAAAATCATAATTAAATACTAATTTAAGTGTCTAAGGAGCTGGAAATTTCGAGGTTATAGAAATTTCTTGATTATTTTTGCTTTGCCTCACCTTTACATCCTTTAAGGTTTTATTTGCAAGGAAAAATATGAGATTATCCATGATGGAGCAGGATAAGCTCTCCTTTACCCCAGGATATCTTCAATAGAATCCACAGGGAAGGTTATAAAGCCAGACCTGGGTTACAGTGATTTTATAATTTACATAATTTCACAATGTGAAATCAGCTAATTGCTGATTTACCATCCTGAATTCACTCCCGTTTTACACCTGATATTGGCAGGAACAAGACACAGGGATGTCAAGGACAGGTTACCTGGAGAAATGCTTCTCCTTTCATCAACTTCTCAACACTTGACCTCAAAACATGTAAAACACCCGATGGAATGGGCTCTGTTCTCACATAAACTGGAATAAATTGCCATAATTGATACCACTTTAGTGTGAGGTCACTGTGATCAGCAGTAGGACAAAAAACTGAGCTGAAGGACAAAAACGGAGCTGTAGGACAAGGTGTCCTGAGTGGATCCCTGAGTAAATCTGGAGCAGTGTTGGGGACTGGAGTTCCCAGCTCTGCTTGCTGCATTTCTCAATCTCTATCTCTGCTAAACTCAAATGAAGATTTCTGTTGCACTGTATTGCTCCCTTCTGCTTTAGGTTTGCTTTAGGTTGAGAAATTGCATTTTCTGAGGGGATGAGGAGCAGAGACTCGTGCTCCTTTCTGGGTTTTCTCCCAGCCCCCCCAGATTTGCCAGTGGTGCTTCAGCCTGGTCTCAAGCACAGCTCAGTCATTAAACTTTGATTCACCCCAGGGATTAAGCAGATCCTGGCTCCTTGCACAAATGACTCTGGCCACTGATAATCTTCCATTTCCATGGTTCACACACTGTCAGAGCACTTCAGTTCTGGTTTTTGAATGCAGCCTTGTCAGGAAAAACCTCTTGGTCAGCAAAGCCTTTCCCAGGAGTATTTGAAGAGGTGTCACAGTGGGATTTTAGGAGATTCTCCATAGCTGGAGCTGGGACTGCAGGTTTCCATCTTCCCCGTGGCTGTTCCACTCACACCCCATGATTTGTGTGTGCTGAGAGCCCTCCTGGCCCCTCAGCCTCTCTCAGAGTCACCAATTCCCACTGTGCCCTGGATATGTGGGAAACAGCACCCAGAGCTGTGCTGGATTCTCTGTCCCCTCTCATCACATTCCTTTTTATGAGGATTCCATGGAATATTGACAAAACAGCTTCAGTGCAGAGACATCAGTTGGATTTTTCACATGCTGCACTGAGAACTCTGTACAACATTAAACACTTCCAGGGTACAATTTGTTTTGTGTTATGCTGTGGAGTTTAACTCAGCTGTGATAGTTTCTGTGATGGGTAACAAATCAGTGGTGATGGATTCTGGAATATCCTCTAATTAGAACATAGGAGCCCTGCAAAAAGATCCAAAATATTGCCTGCATACACGTCCTGAAGATTGATGTGCAAAAGGCAAAGTCTAATGTGACAGAAGCTTTTTATTTTTAATAAATCTGAATTCAGAAGCAGGTATTTTTCTAGTCTTCGAGACCAGTGGGACCCCAGCAAAAAAAATTATGCTTGTCAAAAGGTTTAGCTCAGGAATTTATCATGAGTTTTCATCTCTTGCGAAGCTTCAAGGATTAAATTTATTAATTTTCATTCAAATTTATTCATGATGAGGATGGAAATCAAAGTTTTTCAGTGCTTTTCATGGAGAACTAAGCAAAAAAAAACAGCATGGAAGGACCCAAATGCCCTGATCACCTGTGGTGCAAGTACTTGTTGGAGGTGGAGGACATTTGGGGTCAAATTGCTGCTTCCCCCAGAGAAGTCCAGCTGCCAACATCTGGACCTGCATTGGAGATGAATGTCTGTGCTGCCAGCTAATGACACCGGGTCTGTGACTTGTCACTGTCTCCTGGTGGGACTCAGTAGATTTCTGTATAATTCTCTAATTACTGGCCACAGAAATTCACTGAGAAGCCCGGTGGTTATGGCACCCAGCTGGGATATCAGAAACCCAGATTTAGTGCTGCTAAATGAGGCAAAAAATGGGTTTGAACAAGGGGTTCCAATGTCCTAAATAAGTCATCCCATATTAGTCCATTTGCTGATCTCATTGGTTTGGTCAGAAATCCCTTATCCCTCACCTGATCCAGCTTATTTCAAGTTTTGTTGTGAGCGACGTGCTTTGGGGAATAAATAAGCTTTAGATCAAGAAATTGGCTTTTTCCTGCTGGAAAATATTCCACCTCTGCAGTCAGCAGATGCATTTCCCAGGGCTCAAAAAGTGCAGGTTACTGAAGGTACTGGATATGAATATGCAGCTCTTTTTATTTTACCTGAAATTTCACCTACGGGGTGTGTGATGCTCATTAGCTGCATTTTGCCTCTCCTCAGAATTCCTAACCTATTAATAACCCTCCTGGAGATAAAATCTCTGCAGAGTCTGCATTCAGGCAATCAGCACTGGAGTGATTGCTTCTTTTCATGTTTACTAATCCTGAGATGTGTGAAGTGTCCTCAGAGCCCTGTCCTTGAGTTTCTCCCCCTCTCCTTTCCTTTGCCTCTTGCACAGGGATGTTGCAGATTCCCTGCTGGATCACTCATGTCTGAAGTTGTGGAGTTGCTCTCAGAGCTCCCTGTCATGCCTTGGGCACGAGGGAGGTGATGTTTTTCTGGTGTGGCCACACCTTGAGTGCTGCATCCAGTTGTGTCCCCTCAGTTTAGGGTGGACACTGAGTGCTGTGTCCAGCTCTGTCCCTCAGTTCAGGATGGACACTCAGTGCTGTGTCCAGCTCTGCCCCTCAGTTCAGGATGGACACTCAGTGCTGTGTCCAGCTCTGTCCCTCAGTTCAGGGTGGACGTTGAGACGCTCGAGCGCGTCCAGAGGAGGCAGCGAGGCTGGAGAGGGGCTGGGAACACAAACCCTGTGAGGAACGGCTGAGGGAGCTGGGCTTGTTCAGCCTGGAGAAAAGGAGACTCAGGGGTGCCCTCATCACTCTCCACAGCTCCCTGAAAGGTGCCTGTGCTCAGCTGGGCTTGGGCTCTTTCTCCAGGCAGCACTGACAGAACCAGAGGACACAGCCTCAGGCTGTGCCAAGGGAAATACAGGTTGGATATCAGGGAAAAGTTTTTTATAGAAAGCGTGATAAAGTATTGGAATGGTCTGCCCGGGGAGGTGGTGGAATCACCATCCCTGGATGTGTTTAAGGAAAGCCTGGATGTGGCACTAGGTGCTGTGGTTTAGTTGAGGTGTCGGGGCTGGGTTGGACTCGATGATCTTGAAGGTCTCTCTTTCACCCTGATGATTCTGTGATTGTGTGATTGTGTGATTGTGTGATTCTGTTTGCTGTGCCAGTTTGACTCTGCACAGCCAGGATGTTCCCCATCCTTTGCTGGTTAATTGCTGCTCATTTTTTGCTGGTTGATGCTGGTTTGAAGTGAAACTTTGGCCAGTTTGAACTTGCCTGAAATGAAAGCGGGAGGCGACGTCAGCCCTGAAACTGCCTGAGCTCAGATCCTTCAAGGAGTGGTTCCATTCTGCAGGCTGGTTTCTCTGTGATCTTCTCCAAGCCAAGTCTGAGGTGGGCTCCAGCCCAGCTCTGCTCCCAGATTTTCCCACATGAGCTCCTGTGGCATTTTGGGCATCCAAATTTGCCCAGGTGTGCCAAGCATGGATCAGGCTTTGAACAGAATGCTGTGGGTGATGAAACATTGATCCAGTAACAATTTAAGCTGTGTTTGAGCCCAGCTAGAGCAGCCCTCGTGCAGCCCTGTGAACTTTGTGCCAAGCCTATCCCTGCACCCTGAGCCTGCAGGAATCCAGGGCTGAGGAGGCAGCAGAGGCTTCACACCAGCCTTCCTCTGATCCTGGGGGTGGAGAAGTGAAACAATCTTACAGGGGGGCAGAGTGGAATGAGCCCCATGAAGGTTTCAGGTTCTGAGGGTTCACCTGCAACCTCCCAGAGTGGCTTAATAATATTGTGAGATGGCTCTTCACAATTTGTTTTGTAAAGCAAAGGTTTTAATAAAAGAGAAAATAACAAACGATTCAGAAACAAAACAGAAGCTGTGCACAGGTGTCAGAGGAGCATCTGACACCTCCCTAAGACACCCCAAAAAGCCCTGAGCACCTCTGTGCTCCTTCTTAAATACTCAATGTTCTAGGAGGGCTTTTGGCTTGCTGCCAATGGAAACAGCCACAGGTTTTGAGGAACATTTCCCAAACCCAAGCAGTGCCCCTGTGCTGGCACTGGGCCAACCACGGCGAGAGAAACACAGAAAGTTCTGGTGATTCTCCTTAAAATTCAGGGGTAAAACTGAACCCCCTTTTCCTTATCTGGAAACATCTCCCTGGTCATGGAGGGGTGCAGTGCAACAGAGAAGAGCTGGGACAACTCTCAAGTTGTCCTGATGTCTGTCCCCACCTGTAGAGACTTTCGGTGAGTCCTTAGGGACCTTGTTTTATCCAAGGCTTCCCAGAACATCCCACACTTCCGGGCTGGTTTCTGATCTCCTGGGAGCAGCTGGGGCCCCTCCAGTGCCAAGCCCTCTGTGCCAGGCTTGTCCTTAGGGACCCTGTGGCCTCGACTGGTCCCTTCCAGACAGCACAAAGGAGCTACAGAAAGTGTTTGAAAAGAATTGTGTTAAAGGAAAGCCCAAGCAAAGCACAGGACATCACAAACGAGTGTTAAACATCCTCATTCAGTGCCTGGCTTTGGATAGGATGCTCCAAGAACTTTGTGAATGAAGGGATTCCTATTCTGAGTGTCCTGGAACGCAGGGATTTCCTGCTCTGAGTACAGCTCATCGTTACTCTGTGCCTCTGTGGAAATTAAAACCAGTATTAAAGGCAGAGAATACAAAGAACGATGTAAAGGTAAATATTTTATTAAAGCTGTATCAAGGGGGAAGCAAAAGGAAACGTTTCAAAAGGTACCAATAAAACAGGAACTTCTTTGCTTTTTTGTGCAGGTGTACCAAAATTCCCCAAAGAAAAAATCGAGCCTCTGGATGTGGAGCATGGAGATTCTGTGATCCTGCACTGCAACCCCCCAAAAGGCATCCCCCCTTTGCACATCTACTGGATGAACATTGGTGAGTTAATGGGTTTTGCACAATTCATACAAGACAAAGTATTTGTCTTTCAGAGCAGTTTCATTGCAGGTTCATCATGGATAGGAATTGTAATTGTGCAAGTGCTTGGGAGAAATATCTGGATATTGAAGAACAAAATTAAAAAACAGAGGATGGAGATTTGGTTTTACATGACCCAAAGTTAAATTGTTGAGTGCATTGACACAGCATCTCATTAAGTATGAGATATTAAATAATTTATATATTGATGAGTCTGCCAGTGATGAGGAGTCCTGCATTATTGGAGAGAGGATATCATGTGTCAATACATCATTTCTATTATCATGGTTTTTCTCTTTCCATAAATTGATGATTGATTTAGGATCCTAAGGGAAAAATAACCCACCAGGTTTATATATTTAATTCCTTGTGGGTCTCTGTCCCATTATTCCACAGCATTTGTGTTCTGCAGGAATTTCTGGCTTTTGGGAAGTGAAATAACTGGGTTTTAATTTTCAATTTTTCCTTATCAGTTATATAGGTATATATTATTATATTTAAAAATATATATCACCTGTATATTGAATATTGGTAAATAACCCATTGGCTCTGCTGGATTTTCTGCCTCTTTTACTTCAGAGTTTCATCCTCTGTCTGTATCTGGAAGGAGGCACAGCAGGGCAGCATTTGGTGAAACAGCCCCGTGTTGTCCCCACCTCACAATTCCTTTTCCTTGCCAGATTTGCAGCACATCCCACAGGATGAAAGGGTCTCCATGAGCCTGAAGGGAGATCTCTACTTTGCCAACGTGGAGGAGAGTGACAGCAGGAGTGACTATTGCTGCTTTGCAGCCTTCCCCAGGCTCAGGACCATCGTGCAGAAGATGCCGATGACGCTGAAGGTTTCCCGCTGTGAGTGTGGGGCTGAGCTGCTGCTTTGCTGCTTTTTTCTGAGCTCCCTAGGCAGCAGTGCATGCAGCAATGCATGCCCTGGTTCTCTCAGCAAAGGGCAGCTTGCTGAGTTTATTCCCTGCATTATTAACCTCGTTCTTTGGGCTAAATTTCGCTGAGAAAAGGTTCTTGCTGCAGCCTCTGTTCTGTGCAGCCATGCCAAGGCATCCGCTTGTCCTGTCCCATCTGGGTCACCAGAAACTGATGGCTTAGAATGGATGCCTGGAACAGAGGCTGGACAAGATAAAGAGAGTAAAATCAGATATTTATGTAGACACACCTTGGATAGTCCAAAGCTACACTCAAGATGGAAAATGTTTACGAGTTTTTCAGACAATTTATAAGTTTGATTCCATTTCCATATCAGGGGTTAATCCTCCAATTACAGCTTCAGGTAATGAAGTCATTCACCCCAAGTTTTCCCCTCCTCAATTCACTTTTGTTTCCATCTCTCCTGGCCTGAGGCAGTGAGGTGTCCTTGATTCCCAGACCTGTGGAGGAATTGTTGTGTCTGACCAAAATGTGAAGGCAGCAGCTCCCACTGTGTGTGGAGTTCAGAGTTATACACTAAAGCAGTTCAGGGTTTGAAAAATATAAAAGCTAAAATCCCAAGGCATCACAATCAGACCCCAAAAGTGCCCTGTCCTTCCTCCTGCTGTCCCTACAGTGAAAGCCAAGGATGCATTTGGAAAATCTGCTGCTCCTGAGTCCAGCAGATGCCCCAGGGATGGGACTTAACTGGGTTTTGGGGATTTTGGGGCCACTTCCTTGCTGGTCAAGGCCTGGTTTGGTCCAGCTGCAGCAGTGAGGTTGGAAGGATGATGTTTTCCAGGTTTTTCCAGGCAGCCTGGAGCATCAGAAACACAAGAAGTGTTTCCAGTTCCTTGATGAAATGATGTGTAGGAAATAAAAGATTCCAGTTGTTCCTTAAAACCTCTGATCTTTTGTGCCTACACAGCCCAGAAAGCCTAGGAGAATGAATGAAACCCTCATGTTTAATATGTGATTTTGAGAGTTTTCTTACTGAGATAAAAAGATAAAGGATTAATAGTGGCTTTATGTGTTTAATGTGTGCTTAGACCGTATCTTGGGATAATAATTGTGAGAAAAACATCCAAATTAAATGTTGTTCTCCATGGCTTTTCAGTTCAGTCCCCCACACATGCACACAGAGATTAGAGAAAAAACGAGATGGGTTTTGGCTGCTGGCAGCCCTGGAAGTGGCCCAAAAACCCACTTCAGTGTGACCACCTTGTCATCAAAGCCACAGGACTGGGGCCAGGAAAAGATGAGAGGCACGAACTGAAAGGGTTCTGTAAACTCAGCCTGACATTGCCCACTCCACTCTGTGCCAAGGGCCTGGTGAGGGGCTGCATTAAAAATGAACAGAACAAAAATAAGCAATGAGAAACAAGAGAATTGATACATTTTATAACATTACTCTTTGTGGATATTTAGTGATTTTTATTACTGTAGGTAGCAAGGATGAAATGCTGATTATATCACCCATTAAGTAGTTTTCAGAATAACACAAATCTTTAAAGCATTTTCATTGTGTTCTCAAAACTCTGTTGCTCATCTGTTGCTTTCCTTTATATTTTTTCATTCTTTCTTTCTGTTGGGGCAGAGATTGGGCGGTGGGGAGGGGCACGGTTTTGTTTTTGTTGATTTATGGTTCCTTTTGATTCTGTCTCAACCCTGCATGTTTGTTTGGTTGTCATTTTTATTTATTTCAGTAAAGCATGCTAATGACTCAGGCTCACCTAACGCTGCAGTTACTAAGGGTGAGTTGAATGCATCTGTTTTTAGCCTTTGAACTGGGACTCGACCAGCTGAGGTGAAAAACACACCACAAAAGCCTCTTGATTGTGACAGGATGGATTTAAGCAGTCCAGGGAGCACAGCTGGCTCATTTTCTAGTTTTTGAGAGCAATGTGCAGGGTTTTTAATAAAAAAGGCAATTTTTTTACTTGAGGAGGAGCTTTGTAAGGAGGTGGAAGTGAGGACATCGATGTTCTGCGTTTCTCATGTTATCAGCTCAGAGCAGGAGCCAGAGCTGGATGCTCCAAATCTTTTCCTGGCAGTTCAGAGGACTCTGAGATGAGACAGCTGAGTTTGACACCATGAATTTATGTGGGCTGCATTGCTCCAGGGTGAGCTCAGGGTGTGGATTTATGGAGTTTGGGAGCCCTGTGCTGCTGGCTGTCCCCCTCACCTCGGTGGCTCTGTCTCTGTGGTGCCCTGGCTGTGTCACCAGCAGTGGTGACACTACAGCCAAGCATTTCTCACCCTGTGGGTTCCCATCTCCCACTGCTTTCTGTGATTAAATGTATTTCTTTGTGAATGGCCCTGATGCTGTTCAAAGCTCCCACAAAAATTCACCACGAAGATCTTCCCAAGCTCAGGGCCTTCATCATCACTCAGCCTTTAAACAGATACAAAGAAAAATTCTCTCTGCCTCTCTCTGAATATTTCCATCTCCTCAGAAGCAAGGAAAAGACTTTTACAGAGAACTTGATAAAATTCCTGAGACAGCTCCATGCAGGCAGCATGGTGGCTCTTCCTGCAATCCTCCACCTGGTTCCTTTCGTTTCAAATATGTGAAATTTGGAGTCTGTAGCTCTTGACTTTTCATTTTGTGCTTAAATGGCTTTTAAGAGTCCTTTTTTTTGTTTTTTTTTTTTTTATGCCCAATTTTAACCTCCTCTAGGGTATTTAGTTTTTTTTTGCATTGAGGTTTCTGAAAAGGGGGTTATCCTGGAGTGTTTTGCTGTGGGAAATGGATTTGTGGAGAATTTTTAAAGCTTCACAGAAGGCTTAGATAGAATGTATTTGTATGCAAACTTTGAGATGAGAAATGCTCACTTAGAAATGTTAAGGAATAGGATTGTTGAGAGAGAAATGGAACAACAAATAAGTTTCAAAGGGTGGTTTTGTAAATAAGACTGGATACTTTGGAGAAATAGAACTATGAAAGGTAATACTTATGAGGGGTAATTTTAGACAATTGGCTTTAAGGTATTTAGAGTATTGTGTGGTAAAAGTTAATAATGTGGGGATGGATAACTCAGAGCACTCATCACTCCCCTGACTTTGCCCTGGGAGCAGGGCAGGCAGGGTTTGTGCCACTCCAGGAGCAGTTTTTCCCTCCAAGGGATATCTGACCTCGTGCTGGGAAGGGGCCTGGCTGCCTTTGGCAGCAGGAGGTGGAGGGCAGATGGGAAATGTGTGTCCAGAGGCACCAACGTGCCCTCCTGCAGCTCAGAGCTCTTGTGACACAGATCTGTCTGTGGGAAATTAAAATTAACAATGAGAAAATGGTTCAGGGAGATCTATGTGGTCTTTCACCAATCCATGCATAACTGGCTATTTTTTTAAGATCTAGCACCATTTGGGGACTGATTCATTAGTGTGCTAATTGTTATGATGGTGATAACGGGGCAGCCACTGAACCCTGCGTTTTTCATCCTAAAACCCTGGTTTGGCAGGCTGGAACAAATGGGCTGTTGGAATCAAGTGCAGGTCAATCTTGTTTTATGATTTTTACAGTCTTCCTTACAAATTGTATCTCCATCACTGTAGATTTAATAATTGGAGCAGGAGGGACAATTCTGTGGGATGCTCAAGTCAGGGAAGGTGGGGATTCACCTGAGGATTAAAAGATGATGCAGAAGAAAGGTGCTAAGAAAGGTGGTGTGGACCTAAAAATCAGGAATTGAGAGGATCAGATTTCCTGAGGGTTGATAGGAAGGGCCAGTGCTTGGAAAACAGGATATAAAACTGTAGGAAAAGGGGTCTCCCAGCACTGCTGCCAGTTGATATCACTGTACCAGGGGAAATAAGGGTTCCTGGATTAGTCTCAGAGTGTATAAATAAAAAAGAAAACACACAAATGGATGTCAGAAACCCCCTGTCAGTGATGTTTGTGGCATTATTGAAGCATATCCAAGATTTCCCACCTAACTTGTGTTCTGTTTTATCTTCCAGCAAATTTTCTCAAGGAAAGGAAACCCAAACTGCTGATCCCTCCTGAGGCTGCTGGCAGCAGCTCATCAGTCACTGTCATCAAGGGAGGTGTCCTGCTCCTCGAGTGTATTGCTGAAGGGCTGTGAGTAATGGAAATGCTGCACAAACTTAATCACCTTTGGAGGTAGAAATGGGCAAAGCAGGAGGGCTATTACAAATTATGCAACAACTTTAAAAGGAGCTCCTGTGCAGAGCTTTTTGCACCTGTAAAGCAGCACAGAGTGCATGAATTGGTTATTGCTTGGTAAGCAAGTAATTAAAACCACAGTGTGCTAAGTATGGAGGTTTTTTTACTGTTCTATAAAAAAAAAACAACCCAAAACTGGTGGTTTTTTGTTTGTTTTTTTTTTAGTGGTGCTGTTTTTGAGATGTTGAGAAATTAAATAATATCAAATCAGCTTCAGTGACTTTTGTTCACAGCCTGTAACAGTTTTTTTCTGGTTTTGCCAAATCAGTTTTGCTTCAAAATTTAAGATTTTCCAGGTGTAAGATCACAGTTTATTTAATAACAAAGTTCTTGAGTGATTTAGCAAAGACATCTTTTAAGGAATGGGGAAAATCATCAATTTCAGCTACAGCAGGAGGTGCTGGCTCAGGTGGGAATGTGAACCTGGCTGTTTTCTGTGTCCATTCCCAGCATCCAGAATTTCCATAAAGGATGTTCATGCCACAGGGTCCTCACAAAGGACAGGATATCGAGGAACAAATCCATGGTTATGTAGGAATGCAGTGAACCAGTATCAGCTGTATGAGTTTGATCCTGCTAAATCCAACAGCAAAGGGCAAACCTTGGACACTTCCAGGGATCCAGGGGCAGCCACAATTTCCCTGGGCACCCTGTGCCAGGGCCTCCCCACCTCACAGGGAAGAGTTTTTTCCTAAAAAACCTTCAAAATCCCCTCTAAACCTTCTCTCAGTTTGAAGCCATTCCCCCTGGTCCTGTCACTCCAAGCTCTTTTTAAATAATCTCTCTCCACCTTGCTGACTCCCTTCAGGTACTGAAAGGATTCATAGAGGGAAGGGTTAAGATAGCTGCTTTAGGATGGGAAATGAGGACAATTTTGTCCTTGTAAATAACAGAGGATGAAATGAGGGTAAGGAAGGGAAGTGTCAAACCTTGGACACTTCCAGGGATCCAGGGACAGCCACAATTTCCCTGGGCACCCTGTGCCAGGGCCTCCCCACCTCACAGGGAACAATTCCTTTTCCTAAAAACCTTCAAAATCCCTTCTAAACCTACTCTCAGTTTGAAGCCATTCCTCCACTCCTGTCACTCCAAGCTCTTTTTAAATAATCTCTACACTTTGCTGACTCCTTTTGGGTAGTGAAAGGTTTCATAGAGGGAAGGGTTAAAATAGCTGCTTTAGGATGGAAAATGAGGACAATTTTGTCCTTGTAAATAACAGAGGATGAAATGAGGGTAAGAAAGGGAAGTATCAAAGCTTGGACACTGCCAGGGATTCAGGGGCAGCCACAATTTCCCTGGGCACCCTGTGCCAGGGCCTCCCCACCTCACAGGGAAGAATTTCTTTTCCTAAAAACCTTCAAAATCCCTTCTAAATCTTCTCTCAGTTTGGAGCCATTCCCCCTGGTCCTGTCACTCCAAGCTCTTTTTAAATAATCTCTCTCCACTTTGCTGACTCCCTTCAGGTAGTGAAAGGATTTGTAGAGGGAAGGGTTAAGATAGCTGCTTTAGGATGGGATATGAGGACAATTTTGTCCTTGTAAATAACAGAGGATGAAATGAGGGTAAGGAAGGGAAGTGTCAAACCTTGGACACTTCCAGGGATTCAGGGGCAGCCACAATTTCCCTGGGCCCCCTGTGCCAGGGCCTCCCCACCTCACAGGAAAGAGGTTTTTTTCTAAAAACCTTCAAAATCCCTTCTAAACTTTCTTTCAGTTTGAAGCCATTCCCCCACTCCTGTCACTCCAAGCTCTTTTTAAATAATCTCTACACTTTGCTGACTCCTTTTGGGTAGCGAAAGAATTCATAGAGGGAAGGGTTAAAATAGCTGCTTTAGGATGGAAATCAGGATAAATTTGTCCTTGTAAATAGCACAGGATGAAATGAAGATGAGGAAGGGAAGGGATTGGGGAATAGATGTTGAGTGCCACCCTCCCAAGGAGCTGGGATTCTGCTCCCTCAGCCACGAGCCCCCAGCTTTGCTCTTCCACTTTCCCAGTTTGCCCCATGTTTCTGCCAGTGCAAAAGCTGAGCTGCCAGAAGAGGAACAGAGAAGCTGTGCACCCCTAAACCCCCAGGGAAAGCAGAGCCCCTTCTGGTTTGGCTGGCACAGAGCTCTGTGCAGAGCAGAGCTTTCAGTCACCGTCCCTTGTGCTGGAACCACAGACTCTGCTTCACCCCGAGATAATTCCCATTAAAGGCTCTGCCATCACATTCCCTCCATAAAATCCCAAAGTCAGGATATTTATCTGCCTGCACATGTTTAGGGCATTTTGTTTTTTCCATATGGGCTTGAAAGGGCATTGCTGGTGGAAGCTGGCAAGGGGTTGAGTTGGCATTCCTGAAAGGAGGTGGCTGGCTTGTCTCTGTTGGATTCGCTCCAGGTATCTGCAGTGAGTTTTGCTTCCCACTTGCAACACTTCCTTGTCTAATTCATTCCCCATCAAGGGAATCTGCCAGCCCACAAACATCCCCAAAGCCATAGCTCTGATTTTAGAGGGTTTTCAAGGGGTTTTCATAGGGAAATCACCTTGGGAATACTCAAATATGAATTTTGATGTGCAAGCATGAGTATCAGATACAAGGGAAAGCCAGAAAAGTCTTTCTGTCCCTTTGGAAAAAGGTGAGAAGAAAGAAATATTTTTGTTTCACTCAAAATTTTCCAGTAAACTCTTTAAAAAATGAATTTTTTTAACAAAAAAGGGGTTTTTTTTAAGCAGTCACTTTAGAAAGAACACAAAGTACTTTTTTGTGTTGTCACCAAGCACATCTTTTCATCAAAATCCTTCAAAAATGTAACTTTCAGAATGAAACGTTATTTTTCTTCACTAAAATTCCCGTTTTCAGCAGAAAAATGATCAGCTTTGCCTGCATCTCTGCCAATCCATCCTGCCAAATGTCCACAGAGCATGGAAGCGGATTTCAAGGAACTCAGATCAGGGGCACCCGACTGCAAAATAGGGAATTAAGGGCATTTCCAATCTGTCACTTTTTTAAAGATTTATACCCTGAGCAGCAGCCATGGCAGGAGGGCACGGCCTCGGGGCTGGCTTTGGGACAAGAGTGGGATGAGGGCTCTGGGAGGGAATAATGGGATATTTGCAGGGCTGCTGGAACACCAGAATTCCTGGATACCTTTGTGCCTCCTGCCTGGGCAGGGAGCCACAGGGACAGATGGGCACAGGATGGAGCAGCTCTGGCACTGTGGCCCTGTGTCCTGTGTGGTGCCGGGGTCACCAGCAGCGTCTGTCCCCAATTCTGTGTCACTTCTGGTGCTTTCTAAGGATGGGCAGAGCCTTTCAGCCACCTCCAAAGAGGGGGACACTGCAACCGAGTCTGGTGTTGCTGTTGGACATGAAAGAAAGATGATTGACTCTAGAATAATTCTCAGAAGGCAAGAGGAGTATAGAAAGCTTTATTTCTAATATTAATTTCTAAAACTTTATTTCTAATTTTAATATCTAAAGCTTTATTTCTAATTCTTTCTCCTATTTTATAAGGTATTCTGGTATAGAGTTAACATGATTGGTGAACAGGAATGACACCTCTCTAATTCTATTGGTTAAACTAAAGAAACAGAAAAACACCAGCTGGGGAAAAATGTTTTGGGAAATAATATTATTTTTCTAGATTGTTTTGAGGAGATGACTTTGTTGAGAAGTTTCCCTTGGGAAAGAGCTGGCAATTGTTAGCACGCTAAAAAATTCTCTCAGGCTCAGAAATATCAGGCTCACAGTCTGGCTCTGCTTGGCTGTCCTCAGGTGCCCTTTTGGAGCAGGATGGGATGAGCTCCTGCTCCTTTCCTGCTGTCTGTGCCAAGACACATCCAGGGAACACAGCTTTGCCCTGGTGAAAACCCCACTCACAGGGGCTGTGCAGAACAAGGAGCAGCTGTATAGTATAACTCTGTCTTGGTTTTTAAAGAGAGTTGTCTGCCAGGGAAAAGCTAGAGCTTCTCTTTGGAGTAGAGAATGTAAATCCCCTTCCCTCCAAATTATTATAATTTTGCAATTAGGGGCTTTCAGGCAAAGATATGGGAAGAGGAATAACAGTTCTTTACTAGGAATATTAAAAAAAAAATGAATACAAATATAGTAGTATTAAAAAAAAAAAAAAAAAAGCAAGCAAGCAAACAAAAGTCCTGGAAAACCCTGACAGGGTCAGAGATATGACCTGACACCCTGTGGGTCAGGGTGTTGGGAGCAGCCCAAATAAATCCTCCTGGAGTAACAGATGTGGTTCTGTGCAGTAGAGATGATCCTGTAGAAAGGGTCCAGCTGTGGTGAGATGGGTCTGGTGGTCCTGACTTCCTCTGGGGTCCAGTGGAAAGGCCAGGTGCCCAGATGTGAGTGCTTGGTGTTCCTGAGTCCCAGTTTTTATCCAGGTAGGAACGGTTGGCTCTGCCCCCCACTTGGTGGAGCGTCTCCTAATGGGATGATGTCATGTGTGATGTCACTGGTGATCCTCCATGGCCCATTATCAGCAGATATCCCCGATGATGTCATGTGTGATGTCATTGGTGAGCCCTCATGGCCCATTATCAGCAGATATCCCTGATGATGTCATGTGTGATGTCATTGGTGATCCTCCATGGCCCATTATCAGCATATCTCCCCCAGAGGATGGACAAGTGGTGACAGAGATCACAAACACTGCCCCAGCTGGCTTTAATGGCTGGGCCATTATCAGAAGGATTGCACCTCTCTCCCCCTGGAGTTACAAGAGATAAAGGGAAAACATCTCAGCTGCTTTCAACAGATGAAATAGAATACACATTTTTTGGTTACATAACCCAAGACAAACCCTGAGATAGCCCCAGAATTTTCAAAGCTTTTAAAAGCTCAAAATCCTCTGAAAACACCTCCCAAATCCCAGCTGGGTGTGAACCCCAGCAGCTCTGCCACGTGAAGCATCACAGCAGCTTCTCTGCGTTCAACTCAAAATCTTCTTTTTTTCCCTTTGTTCTCAGCCCAACTCCTCATCTCAGCTGGGTCAAGGTGACAGGAAACATGCCCAAGGATGAGCCAGAGACGGAGAATTTTGGGAAGACGCTGAAGATTGACCAAGTGACAGCTGCTGATGAGGGGACGTACCAGTGCACAGCCAGCAACCACATGGGCAGGGCCAGGCACGAGTTCCATGTGCATGTGGAAGGTGCTCAGTACTCTTTACTAAAAATTATTTGTTTGGGACAAAAAAGTGGGAAAAGGGAAATGAAGGAGGCTCTTTGGTAATATGACTCAAGCAACTCCAGAATTTATGCCAGCCTCTTGGGTTTGGGAAGGTTTGCACAAAGTAGCAGCTCTAAAACAACAACAAAAACATAAATAATGTTTTAGTTTTTTTTCCCCCCCTCAACCACGAAAGCCTTAAAAAGCAGGGAACAATTTAAATATGTGAGCAGGTTCAGTACTCTAAAAGATAGAAGTCAAGCAGAGATATTGATGAAATGTCATGTACCAAGATGAAGGTCAGAAAAAAAGATCTAATTATCCTTTTTTTGCTCTTAAAAACTGTGAGAATGGCTCTGCTGGGCTGGATACATTTAGCTCAAGTCCTTTTCTGTGGTTTGCACCAAAAGTGGGCACTTAGGGAAGGCTGTGAAAATTCAGTGAGCAGACAAGGTCTCACCCCTGCCTCCTTCACCTGTTCCTTTGCTGTGATTTCTGTACAGGCACAACCTGAGCTGGGGGTATTCCCTGTAATCCCTGAAAAGTATCGTAAAACCTACGGAACAAAGTAAAAAGATGTTTTCTACTATTTTTTAGCAGTTAAAAGAATGGAAATATGACCCTTTTTGTCACCTCACTGAGTACCCAAGGCTCCTTTTTCCCTTCTCCTCCTTCCCAAACCCCAAGGTGTGCATCGGGTGGAGATGCCCTTGCCCAGGAGCCAGCAGAGCTCTGAGGCAGTAAACCTGAAACCAAAAAAACCTTGTTGCAGAGCCAGGAACTCTCCCTGCCACTTTCTCTGCCCACAAACTGAGAACTCTGAGGCCCAGCTGAAAAACCTGCTGAAAAAATTTGCCTGATGAAAAATGCTCCGACCTCTGCTCTGCACTTAAAAAAATAAAATAAACCCCTGGCAGTTTTACCCTGTTAGAATCTTCCAAGCACTTCATTTTCCTCAGGGCTCCTCACCCCTCTGTGGTCACCGAATTTCCGATGGGAGAAAAGCACTTTGAGCTCTCTGCTCTGTGTTTGCTCAGCAGCTGAGGAAAAGATTTTCTCCCAGTGGCTGACGAGTCCTCTCCATGCACTCAACCCAACCTTGTCCCTCTTTCCCTCGCTGGAAGTGTGGCAGAGGAGGATCCCAGGGCATGGCAAGTTCTCAGCTGTGGTGGAGGGGAAGTGCTGACTCCTAGAAATCCTTCCAGATGGTTTGGAGCATCTCTCTGCTGTAGCAGAATATTTTAACAATCTGGCTGTGATTTTCTCGGCTGCAAAAAAAAAAATCGATTTCCTTCAAAGAAATTGCAGGAGCTGCAGAAACTAAAATACCAGAGAAATAACATTAATTTTGCAGTTTAAAATATTGACCTTCTTCTCCCAGAGTTTCCAGAGGAAGGGAAAGTTCCTGGCAAACTTTTATCCTTGCTTATTAACAAACAAGTGCTTAGAAAAAGAGAAAAGAAAGAAATTATCCCACCGCAGCCATTGCAATGTGAAAAAATCCTTTCCCAAATGCTGCTAAATCCATTTTCCACGTGTGTAACTAATGGTGGCTCCTGTCAGCAGCAGGAGTTCTTCCTATTAGGAGTCACCTCACATCTGAGGTATCAAGGTAAACCTGAGCCCAAACTCTGCTGTCTCCAACAATTTCTGAGTGTCGCTGTCGTTAATCAGAGATGGACACGTTCATCATTCTTGCAGGAGCTCCTGTGAGCACACTCAAGGGCACATCCTGAGCATTCATTCCAGGAGGCTTCAGGGAGCTTGTGCTGACGTTGGGCTCCTCACACCTGACAGGTTCCCCTCACAGGATGCATTCAGGGAGAAGAAAATTAAATGTGGAAGAAAAATTATCTGTTATTAACCTCCAGCCATCCTCAGCGGAGTGCTGGGGTGAAAAATCAGGATTTTTCTGTCACTCTGCTGCGTTTTCTGTTCTACTTTCTGGTGTTTGAGGGCCTCCAACCAGCACCCCACCCTTCTAAATACCAGTTTTAATGATATTTGCACGCAGCCCGCTTGCTAATCCTACCGAGTCTGAGGGCAAAGATTCAGGTAGTCATTACCAAGCATGTGAAAATATTCAGCAAGCAAATTGCTCGACTGCTCGAGCATTTTAATCTCTCTTTGCAAGGGAAGATGTAGCCTGGAATACCTGAGCGGACACAAAAACTGCTCATTTTGGTATTAAAATAAGACAGAATTATTTAAAAAGAATAGCAAAGCAAGCCCACAGATTGTTTTGACTTCAAGTGTTTATTTGGTGGTTGTTTGTAGTTCACCAAACCCGACAGAAAATGAACATACAACCTACAAATCCTGCAGGATCATAATGATCTAAAGTTACTTTGATCTCGGTTGAGGCTCCTAGGTGGGGTTTAATAGAAATAATTGTTACAATATAATGATTAATTATAGTAATAATGTAATAGCTAAGGGCCTGTGCAGTTATGCCTCGTAATACTTTTATTACTCAGCCAGAGCAAAAGAAAAGAGATTAAATTAATGGGAAGCAGAAGCAGAACTGGGTGTGTTAATCAGGCTCCAACTTTCTCTTTCACTGGAAAATTGCTCCAACATGGATGCAGAGCCCAAGGTGGTCACAGCAGCTGCTGCTGGCCCTGGGGTGGGATGGATCCCCAACCTTTAGGAAGGTGGGAGGAGAATTTGAAACAAACTTCACAAACTGGGAAAGTGGTGTGGGATAAAAAGGAAGGGCTTCAGTGAGCACAAGTGCAGAGCAATTCTCACCAGGCAGAGCTAATTGGCACCATCAGCACAGGCTGGGAAATGCCTGCTTGGGCTGATGGGGAGAATCCACTGGATGGCAAGGGGAACATGGCTGGGAAGTGTTAGTCTGGCAGAAAAGGGAAAAATCATCCTGGAAAATAGAAAGGAAAATGTTGTTGCTGAGAACTGAGAAGGCCTCACCCAAAGTAAGCAGATTTACAACTTTACCTTCTTCAGGAAGGCAGTGGGGGTGGTCAGGGAGCTGAAAATCATGGCATTTGGGGAAAAAAATATAGATATCTTTAATTTAGGAGAAATTACATCTGCAGAATGCACAAGAGCCTTCAGAGGAGTGGAAGTTTCTCCACCAAGTTCCCTGGGGGTGATGGAAGACAGGGGACAGCTGAACTGCAGCAAGGCAGAGGCTGGTTAGATGTCCCAAATTTGTTCTACTCCTGGGAAAACACAGCAGGAGAGGCTGAGGGGAAGGTTTGGATCCTTTGTGGGTGTTTTAGATGCAGATGTTCCTGCTCTGCTGGAGATGTTCATTTTAGATCACTTTCATTTCTGGATCTGTCAGTACTTCCCATAAAGACATAAATCAATCAGGAGGAGCAAACTGGGAACTCTTACCAGAAAATAAATTATGTAGTGAAATATTTGTCATTCCAGATTAACTCTTTGATTATCCAACCCCTGGATTTTGTAGTTGGATAAAAAAGTGTATATTTTGTTATAATTTATATACTTTAAGCAGTATAGCACATCTGCCACGTGGAAAAGAGGTTCCTCAGCCTCTCTGTGAAATTGCATTTCACACCTGGCAAAATCTCATTGCCTCTGACTTCACAGCCTCTTCACTTCCTTGGAGCACCCACAGTAATTCCAATGCTGAGAAAAGGAAAGCAGTGACATCAAATATCAGCTCACACCTCCAGAGTGTGGGCACAGGTGGAGATAGGAAGGGATCCTTCAGGTGGATTTTATTTTTATTTTATTTTATTTTATTTTATTTTATTTTATTTTATTTTATTTTATTTTATTTTATTTTATTTTATTTTATTTTATTTTATTTTATTTTATTTTATTTTATTTTTATTTTTGGTGTCTCCAAAGGAAATACCCTGTCTCAGTTTGTGGCAGATTTGGAGGAAAAATTCCAAACCAACAATTTAATCAGGACTGCTACAAACCTTTTCATCTCCATGCCTTCTTTTCCTGACAAAACCATGCTGTACATGAGAAAGAAGGAGAAAGATCTGCAAACCCAAAATATTCTGGTGTTTGCAGAGTTTTTCCCTGGAGCCAAATACCAGGAGGCTTTAACAGATGTGGTCATGTCACTGTGGGATGGGAAGTGGCACTGAGCGAGGATGCTGGTAGAAGGATCCCTGCTGTGTGGAGGAAATGGGATGATTTTATCATTTTAAATAAGCTTCAATTTGACTTCAGTCTTTATATGTTAATTAAACCATTCCTGGGTGCTCTCCTGTGGGAATGCTGGCCTGGGTGTGGAAATGCATCCCACTTCAGGGGTGTTTTTTTGAAATATCTCTGTGAATGTGAGCTGTTTTGCTGTAGCATATCTCACTGATAACATCTGTTGCTGCATTACCAGGCACCAGCTCCGTTAATCTTCAAAGCATTTTATGAGCATTAACTAATGAATCCTCACGTTTTCCCTACATTAGCTCACCTTTTTAATAGGGAAAGAGGCCCTGTGATCCTCCCAGCACTTGCAGAAGAGGCAGAGGCAGGTCTGGTGTTAAAATCTCAAATTTTGGTGCCTTTCAGGGGGAAATGATGAATTCAAGGCTGCATTTTGGGTTGAGGCTGCCCACTGGAGGCTCAGGGATCTGCGTTCAGTCAGTGAATTATGCATTTATGAGATAAATTCTCTTTTTCTCCCCTTCATTTCCCTTCCCTCATTAAGGATTTCTATTCCCAAAGAGGTTTGGGTACCTGATGCTCAGGGGCTGGAGAATTCTCCCCGAGTTTCCCTGGAACAGCTGGGAAAGGGGAGCGCAGGGAATGCAGCAGCACATGGCCGCTCCTCTACCACCCCCCTGTGGGCACCCAAACCTCTCATCCCCAGCGAGGAGAGAATGTTTCACCATTCCTAAATGTGTTGTGGATCAGCCTCTGCTCTGAACACGCGATGGGAAATCGAGGTGGTGCTGCCTTTCCTCAGCACAGGGATCAGCAGGTGGATCAATCCTGTCCCGGAGCTCTGTCAGCTCCCAGGAAAGGCGATGGGAAACACTTAATCGTGCCTGGGGAGGGGGGTTCGAGCTGGGTGGATGTTCACACCTTGTTCGTCGTGCTGAAATAGCCTCACTGTAATTCATAAATCACACTTGCATCTGCGGGTCCTTTTGGACCCATCCCCTCCTCCCCAGCCTCTCCCCTCCCGTGGGCATTGATTTCCCACCTGGATAAACGCTGCTCGTTCCTCCACCCTGCCTGACACTCGCAGGACAGGATTGGCGTGTGCTGATGCTGATTTTGCCTTTCCTTTCCATGGGAAGTACAAGGATCCAGCTCAGCCGCTGGATGGGCTGCGAGCAGCGGCTGGGAAGTGTTGGTGGCGTTTGCCATCTCCTGGAGAATCCCAGCAACAGCAGAGGCACAAGCTGGGCTGTGACTGGGATGTCTTAGGATTTCAGCTTTTATATTTTCCATCTATTTGTAACCCTGCAGTTCTTTAGTGCAGAACTCCAAACTCCACACACAGTGGGAGCTGCTGCTTCCCCACTTTGGGCAGACACAGCAATTCCTCTCCAGGCCTGGCAATCAAGGACACCTCACTGCCTCAGGCCTGAGAGATGGAAACAAAAGGGAGTTGGGGGCAGCAAACTTGGGGTGAATGACTTCATTACCTGGAGCTGGAATTGGGAGATGAACCCCAAAATGCAAATGGCCCAAACTGATCAAAGTGTGCAAACCCGTGACCCGGGGTCCATTTTTGGGTGCACCCCTGGGGGGCTTTGTCTGCCCTAAATGTACCTGAAGGCCCTTCAATCAAGAGAACAGCTTTTTATTCCCTGAATTCTGTCTGCCCTCTGTTTTTAGGTAGCCCCAAAAGGCATCAACTGATCCTTATTTTTTCTCTTTTCCCAGAGCCTCCCCAGTGGCTGAAGAAGCCCGAAGGTGGCGTCTACAGCGTGGGGACAAACCTGGTGCTGCTGTGTGAGGCCATTGGGAACCCCGAGCCCAGAATCCAGTGGAAGCTCAACGGGATGCCCATTGATGGTGGGTGCAGGGGCCAGGGTGCCCCTCCAGGCCCTCTCCAGCTGGGATGTGCCTCTCTACCACCCATAAGTTCTAACAGGCTGAGTGATCTCTGGTTTGGCACCTCTTTAGATGTGAATTGTTTATTTACTTAAATAAATGAATATTTAAATAGGATTCTTGGAGAGGGTAGTGGTGAACATATCACACATTGGGGGAAGTGGTACCTTTGAGGTGCTGCCTCTGCCTCACCTGTAACTCTCCCATCTTTTGGGGATCTGGGACAGCTCGAGGGCTCCTTTGTGTTTCTGAGTAAGCCCAAGTGGCTGGGGAGCAGTGTGGCAATATTATTATAATAATATTATTATAATAATAAATAATATAAGTTATTAATTATAATACTGGTGTGGCAGTATTATAATTAACATTTTAAAAAGTCTCTGTGGTGAATTTACTGGAATTCCATGCTCTGGAGCATTTCCCTCAGGCCATGGCACTGCTGGCAAGTGCAGAGCCCTGGCAGTCACCAGCTGTCAGACAAGGTCTTGGTTGGATCCTCAGGATGTTCTTCCCTTTGGCTTCCAAGCAGTGAGGAGGGCCTGGGAGCTGCCCAGCCACGGTCTTCCTCCAGCTGCTGACACCACCTGCTGTTTTCCAGGCAGGACCTTCCGAGGGAGGATCTCCACCAGGGAGATCAGCCTGACCAACCTGCAGCTGCAGGACAGCGCCGTGTTCCAGTGCGAGGCCACCAACAAGCACGGCACCATCCTGGCCAGCGCCAACGTCAACGTCCTCAGTGAGTGCCCCGGGCTGTCCCCTCACAGAGACCACATCCAGCAGGCTGTTGCAGTGCACCCTCACACCCCAGCAAGTGTTCCCATATGAGGAAAGGATTTGGGTTTCATTCTTTATTTCACTTATATGGAAAAGAACCAGAAACTTTGATGCCCCTCTCACAATAATTAGCCCAGTGCGAGGACAAAGTGTTGGATCCTTGGGCTGTTCCTCAAGAACTGTGGCTCTTTTCTGTTGGGCAAGATGCTAAAAACCCCTCCTTGATCATTGAATACTTAAGAAAAGGCACAGAGTCTCTCAGTGCATTTTCAGGATGTTTTAGCAGGTGTAAGGAAGCTCCTTGCACCTCACACAGGCTTTTATTCTTTTGTTTTGTATGATTTGTTATTTTTGCTTCAATTTAACATTTTTGTTTTTCCAAACACCTCCGATCATGGCATCTCACTAATTTTTCATAAGCCATTTCTGAGAGGCTGCTGGCAACCCTCAGAGCTTGATACACCTTGGTGGGGCTAAAACCACTCTGGCCTCACACAGTGGTACATCAACAGCCCAAGGCTGAGTCCTCAGAGCAGCCTGGGGCTTGTCACCATCTTATGGCTCCTTTGGACTGGCCACAGATTTTAAGGAATATTCTCCAAATTTATGCAACAGGTTTTGTCATGGGCAATGCTATGTGCTTAGCACAGCCACTCCTGAACTTTTGGTGGTTGTGGTTGAGCTCAAAAGCTTGAATTCAAGCACAGTGAAACTACTGGGGGCTGAATCGTGACCACAATTTTTGAATTATTAGGTGTATTTTTAATCTTTGATTTCAGTTGTGATGTTCAGTCTGTTCTTTGAAGAAAGGGAGCGAGGGGAATTTATTTAATAAAAAAAAATAAAATCTCTGGAGGCAGCAGAACTGGTTCTGTTTTCTCTCCTGGATGTTTCAATTTCTGCCATGTCCAGCAGTTATCTCAGAAGCCAGTGAAGCTTCTGAGAGCTCAGCTGCTCAGTGCAACTCTTCCAAACAGCCACGAAATTCCCATTAAACACCTCAGCCTCTCCCCCTCGCTGGAAAAGGGGGGGATGCAGGGCCAACATTTATGTTCCTAGCTCTGAAATGCAGTGCTGCTGCTCACCTTGCATTCTCTCCTGCAGACATTGCCCCCCTGATCCTGACCCCGGATGAGGAAAACTACGCCACGGTCGTGGGTTACAGCGCCTTCCTGCACTGCGACATCTTCGCCTCACCTGCAGCAGATGTCAGATGGTAAGATACCTGGGAATTGGGGTTTTGTCACGTGAAACAAGTTACTGCAGGTTTCCTCAAGTTTAAAAAATCTGCTAGTTATTATTTATGTGGAGTTAAGACTAGAAATCTGCAACAGAACTGTGTGTAATGTGAGTTTTCTGTGTTTAAATGCGCTTTTAAGAATTCTGAAGAACTGATTGGGAAAAAAACAGTTCCTGGAAGCCCCCAGTACCTGTTTGAGATAAATGCCAGGCTATACATTAATCAAAGTCATGCTCTTTATAGCCAAATCCTGCTGCAGCTTCATCAGTTTAATGCTGGCAACTCTTCAAGTTTGGGCACATTATTGAGGTGGAAACGCAGTGAGTTACAGAACACATTTTCCTGGACGTGCTTCCATAGGATTGGAAATCACAGGATTGTCACAGCAGGTGACAGGTGCAATAAAATTGCAGGTGGCAGCTGTAGATTAAAGACAGAGCGTTTTAGAGAACTTTTTAGACTCTGTCCCTGCGGGTTTGGTGTGCAGGACTCTTAAGTCCCTTTATGATTTGCTGCACGTGGATTAAGTACCTCACTAATCCTGACTTTAATTGCTCAGGGGCAAAGCTGAGTCCCAAAATTCCCCTGCAATAACCCTTAACCACAAACTAACACTTCCTGCAGTAACTCAGGCCTGGTTTTATCATCTGTAGGACTAAGGATGACAGCATCGAGCCCCTTTCAGCATTTCGCTACGAGCTAAACAAGAACGGCACCCTGGAGATCAGGGACACCAAGAAGGAGGACTCAGGATCCTACGCCTGCTGGGCTTCAAATTCTGTGGGGAAAAGAGCAATCACTGCTAATCTGGATATAAGGGGTGAGAACAGCAAAAAAACTTTCACAGCTGCTAAGATTTTATGTCTGCCATTTTTCAGGAAGTGGTAAATATTCAGTCCAGGGTACAGATTTATTCTGTGACTTTAAGAATTCTCTGGATGTTGTGGCCCAAAATTGTCACAGGTCTCATATATATGTCACCTTTAAAATAGTCCAAACTTTTCAGCTGGAATTCTCCATGCTCACACATGGTGCTCATTTTCTTCTGGATGCTTGC
Source organism: Acrocephalus scirpaceus scirpaceus (assembly GCA_910950805.1). NCBI lineage: Eukaryota > Metazoa > Chordata > Aves > Passeriformes > Sylviidae > Acrocephalus > Acrocephalus scirpaceus. Next base: position 19,042,413 of record OU383782.1, read on the forward strand.
AGGAGCTGCACGAACCACCAAAATTTTGCATTTACAGGTTATCTTGAAAGGATTTTCCCTCCTTTTTTCACTGCCCTGTTACACTCAGGGTAGGCTCTTGGCTGACCCTTGGGAGCCTTCCCTGTGCTCCAGATGTGTTTCTGTTTCTCCCTCAGCTGGGGGATTCCCTTCCCTAAAATTCCTTCCCATCTGTTGATCAGCACATCCCAAACTGGATTAATCCCACAGTGGACACCAAACACGTTGCAGGTGCTGCTGGTTGAAGGATTTTGCACTGGGCTTTCACCTGTTGATAAATATTTTTAAACAGAGCATAAAAAAAATCCTCAGATGTGTTTACTTACAAATTTTAGATGCATCCCTTGCACTGCAGCTCTATTTTAAGGGATTTATGTGCTTGGCTGGCAGGATGGGTTTTCCCTGGAGGGCATGATGGAAGTGGGCAGCTCCTGTTGGGCACTTAGTAAGTTTTCTACAAATTTACTCAGGATTTAGGTCTTGCCAATAAAAACACCCTTAAATACTCAATTAGCAAAGCTCTCTGATGGAGGTTTGCTGTGACAAACCTGAGGAAAAAGCCCACTCTTTGTTTTCCATTTCCACCCACTCCCTTGGCTTTGGGAATTTTACAGTGATAATAAACATGAAAATGTATAATGAAATTCTCACAGAGCAACATTTCACTGCAGAAATAAATTCAGCTAAGCGCTTTCTTCTTACTTATTCATCTGTTTCTGCATTCAGATTACAGTCAATTAAAAGAACAAACTTGATTGCAATAATTTTTTCACACTTGACTTTAATAAGCTTGTAATTTTTCTTGGATCACTGCCAAAGCTTATTTCAAATGGCAATTAGACATAAAAATTATATTCAATCCTTTTTTTTATCATCCATTTCATGACAGGCTGCTAACAAGGATTTTCACCTGTAACCTTTTTTTTTTTGTGGATTTTTTTTGTGGATTTTTTTTTTTTCTGCAGCTCTTTGCTTTGGAGCAAACTAAAAAATGTTTCAAGATGAAAAACGTTTGAAGATAAAAAAAATGTCTCAAGATAAAAAAAAAAATGAAATCCTGGCAAATATCTATTTCAAACCCCACTATCCTTCACTTGAAATGTTTGTGTATATAACAAAAAAAAAAAAAAAAAAGACATGATTGTTGCTCCTGAGGTTGATTTGTGTAGATGAAGTGCTTGGTGAAAATTTGATATAATAGGCCCCTCTCTCACCTAATCAAAGTGTTTTTCTGTGATCAATCAGATGCTACAAAACTTGTTGTTACTCCGAAGAACCCCCGAGTGCTGAAATCACATTCAATTTTATTGAAATGCCAGGCTGAGTATGACTCCCACTTGAAGCACAGTTTTAAATTATCCTGGAGGAAGGATGGGGATGAGCTGCCAGTCAACAGCACGGAAAGTGGCAGGTGAGTGGGGAAGAACAGGGCTGTTCTTGATCTCAGCTGGATAATCTGGTGTGGTGCTGGAGCTGGGGTTTCATTAAACATGAGCCTTAATAGCTTGAAATGCAAATTTGTGTCTGCAAAGAATTCTTCACGCGATTCGTGAATAGATCTGCATTTTATACACATCTAAATATAAATGCAGCAATGTGAGTTTGGAGCCAAATGGGTTTGGGTTTATTAACTCTGCTACCATCACAGCAGAATATAAAGTTATCTATTAACATATACATGATACATAAATATATTTTAATGTATAATATAAATGTTGGCCCAACCCAAAAACACAACCCTGACCCTGGTGCAGGTTGTTTCTCCACTTCAGTGCAACCAGTATTTTCTTATAATTCACACTTTTTTGGCCAAAACAGTCTTTGCAATGTTGAAGTGATGGTAAACAAGTTTCAGGGATTCTGCTGTGAATTTTTCCTACATATTAGTTTAATATTTGCAGGTCCAGGCTGAATTTTGCCCTATTTTTGGGTTCCCATTGACCTCAAGGGGCTGGAGGGAGCCTTTATTCCATAGAGGGGTTCCACAAGGGGCAATCAGATGTCTTTATTAATTACCACAGGGGAGAGATGACTTCCTAAATACTGGAGAGGCTGAAAATCCCTCTGAGCCCTCATAGGATGGTGAGGCAGTGCCCTGGAAATTCCATGTCTGCCACAGATCCCATGGCCTTGGATTCTTGGCAGCTTCCCTGGTGCTCTGGACATGACACAAGTGCCTTGGGAATGCTCAGTTTCCCTCAGTCTTTCCAAAATTCCATCATGAACCCCATGTATTTGTCTCATTAATGATGTGCCAAAATCCTGTGTCCCAGACACTCACTCAACGCATCTCGATGTGGTTCTTTTCAGGGCAGGACTGACAGGCCAACCTCCAGCCACAGAGGCTAAATTGCCACAAAATACAAATAACAGTCCTCAGCATAGAGCAGAGCCACATTTTAATGTCACAGGCCCACTGTGCAGCTATTTAATGAAAAGTTCTTTCATGAACAATTTTTTGGAGAACAACGTCTGTGTGTTGAACTCACCTTACAGATTTTTCTCATCCTTATTACCTATTTTTATATTTTCTTTTTTTTCCTTCCCTGCAGGATAATTCTGGACAGGGATACCCTGTTCATATCCAGCGTGCTCCTGGAGGATCAGGGAGTTTACACCTGCATGGCCAGCACTGCCCTGGACTCCGCCGAGGCCGAGGCGCAGCTGATCGTTCTGGGTAAGGTCGATTTTTCCCCGGCGTGCAAACAGCTCCTCACAGCAGGAATTGCCACTGCAGCACTTCTGCTTCTTTGCTGCTTTTCACAGAGCCTCAAAAACCCAATTTCACAGAGCCTCTCACTCCTTAAGCTGTGCTGTCCCTTATCTCCTGGGATGGCAATGCTGACACAAACTCAATTTATTTTCATCTTTGGTGCAGTAAGATGAGGCAGCATTTTTGCCTCAGTTCAGTGGCTGCAGGAGCTGCCCTGGAAGGTGTAAGAGCTTACTAAGAATGGTTCTGCTGCTGCTTGGAAGTCCTTGGCCAGTCCTTCTCTTTACTGAAGAAAGAATTGGACTATTTTTGAAGGCCATCAGGTCAATATTTGGATGTGCAGCTTCTCAGAAGAACAGTGCGAGTTAAGCACCTGAAAGGAATCAATTATATCTGTGAACCTGAGTATAAATGATTGTCCAGGGGTAAAGAGCAGAGCTTTGACCCCCTGGGTCTGAAGCTTGGCCTTGTGAGAGCATCCTCACAACCTGAATCCCTTCCTGAAGGACCACGTGGAATTAAGGGGATGAACCTGTGGAGTGTGTGTGGCAGCAGCCAGCAGCCAAAATTCTGCTTTGTGGTCACAATTTTGGCCAGCCTGGTCTAGGTGAAGGTGTCCCTGCCCATGGCAGGGGGCTGGAATTAGATAATCTTTAAGGTTCTTTCCAACCCAAACCATTCTGTGATTTTATGGTTCTCTGACAGCTTTGCATCATTTTAGTTACATTTATTTTTGCTTCGTTTTACATTTTTATTTCTTGCTGGCAGTGATTGCAGCAAGAAATAAGTCAATCTGCCCTTCAAGATGTTTTCCCACTTTAAAGGAGTGATATTTTTCAGTAAACAGCAAATTAGGAAGATGCTGTGCACATTATTTATGGTGCTGTGTCCTTCAGTGCTGTATAATTCAAAATGTTTGTAGACTATTCGTTACTGCACATATGAAAATTTCATAAAGCGCTTTATTCCTCTTTAAAAAGGTGCTTAGCAGTAGAAAAACAGTTTTGTGCTCTTTTCCCTTGTTTATTGTGTATGAAAAAGGTCTTGGTGAATTAACAACATCAGTTATTTTCCAAGTGAAAAATTCAGGTTTTTTGCAATCAAGGACTTGTGGGTTGACTGAAGAACTAAATGGAGACATCAGATTAGGGGCAACTAAGAGTAAAATAAATATTCAATTGGAATAATTCTAAATATTTGTTGTGTGTTTAATGAACAGGTAGAGGGGTGAGATTATTTAAGATGCACCATCACCATCTTTAAATTCATATATTGAATTTTAACCATCTGTGCTCCAAGGATAGAACAGCAACATGCCTGTAGATTAAACTACAGAAAATTGTGAGAAAGCAATTCCTACTTTCCACAATTTTCCATCTTGAAATCACGAGGTGTTTCACCACCATCTTCTCTGGCTGTGCTGTTCCAACCCTCTGGAAAATAACCAGGACAAACAGAAATACCTGGCTGTGCTCCTGACACTTCTCCTTTATTTCTCAGATGTTCCTGACCCACCGGAAGACCTCCAGCTCTCGGAAAACCAAAACCGGAGCGTTCGACTCTCCTGGAAAGCTGGGGCCAGCCATAACAGCCCTGTCAATGGTAGGAAGGAAATCCAGCATGATTTTTTAGGGATATTCAGAATTCTGGCACACCTTGGTTGTCCCAGGACACAAACCTTGCTGACAACCAGATTTAATCACTGTAACTATGATGGTTCATTTGTTAAGTTCATTTCCATCCGCGCTGTTCACACTAAATTGTTTTTTTTACCTTTTTTACCTTGTTTTTTGTGTTTTTTCCTGCCCAGAGTCAATCATAGAGTTTGAAGAGAACCGCTGGGATCCGGGGGTGTGGCAGGAGCTCAGCAGAGTGCCAGGGAACGACACCACAGCCCTGCTGTCCCTGGCCCCGTTCGCGAATTACCAGTTCCGCGTGGTGTCCGTGAACGCCGTGGGCAGGAGCCAGCCCAGCAAACCATCCCTGCGCTATGCAACACCCCCAGCTGGTAAACACGGCTCTGGTTTCCTAAATATTGGTATTTTCAGGGGGATTTTTAGGATATCTGTGCCCTCCCGTGCTGCAGAGGGCGTGAAGGGATCATGGTGGCTTGCACTGCCCATTGGCAGCCTCAGGGATTATTAAATGTAGGTCTTGTGGTGGAAATTACCACCAGGTGGTTCAGTGGACTGGAATAACCCTCAGTAATTTTGGTGGGGCACATGACTATTTAAATTAAGTATATTAACTAAAGCAGTGGTATTTTAAAGTAAACTTTCAGAGAGGTAAAGTCAGTTGGAGGACGTCTCGTGACAAGCCATATTTTGGTATTTTAAATATTAACGAGATGGGAACCCTGCTGGGAGGAATTCTTCAGTGATCGGTAAAAAGAGCAGCCCAGCAGCTGCACATCAAATGTCCAGGCATTGTTTTGAGCATTTGATGTGCAGTTGGAACAAATCTAAATTTTAATGACCCAACTTGCTGTGCTGCATAAAATTCCCCAGGATGCTAAAGGGAGGAGTCCATGCTGCTGGGTTTTCCTACACCTCCAGCCCCTCACTGCTGATTTTCCACCCTTTGCAGATCTTGATGGACAAACAGTTCCTGGAGAAGGGCTGGATTTACAGGGAGCCTTTCAGGAGCACTAAGCCTGTCAAAAATCTCCATTTACAGAGCATTCACTGGGGCAGAAAATGTTGTCTCCTTGAAAGTCATTTTAGAGGCCAACTGTTCAGCACAGCATTTGCATTCCTTGGCATTTTCTCTCTTTTTTTCCCCATTTACACCAATTTCAGGTCCTTCTTCAGCTTCCCAGCTGTGTGTGTACCTCTAATGATGCACCTTCTGTTTGCTATCCCCACAGGGAGAAAAAATCTCTTCCTCATAATCCCCCCACATCTGGTGCTTTCAAACCCAAAAGTCACAGTTCCACGTTAGCTGGTGGCTCCAACCAACAGGGGCACTTAGGAATCCAAACTGCATAAAGGACATGTTTGGGTCCCATCAGCTTTGTGATTCAAGTAATTAATCTCATGAATGTTTTTTTGTTTAAGTATCTGTCACCAATAGGGGAATTTCCCATCCTTTTTGGCACTTAAATGCTAAGTGGCATTTATTATATATTTATCTATTGATATATATATATATAATGCATATATATATAAATATGTATATATGCATTATATATATATGTATGTATTTTATATATTTATATGTATAATATATAAAATATATAAAATATTTATATATAAATATATAAAATATATAAAATATATAAAAATACATATAATATATATAATATATATATAATTTTTTTTTTAATGTATTCCAAATAAATGGGATGTGCAAACTAACCTTGTCACCTGTGTGATTTCAGCTCCAGATAAAAACCCAGAGAATATCCGAGTTGAAGCTTCTGAACCCAATGAAATGGTGATGAAATGGGAGGTAAGGCAAGATTTGCAAATCCTATAGGAACAATCCTTTATTCTTCTGAAAGCTGAATTTGACTTAAATATATTCTGGATTTTCAACCCCAGTATCATTTTTGTTTCAAAAGACTGGTTTTTATGTTTGACTTCACAGAGTATTAAAAAAATACAGAATTCCTGTAAAGCACAGTGAGAATTCACCAAAATTTGCTCTTCTCTGCTTCTTGTATGCAAGAGACTTCTTCAAATAATTGTAGTCTCATCCTGCTCTGCAATTAAAATTACCAGCCAGGCCCAGGGAGGGGATGGGTGGCTCATGGCTTCTGCCCTTCCAGCCTGGAAGTTTAAAAACACCACAGATCCCTTGCCCAAGAGAACATGAGTGTGAATTTTTACACCGAGAACTGAAGGAATGTGGATAAACCTCCAAAGCCTGTGATGTGCATCAAAGGAATTATGTAAAAATCTTGAGGATGGTTTCCAGACTTCAAATTTCCTGGGTTTTAAGCCTCGAGCTTCTGTGCCAGCAGTTGAGTTATGTATTCCTTCATTTAGCACAAATATCCACAGCTGTGGAGGGAAGCAGGTTTTTGTTGAGGCTGGAATTACACACAATTTGCATGAGATTTACTCCTCAATCTGCTGCTCCCAGCCAAGAACAAGAAATGTTTCCCTCATGGAAAGTCATTATTTGGGGTATAACTGCATCCAAAAGGCCCTCAAGATCCATGGGCTTGGATTTGAATGGGATTTTTAGCCCAGGGTCAGGGGAGACAATTCTGCCTCTCAGAAAAGGTTGGATTGCATCTTGGAGGTCTTTTCTAACTTTAATGAAATGAATTTCATTTTTGAATTTCATTTTTTTGAATTCAATTTCATTAAATTTCCAATGAAACACAGAATTTCAGCACCCAGTACATTTCCTGGGAAATACTGGGATGGCCAACACATCTTTGAGCACCAGGAACTTCATAATCACTGCTCAGACAGGGCAAGAGTGGACGTGAAAGCTGAGCCTGGAAGGAGAGAATGGGATGGAAAGGCTCGGTTAAATCTTGTTGAATCATTAAAATGTTGCTAAACAGGATATTCATTTATTTATGGCGTTTCCTGTGTGCTTTTCAGAGGAACTGCTGGGCACTGCACATGCTATTTCTGACAGACAAAGGCTGCAGAATGATGTTAATCTGCCTATTTTGGATTAAGAGACCAGCTGAGCTTTAGTGATTGGGATTTTCAGCTGAGAATTTGCAGCTTTGAGGGTGATCAAAATAGGAGTCAAGCAGTGCTGCGATTTAACTCTAACAAGAAATCATTTTTTTTAGGAGGGATTTTTGACTTCTCCAGCTTCTCTTGCAAATCCCATTCCCTGGGATCTTTGCTGTCGAGGTGGTGCCTGTGACAAAGTTGCCCAATCCCCCAGTTCCTTTCCCACAGACATCCCAAAGGTGCTCACAGCAGAGCAGATCAGTGGGAATTTTTGCAGATCTCTCAAATTTAGGTCTCCCTGTGCATGAAGAGCATCAAAAGGGAATCACTTTCTACTGGATTTTGATGCTATTTCCTGTCAGACCCTTGGATACAAACCAGCTGTTATAAATTTCATATTTGCCTATATTTAAATATTATTAAAAGCAGCCTATATGGTGAGAAACACCCACAGCTGTTTCAGTGTGTAGCTTTTTTGGTAGGGTAGGTGATTATTTAACTTTCTTAATTAAAGCAGTGCATTTTCAGAGAAATAAACTCAACTTGAGGATGTCTCATGACAAGCTATTGCTATACATCTCCTAATATTTTATAAATTCATGTTAATTAGCTGGAAACCCTGCTGGGATGAATTCTCCAGCTGATTGGTAAAAGCAGAGTGGCCCAGCAGTTGCACATTAAATGTCCAGGCGTAATTTCAAGCATTTGGTGTGTAGTTAGAGCAAATCTAAATTTTAATGACCCAACTTGCTGTGCTACATAAAATCCTAAGATAAAATGCAAATTTTATCTCTGCTAAAAGGCACACACAGCCTTATGCCAAAGTGTGCAATTCAGTTGTGCTGGAGGCGTGTGGTTCTACCTCACACAGGAAAACCTGTGGCAAAACAAAACCTGATGTGTGTACGAGGCAGAAATACAGCTCCTGGAGATTAATCTAGATTTTAATCCAAGGTTTTAGCCCTCATTTCTCTTGAAGTCATGACGTTGTTGTTCCAATTAAAATGTTGTTCAAATTAAAATCACAGCAAAAAGCCAAAGTTTGGGGTGTTTTGTCCCTTTTTTCTCCCAGCGCTGTGACGCACATTCCAAAATTATCCCCCCTCCCCTCGGCTGCTGTTTTTGTGATTACAACAAAGGCAGACGAGGTCTCTTTTAACTTTTCCCCAGCCACTGAAGCCCTTGGAGAGGAACGGGCCGGGGCTGGAGTACAAAGTCAGCTGGAGGCAGCGGGGAGTGGAGACGGACTGGAACGAGGAGCTGGTGAACAAGCACTCGCTGCGGCTGAGGAACGTGCCCACCTTCGTGCCCTACGAGATCAAAGTGCAGGCAGTGAATAATTTGGGGTCTGGCCCGGAACCCAACGTCACCATCGGGTACTCAGGAGAGGACGGTGAGTGGCAGGAACTAAAAATGGGGATTTCTTGGAGTGATGGATTAGGCAGCCCAGAGGTGCTGGAATGCCAGTGCTCAGCCTGATGGGCTGCATGAGGCATGGGCATGACCCGTGCTGGGTGCCTGGATGCCAGCCTGCTGGAGTGTGAGGGGTTTTTTTGGAAAGGTCACTTGGCCTCTCATTAATCTCAGCTGTTGGCTGTGTCTGGGTGCTTGTTTGAAGGCCACAGTCCATGAGAAGTCTCTGAAGTGTAGCAGTCGTGTTGTACTTGGTAGGAAAAAAATCAGCGGGTGCTCTGAGGCTTGACCCAACAGTTTAACGCTGTCAGAAGTTAAATACTCTGACAATTAGGGACAAACTCTCAGGCACTGGGTGTTTGAGTGGATTTACAGACAATGCCACATTCCCACGTGTGCTGGTGTTACCTTGTCCATGAGGCCCTGGAGAATGTGTCATCTTCTCCAGCCCCACGGTTTTCCATGGTGGAGTTTCAGTGCTGGAAATGGACTCGGTGGTTCTCAGACAGGAGAATCCCCACTGCCCACCCAGAGGTGGGAACAGGAAGGCCTGGTGGTGCAGAAGAGGTGAATAACGAGAATGAGAAGGAAGAAAATCCACAGCATGTTTATTTTCTTTGTCTCTCTGTGATGAGTCTAATTTTACATCTACCAGTGGAAAATCTTCCTCGCAATTCAGTTGTCAATGGATCAAGGCCTCCTTTTTTTCAGGCACTGTAATAGCTCTCTGTGTTATGCAGTGATTAAAATCCTACTGTTTAATGAGCTTAGTTGTAAAATGAAATTGATTATAAAAAAACCCTTTATGATTGCCTTCTTGAGTGCCGTGTTAATCATTTTTTTATTCTTCTCACTGCTGTAAGCATTGCTTGAAACAGGAAATCATAAATACTAGTGTAGAAATTCATGTGTCCCAGTGCACATGTATCCCAACCCTCAGCAGAAAAATACAGAAAAATAATGTTTATTGGCCCATTCCACCCACTGGATGCAGGTGGAATGGCTTTTTGCTTGCCTGCAGTGAGACTGCATGAAGTGGCACAGCTGGAGCTGGAAAGCCAAGCCCTGGAGCTGTGAACAGTGTCAATCTGGGCTCTTGGAAGTGTTTTTAACACCTGGGACTTTTGTTTTTACAGTTCCAGATGCTGCCCCCTCAGGCGTGTCGGTGGAGGTTGTGAACAGCACCCTGGTCAAAGTCTTCTGGTTTGGGATACCAAGGGACAGAGTTCGTGGGCACTTAAGAGGCTACAAGGTTACAAATTTCTCTATAAATATTTGTATGTAGTTGAATAAATTGTTAAATGAGTCCCGGATTGCAATCTCTCATTTTTGGGAAGGTGAGAGAAGTTTCACCTTCTCACAACCTTGCTCACCCCCACACAATATAATTTATTATAGAAATCCCAATCTCCTCATAGGTCAACTGGTGGAAAACAAAAAGCATGCTGGATGGAAAGAGGCATCACCCAGAGAAACATTTCCTGACGTTTGTGGGAGACAGGAACTACGGGATGATTCCTGGCCTGGACCCCTTCAGTGAATTCCGTTTGACAGTTTCGGCTTTCAACTCCAGAGGAGATGGCCCTGAGAGCTCCCCTGTGGTGTTTGAAACCCCAGAAGGAGGTAAGACAAGAGGAAAATATGGGATGGAGGGACATAAATTGAAATTGTCCTTGGGACAAGGTGAGTTGATTCCTGTATTTAAGTTGATAATAAAAACTCCACTATTCATAGAAGCCTTCACTTGAAAGGGGAGCTGTGGGTGTTGAGCTAAGTTATATCCTCATGTAACAAGAATTTATAGGGACAGACGTGTTCACTCTCCTCTGAGAGCTCATCCTTGTGTCTTCCAGTCCCTGAACAGCCACGTTTTCTCAGGATCCTGAACTTTGACAAGGACTCAGTCACTCTGTCCTGGGGACTTCCCAAGAAAGCCAATGGCCACCTCACTGGCTACATTCTGCAGTACCAGATAAGTATGTGCCTGCTTTGCTCTGGGTTCAGAACTGAAGCAGGATTAGTTAAGGAAAACTCCCAGGTGTGATGTGCACAGAGGCTGCCAGAGGGCAGGCTGGGGTCAGCTCCTAGAGCTGGAAGTTTTCCATGCATTTTTTTCCCATGGAAGCTCCCATTGCTGCCATTCCCTGTGCCACATTTATGGGCTGATTCAATTATTTCATATCGGCCAATTACACCTAATGTGGTGGTTAAAAAGACCCATAAATTGTAGGTGCATTTTACTGGAGAGAAACTCATTTAATACAAAGTGAATTGTGATGAGAGCACTCTGTGAAGCCACATTAATGTAGATCTGCACATTATGTCAGGGAGCTTCTCCCCCTAAGGTGCCTCAGCAGAAACACAAAGAACCACCTGAGTCATGGTGTTGAGGAATCATACTGAAACCAACCTAATTCCAGGGGATTTCTTTCTTTCTTGCCTAGGAAAGAAATGAGAAACAAGGACAACCTCAGGCAAGACCCAGTACTTAGCCCAGACTGCACAACACGAGTTGTGTGGTGTGGTGATAACTCAGTGTATTTTATATGTTCTTTGAGGGTGGAAAACGATGAGTCTGTGCCCTATTTATATAAAATATCACCCATGTACTTCACACTTCTCTCTGCTGATAGCAGAACTGCTCAGATGCTTTTGCCAACAAGCTGGTGGCTGGATCTTCCCTTTGGTTTTGCTGATTATGGGCAGAGAGAGGATCTATTTACAGCATCCCAGACAGGTTCAGTTTGGAAGGGACCACAGAGTCATCTAGGTCATCCCACAGCACAGGAGTGTGTCCGGATGGTGCTGGAATACCCCCAGGGAGGGAGATTCCACCCCCTCCCTGGTGTCTGTTCCAGTGCTCAGTCACTGCACAGGGAAGTTCTTCTTTCCTCATGTCCAGGTGGAACTCCCTGGCCACCAGTTCCTGCCCATTGCTGGGCACCACCAAGCACAGCCTGGCCCATCCTTTGACACCTCCCTTCAGATATTTCTGTATCTTTATAAGATCCTCTCTCCATGTTCTCACAACCCCTCCTTCTGCTGCCAGCTCTGCGGAGCCAGAGCAGCTCACAGTGCACCAACCACCCTCTAAGCTGCCAATAAAAGTTTGCAGCTGCTTGGAAGCAAAGCAAGGAGCAATTCATAGATATTTAATGACCTAGGAGACAGCCATTCCTACCTCCCATGCAGGCTGTGCATATGTGCAATCACAGAGCTTTCCAAGAGCAGTGACAGCTCACCAAGCTGTTGGGAGATGGACATGGAGGACATAAATCCCATTTAACACCAGCAGCAAGGGCACATACACACCCGCAGCCTTCCTCCTCCCCTCTCCCTCAGGAGTGCTCCCTCCTGGGGGGTGCTCAGGACACATTTCCCTGTCTCTGACCTGTGGGAAGTGGATTTTTATAGAATTTTCGAAGCCTGACAGAAGGCTCACACAATGTGCACCTTTAGATGATAGTGATCTCTTGAGTAACAATGCATGACATGTTAAAAGGAAGAGATTAATTTAAACCTGTACGTATAAAATGAACCGATGTTTCATTTGTTGTGATTGTGGTAGAAATTGCTAAGCTCATCACTGGACTGCTTGGGGTCCCTCTTATGTTTCTTGAGCTTAAAACTTAATTTTTGTAAACATTTTTGAGCATATAAAATCTGAGTTATTATAGCAAAAGCACTTCTCTTCTTACAGTCAACGAGACGCACGAGGTGGGCGCCGTGAGCGACGTGAGCGTCACCAACCGCTCGGTGCTGAGCTGGCACCTGGCAGGGCTCAGCCCCAGCACCAAGTACAAGTTCTACATCAAGGCCTGCACAGCCAAGGGCTGCGGGAAGGCGGCCACCGAGGAGGGGCTGACGCTGGCCCAAGGCAGTAAGTTCCAAAAAATCTGGTTTGGTGGAGGAGGAGCTCTAAGAATAGCGGGAAAATGTTGCATGTGGGTAAAACCGTACGAAATAAGGGCTTGATACCCTTATAAAATCATGGCTGAGGATTGTTTCTTTGGCTAAGTAGAAAAGGACTATGGAAAAAAAGTGACTCAGTGGAAAAATGTTGGACATTGGTAAAACCTTACAAAATAAGGGCTTGATACCCTTGTAAAATCATGGCTGAGGACTGTTACTTCAGCTGAGTAGAAAAGGACTGTGGGAAAGTGACTCAGTGGAAAAATGTTGCTAACTGGTAAAACTTTTACAAAATAAGAGCTTGATATAAAAGCCTTGTTACCATTATAAAATCATGGCTCAGTCCTGTTACTTTGGCTAAGTAGAAAAGGACTATGGGAAAGTGACTCAGTGGAAAAATGTTGCTAACTGGTAAAACTTTTACAAAATAAGAGCTTGATATAAAAGCCTTGTTACCATTATAAAATCATGGCTCAGTCCTGTTACTTTGGCTAAGTAGAAAAGGACTATGGGAAAGTGACTCAGCAGAAAAATGTTGCTAACTGGTAAAACTTTTACAAAATAAGGGCTTTATATAAGGGCCTTGTTACCATTATAAAATCATGGCTCAGGCCTATTACTTTCACTAGGTGGAAAAGAGCTATGGGAAAGTGACTCAGCTGAATTAAAAGTAGGAAAATAACTTATATAACCATGACGTGTTATGGTGGTTGGTTGAATTATATTTGTTATACTTAAGTGGAATGCAGCTGAAAACAGCCTAACTGCTCAAAAAGGCCTGGTTTTTGCAGTAAAGAGCTCTCCTTTGCACCTGCCTGGGGACTCTACATTACTCTGCTTTGTAATAGAAAAATCCATCGGGAATAATCCAGGCTTGACGTTTCCTTTGTAATTAGGGGAATAAGTTTGTTTTCCTTGCCATGAGAGCAGTCAATGGACTTTTTAATGTGGCCATGGTGCTCTTCAGGGAAGCAGAGTTCATCTGTTTCATTTTGCTGTGCAATCCTGTTTCTGTTCCCACCCATCAACTCCTTAAGCCACGCTGGAATAAGTGAATTGCATTCAGGCACGGACAGAAAATTGAAGATGCAGATAATCTGTTCTCAGTAATATTATAAAAACAAATTCTGCCCATGCATGAAGATGGGGGACTGCCAGCAACATTAGGGTCAGCTGTTTGACATGGAAAATCCAGATAAACATCAAGTTGACTGCTTTTGCTCCATTATTTATGATTATTTTATCCGAGCCCAGGAGTGAACATTTGTGTGCCACTTACACCCCGTGCTGAAACACTGATGTTCAGTGATTTAAAGGAAAATCCCAAGCAGTCTATGATAGCTCATCTTTCACTTTCAGCTGAAATGAAATAAAATGTACTGTGCTCAGCAAGTCTGAGAACTCCACAGTACTGAGGGGCAGCTCCTTGCTATTAATCAGAAACCATTGCTGTGCACTTACCCCAGGGAAGGAGAATGTGATAAGCAGTAGAGTCCTGGCTGCATCATTTTTAGCAAAGATAACAGTCTGCAGCAATGTTGATGTAAAATAGAAAAATGGCCCAGGTGCTGTCAGACTTCTAAGTTGCAGAATTCTTTTCAGTTGCTGGTAAAACAGGTAAAAAGTGTTTTAAGCCTTCATGTCCCAGTTCCAGATCCAGTCAGGAACTGCCATTTGTTTTCCCAAGTAGTAAAACTCCTTCTCAACTCTCTTTTGGCTTCCAGTCTCACTGTAGGATACAGGTAACAACTATTAATCATCGTGATGGAAAATTTATTCCTCATTAAGAAAAGAGCAATGTCTTTTTTTTTTTCCCAAGATAAAAATACCCCATTTCCCCTCATTAGTTGCCTTTTCTGGCCTTTATCAGGCAACCAGAATAATGTGTTTCAACTCCTTGAAATAACCTTGTCACAGTTTAGAGATGTTAACATTCATTTTGTTCTCATTCTTTACTTTCCTAAACTCTGTTTCAGCAGTGGCAACACCTGATTCATGTGAAATATTCTTAGACCAGAGTGGTATAATTAATGAAAGCTGCAAGGGTTCAGTTCTATGATTTATGTGTGCTCCTTGCTGCTTCTCAAGCCACCCTAAATTAAGGCACTGCATCTGTCACTGGGCTGCCATTGGAGTTCTGTGTCATTATTTGCTGACTAAATTGTTCAGATATTTTTCACCTAAACATGATAGGCCAAAAAAAAAATTAAAAAAAAAAAAATCACTCTTTCAGTGACCTCCTTGGGGTTTTAAGCTGTGGTTTGGGCAGCGAGGCAATTGCTCAAAATTAAAACAATCTCTCTTTTTGAAGGAGGGGAGTGATTTCAGAAGTCAGAGTTTATCATTCCGAATGACCCACGTAAATGACAGATATAAAATGTGGTGCCCTCTGAAATGAAACACCATGATGGAGCACTCCATGTTTCTTTGGGGCTTGATTCAGTGATTCTATAACCACTCTGTTCCAGTTTAATAATAAACCCATAAAGCTCTCGTCGTTCGTTTTAAGGCTTTGGAAACTTCCACTGCTGCAATTCAGCCTTTGCCATGGGTATTTCAGAATTTCACAATGCAATCTGCCAGGAAAGTGGAGATGTTGAGGTGGCAGCTCTGGATTCATTGACATTTTATTTTTTTTTAACTTGATCTCCATCACTGCTGTTGCTTTAATTTATTTGCAGTTATCCCTGCTACTGTTGTCTGCAATTAGAAAGAAAAGGATATTTCCTTATTTAATATGTGTGAGGATTCATGTCGCACCACTGAAAACAAATCTGTACGAGGAAAATAACTCAGCTATGAAACCCTGATAGGCAACCTAAGATCTTTATCATTTCTTGATAAAATGATTCTTGAACCTGAGCAAAAGGGAATTTGGATAGCACCACAAAATAAATAATAGCTTTATTTCTGCGGTTTCATTCCACAGAAAAAGGTATGTTGTCCTTAGAAAATTACTATAATCTCTCTCTTCATATATTTTCAGGCAAGATGTCTTAAAATGACCTCCAAACTAATTAATTTTCCCCTTGAAAATGTCAATTTCCCCAAGTTCATTAGCTCTCAGAAACGTAACACAAAATAACGTTCTTCCAGAAGTGAAAAGATTAATTTAATGTAGCAGCCCTCCTTTAACACAAAGCTCCTTTTCATCTTGTCACCAGTGTTGCTCGGGGATTACCAAACACGTATTACATGTTGAGAATTATCATTGTGTGTCCGGAAATCCAAGCATTAATGAGAAATTCATCCACATGAAGCCGCACAGTTGTAGGTTTATTCTCCAGAGAAGCCAAGAAATAAAAGTTCACCAGTTTCATTTTATTCCAGTGGCTGTTGGCACAGCATTCCCAATGGCTTTTGGAAAATCTTAGGGAGAGGGTCCTGTCCTTCGGGAGCAGAGAAACCATTTGGAACAAGGGTTTAGCTCTCATTCACCATGGGCACAGTGGAAAAGGAATCATAAAATACTTTTCTTATATGTAACCACTGGTGCTGTCAGCAGCAAACCCAATGTGCTCACAATCAAGAAAATCGAATTGAATCGGTGAAAATTTCGTGATCATCACCTCACCTATAAATTTTCCCCAAGAAACTTTACATACAACAGTTTTGTTAATCTCTGTAGTCTAAAATAATCCAAATTTCACATGAATTACCTCCTGCACTGAAAAGCCCTTAAAAATGAAGGATACTTGCGCTGCATATTTATACATTTTTAATAGCCAGGCAGCAGGGGAAAATTAATGGAAGTTCAACTTTGCATTTCTTGCAACAGATGTATTTAGACAGGTATGGTTATAAATCAAAATGCTGCCCACAATTAGTACTTAGCTCTCAGACTGTCAGTGTTGGTTTTTTTCTATAAGTATATTTTATAACAGATGTGCTAACTTTTGGAGAACACTCTGGAAAATCTTTGGGGGTGGTTTCTATTGTTTTTCCCTTTATACCATAAGCTTCTGTAAAAAATGTGTGTTCTGTTCTCCTCATAAATCCTGGAGCCCGGTAGGAATATTGTAAAATTGCAGTTCAGTGTTTAATGTTCATGCAAGTCCCATGGTGTGGCTGATAAATAGTGGGGGAAGATGAGAAGTGCTGGTGATATGCCTTTATTACTAATGCTCCTTCTTCCCTTATTGGAGATTAAAAACCCGACCCAACAGCTTTCAATTTTCTGCAGCTAATTCCTGCAGCTTTCAGGATGTTCCTGGCCTTCCAGAATGTGGAGCTTTGCCTTATCTGTGTGTCTTTGCTTTTATTTTTCAGGAGGCCACAGTGCTTTCTCACCAAATCCACCCCCATTAGCAAAGCTCTCTCCTCTGTAGGGCCCTTGTGTTGCACAGACCAGGAGGAAATGCCATGGAAAGAAACCTCATCATCATCCAGGACACCTGTTCTGAGTTTTAAAGGGAAAAAAAAAGAGTGTTTTGGGATAGGAGATGATAAATGGAGAGCTCTTGGTAAATCCCCAGAGCCAGGTTAGGCTGGGCTCATCCTCATCCCAAAATGTCCATCCCAGCCCTGAGCTGCTCCATGTGCCAGGGCAGCATCAGACAGAGCTGAGCAATAAGTGGATAGAAAAATTGATTTTTTCAGCCATCTCACTTCCCTCTTTCTGCTTCTCCAAAGAGCTGATGGTTCAGAAAGGGGCTGCCACAAACTGGGAATAAATAGATGGCAGAGAGGGACTGGTAAATTAAGAATATGCATCACAAACCGCATGTCAGGAGCTCAAGGTTTAGGATTTGCTTCCCAGGAATTCAGGTGAAATTCTTCCTCAGGAGGCTGGTGCTGTGAACAGTTGGGATCACGTGGTTATCATGTCATGCACGAGTGTTATGTGGTATTGAACAGACATTGGGTTGAAGGTTCATGTTCATTCCTGTTCCTTTATGGATAATATTCCCATTTTTTCCGATGCCTTGATTTTAGACCGTGTAATTAAAATGTACCTGTGGTATCCTGTTGCTTAATTTACGCTTTGATTAAAAACCATAGCCGGGTTTCACATACTTCATTTAGCAAAAATTACCGATGGATGGATTAATTTATGCTAATGAGCTGTGCCTCAGTATCAGCAGAGTTTCAGCTGGATGTGTTCTCTCCGGGTCCCAGTGGTCTGCTCATTTAACTGCCTGTTGTAATACATGGAGAGCTGCCTTGAAAAACTTACCCTGAACTGCTGCTTTGACTGTGCTTGGATTTATCTTAATCTTTTTTTTTTCTTTTTCTCCCTTCAGCTGTCAACTCAGCCTTAATCTCCAGCAGCTTCTTGCTTTGCTTATTTACTAGCTGAAGTATTAATGAGCATTGTTGCCCTGTCAGTGCTAATTGGCCGAGTAGTTTTCAGATTATACTTTGTGCTCAAACCTTAGTTTAGTTGGCTTTGGACAAATCAGGCAAATCGGGCAATTGAGAACAATTCAAGAATTATTTTTATTAAGTGCAGCCCCCTCCAAATTTCTCTCCTGCCATGAAGGACAGGGACACTCCCATGTTGTAAGAGATCCCTCCATGTCACACACGGTTCTGAATTTGCTGAGCAGGCTGTCCATGTCCAGGCAGTGATTGTCAACTGCTGTAATGTCCTTTTTCCTGTTTTCCACAAAAGCTGTTCTGAAATATCTTATTTAATGCCCACACTCTGAATGCAGATGTGCTTACAGGAGATGTTTTGCAACTAACAAGGTTCCATAACCAGAATTACTGGAATTTGCCTTCTCCTAATCGAATATTAAACTCCTCAGCAACACTTAAATGCCTAAATATGCATTTACAGGCAAATTGTTGAGTTGTTTCTAAACCAGTGCTTTCTGCAGGCATCGTGGAATTTAAAAGGACACGGAAAATCACTGTCAGGAGAGGAGCAAGGACAAATCCTGCTGTTAATTTTTTTTCTGGGAGACATCGTATAAGAATCCATATCCAGCTAACAAGCTGTCTGTGCTTCCCTGCTGAGTTCAGTTCAATGGGAGAAGCATCAAACCCCAGATTATCCATACAAAGCCAGCCCGTTTGCAAGTTGTAATTTTTTAAGCACGCATTAGTTAAAGCAGATCCATAATCCCCCATCAATATTAACTTTCATCTTGGGAGATGTACAAACCTCCTTCCTAAACATCGGGATTACTCCAGCCTGCCGTTGATTTCATCTGATGGAACATTAAAAATCAAACCGAGGGGATGTTTGGGGGTATTATTTTTTTTTTACTTTGGAAAATCAGATCGCCTGATGCCAATTGTTTAAAATGAGGTGTTGCATTTGTCTGCTGTTTGTAACATTTGTGCATTTCCTAGGCTTTTTCTCCACGAATGCCACTAATCCCCATGCCTTGAATGTGTGCATTCCGTAGGTAAAGGCAGCGGCAGGAGCTCAGACGCAGTAAAGCCCACCCCAAAGTTTCAGCCCAGCGAGGCCCTTGAGCCTGGCACTGAGTACACAATCCGCCTAGTGACTAAGAACTGGGTGGATAACAATAGCATTTTTGAAGATGTAATTGAGACCAGGGGGAGAGGTGAGACACGAAGCCCTTCGGGGCGCTGACCGTTTGTTTTCCCGCGTGAATCCATGCTGAGGTTCCATCCTGTGCAGCGTGAGTGTCCCAGGCTCATCCCTCCGTGCTGTGGGGTGGAGGTCGGCCCTTGCAGTTGAATCCCATGGCAGCACAAACACATCCCAGGTTCTTGGCTGAGCCCTGGAACGATCCCAAACCTTCACAAACCTGTGCAATGGGAGAGGGCAGCTGTGATAAAACCCGTGAGCGGCCAGTTTGGTGATTTGCCTGTACTGGGGGCGCTTTTACCTCTCTCTCTCTTTCGCAAAACTGCTTTTGCATGAGAGGCTTAACACCTCTGTGCTCAGCTTTCCTGTGTGGTGCTAATCCTGCGAGTCAACTGCTCTCTCAGAGCCACCTTGCCAAGTGTCTGTGTTGTCCCTTGTCCCCTTCCAGTCCCAAATGTCACACTCTGGACTCATCCCTGCCTCGCCTTGAACTCCATCAGTAGTGATAGACTGATTCCATTAAGACCCAGAGAGGAACGTGATGTGTTTGTGTTATTGTGGGGTGCTGATCTTTCCCTCTGATTAATTTTCTCCCTTTTTCCTCCTCTCCCCTCTCCCCAAGCCTACGCTGGCATTTACGAGGGGATTTCCACCCAGGGCTGGTTCATCGGGCTGATGTGCGCCATCGCCTTGCTCACCCTGCTGCTGCTAACCATTTGCTTTGTCAGAAGAAACAAAGGAGGCAAATATTCAGGTAAAAATGGATTTATTGTCCTTTCCCTACGTTCACATGTTAATAACTACCATCCTTCAGAGGTTTCTCTCGGGGAGGCCGCGAGGCCGCGAGCACAAACATCCAATTAGGGTTTGTAGCTTTTGATAAATATCCACGGAAGGGATTTTAATGAATGTAAGTGCAGCTGTGCTGTGTGCTGGCCACAGAGCCTGCAAAGGCCTTTCCCAGCACTCCTGGAATATTCCAGCATTTCATCCTTGCTGGCAGGACTCCCTGCTCACTTTCCATCTAGGAAGTGCTGCTGGACACACTGACAGAACTTCCACGGGCAGCTTAACAGGGGAATATTTTACTAAAAATGACCCCTGTAAGGATTTAGGTAAATGTATTGAAGTAGAAATCTGGTTGCCCAAAGAGGTGGTGGATGCTCCATCTCTGGAAACATTCAATGCCAGGTTGGACATTGGGGCTTGGAGCAGCCTGGGACAGGGGGAGGTGTCCCTGCCATGGCTGGGGTGGCACTGGATGGGATTTAAGGTCCTTTCCAACCCAAACCATTCCATGATTCTTTAAATATTTGCTTATAATAAATTAATGAACGGTCCCAAACCCTTGGAAGCTCACAGGTTGTGTCCAGCCAGCTCCAGGCCAGGCCTGAGGTGATTGCAAATGATTTTCCCCATTGCCCCTGGGAAAAGTAAAATCCATGGCAGAACACACCACAGAGATCTGTCCTTTATTTTATTTGCACAGTGAAAGAAAAAGAAGATTTGCATCCAGATCCCGAAGCTCAATCAATAAAAGATGAAATCTTTGGGGAATATAGGTAAATAGGACCTGCTTTCACCAGCCTTTGTGTTTCTTGGGGTTCTGTTTGTTTCCAAATGCCATCATTATTTGGGACATTTTTATGGCATGCAATTAATGCTGTTTTTCATTTTCAAGGCAAACCTCATAGGAGTGGATAAGAGTAGGAATATAAAGGTATATCCAGTATCTTTCAATCCATCCAAGCTGGGATATAAGGAAATGTTGATGTATTGGTGGTTATTTTTCACTTTTTTTGTTTTTTTGTTTTCTTTTTTTTTAATTAACATTGTATGAATAATGTAAATATATATGATAATTTGGGGTGCTGCTGAAAAGCCCACTGAAGTCAATGGATTGAATTCTGTGCCTTCAATGGGTTTTTGAAACTCAGACCCAAATCATGTAATATGGGGAATGGTCATTTTGGGGAGGAAAACAAAGAAAAGTTTGGAATATGGTAAAGAATATTAAAAAAAAAAAATCTCTCTACAGAAATCCCTGTAGGAGAATTGAAATAACCACTTTGGCTGTTTTAAAATAACTACAACTTGTAGCAATATGTAATTGTGATATGAAAGAAATTACATCATTATAAGAACCATGTTGGAAAACTGGTGTTGCTGCCCTTAAGAGCATAAAATTACTGTTGAAATCCCACTTATATATACTACATTATTTGTACTGGAGTAGGGCTTTTTATTTTTTTTTTTCTGCATAATTTCATCTTTATTTAATTTTTAATGCTTTCTAATGGGACAAATATTTAGAAAGGTAAGAAAGCCCTGAGGTTAATAACTTTGACCCCCCTCCTTTCCCCCTGAAATCCAAACTTGTCTTTTTTTCTGAGCAGAAATGCCCTGTGCAGAAAAATAATGATTTTTTTTTTCTGTGTTATTTATGCACATATTGAGTCCATCCTGAAGAAATGAAACTCAGGTTCATTTCTTTGTCCTTCCTAAGACAAAATTAACAAAGATTTGACAGTGAGTTGGCATTAGCAGCAAGGGCTGAACTTAATTATGTCCCCAATCCAGAGGCCTAATTTATTTTTTTTAATATAATCTTTTAATGTTTTCCCAGCCCCTCAAATGTCCTGTTCAGGCTATTCTTGTTCCTCTTATGTGGTGCCATTAGAAGGAATGGCCAGCAAAATTCCCCTTTTTCCCAGGATTTTGGTGGTGGGCTTGTCCTTTTTCTTGGAATTTTCCAGACTGCAGATGCAGATGTTGATTCTGCTTTGGTTTTTCCCAGTTTTTCCTTTTTCCTGGATTTTTTCCTGAGCAGAGACTGCAGATGCAGATGTTGACTCAGCTTTGGTTTTTCCCAGTTATTCCCCTTTTTTCCTGGAATTTTCAGTAACAGAGACTGCAGTTGCAGATGTTGACTCAGCCTTGGTTTTTCCCAGTTATTCCCCTTTCTCTTGGAATTTTCCCTGAACAGATACTGCAGTTGCAGATGTTGATTCTGCTTTGGTTTTTCCTGGTTTTTCCCTTTTTTTCTGGAATTTTCCCTGAACAGAGACTGCAGTTGCAGATGTTGATTCTGCTTTGGTTTTCCCCAGTTCCTCCCATTTAGCAGAGGCAAATTCCAGTGAGATAAACTCCAGTAAAATATAATAACAACAGAAAAAAAGGGGGAAAAATAATAACAGAAAAAAAGGGGGAAAGCACCTTTATTGGTCATTTAAACTCAAAGAGCTGCTCCCAAAGCAGTGAGATGTGACCCACAGATGTGGCATCACTTCATCCACCCACCTCGAAAGGAAAATGAAATAAAATGGCCCTGAATGTTGCCCAGTGATTTGTAAAATGTAAAGTGTCTCTCTGTGAGGTTCCAAATACTTGACTTCAGCCCTGGTGGCTGGAGCAGACCCCTCCAACCCTTCCCTTCCCTTCCCTTCCCTTCCCTTCCCTTCCCTTCCCTTCCCTTCCCTTCCCTTCCCTTCCCTTCCCTTCCCTTCCCTTCCCTTCCCTTCCCTTCCCTTCCCTTCCCTTCCCTTCCCTTCCCTTCCCTTCCCTTCCCTTCCCTTCCCTTCCCTTCCCTTCCCTTCCCTTCCCTTCCCTTCCCTTCCCTTCCCTTCCCTTCCCTTCCCTTCCCTTCCCTTCCTTCTGTCCATTCTGTCTGCCCAAGGCAAAAAGGGGAAAAAACCCAAACAGATGGGTATTGATAACGCCCATTAACCAATTAATTTATTGGAATAATAAATTCCAATAAATGTGGGGGTGTGGATATCACCCAGGGCAGGACTCGGAGCTCAGATCACCCCTTCCCAAGGCAGGAGCAGCGTCCCTCCCCGAGGGTGAGAGGCGGGTTTTTGGAAAGGCATCTCTTTATTTTGTAGTGACAGCGATGAAAAGCCGCTGAAAGGCAGCCTGCAGTCACTTCACGGGGACATTAAAGCCACGGGAAGTGCTGACAGTCTGGTAGATTATGGAGAAGGGGAGCATGGCATGTTCAATGAAGATGGTTCATTTATTGGAGCTTACTCTGGATCTAAGGAGAAAGGATCAGTGGAAAGCACTGGGAGCTCTACGGCGACTTTTCCTCTCCACGCCTGAAAGGATTGGTGTTTAATTGTGGTATTTATCCTGGTTAGCTCTCCACAGAGAGAGAGCAGGGGGCCAGTGGAGCCAGTCAGGAAAACCCTGACATCCAGGTAACACAACAACAAGTCACTGCCACTAAAAGATGATTTTTTTCCATCCTAATTTCTCTGTGTTTTCTTCTCAATAAAACAGGATAATCCTTTGTTCCACACGATGCGTTAGTCTGAGCAAACCAGAGTTTCTCAGTGGTACTTCTGTATCCTTACCTGCTGCTCCAGGTGTTCCTTAGGCTTGGAATATGTTTCTCTGTGTGGTATTTTTGCCCTGTCTGGCTGTTGTCATGGGTGTCTGTGTAAAATTCCCTCATAACCTCGAGGTTATGGCACCAACAAAACCAGGTTTTGTCACTCTGCAAAGTGACACGACGAGGAGAATTCGAATTTAAAATACCAGAGAAAGATATTCTACGTATTGTATAATTTTTCCTCAAGAATGAAACCCCTTTGTGTATGATATTCAAAAAAAAAAAAAACTGTTTTAGTGGTTACAGCTGACTTCAATTACCAATACTTAGAAATGCAGCTTTACCCACAGGAGAGTGTGGGTGAAGCTGCCGCCCAGTAGCTGGCACTATTTCCTTAAATAAGTTTTAAGCTGCAGCTCTTTCCTGTGGCAAGGCAAAACAGGGTTCCCATCCACCATCGCTCGAAATATTTTTCATTTCTCCCAGCTGCAAAGCTGCATTTCTAAGCAAACTCCTCGGTGTCTGTCTCATATCTGTATATTTGTGAGCTAGCCAACATTCCATGGAGACGTTGTACATATGATATTAATATTGACACAAGTCCAGAGCAGCCTGGTTTTATTTTGAACTGAGACATGTCGCTAGCATGGGTCTGTATAGCTGTGTAGGAATGAGTAGAATTGCTTCTCAATATGGATTTGGACCAGAAATTTAGTTTTCAGAAGGAGTTGTGTGTGTGTAGGAATCATCCAAACCTCACACCATTCAAGCATCACCTGAACTAGACCTACCTGACTTTGAAGAGTTCATTTCTTTTCAGCCTTTAAATAAACAAGGACAAAAGCAAAGAGGAAATATCACGGTAGAGTTTGTTTTCCTGTTCTGTGGACTGAACGCTGGTTTGAATCTGGTTCTTTGCCTCTCCAACACTAACTCAGCCGAGCTGTACAGCACATTTTTTTGGTCTTTTTTGTATTGGAATCTCCTGAATCTCTTTTTTAATAGCGTTTTGTATTTTTTTCAATCTGCTTGTTTGAGGTAGAGCATCAACCGTGGCTTCGTTCCTTCTGTCACTCCCATTATAAAATTTCTTAAGTAGTTCCTGCAGGAGGAGTAGATCCTAAAAGCTGCTTGGCATCCTGATAGCAATTAGGCAAATATCCCCAAATGGCTCCTCCATGATTTCAGTGGAAGAAAGAGAGGAAGCAAGAATTGCTCACGTGGTTCTGACTTTCCAGCAAGGGCTACAGTTAAGCCCAGGGAAAAGCAGATTTTTCACTGTGGATCCCACATTGCTCCCCTCAGGCTGGGGTTTGGCAGTTTCTGGAAGTCTTTGGTGCTCAAGCTTCTGCTCATCTGTGCCTCTTTTGGGGTTTTTAATTGGAGCTTTTAAGGGCTTTTTATGTAACCTCTCTTTGGGAAAGCAAACCCCAAGCAGCCACCCCAAAAGTCCCATTCAGGCTGTGCCTATGAGTGTAAAATGGTGAGTGGAAATCTGCCCTCAATCAAAAATTATCCCATCCCGTATCAGTGACCCACATTGTTCACTTTTTATTATTTATAAAGTTCTATTTTCTGTATTTTTTACTCAATCCAAACACAGGAAAAGTCCAAAACCCTTTTAATTTTTTTGGGAAAAAAGTAATTTTTCCAAAGAAGGGAGTGCACAATTAGAGAAATGTGAAAATTGGCATCTCAACAACAGAGACACTTCCCAGCAGCATCTTTATCTGCTGACTCGTGTCTGCTGCAGCCCAAACCAGATAAAATCTAAGAGCTGGTTGGGTTTGTGACAACCTGCTGCTTGCTTTGGGTTGGTTCTCATGTATTTCCTTTGGGAATCACCTTCAGTGATCAAAGATCTTTGAAAATTAGGGAATAAAATCAGGGTGGGCTCCCCCAAATCCTCACTTGGGATTGAGGGGTGGCTGCACAAACCCATCACATTTTCCTGTGGGTCACTGCAGATAAACCAGACCCCAGAAAACGCCTCTGTTAAACAATTTTCAATTTCTCTGTTAAGTTTCAGCCCATATCAGTCAAATGATGCAATAATGGGTGTACATCCCCCTCGTGCAGCTCTTGCTCTGCTGCTGCTGAGATCTGTCTGTGCTTTCCCCACTCAGATTTGAATTCACAGCCTTAAATCCTGATTGTTGGCATTCCATGATGCCTCAGGACCTAAAAATCAAACAGGGAGGAAAAGATGTGCGATGGAACATTTTTGGATTTTTGAATTCAGGTTTTGAGGAATATGCCCAATGAATATTAAACAAGTAGCTCAAACCCCCAGGATATCTCACTCACCTGAGCTGTTTTCTCTTCCCCCAATCATTTCTTTCCCTTTTTTCCCTGAGTTGGGATTTTATTTTCTGCTGTAAAGGTACTTGGAAAGTGCAGGATAGTGATGGTTTTTTAAAGATTTTTTTTTTCAAAAATTAACAGAGCAAGCTGAGGTTTTCCTGAGGAGTTTTTTGTCACTGCAAGGAGCTGGGCTGTGGTTTTTGTCTTGGTCTGTGACAGGTGAGAGGAAGTGTGACCGTGTGGCTCAATAAAAGTGTCCCCAACTGCACTGAAGAGTTGGAAGGGACCCACAGGGTCATCAAAATCCAACTCCTGCCCCTGCACAGGACAGCCCCAAAAATCACACCTTATTCTGAAATAGTGCACTAAGTTAAATTAAATCTTTGAGCTTGATTGTTTGGGATTTTTTTGGATTTTTTTTTTCATTTTTCTGTCCAGGAGTGTTTATTACAATTAGCTGCAGGAAATCTGTGGTGATTTCATTAATTCACACCTAGCAGGGAATTCCAGCCTGCCTGCTGGGAGGAGGGAGTCCGGCCATGGGAGCAGAACAGGGAATTATTAATTGTTAATTATTAATTATTAATTATCCCATGCCATGGCTGTGGTTGGGTTCCATTTGTTCTGACACATTTTGCATCAGTACAAGTGTGAAGTGGCACTTTCAGATTTGATATCCAAGTCAAGCCAGGATGAAATTCCAACCATCAGGGAAGATTCATTTCCTTGGCCCCACGGATCCAGGGCTGGGGATTTAAGCAGCCCCTGGAAGAAGAGAGGGCTGGGTCCTGCTGAAAAAGTTGTGCAGTTTTGACTAAAATTAAGCTAAGATTAAACAAATAAAATCAGCTCTTCCTAAATAATGGGAAAAAAACCCCTCTGTCCTTTCTCCCAAGGGAGCTGCTTGGATTCCCAGAGCAGCATAATATTGATTTGGTGTGGATTCATTTTTCTCTATTTTTTTTAATATATTTATATACAAATATATAAAAGTGTAATCACATTATTAAGAACTTGCAGGAACAGCCCCAGCTTCCCTCTCTGGCAGAATTCAGGGATCCAACCTCCAGAAACCCTCGTGGCTCTGCACTCCAGCAGGATAAAAATCCAGGACTGGGCATCACAGCCCTGCTGGGGCTGCATCTTTAGGAAGAGCAGAATTAGGAATCAAATTAGGAAATTACTTTTCCCCCTCTGGATAAAATCGTGTGTACATGTACAAAAAAAAATTTTAAAAGCCTTCATTGTTACTCACATCTTAAGTGGATCTAATTAGCAAATCATTTAAGGATTGATATTTGTTCAGAGTTGTGTTCATGTTACACAAATTCCAGTGAGCAGCTCTTTTCCTGCTTCCATTGACTGAATGGCTCCAATCCAGTGCACGTCAGGTTTTCATCAAAGTTTTCAGGCCAATATTATTTTTGACATGAAAACAAAGAGTAGCACAATCTTTCTATATTTAAATTTTAAAAAAGTTGGGTTTTTAAACAGTGATTCCACATTTTGCAAAGAAAAGTTAGAATAACATCCACTGCTCCTTGAGCTTCTGAGAGGAAACCTCGGCAGCATTTTCACAGCCATTATTTTGCCAGGTGAGAAGTGTCATTTAGATTAATTTCGCTTACTTGTAAGAACAGAGGGAAAGAAAGGAAATTCTTCATGGAGAATTCCCTTTGTTTGCCACTGGATCACACCCTCAGCTGCATCTCTGTCAGAGTTTGTGACAAAAAAACAAAGGTACAAACCACGCTGGAGTAGCAGGACATGTTTACATTGCAGCTCTGGATCTCTCACGTCAAATCTCAAGTGATCTGCACTGATTTCTTCTGTTTCCAGGCAGGAGCCCCTCGGGGGGCTTTGAGCCAAAGCATTCTGTCTGTTCATTTTTTATTATTATTATTATAATAATTATTGTTACGGTTCTGACTTTAAAACAAGAGACTTTGTAATTTCATGAGAAAAAGATCAAAGCAAATGTGGTGTCACCATCACGACGTTACTTTTTTTTTTTTTTTTTGGGAGCTAAATGTTAGTGTGCATTGATTAAAGTTTAGAGGAACGTGTTGTACTGTAGTTGCTGTTTGTACCGCGCAGATGTGCACGTACGGTTTGAAAAGATATTTTCATTTTACATGAGATACAACTTTGCTAATAAAAGTTTGACTTGATGTAATCTTCAAAAGCCTCGGCTTGCAATCAGCAAGTTTTTTGGTTTGATTTGGGGGTTTTGTTTGATTCTTTTTTTCTTTATTTGCTGGGAATCTGATTTCATTGGGACTCACAGCCCTCTCCAGGCTGTGACCTGTGGGGTTTTTTTTTGGTTTCACACCAAGGTTGAGCTGCCCTTGGCTTTTTCTGGGAATTTTGGACACCATGAATCATCAGCCCTCTAGATATGACACCAAAGCTGGATGAAGCTGACCTGCAAACAGCCTGAATTCAAATTCCTCAGTGGTTCCATGGACCAAACCATCACCCTAGATATTGTTAGCATCTCTCACAGGTTTTATTCATTTTATTACAAAACTTCCCAGCACACAGAGTTTCTACTCCTCTTCACTAAAGATCACCAGAATATTGGGAATCTCATAAATATCCACACAAACCCAATAATACCATTTTTTTTGTTGTTTTTTTTTGAGGAAAGTAACACTTGGTCTTCAAGTCTGAAGTCTATATGTATTTATTTTATAGGAATTTAGCAAATAGGATTTGTTTGCCCAGGAAAATACTTTGGTTCTCTCGTTTTTCCCTCCCCTCTGCCCATCACCAATAAATACCCTGTTCTGGGATTAATTCCACTCTCTCTGTCCATGGGGAAGGTTCTGCAGGTGAACACAAATTCATCCCCTGATACCTGCAACAGCCAAACTGAGGACTCATTAAAGGACAGCAGACAAATTAATGGCAGCTGAAATTGCTGAAAAATCCATTTTTTGATGTATTTAACAGGAATCTGAAAGGTCTGGTTGGTGCTCAAGTGTGTTGAGCATCACCCTTGATGCTGATGTGGCTTTTGTGCTGTTTTGAGTGAATTTTATTGAAATATTCTCTGCTGTTCTGAGTGTATTTCACTGTATTTCAGTGAAAGAAATTCTCATTTTTTATCCACGTGTTTTTAGCTGCTTCACTTCAGCAGGGAAGGCTTCAGGAGTTTTTTTAATGCATTTTTCACCTGCAAGCACTGAATACCCTCAGTGGGAATGCAGGCCTGTGCCAACAGCATTCACCTTTCAGAGAGGCATCAAGGGCATCCCAAGAAGGTTTTATTAGAATTCATACCCTGGAATAATGAGATTTACACTTTTCTCAATAGCATAACGGGGAGGAGAAAGTCCTACAATCATGTGCTTCACTGGAGTGAGAATAAAGGTGCTGCTGCCACCAGCAGGTGTGTGGGAGCAGATCTCACAGAAGTTTAAGGATAAAATATGGGATTTATTTTCCTCTAAGAGGCAATTTATATGAAACATGAATTTAAAAAAATTTAAAATTCCTGGACTGTTTAAAATAAGAGTGAAGTAACAACTTCCACTGGTGCAGGAGCTCTGGGTAATCATGTGTAATTTTGAAAATACTTGATATTTTGCTTTTGGGACAAAGTTGTCATTATCAGACATGTTTGGGGGCAGAGCATTCCTTCTAACGCTCCAACATTTCACTCTGTTCTTCAGTCTCACAAGGAAATGTCACCACTTTTCCACTTCAGCATCTGGCAATCAGCTGGGAACGCAGAGGAGTCCCAGTCACCCCCAGGGAAACAGCAGCACTCTCACTCTGCTGAAATGTCTGAGCTCTGCACATTCCCAAGTCTCATTTAACAGGACTTGGGGGTTGTTTTTACCCTGCTTGGAGCCCACATGATGCTGCTAAACCCACCCAGGAGAGCTGCCCCACCCCATGGCCTGGATGGAGAAATGGGCATTTCTGTAAAAAAACCACCACTCTTTGTATTTAATTTTATTTTAATTATTTTAATTATTTTTTAATTATATTGTTTGTACTTCATAACCCTCCCAGCCTGGGGCTTGCAGCATATTCTTCACCATTTATTTGGAACATTGGAATATCTCCAACCAGAAAACAGCCAGCAGCACCCTGGATTTGGGTGGGTTGTTTTGCTTTTACCTCCTGGTTCTGTTTGGGAGTCCCAAAACTTGTCTGCAGTACTTTTATTGACTTAAAACTCTAAAAATCGATGGGTTTGGTGGCTGTGCTTCACCTGGGAGGTGAGGGGGAGTGGGAAGCAAAGGCAGCTGTGGCTGGCACAGGACCAGAGCTGGGTCATTCCCAATTTCCTGCAGAAATTGAGGCACTAATTGAGCTCCTCTTTATTAATTATCCTTGGCCAATCAGCTTTTCCTTCTGGTTTGGGGTGGGATCACCTTGGTGGCTGGGAATTGACTTTCCCTCAGCTCAGCCCTGGTGGGATCAGGAGCCCAGGCTGGGGCTCCCTCACCCCTCCTGGGCTGAGGCTGGAGCTGCTGGAGCCCCATGGAAACATGGACCAGGTGAGAACAACCAGCAGTGAAAGAAGCTTTGGTGCTGCTTTACCTGGAGGAGAAAGAATGTCAGGAGATTGCTGAGGAGATTTTTGTGGGGCTGTGATCCCTCCCAAGGGGGTTTGTTGTACCAGGGATGGCTTTTCCCAATTTTTTCCATGCCTGGATGATGTGGCTGCTCTGCTCTTTCTTCTGGAATAAATTTGTCCCTAAGGCAGCCAGGCTGCCTCTCCTGCACAAATTTCGTTGTTTCCCCCCTCTCCTGACTCTACCAGGATTTATCTGCATTGATCCCTCAACTCCTCCATTCCTTGGAAAAGTTCCAACCTGGTTTATATCCGTGATATGTTGAGGCTTCTCCTTCTCCATGAGTATTTCTCATCACCTGTAGCCTCCCCCCTCTCTTTGGGGAAGTTTTATTTCATTGGCAGGTGCACCTGGGATTTAGAATTTAGCATGGATAGAGGTGTGTGGAGAATGGGTTGGACTCAATGATCTTGAAAGTTTCTTCCAATCAAATTCTGTGATTCTGTGCACAAACTTCCAGCCTTTTTGAAGGAGGAAAAAAATAAATATAAATAATTTTTTTTTAAAAAGAATACACTGATTAGTCCGAAGAAGTTCCTGTTTGCTCTCTGAGTGATGAAAAGAAGCTCTGGGCAGGAGCTGAGGCTCTCCCAGTGTGTTACTGGGGTGGGATTTAAGGTGGGAATTTCTGGGGTTGCTCCCTCCTGTGCATCCCTGCACACATGAGGCTGCTGCTATTTTGAAACCAGTTCTTTTTTATGATTATTTATTAAATAATGAAAAGCATAAACGCAGTTTCTAATAAAAATCACCTTGCTATATGTAAGCCTTTATGACTTCAGGCAGTCACCGTTCCGAACATTTATTTTCCCCTAAGTGGCAATTTGTGTGAAACATGCATTAAAAAAATATTCCTGGACTATTTAAAATGAGAGTGGAGCAACAACTTCCAGTGGTGCAGGAGCTCTGGTTAATTATTTATAATTTTGAAAAGTACATTTTCCAAGCTCAGCACGGAGCCCGGAGGCCACTAAGTAAATAAATTTACATAAAACGCAGTGAAATCAGATCATTTGACACAGTAATTCACCTAATTTAGGAAAAAAAAAATTAAAAAGTTCTTGAGGAGAAAAGGGTGCTGCAGAGAGGAGTGTCAGCAGAGGGATGTGGAGTGGGAATAGCTCTGGAATATTCCATTGAGAGATGGGGGAACACCATGGAAGCTGTTAAAGCCACTCCTTTTCATTGTTGATGGAGGATGAGGATGAGTTGAGGAAGAAATTTTCTCCTGGAAATATTTTATTTCATTTCCTACAGTTGTTGAGAACTTAAAATTTATTGATTTTGGATTCTTGGAGAATGTTCTCTGAAACCCCAAAAACTCTTCACTTTTTTAGTGCATGGTTTAATGACTCCAAGGCTGCAGATTCTTTCCTGTCCCAGGTTTTATCCATTTTTCTGGGTGTTTTTTTTCCTCTGCTGGGCTCAGTCTCTCTCCTACCAAGATTTTCACTCTCCCAGGGCAGCAGCATCTCCTTGGCTTTACCTGGATCCAATTTTTCTGAACTTCCCAGCCCCTGGAGTCCCAGAATGACAGAATTAAGAGGAATAATTCAAATGTTGTGCTTTCAGATTATTTCAATAAGGAAAGAAACAGAAGTACAGCTTACCTCAAGGAATAAAGGTCACCAGGTTTAATCTGATTGATCGAGAGTTTTACATTGCAGATCACACTTTTTAAAAAGAAATAGTTACAAAACCTCTTCCTTTTGACCACATAATGCCATGGGGGAATGGAAGAAGAAAGTGCTAATTCTTTAAATATTCAGGATTGTTACTCTCACATTGACTCTGCTTTTCAAAATTGAACATTTAAGTATTTGAAATGCCCACATTTGGACTCATTTTGGCAAACCTCATAAAAATACACATTTCTCAGTCCTATTCTCTCAGAGTTTGAATCTCTCCACATCTCTCTGTGATGAATATTAATTTTTTTCTCACATCACCATGGAAGTTTCCAGTTGAGGAAACTTCCAGCTCCATGGGTTTGTTTCATCAGCCACTTTTGAGCTCCCTTTGTACCTGGAGTTTTCTGTCAGCCTGAGAAAGAGCTGAACCCATTTCTGCTTCTAATCAAGATAATAACTGCAAAGAAGGGATGGATTTTGCTGCCGTTGAAAATGCAGACTAATTCTTGCCATAATTATCAAGTCTTTAACTGGTAATTGCACACTGTTCCCATCTATCTGCTGTCAGATTTATTTCTGTAATTGACCTCCTGGTCCAGGAGTTAGAGACAGCCTTTGATTATTGGTTCAATTAGTCTTAAAGCTTCATGGGTTTTTCTTTCTTCTTTTTTTTAAGGTATTTTAGCTCTCCAACCCATCAAAGGAAGTCTTAAAAATATATATTTCTTTTATTTAATTAAGTATTTCTTACCTTTATCATTATTTGTACCTGCTGAGTCTCATTTTATTCAGTCTGTACAGATACAATGAGGAGAGTTTTAAGAAAGGATTGACTTTGTTCTTTTTCTTACTTTTAACCTTTGGGGACACCTTTTTGGGGACAAGGGAATGGCTTTTGTGTGGTGTTGGTGCTGAGGTGCTTCATTCCCACCTGATTTGTTTGTGTGGAGTTTAAGAATTGCACCAAAGCTTGAGGGAAGTGCTGGAATTAGCCCAAATCACCTCTGAGAGTTGGCCTTCAGTCAATCCATTCATTAGATTATTAAAATATCACAAGGGGTCAGGGAATTCTGAATTCCCCCTCTCCAACTTCACCACTGCATCAGAGTTGCCAAATATGTGGAATTTATTTCTTCTCCCCCATACAAAACAACAAGCTTAGCTGCTTCCCTGAGACTATTCGTTTTCACCACATCAGGAACTTATTAATTCTTGATGAGAATTCAAGCATTAATCAATTCTTGATTGAATTCTCCCCAGAGGGAAAGAGGAGAAACTGGGCCAGATTTGCCTTTTGGCTGCTTGGAGTTCTGTCTCTGGCTGAGCACACATGGAGCAGTGGGATGATCAGTCTGCTCCATATCAAACTCAGCTCCAGAGCTGCTGGGGCACTCTGAATTCAACCTCCCTGTACAGGTGAGGAAAAAAAGGGGTCAGAGACCTTTGCAAAAATGCTTTAAAACCTTAAGATAAAAGTGATTTATAAGTGTTGCTGATATTTTCTCCCTCATGCCAGAAAATAAGGAAACCCAAACACAAAATCTTATGAAAAATGTGTCAAAACAGCCCAAGAAAGTGTTGTTCCTGTTAATTGCAAGGGAGAAGGAGTCATGGAGGCCTCAGGTGGTGGCAGTGCAATCCCAGAATAGTTTCGGTTGGAAAGGACCTTAAAGATCATCTCATTCCACCCTGCAGGGCAGGGACACCTCCCACTGTCCCAGGCTGCTCCAAGCCCCAATGTCCAACCTGGCCTTGGGCACTGCCAGGGATCCAGGGGCAGCCACAGAGTGTGGAACCCTCAAGGCCAATCTCCACTTCCAGCCCAGCCATTCCCTCATTGCCCAACTCTGGAGCCTTTGCAGCAGAACCACCCCTGATGCCTTCAGGTTTATTTTCATATTTTCAGGCTCTGTGGTGCCCAGGGGTGCAGCTCTGAGCTCACAGTCAGGGTCACTCAGCTCTCTGCACACAGCAGGGACACAAAACAAATCCTTGTCCTGCTGCACACCAAGGACAACTTTCAGCCCAACAGCACAAACAAGGGTGGCTGGAGGGAGGAACAAGAAGGATGGGAGCTCACAGCCTGGAGCTGGGATTGGACAATGAAACCCCAATGTGCAAATGGAGCAAAACTTATCAAAGTGTGATACCTGGTGTCCGTTTGTCCATTTTGTGACCATTTTGGGACCACCTTGGGTGTAGCCCTGGCCAGGCCCTGTCCTGCCCAAGGTGTCCCCTAAAGGCCTTTCAATCAATCCCTGCTTTATTCTCCAGCTCTGCCCAGTCTCTGCTCCAGCTCAGCCTCCCCAAGGCATCACCACCAGCTGCTCCCTGAGCTCAGCCTTTGAGGATGGACTTGTGCTGCTCAGTTTCTTCCTCCCTCCCTCCTTCAGGCTGCTGCATCCAAAAATTATTTCATTTTTATTCCTTCCAACCTGCTGTGCTCTGAGGGCTGCTGTGTCCTCCCTGTGCTGGTGTGACGCTGCTCCAGGCTGGCTGCGGGGTGGGAGGGATGCAGGAGCTCTGCTCCCACACCCAAAGGAAAGGTTTGGGAGGGATGGGAGCCTGGGGCAGGGACTGGGGGTTTGGGCACTGCCTCAGGGCTGGAGCACAGAGCTGAGCTGGCACCAGGTCCAGCTGCTGGGAAGGAACAGATCTGGGGCAGCTTTTCAGCCCCTTCACTTCGGTTTTGCAGGGTGGGAGGAGCTGGTCCTTGGGGAAGGACCATGGAAATTTTGGGAAGCCAGCACAGAAGGTCTGGAGCAGCTGAGGGGAGATTGTCCTGAGTGTTTCCTAAATGATTTTCATGTTTCTGAATTCTAAAATTATGCTGGCTGCCCTGGGGGAAGCAGAGGGAATGGGATCAGCTCTAACCTCGGTGCTGGAATGTCAGGGAGGATCAGAGCTGGAGCAGAGGAACCAGAGGGCTCCTGGTGGCCAGGAAGGCACAGCTGCCCCGGGCTCCATCCTCTCTGGTTTGGGGCTCAAAGCAGCAGAATTCTCTGCTGTTATTTGAGCTTTTGCCATGCTGGGGCATCACCAGCAGTGCCAGGTTTTAGTGACACCACGGTGACAATGATGGTGGGGTCTGCAGAGGGAAATGGCAACACAGCCTCTGGTTTCAGCTCTGAATGGCTCTAGTGGGTTTAAATGGGTTAAAAAAAAGGGAAATATTGGAATTTTCTCTTCAAAGACACTTCATGCTTAAAGTGTTAAGGCAAATCCCTGGGCAGTGATGGCATACAATGGGATTGGGGGTTATGGATTGCTGTCCTGCCTCTGAGGGACAGAGAGAATCTCTGTTTCAACCAGCTGGGCAGGAAGGGTAGAAAACAGCTTTGAAAGGTCAGGAGGGGGAATAAGGGAGCACTTAAAAGAAGATGTCAGCAATGAAATGGAGATTTATCAATTCTAGTGACCTGTATAAACAGATGAGAGGAGCTGTAGCTGGTCACTTAAAACCATGTAAATTTAATTAAATTGGTATTGCTGGCAGGAAAGAGAGAGCATCGGATATAACAATTAGTGGCTCTTTGTGCCCTTTCGGGAGCAGCAAGTAGGAAGCAGGCCCGGGGAAATGGCACTCGGAGCAGCCTGCAGTGCCCTGGGCAGTCCCAGGCAATTAATACAAATGAGCCATCAGCATTCCAGGTCAGCTTTCCGAGCGCTGAAATACAGCACGGGGCACTCATGGGTGTGAGGAAATGAACCCCACAGGATGCTCTTCACTGCGGTTGTGCAGGGGGGAAGGAGCTGGGCTTTGGGGAAGGACCATGGAATTTTTGGGAAGCCAGCACAGAAGGTCTGGAGCAGCTGGTGGGAGATTGTCCCGAGTGTTCCCTAAAAACTGTGGCTGATGTTTTCCTAATTCAAGGTACATCGCAGCCAGCAGGAAGGAGCTCTAGAATAGATCCCATCTCCACAGCAAGAGAGTCATTGATCAGTGCATGGAAAATTAGTGGCTGCTTGCTTGGATTGTGTCTAGTTTGTGCTAATGGAAAAAAAAACCCCAAAAACCCAAAAAAACCCCCAAAACCCCACAAAAATCTCTATTTATTTGCTGTTCTCCAAAAGATCCAATTTCACAATGATGAAAACAATCCAACTCCCCAAATTCCTCCACCCCTCTCCTGCCCCTGGTAAAATACTCTGTAAATGGGAGGTGGGGTGATCAGGAGCCCATGGCAGGGAGTGGAAGTGAGGAGTTGGGTAAGACTGAGACAGAGCATGAAAAAAAAGTTTGACCCATGAATTTAAACTTCATAAAATCCTTCAAGTGTGATAGGAGTGAAGTGCACCAGCCCATTTTCAGCTGGATCCAGGGCTGCTGGTGCCTCTGTCCTCTCCCTGGGAGGGAGGAGGGTGATGCTGCCGCTGCCTCACAGGAGGGAATAATTTATCTCCCAGCAGTGATTAAGAGGCAGTTAAACAGCAGCTCCTCTCATCAGACTCTGTTAAATCACTCAGTCTGCCTAACTGGCACCTAAAATTTTTAAGAGCCATCTGAGCTACTCTTTGGATCGTTAATGTTTATTTTTAATAAGTCCTGGCTGGCAGGGGAAGTTTCAATAGGCTGGAAGAAAGCTAGTGCTGCGCCATTATTTAAAGAGGGTAAATGGGCTGACCCGGGTAATTACGAGGCTGTCAGACGAGCGTTCAATCAATGGGGGTTTGATAGCACCGAATGTAAGGTCATCCATCCGGGAATAACGAACGGAGCCGGGGCGGGCAGGAGGGGAGATCTTATCCCAGGAATGTCTCGGATCCCGGGCTTGCTAGCCCTCCGAGATTGCGGATAAAGTCCTTTTTCCAAGCCCCCGCTGCCAGAAGAGAGTCAGGATGCGTCGATTTCTTTCTCAAGGTTGTTTATTTTTCCTTATCTACACGCATTCCTTTTCACCCAGCGTGGATGTACCTACACCACTGTCCAAGGTCCTTATCTCTTATACTAATTGTTACGTGCCCCTTGTTTTTAATATTGTACCAATACCCATCACCTTTATTGAACAGTGTGCTTTCACACTAAACCAATCCAAAAATGCCACCACCTCACCAGAAGATGGAGGACAAGAAGAAGAAGGACAAGGGACACACCCAAATCCCTCCATCTTGTCTCCTTGAGCCTCCTTGGTGAACCCCCAAAATCCGACATTATCACTCAGTAATTGGCTATCTATTATCCCAATCACACATCTGTGACTTGTAACTCTTCATTTAACGTTGGAAATCGCTCCCAAGGGGTAAAATCAAAGGCACTGGGGTTTCTGCCACTGTACCAGGGTCTCAAGGCCCCTTCCTGGGGTCTCGGACTACCCAGGACATCTAGAGGGATGTTCCGACAGGAATGGAGCAGAGCAGCCAGGGAATGCCAGGCAGGGCTGGGAGAATCCTCTCTCCGGCACGGGAGGGGATGCTGCTGCCCTGGGTGTGTGTCTGCAATTCATGGGGAAACTTCAGAGGGAATTCAGGGAAAAATTCACCAGAATGACAAAAGATTTTGCAGTCTACCACATAAAACTGGAGTCTGCTTAAGCCACAGAGGAGCGGTTTTATTAATTTTATTTTCTCTTCAAAAACTCTTGAGCTCTTGAAGCAACCATCAAAACCTTGTGCTGTCTATATTTTTCCAGATTATTTTCTTGTTTGGTTTAATATTTAATATTAAATTATTGATATTTGATAATCAAATTATTGATCATTGGTATTAATTATGATTACATTATTAAATTAGCAAAAATTAATAAGAATATTTAATTCTTAATTGGTGCTCATTTTAAATTAAATTTAAAATTATTTAAATTTTTTGAATTTAATTTAAATTTTTTGAATTTAAGTTTAATTTAAATTTTTAAATTAAATTTAAATTGAATTTAAATTTAATTCAAATTTATTTTAAATTTAATTTAAATTTATTTTAATTTTTTTGATTTTTAATTTTTAAATTTTAATATCTGCCTTGTTTTTAACTTTTAATTGGCTGTTGAATCTCCTGAATGAAATTGCAGTTGGATTTCGGGCGCTTGGATTGTGCATTGCCAGTACAACTTGCACATTATTGTTGGGTTTGTAAATTGTTTGTGCTTCAAAAGGAAGTGACAATGCCTTTATGGAAATAAAGAAAAAAATATATTAAAATCCAATAGTCCAGTAGGAATTGAGTGTGGAAAGGCTTCTGGAGACTGCAGAGCAGCTGAACCTTCTTGGGTACTCCCATCCTGATTTCCCACCAGGAAATAAATGTGGAAATAAATGGTGTGGTGGGAATAAATTTTGGCCAATTTCCCTGTTAAAACCCTGCATTTTTTAAAGTAGAGTTTGACTTGGTATTTAAGATCTGCTTTTCAGGGTTTAAAGGACAACTTCTGTTTGGAATTTAAATCCATCTTTTGGAAGGTGAAACCTGCCTGAAGTCCATCAAATCATTCACTGGGGGAGAGCTCCAGGCTGCAATGTTTGCAGTGCAACTTTCCCGCTCCATTTTCCCCTTCTCCCCCAGGTTTAAGTTTTTAACCTTTCATTCCACTGCTCAGCAGGTGAAATTTGATATTGATATTTCTCACAAACCAGACAAATTTTTAATTCCTAGGCCTAGCTAGGAGTAAAAACCACTTTGTGGGGTGCAGGTCCCTGGGAGCAGCAGACAGTCGGGTTGGAATGTGGATCTCTGAAGGAGGGAATTTCTCCCAAAGGCTTTGCAAACCCTTTCCTTTCTCCTGTGCTGGGCTTGCATCTGCTCCAACCTTTAAAATATATTGATTTCTAAAAATTCGCTTTGTCAGACCCTCCTTTGACTCTTTCCTTCCCTTCCTTCCAAATTCCAGTTTCCCCCCCTCCAGGGAAATAATTCTTGGATGCTTCCTCACTTTATTCATGGTAAGGTTATTAAAATTTTTATTGGGTTCCTTCATGTGTAAAAATTCTCTGAGGAGGGTTCCAAGGACTGGGAGTCTGGTTTGGCTCCTCCTCCTGCCTGGTAAATCAATTTCTGCTCATTTCAAGTTAATGAGCCTGATTATCAATATTCCACCAGCAAGGAAATGGAATTCTATTGATTTGGGTGGAGCCCAGTCAGATTTCTAAGTTAACTTTTAATCCACAGGATCCAACTCAACGGGACACAACTGGCAGGATAACATCACTTTTTAATCCAAACCCATTATCAAACACCTTTGTTCTTTTTCTGAGTACTCACCAGGCTACAAATCTTATTTTAATGTTTTTCTTAATGTGCTCTGTAGCTCTTTAGTGTTGAAATTAAGAAAACAAGCATTCTTTTAATTATCTAACAGTGGTTGGTTTGTTGGCTTGGTTTTTTAATGAGCGTTTCTTTGTTCTTATCACTAAAGAAACCTCTGCCAAGAGTGAGTGCTTTTGCAAGTGCAGCATTTCCCAACGAGAACAGCAACATTCAGGGTTCTTTTTGGAGAGAATTTTGTCAAATAATGGTCACTTTGGGTCGCTGTGGACAAAAAAAAAAAATATTCACTGATCAGCTGACAGATTGTCCTCAGTTTCCAAGTGCTAAAAAAGAGAAAATGTATTCTTTAACTCTTAATATTTCCAAATGTGATTTCCACAACTGGGCAAATGCACAATCAGTGAGCACACCTCCCACTTTTTGTGAAATACATGGAAAACACTTTTAACAGGGTTTCTAATGAAGCTTTTGTTTCTGCTAAATGTCCATATTTTGAGTGTTGTCAGGCTGTCTTTCGTTGGTGTTTGTGCTATAATACATGAGTTGCCAAATGGCTGGGAATCCCAGGGAGCTGCAATTTTATTTAAGAACTCTGGTTTCCACTTGAGCGACTCGGGAGGAAATTATCAGGAGCTCAACACAGAACTTTGATCCTGCAACCTTGTTTATTTGTTCGGGGTTTTGTTTGACCTCATGGAGAATTACAACCCAGAGAAATGATGAAATACAATTATTCCACAGGGTGGGTTGATCATCAGGAAGGGATTTCTAGGGAATGTCAATCCTGCAGCATCTCTGTGTCGTTGCCTGTGGAACTGTGACATTTTGGAGCTATAAACTGGAGAGCAGGAGTGGAGGCTTGGCCATCAGCAGCACGTCCCACCACGGGTCCTCTGCTGCTTGCTGGGATGGCGTGGGGGTCTCTGCTGGGCTGAAATGATCAAACTCATGATCTCCTTCAGCCAGGAAAAAGCTGAGAAAGAAATGTGGCACTAAAAAGAGACAGAGCAAAGATTCCCAGGGCTGGGATGCTGCTGATCAAAGCACAGCCAGGGACCTGAGCTCAGCTCAAAGGCTCCAGCCACGGCTCTCCTTCATCCATGAGTATATTCCTTCTATTTCATCCTCTGCTAGTTATTATTTCTGTCACCCCTGTTTTCCCTAAGAGGTGGTCCTGATTTCATGGTGGTCTTCATTTCATGGTGGTCCTGATTTCACGGTGGTCATTATTTCATAGTCGTCATTATTTCATGGTCATGATTTCCTGGTGGTCTTGATTTCATAATGGTCCTGATTTCATGGTAGTCATTATTTCATGGTGGTCATTATTTCCTGGTGGTCCTGGTTTCCTGGTGGTCCTGATTTCATGATGATCATTATTTACTGGTGGTCCTGATTTCATGGTCCTGCCCGAGTCATTACCAGTTGATGACGTTGTTTCATGTTCTTCACAGGAGAATTCCAGTCAGGATCTCTGTCCTGCAATTCCTGCTCGTGGCCAACACAGCAGCAGTGAGAGGGTGAGTGTGAAAGCAACTTTGGTTTGTTGGGTTTCAGCACAGTCACTTCCCCAGGTTCTCCAGCATCCCATGGATGCTGTGGCACAGATAAAATAATGACACCACCAGAATTTTGACCTCTGTGCTCAGAGAGGGTTTGCAGCCCAGGACACAGATTCCTGATCCATGCTCCCATGAAAATTAGGGGTGTTTTTGGAGAGACTTTTCCTGCTTGACCTGGAGGTTGAAGATTTTGGAGGTTTTTTTGCTGCCTGTGTGTGGTTGGACTGATCCTGCTGTCTCCTGGGTCATGATACACTGGAAGCTGATCAAAAACCACTTGGGGTCATTCCAATCCTCTAAAATGCCTCGTGCAGAGAAAACACCTTTCCAATATTATCTTCAGAACAGCTCCAGGGTTTTTGTGTGGTGCAGAGGTGTCACCACAAGGCTCAGCAATAATCTTAACATGGATTGGAACCCCCAGATGTCTGGCAGGGAGGAAGTTCCAGTTTTGTGATGCCCCTTGTTCCCAGGAGTTAACTGAGACCTGCGAAAGGAAATATTATCGATTATCTTTCAGGGTAAAAAATTAGCTATGTTTGCCCAGATCTGTTCAGCATCATTGTATATTGACTAAACGTATGAAAGATGGATAAGATACAACCGTGATGGGCACATCCTGTCTGCAGCAATGGCCTTCATTAACTTGATTATTAAGGTGAGCACATTAACCCTGAGTGCTGCAGCCCCTCTGCCTCCCTGTGTGAGCAGCAGCGTTTCAATCTTGTGTTCACCGAGCTCTAATTCCAGTTTTCTACTGATATAACCTTCAGGATAACATTTTCCATGCTCTTCTGAGAGACAGGGAAACAGAGAAGGAATGAAAACACCACCCTGAGGAACCTGGACTAAGCGTGAGGAAAAACCTGTTTCCTTCACATTAATAATTAAGTTTATTTTCACAATTGGTTTGAAAAATGGGAAAACCACTTCATTTTCCAGATAACCTGATTCATCTGCTCTTTGCAAGGTGCTGTTTGACACCCAAAAATGAACATTTAAGCAGCAGGGATGTTGTCACTGGAAGAAAAACAAGGATGTGCTCACCCCGTGGTTGGATTTGCTGTGCTGCCCCGAGGTTGCCTGGGCCAGCTCCATTTATTCCAGATTTCGTGCGGAATTTGGCCAGTTGCTGTGATGAATTAAGGGGCCAAGAAGATGAAGTGCTTTAATCATAATTGCCTGTTCAAGAGCCCAACTTCAAGGCAAGGATTTAATATCTTTAAGTGCAAGAGATAATAATAATAATAATGGCAAAAGTTACATGGTAAGGAGTAATTTCGGTTTCTAAAATAAGTCTCTGGAATAATACTCAACCAAGTAATTTGTGTAGCTACATAAATATTCCCTGTGTTCCTTAAAGCAGCTCTCTCTTTTTTCCTTCAAGTCTGCAAATTACCCTTTTATGAGATGCTGTACAAACTAACTACTATATCTATTCAGAGTATGATAATATCTCCTTGCCTTTGAATGAAATATTTGGCCCTTGAGGATATGCCAGTAGCTCTCCTCACAAAATACCTGGAAATTGAATAAGATCTGCAGCTTTATTATGTACATATAATACTGGAACCTGTGGGATTATGTGTAGTAACCTTATTTACAGAACCAGGAGATGTATTTGCAGAATGTATTTCAGGCTGGGACAGCTCAGTAACACATTTATAACATCCTTTGCTTGTGTGGATTGATCTCAGAGAAATGCCAAAGGTCTTAGCTCAGAGTCCAATCTGAGTATATAAAGTGCAACATTTCAGAGTGGCAGGAATAATATCTTCACCTGACACATTAATAAAAAATCGGTTTCTAAATCCGTTTGGCTCAAAATGCAAAGATCTTGTGAGAAAATGCAGCTTTTCTCTTATAAGAAAAGCTCCTGGGTGGTGTGTCCACAGAAAATCTTCTTTTGGAACTGGAATAGGGCCATGGATTCTCAGGTGTCAGAGAAATAACAGTAGTGACCTCACACTGGTGAAAATCCTTTAACTTCTTCCAAAAGTGGATTCCCTCCCCTCTGGAAGCAGGGCTTGCTCTGGTGAAGATTTTCCCTCAAATATGTGAAATTTCCCAACATGAACTCCACTTCCTTTGGAAGAAAGGAGGGAAAAAAATATAGCTCTCCAAATAAGAATAGGGGTCATGTTTGGAAATTGTGAGTGAGTTCCAAACCCTTATTTTTTTGGGGAAGGAGCTGGGAAAATATAGGAACGTTCCCTTCTCAGAGGTGTGCACCTCCCCTACTCTGTGGGCATGAAATCCTCCTTGACCACAACGTGGACAGGTCAGGGCTTTGCAAAGCACTGTTGTGGTTTTAGCCACGACACCAAAGGCCTTTATAGAAACTTCTGAGAAGTCAAAAATCAGGACAAACCAGCTTTATCTGAGCTGAAGGAAAACAGCTTTCCAAACTCCTTTTTCCCCCCCGATCCCCTTAGCAGTTCCTTCACAGATAAATAATTCCATTACCTTGCTGTTTGAAACATGCAAGCACGATCACTTTGGTGGCTCCAGTCGTTCCATTTTCCTTTACTAAGTTGTTCTTTACAGGCCTTTTGAGGCACTGGAACAGAATCCATGTCCAATCAAACTGATCAGCGTTTTTGGGCATGACTTTTCAATCCCAGCGTGGTGTTCAGTCATTTAATGTAACTTTAGACAACAGAGCTGTTTGGATTATTCCCTAAAGATTATCTGCAGGATCTTCAGGGGCACTTTGGGTAGCTCAGAAGTTTCAGCACTCTATATATTTTTCATTACTTTCCTGCTGTTTCTGTAATGTTTCCAAAGTGTCGGGGTCGGGGACAGTAACAGAAGGGTTTGCAGTTTCCTTCAGTGAGACAGCAACGCTGTCTAAGGTGAAATTAAAATAGACTTCGCTTATTTGTGGAATTAATTATTAAAATGTGCTCGGCAATCACTCACATCAACTCTCTGTGCTTACAGGGCCGTTTCTCCCCTCGTGCAAACGCCACCCAAACAATGAGAGGTGGTGCTGGGTTGCTTTGCATTGGTGATGGCCAAACCTCCTCCTGCCTTTTGCATTATTTAAAATGTGCTTTTCATCAGTTATTCAGTGCAGTGCATTTGGGGGGGGACAAAATAAATCCTGATTCATCTGCATCAGCATCTAAACCTGGACATATCAGTCTAAAAATAATAGATTTTGGATGGTAATTTTCATTTGGTTCTTTCTAGCTGTCAGTCTCTGAGTTAGGCTCAGCTAATTTGATTGGATTTTTGGGTTTAGGCCTGATTGGATTTCTGGTTTTCCATCTGTATGGCTGGGCTGATTTAGGAAGAGCCTTGTGGAGTCATCAGGGAGAGCCTCTGTGAGTTGTGGAATGGTTTGGGATGGGAGGGACATTAAAGATCCCCCAGTGCCACCCCTGCCATGGCAGGGACACCTCCCACTGTCCCAGGAGGCTCCAAGCCCCAGTGTCCAATCTGGCCTTGGGTACTGCCAGGGATCCAGGG
The DNA here is from genome assembly GCA_910950805.1 of Acrocephalus scirpaceus scirpaceus. Lineage (NCBI taxonomy): Eukaryota > Metazoa > Chordata > Aves > Passeriformes > Sylviidae > Acrocephalus > Acrocephalus scirpaceus. The sequence continues at coordinate 19,086,714 of OU383782.1, forward strand.
GCAGCCACAGCTGCTCTGGGGGCAGAGAAGGGCCTCAGAACCCTCAGAGGGAACAATTCCTTCCCAATATCCCATCCATCCCTGCCCTCTGTCAGTCTGAAGCCATTCCTTGTGTCCTGTCACTCCATCCCTTGTCAATTGTCTCTCTCCATGTTTCCTGTAGCTCCTTCAGGTCCTGGAAGGCCACCCTGAGGTGACCCCAAAGTTTCTCCTCTCCAGCTGAACAATCCCAGCTGTGCCAGCCTTTCCTCCCAGCAGAGCTGCTCCATCCTCTGCTCATCCTGGAGCCTCCTCTGGGCTCTCTGCAGCAGCTCCAGCTCCTCCCTGTGCTGGGGCAGCTCTGCAGGTGGGGTCTCACCTGGGAGGGGCAGGATCCCCCCTTTCCTGCTGGGATCAGCCCAGGACTTTGGGGGTTCTGGGGTCAGCACACACAACTGGGGCATGAAGATGACAAAAGAAACCTCACCAGAGTTTCCTGAGGTTCAGCCTCATTAAGAATCCCTGGAATTAATTTTACCAGTGGCTCTCAGGAATCCCCCATCACTCTGTGGCTTCTTTTAGGAGCAAGTGTCTGTGTGTGAGCACAGCCTAAAATTGGGAATTTGGGAGTGGATGTGAAGCAGGACATTTAGGAGGCTCTCTGCTGTGAAGGAGCAAGGTTAAAGGTCTGAAGTCATGGTTTTTGTTTTTTTGGGTTTGGTTTTTTTTTCAGTAGAGATGATTTTTTGAAATCTTTTCCATCAGTTCTCTCCACGTTCCAATTTCAGTTTTATACCACCCCTGACTGTGCACGCCTTGGCAGGAAGCTTGCCCATCTTGCAGAGCCTTGCGTGAATAATTCATGGCAGTGTCATGCTGATTCTCAAAAGGCTGGGATATTTCTTTGGAGAAAATGTTTAATAAGATTCTTCCAAACAACACAAACTCTAACCTGGTATGAATTTTATGGGGTAGTAGCTCTCAAAAGGTTTTGCACGATCAAGGATTTAATGAACTGAAACCCCAAACATATGGGAGCCCCTTCTACCTATTTGTTTCCTGGGTTGAGGCACGGAGATGAAGCTGCTTAATTGGAGTCAGAAACTTGAATTTGCCACATCTGAAGGCACAGAGAGAAGTTTCAAGAAATAGGATGCAGCTCTTACCTGGCTCCTTCTATTTACATCTTCATTTGGGTGATATTATATGACAATGGTGAGGAATGAAAGAGTTTTTACACTTTTTTTTTTCCAAGCCAACAGCAAATATCACACAGCTCCTGTAAAAATACTGAAATTCTCCCAGCTGCACTGTGTCCCAGAAATTGTGTTTAACCAGGTGTCGTTTAACCCAGCAGAGAGAGGAACTGAGGCATTTGCAGTCTTTGGAAAGAAGGGTGAGTTCCACAACAAATTATGGATGTCTGGACCTTCCTGAGGCTGTGGGTGTTTTGGCTTTGTTGATTTTTTCTTTTGAAGACAATTTTTAGGCAGGCCTTGGTGATCTAAGACTTGGTCTGAAATGGGAAATCCCTTGAAATATTTAAAAATAATTGGGGTTTTTTTCCTTTCTTTTTCTTTTTTTTTTTTTTTTTTTTTCCCAAGCTATCTTAGAATTATTCTGGTTTTTAGTGGGTGCTACTTTGCCAAAAAAAAAAGAAAAACCAAAACAGCAAAGCCCAAGTCAAGAATCAGTCAGTGTAGTTAAAATACATCACATCAGTCTTGGTGTTTGCAGGAACATATTTCAGGGTGTATTTGGCAGCTAAAAAAAATTGGGGTAAATATTTGGTGTTGTTCTGAGGATGGGAGATCATAGGAAAGTTTGAGAAGGAAAACTCACAAGGGAAATGTTGGTGGTATGGAATTGGTTCTCATCATTGAGCTCTCCAGTTTAGGGAAGGATTCTCCAAATTTTCTCCAAATTTTCTCCAGCAGCTCTGGAGCTGACTGCCCAGGGAGCTGCAGAACCTCCATCCTTGGAGATTTTCAGAATTTAATTAGAAAAAAGCTTCACTTTGCTTAACCCAGCAGGAAGAGCTTTATTTTGAATGGGCAAATTGTGATCTCCTGACGTCCCTTCCCACCATGATTTCTGTGAGTCTATGGGATTTTAGTGGCAAAGAATCATTTAGGATTTCAGCGAGACTTTGCATGAAGGGCATCACAGACCCAGAGTGGGGTATAAATTAAATCTCCATTGATTCCAGCAGAACTCCCTGGATCACCAGCCTGACTGTGCACGTGTGCCTGGTCCCCACCTCCAGGATCCAGCCTGTTTTCTGCTCAAACCCTGTGACTCAGACTCAAAAACCTGCACATTCATTCCCACTGAAATTATTCCTACATGGATCTTGCTCCTTGCAGGGAGCTCACTAAAAGATTAAGTTGGTGATTGGTGCTTTTCAGTGTTGAAGTTGTTTTCTTAATCAGGATCTAAGAGAACTCCTTAAACCAGCTGATTCTTTTTTATTTTTTTCTTCCTCCTAGTTGTCATTTAGTTGAAATTAATATTGTAATTGCTTTCTCTGGAGACTCTGTAACTTTGTGCACTCTCATTTAGGCAGAGAAATATGGATGATGGGTGACTAATGATGCTTAGTTAGGCACTTTTTAAAAATAAATACAGAACCTGTCAATCTGCTCTCTGTCAGAGAGAGAAGCAGCTCCTGTTTTCACACAGTATCTTCCTTGAGGGGATTTTGTCTTGGGCAGCACTGTAATAGGCAGAAGTGGATGGGATTTGACTTTTTTTGGCAGTTTTCACCCTTTCCTTTGCAAACAGCCTTCCAGTTTTCCCATAACATTTCTGGGGGCTGAGAGTGCATTGCTGCCAAAGAGAGGGAACGTCTTGCAATGACTCTGACCACAGCAAGCCAACCCTTATCCTTCAATTTTATCAACAAGGATAATAAAAGTTGGACAAACAACATCTTTAGCCTGAGGAATTCAATTTAGCTGTATTGAGCAGGATGTTGGTGTGTGGATTTAAATTAGCTGGATGTGTCCTGGGTGGTTTAGACAAGGTGGGCTGGAGTGTCTCGCCCTCCCTCTGCCTCCTTTGCCACCTGCTCACTGAAAGTCTTCTTTTTTTTTAACCCATCAATAGTCTGGTGATTGATTAACTCAGTTCAGATTCCTCTGCCTGCAAGGTTCAAAAGGACACATTCTCGTTTTACTCATAAATATACAATATTTTATTCCCTTCCTATTGACTCCTCACTCTTCAAATGTTCATTCCTTACCTTTTCTCTTCTTGTGAACTGTCTTGTTTCCTGCTTCTTGAAAAAGAAAAAGGAAACACTTAACTTTCCAAGCCTTCCTAAGGGTCAACCTCCCCTCTTGTTAAAGTTAGTTGTGTGCTGCAAGGTGCAGGGGAGCAGAGGGTGGAGTACAGCAGGGTGAGCAATCAGCTTGGATCCAAACAGAAAAATTCATGACCTAAATGATGCATCTCCCTCCAGATGTCAGAGCAGCAAATAAATCTTTCATAAACTTTGCTTTCCAGGTCAGCTCCAAGCCATGATTTTATGTTGGTGGTTTAACCCTTAATGTTTAGAGAAAGCAGCACGAGGAGAATGGACATTGAGACCCTCGAGCGCGTCCAGAGGAGGCAGCGAGGCTGGAGAGGGGCTGGGAACACAAACCCTGTGAGGAACGGCTGAGGGAGCTGGGCTTGTTCAGCCTGGAGAAAAGGAGACTCAGGGGTGACCTCATCACTCTCCACAGCTCCCTGAAAGGTGCCTGTGCTCAGCTGGGCTTGGGCTCTTTCTCCAGGCAGCACTGACAGAACCAGAGGACACAGCCTCAAGCTGTGCCAAGGGAAATTTAGGTTGGATATCAGGGAAAAGTTTTTCACAGAAAGGGTGATAAAGAACAGGAATGGTCTGCCCAGGGAGGTGGTGGAGTCACCATCCCTGGATGTGTTTAAGGAAAGCCTGGATGTGGCACCTGTGCCATGGTTTAGTTGAGGTGTCGGGGCTGGGTTGGACTCGATGATCCTGGAGGTCTCTTCCAACCTAGAAATTCTGTGATTCTGTGACAAGGAGCAGGGAATGTTCCTGAACATCTCTGCTCCTGGGAGTAGTCGTGGCATTAATGCCTCCAGCCAGGAAAAACAATGTGCAAGGCTGATGCCATAATCTTGAGGATAAGGAATATCCTCATATCACACGGTTTTACTTTGCAGAAAAATCTGAGGAAATGGTTTCCCAACCCTGTGAAAATACATCAGGTTCAGCACCCTGGGGCAAGAGCAGAGGAGGCTGGTCCTACAGGAGCCACATCAGCCTCCTGTGGGCTCCAGGACAGCTCTGTCCACCCAGGAAAGCTTCTGTTTGTACAGTGGGATGGAGGAAAGGAGGTGGTGGATGACTGCAGGGAGGAAGTGAGGGCACAAAGCCAGAATTACATAGCTGTGTTCATAGGATGAACGCTTTTCCATCAGCTCTATTCTCACAGCTGTAGAAGCAGTGGGGGCTTTATTTGCAGGTGAAGGAGCAGCTGTCAGGGCTGCTGCACCCTCAGAACTCGGATCCCTCATGCCAACCCCGTGCTGTTGGGCAGAGGTGCCTGGCACTGAGGCCCTGCTCTCTGTGGGATCCACCCACATGCTCCAAACTGCGATTTCCCGTGGGGCAGGAATCCTCTCATGGCAGCCTGGGCCTGCCAGCCCAGCCTGAGCTGGCTGTGCCCATCCCCAGGCAGCCAAACGGGGCTGCACCCCCTGCACTTCCCAACGGGGCATGAGGATTGTCAGCAAACCCTGCTAACAAGTGGCAGGATTGATGCGCTCACACATCGCTCCAACGCTGGAGATTTACGGGATTCTCCCTTCCCGCTGCGCTGCTGCTGCTGCCGCTCTACAATTAGAGGGGAGCTGGCATTAAAAACATCTGCTGCCCATCTTGGCCTGGAGTTGCCAAACTTCTGGCTCTCCTCGTGCCAGGCAGGGCCTCGCCAGCAGCGCGGCTGTGTTTAAATGTTAGCTCCCGAAAGCGCGCCACTGAATCAGCACTAATCCTGACATTTCACTCAGGGAAGGGGATGGATGGGGAGGAGGAGGCACAGCCAGGAGCTTAATTAGCATGGAAGTGCAGGGAAAAAAGTGGCATGTTCTACAAAAGAGCACGGCGAGAGGTTATTTCCTGTGTTTTCCCGAGATTCCCCAGCAGCTGCTGTGGGTGTGTTGTTCGGGAGCCGCTGGCTCGGCTCCAGGCTGTGGCCTTGTGTTACAGTGATTGGGCGGCGAGGAAAAGCACACACACAGTTCCAGGTGATCAGAAGGCTTTTACTTTTGGAATCTTTGTGCTTTTATAAGATGCTCCGCAAAGGAGGCTGCAATTGGTCAGAGAAGGACTGCGTTTCTTCTCCTTCAGCAAACAACAGGTGACAGAGATTGTTTTGGGAAACTTGCGTGAGAAGGGCAAAGCTCTCCTTAGTGTTTACAAAACAACAAAGACACTGCCATGAGAATGGGAATCTGTTCCCATGGGAAAGAGCCAGCAGGAGCCAGCAGTAAAATCTGAAGCCCCAGAAAATACATAGGGCGACATCTCACCCTTTCTTCTGTAATAAAAAAGAAAAAGAAAAGAAAAAAAATGCAATTTTTTTCTGGTCATGAATTTTCCAGTTCTTGTTGATCTGGTTCTGCCTTTTGTTGCAGGTCAAAGCCTGAATTGAAAGGCTTGTGCGGGGTTACACCCTGCATTCCCCATTTTTGGGTTTAAAATTTTTTTTTTTTTTTTTTTTTTTTTTGCATTGAAGAACCCACTTCAAAATAGCATGAGCATGTTCAACAATGCAATGTGTGACCAGACTCCCTTTCAGGAGGGGCCACTGGTTCTCAACACAGTGGCCTTCATCAAACAATCCCATTCTGATCCACGGTCCCCAAAACGACAGCACATCCCGCCCCCAGAGGTTTGCAACAGCTACAATGACGTGAGGTCAATTCAAAGGCAGCTGTCCCTCCGAGTTCATGATCAGCACAGGCTGCTGACACGGCGAGGCCCTGACGAAGTGGGACCAGGGAGGCACAGAGTGCACCACACATCGGGACGTTTTCCAGGCAGGACTGCAGCTCAGGGACTTGAGGTAGCTTGGTAGATCCGAAGCAGCCGTCCCCTCGAGACTGATTCTCAGTCCTGGGAACAGAAGACTCAAAGGGCACAAGTCAGCAAGATGTATTTTACAGGGCACAAATGAACAATACATATTTCAAAAACACAAGAGAGCAGTGCGTGTCTTCTCAGGAAAAGCGACGGAGGGGCTGGGGTTTGGGTGGAAGCAATGGCTAAAATCTTTGCAAGAGTCTATAACAACTCTTGCTATTATACAAACATCAAATCCGACCAAATCGCAGGTGCTGCCTGCGAGCCAGCCAAATAAGCTGGCATCAGGAGTTGAGGAGGAACTGTTCGTCTCCTCTTGGCTCTCTGCTTCTTGTTCCCCAGAATCGGCAAAGGCTGACCATCAGCAACAAAGTTTGCCTTATCAACGGTGGGACAAGCACACCGAGTACACAAACACAGAGGAGCTTTCACCTTGCGTCTCCTCTTTCCTCGGTTTCCGTTGGCCCCTGCGTTCCCCTGCCGTGACGGATCAAAGGCGCCTGCCTCAGCAGATACTGTGATCCAGTGCTGCAGAGACTTTAAAAGTTCTGCTGTCACTCTGTCTCAAAAACGCTCCCGTGGGGGTCATCGGCCTCCCTCCAGCCGCATCACCATTCGCGGCAAAAGCGAGCACTGCAGTCAGTGACTGCACTCGCCGGAGCCCTGGCTTTTGCCGGGGTCCGGGGGCAGTGGGGCCGTTGCCACCACCGCCGCTCTGCTCGCGGACTCAAGCCCGGCGCCCCCGTCGGGGCCGCCGCCAGGCCGGTCCTGGCCGGGTTTCGGCGTTTCCGCCCCCCAGCAGCTCTCACCGCGGGGGAGGGGCTGCGTCTCCCCTCCGTGGCGCCGGCACGGGACATGCCGGGGCGGTGCGGGCACAGCAGGTTTCGGCGCACCCCGCAAAGCCGGGTCCGCGCCCCGCGGCGCCGGCACAGCCGATGCGGGGGCGGGGCGGACGGCGCGGAGCTGGCACAGGCGTGGCCAGCGGAGCCGCGTCTCCGCCCCGCGCCCCAGCCACGGGCGCAGGCGGGGAGGGTGTGGCGCGAGCGGGCGTCGGAGACTCCGCTCGCCGTGGGCGAGGGGGGGGGGGCGGCCCGACCGCCCCCCGGGGTCCGTGCCGACACCTGCCGATGCCGGGGATTGAACCCGGGACCCCGTACATGCAAAGCATGCGCTCTACCGCTGAGCTACATCCCCTGCCCAACTGCGCAGGCGCAGAGGGCAATGTAGAACCGGCGCACCCGTCCGGGACCGCCCCCCCCCCCCCCCCCCCCCCCCCCCTCCCCCCCCCAACAGCGAGGGTCGGCCGTGCCGCAGCCGCGGCGCTGCTTCCAACCACAGCGGCCCCGCCACCGGTACCGGCGGGCCCCGAGGGGTGCCGTGTCGTAAGGCGACGCCCCGGACACTGCACAGTCACCGCGTCCGGTGTTAAGACCAGCGCGGGCGGCGCCTGCAGCCAGCTCCCCCCCCACATCGCGGGGAATGCAGCGAGAGCTGGCCGGTCCCCTCCGCTCCACGGAACCGAGAGCGCGGAGGGAGGCGGCGTCCGCGGGGCCGGGACAGGGGAAGCCCTGCAGGTCCCGAGCCCACCCCCCTCCCCAGTGCCGCCCTCAACGCGATTCAGAGGCGCCCAAACCCCCTCGCAAGGGTCAAATCCGCGAGAGAAAGCGGAAGCTGAACCACACACGGAGGCTTGGGTGGGTGGGGGCGAATCCCACTCGCGGCCAGGCTCCAGGTCCGAGCTGGCTGCCGCGGTCTCTTCGGAGAGTCCATCCTCAATCTGTGCTCCTGAAGCAAAGCCGTACCGCCTGTCTTCACTGGCAGAGAGGTCGGGACTCACAGTCGAGCTGGAAGTGCTTTCCAAGCTCTGAATCACTGCGGCAAAACTTCTCCACGAGAATATCAAACTCGCAACATTTCCACGTCCAGAATACAGAGTGTCATGTAGCACGGCACCTAGGAGCTGCCAGCGTTCCCTGGAACATGCCTCCTTAGCAGTGGGAAACAAGCCGCGCTCTTTGCCCCAGAGATAAAGAGTTTCAAACTGTTCCCTGGGGAATTTTGCCCCCTCCAGCTCAAAAAATTTTTGCCAGATCCCCATCACAATTTCATCGTGTCGATCTAAGGCAGAGATCACCATTTTTCAAAAAAACCTTAAATGGAGGAAACTGAGCTGGCAAAAGTCACGGGCCGGATTTACCGATAAAAATTTCCTTCCTTTTAGTTCAGTGAAAGGAAGAAAAACCCGGTACCTTGGCCGCAGACAGCTGGGGCATCCAAGTCCACTCGCTGCCGTTCCAGTCGGGGTCAGCAGATGTCAGACAGTTCAGAGGTCGATGTTCAGGGGTCACCAGTTGTTACAGTCGGGGTCACCAGTTGTTACGGTGACTGGGCAGCGAGGAAAAGCACACACACAGTTCTAGGTGATCAGAAGGCTTTTACTTTTGAATCTTGTCACTTGTTACCTGGGAGAAGAGCCCGGCCTCCACTTGGCTCCAAGCTCCTTTCAGGGAATTGTAGAGAGTTTATAAGCTGAAAATTCAATCTGAAGAGCAGGAATGAAATATAGAGTGTATTAATAGACTCCAATAATTCCTATGTGCATTTGTACTCTTTATGGAGTAGTGTTCCTTCTTGCAGTCAGTGTTTAAACTCTGGGTGCTGTCAAACTTCCTAATTAACTTTTTTTTTTCCCTCTTTTTATAAATGTTATGTTTTTCTGTGATTTGATTCTGGGTATTTGGGGTTTTTGGGTTTTTTTTTAGATTTTGGGGTACTTTTCAAAGCTAATAGAATCTTCACCATTTTCTGTGACTTTTTCCAGTTGTAACATCACTCAATTGCAGGTAAGACCCTGACTGTGAGTAAGAAGTGCTGAAAGCAAGTTAGGGACCATTTCTTTATGAATCCATGGGCTGGCTTTACTCTCCTGAAGAATTTCTTCACTCTTGGAGCAGCCAAGTCTCATGGCAGGAGCTGTTTGCGAAGTGAGACAATTCATCTCAATGTACAGCTGCAATATGAACACACAAATAACTTTTTCATAATGCATTAAAAACGTTTCACTCGATGAAAAAGGAGAAAATGATGACTTTAGCAGCAAACAGAGGGGGTTTGATTTCTGATATGAAACAATGAAATGATTTTCTGATGTGGAGGGATGCTTTTATTTCTGGGCAATATTGCCAGGAGAGCTTGTTGTTAAATATCCCTGTTGTCTGTATTTCCTTGGAAAGACGGTGTTGAGGGCACAAATCCCTTTCAGAGTTCCCTCCCTGAGTGTAAATCCCAGACTATTTCCATGGGTTTGAGCTGTGTGCTGCAGAGTGGAGCTGCCAGAGCCAGGCACTGAGCAGCAGAGGGCACTGATCTAACAGGAGTGGGAGAAAAATCATCATTTCACTTCAGCGCAGTCTAAATGGCCCCAAGATTAATCTGTTAATATCCTCTCATTCCTTTCCCTCCTATATCAGTGTTAATTGCCAAACAAGTGACAACTTTCCCCAGTATATTATACTGGTCCATTATACACTGCTGCTGCAGAAATGGTTATTTGCAAATTCGCTACAGACTCCTCCACAAACTCCAGAGGGTTTTATGTTGCTCTTGTATGTAGGAATACAAATAAATAGAGGCTGCAGTTCCATCTATATCGAATTTAATCTGCATGCTGTTTAAAGCAGGCCAAATATTAAAACCAGATTATTGGAGTTTTCCACGGGAATCATTTTATTTTTCAGAGTTTACTTTCAAATCCACTTGTCTCTTTCCTTTGGGTTTGTTCACCCCCAAAAAGACGCTTTTCTTCTCAGGATTACAGTGTTTTTATTGGCTCTGCACTCACAAGTGTATTTAAGGAATGGTTTATACCTGTTGTCAGCCAGGCTGATAAATGCACCCACCACGGAGAGTTGGCATAAACAACCACCATAAACCTGGCTGCACAAAATGCAGCCCAAAGGGAAAGGCCAGCACGGGTGTGCTGGGGGGGAAGGAGAAGGCAAACAGGGGCACAAGTTCCTGCTGGTTGTTATAAATACGTATTTATTATATGATTGGCTTTTCCCAAATATTAAAATGAATACGTGTTACGTTGGAAAGTTATGCTGTATTAATGTTGTCTATTTTAGTCATGTGGTAAATATAGTTTTTGGGCTATAGCATGATATTAAAATAGAAACTATGTGGTGTAAGATGCTTTTTGTAACTAGCTCAAGGAATGAAAAAGACAATCAGGAAATTCTTCACGTTATCCTATCTGGATAGAGATAACAGCAACAGACACTAAAACCCCAAAGGAAGAATTTATTGCCTCTGTTACCAGGGAGTTGGAGACTCTGTGGAGCCACAGGAGGATTGATTTGCAGGATGAAATGGTGGTGGGGGGAAGTTGAAATTAAGCAGAAACACCCAAAGTCAAAAGAAATGTTTGAATCATGTGTGGGATTTATGAATATGCAATAGCTTATTGTTTTTAAGTGAAGATCCTTTGTTAGCAAGAGGTGCCTTGTGGTGGAATGCCAGGCACCCAGACGTCTGTAATTTTGCTTTTTTTATGTCTGTTATTGACTTATTTTTTTATTATTACCAAACTTTTAAAATTGTAACAAAAGTGAGGTGTGTTTTTCACACGGTGGTGCCCAGCCCAGGGCAGGGCAGGGCTGAGGGAGCCCAGGGGCTGCAGGCAGGGCTGGAGGCAGCGGGTGTCAGCAGCCCTGATGGAGCTCAGCCTGCCTGCAAATTGCTCTGACAGCCAGGGCCTGATAAAATTTTAATTTGAGGGATGAACCTGCTCTAAACTTTGCCAGTCAAACCCTGCAGCTCACGACTTGGGCAAGATTTTTTTTTTTGGTGAAGATAAATGAAAATGGACTTAAGGACTCTGACAGCAGCCGGTGGGCAAGGCCCTGTCTCGTGTCTGACAAAAAAACCCTGACCTGTGTCACGAAATCGGGGTCAGTAAATAAATATCAGCTGCTGTAAGCACGTCTGCAGTGTCACAGTGTTATTAAAAGCCTTTCAGGGTGAGCAAAGGACGCTCGTGCAGAGGTAGCCTTGAGGTCTGGCCACCTCAAGTGGTGGTTTATTGTGTGTTCTGTGTTAGTCTTACTGAGAGCTTTGTGTCAGATATAACTGCACCCTGCAGAGATTGCTGAGATTTGGCTGATTCGTTGGTTTGGGGAGAGTTTTCAGGGAAAAAAACCCTATTACTGAAGGGGCATTTTTGGTTGTTACTGAATATCAAGGAAAGGGATCTCACTCTGAGCTATTCAGGATGAAAACCCAAAACTAAATCTAAATGAAGAAACTTAAGTGGGACCACAAATGACAGCTCCTTCTTGCTATTTCCTAATCACAATTAAAATGGGAAAACATCTTGAAGGAGTTACCCCACTTCCCAAAACATGCTAAAAGCAACGTTTCATGCTTGTTTAGGGAAATTCCTGTCTGAACACAGGTCAGACTGTTAGCAGGCAGCAAACAAGTGTCAGCTCCAACAGAATAATTCCAAATTAGTGCTCTCCAGCTGAAGGCAGATGCCCACTTAATATGTTCAAACATATTCTCTTCAAATAGGGATGTAGCACCTTCCCAGTTGGTGGATAGTGAAGCTTTGTGAGCATTAACTACTTTTCAAAATAGAGGATTCATGTTACCTGGTCATTTCTTCAAATAACTTTTTTTTGTAAACTGCTTTAAATGTAAGTTTTGGGCCCAGTTTTTTTGTCTTTTCCTCCACTGGGTGCTGTTTTATCCCCTCAACATGAAGGCAGCTGGATTTTGTGCCTAATTACATTTTATATGTGGCTTAGCAGTGCCCATTTGACAGAGAACTTATTCATGGCTCTGGATGTGAAGCAGAATTTGGCTTTGGTTCAGCCTGGGAGGCAGCAGGTCAGACTTTAATACGTGATGGCTTTGTGATTTGTTTGTGTGATTTAGTCTTGTTCAGCAAATGCCAAGAAAGAATTTCCTCCACTGAGTCAGGTCATCTCAAGCGAGGTCAGTCAGAGTGGGCTGCCCAGAAAAATCCCTAATTTTAGGCTGTGTTTTAGTTTATTCCTGGCAAAGAGAGGCAGCCCAGGATTTTTCTGCTGCTACAGCTGCTCCTGGGCTCTGGTTCTGTCCATGAATTGCTTCCCAGCTTAGGTCCCACTGCAGGATCAGGGCTGGACTTGCCCAAAGTGTGTGTGAGATACCTCCTGAGATGGATTTCCATATTTTATTAGTGTGAGGGAAGCAGGGAAAGCCTGAGCAGAAAAATTAATGTAGACACTGAAATCCTAAAGAACAGAGATGCATGGGAGGGTTTATCAGATACCACAAAACCCTGGAATGGTTTGGGGTGGGAGGGAACCCTAAAGCTCATCTCATTCACCCCTGCCATGGGCAAGGACACCTTGCACTAGCCCAGGTTGCTCCAGGCTCCATCCAACACTGAAATGTCAGCTACTGCAGAAAGAGGAACAACATTCTGTGTGTCAGAATCCAAAAGCAAGAAAAATTCTCGATTATGATCCAAAAAGGAGAGAAGAATTTGGTGTTTGAGGTATGGGAGCCCATCCTGGTGGAAGCACCAGGTGGGTATTGGTTGAAATATCCTCAGAATATCTGAAAGGAAAGTTAGAAAGGAGAAAAAGAAAGGGAAAAGGCATTTTACAGCAACTGTGGGAATGTCACTAAGTTAGGAACGTGAGGGAGGTGTCCAAAGACAATGGGGTCCCCAGGGAGGTTTGGGGTCCCCACCCCTGGAGGTGTCTAAGGAATTCCTGGAGGTGGCACTCAGTGCTCAGGGCTGGGGACAAGGTGGGGATTGGGCACAGCTTGGATTCTTTGGATGATCTTTGAGATCTTTTCCAACCTCACCGATTCCATGACTGAAGGGGAGGATTGTGGCATCCATCGTTTTCAAAGGTCAGTGCAGAAAATTCACCAATTCTTACTGTATGTGATTTCCTAAAAAAAATAACTGAGTTTTCCTCGCCAGCCCTATTGTCATTTCCCAGAAAACAAAAATACAGCCAGGAATAATTGCTTTAGCCTTTAGTTTTGAGTGGAATTTTTTCTTTTCCTCTGCCAAACAAATAGAAAAAGCAGTTGGACTGGTTTAACATATACTCCTATCTAAGAGAAAAAAAAAAATCCAATAGAGATGAAGATAACTTTATTTCTGTCAGCAAAGAAAAATATATATTTGATCCAATCTACACTAAACTTCCCTTTGCAGTTCTTGAGAAATAAAAATGAAAAAAAGAAAATCCATATATCACATTCTTGGCCAGTATTTGATGACATTCCCCTTCAGTTTTTCCTTCTGTTTTCTTACTAACGACAACAAAAAAGGGAGAGTGTAAGTGTATGTACCAGTAAAGGCAGAGCAGCAGAGTTCCCAGGCACCTCATTTTACAATTTGCTTTGACATGAAGCGAGAAATAACTGAGCACAACCTTTACTACAATAATTGGATTTTTGCCATCAGGAAAAGCTTGTTACATTTGTGTCCTCTGAGAAATAAGACGCTTTTTAGGTTGAGTTTTATAGACTCCACTCTCTGTAACCTTAGAGGGATGTGATGTGCAGGGGTTGGATCCTTCCCTGCCCGAGCTGATCGTTCTCTCATCGTTCTGTCAATAATGGGGCTCGGTTTACACCACCACGGCCTCCAAATCGTTTTGTGAGACACGGCTTAGAGCACAGGCTAATTTTAGAGCAGGCTCCTCTGTCCTCCTCTTTCTGTTTTGCTCGTTTTTGCTTCTGTTGTCTTGGGTTTTGGCAGCGATTTTTCGCCCTTTGTGCGATTTCCTTGAAGCATCATGGGAAAATAGAATTAATTATGGAATCCGCATGGATGTTGCACCTGGAAATGTCAGGTAGGTCAGAGCCCAAGGATGAGTGAGCTTTGTCAGCTGGGGATAGGAAATTCCTTTAATTTTAGCATCTCAAGTGCTTTGAAGTTGCCTGTGGTGTTTCTCTCCATCACATCTGGGGCTCCCCCAATCCAAAAAGTGCTTCATTTCATACTTCTCATTAAACATGTGAGTAATTTCACAGATTTCATTAGTATGACCTAGAACTTTACCATAAACATTGATGATCGTGTACAGGTTTGTCGAGGATTGTTTTTGTCATTCTTCAGCCTATGCTTGAAGCTGAAATGAAACAAATATTGAAAATAATATAAAGAATTGTTACTTCAGATATTTTTGTGACAGCAAATTGCAAAATATTTGTGCCTATTGTGATTGCTTCAGTACTGTGAGTACATGAGCAGTGAAAAGATAAAATATGAATTAAAATATTATATTATTATTATTTTTATAGTGTAAGAGAAACAACAGGAACATTGCACATGAGTGTTACCTCTGGTGATCCATTCCTGACCCCAACAGATTGGCATTTCAGCATCACCAGGATTATTTATCCTATGAGGAATATTAGATTTGATTAAAGGATTAGATATTGGGAAGAAATTATTGCCTGGGAGGGTGGGCAGGGTGCCCAGAGCAGCTGTGGCTGCCCCTGGATCCCTGGCAGTGCCCAAGGCCAGGCTGGACTTTGGGGCTTGGAGCAGCCTGGGGTGGTGGAAGGTGGGAGGGACTGGATGAGCTTTAAAATCCCTTCCAATCAAACCCATTCTATAACATAATATGATCTGAACCTGTTCTATTTAAATATAACCAATGTGAGCTGGGAAGTGTGAAGTGGTAAAGCACCATTTTAGGAGTGGGAGATGGATATTAAGGTAAAGTGCCTTGTACTCAAAATCAATTTGAATTTACTTCAAACTTTGCATAACCTTCTCCTCAGAGTTATACAAATGTCTTGATAGACTCATTAAAATCTGGAAAATGGGAGAGAAAAATCTCAAGATATGACATTCCTAAACGAGTGGAAATAAAAATCTATAACTGAAGTGTGAAATGAGAGTGGATCAGTGAGAATTTTAAGTTTCAATTTCTTTCACTTTGTGCCTTTATCACTCACTGTTACTTCACCACTTTTATGGAGCAGAACGAACACGTTACAACCTATTTATTCCAATTTATTTTTGCAGGGTCTTCTCTTTGGGTGTGTTCTCATGCTACTTGTGGAGCTCAAGGTGAAGACCCCTATGATGTCTTTGAGAGAAGAGAAGAACCAACACTAGTGAGTCCATGAGAAATAATTATTTTTGAGTTCTCCTTTCATTACCTTGTGGCCAAAAGAGGAGAAATTCTGATTACGGACCCTTTACAAGCTCAAAGTCCCTCTCCTCCTTCCCAAAACAGATTTCAAATGCAATTTACACCATCAGGGGATGTGCATGAATTTGTTTTCCTGAATGTTCTGACTTGTCACTGAGCACCAGATCTTGTGTTTCGTGTTCCTGTCTCCCTCCAAACAGCACAACTGGCAGCGTTTTATTCAGTCTCACAAACCAAAATTGTTTTCTCATATCTGCTGTTCCACATGGCTCTTGTCCTTAAGGATACCTTGAAATGTGACTTTTATTCTGATGAAAGGGGCTTTTTTTTGGTTGAGACTCCCATTTACACCCCAAATTGATGGAGAAAAATTGAGATTTTCTTTATCATGATGGTACAGTATGAAACAAATTGCTTCAGATTATGATTCCCTCCAGTTTAAATTGTTCCATTGTTTAGACTGGAGCTGCCTGACAGGTTCTTCATTTATCTTTCTTGGCTAACACAGCCCTGGACATATTTGAGGCATTAGGCTGGGGCTGCTTTGTCAACCTTGACCTTGTGCCACATTAGCTGCTTGCAAAGCTGACACTCTTCATTTCTCAGCCCTACATTTTGTTCTGAGCCCTCTGAGCCAGGATTAGCCACAGCTGCTTGTGAGATTTGTGTGGGCAGGTATCAAAAGCCATCAGATGGGGTTTTCTTTTTCACACTCCCTATTTTCACCAGCTTGCATTCTAGAGCAGAAACAAAAACCCTCATCATTCACACCCCATAACAAAATATAATTGCTATTTGTCTTAACTCTGATTTATTTTATTGGCCTGGCTTAAAACCAACTTTTACACTTGAAATCTGGGCCATCAAAATTAGCAGTGAGTTCTTAGAAGTTATCTGTGAAGGACATCCTGGTGGTTTCTTCTAAAAACTGGCTTTGGTCAGTTTTGGTCACTAAATCTATAGGTTTCATTTCAGGAAAGGAAGCAGCTTTGGAGCTGACAACTGAGGAAGTTTTGTGACAAAACTGACAAAAGCTGGTACAATTGTGTAACTGCTTCCATGAGTGCTTGGAGTTTATTCCACCTTCATTTTAAATTGGATAAAATTAATTCCTGTTCCAGAGCCTCCTGGAGAGGCAGCCAGCACGGTCTCATCTGTTTCTTCTCACCAGGAAAAAGGTGGCCTCGCTTCTTCACAACAATTTCCTGCAAACTCTGCATGTTCAAAAGGCTGAGCCTCATCTTTGCTCCTAATGGGAATTAATAGCACCAGGAAGTTCTAACAGCAGTTGTCTCTTCAGAAGAATGATGGTGTGACTCACAAAAAGTTGCCTCTCTGGTTTTCTTGCAGGTAGGAACCCATGGTGGGGAGAAAAACAAAGCCACATTATTCAAGAACCAAACAAATGAAATTCACAATGACCCTGCTCGCAAGGAATCCCAGACCGGCTCATTTTCTGTTGTAACTCACCAACCTTAAAAGGCATCTTGGCCTGAAAAGCTCTCAGGTAAATTGTGCAAACCCAGAGCATTTGGGAATCAGCTGCTGGGTGAACATGAAAACAAAAACGTTGATTGCATGTACTGGGAGCAGGTGAAGGGAGATTGATCCGTGGCTCAGCTCTGGGAGGAGAGGAGGTTTGTGGCACCCTCAGCTCATCCCTGAGCCCACACGCGGCTGTTTGGCTGCCAGATGCTCTGGCTTTGATGGGGGAATCACAGCTGCAGCCCTGAAAATGCTGCACTTCACTCTCCAATCTCTGCTGTTCAGTCCTGATGTCTCTACTGGTTTGAAAGCAAAACCAGTGAGAGATTCCAAGTCAGAAACACAATTTAATAAGAGGAAAAGAAAAGAAGTAAAATAAAGTAATATAAAATAAATGCAATAGTACAAAAAAAGCCACTGACAGAGTCAGAACACAACCTGACCCCCTGTTAGTCAGGGTGGTGGCAGCAGTGCAGATGAAATGCTCTTGTCCAAGCACTGATCCTGTAGAAAGCTCTGGCAGCTCTTGTCCTCTGGGAGTGCAGTGGGTCAGGGCTCCCTGTGCTGTCCCAAATCCCAGATTCTCTCCAGGTGGGAATGCTTGGCTCCTCCCCCTGGGCGGAGCATCTCCCCCTGGGCTGATCTCATTCTCTGAGCCCTGCAGTGGCTCCTTGCTGGCCCATGAACCAGAGACAGCTCCCGCAGGGAGTTCCCCATGAGCCATGGGCACGGCATTGCTGGGCCATGGACAGGAGAGAAGGGAAACACTGCCCCAGCTGGTTCCAGCAGCTCCTGGGGATGGGGATGGAACACAGACTGTGGGCACAGCTGACAGTGTAACCTAGGACAATGTCTCATTTTCACTCTACAGATTATGTTCAGGTCTTTACTTTTTTTATTTTTTTTAAGCTGGTTCTTTCTTTTTCTTTTGTCCTGTGTTGTTAGAGATCTTTGTGAGCCATCAAATTCTCTGTGGTTATCCAAGTAAAGCTTAAAATAGTTGAAATCAAAAATATTTTAGTATGTTTAAATATCGTAGAATATAGCCCCAAATCAATCAAGTTGAAAACTGTAAGAAACTTAAATCAGCCATGTAGGAGGCCCTGGAGGGCATTTTCTCTCCCCAGGATAAGTGCTGTGTTTCACATGGTGACAGACTCCCAAAATGCAAATAAACCTCCCCTCCTAAATTTGGATTGTTGTTCCACAGATTATTTACCTTTGTGGTTCTTCATCTCTAAACGGATAAAGAACCAAAAATATCTGCCCTTGGTGAATCCCAGATAATGGAGGAAGGTTAATGAGGTGATGAGGAGGGAGCTGAGTGGGAATCAGGGAACAGCTGCAGTTTGCAGGAGTCTAAAATCAGAGTGACTCTCAGAGGGCACAGGGTCTGGGCATGTCCAGAAGTGGAGTTTCTCATGACTGTGAGGATAAAATGTTGATCTTTATCATGTCTGAGCTATCTGCACAATCTCCCTCCCTGACTGCTGAGCTTTCTGAACGAACCGTGCAGCAAAGGCGCAAAAAAGTTCTGTTTTCTAACTTGTTTTGGGAAAAGATCCATCCCACCCAGCACTGCAGGCTTTGGAGAAGTTTTTGTCTTCACCACCAACTTTTTGTCTTCAGTGGAGCCTGGACCTCATGGGGCAGCAGGAAGCTGTGAGTATCTGACGGAATCGTGGAAAGTTAAAGGGTTGGAATGGGCTGTAAGGATTATTTAATCTCAACACTAAAGGGAAGGGACACATCCCACATGTCACTTGTTTACATGTGAGAAGTGAGAATGATAATTCCTCTCAACAGCACTTCACATCTTCTTTTTCCAAACTCAAAACTATATAATATATTTTTTTTATTGCCTTTTTGTGTCAAGTAAGACACAGCTGAGGCTACACACCATTTCACTTATTTCTCATCCTACAGCAACGATAATTTCTGTCAAGAGCTGTAAATTGCCAGACCGCAGGAAACGGCATGAAATAAATATTTCCTAAAATGCTTTAATATGAGAGCTAATGCTCCTAATGTGTGTGTGTCTTGTCCCTTGGTTTGGGCTAAACTGAGAGTTAATTGGATTGTCATATGTACATGGGCAAGTATTCAAACATGTCTAAACTTCATGAAACCTCCTGGAAGGAGAGACAGGCGGTGTCAGAGCAAAATCAAACCCAAACTTTTGAGCCTGTTTGCACAGCAAGCTCAATAAGAACTTCTGCTGATCTGTCTGAAACCTGGACAGTTTAAATGCCATCATTCTCTCTGTCAATGCTCAGGCAAGTTCTGGTGAGAGTGGGAAACCTAAAAAATATGAAGTTTGCCTAATAAAACATATTAAAATGGGTGGCATGAAACTGAATTATTTCGACTGGAATGTATACACTGGGGAAAAGCAAGATCTTGAATATTCACATTACAGCTCATTGAAAAGGCAATGGGCTATGCAACAAGATTGACAACAAAGGGAAAAATGATGAGGAAAATTGCCTTACTTATCTGCTAGAGTGCTCTTGACTGCCAACTGTAATTTTATGGTTCATTATATAAAAAAATACCATTAATGTTAGTACTTGTGTATCATAATCATGAGAAGAAGGGAAAAAGTTCATTGAAATGTGCTCCATTTTTAATCAAGACACTATAATTGTGTGTTTTTCAGGCATCATCAATTTCCATCAATTTTACTGCTGCACAAATAATGTGCTGCTATAGCTCTTCCACAGGTCAATTCCTGCATGAGGTACATGGGCTGCAGGGATGGAAACTGTAAATAAACAGTGGCATAATTTATCTCCTCTGATATTACTTGATACAGCAGCAGCTTTGCTTTGATAAGGGGAGCAAATGGAAGGGCCGGGTTTGAATTGCGTGGTGCATCGCAGACCTCAGAAATTGTTATATAAATGTTGTTATGTAAAATGTCAGGCAACAGCCAATATTAGCATCACAGAGCCGCTGTCACACAGCAAACGTGTCTGTCAACTTAGCTGGGTGTTTTTGAGAGTTCTGAAAATCACAGATCGGGTAAAAATTGTCTGGAACTACAGCAGGACGTGTCTGTCACCAGCCCTGTGGGTTGGCCAGCTCAAACCAGCTCTGGCTGGGAGAAATTTGGGTTCCTCACACCCCAAGGGAAGTGAAGGTGTCCCTGATCCATCTCTTTTTGGAAGGGGAGCACAAGGGAGCTCAGTGCCATTGTTGAAAGGTTTGTGCTGAACAAGTTTTCTGAATTAACAATGTTGCTGTTATTCCACAGGATGTCAGGGAACAAATCTGCAGCAGAGCCTCAACCCCAGAGCAACCCCAGGGCAGAGGAGAGGCCTTTCCCAAGGACTTTCTTGACAGGAGAGAAATGACTCCCAGATAACGTTTTCCTAGATGGAGGATGCTCAGACTTTATTCCATGAGTCTGTGGTTGACACTGACCTTTGGTAGAAGCTGCTCTTTTCTCTTGGGAATGTGCTGAGTTTTGAGGCCTGGGTAAGTTCAATTTTGTTGACAAAACTGAAGTTTAAACCAAGCCACAGCTGCAAACCAAGTGCAAAAGGTTCATGTTTGGTGTGCTATCAGTGTTTTCGAAAGCTTTTTTGTCTACTGGTGCAGAATATTGATAAAAACTGATGATCTTTATGGGGAACCTTTGTGGTATCTGATCCTTAATCCCATTGTGCACATTTCCTTCTTGAAAAATCAATCATGGAATCACAGAATGGGTTGGATTGGAAGACACCTTAAAAATCATCTCATTCCAACCCCCTGCCTGGGGCAAGGACACCTTCCACTAGCCCAGGGCCAGAATTACCAGGAGGATTTTTCTTCCTGCTCACTTTTTTAATCCCAGTCTGAGATTGGGATTCTAATTCAAATTAGAACTGGGATTTCAATCCCAGTTTGAATTTCTTGCAGAGAAATCTCCATGTAGGTGCTTGAGAATGGAGCAGGTCATGAAAGCAGCCCTGGCACACACCACAGCCAGGAATAAACACATTTTCTCTCCACTCTCCCTCTTTTGAAAGCTCCCTGTCCTTCATCAAAGGAGGAGAAGCTCAAGGCACTGGGCAGGGCTGGTGCTGAGTAACTCATGTCAGGGCAAACAGCTCCTAAAGGTGGCATGGCTTGGATGTTACATTCACGTAACATTTCAGCTGTGGTAGTGTCTGACACTATTGGATTTGTGGAGCTTTAATTATAAATTAATTGATAAAATAAGGTCAGCTGTCAAAAAAGCCCATTCCAGTGTCTGAGTTTTGTTTGAGGAGGGGGACAAAAAGAGCAGTTTATTTCATTCCTGAAGAGTCTGGGGGAAGTGGAGGATGGCGAGACAGAAGCTGAGGGGCTTTCCTGAGGCTGACAAGCCTTCCAGAAATCCCAGCACTTTGCCAAGGCAGCCCCATCCAGGGCCCTGGGAACAAACTGCTGCCAGCTGGAGCTCCCCTGAGCTGAGCAATGGGCCCGGAACAGCCGAAACGACGCCGACATTTGTGCCCATTTTCAGCCGAGTGTCACCGCACACCTCACGCCTGGCAGTGGGATCCTCCTGCTGAGGATGCTGAGCAGCCTCTGCTTCCTGCTGCCCCCAGCAGAAGGGAATGTCTGGGATGAGGCTCTGCAAATCTGCCTGCAGAAACCGCGGCATTATTCATAGTGTGTGATTAGTCTTGCACGCTCCCCTCGTTATAAATATGTAACACATGCTCCAGTGCAGAATGTGATAATGTATTCCAACATGATCTTTATTGCTGATATTTAAAAACCTGTTCCTGAATATGCACAGTTTAAATTTCACATGAATGTACATCTCCCGTTTTTTTTTCCTGGTTTGAAGCATAAAGTCTCTCAGGCAAAATGTAGGTTTTATGTCAATCCATTTTTACCCCTTTCCTCAGCTCGTTTGTCTACAGTTAAATATTTTCTTCATCTTCCACAGGAAAATATGAATTATTCTAAAGCACCAAGTGCTGCAGTGTGTGTGCATCTGTGTTTGTTGGGAAGTCAAAATACAAACAGTGGAGAAGATATCCTCATTTGTTTCCCATTCCAGTTTTTAAGTGATATGTTAGGAAGCAATCATAATAAAGAGCAGCTGAAGGAGCCAAAGAAATTATTTCTCAGTGAGACAGCAGCCTGCTGTTATCTCTAATCTAAGAGGCACTGGATAGAGGTCATCTTCTGATCAATGAAGTGAATTTCACTTTATGATGCTGCAAACAGACAGAGAATGGTACAATCAAGTGCTTTCTAAGAGAAAACAGAAGCAGCCAGAGCGAGGGGAGAAGCATAACAAAAATAAACAGATTTATTGCTGTACAGGGCCTGTTTTACAAGGGCCCTGGAGTGCAGGAAGAGGATGTCACCCTCCTTCAGCACCCTGGAAATTCAGAGTATTGCCAAAACCTGAAATCACTTTGCCTGCCCAGGACAGTCCTGTGGACAGACAGAGTTAACAACGTGCTGTGCCACATCCAGAGATTATCCCTCCCAAAGGAAAAGCAATTTAGGTTCCAAGCTGAACACTTAAGCATGGGATGGAATGTGACTTTCAGGAATTCTGAACAAGGAATGCTGACAGCTTTTGTTCCACAGTCTCCACACACTTCAGGGCCTGGCTCTCTGCTTTGCCCCATATTTTGCTTTTCAAGAGGAATTTGACTCAGGTCTTACAGGACTGTCTGATATGATCTTTGTTCTCTGAATAATATGGATTTCAAGGCCTGATCAAAAAGTTTTACAGTTTGGAGTATTAAGCATGGACATGTCATGGTAATTGAACAAAAATTGGATATATGATTCAGCCAGTGCCACAGGAAAGCCTTAAAACAGTGTCTGCTGCTTTTTTTCCCCCCCAGACCTTGCAAAATCAATGGAAAGGTAACGAGGGCCCTTGCTGTCAGCATGGATTAATCTGGAGTTCCCTGGCATCTTCAGATCCTTGTGGCATCAAAACACGAGTTCGAATCACAAGTTTGAACAGTGGCTCAAAGTACTCAGGAGTTCAAAAAAAAAAAAAACGACAAGAGCCAGCGAACTAAAACACCTCCAATCTCTGTGGTTTGCAAACTTCAAAAAGTGTGATTGGGCTGGGAGGCTTTGATCTCAATATTACTTTTTTATGGCCTTTGAAGTCCAAAGCAAAGGGCCATTGCAGCGGGATCCCGAGGTGTTAATTCCCTACAGCCACGTTCAGGGTACAGCATATCAGCTATTGACCACTGGATGCTGAAGAATGTGACCATCAGAGAGAGGATTTTCTTATTAAGGAAGGTTTCACACTCAGCAGTGTTGGTGCAGTTTGAGTTTTCCCAATGAAAAGGTCGCTCAGGATCTCAGGAAGATTCTAGAATATTCCCACATTTTTAATAATCAGCTGTTACAGCTAAGCAGGAGTTGGAATTCTGTCAAAATTACCCACCAAACAGCAGCTTATGTGCTATTTTTGGAGCTGGTGAGGGAAACCTCCAAGGGGGAGGTTGGTGAGGGGCTGGAATCTCTGCCTGCCCCTGAGATTGGAACTTCACTCTGAAAATTGGCACCAACGGCTGCCTTCGAACAGCAGAGCTGGAAAGGAAAAAATGGAAAGGAAAAATGGAAAGGGCTGCATTTATGTGGCTTGTAAAATATTCATTTATGTGCTGTGCTCGGGGAGAATCGATCTCTGGAGAGCAGGAGCTTTCTTCATCTCAGTCACATTGCATTAGAGGGAAGAGCTGAGCGGGGCGAGATATCGTGGGGACAGTGATGGGGCCAAGGAGGGCAGCACGAGCTGGCCCTGGGCTCTGGGTGGGGCAGGGGGACATCAGGGCAGCAGCAGAGGGACCTGGGCTCATCCCTGTGCCTCTGGGTTTTGATTCCACTCAGTGGCAAATTGAAATGTTTGTGTGGGTTTGGTCTTCAGTTGGTTTTTCTGCCAGATTACAGCAAGGTTTGAGAGGGAGGCAATGGTTTGTTCCTTTCATGCACAGGTACCTGCTGGGATTCCTGGGGTGGCCTCTGCAGGGCCAGGAGTTGGATTTTGATGCTCCTTGTGGGTCCCTTCCAATTCAGAAAATTTAATGAATCCATGATTGTTAAAATGAATCTGTTTTCAGAGCAGGTTTTGTTTTGCCCCTCCTCAGTTCCCTGTTGCCCCCAGACACTGGATGTGCTGCAATATTCCAGGGGATGGGATCTATGCAGCTGGATTGACTTTCTCACTCTTGAAATCACTTCTTGAGTAGTTTCCTCATGAATTGAGGGAATTTCCATCCATTGGATTCTCTAGACCTGCCAGAGCCCCAGGCAGGGCTGTGCAGGGAATGAGAGAGGTGCTGTGGGCAGGCACAGCTGGGTTTGCCAGTCACCAACGCCACCAATCCCAGCATTTTTTCCAGTTAAAATCCCCTTTCAAGGTTTTAAATGAGGCATTCCATTGCGAGCAGGATTCTTTCCCAATTTTTCTGATGTTAAGGGCTCGTAAAGATTTTTAACAACAGACTTTTACATAGTTAAACTGAGAAATAGCTTCCCTAATGTTTTCAGCTACTCCTGACAATAATGCCTTTACCTCGGGAGCAAAGTATTCCTGCTGATGTCAATAAAGGCGGTGGTTTTGACAGCAGTTTTATACATCAGCATAGATCTGGAGTGCTGAATATTACCTGTGTTATCAATTGGCTAACACTTTCCACGAGAGAGTTGTCTCTTTAGAAAGCTGTTTCTTTTATGAGTGTCATCAACTCCTGTCAGCCCGACGCCGCTGGGTTTGACTGGGTTTGAAGTTTTTGTTGTTGTTTAAATTTGTGATAACGTAAGTGAGCGGGTTTTTTTGCAGAATGGATGTTGAAAAATGTGTTCTGTTCTCATCTAAACGGCTTCATTCAGCTGCTTTTTTGTGAAAGCTCCGAGATCCGTGGAGGAAAATACTTAAGTAATGGAGTGATTTGCTGTGCTTTTGGTGCTAAAACAGCACAGGTGTAGCTCATGCAGAGGCAGTGACTTATGGCAGCTCTGAATATCTCTCAGTTTAAAAGCTCTGGGGTTTGAAGCTTTGTGCAGAATCTCCTTTGGATTTTGGGTAACCTGGGGGCAGACAGGCCCTGGGAGCACAGGGAATGTGCAAGTGCATCATCTCACCCCAACAAGGAATTTACTTTATTAGCAAATATCAGGAATTTTTACTATTCCATGTCCAGAAAAAAGAAAACCAAACCGACTTTTCTATTTCTAACAGTGCAAATTGCTGTGGATTCACAATTTATGGATGCAGAAAGAGCACAGGATTGCTGACAAACTTCAATTTTTCACTGCTGCTGAAAGGAGCACCAACACCACCAGATGTGACATCTGGCACAGCTCAGCACCAGCTGCTCCAGGCCACACTCCTGAACAAGACCGAGGAGGCATCAGCCATGATTCCAACAGGTGACACTAAATCTTCCCAAAATAATCACTGCCAGCTCATAAGGGCCTGGTATCAACAGAGAATCCCAGGAGGGATTTTTGGGAGGGACCTTAAATCCCATCCCATTCCACCCTGCCATGGCAGGGACACCTCCCACCATCCCAGGCTGCTCCAAGCCCCAATGTCCAACCTGGCCTTGGGCACTGCCAGGGATCCAGGGGCAGCCACAGCTGCTCTGAGAATCTGTGCCAGTGCCTGCCCACCCTCACAGGGAACAATTTCTTCTCAATATTTAATATATTGTACCAACACAGTGAAGTTGAACATGGATGGAGAGCAGGGAGCAGCTGCTTTCATTATGGGAGGCCTCTTTCTGAATATTTACATCCGAGATATAAATCACCCCTAACGCATCACTCAGTGTAATAGGTTCCTGTAATTAAATGAGAGCTTTATTGAATAAATTGCACACTGTTAATTATACGTGTAAGACTCTCTGGCAATTCCTTTGACTTTATTGCAGATAAAACAATGACCTTGTCTATTTCCATAGTGCTTGATAATTTAAGAAGATTGAAGAAGTGTTAATTGTGAGTCGGCCAAGAAGCCTTTCAAATGCTTTAATAGCTTTAATAGTATTAACTCAATATTGAGGTAAGATTATTCCTTGTACTCTCTGTGTACTCACAGTGCCAGGCATTGCTCCTCTCACCTCTGGAACTCACCGTGAGAGCAGCGGGGCTTGGGGTGGGGAATGAAATCCAGGAAAATGTTGATTTAGTCCATAATATCCACAAATCGATTTTTCTTGATGGAGTGGAGAGTCAGGAGTTGTCTGCATCAAATCAGCAAGGATTTTATGCAAATGAATGCAGAATTAGAACAGCAGAGTGCAACTTGATGACATTGGCCTTGTTTTTTGAATATTAGTCAATAGTTGCTAAGTTTACAATCTTCCCTTTCCTTTGGCGTCTTTATTTATAATTAAGTTATTTATACATGCACACAAGTACAAATTCACCCATTGGACACCGAAATGAAATCCCAGCGAGGCTTTATTTTTATTTACTGCTTCCTCCAACAAATGCACATCTTTCAACTCTCTGCAGAGCCTCATCGATTCCTGGAGTATCATCTCCCAGTTTATTGAGTACAAGCAGTGACTGATTGTCCCCTGGCACTTCAGCAAGGACTTAAATATACAAGAAACAAGTTTTAAATAGCCTACGATTTTATTAAGATGCCACCACATCTGGGAAGTTATTTGGGATGGTTGGGAATTTCTTGATAGTTTGGTTTTTTTTGTCCCCCCCACTGGAAAAAGAAAAAAAAAAAAACAAGAAATAACTGCTGATTTGCCCAAATCCAGGCTGTTTGCTAAGCAGAATTTGATTCAACAGATCCAATTAAGAAGAAAAAGAAGCCAGAGCAGTAGCAGGTTGACACTGTTAACAGGAGATTGTGCTTTTCCTTGTGATGGCAATTTTTCAACATTTTAATGAACTTCCACTTGGAGGGAAAAAAAAAAAAAAAAGGAAGTTGAAACCAATTAATTTGAGTGGCCTGACAAAAAAAAAAAAAAAAGCCAAAAAAAAAAAACCCCAGGGG
Source organism: Acrocephalus scirpaceus scirpaceus (assembly GCA_910950805.1). Lineage (NCBI taxonomy): Eukaryota > Metazoa > Chordata > Aves > Passeriformes > Sylviidae > Acrocephalus > Acrocephalus scirpaceus. Next base: position 19,113,457 of record OU383782.1, read on the forward strand.
GAGTGTTGGTGGGTGGCAATGTGAGATCACAGCTTTACACCCTGTCTCGTACAGAGCTTCCCTGCAAACTGCTGAGAACCTGTGGGAAAACCAAGCTCAATCCACACTCAGTGGGGAACTTCCTTGCTGCACTGCTGATACCCTCCAAACTCAGAGAAAACTTGGGAATTTAAAGGGAAAATCAGCATTAACAGCCCGGGTTTTTTATATTTTTGGTGTCTCCTGCTCTCCTGGGAGCAGCTTGTCTCCATCAGCAGAGTCAAGCTTGGGGTCCTGCTTGTCTCTCATCCCTTCTTAGCAAATTCCAGCCCATCCCCAATCCTGTTTAACTTTCCTGGGATCTTCCTGAGATTCTCCTTTTTGCCTCAGTCCTACTGAACTCCAAGTTTTTGTGCTGAACAATGTTGATCCATTTCTAATCATGACTTTGCTTGAAATCGGCATTGCTGCAACACCAGGATCCTGTCAAGTCAGTTCACAGAAAACACTTGAACTTCAAGTTTGGAAACCACCTTCCACTTAAAATAACGTTTTTAAAAATTAATTTGCACCTGTGCTCAATAGGGCATGGGGAGAAGAGCAAAGATTTTCACCAGGGTTTGAAAACTACAGCAAATAACTCCTCCAGTCAGAGAAAAATAACCTAATAGCAGCTTGCTCTGGGAACTCACAGGATTTCTCTATTCAGCGGAGCAGGAAATGCATGTGCTTTGTATGAATATAGAAATGAAGAAATAATTTATCAAGCAAAAATACAGGTATTTCTTCAAGGATTCCCATTGCTGTGGAAATATTTTATTTTTCCTTTTTTTGACGTGGTTTTCCTGCTCTGCTGCCTGATGGATTGATCTGAGATGGGAGGAGAAGTGCTTTCCTCCCTTTGATGGTAGAGAAAAGGGAAGAAAGAAAAACTAAGCATTAAGATGCCAACATGTGTTTCATCCACTTCACTTCTGCCTGAGACAACTGTTCAGCAGCTTCCCCCTTTGCAGAAATTGTTGTTTCACCTTTTCCTGCCTTTTTCCACAAGTTTTCCTATTTCCTCCTTAGCTTCCTGATTTTTCCTTTGTATTTTACCATTCCCAAGAGAGTGAAGCACCTTGCTTCCCTAAGGTTATCCAGAAATGTCCCACCTTGGCAGGTGGGTGAGGACAAAACTTCTGCTTTGTTATTGAGACTCTAAATTTCAGAATTTTTAATTTAATTAGTGCACTTTACCAGCCCACTCTGAGAGGAATATTGATCAGTCCTCCGTTCCCAATAATATTCTTATTTCTCTGAGATTTTTAATAGAAAAACAGTGCCTTTCTCTCAATGCAGAGTTTTGTTTATTTGAATCTCCTTCCCCAATTACTTCAATTAAAAAGTCAGAGTGGAGGACCAGGGGTGTTTTTCCTTTATTGAGTTTCTACTTGTACATCTCCCAAAGCAAATAAATCCAGCTTGGAACTGAATTAAGAGGGTTCACACCACATTTTGTATTGGTTCATTTAGGAGATGTAAAATCTGCCTAATTTAGTTAATTCTATGCCAGGTATGTCAGTTTGAAATTTGTTTATGTATTCAACCAGCAATGGATCTCTGTTATCCTGAAATATGATGGATTTTTAAAATCCTGAGCAATAATCTCAGTGTTCTTTAAGCAAAATCTTCTTTACCCACAGGGTTTTTTTTTTGAGAAAAGTGTTTTGGATGACTTGATAGACACCTGTGGATGGAGACATCCCAAATCACTTAAAATATTTAATTTTTTTGTCTAATTTTACAGCTGGACTCTTCAGACATCTCCAGGAATCAGGTTGTCAGCTCTGCTGAACTTCAGTTTGAGGAGGTTCCATAAAGCCTACAGGAACTCCAGCTTGGTGGAAGGATTAGGAAAATAACAAGATTTCATTAATTTTAGGATTGAGAAGCGTGAGAAATGTGTTTACTGAACTCTGATAGTCTCACTGCAATCGAGCATAATTTTCCTGTCACAGCTCTGGCAGTTATCAAATGGAAGATAAAACACTAAACACAATCAGATTAAAAAATGAAAGCCCTGAGTGTAACAAAGTGTGATGTGAAATACTGCCAGAAAACCACGATGGGTTTTCCTCCAGTGGAATTCCTCAGGTAAATGAGAATAATTTCTTTTTCTCCCTGTTTTTATTCCAAGATATTATTTCTGGGTGGAATTCTGTTGTACAACACATGCCAGAGAATCTCAGCGAGCCACCAGCATTTCCCCCAGCTGAAATCCAAACCCATTCCCCATTTAATTTTTAAAATATTTCAATATTTGACTCCAGCAATGACAGCAAGGCCAGGTGAATTTTCACAGGCAGCGAGGCCAGGTGAATTTTATCTGCAGCCAGGAACAGAAAGGTGACAAATCCCAGCAATGCCTCAAAGGAAGGTCACACAAATGACACCGCAGCCTTCAGCTGGGGCCTTGCTCTCCCAGGCAGGAGTAATTGGAGGCTACCAAATTTCAGGATGTGAAGTTTCAGGATGTGAAGTTATTTAAGCCTCAGCTTGACTCAATGACAGACGGTGGCACTGAACTCCTGAGTCTGCAGCTTGATTGCAGAACATAAATTGTGCCAAATCAAAGCCACCACCTCCTTCCATGGGGGTTGAGAATACAGCAGCAATGGGAAATACAGGAAATTCAGGAGCTTTTTTTCTCTCTTTATTTATTTCTTGGGGAAGGGAGAGGATGTTGTTGAAATAAAATCTCATTTTGTGCAAACTTTCTCAGCTTTGTGGAAGTTTCCAAGCCCAGCTCTCTGATCCATGATTTCACAGGTTCTGTTTAAAAGATAACACCCTCCAAATGGGATAATTTTCCTGGATAAGGCAGGAAAGATCAATTTTCAAACTCTTGCTGTGAATCAAGCCAAAGACAGACTCCAAACCACCAAGTGCAGGTGCAGCTGCACTCAGAGCTGACAACACCACTGGGTTGGGAGTGTTACAAGGATAGTCACAGGCAGGTAACTCTTGGGTCATTTTATTTTCTTTTTTTTTACCAATATTGATTGGCTGGCTCTGCAAAAACGCTGCAAACGTGGCAGGAGCAAGCCTGGCTGATGTTCATGGAGTGCAGGGTGCTGGGGTCAGGGAGCACCACGAGCCAAGGGTGCCCAGAGCAACACTTTAATGAAGTCTGACATCGAAATTCTGCGTGACCTTGTGTTGTACAAGAGCAGGAGTATCGTGAGCTACATCAATAAAACCTGAACGAGGTCTTTTTTTTTTTTTTTTTTTTCAGCTGAAAAGGAGTCTCTGACACCTGAGCTGTAATAAATATTCATTAGGAAAACAGACCAAGTGGTATTGAGGGTTAGTTTTGGTAGGGCTGGGAGCTGTGTTTGGGTTGATGCCACAAGAAACTAAACAATTGGGGGTTTTATTTATGAAAAATATATAATATTAGTAGGAGTAGTTAAAATTAGAGCTTCAAATGTGGGTATAGGAGTCTTTCCTATAGATATTTAAATTAAAGATATTTAAAGAAGCTGGACACAGATTGGGGTTCACTAGTGATCAAAAAGTCCTGAAGTGTTTTACAGCAGGTCTTGATGAGATTATTTTACAAGGCTTGTTCTCTATCTAAATTCTCCTTTTCCTTTGAAATATCCCAGGATTTTATCTGAAATAGGGGAAGTACTTCATCCTTTCTTAAGAAGAGTTCTCTGATCAGGGGAGAGCAGTTCTTGTTGCTTCAGAATAACATCTGCACAGTCAAAATATGGTAACACAACTTTTAAATACGGTTGTATTTGGCTTTTGTTAGTTATATCTTGTTTCTCTCTGGAGTGTAAAGATCAGGACCAAAGTTTATTAACTTCAGTTTTGCCCCATCTCAGCTGTAGGAAACGTCTCCAAGGTGAGCAGAGGGATGGAGCAGCTCTGCTGAGGAAAGGCTGGCACAGCTGGGAGTGTTCAGCTGGAGAGGAGAAGCTTTGGGGTGACCTCAGTGTGGCCTTGCAGGACCCAAAAGAAAGATGGAGAGAGAGGATTTACAAGGGCCTGGAGTGACAGGACACAGGGAATGGCTTCAGACTGCCAGAGGGCAGGGTTAGGTGGATATTGGGAATACAGGGTGTGCCCAGCTGTATTCAGGCAACCCACAGCTGGAATTCTGACATCACTGCCCACGTGTTGGGAAATCATTGTAGAAACAGGAAAAATCCCAGCTCTGCACAGGCCATGGTGATAAATAATCCTGTGTGTGCTCTGGTGATTCTGTGCATGAACTCTGCTGTGTCTGAGTTACTGCAGCTCCAGGCCTGAGTGAATCATCCAGGCCCTGAGTGAATCATCCTTCTCTGATGCCACTGCACCCCTGTCCCAAGGCCAGTTGGACACTGGGGCTTGGAGCAGCCTGGGCCAGTGGGAGGTGTCCCTGCCATGGCAGGGGTGGCACTGGGTGGGATTTAGGGTCCCTTCTCACCCAGACTATTCTATATATCTATATAGCTATATTATATATCTATGTATCTATCTATATGTCTGTATGTCTAGATAGATATATATCAATATGGATATATATTTATATAGATATATAAATATATAAATATATATTATATACAATATATATATTATATTTATATATAATACGTAGATATATAAATATATAGATATATAAATATATAGATATATAAATATATAGATATAAATATATATCTATAGCTATATCTGTATCTTTTTATATATTATATATATTTATTTATATAAAAATTTTTATATCTCTATATTTATATATCTATGCATCTATGTATCTATATATCTATATGTCTAGATATATATCAATATATATTTATATAGATATATAAATATATAAATATATCTATTACATACAATATATAGATATTATATTTATATATAATATATATAGATCTATGAATATATAAATATATAGATATACAGATATATAAATGTATAGATATGAATATATACCTATAGCTGTATATTTTTATATATTTTATATATATTTATTTATATAAATATATATTTTTATATCTCTATATTTATATATCTATGTATCTATGTATCTATGTGTCTATATGTCTAGCTAGATATATATCAATATAGATATATATTTATATAGATATATAAATATATAAATATATCTATTACATACAATATATTGATATTATATTTATATATATATAAAAATATATAAATATACAGATATATAAATATATAGATTTAAGTCTATATATATTTATATAAATATATATTTTTATATCTCTATATTTATATATTTATGTATCTATGTATCTGTATATCTATATATCTATAATATATACCTATATTATACATCTATGTATCTATAGGTCTATATGTCTAGATAGATATATATCAATATAGTTATATATTTATATAGATATATAAATATATAAATATATCTATTACATACATTATATAAATATTATATTTATATATTTATATAGATATATAAATGTATAGATATATAGATATATAAATATAGAGATATAAATATATATTATATATTTATATATATTTATATAAATATATATTTTTATGTCTCTATATTTATATATCTATGTATCTATATATCTATATATCTGTATTATATATCTATGTATCTGTGTATCTATATGTCTATATAGATATCAATATAGATATCTATAAATACATAAATATATTTATTACATACAATATATAGATATTATATTTATATTTATATAGATATATAAATATAGAGATATACAGATATATAAATATATAGATATAAATATATATATTTTTATATATCTCTATATCTATATATTTTTATATCTGTATATCTATATATTTATATATCTATCTCTATATCTCTATCAATATATTTATATATTTATATATAGATATCTCTCTATCGAGATATATATCTCTATATCTACACTTCTATCAGTTTCACACTGAAATACATCTGCCTATCTGGGTGATTGTGCACAGATAATTACAGAATTATCTGTAATTATCAGCCCTCAGCAATCATCCATCCTGCCCAGAGCCCACACACCAGCCCTGCCCCGATCCCTCTCCTGCAGCAGGGCAGCCCAGCTGCTCCACCTTTGGGGACGTGGAAGTGGCACAGCCCAACCCCAGCAGAGGAGCCACTGCAGCCAAACGGGGCCAACTCTGCTCTCCTGCTTATTAAACACCATTCATCACTGCACACTGCCTGTGCCACAGCTGCATCTGCAAATGTTGGCACTTGTGCAGCAAAGATATCTCCTTAAACTGCTTTTTCAACGTTATTTCTAGCCTTTAGCTATTGCTCAAACTTAAGATGCAGGCATCGTTGTTTTAAGTCCTCTTTAACATGTTCTGGCCACACTGAAATCAAGAATTGGAAAATACCTGATTATTTTCAAATAAAATTTATAACTATGCTTCCTGAGCTCAATAACAGCCACAATCTGGCTTGTTTTTTAATTTTGCTGCTTTGCCACCTTCCAGCTGCAGTTTCCATGCAGGCAGATTTGATGGGAGCTTTGTGCATGTGAATATTGCTGGCAGAAGCTCTTTGTTCCACCTTTATGGAAAAAGGAATTCCTGTATTTGTAATGCACTTAGTGATGTATAAATACATAAAAGCATTTGCATGGTGTATTATAAATACACATATTTACGTACAAATGCATAAATCAATAAATATATAAATGTATAAGTTATCAGAATTTTGCTTTTGTGATTGTATTTTTTTCCAACTCTTCACTCAGGGACATTTCTGGCCCCTCATGTGCTGATTGATTTTTCCAGAAGTTTTTCCAGTGTTTTTATGGTGCTCAGCTGCCTGGGTTGGTGCTGGGAGGGCACAGAAAGGCTGGAATGAGCAGATGTGGGAGGAATTCTTCACATTTTGTACTCAGGCAACCCACAGTTGGAATTCTGACATCACTGCTCACATATTAGGAAGTCATTGTAGAAACAAGAAAAATCCCAGGTAAAATTAATGTGACTTCCATATTTTCCCAAGCATATAAAGTTGTTTTAAAGAGAACAAGTTTTCCCTAAGTCTGCTGGAATTCCAGGTTGGTATTTTATTAATTATTTTATTAATTATTTTATTAATTATTTTATTAATACACCCTTCAAAGCCTGATGTGGTAGAGTGATAAATCCACAGCAGAGGATGATGGGTGGTTTCAGGAGAGGCAGTGCTGGCCCTCTTAAAAGTCTCTTCATGTTGGGGATTTTAAATAAGATTTCAGGAAAAAAATTCCTCATGTAAAAGCTCTCAAAGACTGGAACAAACCACCCAGGGCAGTGGTGGAGTTCCCATCCCTGGAAGTGCCCAAAAAACGTGGATGTGGCATTAGAGGACATGGATTTGGGTTGATGAGCTCAGGGGTCTTTTCCACCCTTTAATGATTCTCTGGTTCTGTTCAAGGCTAAAGGATTAAGAATTTAAAAGGCTCCAATCCTTGATGATGTTTTTATGTGCCTGTAGAACAGCCCCTAATTTACTGATCAGACACAATGAAGAAAAAACTGCCTAGAGAGAGAAAAAGAGAGAATTTAGCCCTGAAAAAGGATGGAGGATAGAAGGGAAAATGAGTAAAGATACAGGAGATGCAACCTCAGTTCAAATAAAATATCCCTGCTGCTCTCAGGGCTGCTGCTTCCTTTATTTGACAGGCTGTGCTGATCCCAGGGAGTCCTCAGCACAAAAAGTTGCTCAGTGATGCTCAAGGTGGTGAGTAAATGTGTGTCAGGAGGAAAAATAACACTCCCATGCAAGGATGATTTAAGATTATTTTTCCCCACTCCTGCACGAGATTGGATCTACTGTAACCTTCCCAAACCTTTGTTACCTTTGTAATTTAAACTGACAGGTTAAATGCTAATGCAATTGATGGGGGTGAGCAAGTGGTCAAGGAACAACCTGATCTGACTGTATAATGCATCAGAGAATTGCAAAAATATGCAGGTCAGATATAATTTTGACAGAAAATGGCTCGCTGCAAGGGTTTATGTTTCCCTGGATGGTCTTAAAAAGAGTTGGACTACGGTAAGTACCACGGAGCTCGAAAAAAAAACCAAGTTAAACTTGATGGAAAAAATCCAAGTTCTCAATATCCTCAGATTTCATTATCAGTTTTTATTGGAGCTGGGATAATAAGATTATAGAATTAAGAGAAAAGTTATACCCATTTTCTTCAGCTCAGCAGCCCTAATGTGCAGAAGGGAAGTGACACTCATTTCTCACCATAAATACAGCAGAAACTGCCTGGAAAAAAAGGCCTGAGCACGTACAGGTCCTGGCTGAAAATTCTGTTACCTCAACAGGCACTGGGGCATGGCAAGAACCCTTAAAGATGGGTAAAAAAAGGTGATTTCTCATCAATTCATCCTGAAATTGAAGACTTTCCATGTGGTATAACATGGATGTGGAGTGGGACCAGGATGGGAATCCTGGAGCAGCTGCCCACAGGAAGAATTGAATTTTACCTCCCTGTTCCAGGGGTAAAATGTGTAAATGAAGTGAAACAGCAGAGAAAGTCTAATTTTTTTTCCAGACTTCTTTATTTTCAGTTTAGGGACTGCCTGAAAAATAAGAAATGCATTAAATCCCTTTCCTGACTGCCTGAGATGATCTGAAGCAGAGGGAAAGGGAAAGTTGGGCAACTCCCATGTCCACCAACACTCTGAATCCCACCTTTATTTCCTTATATTAATAAATGTGCTTAGAAAAGCATTTAGAACACAGATTATTTTCCATTTTGGGGGCACAATAACAAACTGTTCACCCCACTCTGAGGATTACCAAGGATACTGGAAGGATCAGTTTTTCCCTGGGCCCTTTCTAAGCAAGAAGAAGAGTTAGTTCAAATTTTTTCAGCACTGACACGATGCCAGTGGATTTTGCTACCATATTCCTTAAAAAAGTGTCAAGTTTTTTTAACTCTGAAATCCCAGGAATCCCTCAGACTTTTTTTCCCTCTCCCAAGCACTCCTCATGCCAAGAAGCCACCAGCAGGTGCTAAATAGATCAGAACAAAGACAGAAAATACAGATATAACCACTCCCTTCAAGAATTTGAATTATTGTCAATATTTTCCTGATTTGTTTATTACTTCAGTGATTTTTTTTTTTTCCTCAGAGGAAATTTCAGGCTTGAATCTGTCCTCCTGCCCACACAAGAGCTCACTGTATTCTTCATCTAGGTAAGTGTTTAGAAAGGAAAATTGAAATGTAAATTGACTCAGTGCTTTTAAAAACCTTAAAAAAATAATAATTCAGTGCCTACTCTACGAGATGGAACTCTCCTGGCTGCTTTAACCCTCCGAGCAGGTTAGCATAACATGAAATCAATTATTGTGCTCGCCATATAAAAGCTGTCAGGTTTAATACTTAACTGCAGGATCTCCCCTGAATGTTTGATTTCCAATCACCATCCCTGTGAAGCTCCAGGAATAGAGGGACATAAGGAAGATTCCGGGCTAAGAAATTTATTGGACTACCCTGAGTGATAAAAGTGAAATCGGGAATGGATAATGCACCCTGCAAACACGGCTCCCTTTGTAATCAAACACTTCCCAGCCCCATAAAACAAAGCAGAGAACAAACATTGAATTTCCAGTCTGGATTGTAATAATTGTGACACCATTTCACTTATTTTTCAGCTTGCCTGAGAGCAGCTTTCGCTGGAATTTTATTCCCATTCTTTTCCATCCTTTTCCTTGAATTTCTTTTTGGGTTGTTCTGGGGTTTGGTTTTTATGGGTATTTTTTGGTGTGGATTTGGGGTTTTTTGTGTGGTTTTTTGTTGTTGTTGTTTCGTTTTGGTTTTTTTTTTTTTTTGTTTTTTTATTTTTTGTTTTGGTTTGGTTTTTTTTGGTTTTGTTTGTTTTGTCTTGTTCTTCATTTGGTCTTTTTTGGGGTTTTTTGGCTTTATTTCTTGGCGGTTCTTGGGTTTTGAGGGGCTTTTTTGAGTTTGTTGTTGGGATTTATTTGGGGGTGGGTCTTTTTCTACAGAGAGAGAATCAAATAGAAAAATGCTTTGACTTTCACAGCTCTTCTACTGCTAAACTTTTTTCTCTACTTATAACACACAATGTAAATAATTATTGATCTCTTTTCTGATCTGGGCTTTACTGTGTGACCTTGCTGTGGCTAAAATTGCAATCTTAGATGTTCCACCCATAGTGGTGACCACAGGCAGCAAGTCTGTCAGTTGAGAATCCTAAAAATGATGAATTAAGGATTGTGAAGCGCTGGAGTTATGACAAGAGTGGGAATTGTTTGTAACAGAGCTGGGACAAAGGCCCAGTGTGGTGGGGAAAGAGGGAAAATTGTGGCTGTGACTCTTTCCTGATGGAATTCTGCAGGGAAGGGGAAAGTTTGGATTTCTGGGAAAGCTGAAAATGCAGGAAATGGAGCGGCAGGACAAGGGGGAAATGGCTTCAAACTGGCACAGGGCAGGGTTAGGTGGGATAAGAAGAAGGAATTCCTCCCTGGGAGGGCTCTGCGGTTCTGGCACAGATTCCCAGAGCAGCTTTGGCTGTCCCTGCATCCCTGGCAGTGCCCAAGGCCAGGTTGGACATTGGGGTTTGGAGCAGCCTGGGACAGTGGGAGGTGTCCCTGCCATGGCAGGGGTGGCACTGGGTGGGATTTAGGGTCCCTCTGATGCCTTCAGTTTTATTTTCCTGTATTTCAGGCTCTGTGGTGCCCAGGGTGCAGCTCTGAGCTCACAGTCAGGGTCACTCAGCTCTCTGCACACAGCAGGGACACAAAACAAATCCTTGTCCTGCTGCACACCAAGGACAACTTTCAGCCCAACAGCACAAACAAGGGTGGCTGGAGGGAGGAACAAGAAGGATGGGAGCTCACAGCCTGGAGCTGGGATTGGACAATTCAACCCCAAACTGCAAATGGAGCAAAACTTATCAAAGTGTGAGACCTCGTGATTGTTTGTCCATTTTGTGACCATTTTGGGTCCACCTTGGGTGTAGCCCTGGCCAGGCCCTGTCCTGCCCAAGGTGTCCCCTAAAGGCCTTTCAATAAATCCCTGCTTTATTCTCCAGCTCTGTCCAGTCTCTGTTCCAGGTCACCCTTCCCAAGGCACCACTCCCAACCCAAACCAGTCTGGGATTCTTTCCCTCTGAGCAAAGTCACCTTGCAGCCCGAGTCCTTCCCACTGAACCCCCAGCCAAGCCCTAAAATCCAGGGCAGGTTTCTGTGAGCTGCTCCTTTGTCTGTTCAAAGTGTTCCCAAAGCAAACCCCAAACCATCTGTAGGGTCTGGTTGGAAGCTCCGTCACCTGACAGCTTTGGGGGATTGCTTCTAGCAGCAGAAACATTGCCTGCCCATGGTCCAGAACAGCTTGGAACAAAGAGCTATAAAAGCAGGGAGCAGCAGACAGATTTATCTCGGTGTGTTTCAAGAAATGATGATCCTGAATTGATTCCTTCTCTGAAATACAAACTCCATGTTTAGCTCTTCTGAAACAGAAAATAAAAGCGAAAAAAAGGAAAACCATAAAACAAACCAGGATTTATTCTCAAGATCAACCCTTGTTCCCTTTCAGAAATTACATTCTAGACAATAAGTGATCATTATGTGCCAACAGAGCTGAGAATCTGATTTTAACTTCCAGGTAACATATTAGGGCCATAACCAAATCTGAGAACTATTATCATAGCCAAATGGCTGTAATGCTTCAAGGCTGTAACAGTCATCACCTTTTTATCATTCAGATTACCAGCCAACCCTGAAACAATGAATTTCTTTAACATTATTCTCCCATAACCTTTAACTGTATGCATTATTTCAAACATCTGAAATAATCCTTTATATGACACAGTAGAATAATACTTTTGCCACTCGCTGCACACCGGAATTTGTTATGCCCGGAGCAGTGCAAAAACCCCAGCCTGTTCTGTCTGCCATGGAAATACATTTATTTCAATTGTGCTGGAAGGATGTTTAAGTGATAAATAATTTGAAGGAACACTGATAGGAAGCATAAGGTTCATAAAAGTCCAGAAATGCCGCTGCAGTTTTATCACCACTGTAAAAGCGTCCTGCTTGCCTTGTTTTGGGAGGGCTTTACTTGGCCAGCTCGCACATATTTCACCTGGAATGCACAGCATAAATATTCCACGGGTTCATTACAGAGCTGTGTTTGTGATAAACCTTCCCGGAGTCCTTTCAGGAAATGTTTATTCCTGTTCTGTCAAGTGGGTGCTAATGCCCCACGCCAGCTCTCTGCACAGGCCACGCTGATAAATAATCCTGGGTATGCTCTGGTGATTCTGTGCATAAACTCTGCTGTGTCTGAGTTACTGCAGCTCCAGGCCCTGAGTGAATCAGATTTATAAACACAACACGGTGTTTCTTACCTCTGTTGAGGTGTATTACAGTGGCAGAACTGGCATTTATCTGGACTCTCGGTATAAAAAAGGTTTTCAGTCACACAAGCAAGGCACAAAAATACAAAAGGAATTGCTGGAAATCTTGAAGGGAGAGGGGTCTTTAAAAATATCCCAGGGAGCCTCGAGGCCACTGAGTACAGAATATTTTGGATCAGCCTTTGGAGAGCACAGCCTCTAAAATAACAAATCTGAAGAATTAAATTGTGTCTCCTTCAGTGCCCTCATGAAAACTGGGTGCCTCAGAAAGGTCTCAGCAATACAGAGCAGCAGCTTTTTCATGAAGTTCAACTTCTTCCAAGAACTTGAAAATGCAGGTTTAGAAAATCTGAATTTATTGAAATATTTCTAAACTCCATCAAGGAGAAGGGATTCACATACAAAGGATTCAGGCTCTGGATAAAGGGCAATTATTCTTGTGCTGAACAAGCAAAAAAAGAGTTGGACTTTAATTTTTCTGTGATTTCTTGTGTGACCTTTCACAAGCCACACACGGCCTGCCCAGGGAAGCCACAAAGTGATTTTTCCACTGGCTCCAGTGGAGGAGAGAATCAGCTCCTCATTTCCCTCTGAATCAGTTTTCTCATTAGTAAATGACCGACCTCAGAGCTTAATGCTTCCAACGCTCTTCGGTATCCTTGAAGGGGAAGTGATATGGGAATGTTAACTGTCCTTCCTGCCAGCAGCCAGGGAGCAGAAAATCCAGATTAATGGGGCCCTTTGGTGGCCATGGCCACCACTTGGACCATGTTTCCTCCACCCCAGAAGAACAAGGCAAGAGTCAGAAAGTTTTAACAGCTCAAGAGAGCGTTGCTTCCTCAGCAGGAACCTGGAATTCCTGCAGGTTTTGCTGTATTTTAGGTCAGATTTTCATTTGCTGTTATCTCAGCTCTCCACTAAAGCCCTTATTTCATTCATGAGTTAATCAGCAAGCTCACATCACCTGGACTGGAAATTTCTGGAGCTGAATATTCCTCTTTTACCAGGACTTCAGGGCTGACAATGTTTACACAGAGCTCCAAACTCCCAGCTCAAGGAGAGGCAGAAGTTGTTCGTGCTGGCAGTGCTCAGCCTCACACCTGGCAGGAAAAGGTGACACTCCAGGGCAGAAAAAACCAAAGACTGACAGCAAATTTGCTGGTAAGTATTTAAAAAAAAAAAAAAAAAGGTCAGTCCTGAACGTTGAAGAGGGCCAGCAGGAAATCATTAAATCTGAGTGATAATGTGGGTTTATTTTAATTTGCTCGCTGGGATTTTCATTGACAATGAACGGATGGTGGAAAATAAAATAAACTCCATAAAAATTGCAGCAGGACTTAGGAAATAACTGTAATAACCCAGCCAGATTTCCTACCCCTTTCTCCTGGATTAGTTTTTATCTGTATTAATTGCATCACCAAAAGAATAACTTTTATACAGTTTAAGCGTCACTTGCTAAAGCCAGTGGAGGATTTCAATAATTTTAACTGTGGGTTTTGATGCAAATATTTCAATTAAAGCCCTTAAAACCTCGGCCACCAAGGCCTGGAGTCACCGGGTGCTGCATGAGCATGTAGGTGAGCCTGAGCCAGAGCAAGAATCCCCCAGCTGTGATTCCTGAAGGATCCAACCCAGCAGTCCATGGACTTCATGGGAGGGTGGAATTCCTTCCTTTGGATGTCCTCCATGGACCAGGTCACCACCAGGGACAGCTTCTCAGGGATCTTTCAAAGTTATTTAACTTCCATAAATTCAGGTGCTGCAAAGCCTTCACACACTCATTGGAATATGGGCGAAAAAAGATTTTATCCCTTCCCAAGGTGGCTGCCTGAACCTGCACCCCCTGTGAGAATCAGAAAAGTTGAGGCTGAAAAGACCTTCAAGAGCCTCGAGTCCAAGCCAAGGCGTTGTGCCTTTCCAGTAAATTAAAAGAGAACCATCCATCTCCGCTGCAGAGGATCACCTGCCACGCCTGCTGATTTATTTAACTAATTTCTCACCCCATAATTCTCCCAATCTGTGCTCAAATGATCTCATCCTGCATTTCTCTGCTGAAGGTTACGGAGCTGGCAGAGCCGTGTCCTTCCGATGACGGATCTCTCCGACGCTCTCTTTGCCCGCCTTTAATCTGCTCCAAGGCTAACAGAGCTTCAGTTTTGTTCTCATCCATGAGGAATTCATGGATCTTGATTCCTGCCATCCCCCACCCAAGCAGGAGGAGGTTTTGCATGGCAATAAATCCTTTTCCTTAGGTTATTTGAACTCCTGAGCCGGCAGGGTTGTCGGAACAGCTCAAATTGAGTAATTGAATAATTGGTCATGGGAATCATCTCAAACTGGTCCCAGTGGCCACCAGCACCTGCTCAGCTCCGCTCTTTGTTGTCCCAACAATGGTGCTGGATTCATTCCCAGCCCCAGGGGCCAGCAGGCACCGTCAGGAGGGCAGAAACGTTCTCCAGTTATTTGAAAAGCCATCAATTTTCCAGAGTGTGCTGTGCTGAATTAAAGCTTGTCCAAACTCCTCGCCCTGGTCATATTTCTTGCCCATCACGTTGGATATGTCAGCTGTTGTTTCACCACCTGGTAATCCGTCTGTGCTCGGGCTGTACGTGTGATTTATGGAGGTTCCTGTACCTGACTTGTTGCCTACATGTGACCAGTGCAGATATTTTTTTCATCATTCCTGGTTTTTTTTTCCATGCTACATCTGCCCGTTAGTCACAATTTTAAGATGGGGAAATGTGGAAATTTTTATGTCCACAACATTCATTGAAGTTTTTCTTCCTTTTTTTATCATGAGCTATTGAGGTTGCATTGACACAACAGCTTGGGTAGATATTTTAATTTACGATTTTCACCGCCCTCATCCACCACCATCAAAAGCGAATTTGAACCACGAGTGATACATAAATGAACCTGATGATTTGTAATCATCAGCAGCTCAGGTTATAAGGAATCTCCTGCTGGGGTTACACATCAACACAGACAGGAGCAAAATTGCTTTGCTCATAACCTGTGATAGTTTTAATAATTTTATTTCTGTTTCTTTCAGAATTCTGGGAAACATTAGCCAGATAATGATGCCTTTTGATTACCAAGCTTGTTCCCTCTTTCAGAAAACAGCTTTGGACAGCAAGAATCACCTCAAATGGGGTTTCTCTTGTGGGATGGGTTTGGTTTTTTTATTTTCCCCTATGTTATCTTTGTGCCTGAGTATTCCTGTTTTTCAGTCCTGCTGCTCTGCTCCAATATGCTCCCAATATTTTTGCTTTTACTGGCTCATTTACTCTATGCAATAAAGATGCTTGTCATGTCATAAGGTAAGTATTTTCCCTAGAAATTGCTGTAAAACTTTGTATCAAACTGGACACTTCTATTGATTTTTGAATTGATATTTGCAGGTCTCTTTCTGCTTTCTTTTTAACAATTGACTTTTAGACCCCCACATTTCTTGAAAGAAATATTGCTGTAAATTGCAGTGATCTTGACCTGCTCTTTTTCTCCTCTTATCCCTCAGAGCTTTGCTATTCTAATAGCTTTTCTTATGCTCCTTGCAATTAGTTCACAGAAAATTAGAAGAGATAATGGTTAATGAACAACTGCCACTCACTGTCAGTGAAGTGCTGCAAAGGAAAAGGCACTTTCAGAAGTCAGAGAAATGAGAAAATATTACAGAGACAACGAGCATCCAGAGAAAAACTGTGAAGAAAGTGAAATTTTCCTCCATCAAGACCCTTTTGGGAATATTCATCTCACACCAAGCCCTGAAGAACTTTCCCAACCCTCAGACATGCAGTGAAATCAACTCCCATCAGTTTAGGCCAGTGAAAATATTTTTAAAATATCTTTTGTAGGTTTGTCTTGGACCCCTTCAAAGACACACAAAAGACCAATTATGATTATTAAACCCGTGTAATATAAAGTACCAATATTTACGCCCTTCTCACCAAGTGCCTGCATTGAAGTTGTGGTGAGCGTGCTGAGAACACCAATTTATTCTGACTTTCCCCTGCAGAGAAATCCACAGTGTCCACCTCATTAGGATAATGATTTTCCTTGAAGGATTTTTGCTTTCATTTCTCCAGGGTGAGAGCAAAAATCCCAGAGTGGTTTGGGTTGGAAGGAACCCTAAAGTTTATTTAGCCATGGGTCTAAATCCCTCCAGTATCCAGTGGAACAGGAGGAATCTTTTATTCTGCTTTTCTTTTGGATCCAAGCCCAATTACATCAAATTTAAAGTGATTACCTTCACAATAAGATCCCATCCAGGACAAACCAGTCCAGCAGGATATTTCCATTCCTTATTTCCCTCACCAAGCTGAGTCACAAACATCCCCAGATGTGGCTCAGAACGTTGTTTGTCTTCATCCAGGAGAAAGATCAATTCTGTTGTGGAAACAGTGCACAGCATGGGATCACTCTAATCAATTTGAGCAGGCCTTGGTAAAACTATCTGGTAGTCTGCAATCCAGCAGCATCAAAGCTAATTAATACTTTAGTCAGCTTAATGAATGTATTAGTGGTTAATATTTGTGTATCAGCTCCTCATAACTCAATAATCCTGTGCCATTTGCATTATTAATAGGACAGGTATGAGCTGATTGATCATAAAACCCATTAACTCCGATTTGTGCTGCCTTCAGTTCCCTCCAAGGAAGGGCAGGAATCACTGAGGATTGCAGGGAGCAGGCTCTGGAAAGGCCTTGTCAGATTCCAGGTGAGTGGGGCTGGAGAATTGTAATTTTAAACCAGACATGAACTGATCTGGAAGGTGATGGATGTCCAAACCCAAGGGTTGAGTTCCCAGCTTTATGAGATGCCCAAATTCTTTCAGGTCCAAAAGCCTTTCTACAAGGCAAGAGAAACAGCCAGGAAGGAAGGGGAGAAAGAGGGAGAGGTGTAATCCACAAAACAATTTCCCTTCATTCCCTTTCCTCTCTTTGCCCCACTCCTCACATAAAATCCACGGAGTGGGAGCTGATTTATTGAAATGAAGCTGGAGGTTGGTTCAGGTGGGAGACGAGAGAATGAACCGAGCACTTCTAACGCCTGCTGGAGAGGAACAATATTTTGCAATTTCCCTCCTACAGGCTTTGTGCTCTACAAAGAGAAATAAAAACCTGCCTCATCCTCTCCAGCAGCCTGGGAAAGCTTTTGCTTACTCACAGCCCCTCGCAAGAGAGGCCAGATAATCCTCTGGAAGGGGGAAGCGCCGTTCCAACGCTGCCGAGAGCGCGTGCAGGCAGATGAATTCCATTGGAACAACAATAAAAAAAGAGAGATGAGGAGAAAAAGCAGCTCGTTCCTTTGGAGACTCATCTTTTTAATGCACCATTTCCAACAGGATCTTCTAATTGCTTCTTGTGGGATTGGAGTGTTTTCTCTCGCAGCCTCGCTTTGGAAATCTGTTACATTTCCTGGTACGATGTTCTCCTGCTTTTTTTTATTTTTAGGTCTGAAGAACTGTTTTTCTTATGCTTTTTTTTTCTTTTTTTTTTTCCCTGAGATATTTTCCCCATCTTTCCCATTTCCACATTCACGTGGTTATTATCAGCGAAATTTAAGCTTCTGTGGTGCTGTGGAGCTGAATCCTCTTTTATTGCCACACTTCCTTATGCGGTGGGACAGCAGCGAGAGCTGCTGGTTAATCACTCCTGAAGTCCTCCATGTGGCAGGGAGATGTGCTGTGAATCACCCAGCGAGCTGTACCTGCGTGATTAACGAGGATCCATTCCCCACTCTGCACTCCAGTGCTCCTCCAGTCGCAATTCCTTTGTTAGAACCGCGTACAAAGGGGATGGGAGAGGAAAAGAGACAGAGAAACCTCAAGGAAAGGAGTTTGTGGCTAAAATAAAAGGGGATAAAAGCAAGCAGCAACGCCACTGCTCCCAGGGCTGGCCAGATGTTTGCTCAGCTGTTCAGGCACGGCTCTTTATTGTCAGCTGCCACACAACAAGTGGCAGAGTTAAAGCTCAATAAGGAATGGAGACAGTCTGCCATGAGAATGAGAAAAATGAGGGAAACAATGTCTTTCACCTCTTCTCGTATGATTTAGCTGGTTAAAAATGTTCCTCTATTTTGCATAGAGCCGAGCAAATCACTCATTATAAATAATGTATTAACCTAATTTCATCACTTCTACTCTGTGAAATGTTCCTGACTAGATTTATAACTACTCCTTCTCGAAAAGCACTGGTACCTGGAAGCAAATCAGCAGATATTTTATCTGCTCATGATAATTCCATACAAATAGGTACTGCTGTAAATTGAGAAAGTCTAATATCATCTCTCCAGGTAGTATTTGAGAAATATTTAGGAAATAGCTTCAGAGAAAATATTTATAGCTAAAATCAGCGCGTTGGGAACGTTTTGTGCACCTGAAGCTCACTGATGTGCTTGAGGAGAGTCATTGTGAAGGATTCGGGGCCAACTAAAAATTAAATATTTCTTAATATGCCAGTAAAATGATTGCTATCACTAGATCTGCCTAAATTAACAGAGTCACAGCTTTGTGAGACAGACAATATCACCCCAGGTGTACAAAATACCCAGATATTGCACTGCTCCAACACAAACTGCCGATCTTTAGCTAAACTTCTCTCCAGATTACAGCAAATCTTTATTTCCCTTGATGCAATTCCATTTTTTCCTTTAAAGTTCTCTGTGCAGGGAGTTCAAATAGCAGGGAAAACACATCCTGAGGTAATGCAGGAAGACAAAATATGCAAAATGTGTCCAGATCTCTGTTTTGGAGAAGAAATTGCATTTCTTGGCAAGCAGCAGAGATCAAATCAAGCAGCAAGAGCCTGGCTGCCCCCAGCCTGTGAAGGACAATGAGAGTCAGGGGAGGATCAATAAATTTTGGGTAAGGCCTTGAAAGAGACTTTTAAAATGTGCATAATTAGCCAGTGTTGGAAGTGTCACAGCAGCTCACAGCAAAGCTCTCCTGTGGGTGTGAAGGTGTGGGGATGCAGCTTGTACCCCCTGAAACCTGGGCTGGCCACCAAGGGCCACCAAAAACCACGAGAATCCCAACTAAAACACTGAATTTATTGTGTGAATTTATTTATTATCAGCCATTCAGGCTTTAGAACTGGGAGAGGGTGTGTTGGAACCCAGGGCATCTCTCTGGCTGCCCTGGGTGGTCCAAGACCCTGGCAAGGGGTCCTGAGACCCTGGCACAAAGTCAAAAATACCAAAGTGCCTTCGATTTTAGCCCATGGGAGCGGTTACCAACCTTGTGTGAAGAATTACAAACCACAAGAGTTTGATCAAAATAATAATTAGCTTAATAATGGGTGTTAATGTAGAATTTTGGGGTTTAATGGGGGTTCAAGGAGGCAAGATGGAGAAATCTGGGTGTGCCCCTGTCCTTCTGCTTCTTCTTGCCCTCCATCTCCTGCTGTGGTGGTGGCACTTTTGGGTTGGTTTAGCACAGCAGTGCACTGTCTAACACAGGTGATGGGTGTTGGTATTTATCTGCAAACACGGAACACGAGTACGGAGTATAAAGAGTTCAGAGCGCCCTGGGCAGGGGCAGTTGGGCACGAGCAGCACTGCAGCAGCACCCAAGGTGGGTGAGAACAAAATGTACCAGATCAGGAACAATAAACAACCCTGAGAGCCTGAACTGACACATCCCGACTCTCTCTGCTGGCACCGGGGCTTGGGACAAGGACTTTGAACAAACATCTCAGGGTTATCAGCCCAAGAACCAAGAAGGGTGAATCCAAAATTTCATGTGAGGGGCTGCAAAGCAGCTGGCCTGGCCTTTGGGGTGGGAAATGTTCTTCTGAGATTTGTCCTGCTGTAACCACACCTCAGAAATCCCACTGACCCTGCAGCTGGACAAGCTGACATTGAATTTGAGTTTTAGGATAATCTTATCCCGTAAATGAGGACAGGCTGCCACCCAGCAGGGCTGAGCAGTCTGTAAGGATGAGATCCAAGCAAGATTTTACCATTGGCTCCTTCCTCAACCAGAATTTTCCCTGCCAGGTTCTTTGTGAAAGTTTGGGGTGCAGAAGTTTGGGATGTGCTGGGTTTGGGCCCCTGCTCCAGTCCATTGGAACTGGGATTTTGCCTTTAGCACCTGGGAGGTGTCACCCAGAGGAACTTTGTTTTGCAGTTAATGTTGATCCTGTTGGTTTAAGATCTGTGGCTAAAACTCCATTAATTCCATGCAAAAATCAGATTTAAAAAACGATCTGGTGGTCTATTTATTATCCTCTTGGTGTTAGTTCATAACTCTCAGGAATTCAGATTAAAGCAGGATGCAGGGATGGTTTACAAATGTTTGTAGTTCTGGCTGCAGCGACTCCAAAAACACCAACACAAAAAACAGATCTTGCTTACCCATTGCAAAATTAGCTTCTACTTTGCAATTAATAATCCACAACCAGATTTATTCTCTGACTACCTAGCAATCCTCAAACCAGCAATTTTTTCCTGGCTTAATGACTGAAGGAATTAGACTATAGGAATAGATTTCCTTCTTTTTACTCTCTTGTGACACTGGACTGGCGTTTGAGAATTATCATGAAAACTCTCTGGTGCTTTTAGAGCTGAACCCCAGGAACTGCAGGAAGCTGAAAGACAGAAAATCTATTTTCAGGGTGGGATTGTGCATATCCTCTGCCATAATGTACCTAACACAACACCGTGCCTCTGCTAGCACTGACTGCTACAGGATACACTCAGCCTCTCAGTCTATTTATTAAAGATCAATTTTCGTGATATCATTGATCCCCCGCACACTGGGATTGTCATCCCCGCTCAGGAGTAGCTGAAATTCAATCCTTTCTTCTCCAGCCCTCTGTGGATTAAACTCTGGGACACACATAATAGACACTCTCTGGGAAGATAATGTGCCACGGGTATTAGACAAAAAAATGACAATAATGAAGGGATGTGCTGTTAAAAATGGTGAAGAATAACAGCTTGATCATTTCCTGCTCTGTGCCCAGGAAGATCCCAGGATAAACAGTCAGCCAATCTATTTGAGCACTCAGAAGATAAAGGGTGATAAGAAAAGAACCAGCATGGATGTTCGGAGAAGAAATCCTATCAAGCCACCGTCTGCAGATAAGGTGGATGGGGGAGAAGGGGAGATGTGTGCAGGAGCCGTGGTGGTGGGTTTGTAACAAAGAGAAACAGAGAGAAAATCAGGAGAAACGAGCGGGAAAAGCACATTTTCAGTGTGGAGCAACTCTGCAAGGCTGCTCCACAGCTGGAATATCCAGCCTGGCTTGGACTGAAGGGAATTCTGGGGAAAACGTGGCCAAAACTGCAGAAAAAATGGAGCACGAGGAAAAGCCTGGCAGGATGGAGCTGGGTTCATCTAAGGGGGGATGGAGAGGGAGGGGAAATACCTTCACACGTGGGAAGTTCTTTTAGAACCTCCACGGCGTCACTTCCAGCTCTCTCCTCTGGGGGAGGAAGGCTGGGAAGTGTCCTGACATCCGTGAGGATTTCCATGATGGAATTGCAAGGGAAATTTCAGTTAAATAATTTCAGTTAAACACCAGGGGAATGTCCAGCCTAAAGGCCAGGCAGGTACTGGAGTAAATAATGTAGGATCTGTGGAAGGACAGGTTAAGCAGACACCTGCCAGACACAATTTAAGCCTGGTTTATGTTATCTCCAGATAAAAATTATGTGGGTGACTTCATTAAAAAAATCTTTTTCCACGATCCCTGCTTTCTTCACTTTCATTTTGTCTTGACATCCAGCTTAAGTTTGGAGTAATTAAAACATCTGAGGCTAGATAATAAATCGAAAATTTTTTGGTATTTTGTATTTTTGGGGGGAAACTCAAGAGACACCATGTTAGTTGTAAGGATCCAACCTCAATTAAAGATATTGACCTTAATTTTCTTATTTTTAGAGCAATGAAGACTCGGGTATGATCTTGCACTGTTAATTCCATGGATTTAACTCATCCTGCAGAGGCAGAGCCAAAGGTTTCTTTAAATTAGATGCCCAGTAGCCAACAAATATTTGTTGCTGTTGTTTATGAAGTCCTGTTCTCATGAGATCAGAGGCAACTTTTATATTTCCCCCTGTTGAATTAATTTTATGAGCTCTTCAGGCTTGGTGTTGTTTCCTTGCTTATTGTGTGTTTTGCTTTTCAAGATTGTTTTCATCCAATTGTCCTTCTCCAGATTTACAGTGAAAACAACTGAGGACACTTTGTACATAACCCTTTCATCCAAAGTGATTGAAAAGTTCAGCTGAATACGCTCAGTGCATTTTTTAATTTTTTTTTTTCACTTGTCATTTCTCACAGCTTCCCTTCTTTACATTCCACCTCCAAATATTGTTTTGTTTAAGGAGGGGAAAAAAAAATAAACCCATCCCGGTGACAATTTGCATAATATGTTCGTGCTGATATGCATCCAGACATCTGGATGGCATTTTAATATCTCATTCTCATTCAGACAAGTAGGAACCACACAGATGGGAGAGACAATTTTAAGAGCATTGTTGTAAACAAATAAGGCAGCCAGGAAATCAAACACACTCCACGAAGGGCTTTGTGTGTGAGGATGTGCTCACGACACGTTGTGAGCTGCCTGCTCCACTCCCAGCTCCACCAAGAGGTAAATGTGGGTTGGAAATGGAGATTTGGGATCATTTCATGGGAAGTTCCTTTCCCAACCCAACAAAAGTGGCGCCTCAGCGCTCGTGGGGTGGAGCCATTTGGGGCTCTGCTGTGGGGTTTGGTTTCTCTCATTTTCAATTAGCAACAGAACTATCAACAATCCTGATTGCTCCAGGAATCCAGCCTGTAATTGGTGTTCTCCTGCTCCACATAATCATGAACCTCCTGGTAGTGATTTGCTCCTGCTGTTAAAAACTCATCTCCACGGAGGCCTCAGGAATTCCCTGCAGCCTCCTTTAATCTGCTGCTTGTTTGCAGCTCTTTGCAGGATGTAATGGCTCTGAACTGCAGCATCCACAGCCAGTGATGATTTTTTGGGTGTCTGCTGCAGGGGTTGGTGCAGGAGCCACGAGCAGCCTTTGCTGCAGGTGGAGCTGATGGCTCAGCAGATGCTGCACATCGCTGCCTCTCCCAGGATTGCACTGAAAGCCACAAAATCCCAGAGTATTCCCAGGAATCTGAGCCCCACAGGGATCATCCCAGTCCAGCTCCTGGCTCTGCACAACCCAGCCCCAAGAATTGCTCCTATCTTTTCCAAATAACACCATAAACTGATTATTTTCCCCTTCGCCTCTTAGCAGCTAAATCTACAGATCCCACACAACTAAATTCCCAGGAATTTTCAGGAATTCAGCTTTGTTCAGTGAAATATGTGATAAAAGAGTCCAGGACTCTTCCTTCATCTCCTGCAACACAGGTAAAAATTTAATTTAAAATCTACCCCTTCACTGTGGAATTGGACAGGGCTCTGAGCAGCCTGGTTTAGAGGAAGGTGTCCCTGCTCATGGCCTTTAAAGGTCCCTTCCAACCCCAACTATTCTATCATTTTAATTATAAATAAATGAAAATATGAGAAAAACCATTAATTTTTTATTACCAAAATTTACATCTAAGTCTTAATGGAATATTTCAGGTAGTGAAACATCAATGAGCTGTTTAGGAAACCAGATAAAAATTTGTGCCTGGTTCAGTCTGGTTAAATGAAGACCAAGGGACTCTCTTGAATAAAAGAAAATGTGATTAGAAGCTCAAAGACATGGGTGGGCAGTGACCTCAGAAAGCAGTTTAGCAAGGGAACTTGTGAAAACAGCAGCTCCTAAAATAAATCTGCTTTTCCTCTCACCTCAAAGCTGCAGATTTGCATGTGGCAAACGCTAAGGAGGGGTGGAAGACAACTCACAGGAATGAGAGACAGAGGTAATGGAAACACAGAGAGAGGCCTTAATTCGTGTCTCAAAGCTGGGAATAAAAACAAGACAGCAGCACAAAATAACCTGGCAGGAGCCTTTCAGAGTGAAGGGTGAATAAATCAATTTTCCTTCACTGTTACAACCTGTTCCCTGCATTGTAGCAATGATTCCAGGGGACCATTCCCATCAACCTGAGGATGATTTCCACCACTGCATCTTTCTTTTTTTCATGAGAGAAGTTTCCCTCATGTTCCATCTCTCTCACTTCTCCTTTTTTTCTGAAGCCAGATTTGGGTGCTGTGTCCAAGCTGTCAGCCAGGTAGCAGCAGATTGAAACTGTCACCAGGATTGGGATCAGGAGCTCCTGGCAGCAGAACTGGAAGTTGGAATCTGGGCCAGGAAGTTTTCTAATGCAGCCATGAAAACTTGATGTGCCATATCTTAAGTTTGCCTTCAAATAAAATTTAAAAAAAAAAAAAAAGTCAATAAAAGTTTAATCCCAAGCACGCAAACGTTGACAAATTTAGTTAATGTCTGGCGGAAAAGGGAGGATAAAAATAGTCATTTAATTTTTAGTCTGCAAATTGTGAGATTGCAAACAGCACTTGCTCTCCAAGAGGATTCTGCACTTTGTTCACACAGCTGGATTTTTGTGATGGCTGGGACAGGCCTAAAGAAAATCATGGTCTGATTGTTCCTCCTTCCAGCCTGGTGATGAGGGAGCTATTGTGGCAACCAGAATGTCTGAAAAAAAAAAAACCATTAATAACAAATGATTCTCTGATCCTGCTGGAAAGTGGGAAAACGATTAAATTATGATGGGAATCGACAGAAAACAGGAGGCAGAGGATGTTAAAGCAGAGATTTGTTTGTTTAAGGCAGATGGGGCTGGTTCTCTCACCAGGCTTAGCAGGTTGTGTCTCGGTTCTTTGGGCTGATAACCCCTGAGATGTTTGTTCAAAGTCCTTGTCCCAAGCCCCGGTGCCAGCAGAGAGAGTCGGGATGTGTCAGTTCAGGTTCTCAGGGTTGTTTATTGTTCCTGATCTGGTACATTTTGTTCTCACCCACCTTGGGTGCTGCTGCAGTGCTGCTCGTGCCCAACTGCCCCTGCCCAGGGCGCTCTGAACTCTTTATACTCCGTACTCGTGTTCCATGTTTGCAGATAAATACCAACACCCATCACCTGTGTTAGACACTGCACTGCTGTGCTAAACCAATCCAAAAGTGCCACCACCACAGCAGGAGATGGAGGGCAAGAAGAAGAAGGAGAAGGACAGGGACACCCAGATTCCTCCATCTTGCCTCCTTGAACCTCCTTTATGAACCCCAAAATTCTACATTATCACCCATTAATAAGCTAATTATTACTCTAATCAAACTCCTGTGGTTTGTAACTCTTCATACAAGGTTGGTAACCGCTCCCATGGGCTAAAATGGAAGGCACTTTGGTATTTTTGACTTTGTGTCAGGGTCTCAGGACCCCTTGCCAGGGTCTTGGACCACCCAGGGCAGCCAGAGATGTCCAACAGTTGTGCTCATTCCATGATCATTCCTCCACCTTCCCTTGCTTGGAATTTCCCCCCTCCCTGAATTAAGGAAGCAGCTCAGAGAACCCAAAGTCATTTTTGAAGCCCATCATTTTCCCAAATATCAATCTTCCTGCGCCTCAGCATCCACCAGAAGCCGGCGTTTTTATAGGATTGCAGGAGTTTTTGGTGAAAGGTTTCCATCAAATATGTATGAGTTCATTGTATACACACAGCAAAAGGAGAACAGATAGATCACGGCAGATCATATTTTTGTGTCATCTTTGGTGAGAAAATATAGATCAATCGATTCTAAACTGTTTTCTGGGACTGGAACAGCACAAAAAGCACTGGGTAACTGATGGTGACACTCTGGGAAGAGTTATTGTCTAATGAGTTTTCTCTATTTGGATTTGTAACAAACAATTCCACCTTGAATGGAATTAAATTTGTTGTCCCCTATTCTTTATCAACATGTGAAAACCAGAGAAGCAGTTACAGCTCAGTGGTTTAAAGCACAGCCACACGAAAACCCTTCAGCTGAAGATTCACAAGAACTCTTTTTTTTTATGTGAAGAATGTGATGTCTTTTCAAAAACACTGAAATTCCTCCAAAACAATGAAGCTGCTCGTTCAGGCTGCATGATTAAATTTGAGGATTTGAGAGCAAGTGAACACAGAGCATTAAAGCAGCCAGTATTGATCTCCCTTATGAACATAATCCCCACTGCTGGAAGAGGTGGAGAGGAGCAATCACAGCTCCTGGAGATGACTTAAAGCTGCTCTTCATTTGTGCAGCCCTGGTTTGGCAGCAGCAGATCAGTGGGTAAATTGAGGGATCATGAAGGGCTGATCTCTTAAAGGATTTTTAAAAATATTCTCAGGAGCTTGGACACCTTGATTCCTGTGAAGAAGCTCTCAGTGCTGCTCCACAGCAGCATCAGGTGGGCACAGTGAACTTTCCAGCAGTGATTTCAAAATCTAAACTGTTAAAAAGAGGTTTATTCCAGCCGTGATTTCAAAATCTGCATTGTTAAAAAGAGGTTTAATTAAAAGGGAAGAGGCTCCTTTCAAATTGTTCCAGGTTTTAGCTGCTTACCCTAATCAATTAAAAAAAAAAAAAGAAAAGGTGGGATTGTCTCCTCCAACAGAACTTTTGGAATTGCTTCAATTATAATTCTGTTTAATTTTAGACTTAGGACAGCTCCTCATTCCAACCAAGACAATAAAATTTCACAGAAATAAAATGCATCCCATGGTGTGCAGAGCTGGATAAAAGCAGAGAAGCACCAAAATGTTTCAATTCTCTCCCTGCCTTGAGCAAAGCTCCCCCTGCTCTCATCAATCCCGGGGTGTAAAACCAGGAAAGGCTTTTTTTCCAAGGAGAAAATGGAAGTGAAAGGGAAGGGATGGACATTCCTGTGGGATTTAATTATTTAATTGTGCTGTTGACTCTGTCTCTCCTTACAATCCCATCTCCAGCCACCCGGCAGATTGTGAATCTCAGTCTGTGTTGTTGTGGTGTGAAACAGCATCAGTCCCCAGTGTTGGTTTGATTGGGATCTGCTCCCCAGGGCAGATGGGGCTCCGAGGGGCCTGGAGCTCAGCCTGGCTCTGGGAAAAGCTGATTGCAGCTGGCACAGCTGGGCCAGGGGGGTCCCAAACCACCCCTCCAAACCAGCACCAGCTCTGCTTGGCCAGAGTCACCACCAGTGCTTCAGTGGGGCCCTTCTGAGGGTGCTGAACCTCCCTGGGGCTCTCTAAAAATTGTTTTGTTTGGGTTTTTTTCAAAGCCAGAGGTTACAACCTTCCCCACCAATCTGCTTTCCGTGTGTTCTTGGATTTCAGTATGGAAAACCCTGACTTTTTACAGAGAGAAGTTGACCAGAAAAGGCAGAACACAGAGACACAGGCGAAGCCCTGGAACTCCAGGGAAAGGGGATCTGATTCTGCTAATCCTCAGTAATTCCTTTATTTTGTTTTGTGGACCATGTGGCAAAAGCCCTGCTGCTCCTTTCTCCTCTCTCATCCCGTGTTATTAAAATTCCCTTCCATCCCCGATCTCCATGCAAAACAAGTTCTGTCCCGAAATTGTATCAGCTCAGCAAACTCATCCTGAAAGGACAGGGAACACTCCTCGGTATTTTGCATCAAAATTGTGGATAAAAAGTGTGGATTCACCCTCTGTCCCTCCAGCTGGCGGCAGAGAGGAAAGGCTTTGTTTTTATCTGTGTATTATGTACAGTATTCATAATTGAAATGGTAATTTTTAATGTTCTTGGCTGGGTTTTGTTCAGAGAGATCCGTTTCGCTCTCCTGCCTTGGGAGGGGGATATCTTAATCATATTTATAGCATTTATAAAAGTCATTCAGACCTTATATTTTATGAGATCTGAGGCAGGGAGTGAATTTCTACTGAGAATCCTCTTTTTTGTTTCGCCCTACCCTAACAGGAGATGGGACTGCATTAAATTATCTGAAATTTAAATGCATTAGCTGTTAGCCGGGGCGAATTTTCATATAAATTAATATTGTTATTGTATTTTAATAAAGCCACGGCATTTATGGAATTATGCAGACATCAATTACTCGGAGATATCTTGGAACAATTATTGACTTCACGCACCAGCTATTCCCTCCCTTCCAAACCAGTTGCACTCTTCAGGAACACCATCCATCAAGCAGCCATAAAACCACATTTCCAAAGCCTTCCACCCCCCTGAGCCCACGACGTCCCAACGCGTGGCTGTGTAATTAAAATTTTGACATATGCAAGGAGTTGTAAGATAGATAAAAGAGCCCTGGGTTGTAAATAGAAGTTGAAAGGCTCCCAGCAGATGGTTGGTTGGTGGGCAGAGCCAAGAGATGACAAACAGATGGTTTAGGTGTGAAGGACAGGCTGGGAGAGCTGGGGATGGAATGGGCGACAAACTCGGCGGGGTTTTGCTGGGAGAGGAGGTTAAACATTTCACATGTTTCCGTTTGCACTCCCAGAAATGTGGCGGTGGAGAAGGGCCAGCAAAGCAGCCTGAGAATAATGAAAATAATAATCAGCACCAAGTCATTCCAGAGAGGCTTTAGGGAGGCAAAATCTGCTCGAGCTGCAGCTCTCCCTCGAGTGAGAACACAGCCACCTCCACCCCAAGGGCTGTGTGTGGGCTGAGCTGTCGTAATCCAAACAGAAATATTCAAAATTGTGGCAAAATCACATTGCCAATGTTTGCAGGTGCCTGAAAAGCAGATTCAGTCATGTCATAAATGCACTGGAGCTTGCAGGCTCCTTGCCTGTCTCTAAGTGTTGTGTTGATTGTGTTATGAGTGAATTCTGTTCAAATTTAGGTGATTCTGCACAAAAATCAGCACCAAAAGGAATCTCCTCTGGACAGAAAGATCAAATCAAATACGACTTTAAAAAAAAAAAAAAATTACAAATCTGAAATCACAAACAAATTAAAATTACAATGCTTTTAATCCTATCCTTGAGTTTAGATCCCTTTTACATTTTGACTCTCTCCTATTTGTCGGAGAAACTTGAAAACTGCATCAGCAGCCACAAATCAGAAGAATTTCTGCACAGTAACAGGCAAAAAAATCCTTTTAGTAACCAAAATCAAATTTCCTAAGAAGAATAAAGGTGCAGGGATTTTGAGGGTCCTCTTTAACCAGATTCTGTGGAAAAAAGTGATCCATGTAGTAAGAGGGAGACATTTATGAAAAATATTCAATCAATTTTTACCCTTTCCTCTTACTACAAAAAGCTATTTACATTTGAAACAGCATTTCTGTTTATGAGAAGTGAATTTCTGCAAAGCATCTTTTAGGTCTAAGTAAGTTTTAACTAACAAAAACCCAATATAATGGTGAGTTTTGTGTAGGTTTTTGCTTAATATCAATAAGAAATTGTAGTTTTACTAGTAGGGGAACACTGGAGTGCTGATAAAGCTGGTGCAATCTATAAAGGCTTGGAGTTTTTTCTCACAGTTACTTGAAAGCTTGGCACAATCTGTTGCTCCAAGAATCAAAGTGTCCTGCAGTGAATATTCCTGAAAACAACTCCTGCTTGTCTTTGAGGAGTTCCCACAAACTGGTGAAAGACAATTCATGAAGATAATTCACATTTTTCCTGCCTTACCAAGCCCAGGAGTCGTTCCAAACCTGACCTGGGAAGGAGCTGCCTTGGGAGGTGCAGGTTTGGATTTTATCTGTGGCCACAAACTGGTGAAAAATAATTAATTAAAATAATTCATGTTTTCCTGACTCAGGAAAGTTGTTCCAAACCTGACCTGGGAAGGAGTTACCTTGGGAGGTGCAGGTTTAGATTTTATCTGGCCACAAGCTGATGTAAGATAATTCATTAAAATAATTAATGTTTTCTTGACTTAAAAAGTTGTTCCAAACCTGACCTGGGAAGGAGATACCTTGGGAAATGCAGGTTTGGATTTTATCTCTGGCCACAAACTGGTAAAAGATAATTCATTAAAATAATTTGTGTTTTCTTGACTCAAGGAAGTTGTTCAAAGCCTGACCTGGGAAGGAGATACCTTGGGATGTGCAGGTTTAGAGTTTATCTGGCCACAAACTGGTGCAAGATAATTAATTAAAATAATTTATTAGGGAAGTCGTTCCAAACCTGACCTGGGAAGGAGCTGCCTTGGGAAGTGCAGGTTTGGATTTTATCTCTGGCCATAAACTGGTGAAAGATAATTCATTAAAATAATTTGTGTTCTCCTGCCTGAAGGAAGTTGTTCAAAGCCTCACCTGGGAAGGAGATACCTTGGAAGATGCAGGTTTGGATTTTGTCTTTCCACAAACTGGTGCAAGGTAATTCATTAAAGTAATCTGTGTTTTCTTGACTTAAAAAGTTGTTCCAAGCCTGCCCTGGGCAGGAGTTACCTTGGGAAGTGCAGGTTTGGATTTTATCTCTGGCCACAAACTGGTGCAAGATAATTCATTAAAATAATTCACATTTTCCTGCCTTAAGGAAGTTGTTCCAAACCTGACCTGGGAAGGAGATACCTTGGGAGGTGCAGGTTTGGATTTTATCTCTGGCCACAAACTGGTGAAAGATAATTAATTAAAATAATTTGTGTTCTCCTGCCTTAAGGAAGTCGTTCCAAGCCTGAATGAGGTGAATGAGGCACCTCAGTAAGTGCAGGTTTAGATTTTATCTCCGGTTTAACTCCATCTGCATTCACTTTGCTCGCTGAATTCTCTCTTCAGTCCCTGCCAAGCTCCCTCTCCTTGCTCTTTTGTGGCTGTCTGTGCCTGCTGGATCCTGGCTCAGCATTTCTCAGGCGCTCCCAGCTGTCCCCACTCCTCAGGGTGACAATCCCAGCTCCTGCCAGCTTCTCCCTGATTTCCCACTCCAAGCCCTGCTCTCCATCCCTCTGGCACTACAATCATGCAGCATCATCCCCATCACTGATCCACTCTTTTTTTCCCCAGGATGTTGGCAAATTTATCTTCTTTTTCTGCCTGGAGAGGAGCTGGGTATTGGAGCTATAAATTATTCTCAGGATTAACTTATTTGACCTCTTCTCTTTTTTTATTTTGGCTAACAGACTGTCACTTGTGTTGGTTTTCTTTTTTTTTTATCTCACTCCCGTATCCCTGGTTGTTCTCTTTGATTTTTTTCTCTCTTTTTTTCTCAGGTATCACTGTCCAAAGGAGGTGAATTTTAGCAGCACTGTTCGTGCTCTGACAGCTGAGGCTGTGTCACAAAAATATAAAAAATTAAAATTAAAAACTACATCCTGCACAAGTTTCCAGTAGCCATAAACATTTGCTCTAGAAATCTCTGTCGGATTTTGTTGAGGATATTATTTCTATAAATCTGGATGATGTTTATATAAATACTTATTAATAATGTGCAAATAAAATATATTGATATATTTTCCAAGCCTAATAGAAACCACAGAAGCACAAATGTCTGACAGAAATAACAGAAGCACACAATAAATGTGAGTGGAATTGAGGGGGAATTGTTCTCACACAAAAATGATATTTGAATATCAAACAGCCAGACCTATTTGGGGACGTGTATTTTTCAATGGATTTAAAGCATTAAAATTATATTTAGGTATAATATATTTTTATCTATTCACAGAGGGTGTAAAATACAGGGGGTATAAAACACAGGGTGTGTAAAGTAGGGGGTGTGTAAAATGTAGGGTGTGTAAAATACACAGGGTGTGTAAAATGTAGGGTGTGCAAAGTACAGGGTATGTAAAATGTAGGGTGTGTAAAATACACAGGGTGTGTAAAAAGTAGGGTGTGTAAAGTACAGGGAGTGTGAAACACAGAGGGTGTAAAATACAGGGTGTGTAAAAGGTAGCTGTGTAAAATGTAGGGTGTATAAAGTACAGGCTGTGTAAAATTTAGATTGTGTAAAATACAGGGTGTGTAAAATTTCGGGTGTGTAAAGTACAGGGTGTGTAAAACACAGGGTGTTAAATGCAGGAAATACAGGGAGTGTAAAATGTAGGGGTGTAAAATATAGGGTGTGTAAAATACAGGGAGTGTAAAATGTAGGGGGTGTAAAATACAGGGTGTGTAAAGTACAGGGTATGTAAAATTTAGGGTGTGTAAAGTACAGGGTGTGTAAAGTACAGGGTGTGTAAAATACACAGGGTGTAAAATACAGGGTGTGTAAAACACAGGGTGTAAAATGCAGGAAATACAGGGTGTGTAAAAGGTAGAGCATGTATAATACAGGGTGTGTAAAGTATGGGGTGTGTAAAATGTAGGATATGTTAAATGCAGGGTGTGTAAAATGTAGGGTGTGTAAAATACAAAGGGTGTAAAGTACAGGGTGTGTAAAACACAGAGGGTTTAAAATGCAGGAAATACAGGGTGTGTAAAATACACAGGGTGTAAAACACAGGGTGTGTAAAATGCAGGGTGTGTAAGGTAGGATGTGTAAAATGTAGGGTGTGTAAAATACACAGGGTGTAAAGTACAGGGTATGTAAAATTTAGGGTGTGTAAAGTACAGGGTGTATAAAATACAGGGGGTGTAAAATTTAGGGTGTGTAAAAAGTGGGGCATGTATAATACAGGCTGTGTAAAGTATGGGGTGTGTAAAATGTAGGGTGTGTAAAATGTAGGGTGTGTAAAATGTAGGGTTTGTATAGTACAGGGTATGTAAAATACCGAGGGTGTAAAATACAGGGGGTGTAAAATGTAGGGTGTGTAAAATATAGGGTGTGTAAAGTACAGGGTGTGTAAAACTGTGTGTAAAATACAGAGGGTGTAAAATAGAGAAAGTGTAAAATATAGGGTGTGTAAAATGTAGGGTGTGTTAAATAGAGGATGTGTAAAATACAGAGGGTGTAAAACACTGTGTGTAAAATGTAGGGTGTATAAAATATAGGGTGTGTAAAATACACGGTGTAAAGTACAGGGTATGTAAAATACAGGGGGTGTAAAATGTAGGGTGTGTAAAATGTAGGGTGTGTAAAGTGTAGGGTGTGTGAAGTGTAGGGTGTGTAAAGTACAGGGTGTATAAAATACAGAGGGTGTAAAATGCAGGGTGTGTGAAATGTGGGGTGTGTAAAATACACAATGTAAAGTACAGGGTGTATAAAATACAGGGGGTGTAAAATACAGGAGGTATAAAGTGTAGGGGGTGTAAAATATAGGGGGTGTAAATTGTAGGGTGTGTAAAACGTAGGGTGTGTAAAGTACAGGGTATGTAAAATTTAGGGTGTGTACAGTACAGGGTGTGTAAAGCACAGGGTGTGCATAATGTAAGAGCAGACGTGCATCAAGGCACAGGAAGAGCTGGCAAGTTTGGGATTTGGGGAATTATCCTGCTTCATTTGGGAGAGAGAGCCACAGAATCAAAGGGTGAGCCCAGCCCATCCTCCTGCAGCACCTCACCTCATCCTGAGCCTTCTCCAAACCCATCCTCTCATCCAAAGGTCCAACTCCATCTGGATCTTGGCAGAGCTGCCTCAAAGGATGCAATTCTCTGACCCAGCTCAGCTCTGCTGCTCTGCTCTTGGCCTTCCCCAAAACTGTGCTGTGAAATTGTACACAAACATTCACATATGAACATATGTACAGGTCATTGTATGTATATTTATATAAATATATATAATTTATTTATGCAGGTTGAGATGGCAAATACACATTGAACCAAACCCAGTATATTTTAAAAGAGAACAGAAGCTTTTAGCAAATGAAGGTTAAAGAGATCAGGTTGTCAATGAAATAGAAAAACTCCAGTTAAAAGGCAAATAAAACAGCGCTGAGTACAACATTTGTGATCTGGTCTCCAATACATCATTAGAAAATATAAAAAATTATTTAAAATATTAACAATATTTTTAAATATTTAAAGTATTTAAAATAATAAATTTTAAAATAATTTAAATATTTTAAAATATTTTAAAGTATTGAAAAATATTTTTTAAAATATTTAATTATAAGGAGGAATCAGAACAACTTGTGGTGCTGACACAGAAGGAAATGGAATCAGCAAACCCCACAAGGCACAGCTCTCCTCAGAGCAGAAACACATCATGGTGAGAGGTTGTTTGACCATTCCATTTGTTGACAAGATTATCAAGATCCAGATCACCAGGCTGAGCAAGGAGATGAAATTTTACAAGAAAAATGAACAGTAACATTGAAAAAAAAGAGGTGAAGGGTTTTATTTGAACTGAGAAATTGCATTTATTATTTAAACACTATGACCATCAATTGTCTGGACATCAGAAGTAGCCTGGAAAGATGAGATTTGAAAAGAATTTAAACATGAAGCTGGAGGGATCAGCACAAGGGCAACAAAAACCAGCCCAGAATGCTGTACATTGGAAGAGCAGGTTTGGATGGGTGTTGTCATAGAACACAAAATAATTTGACTCCAATAATTCTCTGAAGGCAGAAGAATGAAGATTTTATTTTCAGTTTACTTAATTTATTTCATTGCATGCTGTGCTAAAAGTGGACCCCACTGGTCCATAGGATTGACACTTTTCTCCATTGGTTCAGTAACAGAAATAGGAAACAAAAGACCTGGGAGAGGTTTTGTTATGGGAAAAGTACAGAGTTTACCTAAAAATGTTTTGGGAGAAGAGCAGCAATTTACAAAAGCTGTTTTGGGAAGAGAGAGAACTGCTGAAAGGTTTCCTTTGGGAAGCCAGCACAGCTAAAATTCCCTCAGGCTCAGAAAATCCTGTCCACAGATGGGATATTGGGAAAAATCCTTCCCTGGGAGGGTGGGGAGGGTTTGGAATTCCCAGAGCAGCTGTGGCTGCCCCTGGATCCCTGGCAGTGCCCAAGGCCAGGTTGGACATTGGGGTTGGAGCCCCCTGGGACAGTGGGAGGTGTCCCTGCCATGGCAGGGGTGGAATGAGATGAATTTTAAGGTCCCTCCCATTCTCCCTGTGCCACAGGACCAGCAGCAACAACAGCCTCAAAATACCCAGACGCTGCATAATTTATAAATTAAATAATATATAATGCCCACAAATGCAGACTCAGAAAATGCCCTTTCATCCTTACTCAGAGTTTTGAGCACACACACACACAGATGCTCACACATGGGGATAGAAATGCATTTTTTCTGATGGCAGCAGTTTTTTCTGTCTCCTCTGCTGGCAGGAAAAGCCAAAACAATTCAGTATCAGGTTGGAATAGATCTGTTGTGAGCAGCAATGCATCTGGGGCCGTGATAACATAAACAATCCCAAGCAAAATGTTATTTCTCTAGAGAATCTCCCTATTTAAGCTGCTTCTCCTTATCCTTCAAGGCTACGGCCTACATTCATCTGGAGATAACTTCTCTGACTCTAAAGCCAATTTCTGAACTTCTCTCAAAAGCCAGAGCTCCTCTGAGTTATTAAACCATCAAAGGCCTCTGTCACTCCCAATATCGAGGTTACTCATCAAGTGATTAAAGCAGTTAAAGTTGCAGCTGCAGAAGAAAAAAATGCAGAAAAAATTCAGTTGATTCTGTGGGATCAACAACAACCCCAGGTGGGTTTTACATCTCAGAACTCAGCTCAAATGCTGCTCATTAAAAGGCAGCTGATGGAAAAGGAACTTAAAGTATTGTTCCTAATTCTATGAAAAGAATGTTGGTCGATTCTTCTTTGCACTAAGGAAATTTACCTTTCATTTCACTTAAATGTATTAAAAATCCTCCATTAATTTGATTTACTCAAGTTCCTTTAGGTTTGGAGGCTGAAGGTGCTGCCAGGATGGGGAGTGACAAACCAAGGCCAGCGCTGCCTTTGCTCTGAGCATCCAGCAGCTGCTTTGATCCCGAAAAACCCTGAAACCAGGGAGTACAGAGTCCCTAAACATTCCACACACATTCCATGACTTTTTGAATTAAAACTTTGCCAGGGCACAAGGAGGAGCTGGAGGAACAATCCCCGTGCAGAACCGAGCCTTGAGGTGAATTTAACTCCTGTGTTGGACCCACCTTGAGTGAAACCTCAGCCTGGTGGAACATTTCACCTGCCAAGAGAGGTGATTCCAGCATGGAGCACCCCAACATCACAAAAATACAGAAATTGGACTTCCCTCGAATTTCTGTGGAGCTGCAACTTCAGTATTGGGTTTTTTGGGGGGGTTTTGGGGGGTTTTTTGTTTGTTTTTGGTTTTTTTTCTTTTTTTGTGTGTGTGGCTTTGGTTGGTTGGTTTGGGTTTTTTTTGTTTGGTTTTTTTTGTTGTTGGGGTTTTTTTTGGGTTTTGTTGTTGTTGTTGCTGTTTTGGTGGGTTTTTGTGGGGTTTTTTGGTTGTTTTTCTTTTTTTTTTTTTTTTTTTTTTCAGCTGCTCATTGCCTCGAGTGCATTAAGAGCTCAGATTTACCAAATCTTGCTTCTAGAAGCAATTTCAGAAAAAAATCTCTGATTTTGGGCTCATCTTTTCTTGGGATTTTCTGTCTCCCTTCGTGTTTTTGGAGGGTGACCACTCAGTTATTTGTGACCCCACCAAGCAATGCTAATTTAGTAATGACCACTCCTGTTACATTCTGGATCTGGGCATCCTTAATTAGTTTCCTTATTGCAACCACCAGAATTATTCATGTGCTTCTCTGCGTGCCTGAGCATTTGGCTGCTCAGAAACTTTATTTTTAAAATGCTAACCAACAGCTGGAGTTAATGTTACGTGAAAAAATATTAATTCAACTGATATTTCCAGTAACTCTTCACCTCCTGAATTTCTGCTTTTGGATTGGGATCATCCAGGCTTGGTTTTTTAAGTTCAAGCTACTCCAACAAAAAGACAAAAAAATGTGGATTACTCAACAATTACATGTAAATGTATGAGTGTGTATATATTTATATATATAAATATATATATATTTGCAAGCTGTTTTTAATAGGCAGTGGAAAGTTGGAATTTGCTGCAGAAACCTTTGCTGTAGAAATCTTTTTCCCAGAGGAGAGATGTGTTAAAATTCATTCAAGAAATCTTGCTGACAACTTCAGAGAATTCTATCGCTGCTTTCTATTTTGGGCTGGTTTGCCAAGGATTTATCGGGTTTGTGAAAAGCTAAAGGCTGGTGTTGTGCATTGTGTGCTGATACAACGAGCTCAGCCTTTCCTGGTGCCACTCAGACTTGTGCAGAATGGCACAGAATATTTCAGCTTCAGGATGGGATCCTGCTTAGCAGGCAGCTCCTGAATTTGGTTCAGAGAATGAAAATCAGTTATGTCCCTGAATGAAAATGAGGTGTTGGGGCACACCAAAGTAAATTTGTAATTAATGTTATTGTAATATGTCATGGCAAAAAAAATGCCTGTTTGGAAATAAACAGCATCACTTGTGCTGCTGGATTAAAAAAGTGATCTCAGAAAACAGGAAAGAAATAGAATAATAAAATCTTAGAATGGTTTGGGTTAGAAGGGACCTTAAACCCCTCCTATTCCAAGGGACACCTTCCACTGTCCCAGGTGGATCCAAACCCTGTCCAACCTGGTCTTGGACACTTCCAGGCATCCAGGGGCAGCCACAGGGAAGAATTCTTCCCTGGGAAATTCCATTTTTCATGGGACAGGCTGGAGGTCCAGCACACCCAGGCTACACCTGCAGGAGGCTGACTGCACCAAGGGTGACCTCCCTGTGTGAGGGAAAATAATCCAAGTCACTGCAGCTTCTTCAGCAAATCCCTCCCAGAGAAACAAATAACCCCAAACAACATAAAACCAACTCTTCCTCCCCAAACCCCAAAATAAAGCAGCCACAGGGCTAAAATCTTGTTATCTTTTATAACTCACAATAATTATGTTTATGATTGGCTTGTTTTAATCTTTTACAGACACACTAGGAGAACATTTTCTTTTCAAACTGAACAAAACGAGGAGTTTTGGATTAGTTGTATTTATGAGAGGAATGATGTGATGTGATGTGCCAGCAGGAGACAGGATATGCCAGCCCAGGAGATCTTTTCCCTCTTCTATTTCCCTCTCAGTGTTCCTGTGTTCCTACTTAGGGGCCTGCTATAATAAAAGCAGAGCTCATAATATGAATATATTTTTCCAGATTACTTTAAAAGTGCCAAAAAGATAACCAATGAATAATCATAATAAAATGTATGTAAAGGGGATCACAAATCTCACTGATGCAGAACAGGAAGAATTTATTATCAAAGTGTTGCTAATGACTTTCTGCCTGCCCCTTTGAAAATGGCTCTGAGCTGAGCACCATCCCTTGGAAATCCAATTCCTAAATCCACCAGCAGCATGAAATTCCAGTAGGAAATAAAGCACTTTTATCCTAACACACGTTAATGCTGTTTGTTAGAACATAAACTGCCGGAAACACAAACAAGGAGTGACCTCAGTGTGGGGGGTTAGAGAGTTCTGGGGTTAAAAGCCAAAGCTCAGCTCACAGGCAGCTCAGGTTAGGAAAAACCAGATCCAGATGAAATTCCTAATGCAATCCAAGTGCTGCAGGGCAGAGCATCCCCTCCCTGCACAGGGAATTGCTGCAGGGCTGACAGCAGTGACCCTGCTGAGCACAGCCCGTGCAGAGCAGGTGCTGCAGGCCTGGCACAGGGCTGTGCCACCCACCAGCTGCTGATCAGGATCATTTTTCCTGGGAGCTCTCTCCAAAGCTTTCTCCAAGTGCCTCTGCTCCCATTTCCCTCTGAGTGCTCCTCTCCAGCACACTCAAGTGATCTGCTCTGCCTGGAGAGGGAGAGGAAGCTGCTGAATTCCTAAATATTGCCATGAAACACGCTGGCTGGTGACAGGACTCTGGAAATAACTGCAAGTCTCCTTGTTCCATGTTCCCATAGCTCTGCTGAATTCCTCTGCTCGCTGCAGCTGGAAATGTTTCTTGTGCTACCCTGCACTGCCAGGGCAGGTTTGGCTGCCTCATGTCAAGGGTTACTCATTCATTTTTCCTCTTCTCTGTTTTTAAAGGAAAAGAATCAATACCCTTAGAGAGCCACAAGAGGAAACAACAGAGGTTTGTGAGTGAGCAAAAAACGGGGAGCTCAGAACTCCAGAGAATCCCGGAATGGTTTGGAGTGGAAGAGATCTAAAAAATCCACCAAGATTTTTGCCACCCCTGCCACGGTCAGGGACACCTTCCACTATCCCAGGTTGTTCCAAGCCCTGTCCAAGCTGGCCTTGGACATTCCCAGGGATCCAGGGGCAGCCACAGCTGCTCTGGGCAACCTCACCACCCTCACATGGAGGAATTTCTTCCCAATATCCCAGGCAGACCTGCCCTGTGTCACATGGAAGGAATGCCCCTTGTCCTTCCCATGCTGGGGATCCCAGAATCAAATGGTGCCTTTTTGGGGGAAAAATAAATCCAAATATCCTTAATTACAAATCAGAGTAATTACCTCTGGAAAAAGAGAAGATTAATTAACCACAGCTCCTGTAGCTCCTGGGGAATGGGAGGATGTCAAGCCCAGCCCAGTTCCTGAGCCAAGGAGTGAAGGATCAGCCACCTGGAACGGCCCCACCAGGAAGGCTTCCATGGGAAACCTCACGTCTCTCTCAGCTGCAGCTCCCCCAAAGGATGAAAAGGCAAATGAAAGTGACCTCTGCTGAACACAAACTTCTTCAGTAACCACAGAATCCCCCTCTCCGTAGGTCACTTTTAATTGTAATTCCATATTTTTTAATAATAGTGTTAAGTGCCTGACAGAGAAAAAATGGCAGCTTCACCATCTAGGATGATTGGATTGCTGGAATGACACAAAGAGGAAAAGAAGGGATGAAATATCAAGAATTGGCTGATTTGGGATCAATGCTCCAAAATCAATATGGATCCATAAATTCTATCTTAATATCTCCATGGCTGCATGATTTATCTCCATTATCAATGTGTTGACTTATAAGAAAGCAGATTAAAGCTGCCTGTATTCCTAAACAAACATTTGCATCTCATCCCTGGAATTCTTCCCCCTTTCCTTTTGAGCTCCAAGATCCTGGACTGAGTAAAACACCATTGTGAACTGATGGATAAAGAAGCAAAATCTGCAGCAGGACCTGCCCAGAGCAGCTGTGGCTGCCCCTGGATCCCTGGCAGTGCCCAAAGCCAGGTTGGACACTGGGGCTTGGAGCAACCTGGGACAGTGGGAGGTGTCCCTGCCCTTGGAAGGAACTGGATGATTTTTAAGGTCCCTTCCAACCCAAACCATTCTGGGATTTCAAGTTCATGAGCTGAGAAAGAGCCCAGACGTTCCCATCCCAGTTTGATGATAAAAGACCAATTTTTGTGTTTTCCACTTTGCTCTTTCTTCCATCTCCAGGAATCCAGTGGTGAGGATGGAGAACAAGCACTGCTGCAGTGACTGATGGCCTCTCCTACCCAATCTTCTGGATTTGGTATCCCTGCTCTGGAGCCTGGGAAGGGTTTAGTCCATTATTAAACACAATTCCAGCTCTGTCTCATCAGGCTTAACACAGCCAATGCTGTCTTTGAAAGTCAGGGCCCAGGACAAGCACCTGAATGTCTCACTGACATCTAAATCCACCTCACACATCCAAATAAGCCAGAGGAGTTCTCAAAATGCTGGGAATCTCCAACCCCACAGCCTCAGTGGGAGCAGGTGATAGCCAGCACCTCTAGAAACAGAGAACTCTGATTAGTACCCGGGTAGTTGTGAAATTCCTGGTACCCACACTTGAGTATCTTCTTCAGGGAACTCTGTATTTCATCCCTTGAAATGTTTTCATTTCCTGGAATAGCTGTGTTTATTACTTTAATAAACTGAATTAGGAAATATGGTTATTGGCTTCCTAACTAGGCTGAATTAAGTTTCATTAAAAAATAAAATCCAGGATTCTAGTTTATACGTGGTATAAATGCACTTAAAATGTTAGAACAACCTTACTCCTTTTCCTTTTTAATATGGAGATTAAAAAAAAATCCTTCCTGCATTAAACCCAGAGCTATTCTCAACATTTCAAACGGACTAAAATATCATAAATAACAATTTTAATTAAAACACCTAGTATATAATATTTCTGGACTTATTATGTGTATTTTTTTTTTCCTGCTTGCTGTAGACCACAGAGTAAGATCTGTTAAATATCCTTATTAAACCAGCAGGGTGATGCTCCAAAGGTGCCACCTGCTCTGGTGGTGGTGGCCACAATTTCTTCTCTGGAGTGAGGGCAGGGACAGGGATGTGGCTGCAATGTCCCAGCAAAGGGAAAACCAGGCAGGACCAGGACCAGGATGGAGGCAGAGCCACACCTGAGCAGGGATAACCCCTCCTGACACATCCAAACCCTCCAGCCCTCCCTGGGATCATCCCCCCGAGCTGGAGAGCAGCAAAGCTGGTGGAGCAAAGCTTCTTTTGAAGGAAATCTCAAATTAAGAGAGGGTTTCTCCATTTCTCCATTACCTGCAGCCCTCCTATGGGGCTTTACTCCCACTGAACTTGGAAAGGCAAAGTTCCTGCTCTTGAATTTTGGGGTCGATATTTCTGAGTGTGCTGGTTTGAAAGCAAAACCAGTGAAAGACTCCAAGTCAGAAACACAATTTAATAAGAGGAAAAGAAATAAAAGAAAGTGAAATAAAAGTAATAGTACAAAAAAAACCCTGACAGAGTCAGAATCCAACCTGACACCCTGTTAGGGTGGTAGTGGCAGTCTAGATGAGATGGTCTTGTCCAAGCAGTGATCCTGTAGAAAGGTCTGGCAGCTCTTGTCTCCTCTGGGAGTCCAGTGGATAAAAAGCTGCCTGGGCTGTCTCAAACCCTGGATTTATCCAGGTGGGAATGCTTGGCTCCTCCCCCTGGGCGGAGCATCTCCCAATGGGCTGATCTCATTCTATGAGTGCTGCAGTGGGTCCTTGATGGCCCATTAAACAGAGATAACTCTGAGGGAGTTATCTATGAGTCATGGGCAAGGCATTGTTGGGCTCGTTAACAGAAGATAAGGAAAACACTGCCCCACCTTGGCTCCAACGGCTCATGGGGATAGAATACAAACCTTGGGCACAATTTTACATTGTAACCTAGGACACTGAGCCTGAGAGAATTTCAGCTTGGTAGCTCCTTTCCCAAGGGAAAACTTTCAACAGTTTCTTTTCCCAAAACATCTTTTTCCTTTTCCCAAAACATTTCTAAGCAGACAGTGTTTTTTTTCTCATAACAATCTTCCTCAGCTGTTTTTTCCTATTACTTAACCAATGGAAAGAGGTGTCAGTTCTACTGACCAGTGAATCCCTTTTTTAGCGAAGCATGCTATAAAAGAAACAAAAAGATTGTAAATAAAGCCTTCTGATGTTCTCTTTGTAAAAATTGGAGTCAAACTATCTTTATTTCGTGTCCCACTGCGACATTGAAGAGCTCTCAGCTTCTCCCCTCCCTCACAGGCCAATTCCAGCTGCATTTATTAATGAAGAATCACTGGTGCACCAGCTAAATCCTTTAGCTACACTTCTGTCCCAGCAAACTGGTGTTTAATTGTCTGAATGAAAAAAATAATGTGGGTAGACACTGTCCCAAAGACAAAACCCCATCAATTCCCATCACAGAAAGAGTTAAAATTCTATTTATTTCCACACAGGAAACTGCATTTCCATACAGTTCAGTGTATTTTAAAAAGCCACAGAACTGCTTTGGACTGTGGGGGGGTTATTGGGGACTAATTTCCACCCATGAGGTTTTCAAGTGACAGATTGTGTCCCACAAAATCATGGAGCTGAGCTGAAAAGCTTTGGTTACCTCTAAATACCACAGCAGATTCACAAATGTTCCACTCGTGTCACGAAAATTACTGTCTGTGTGTCACAGGGAGCTCCTGCAAACTCCTTTTCCACATTCATAATTAAATCACTGCTCTTTCCACTCGCCTCATTTGAATATCACAGGGCTGTAATACAAGAGAAGAGAGGAAAGCATTAAAAACACTTGGTGTGACAGAAGTTAACAAAAGAAGAAATCCTGGAAAAGCTTTGAGGGCTTTAATCAGCCACTAAATGGCCAAAACCAGATGAAGTGCTCAGCACTGGGAAGTCAAGCTCGTGCCAAAGCCCTGTCTGCAAATGTTGAAGGCTTAATGACACGAGCGTTTAATTCTTTGTTTAATTCTTTGTCTGCTGGCAGCCTTTTCTCTTCTCAGCTCTGTCGAAGGGGACACACAATGCAGCTTTAGCTAAGCCACCTTCCTGTGAGCCAGGAGAGCCAGCCTGCTGAACTCAGTTCTGCCAGGATGCACTTTCACACAGCAGGGTAGAGGAAAATTGTTGGTGCTTCTGTTTTATGACAAATCTCACCACCTTCCTGCACCCCAACCCAGCCCAAAGCACGTTCGTTCCTCTAGTGGTTTATCAGTAGTTTAAAAAAGGTAATTTATATATCCAAAGTGAATGATCTGTCAGAGAGTGTGGGTTCAGAAATCAGTGTCTAAAAATGCAGATTTTCTTGAGTGTTTGAGCATCTCCAAGGAGCAGGGAACAGCTCAATCCACATCCCCAGGTGATGTGTGGCACAGACAGAATGCAGTAAATCCAATGGAAATGAGAAAACACTTGAGAACAAAATGGTTTTTTGAGGGATGCTTCACATGTGGGGTTGTTTCCTTCTCCTGGAGGAGGGCAGGACAAAATCCCTGCTCCTGGACTGGGGACAGGCATTCCTGCCTCTTCCCTCTGCTCATTCCTGGGAAAGCATTGACTGAAGTGATCAATAACGCTGAGAGGAGCAGCAGTGAACACTCAAACTCCAGTCTCAGCTGTTGGCTCCACATCTGCTTCTCATGGAAAAGCAGCAAGAGAACAGAGCAGGCACCACCAGGCAAGAATGGAAGAGTCAATTATGAATCAAACCAGAAATAAACCAGGATGGCACTCTGGCCTCAAACCACCATTAATCTTCATGAAGGCAGTGATTCAGTGGAACACTGGCCACTGTGGTTCTGTCTTAGAAACAACTCAAGCTCTGTTAGAGACAACTCAGCTGCTCTCTCCCCACACACTCACTGCAGAAAGTGCACCCTCATCTAATCTGCTGGAAAATCCTGCTAAAACCAACAGGAATTTGGCGTAAGGAAATATTACAGCAGCTCACATAATTGTGTTTAGATGGGATATTAGGAAGGAATTCTAATTCCCTGTGAGGGTGGGCAGGCCCTGGCACGGTGTCATCGTAGGACACTGAATAGGGATGATGGACTCCAGTAAATTCTCAGAAGGCAAAGAGAATAGAAGGCTTTATTTACAATTGTTCCTGATCTTTTATAAGGTACTTCAATACAAAATATATGATTGGTGCATAGGAATGACACCTCTCTAATTCCATTGGTTTAATTACAGAAATAGAGAACAGCACATGGAGACAGGTTGTTATGAGAAAAGGAACATTGTTTGCTTAGAGTGTTTTGAGAAAAGATAGATATTTACACAAGGCTGTTATGAAAAAAGAAAACTGTTGAGAAGTTTCTCTTGGGAATGAGCTAGCAATTGTTAGCACGCTAAAAAATTCTCTCAGACTCAGAAATATCAGGCCCTGGCACAGGGTGCCCAGAGCAGCTGGGGCTACCCCTGGATCCCTGGCAGTGGCCAAGGCCAGGTTGGACTTTGGAGCTTGGAGCAGCCTGGGACAGTGGGAGGTGTCCCTGCCATGGATGGGGTGGCACTGGATGGGATTTAAAGTCTCTTCCAATCCCAAACCGTTCTGGGATTCTGCCCAGAACTGGGGTAAATGGTCAGTTATAATAATCACTCTGAGTACAGCTGGTTATCAGCTCCACACAAACAAGAGCAATTAAATGGGCCAAGATGCAGCTCACAGAAGCAAAGTCAAGATCCCAGGCATTAGAAAGCAAAC
The DNA here is from genome assembly GCA_910950805.1 of Acrocephalus scirpaceus scirpaceus. NCBI lineage: Eukaryota > Metazoa > Chordata > Aves > Passeriformes > Sylviidae > Acrocephalus > Acrocephalus scirpaceus. Next base: position 19,158,451 of record OU383782.1, read on the forward strand.
TGAGAAAGAATTGCCGGGTTTTAGATTTTCCATGGCTTGGAGGAGCAGAACTCCTGATGATCTGATGCGTTTCACAAAACTCGCTGTGAGCAGCACGGCACAGAGAGTCGGGCAAACGTTGTAACGAGGAGATGTAGGATGTAAAAATAATTAGTCAGGGTTTATGGAGCCTACCAGCGAAACACAGGGAGCTGTGAAGTTATCAGAGGCTCTGTGCAGGGTGTGATAACAGGAAAATGTGGCGTGGCAGATTCAGAGAGACAAGCGCAGGCCCTCGCAGCACAACTAATAGAACTTCATTGCAGTTACTCTTGGGGTTAGTCACTGTAAGCACAGCAAAACGTGGATAAAACAGCCTGTTTGCACTGTATCAGCACCTGCTTTATTGATCCCAGAAACTGCTCCTCCAGTCCTGCTCTTAACACATTTTGAAACAAAGAATCCTTGAAAAACATCGACGGCACTCAGGCACCCTTCAAACAAGTGGGCTCTGAACACCAAGCCCACAGAAGCAGCTTTGAAAGTGCCCACCTTCATCCTTCCCTTCCCTCATCATTAAAAATGTTCTTCCACATTGCCAGCCATTTTTCATCAGCCAAGATCAGAGAATTCTGCGTGCTGGGGAGGACTTTTGGAGTCACCTAAAACACAAGCACCTCCTGTGTTGTCTCACCTACAGCTAATGCAGTCACCAAGCACCTGCAGGAAGCTTTGGAGCAAGCAGCCATCCCAGGGGAAGGTGCAGACTAATTAAAAGCAGTGCTACAAAGAGATGCTGCTGCTCTAACATGTGTTAATGTGAGCTGCTGCACGGGAGAGAAATAAAAGAAATGTCAAAGGAAGCGAGGAATGGTGGAGGAGCCCGAAGTGAGGGAGGGACAAACAAGTCTGGGGAAGCAGGGCACAGACTGGAAAACAGAGCTCTGGAAATGTAAATATGGGAGAAGGAAGGTGCAGATGAGCCTCTGCCATGGGGCCAATGATCAGTGCTCTTGGAGACAGGTGCTCAGATCAGAATGGGTGACACTGCCAAATGTGACATTTGAGTCATGCATCATCATAATTTAGGACATGGACTCACCTGGGTGCATCCACAGTCCAAATAACCATTTCTCCAAGATCCTCGTAGCTGTGCTGGAATAGGAAAGAGGAGACAGATTTCCAGCTCCTTCTGCAATCCCCAAATCCCTCCCCAGGGCTGCTGGTCAGCTCCGTGCCCACCAAGGTCACAGAGGTGCCTGGAATGAACCATGGATCCCTGGTCAGCTGGGGAGAAAGGGTTTGTCTGCTTGTGTCTGTCCCCTCTGGCTCTGGGATCACCAGGGCAGGGGGCAGAGGCTGGCCTGAAGGCTTGACCTCATTCCCAGCTCCTATCCATGGCCTGACTTCATTCCCAGTTCCCATCCATGGCCTGACTTCATTCCCATCTATTCCCAGTTCCCATCCATGGCCTGACTTCATTTCACCCATTCCCAGTTCCCATTCATGGCCTGACTTCAGTCCCAGCCATTCCCAGCTCCCATACACGGCCTCACTTCATTCCCAGTTCCCATCCACAGCCTGACTTCATTCCCAGCAATTCCCAGTTCCCATCCATGATGACAGGTAACAGAGCTGGATCTTTGCTGACCCAAAGTCACCGGGGTTCCATCAGTGTTCTGCAAAGGCTGAAGGCTGAGGAGAACCCAGCCCTTCTCATAAAGGAACAAAGGATTGGGAGCTCAATTTTTTTTCCTTGTGTTCAGCCTCCTGGAAAAACGGGAAAAATTCAAATCCCAAGTGCTCAGAATGGGCAACAAGAAGTGCCTGTGAAAGCTCTGTGAGAAACCCTTCCCCATCTGGTCGGGCTTCAGCTAATTAACTGACACGGTTGCAAATGAGCAGCAGCTAATTGGAGCTCTCTGTTCTGCCTTTCCCTGGCAGGATGGAAAGGATTCCAGATGACCAATGGTTCAACGTTTTCCAACTCATCTCCATCCTGTGCCGGGCCAGCCTCCCAACAACCTCACCTTGGACTGCGAATCCAAAGAGCGTCACTGGAACTGGGAAGTTGTTCTGGGGAAGCAGCAGGCAGATGTGTGCAGGCTCCAGCTCCAAGGATATTTTGGAGGATGAGCCACCTGCAGGCAGTCAGAGGCCAGCTGAGTCCCAGCCAGGACTGCTCCCTGCAGCCAAAGGAACCCTCCATGCCAGCCCACGGAACCTGGAGGCACACAGGCCATGCTTGGTGCACTTTGCAGGAGAATTGCAAGGTGGAAGAGCTGGTTCTGTGGGTCTGCAGCAGCTGAAGGATGCCAGATCTCCAAATCTGAGGTCCTAAAAAGGAAAAAAAAAAAAAATCACCAGGTTTTCCTGCTCCAGCCTCTGCTAACATTCCTTCCCTGAGCTGCCAGCCTCTTTTCCAGTGATGTTATTTGACATTATTCACCCCCAAACACCAGGAACAGCTTTATACCAGCAAGAAATCCCTTAAATATCACAGAATTACAGAATGTTTTGGGTTGGAAGGGACCTTAAAGATCTCTTAATTCCAACCCCCTGCCAGGGACAGAAACGCCTTCCACTCTTCCAGGTCCAATCTTGAACACTTCTCCCATTTTACAGAACCAGTGGAGCAGGTTCTATACTGGTTAAACTGGGACAAGTGATGTCCCTGTCTTGTGGTCATTGCCCACAGATGGTTTAAACACCTCAAGCACAAACAAACAGAAATCCCCTCCTCAAACACCCAGGTGAGCAAAATTATTTGCAAAAATACTCAGAGTAACTCGAGCACCACAATGCTCCAAAGATCAGGCCAGATGTTGTGGTTAGGCTGGACTGGGAATAATATTCCCCAGGATTTCCCTGAAAACCAGGGATGAACACCACGTCCATGTTATAGGCAGAGATGTTCTTTAAAACAAGAGCACACCCAGTGGTGGATGCCAGCCCCAGTTGTTTCCATGTGTTTTGCTCTTAACTGCAGTATGGTAAAACAGGGTTAAACCCACTGAGATTTTTTAGTTGGGCTGCAATGAACCCAAAATCTGTGAGGAGACTCATTTCTAATGAAGGTTTTCCCCATTTCTCCACAATATGGAATTTTAAAAATTCTCCTGGCCTTTCCAGTTGTCTGCTCTTTAGTTTTCAGATTTCCAGTCTCAAACCATGGCGGGTTCAAGGAGTTGGGGATGTTTTTTTCTCTTTTCATCTTAAACTCTTAAATTCTAGCAAAATTACGTTAAAATCTGGATTAACTGAGATGAGTTCTGTGTTTCTGAGTTTGGTGTCTGTGTTTATCAAGTTTGGAAATAAGAAAGCATAAATAAAACATCTCCATGGGATAGAAATTCGCTTCTCTGCCTCGGATACAAGAAATGCAGCTGTGGAATACAAATCATCCTCTAGCCAGAAACATCATTTAATATTTATTACTGCACACTTGGCTCTGTGGATTCAGGGAGGGTGTCCCCCACTTGTTACCTGTGACATTTTGGGGTCCTGACCTCACAATGTGCCACAGTGCTGGAGCAAAATTTATTTTACCCCATTTAAAACTACGCCAGTTTGGATGTTCCCACTCTCAGACTTTTAGGAACACCAACAAAAGTTGAGGGTTTTTTTAATTGTTTTTTTTAATTTGGAAAACCAGCTGAAGGATATTCTTTCACTGTGAAAATGGGAGAAGGATCCAACTGGAAGAAATCTCATCAGTGAGGGCAGAGTGGTGCTGGAATTGCCTCTGCAGAGGCTCCGTGGTTTGGAGGTTTTGGCTTCCCAAAGCTCTGCAGTCATCAAGAGCTTCCCAAGAGCTTCCAGGAAAAGCAAATTATTCATTTTGATCAAAAAAGTAAACTCAAGTTTAGAGGAAAACATGAATATATAAGAAACCTATCCCAGTGTGAGGTAGGAGATCACAGGCAGTGGTTTTGGTCACCTCTGTCCTTATTTTGCACCTCAAAAACGACAGCTCAGAAGAGGTAACAACAAATTTCCTGGCAGAACTGCCCTGGAGTCCCAGTGCTCCCAATCTCTGGGTGGGAATGATGGTGTTCAGCTGAAGGTTGGGCTTAATGATCTTGGAGAGCTTTTCCAACCTTAATTATTCGGTGATTTTAATGCATTTTGAGTCCTGGTAATAAAATTACCACCATTAAGGGCCTGCTCCATCTCCCCAGTGGGTACAACTCAGGGTTGTCTAAGGAAAAAACACCGTGGATTTCAACAGCTTTTCAAAAAAGTCTTTTAAAAACAGGGAGAGCTCTTGGGCAGGGAAGATTTTTTGACAATCAGGACCCTTTGAACAGGAGGCAGAACTAGTTTTTAGCTGTGTCTTTACACTCCCTTTCAGCTGGCATCACTCTTCCTTCCAGCACGAGAAATGGGTGCCAAAAGGAGGATGATTTTTGTAAAAAAAATAAAAATAGCATTGAAAGAAGTGCATTTCTACGATAAAAGGGTAAAAAAAATAGGTCTAATTCTGAATTTCTACCTCTGCACCCCGAGATGCTTCTTTTCTGAAAGTCAACAACTGATTTATTTGCCACACTGTTGTTTACAGACTGAGGCAACAGAAGCAATGCTTCACCTGCTTCCCAGAACAAAAAGAATCCAAAAAAGTAACTTTTCCCTCATTATTATGTACTGAAAAAGCAGAAATCAGCCAATTATCCAATGGGAAATATCAACACCTTCCACCAAACAGGGGCAGCCCAACAGGTGACAGAAACCCTGAGCACTGTGGCACTGCTCACTGCAGCCCACACCCCATCTCTGCCCAGCATCCCATGTCACAAATCTCCCTGGATTTTTTATTCAAAAAACTGAAATATTGTAATGAAAAATATTGAATATTGTAATGAAAGGCAGGAAAAGGCTGAAAATACTGGCATTTAGAGCAGTGACACACGGTGTCTTATTTATAAAATAACATTTTAAATGGATTTCTGGTTAATACTGGCATATCCCCCTCTCAGAAGCTGTTTGTGCACTCCAAGTCTGTCAGAAGCAGCAGCAAAGAATGGAAGGTTTGAGATCTGCAACCAGGACTGCAACAAATCATCCTAAAGCTGCTGAAATCCAGGTGAATTCAGGGCAGCAGCACTGACCCCGAGGCTGCAGAGGGTCCTGCTGGCACCCATTGATCAGCTGCCAGAACAGCCTGCCCAGAGCTGTAAATACACCTAAAATACACACAGCACTGCCAGGGCAGAGCTGGGGGCTGTAAAACATTGGGTGATGAACAGCACAAAATTTAGGAAGTGAAGAGAGGAGGTGAGGACACCCCAGTGACCCTGAACACCACAGGACATTGACAGCCAGCACTGACACAGGAGGGTGTATTTGGGTTTTTTGGGATTTTTTTGTTGTTGTTGTTTTTTGTTGTTGTTGTTGTTTGGTTGGTTGGTTTTTGTTTTGTTTGTTTTGGTTTTTTGGTGGTTTTGGGTTTTTGGTGGGTTTTTTGGTGGTTTTTTGTTGTTGTTGTTGTTGTTGTTTGGGGGATTTTTTTGGTTTTGGTTGCTTGGTTGTTTTTTGGTTTTTTGGATTCTTTTTTTCGTTGGGTTTTGGGGGTGGGAGGTGTTTTTTTTGTTTTTTGGGTTTTTTTTTTGTTTTTTCTGTCACTGTTACAAACTTCCAGGCGTTTTCCATTCCCAGAAGTGGAACCACCTTTCTGCTCCCTGCACCAAAAGCCACCTCCTGTTTCCTGCTCACCTCTGGCTCTTGCTTATCAAGGTTAAACACATGGGAATTATTCTTTTTTTTTACTGCTTTAATTGTGAATTATTTCATGGAAGCTCTTGGAGCACCCATTCTGTGGCTGCTGAGGTGAATCCCAGAATGGTTTGGGGTTGGAAGGGACCTTAAATCCCATCCAGTGCCACCCCTGCCATGGCAGGGACACCTCCCACCATCCCAGGCTGCTCCAAGCCCCATCCAACCCAACCTTGGACACTCCCAGGGATGTGCTTTAAATTATTTTCTTGTAGAATTAAAAGCTTCTATGCTTTTCTCTGCACCATCACTTTTGTTGTCCTCACCCAGCTGTTTTTTCCCCTTTTTTATGCTCAAATTCAGCCCAAAAAAAAAAGAATTCTGGGACAAGGCCACGCTCCTCTCCAAAGCCCCATTTCATGTGAAATGTTCCCTCACAGGTGCTGCTCCCAAGCAGATCAGGATCACTGGAAAATGCTCAAATCCTTTAGGAGCTCTCACATTCCCACTGTTACAGAATTAACTCTCCTTGCCACCTGTGTTTGTCTCATTCCAGCAACAACAGCTCCCGTGCCAGAGCTCTCACTTTTGGGAGAGCAAAGAGCGCAGTGGCTGAGAACAGCCCCAGACTGCTCAGCTTTGTGAGATTTATTAGGAATTGCCTCAGAAATTACCACAGCAGTGGATATTCTAGGAAAAAAAAAAAAAAACAAACAAAAAAACCCAAACAAAAACAAAAAAAACCACAAAAAACCAAAACAAACAAAAAAACCACCACCACACCAAAAAAAAAAAACCCCAAAAAAACCAAAACAAAAAAAAAAAAACCAAAAAAAAACCCAAAACAAAACCACAAAACAAAACAAAACGAACAAACAAAAACACACAAAAAACCAAAAAAAACCCAAAAAACACCACCAAAACAAAACAAAAAACCAAAAAAAAAACCCCAAAACCCAAAAAAAAAAAAACAAAAAAAAAAAACCCCACCAAAACAAAACACAAAAACCCAAAAAAACCAAAAACAACCCTAAAAAAACCCACAAAAAAAACCCCCAAAAAAACCCACCGAAACAAAACAACAAAAAAACCCAAAACCCATAAAAAACCCCAAAAAAACAACAAAAAACCCCACCAAAACAAAACACAAAAAGCAAAAAAACCCAAAAAACCCCTAAAAAAACCCACAAAAAAACCAACAAAACAAAACAAAAAAAAACCCAAAACAAAACTCATAAAACAAAAACAAAAAAACCCCACCACCAAACAAAACAAACAAAAAAAAAAAAACAAACCAAAAACAAACAAAAAAACCCCCCAAACCCTGGATATTGCTGGCTTGCTCCTTTCCAGCAAAGAAAGGGAATTTATTCCAAATTGTCCCCACCTCGTGCACATCCAGGGCTCTCCATGAGCAGTTTGGTTTTTGTTGCAGTTGCTTGGAGAACAAAAAAATCCTTTGGGGAGTTGTGGTCGTTGCCCACAGGTTGTTTAAAGAGCTAAAATACAAACAGGCAAACAGAAATCCCCTCCCTTGGCATGCAGGTGAGCAAAACTATTTGAAAAAATAATTTCAGTCACTCATGCTCCAAAGATCAGGTCAGGTGTGATCTGCAGAGGGAACAAACCCTTATCTCACTCACCCTCAAAAAAATCTCACTTGGTTTTAATTAAGCAGAGCGTGGAAATCTGGGAAGCACTGGGGAAAAAAAAAGATTGGGAAAAGGTAAAATAAGTGATCACATTCCCTGTTTTCCACCAAACCAAAGCTCAGGGATCCAGCTGGGCAAGAGAACAGAATCAGCTCCAAATGTTGAATTTGCCCCAGATTTCTCTCAAAAAAAATCTCTGCTTTGTGCTCCAATATTTGCTTTTTATGCTTCTCCTTTGGCAGAGGTGCCCCAGTAGTTGTGGCACAGCTGGGGAGATTTTCTGGAAGGAGAATTGAAGCCCCCAGGTATGGAAGTTGCTCAGAGTCTCCCATTATTGCTGCCCTTCAGGAAAAACATCTGTGAGAGCTCACTTCCAGCCTTGCTGTTATATTGAGGAACAGAACTGTTGCTGAGCTGGGCTTCTCAAAAGCCAATTTTTCTGTTGTGTAGGAAAAAAAATAATCCAGAAAAAGTGAATTTCCACAGGGATGCCTTAAACAGCACAACTTGGAAAAGTTTCCCATCTGCTCCGAGTCCATTAAATGCAGGAATGTGGAATTTTCCAGCCTGTGATGGATTTTGCTGTGATGATTTGGGTGGTGGAGGTTTCAGTTCTGTTCACAGCCACATTTGCAGCCATTGGGGCAGACGGGGATTGTTCAAAAAGCCTCCGTTTGTACACATGGATGGGATAATTTTTATTAATGAATCAGATTGACACATCAACCTCCACTTGTGTGTCACAGACGTGGAGTACACAAACAGCTTCTGAGAGGGGAATATGCCATTATTAAGCAGAAATTAAAATTATTTTAGAAACAGACGCCGTGTGTCACTGCTCTAAATGCCAGTATTTTCAGTATTTTCAGTATTTTCAGTATTTTCAGCCTTTTCCTGTCTTTCATTACAACATTCAACTGATAAATTTGTTCATGAATTAGCCCAGTATAAAAGCTGAAAAAAATTAAGAAAAATGCTCTTTTTGGTTCCAGTTACATAATAGAATACTCTGGAATATATTTTTATTTATGAATGTGTTTTAAGCTCACTCCTACTTAGCACATCTCCACCCTGCTTCTTTGTAGTACTAATTACACAACATGAGCTGTGTGTTGGATAGTTATGTTGAAATTTCAAGCCAATAATTACTTTCAGCACAAAAAAAAGGATATTTTACACCCTCCCTGTTCAAAGAGATGAACTCAGGAATGTAATGGATGTAGTAGATACAACTGAAATATTAAATTTTAGGTGCAACTTGCACCTGGCCATGATTTTTTGCTCATCTCAGCTTTGCTTCATATCATTTTTAAATGACAAATAAAATGCCATATTCTACAAAAAAAAGGAGAAAATCCCAACTCAATCCTGCCTCAGGTTCTGAAGGACAGACAAAGTTTGGGGATGATAATGATAAAAACAACTCCATGAACTTTTGATGGTCAACTCACAAAATCAGTTTCCATCAGAATATAAATCCCTCCAGGTCTTCCTGCTAATCAAACATAAAAATGAAATTATCAGCCTAATTTCCCCCCGTTTATTTTTTTTTTAATATTCTTAAATTTTAGTATTTTCTTTTCCTGAGTTTTGGGAGTTTGAAAGTTCTGCAGTTCTAGTCTAAATAAAAATTCTTTCACTTTCTTTAGCATCGAGTTTAAGTCTTGCTTTGCCTTACAAAAAATCCTAATTGTATTAATTACCCCATGAGTTATTTATTTAGGGTGGTGTTTGCAACAATGTGGGAACTCATGACAGAGTTTTGTTTTGATTTTACTGCTGCACAAAATCCCAGAAATCTGAGACACGCGTGGCAGAATGGATACAAAATATAAAAAACCTTTTAACAGAACATTTTAGCTTTTAAAGCCTCATAAACTTTGTGATGTTCCTCAGTTTAATAAAAATATTCCAATTACAAACAGCATTATTTTAGTGAATATCGCTGTTTGGTGTCACAACCACCACTGGAAGTTGTTTTTCCCTGTTTTTTTTTTCTGGAAAATAGCACTGCACACTCTGCTGTCCATCAGATATGTTGGAGGATGTGCTGGAAAGCTGAGATACCCACATATGGATTCACTAAGCCTTTAAGAAGAAGAAGGTCTCACTGTTATCCACTTATCTCAAATTAGAATCCAATCCCAGCAAAGGGAGAGGGGAGATAGAGGTATTTATAATATCAAAACCAGACCACATGGTAACAAATGACATCGGGGAATAAAGAAGAGAAAAACTGCTTTATCTCTGCTGGGGCCACCTTGGAAAGGCATATCCTGCATTTAAGTGGAAAGTGGAAATCTCCTCCTCCTCCTCTGGGTAACAACATTTCCTTCTTCTGTAAAACATGCAAGATATCAACACCTGATCCCAAAATCCCAGTGACACCCAAATTTCCCTCCTGAGGGAAAGCAGCACCAACAGGTTTGGGGCAGGGGCTGTTCCCTTTTCTGCAGCACTCACTGGATCACATCCAGGCATCCTTTAAAAGTTATAATTGAAGTTTTATACGTGCAATAACCTGAGTGCTGAAATGCAAATTAAAAATCATTACTGTGGCTGCCATACAGATCTGTCTTCTCCAGGCACCAGTTGTCCTACAGCATTAAAATCTGGGGGATCATTCCAGCTTTGATGCCTTGTTTTTACAGGAGAGGGGAGCAGAAGGAAAGCAGCTGGAGGAACATTTACCCCCTATTTGCATTTAGCCATTCAAGCTTAAAATCCCATTCCTGGCTTTGCAGGAGCCCTGGAAGACACAAGCACAGATTCTCCCAGGACACAGTGGAGCAGCGTTCTTGTCTCCTCTCAAACTGCTGTGCAACCAACTCTGCTGCACTGTTTATGTTTTCCTGTCCAGTTTTTATTCTGCTGTTGCTCCAGTGTGCCCAAGGAGGGATTTCCAAACTGTGTCACACAGAATTATCTCACAGCTTCATGGAAAGCCTGATTGAAAAGCTCAATTTCTCCTCAGGGCCTGTGTGAGGAGCTGGGGCTGCAGAAACCAGGGGCAAATCACACCTGGTGATCCAGAAGTGTTGGCTGGAGGCTGCAGATGATGAATTTGTGGGTGGTTGAGCAGAGATCCTGTCTAAAAGAAGAGGTAAAACTTTCCTGGAGTGCATGGAGTCACCATCCCTGGATGTGTTTAAGGAAAGCCTGGATGTGGCACTGGGTGCTGTGGTTTAGTTGAGGTGTTGGGGCTGGGTTGGACTCGATGATCCTGGAGGTCTCTTCCAACCTGGTGATTCTGTGATTCTGTGATTTATCCAACCTGGTGCCACCCAATTCTCCAGAATCCTTCAGAGTGCTGGAGCAGCAGAGCCTGGGCACTGCTGTGGGCTCAGTACTCAAAGCACTTTTCCTCCCTCACCATCATCACCCTCATCCTCCCCAAATCCAGCCTGGGCCAGCTGTTCCTAACCCAGCAGCTCCTCTCCTCCAGGCCCCATAAACCTGATGGGAGAGGCTGGGAAATTTGCAGAGTTGATCCATAAATTCTGCCTCCCCAGGAAAATGGCATCTAAGATTAAGCAAGGCTGCCACACACGGAGCAGGACCTGCTCTGATTGACAAAGGAACACCAGAATTAGTGGATTTTAGCTGTCCCATTATCCTCCTTTAGGAAAAACGTGCTCCCCCTGTTAAACCCTAGCATCAGAGCTGGCCCAAGGGGAAACCAGGAGCTGCCACATCCTGAATCAGAGAGACCCAGCCCTGAAAAATCAGAGCCCAGAATTACCCAAGAGTAAATGAGCCTATTTAAAACACAAATCCTGCCCTTCCACATCTCTTGGAAGTTATCTCCAAACAGAGCTTCACCTCTCCAAGTCTCCCTCTCCTTGATTTGGGCTTCTGATGACAACATTCCTATTTTCCCACAAATCCCACATGCAGAATGACCCCAGTTCATCACTGGAGAACAAGAACTCTGCAATGTCTTTTTTTTTGGGGATAAAACAGGTAGCAAAGGGGAGAAAATGCAAAGAACAGTTCACCCCTCTGCATCCACACAGGAAACTGCCAGCACAAGAACTGGAGCTGCTAATTCCTCCAGCAGCCCATGAAGCAATCAAAGCAAACATCTGCTTTTCCTAAAATCCCCTTTCTCACAGAACCACAGCACCTTTGGTATAAAATAAGAGCTGAGATGTGCATCTGTTACAGTAAAAAAATTTTAAAAAATACAGCAGCAGAACTTTTTAATATATTAAATTAGGCTATATTGGCTAAAACTCCATTTTAATTTGAAACTTGCTGGATATATTAAAGGCAAGTTTAAAAAGTTATTATCTAGGCTTTAATTGCATACATTACGTTTGTAGCCTTAGGTACTTTCAGGTAGATCTTTAATATTCCCTGCAATATATTGAGAGCATGGAGCAGCCACTTAATTCTGCTCCAAGAAACTTCCAGAGGTAACTATGGGAAAGCAGATTAGAAAACTCCAGACTTTTGTGCTGTTGAGTGAAACTCCAATGGATTTGGGCCTGTTGACAGGGGATTTCCAAAGTTTTAGCTGCAGGAAGTACATTGGAAGCATATGGGCTGTCATGAAAACATTATTGAGTCCACCCTTGACAGTCAGACACCAGATTAAAAATAGAAGGATTTTCAAGCTGCAATATGGGTGCTTGGAAAAAGATCAGATATTTTCCTTCAAAAAGATTACAAAAAAAATCAAATGTGTCCAAACATTTCAATGGGACAGCGCCTCCTCCCTAAATCACGTGGTAGAGGAGGTTGGTTGTGTGAGCACTTCCATCCTTTGGTTTAAGGATTAAGCAGCTAAATTGTAAAATTAGGCTAAAAATAATCAGAATTCCAGTCCTGTGCCAAAAGAGCTGGAAATTTGGTGAGGAGTAATTTTTTTTTAATATATACATTAATCCCTTTAAATAAATAATAATATTAATTATCATCATCTTCATCTTCATAATCATCATCCAACCCAACTTCAACTCTGAGTATCATCATCCAAGCCAACTTGAACTCTGAGGTATTTTTTAAATTATCCAGAATATCTACCCTGATTAGAATGTTACTCCCTGTGCTTTTTCCTTCATCTTTGAAGAGGCAGATTTAGAGAGAAGCACTTCAAGCACCTTCCACACCTCGTTTTGGCACCTTCCACACCTCGTTTTGACACCCTCTGTAGGACAGAACTTGTCCTGTTCAACACTAAACAAAAATAAAACCCCGAGTAATGCACAAATAATTCCAAGTCATGCAGACATCTTCCAGAAAAGGATCAGATACAACATCAGGAAATACAGATCCTCACTTCCTTCAAAACACATGGAAAGATTTCCGACCCAGGATTTCTGATGTTGCCAAAGAAGCCGAGCCCACCATGGCAGCTGGAATTCCAGCCCGCGGAGGATGAGCAAAGTATCTTTGCCTCCTTATTCTCAATTCCCCTGATTATCCCAGAGTGCTGCGTTCACCAAATGTTTGTTTAGCTCGGCGTGTTTGCTTATTTGAAACAAATCTCTGCAATGGGGAAGTGGAGCCGGGTGTCTGGGTGGGTTCTGCTCCATGGAGAGCCGGGGACGGGAGGAAGCCGAGCTCAGCTATTCCAGACACACTCCACGCTCAGCAAACACAGAGTTCTCATCTTTTGTTCAATCATTTCCAATGAAGGCAAACTTCTTTCTTCTTCCTTGCCATTTAATTTTAAATTAGTCTAATCAGACATCTGCTAGGATGTGTCTGAATTAACAGAACTGAACACAAATCTTCTGCGAGCGCTCAAGTGCTGCCTCCCTCAAACAGCATTAACTCACACGGACACTCTGTGGAACTAATTGAACATCCCCAGCACAATATTGCAAACTCTCTGATTTAACTTTATTGTAGTCAGAAGAAATCACAGGGTGGAAGGAAACATGTTGTTAAGGACTCCGTTCTGAAGCGGCTCAATAAAAGCAGGCTGCTTATCCTGCTTTATTATCTTTATTATTGCTGCTCGAAGATGAAAAGAGAATTTCCTCTCAAGACAGAAAAGCGGAGTTTGTCTCAAAGCTCTTTGTTTTCTTTTCAATAGCAAGGTACAGTTTACTCCTCACAATTTACAGGACTTTCTTTTCTTGCCTGTACAGGGAATTTTGATATTGTGGAGTTCACCTGTTCCTGTCACAAATTACAGTGGCATTTGTCAGCATTTACTCGAGGTTTTGACATTACTCAACAATGTTGAGGTGGATTCTGCTGACTCTGGCCATGTTCTGAACTAAACATCCTTTGTCAAACCCCTGACATTATCCAGGAGCTGCACACAGCTGGTCTGTTCAGCTCTCTGGTCCTGGCCTGTCCAGGGCAGAGGAATTTCAAGATCAGATTAATCAGAATTTTTTTAGCCTGTGTTTGTGGGGCTGATATTGACACCAACACAACAACCACCTGAAAACCCCACTAATTTCAGGAGCCAGCTTAGATCTGCTTCAAGTGACACTTCAGTACTGATTAAAATAAAAATTCTGAATGAAAAGACAAGACTCTCTATGTATTTTCAACCAAAAGGTTGGGTTTTTTAAGCAATACTTTTAAAGGTATCTAAGATTTCAAGCCACAAATTCTACAGGTAGAATAACTGCAACATCCTGTAAAAGAAGCATTTCCCTGAGAGTTTTGAGCTCTTGCCATATTTATTTGTGTTCCTCAGAGGATGACCTAGGAGAGAAGTTTTCATTCTTGGGGCACTCCTGTCCCTCGAGGTTGCTGCCAAAGCCCTGCAAGAAACACCAAGGAAGTTTGCATGAATTTTTCATCTACTTGTGTCTCTGTCATCTCTTAAATCCAAATAAAATCGAGCCCAAATGTCCCTTTTTTTTTTTTTTTTTTAATGAGTAATGGGAAATGAGACAGAATCAATCATTGGCAAAGTAAAAGATGCTTAATATTGATTGTTCTTCTGAAGGATGGGGAAGCTTTTCTGAAGCTCGTTGGGGGACACGGGGAGGGGACAGCTTATGGATTTGTTTTCCTTCCTGCATTCCCAAGGGAGAAAGGAAAAGATGAGGCCATGATAGATGATAATTCTGCAAGGAATGACTAATGAGGCACTGAGCTGCCTCTGTAGCAGCAGTGAGGGCAGTAATAACCAGAGTAATTGGGTTTATTGGGTTTCTGCTTAGCACACATCCAGTCCTCTCCAACATCCTGTCCCTCCAAAGCACTTTATGCTCTCTGTCTTTCCTTTTTATTATGCCTGACTTGAGTTATTTCATGAAATTTGACCTTGTACTCTTAATCTCATCTGCTTGTTCTGCATAGTTCATCTTCTTTATTTTCCTCAGAAGCTGTTCTGTCAAACACTCCACGAAACCACGGCACATCCCAGGCTGCAGTGCCAGCCCTGACTCAGGGTGGATCTGCATTTCTGCAGCCCCAACAGCTCCACTTCATCTTCTCAGGGAATCTGGCTCAAGAAATAATACTCCAGGATAAATCTGCTAGAAGTGCACGACCCTCTTTTACAAATCACAGTGCTAACTGTGTGCTAGAATTAATTACAACTCCCATTTTCAACTAAATGCAATTTTTTTTAAAAAGACATTGGAAACAGCAAGAGTTATATGCAAGTCAGGAAAAAAATAGTTATTATTTGCTATGATTTTTCTTTTCTAAATGGCTTTTACACTCCTGCTGGGGAAACATCTCTGCAGAAATCCATTCTTGCAGGGGAAAGGAAAAAACAAACAAAAAAAACCCCAACATTTCATATTTTCTGCCAGTGACACTCTACTTCCAACCCCCCAAGAGCAAAGCAGACATTCCATTCAAGCCTGATGACACAGAGGCTGGCTGGTCCCTACAGCTGGGTGCTTTGCAGGGTGAATTTATTCCTCCTGCAGGATTGTGTCATGCTGGAGCTCCCTTTGGAGAAGAGTTTCCAGCCCCTGCTGGTGCTCCCAGCCTCTCTGTACTCACACATTTCCCTGAGTCTGCCTCGTGGTGATGCCTTTTGGGGCTACCTGAAAACAGAGGGCAGACAGAATTCAGGGAATAAAAAGCTGTTCTGTTTATTGAAGGGCCTTCGTGTACATTTAGGGCAGACAAAGACCCCCAGGGGCTGCACCCAAAAATGGACCCCGGGTCACGGGTTTGCACACTTTGATCAGTTTGGGCCATTTGCATTTTGGGGGTTCATCTCCCAATTCCAGCTCCAGGTAATGAAGTCATTCACCCCAAGTTTGCTGCCCCCAACTCCCTTTTGTTTCCATCTCTCAGGCCTGAGGCAGTGAGGTGTCCTTGATTGCCAGGCCTGGAGAGGAATTGCTGTGTCTGCCCAAAGTGGGGAAGCAGCAGCTCCCACTGTGTGTGGAGTTTGGAGTTCTGCACTAAAGAACTGCAGGGTTACAAATAGATGGAAAATATAAAAGCTGAACTCCTGAGGTGCTCCTGGTGCCTCTGCATCTGCTCCAGTCCCAGCTGGCATCATTCCCCCTGCAGGGAAAACTCATTCCCCCATATGATGTTGGGTCTAACTATTGCTGTATCCCCCCAACAAAAATTCCAGGATCTCAGATTTATTTAGATCATGAGAGTTTTAAGCCAGAACCTTCCACAGTATAAAAGGGAAAGGGATTGCTCAGCTCCTTTGAAAGGCAGAGAGATGAACTGATGAGAAATATCCCAAAGCACCCTTCTGATACTCTGCTTCCTCCAGGAATTTATGTTCCTTGGGACAACGGAAAACAGATTATTATAAAATCTTTCCTAGACTTGGAGACTGCCACTTGACCTCCTGGTTACAAATATGTGCTTAAAACAGACCACCTTTGATTTGGGGATGAGGGATAAAGCATAAAGAGCATCTCAGAAGGTTTGTGGTGGTCACAGCTGCTCCTCACCCTTTTAAATCCTCAGTTTCCACGTGACAAGCCCCACAGTCCTAACAGGTCCTGTGGAGTGGTTGTGGAAATCTGATTTAAAGACTTAAATTTCTTCAGTTCAACTCCAAAATGAGAATACTCTAGAAATGAGAATACTCTAGAAATGAGAATACTCTAGAAATGCACACTCTAGAAATGAGAATACTCATCTGATTTTCTTCATAAAGGCAATTTGAGGTGGCTCCTCCTCACTGAAACCATTCAATAAACACCTCACTGGGTCAGTGAGCTCTGGAAATTCAGAAGGTTTTGGGGATTTGCTCTGGCTGTGCCTGCCATGGTGATCACAATCACACCATGAGCCTGTGCCAGGGCTGATGCAAACCTCGGACAAAATTTCCCTGCAAATTAAGAATAATAGTGAATAGACAGCACAGTAAAAGCTTCCAAGCTATTCCTAGGAGGCCTGGGTCATTCTGCAGTATCAGTCTGAAGTCAGTAGGTGCAAGGCAGGGCTCTGAACAGGCCTGGCTGGGCCAGGAAGTCTCCGAGGGGCCTCATTAGGATGGATTTCCCCATTACAGACCCCTCAGGTGGAACATGAACACTGGTTCTGCAGGGCTTCAGTTGGTTTGTGCTGAATTTCAGCAGTTACAGGCACATCATTAGACATGGAGCAGGAAGAGAAAGTGTTACCAACTGAGGAAAATTATATATGCAAAAAGAGATTAATTAATTAAGCCTCAGCTAACGCAGATTATTCAGATTTTTGTACCTCCTGGACTCACTGAAGTTGCCCAATGAGTGCAGCCTCAAAGTGGCTGTCCTAGGTCACAATGTAAAATTGTGCCCAAGGTTTGTATTCTATCCCCATGAGCCGTTGGAGCCGGGGTGGGGCAGTGTTTTCCTTATCTTCTGTTAACGAGCCCAACAATGCCGTGCCACAAGACTCACAGATAACTTCCTCTGGGAGTTATCTCTGTTTAATGGGCCATCAAGGACCCACTGCAGGACTCATAGAATGAGATCAGCCCATTGGGAGATGCTCTGCCCAGGGGGAGGAGCCAAGCATTCCCACCTGGATATAATCCAGGGTTTGGGACAGCGCAGGCAGCTTTTATCCACTGGACTTCCAGAGGAGACAAGAGCTGCCAGACCTTTCTACAGGATCACTGCTTGGACAAGACCATCTCATCTGGACTGCCACTACCACCCTGACTAACAGGGTGTCAGGTATTCTGACTCTGTCAGGGTTTTTTTTGTACTATTACTTTTATTTTATTTTACTTTATTTTCTTTTCATCTTATTAAATTGTGTTTCTGACTTGGAGTCCTTCACTGGTTTTGCTTTCAAACCAGCACAGTGGCCTTCCTCTTCTAGCCACTAAATCTTGAGCTGACACCTTTCTTTGTGCACTAACATCCTCCAGCTCCGTTAACAGAGTTCCTGGCACTTCTCAAACCCCTGGAACGTGGCTGCAGCACAAATAACAAACACCAGAGCTCGTGCCTTCAATGACACAGACTCACCAGCGCGGGCAGGAAAGGGCCTGATGAGGATAATAAGTGTAATAGTAACTGCATTAGGGCAGCGGGGTCAACAGCTCATCTCGCTGCAGCCTGAAAGGGGTTATTTTAATTCCAGTAATTGGCCCCAGCCAGCAGCAGCAATTGATGTGCTGCCACTTTTATCTGTTTGCTGCTCGCCATGTTCAGATGCAGCAACACCGCCCGATGGAACAAAAAAACCAAAATTACCTTCTGGAGTCAATGAAAGCGATTGCTTTGCTCCGTTATTGATCAGTTGTGGTGCTCAGACAAAGCCTCAGCCATCGTCCCATCCCTGGATTATTGAACATGAGTGGTCTGTGGGTACCACAGCATCCAGGGAACAGCTAATTGTTATTATACTGCTGATCATTATTATGATTCTTTTGCTTAATGACCAGCATTTATATGATGCTGATCATGCAGTTACCCTGGAGCGCTCTGCAAGCTCCACAAAAGGTTTTACAAATTACGTTTCTGAGCCTAAAAGCGTTATTATGACTCGGCCACTCCGTGTAATGGGAAGAAGGAAGAGCAGGATTGTCCTTAATAGGTGTGAAACAAAACATTTTGTCTGTCTAAATACTCAGAATAGCCAGTGGGACCTGCAGCTGTGCTGGATGTGCAGGGACTCATCACAGATCTCAGATTAACCAGTACAAGGGCTGAAAATCTACAAAGTCACCCAAAAAGGGCTGGGGCAGGTCACAGGAGTTCACATGCGTGGGTCACAGCCACCCAAAAGATGAGATGGTCACCATCTCAGGAGGTCTCGGTTCTTTGGGCTGAAAACCCCCGAGATGTTTGTTAAACGTCCTTGTCCCAAGCCCCGGTGCCAGAAGAGAGAGTTGGGATGTGTCAGTTCAGGTTCTCAGGGTTGTTCATTGTTTCTGATCTGGTACATTTTGTTCTCACCCACCTTGGGTGCTGCTGCAGTGCTGCTCGTGCCCAACTGCCCCTGCCCAGGGCGCTCTGAACTCTTTATACTCCGTACTCGTGTTCCATGTTTGCAGATAAATACCAACACCCATCACCTGTGTTAGACAGTGCACTGCTGTGCTAAACCAACCCAAAAGTGCCACCACCACAGCAGGAGATGGAGGGCAAGAAGAAGAAGAAGCAGAAGGACAGGGGCACACCCAGATTCCTCCATCTTGCCTCCTTGAACCCCCATTAAACCCCAAAATTTTACATCTACACCCGGTGATAAATTAATACTGTTCTAATCAAACTCTGGTGGTTTGTCTCTGGAGCCCTTGGCAGGGTCTGGGATCACCCAGGGCAGCCAGAGGGATGTCCTGGGTTCTGACAAGAGGCTCCTTCTCACTCTCAACTTTGCAGGGAGCAAAAAGCTCCTGACAGACTTTCAGTAACTTTGTGAAATGGTGTGGACATAACACAGAATTATGGATTGGTGTGAGTGCTGGAGCTCCATGTCACAGTTACTGTTGCAATTCATATTTTAGATCATATTTAGTTCCTCTGCAGAAAGGATTGGACAGAGAGGGTTTAGTCCCTGAGCTGACTCAGTGTCCTCACAGCCCCAGCCGTGGCAGCTCAGGTGTGTGCTCAGGTACCTGCATCTCCCACTGGGATCCAGATTTTACCTCCTCTTCCAGGCCCACACTGGCTCCCACCTCACTTTTCTACTGTTCAGCACTGAAAAGAAAAAAAAAACCAAAACAAAACCAACTCCACATGAGTTTAGGAGCTTTTAAATTTAAGGCATTACCTCATGAAATGCAGAGCAATAAATGGTGCCAGGAGTTGGACTCCATGATCCTTGTGGGTCACTTCAAACTCAGGATATTCTGTGACTTTTCAAATAGATACATTTAGCCCTACCTTATTTGGATAAAATTCCCAAGGCAGAAAATCATGATATTTAATTCTGTGCCATAAAAGAATAAGGAAATGGGATGCCTTAAAATTTGGGGAGCTTCACTGGGCAGCGGTTTGGCTGCCTTAGAGAGAGTTCAGAGTCATGGTGGTGTCATAAATAATTTGAAAATTTGTTTGTTTGGCCACCTTTTGTCCCACAAACATGGCACAGGGAGGCAGCAGCAGCCTAGTGGAGAATCCTGCCTTTCCCACAAGATCAGGACACCTCTAAATGTCTTTTCTTCTCGCTGCTTGAACTTCCCATCCCTGTGCTAAAGGTGGAAGGAATTAATTACAGAGATTTCAGCAGAGCTGAGAGCTCTTCACAGGAAAGCCCCTTAATATCAGGTGTAAATAAAACAATCCAAGAGCCCTGGACCCACTCCAGGAGCAAGACTTGTCTCCTTTCTTTATGGATCAGAGAGAGCTGCTCCCATTCCCAAAAAAAAAAAAAAAATTTGAGGAAATTAGTTTTTCCACCTGATTCTTTGGCCAATTTCCCACAGCAGAGATAAGACCCGTGGTGTGTGCATTTACAGATTGCTGCTCTCTGTTCTCCTTGTCCTTGGAAAAAGGAACTTGTTTCCTCTAGGAGCGTTTCACCCTCAACAGCTGGAGCACTTTTTTAACAACAGAAAGAGAAATTAAATTAGAAAGTTGTGCTCAGCAAGGAGAAGTGCAGCTGTCTAGATCCCAGCCATACATGAGATGATAAAACTTTTTAATTTTACTTGTTAAAATCCTTCTCATTGACTTTGCTAGGAACAAAAAAAATAAACAAATAAACCACTGAGTGCGGCTTTGGTAATTTTGTTGGATTTAAGAAAAACAAGCAAACAAAAGTAGCAATTGGCAAAGAATTCTGCCCTGAACCCCTGCAACTTAATGGAAGCAAGATATTTTTAATTTGGAGGGGAAACAGTAGGTTTGTGATTTCCCACGCCATTTTCCAAGGTGTTTTGTTTAAAATGCTGCAGAAAGAGAGAAGATTTTCACCAAATTTAAAAGTATTGATTTCTCTGCTTAGAGAGAAGATTTTCACCAAATTTAAAAGTATTGATTTCTCTACTTAGAAGATGGGTCTGATCTAGAAGAAACCTGCCTAATTCCTCCAGTGGTTCTGTATAAACCCCATGACCTGCGACTATTCCCACATAACAAAAGAGAATTATTTCCAAGTTTGGAATTTATCCAGACCCTGGTATTTCAGGGATTGGTGTCCACATCTTAATTTTGAAGCTGGCTCCATCCTGGATCTGTTGCTTGGCCCAAAAATTACATGGTTTTTGTTAAACCACAGCAGTTTTTGTTGTGGCTGCCCCTGGATCCCTGGCAGTGCCCAAGGCCAGGTTGGACACTGGGGCTTGGAGCAGCCTGGGACAGTGGGAGGTGTCCCTGCCATGGCAGGGGTGGCACTGGATGAGTTTTAACATCCTTTCCACCTCAAATCATTCTATGATTCTATAATTTCCACTTTACAACGAATTTCAGACAGGTTTGGATGAATCTGGCACAAACAATTTCGAAAAGCAGGGCAAAATCCCAAATTCTTACACATTCTGCAGGAGAGATGGGAGATTGGAAAGGAAAAGGTAACTTAAAAGATTTCTTTCATGTTTAGCTGTGGTTTATACCTTGTTTTCCATCTAATTGGATGCAGATTAAAAAGCAAAATATGTTAGAAGCGCTCACACCAATCAGTTGGGTAAATAAAGGTAACTAAATTACATGTATTTTTGCTAATTACTACCCTAACTACACGGGGATTTGTCAGCAATCCTGTTCTTTATTCAGATAAAGGCAAGTACATTCCAAACAGCAGTGCCTGCATTTCTGCATTTCAGTCACACTAAACGTGGCTTGAACATGGCTGGTTTATAGATCAAAAGCTTAATTCATAAATAAAATTAAATTGTTGATGTGTTAGAGGGTGTGCTCAGCCTTGCAGCTCTTTATAAATGAGCTGTGACTACAGAGGTTGTTAAAGGTTTGATATCAAAATGTTTCAGGCCTGTTTTCCTGTTCTTTTCCAGAGGAATCACAGAGTGGTTTGGGTTGGGAGGAACCTTAAAGATCATCGAGTTTCAATCCCCTTGCCACGGGCAGGGACACCTTCCACTAGAAAGGAAGGTATTTTATAATTGCCTTCAGTTTCCCATTCTTTATGTACCACACCCTCAGCTCACACAAACTGCAACAGCTCTGATTTTACAAGCAAAACCAGAATAATTTTTGTTACTGTTGCTTTGTTCTGGGGGAACACCAAACTCCTCATGGCTGCCCGTATATTTTCCATAGAATCAGAGAATTTTGGGGGTTGGAAAGGACCTTACAGTCCCAAATCCTTGTCATGGGACACCTTCCACTATCCCAGGGTGCTCCAAGCCCCATCCAGCCTGGCCTTGGACACTTCCAGGGATGCAGGGGCAGCCACAGCTCCCTGGGAAATGATGCATCTGCTAATTAATTATTTGCTTTTGTGTTCATTTGCAATGTGAGCCATCCCTAGCAGCAGACAGGGAGTGTCACAGCAGCTGGCAAAGCAAGAGTTGCTCCAAGGACTGGATTATTCATGGAATTTGCCCCAAGTCCCTCATGGAATTGAAGTCTCATGAAAAACTAGGCATGAAGCAATCTTTGTCATTCCAAAAGACAACTTGTCTGATGGACTGGGAAGATGATGGACAGTTGCCTCCTCAGAAAAATCTGCTGGCTGACCAAGTGATGGGCACGGTGATAGCTGACACGAGGATTATGGCAGGTTAATGAAGCACAGCCAGATCACTGTGGCAGCAAAATTCATTATCACGTTCTACGCAGATGAATCACAACTTCTCCTCACATTCTGCATCTCCAGGGTTTATTTCTGCAAGTGAAAACAGCCTTAAAAATGATTACAAACTTCATCTGGCTAATCTTTCAATATTCCTGCAAATCATCCCCAAAACTTTCCCCTCAGTCTCTAACTGAGCTGGTCAAACTCTTGCACTTTTGCTCATTCAATCACCACCTTCATCTCATCCAACACCAAGGAATACTTTGTCATGTCTGTCACTGCAGGACACGAAAGAAAGACAAAGAACTCCAAGAATCCTTCAGAAGGCAAAGCATAGAAAACTTTTTTTGTCCAATTCTTCTTATTATTTTATAAGTTGTTCTGATTCAGACTTAACACAATTGGTGAACAGGAACGACTCCTCTCTAATCCCATTAGTCAAACCAAGAAACAGAAAAACAACACCTGGAGAAGATTGTTTTGAGAAAGAATAATTTTTTTCCAAGATTGTTTTGAGAAGAAAACCTTGTTGAGGAGTTTTCCCTTAGGAAAGAGCTAACAACTAGCAAGCTGAAAATTTTCTCATTCTCAGAAATATCAGGCCCACATCCCGTCCACCTCACTGCTGCTACAACAAAAGTGTGCCTTGATTGTAGGAAAAACTTCCTTCACAAAGCAGGAGAAGCAACCCAAAGAGCTGGGAGAGGGTATGGAACAACCTCAGGTGAGCAGAGCTTGGAATGGGAGTTATGGCCCATCTGTGCTTGCATTGGAAAAAAATAAAATCATATTTGTTAAGCTGAACTTCATTGAAAATAATTAATAAATTAAAGATCTTCTTCTGCCCTTCAGGCTGATCAGTTTAACCTTGGCTAAAAGCTTTTGTGCACAAGATCTTGGCATTGTTAATGCTGGGAAAAGATCACCAAGCCCAACCTTGGACCAAACAGCCCCACACCAACTAAACCATATCACAAAGTGTTGCATCTGCTCAGTTTTTGAACACTTCCAGGGATGGTGACTCCACCACTTCCCCTGGCACCCTGTTCCAGTCCTTGACCACCTTTTTGTGAAGAATTTTTCCTGATTTCCAGCTAAGATGCGCAGCTTTTCCTTCAGAAATGATCTCAGTGTGTGCTTCAAAATGATCTAAACTTGAGTTTTGTGCTGTTCCAAGGCTCCATTCGGGTAGAACTGTGATAAATATCCAAACAGAACAGAACCCCCAGGATTTATTAATTGAAATTAGGATGAAGCAGCTTATGACACTCCAAAACAACAATTCCAGGAAGCACTCCCAATAAAGTGAGGCAGTTACAGGCACATAAAGCAGTCAGTGATTAAAGATTTAACATGTTGTCCTGGACTCACAATGCAGCCATTCTGGAAACCAGGGATGTGCCTGTGGGATTTATAATTCCTTACAGAAAGTATTCTCATTTACTTGGAAGAAATAGAAGCCCATTTGATGGTGATACCATTTCAAAGAATGTACTGATGCTTATTAAGAGCAGCAGATTTTATTTTTTCCATTGAATCAATGGTAAATCCAATGAGAAACAATGAAATGTTTTGGGTTTGGGGTTTTTTTTCCAAAAAAACCTAACAAGAACCACTATGAATTTAACTGGAATTTACCAAAGTATCTTTGGAGTGTGTTTTATCAATCAATGTGCTGGACTCAAGGCCAGCTTGGACAGGATGAGCTTTAAGGTCTTTCCAACCCAAACCATTCCATGATTCTACAATTCCATGGGATAAACAACAAATAACTCCTTACCCCACAGTGTAGAAACATTCCTGGTAACATCACTGAGACTTTCCATTTTTCATTAGCTTTTTCCTTTTCTCTCAAATCATTTAGAAATTTTGGAGGAGGAAAAAAAAAATCTGAGCTTTAATTTTAGCATAAAGCACATCAAACATTCAAATGCAGCTCTGCATGGGAGTTGAATTCCTTCCACGTATTCCACCAAGCTGGATTCTGTCACCTCTAGTCAAAGTAATCATCTGAGCCTAATCTTCCAAGGAATCCTGGCACTAGAAATGCAAAAAGGACTTTCAAAGGAGCTCCCCGAGTAACTCATTTTAGCATCAGGGCTTTTATTTAAGTAATAAAACTTAAATAATTGAAGATACACGGGCAGCCACATATGCAAATAAATGTCATTGCAGGGCTCTAGACAGGTGTCATGCACCAGAGCTCCTTTGAAATTTCCAGCTGACAGCTCTTTATGTTCAGGTTGATGATTATTTTGAAAATGTAGCTCTTAGGTGTTTTCATGGACTTCTCTGTGAAATAAAGATAATCCCTGACTGTTGTAAAAATTAATATATTTAAAGACATGCTCAGACAGCAGAGTAAAAGATGTGTTCTGAAAAGATCAGGAACAAGACACCAGAAATGAAAACTTTACTGTGTTAGGGTTTATGTATTTCTAGGAAATTAAGAATTGATAGATCACAAACTTCAGAAAGCTGGGGAGAACTGGAAGTTTCTTCTGAATGAGAATAGTTTCATTTCTCTGCCAAAGCTGGCATATTGCAATGTAAAATATTTAAATCTAAGTAAGAATTTATGTTCTTAATAAAATGGATTTCAGTCAGGCCCTTTCTTCTCCTACTATCAGTAAAATCATTTTTTTGACCACTTGTGTCCTTCTCCACTCCACTGCTGACACAGCTCCAGCTGCTGAAGCAGCTTTGCTCCCTTGTATTTCCAAATGGACCAGTAAAGTCTTTTCCAAGTTGTCCTGCTGGCCACAAGAGCATGAACTGAAGATGTCAAAGTCTGTGGAACAAGGGCAAACCAGCACCACACCTTGGATCCCCCCAGATCACCCCAGCCCTTGCTTTGAGAGAGCCAGTGCAAGATTAGGGATAACAGAAATGATGGTTATGAAGGATTAATCCCTCTGGACGTTTGCCTTCCCGAAGCTTAAATCCCCCTCTGCCTCCCCCTGCAGCCTCCAATCACCGAGGGCTGGCTCCTGTAAATAAATGTTGTAGGGTGGACGAGGCAAATCCTTCATTACCTTTGGGGAAGAACTCATGTGGTGACCTTGAGGCGCTTACACAACTTCGTTTTGCAACCCAGGGTGAATCCAGGACCGCGCTCGGAGCCATCTGCTGCAACTCCTGCCGGCCTTCCCTGCCAGAGTGATTGCAGTGCATGTTGCAAATAGATTAGTTTGCCTGGCAGCAATCTATTTTTGGGTCCCAACTTGTAATCCCAAATTACAAACCCTCTGTTGTTGTTGGAGGGCGGTGGAAACGGCCACTGCAGGCGGCTGCAGTGTGACATTGGTGTCACCCTGGGCACAGATTTTTACACAGTGAGGGATCTCCCAAGCTTTTGAGAAATGATCCATGGGAAGGAGTGAAGGGTAAACTCAAGTCCTTTGGGGGTGATTTCACATTTTCTGCAGAGCAGGAATGGTGGACAGGAATTTATCAGGTCTTTCTAGAGTTTCTGCATCTCTCAAAGCCTCCTGTGATTCCTCACCCTTCCTGCCAAAACCCAGCTGCCATCAAAGCCCAGGAGCATCTCAAAGTCTCAAAAGCCTGGCCACCCTTTCAGTGAAGGATATTTTTTTCCTAGATGAGATATTGGGAAAGATTTTCTCACTGGAAGTGTGGCCAGGCACTGAACAGGCTGATCAGGGAAGTGATGGAGTCACCACCCCTGAATGTGGCACTTGGGGACACGGCGTAGGGGTGAACACGGTGGTGTTGGGTTTGTGGCTGGACTCAATGATCTTCCAGGATTTTTCCAGCTTTAGTGGCTCTGTGATTCCATGAAAATGCTCTGAAAGCATTCTGTCATAACCAGAGTGCAGTGATGTGTGAGTGTGATCACTGCCGAAATAAAACACCTGAACGTTCTGAATAGGGGAAATTCAACCCAATCACGGGTTGTGTCTGTTACCGGAATTTTCATTTACTCTGGCATTCTCAAACACTAAGAATAGTCAAATCTGAGCTATTATCTCCATTTTGCTGCTATTTTAATTTGGGGTGTTTTGTGCTACAGTGAATACTGAGACATCACAATATTTTTAGACTCTGCAAAATAACACCGCTCTGAGGCTATGGCATGAACATTTGCATTTGGAAAATAGGACAGGTGCAGCTGAAGCATCAGCTGCAGGCAGAAAAAAATTGTGGCATCAATACCTGGAGAATTACTTTAAAGTATTTTGCTAGACCTGACTCATTGTCACTTTTCCTTGTTGAGTAGTCTCATTAAAGTCTTTTTCCAAGGTACTGCCCTAATCCAAACCTTACTGAGGGTAAATCTCATGGTTTAAACTAAATTCACAAAAGCTCCCATGATAATTTTGCCAAAATATACCTGAGTGTTCATGGTGCAAAGGCCCCTTTGCCTCTTCAGAGGGACGTGAGGAACTTCCAGTCAACCCCACTACTCAGCTCTCTCCACAACTCCGCTTTAAACCCAAAAACAATGAGACAACAAACAGCTGGAGCTTTCCAGCTTCTTTATTTTCTCTTTTTTTTCCTCTGGTTGGCTTGACCTTTTCATGGCTGGCTGAACATCACGAGGAAACTCCACACGGGCTCAGGCATGAGGATACAAGTGATGAAAGATCCATGGCCTGCAGCCTTTCCCCACTGGATGCATTCTTTGCTGTCAATACACTTTACTCTACCCTATTCATTATAAACACTTCCCTGAAGTCCCCAGGTTTTAAATACCATGTGTTTTCACTTCAAAACCCAGAATAAATCTCAATTTATTCTGAGTATGGAGCTTTTAGGCTCCAATTTTTTGCCCTAAGTGAATAAATCAATTTCTATTTAAGTTGTAGTGTCTTTCTCTCGCTGTTTGAAGCTGCACGAATAGCTACACTTATTCTACACAGAAAAAAATCACCTCATTGGGTACTTTATAGACTTTGGTGCCAGCTGAGTCACTAATTTACTCTGTCAAATCAAATTAATCTTGTCTCAAAATTCACTCTGTTATGGTCAACGGATCAGAGATGAACTGCAAGGAATTCATTGGAAGGCCGTGCTCAGATTAAACAGTGTATTACAGAAAAACACTTGAAGAAATTAATGGAATTACTTTGGCTACAGGGAAAGATTCCCATTCAGAATCTACTTTCAGAGAAAGGCCTGGAGTTTTCCAGCTTTACTACACAAACATCCCAAGTTTAGAAACCTTCACTCATGCAGTTTAATTTTAATTATAAAATAGAACTGAGACATCATAACACAAACGATCCCAAAGTTATCCTGCCTTAATTGTACTGAAATCAAGATACTGTTTGGAAACGCCAGAATTAGCTAAGCCAAAGCTAAATCCTTTGTACAAATCCTCTCCTCCAAACACTCGACTGGGCCACTTTGGATGCAGCACAGCTCTTTCCATTCCAAACAGCTCTGGTGCTCTCTGATTGTTTTCTCTTTAGCTCAGTAAAAGGTACCAGAACAAACAGAGAAGGTAAAGGAGAGCAGCGAGGCGGGCGCTGAATCATCCGCTGATGCAAACAACATTTTGGCATTAACACGCTGTCCCTAAGCTTAACCCCTTCAAAATTCCAGTAAGAAATTTTTTTTAAAAGTTTGGTTTTTTTTTTCTACATCCTGGGTTACCTAATTAAAAAGTTTGCTCCTTCCTTTTTGAGGGATGAGGCACAAACCCAGCAGGCACCATTAAAACCTGACCCACCCCGGTGAGCCCCACGCTGTCACACACCCGAGCTGGCAGGATGCAGAAAAATGGCAAAGCAGCGCTGGGCACAGCACCCTTCACGTTCCTTTTATTAGCAGCATTTCATGGCCTCGCCACTCTCTGCCATGAATTAGAGGCGCTCATGTCTGACACTTAAGAAATTAGCGCGACACAAATCATCTGTAAAAAAGACTTTTTAACACGGTGACAACTGATTGCGGCTTGCAAGGGAGAAAATTAGTCTTTTGTGAGCAGCCCTGAGAGCACTGAGCGAGAACCATCCTTTTACAAGGGAGCTGGGAATTCAGCAGGAGCGCTCAGCCCTCCGCAGAATCAGAGCTTTAATTTTTTATTCCGCAAAAGGAACTCGGAAGAATTTGCTTGAGGAGGATTTATAGAGATGTACTTTATACACCCAGTCCATAATACAGATGAATAGCTCTAGATGTTTACGGTATATTTAAGTACACTCATGGGACCCATCCCAACTTGATTCTGTAATATCAATTTTGTTATATATTTGCTGTGGGGAAGATGTTAATAGGCTGTTAAAACAGTCACTAGGAAAAAAAAAAAAAATTGAATCAGCCTCATAAATCCTAAAGCATCTGATTTCAGTTTTATGTTTATTTCTTTCACTAGGATATCGAAAAGAAGAGTTAGATTCCCAGTAAATCTTTTATAGGTTACACTGGTTTATAGTCTTAAAATGATGGCACTCGGTAGTTAATTTTGCTGCTTGGAAAAAAAAAAAGGCAACATTACCCCTATATCACGTCTGCAGCTTAACTGCACATTCTGCACCCACTGCTCTTTAAGGAATCATAACTTCAAGCCAGGATTTTCATTCTCTCCCTCTTTCAGGTTTCCTTGAGGAAAGCACGTGATGATTATGAAGCAGGTTATTATTTAGAAGAGGAGATCAGGCTGAGGGTGAATTACCCTGCCCAGGTCAGCCACAGCATCATTTTTATCACGGTCACAGGGACAGGACGGCCCTGGTGCAGCAAAACCACAGCAAACCAAACCTGGCACAAACCAGGCAACAAGAACCTGCTCCATCCTTTTCCCTCTGAAGTTCCCAAATCTCCCAAAACATCCCCAAAATCCCAAAATCAAAAATTACCCCAAACCTGCTCAGGACCCCCCAAAACCCCTCAAAATTTGGGCCTGCCCCACATTCAGGGTGTTTCCCCCACATTCAGGGTGTTTCCTGTCAATTCAGGGTGCTTTTCCCTCCAAAATCTCCTGCAAACCCAAGGCAAACACAACAGAAGCAGCAGCACCAGAATTGCTGTGACAAAGCTCATGGCACAGGCTGAAGCCAGGGGTAACTGGAAGAAAGGCCCACCCAATTCCCAATTTCATCAGCCACCTCAGGAAAATTGAGGTTTGTCCATTTGCATGAGGTAGAAATCTTGGCTTTTAGCTCAGGTGGGTTGGGTCAGGATGAGGGAAGTCGAGGGAAATGCTGTAAATGCACACTGCAGGTTAAAATGCTCACAAAATAAATTACAGAGAAGGATTTCGGCCATGCTGTGTTTCCTTTTTTTAATTATTTCAGGGTTCTTTTTGCACCAATTCCAGCAGATAACACCCGACTCCACATACACGGAACATTTTAAATCACAGGTTGAGCAATGGAAGCATCCCTCGAGGTGAGACCTCCACTCCCCCCAGATTTCGTGTGCCGTTCTCCCCTTTCTCTGCACGCTCCTCTAGGGAATCTGATGGATTTCATTTCTTAGTTGTGAGACCACATCACACAATGCAAACTCCAGAGAGCTTTGGGAAGCCCTCAAGCTCAGGGATGGCCTCACATCCCTCTGCTCCCTATGGCAGACAAATGACAATAAAAGGGAGAAACCAAAGCAATTCCACAGCCAAGTGCCAGTAAAAATGACTGAAATTCTGGAAGCAGCGTTGAATAAGAGATAAGTGCTTCTTAAAGAGAAGGAAATTTGCAATCAGACACACTCCTCATGGCCCAGCCTCTCCTGGGGACCAGCTCCCTGTTGGTGGAAAGGAACTGCCACTTTCCAAGGCAAAAAATCTCTCCAACATCTTCATTCCAAAAGCAAGAAGTGTTTGCTTCTGCAAAAAAAACACCCAAAAACCTCAGAGCACATTTAATAAGTTTGTTTGGTGCCTGAGTTCATGGAAGGAACTGGTCTGCAAGAAGGTAACTCCAGGTGAAGGTGGTAAACAGCTGAAGGTGAAATTGTCTTGCCTTTGCTTCCTTCCAGCACAGAGCTCTGCAAAGCTGCCTTTTCTGCATTTCTCTGCCAAGGCTCTTCCTCTTCTGCCTCATCCCAAAGCAGCAGTTCCAGCTCTTTGGCCAAAAGGATGCTGAGGGCACTGCTGCATTTTCTACATATTTTAGTTCATTCTGCCTTGCACTGAGCTCTGTCTGTAGCTGTCTAGGGAGAGCAAATTCAAATTCAGGCTCACTCCCATTTCTAGACACAATTTAGCTGGCTGGTTTGGGTTTTTTTCTTGAACAGCCTCTCAGCAGCCCTGTTTCCTTTCCCTGTCCCACAGGAAGGTTGTTCCACCACCCTCAGTGCCCCCAGGAATGCCTGGCTGCCCTGTGTGCAAGATCCCTGGGCTGAGCACTTGTGCTTCACAAGTTCTTGCTCCACTCTAAAGAAATTTTTGGGAAAACCTTCTCTCCTGAACACCAAACTGCTTGGGCTAGCACTCTAAAGAGAGACATAAATATTTTTGGGCAAGTTCATTCCTGGAACAGATATTCTATTCCTACTTCTCTCATTTTGCATTACTAATTCCAAGACAAAGAAGTCTCCCCCAAATCCAGGCTGCTCCCTGTCTCCTATCACAGGAAAACACCCAATTTGGTTGAAATCAATGTTTATTCTTAAGGAAAGCAACAACAACTTCAGAGCCATCAAGGCCCTCATGCAGTATTCATTATTAATAAGTATTCAGGTCAGCAGTGACAGCAGAAAACACCACCTCCTTTGAAGCTCCCAACTGCAGTCCCCCAAGCCAATATAAAAATCTCATTTAGCAGTGTTTTGGCTGTGTGACGAACTGGGGGGACTTGTCTAAGTGTGATTTATGAATTCCATCATGCTTTTATGAACTACCTATACTCTTATATCTTGTGACTCTCTCCACTGTCTTACGGCTCCCTTTTATTGTATTGGGCCTCATGGTTCTTATGCTAAGGACACCAGAGAACGGTTTTGGTACATCAGCTCTTAAATAATTGATAGTTAAGGACTGCAAGTTGCTGAACAGACCTGTCTGGGGAGAACAAACGACCTGTGGCACTCAAGAAAAAACAGTTTTCTCCAATTTCCTTGCAGAGCGCTGGGGTTTGAAAGGTTGTGCTTTAGCCAGAAGCAAAACAAACATGAGATATTAGCGAGAGTTCTAAAAACACCGAGTGTGAGTCACTCACTGAAGGGGCTGGGAGTTAAGTCCACTCAGCAAAGAGAGGTTTTAGTGCTGATTGTTAACTCAGAGCAAAGCTGGGCTCCATCCACACCAGCTCCAGCTGAACCATCCCACATCAGCTCCATCAGCAAAGTCAGAAGTGAAAAAACGTTTTTAGTACAAAGCCAGAGCAGCAAAACCCCCACAATAATTAGAAACTCCATCTGACCACCTGCAATCAAGAATTCTGTTCATCTTTCATTTCCAAACTTGTCAGAGATTCAGTCACAGCAAGGCCAGAGAGGTCCAGCCACTACAACTGACAGAGGGTAAAGGGCTTTCAAAACTGCTGCAGTGTGGTTCTGCTGCACTGGCTGTGTGAGAGGACTCTGATGCTTAAATAAACAAAGAATATTTCCTTGCTGACAATTTATCCGGGATTTTATGTTCCTAACAGGATTTCCAAGCCCTCCAGTCAGCTCCTGGAAGAGGCTGAGCTGACAGTACAAAGGGAGAGCAGAAAACAGAGCATAAATGATAAAACAGAGCTTGGAGCAGTGGATGGGTTTGGCACAAGCATCTCCTTCGTGAGGGAACGTTCTTCTGTGTAAACTTAGCCAAGAGCCTTTTCATTTCAGCAAAATGGGCCCATCTCTAACATCTCTATTTTCTTCTCTCTAATGCGATCGTTTTGCCTCTCAAAACAAAACCAAAAAAATTCGCTTCTTACAGTTTGATTCCAAAACATCATTTTGTTTTGTAAACAGGAGGATTTGTCATGCTGCAGGAAAATTAGGAACCCTGAGGTTTAGGAAGGATCCACACCGGGGTTCTGTGTAAGCTTTGCAGACACAAGAGAGACCCAAAGATGTGACCCCAAGAAAAATATTTGCAGTGGAGGAATCTCCCTCTCCCTCTGATCTCAGCTCCACACAGAGAAGCCAAAGAGTTTTTCTCAGACTCCCAAGACCTAAAAGAGCAGAACACTTGAACTCTTGAGATGAATACTTCTGTCCACCAGGGAGAAACGTGTTCCCACTGCAGAGAAGTTGGATTCCTCACTGCCACATCGGAAAATCTTGGAATCCCAGAATCCCAGAATGGTTTGGGTTGGAAGAAACATTAAAGTGTCACCCCCTGGCATGGGCAGGGACCTTCCACCAGCCCAGGGTGCTCCAAGCC
Organism: Acrocephalus scirpaceus scirpaceus; assembly: GCA_910950805.1. Lineage (NCBI taxonomy): Eukaryota > Metazoa > Chordata > Aves > Passeriformes > Sylviidae > Acrocephalus > Acrocephalus scirpaceus. The sequence goes on from OU383782.1 coordinate 19,191,121, forward strand.
CCATCCAGCCTGGCCTTGGGATGGAGCAGCCACAGCTGCTCTGCTGGAAGTGCTGGAGAAGGACAAAAGTTCATCCATCTTCACAGACTTCTTACCCTGTTCCGTCTGAACATTGCAAATATTGCAAGAAAAAGCCCAAATAAACAAGGCTGGGCCTTGTTATCCCAGCTGATAACCTGAGCTAAATAAAACATTTGAAATCCATAATTCTGGCAGGGTTTCTTAGATCTGCTGCAGCATTCCCGTGGGAAGGCTGTAGGCAAGGCAGAACTACATTTGTATTTATAATTGTGTAACAGATAAACAAGAAAGGTCCACTCAAAAAATAAACCCTGTTTTCTTCTAAGGGCATGTTAACAACTAAATCAGTCAGCACTTTGTGAGGAAAACAGCTAAGAGCTGTTATTTAAATAATCTCAGAAGGAGAAGCTTTGGAGTGGGTTAAAACCCACAAGATTATTCAAAAAAAACCAAGTTCTCTCTAGACAAGAATCTAGAACGATTCCTGCAAACACCTTTTAGATCATTTTACGAGTTCCACAAACAGGATTCATTTAGGATGCTTATTTTTAACAGTTCCTCTGTGTAGCAAAATTCAGATGATGAAGTGGTGGAAAACTAAATATGAATAGCAAATAACGATTGGGAAGGGACATAAAGATGCATTTAATAATGAGGGAACATTTAAAAATAGTAAGTTAAGACAGACATCTGCACAAAACTCTGTGCAGGGTGACATCAGCTGCCTCTAGGAAGGGTGAGATAATCTCAAGTTATTTATGCTCCATTAAATGATTGCTATTTTGAGACAATTTTAGGAGAAATACACGCCAATGTTAGTCTACAGTGACTTTGTTTTGGTTGTGTCAGACAATTCCTGCAGATGTAACAGCGGCTGCTAGAAATGTTCCTGTTCCTGAGCTGCTGCTGAATGCCTGAGCTGAGACTTAGGGGGCAAATGGGATCTGTCAGAACTGAAAAATTGTTCTTCCTAAGAGAAGCAGGAATAGCTGAATATAATGATGAACTACTGAACAATTTGATCATCCTGTTTCAGTGTCATTGGGATTGACTCACGCTCTCCTGCAGGATTTACAACAGAGAACTGCCATCCCAGGCGGAGCTGTGGGTGAGTTTAGCACTTATTTACCCCAAGGGGTGATTTTACTACCAAGTTCCGACAGCAGTTAGCCCAGCAGAGTAACTTTCCCCTTTTAACTAAGATCCCACGACAGCAATTAGTAAATAACCCATCCCTTCACACCCAAACGTGAGCAGACACGCCGAGGTCACGGCAAAGATCTCGGCCATTCCTCTCCATTTGAGCAATTATTAAAGCAAGCACAGGCAGGGATGCTCCAGCCTCTGGAAAGTGAAGGGAGTTTGATCCTGGCTTCCAGCACGCTGCAGATCTGTGTACAGAGCTCTTTGCCTGGCAGCACAAAGGGAAGCAAACAGTGCCCGGCTCTGCACTGTCAATGAGAGCAATTCTGCCTGCCCAGCTGGGCTTTTCTTCAGCCTGGGAATGCAAACTCTGCCCTAATGAGAGCAGCCGTGGGCACAGACAAAGCATCTCCTGCTCATCAGGGCCCATCCGGGCTGTGGGTTTGTGGTTTGTGGCTGTAACTCGTGCCCAGCAGGCTGGTTCCGTTCGGGGGCACGGAGCTGGCAATCAATTTCCTGCTGGGATTGGGTTGAGAGCCGAGGGGAGAAAGGAAAGCACTCGTGTATTACGAGTACGGCCTGAATCTGCTCAGGAGGGATGATAGATCACATTAAACATGTGCCCTCAAGCTCTGGGTGACATGGCAAGTGACTTGTGATACATGATACCACCACTGACCTTTGAATTGGACAATTCATAAGAGGAAAAACCTTTTTTTTTTTGCCTGGCACATAAGCTAAACCAAAGCTCCATGCTGACATCATAAGGGAAGTTACCTGTAAAGCTGAAAGTTCAAATTAATAGCAGGGAAGCCACACACAATATTAAAACCAAATTCTATCATTCTTTTGTTGCTTGAGATTTTAATTTCTGTGTATCCCACACAGATGAACTGCAGTGCTGCAGCAATTTTCAGACATGAACACACTGCAGCTCTCACTGGGTTTTAGGATTCACAGAATGCACACGTCAGTGCCACAGGGTTTTTCTCATGGAATGGTCAATGCTGGTTTGAAGGGATCCTCCAAAAGAAAACACTATCTGTGACATAGGAATTTTGTTTACTACAATGAGGTTTTAGTGTTCATTAAAGAAAGAAGAGTCAGGAATGAACTCCTGGAAAGTTCTTATCCTGCTGGTGAACTCCTTCCTGGTGAATTTTTAGTGCTGAGTTTGATGATCTCAAAGTCCTTTTCCAACCATATCAATTCTGTAATTCCAGTCTCTCACAGCTCTTTTGGGGGAATACTGCACAGAAAAAGCAAACACAATATTTACCACAATAAGCGTTTTTATGGATCTCCTCACTCTTTCCATTTATAATGCACCAAGGGCTGGGTTTTAATTCACATTTCTCCACTAATTGAGGCAAATCATCTGCCTGGAAATCTGCCTTGGGTGAGGGCACAGCTCTCTGGCCATGGGAGGAACTTGGTGGCTTGAGCACCTCCTCCAGGACCACCACCAACCCTGCTCGTTATCTGCCTCTCCCTGGAGAGGAGAGGGAGAGGGAGAGGGAGAGGGAGAGGGAGAGGGAGAGGGAGAGGGAGAGGGAGAGGGAGAGGGAGAGGGAGAGGGAGAGGGAGAGGGAGAGGGAGAGGGAGAGGGAGAGGGAGAGGGAGAGGAGAGGAGAGGAGAGGAGAGGAGAGGAGAGGAGAGGAGAGGAGAGGAGAGGAGAGGAGAGGAGAGGAGAGGAGAGGAGAGGAGAGGAGAAGAGAAGAGAAGAGAAGAGAAGAGAAGAGAAGAGAAGAGAAGAGAAGAGAAGAGAAGAGAAGAGAAGAGAAGAGAAGAGAAGAGAAGAGAAGAGAAGAGAAGAGAAGAGAAGAGAAGAGAAGAGAAGAGAAGAGAAGAGAAGAGAAGAGAAGAGAAGAGAAGAGAAGAGAAGAGAAGAGAAGAGAAGAGAAGAGAAGAGAAGAGAAGAGAAGAGAAGAGGAGAAGAGAAGAGGAGATGGCACATTCACCATGGCCCAGAGCTGGAATTCCAACTCCAAAGAGACATGGAGCAGGTCCAGAGACATCCCCAGAGGCATCAGCAGGACCAGCAGCATCAGCTGACGAGTGGCCTTTGGATTAATCACTTTACAAAACATAACTGGGGTCTTGTTATGAGTCCAAGCAAACAGAGAGGCATTTACTGAGAAATGCTGCAGGACAAAGCGTTCAATTTCAGCTTATTTTGAACCTCAGAACACCAAACACTGGGCAATTATCTCTGATCACATTGCAGCCCTATGCCCAAAACCAGAATCCAAGTGATTAGTGATGCTGGATTTGCCTCTGTTTCACTTCCCATTGATGTAAAGTGGGAACAGCAGCGCTGAGTTTCATCAGTGAAAGACTAATAAGGCATTATCAGAATCAAGTGCCTGGTTCAGGGTGTGTTTTGAAGGCTGTGCACACTGATGCTGCTCAGTCCCATTTTCAGCAGCAGCAAACTGGGACATACCCACTGAAATCAGGGAAGCCACAATAATTCTGCCCAGCTGAGCCCATGTCCTGTATTCTCAGAAAACACAGATTAGAGAGCAGAGTCTGAGAAGTTCATCACAATTTGTTCTAGGGGGAAGCTCTGCTCCTGTCAAATTCCCTGTCTGCAGTGTTTTTACAGACCATTTTAAAATTTCTGTCTCAGATTTCCTGTTTGTGAGCCTCTTGCAGATTTTTTTTTTTTCTGCCCGCAGAGCCAGAAAAAAGAAAAGGATTGCAGCGAGACTTCTCTCAGATTGGTCTTCCCTGGATTTAAAAGCCTTCAGGAAACATTCGAGGTAATCCAGAAAGATTGAAGAGTACAGATGTACCTCCCAGGATGCGAGGACTAATGCATGTAATAACTGTATTTCTTTAAAATGACTTTCTCAGGCAGAGTTAAAGGCAGAGATGTAACTAAGGGATTGGACTCAGGCCAACTTGTAATGGCTCTGCTGTTTATCTTTTTTTTTTTTTTTTTTTCCCCTTTATCCCCCTCAGCAGAAAGAGCAGAACAAGCATTTTACTCAGAGATTTAAGGTTTGCTTTCACTCCCTCTCTTACTCAGCCCTCCTGCCCCAAACATTGCCGGGTCACACAAATCAAAGCAGAACCACAAAACCCACTGCTCCAGCTATTTTTACTTTCTCTGTCTGCTGGAAGAAAGGCAAGACAGATAAGACAAAGTATTCATCAATATTTTAGTATTAATTTATCAGAGTAGAAGGAGTAAAAAATTGTGGGTTATGCAGAGTGCAATTTAGCAGTGGCCACTCTGTCACCAAGGTGACTGAGCTTTGTCTTACACTGAAGTTATTTTCTTAACATTTTTAGCAAGAGGTAATGGAGCAGACCCTGAAAAGAGTGGGGATTTGGGATTTTTTTTCGCTGTTTTTCATATAAACACCGTTTTTGCTGCTATCCACCTCTGCTGTGCTTACCCATACTCATAACTATGGGATTAAAGGCTGCCCTAAACCCTTTTCAGTCCTCATTAAACCCACAAGGAGTAAAATTGCTCCTTAGATGGCTCATCCAAAGCATGAAACACCTACACAGGGCTCAGAGGAAAGTCTGGAACTCAGTGTTTTAAATTGTTCAAAGATGACACCACCTGCCTCTGCCCCTCTCCTGGAGAACGCTGTCCTGAGAGACATGGTTGGGAAAGGGAAAATCTCTCATTTACATCCTATGGAAAGGGAAAATCTCTCATTTGCATCCTATGGAAAGGGAAAATCTCTCATTTATATCCTATGGAAAGGGAAATTCTTTCATTTATATCCTATGGAAAGGGAAAATCTCTCATTTGCATCATATGGAAAGAGAAAATCTCTCATTTATATCCTATGGAAAGGGAAAATCTCTCATTTACATCCTATGGAAAGGGAAAATCTCTCATCTATATCCTATGGAAAGGGAAAATCTCATATTTACATCCTATGGAAAGGGAAAATCTCTCATTTAAATCCTATGGAAAGGGAATATCTCTCATTTATATTCTATGGAAAGGGAAAATCTCTCATTTACATCATATGGAAAGGGAAAATCTCTCATCTATATCCTATGGAAAGGGAAAACCTCTCATCTATATCCTATGGAAAGGGAAAATCTCTCACTTACATCCTATGGAAAGAAAAAACCTCTCAATTACATCATATGGAAAGGGAAAATCTCTCATCTATATCCTATGGAAAGGGAAAAATCTCTCACTCAGCATGTGGAACAGGCTGGAAAAAACCCACAGTGTGGCTCTGATGCCTCTGGATTTTATCCCCTTCTAGTTTTCAGGGCTTTTCCAGCCAGCAACCTGCAATACCCACCTTTAGAACACTAATTTACATGTTGTTTTAGATCTGTATTTCAGCTGCACGGCAAAAAAGCCTCAAATGCCAAGCACAGAAGTGATTCAACGTTGGCTTTTCCTGCCATTCTCATTCCAGGCCCCACCAGGACAGTACAGCAGCAGCCCCTGAGCCCTGGCTGAGAGGACAGACTTTTTTTCCTCCTACTCTCTTTATCCATGTGATTCCAGCTTATTGCCCAGTGCCTGCCCCTGAGTTAAATTCAAAAAGCAAAATCTGGCCTCTTCCCATCATCTCCCAGAGTAATTTCCAAGGTTAACCACAGGAGAGGCAGGTGAATTATGTGGAAACCATCACCTTCAAAGTTCTTTTTTCAGGTGCTCTCCCTCACCCCGGCCATTTGCTCAGCCTGTGCCGTGGCACTGGACACTCCCAGCACACTCCTGACCAGAAAATCAGGCAAAGAATTCAGATTTATGCAGTGCAATGATAACCAGCTTCACAGCGAGGCTTGCACGGAGCAAATAAAGATGAAAACTCTCCTCCCGTTCCTGCCAAAATCTCTGGCAAACAAAACAACCCCGTAATAGAATCCTGCTTGTAAAAATGCTTCAGGGTGCCCGTGTTCCAGAGCTGGGAGCATAATAAATGAAGGAGTGGATGCCTAGGACAAAACCCTGTGGGATACCTGAGCCAAGCCAACAGGTGGAGAAATTGAAAACAAATTGATAGCCTTGGGAGAGGAAATATTAGAACCAAGCAATTATAGTGCCAGCCTGTCTGGGATGAAAGGCAGGCAGAGCCAGCAATGATTTGCATCGATGCAGCACCAGGAGTGGAGTGTGTCAGGTGATATCCCAGAGCTTTTCACGGCAATGGAACAGCAGAGCACGCAGCAGCTGAAGGCAAAGAGGGGAAAAACCCAACCAGCATCAAAATTTGCACCAAAACGATAAAAGCTGGAGTGTATTTGAGAGCAGGAGAGGGTGGGTTTGTCATGTGGGGAACAGCTGGTTGGGGATCAGCCTCCATGAAGCCTCTGAGGAACTCAGTAAATGCAGCTGTTCACAGCACCCTGGAAATCCAGCCCTGCCCAATGGTTCTGTTCTCCAACACAAAGTGATGAAGCAAAGGAAGGAGATCCCGGGTTTCACAGGCTGCCCCTTCTCCTTCGTCTCATTATTTTAATTCTGCACTCTCCTCTTGTTTCTTTGGGCTGATAACCCCCGAGATGTTTGTTCAAAGTCCTTGTCCCAAGCCCCGGTGCCAGCAGAGAGAGTCGGGATGTGTCAGTTCAGGTTCTCAGGGTTGTTTATTGTTCCTGATCTGGTACATTTTGTTCTCACCCACCTTGGGTGCTGCTGCAGTGCTGCTCGTGCCCAACTGCCCCTGCCCAGGGCGCTCTGAACTCTTTATACTCCGTACTCATGTTCCATGTTTGCAGATAAATACCAACACCCATCACCTGTGTTAGACACTGCACTGCTGTGCTAAACCAATCCAAAAGTGCCACCAGCACAGCAGGAGATGGAGGGCAAGAAGAAGAAGCAGAAGGACAGGGATACGCCCAGATTTCTCCATCTTGCCTTCTTGAACCCCCATTAAAACCCCAAAATTCTACATTATCACCCGGTAATAAGCTAATTATGACTCTAACCAAACTCTTGTGGTTTGTAACTCTTCATACAAGGTTGGTAACCGCTCCCATGGGCTAAAATGGAAGGCACTTTGGTATTTCTGACTTTGTGCCAGGGTCTCAGAACCCTTTGCCAGGGTCTCAGACCACCCAGGGCAGCCAGAGAGATGTCCTGGGTTCCCACACTCTCCCAGCCTGCACGGCTATCCCAGCCTGACTCCTGTGTCAGTGCAGCAGGAAGGGATAGAAACCATTCATTTTTATTTTTATTCCATATTTCCTGATGCATACAGGCACTTGAGCCACTCTGCCTCCCCCCGAAAGCTACATCTGATGGATGGATTCTGCAGAATCAACCAATAATCACTCTAAATTGTGACCTTTGGTTGAACACACCTTTCCTGGGACAGATCTATAATTAACTGCAGCTCCAGCCCCACTACCAGCTCCGTGCTGTTCTCTCTCAGTGGTAAGTGCATCACTGAGGTTCAGAAAATGCCACACTCCATAACTGGCTGCTCAAGGGTCTGTTATATCAGAGAAAAGTGAGCCCATGACAAATTTCCCACAAGTTTTCCATTTTTCCCTGGGCCTGGGTGTGGAATGCAGGGGGTGTCACCCCAACACTGAGCTCCTGGCACAACCTGATGTCTTGGGAAGGGTGACTTGGAACAGAGGCTGGACAGAGCTTGAGAATAAAGTAGGTATTTATTAAAAGCTCTCCAGGATCCACCCTGGGCATTACAGGAGCCTAAGCAAGGCTGCACCCAAGGTGGGCTGAGAATGATCATAAAAACGGCTGAGCAGTCACCAGATTTTACATTTTTATAAGTTTTGGTCCATTTGCACATTGGGGTTGAATTGTCCAATCCCAGCTCCAGGCTGTGAGCTCCCATCCTTCTTGTTCCTCCCTCCAGCCACCCTTGTTTGTGCTGTTGGGCTGAAAGTTGTCCTTGGTGTGCAGCAGGACAAGGATTTGTTTTGTGTCCCTGCTGTGTGCAGAGAGCTGAGTGACCCTGACTGTGAGCTCAGAACTACATCCCATCCCTTGAAGGGAAGGGTGGCCTCGTGGTAGGAATGGGAGGAAATGGGCTAAGAATGCTCCAGTCCAAGGCACAAAGAATCACTGAAGTTGGAAAAGAAGTCCAAGATCACCAAGTCCCTCCTAAGGAGTCAGGGGCTCGGCACAGGAAACACAAACGCAAAGTTTCCCCAGGAAAATCTTCCCCACAGATGCACTCTGAGAGCTTCATATTTTGCAAGCAGCCACCCAACAGAAAATACCTGAGCAGCACTCTCTGTAATTACAATTTTACCCCTTGAAAAGCTTGGCTGTGTCAGAGCAGTGGCTCAATTAAGTTGAAATGCAGGGCTGCTCCTGACGGTGCGACGGTTGTGAGTAACATCATAAACCATTTGCCAGGCTGCTGGGAACACGCTGATTATGGGCACAAAACACACTCTGGTTTCCTTCTGAGCACTGAGGCTCGACACATTCACTTGTGTGAGGAATCAGGACAGCTCCTGCCTCTTTTAATACAACCTGATGTCATTTATGCCTCACATGGAAATGGCTCTGCTCCGGGCAGTGCAGGAATAGGTGCTCCCAGGAAAAAACATCTCAGGTGGAACTGCCACGGCTTCCCCTGACTGCTGGGGAAGTCAAGGCACCTTGTGGGACAGCAGAGAGGCAAAATGAGGGAGCTAGGAAGCTCCTGGAGTCCGGCTGCATTAATTAGAAAGGTTGGGATTCAAATAATTCCACAGGAATCTTGACTGCAGACAGGATCTGATGGAACATGCAATTTCTGCAAGGATTTCAAGGCATTCTCCTCTGCAGCTGCATGCAGGAGAGCAGGCAAAGAGCAGACAAGCATTTCTGGTAGCAATCTGAATGCAAGACAAGTCAGCTCATCTGCTGAGATGAGTGAGTCAGGGCAGGGAATGATTTAGAAATCACTCCTGGGTTACAGAGCTCCTGTGGCAGGATCAGATTCACCCTTTGCTGCAAGAGAAGCACAAGCCAAAGACAACAGAGAGAAGGAAACTTTCATCCACTTGCTTGCCCATGGAGGTAAAGATTGCTTCCCTGTTTTCTGAGCAAAACAGAAACATTGGTCAGCTGCTTTTGTCAAACATCAGATCCAGGAAGAGAAATCTAAAATATTTTTAGTGGTTCTTTTTCAAGGATGGAGCAGCTACATAACGATAAAAAATCAGAGGTTTTGACTGAAGAATGTTTCCATCAGAGATAAGGATGATTCCCTCACAGTAAAGAGTGCAAAAACAAGCAAATACAGAGACTTTCAGAGCAGGGCTTGAAGAAAATGTTGTCCCTGGCTGATTTCTTGAAGCACACTCATTTTAGCTGCGTTATTTGCCATGCTATGTAGCTGTGATGCTCAGCTCTTACCTCTGGACTTAAAACATTGTGAATTTATACTTAGCATAAAATAACAACAGTTACATGTCCTGGACACCCCAATGCCAACATTATTCTCAGGGCTCTGAATCTGGGATTCACACAAGGACACCTGAAGGTTTCATATCAAATATTTCCTGACCCTAAATGAGAGCAGCGAGTGCTGCTCAGTAATGCCCTAAAGGCAAAGTCTGACCGAGATCTGCTTCCCTTTGTGCCCAAAGGTTAACCCAGTGTCAGACAAAGCTGTGCACAGCAGAGCCACCAGCTCTGACAGCTCAGGGCAGCCTCTGCAAGCAGAGTCTCAGGCAGGCAGGACCCTGCACAGGATCTGCTGGTGCAGCTCCGTTTGGCATTGGCGTTATCCTTGACAAGATAAATCAGATTAAAATGTGCAAGTAGCCACCGGGTCTGGAGTTTGCTGAGAGTAAGAGAGTTCTGCACATGTTCATTTTGGCCACTCAGCTGGACAGGGGACCCTGGGGGAGCATAAGTCCACATTAAGCTGTTGTAAGGAGATATAAATCTCCTCTGACTGGATGGCCACTGGCTATTAAGTGGCTCCATAATAAATGTTAATCATTCCGGACCTGATGGAGGATTAAGAGAGTCAGACTCACTTTTGTGTTTGAGGTTGGGGGAGGCTGAGGATGCCCTGACATTGATCTGTGCAGGAGCCAGGTGGGTGCTGGGGTTTGAGGCAGGATTCACTCAGCAGCTGCAGTGCTCCGAGAAACTGAGATTCCAACAATTCCTAAAGCCTCCCTAAAACACATTCCTCAGTTCTCCACATTCCAGCATGTGGGTGATACTTTAGCTCCAAATCCAGATTTATTTTTTGGATCATTCAGCACTGGAAAGCTCCCTTTAAGGCATGTTAGGAACTTTTTCAGGGACAATGGTGTAGGATAATGAGGTGGGGGTGATTTAATGCCCTTCAAGCATTAGATTCCATCCATTAGATTCCATTCATTTTGCTTCCTTTTCCTGCCATAATTATCCCAAAGTTTTATGAAGCAGCAAGTGGCTGAGAACAAAAAAACCAAATCATCCTCCTGGTCTGTTCTATTTATAAAAATATGGTGATGTTTTCATTCACTTCATGATTTGCCTTGTTTATGGAATTTAATCTCTCAGCCCCCTCTTTGGGTAGGACTTTGTATTTCTGCAGTGACAGTCACCCAAAGTCTGGTACTCCCTAAAAACTCCCCTCCACCTGTGATCAGCAATTCTGCTGTTCTTGCTCGCTTGGTTTCTCCATTTCAATTCCTCCCCAGCCTTCATGCAGTGCACCCAAAAGGAAGTGGGATGTTAATGTGAGCCATGTATTTATAACCACTTTGCTTCAGCTTGTAAGTGACAAATACTCCTTGTTTCTAACATTCCCTCGAGCCTTCTGCAGAGTGTGATTTCTTATTTTCTATGTAAAAACCTCAATCTCTGTTCTTCTACAGCTCCCAATGAATCTAAGTTAAACACAGACATGAACACATGTAAAATTGCCAGTCCAAAGCTGGAGGCAAAAAAATCAAATGTATTGATAAATGATGCTAACTAGATTTGACAGCTGACCAAACTTGCTAAAACAATCGGAATATCTGGTATCATTAAACCAAATAAAGATGAAATATCCAGGATTATAAATTACACCATGCACCCCAAGATTTATCCTCAGCATAATGGCACTGAACGAAGCTGCCTTTATCAACTCTAAGCATGGTCCTGTGTCCAAACTAACAGCTACTGCAGACACATTTAAAGGCTAAAAACTATTTTAAATTGCATGAAGTCATATTTTTACTAATTCTGGAATGCTGCAGCATTGAAAAACAAAATAGGTTGGAATCATTCAAGAATCCAGAATCTTACTTTTTTTTTTTTTACTAAGATCCTGTGTCTCAAAAAACTCTGAAAGGAATCCATGAATAAACAGATTTCTGTTATACAGGACCACATGGATATGAAGAGAATTCCTATTTCCTGCTGAAATTCATGGGGGGTTTGTTTGTTTTATTAGGGGCAAAAAAGGTTTGTACCAGCTGAACCAGGCAATACCTCAAGGAAAGGGAAAGCAAACCTTTAACTCTGGCTCAGCATCCCTGGAGATGTCTGCAAGGAATGCAGGGAATAATGAAAGATCCTGCTGGTAAAACTCCTGAGGGAGCAGGCAAAAATCTCTCCAAACTCCACCATTTGGGGACCAACTTCCCTGTGTGCCTCACAGAACATTCCATGCATCGATCCCTCTGAAACAGAGATGAAAACCCAGACCTGGAATAACAGGAATGGGACTGAATCATAAAATCTGCCCAGATGGGGATGGAAAGCAGAAAGGCTGAGCTGGAATTGGAAAGAGCCACTGGCAGGGTACTGGGAGAGCCCACAGCTCTGGGGACAAATTCCCAGTGCAGGATGAGCTTGGAATGGGAAGTCTGGAAAAGCTGAGCGGGTGGCAAGCACCCAGCAGGCAGCAGAGAGGATTCTGCAGGCCCTGCTCAGCTCTGCTCTCCCTGCACAAGCTCTTAGCTCTGGTTTCACCCAGCAGGCAAAATTTCCTATTAGAGAATAAATTTGCAGGCAATCAAGGGCATTGTTTGGTTGGAATCTCTGAGTGGCTGCTGTTTGTCCCTTGCAGAAGTGATAATCCTGTCGTTGTCAGCAGCACCGTTCTGCCACACAACCCAATGTCACAAACGAAATTATGACAAACATCTGGATCCAATGAATCCCCACGGAACAAAGGGCCTGTTCTCATGCAGATCAGTTCAGTAATAAAAATTAAGAAAAAGCCATAAATCCTCTGGAAATTTACTGTAGTGGATCAGCAGAATTCCCTGTGGATAAAGGGAATTGTCATTTTATGTTCCCATGCTACATCAGCCAGGAGATTTCAAAAGAACAGATCTATTTTCATTGAAAAGTATCCATTTTAAATGAATTTAAGCCTTTTATTTGTGACTGCTGCCAAAAGCTTTGTGTCCTATGACAGCCATGTCCACTGAGCTTGACCAATTTGCATATAAAACTAATTGAAAAGAAAACATTTGGGGGATTTTGTTAAAAAATAATAATTACCATCTTTAAAAATTACCATGGAATAGAAACATTCTGATGAAAATCCAGAATGTGAATATTAAGATTTTTTTTTGTGATTTCTACTAAACAGATATCTCCAAAATAAACCATTTTATTATTATTATTTTTAAAAAGGATTAAGAAATGTTTCCTTGGTATTTTCAGGGTGATTATTATGAGAGGGAATGGAAAGAATTCCAGGGTCTCACCACCCTCACAGGGAAGAATTTCTTCCTAATATCTCACCTAAATCTACCCATCATGAAGGAATGCACATCTCCATGGATTTGGCACAGTTTTCCACAGTTTCCACCAGATCAGAGACAAACACAGCACACAGGCCATGAAAACCCAAGGATTTTTGGGGAGAGCTTTGCACTGAACCCCTTGTGATCAAACAAACCTGAATTTTCCACTTACTGGAACGCTCCCAATGTTTTTGGTGCCATGGGTGGAGCTCAGGTGCCTCCCCAGGGGCAGTGGGGATGGAAAATGCTCTCAAAGAAGGATCAGCCCAGCTAAAAACCCCTCACCATCCCCTCCAAGATGTGCCAGTTCCCAGCCTGAACATGCACAATCACAGAACCATTTAGGGTGGAAAGACCTTCAAGATCATCAAGCCCAACCACTGCCAAGCCCCCATTAAACCACGTCCCCACATCCCCAAATCTTCTAAACACTCAGCTCATGTGGGCCTGATATTTCCAAGCCTGAGAGAATTTTTAGCCTGCTAGCAGCTAACTTCTTTCCCAAGGGAAAACTTTTCAACAAGGTTTTCTTTTCAAAACAACCTTGGAAAACAATTGTTCTTTCTCCAAACAATCTTTCTCCAGGTGATGTTTTGCTGTTTCTCTGGTTTAACCAATGGGATTAGAGAGGTGTCGTTCCTATTCACCAATCATGTTAAGTCCATATTGTAACAGCTTAAGAAAAGGTAGTAAGAATTAGACAATAAAGCCTTTTTTCTGTGCTCTTTGCTTTCTTGAGTATTTTTGGAGTTCTTTGTCTTTCTTTTGTGTCCTAAGCAACAAGCTGAGGGTGGTGGAACAATCCAAATCCAGTTTGTCCAGTTTCTCCCCAGTAAAAGAGGCTGACTGTAAAGCAACCAGCTATGCAGCGAGGTTCCAAGCCTGCATCCAGCACCCACCAGCCTCCAAGAACATCTTGAAGGAGCAGAGTCCTTCCTAACCAGCTCGTCCTGGAATTTGCTCACAACAATGTTCTCTTTTCTCCCTTTGACAATTCTCATTAAGGGCTGCCTGCCCTGCACCTCCGCGAGGAGAGGTTGATGTGAGCTGCATGCTGATCCACGCAGGGAGAGCTCAGTGCAGGCTGCAGCACTGAAACTCTGCCAAACCTGCGTGGAAAGAGAGGGAAGAGCAGTTCAGGAACCTTTAAGGAGCAAGGGGAATACATGAGCTGCAGAAAGCATCAGGATGGACTCAGGAATGTGGGAACAGCATCCTGCAGCCCCCATTTCCATCTGTCTTAAATTTGCCTTTTCCAGGCAAAACTTCCAGCATGAAAAAGGAAATTTTGAGGTATTTTTTCCTTAATCTCCACTATTACTAATCCCACTAATACTCAATATATTAATACCTAAATACCTACCAGCTATTCTCAAATATTCCACAAATCCCAAAGGTCCAAGTGTGAGTTCAAAGGTTAAGTCAGGAAAACCAGGCACACGAGCAGCTGATGCTTTATGCTGACTGGGAATTTAGCCACAATTTAAAGTTTTCAGTAAGCAAATCTGAGTTTTGGGTATTTCTCTACAGAGAACAATTATTTGTCAGAACAGAGCCCTGATGAATGAAACCATAAAGGAAGAATAGTAGCCTTGGAAGATAAGGAGATAGTTCAATCAAACATCTCCATTGACTAAACATCTTTTTAATGAGTAAGAGCAATTAAGTGTTACTCTGACCTGCTCTGCCTTTTTTTTTTTTAAGTGACTAATGTATTTTATTTATAATTTAGTTTTCTTTTTAAATGCATTTTCCATTTCAGTGAAGTGCAAGGCAGCACAGAGATCTGACAATTCTTGATTTGACAGAAAATACTGTTTTCTCAAGACCGACATACCCACAAACATAGATTATGTTTGGGAAATCCCTCATCAAAACCGTTCCAAGCAACAACACATCTGCTCTTATTTACAGACATAAAAAGATGCAGCTCCCCATCAACAACAAGCAGAGTCATTAATTCTGATTTACTCTTTGCAGGCTCTAAAAGTGTTTTAGAGGCCGTCCCCTCCCCGTTCACACAAACTCTGCCCCACTCATTGTTTCAAAAAACCTTCAACTCCAGATGGAGAAAAAACTTGGCCCAAATCTTCTTGCTGATCTTTTCACCTCAATAAGTAAAGATGTTGTTTATGCCTTTGAAATCAGTCTGGTTTGCATTTTAAAGTGTTTTTTTTTGAGTACACAATTGAGGGGGTTCAAACCACAGATTAATGGCTCCTCCAATTATGTTACAGCTTTGTGCAACTCGAAAGTGTTCACAGAAGAGCAAAGCAGATTTCACTGCCCAGAGCATTTGCACAGGTTCATCTCCAGCCTTGAATCCAAATGCCAGAAACTCCCTCTGGGTACGAAACGTGTGAATACTTTGTCTTTTTAAACAGCTGAGGGAATTTATTTTCATGCTTGGGAGATAATCAGGATATCCCTGGCTCAGAATTTGGATGAGCCATGGCCTGTGAGGAGCTTTATGGTGTTTGTAATGATCACCGATGATCAATGGCTGCTCTGCTCCAAGGAGCAGCCACAAGCTCCTTGCTGCCCAGCCCTGCCTGACCCAGCAGAACCCCACAGATGGCACAGGGGAGGAGAAGGTGAACAGGACAATCAGAAATCATCAGGATTGGAAAAGCCCTCTAAGATTACAGAGTCTAACCCAGCCCCACCAGGATGCTCACCACTAAACCTTGTCCTCAAGTGGCACAACCAGACGTTGTTTGAACACTTACAGGGGTGAGGACTTCACCACTTCCCTGGGCAGCCTGTTCCAAAGCTTGACAACACCTTCCATGAAGAATTTCCTTCCTAGTATGCAATCCAAACCTCCCTTGGCACACTCTGAGACAGTTTTCTCCTGTCCTGTCACTCAGGAAAGGCACTGACTGCCACCTCACTCCAATCTCCTGTCAGTGGTCACACATTTGTGACCTTTTTTCCCATCAGTGACATCAAGAATCCATGGTCAGGCAGTTAAAAGGGTTTTAGAGATGCAGAAAAATCAAACCAGACACCATTAGTGATGGTGACAGGGAAGGTGTTATTGGTATCTGTGTTCCACATGTTGGGAAAGGCAGCACACGGGTGAATGCCCCATTAATTAGTTTAACTCTGAGTGCCACCTATTAACCCCCAAACCCCTGCACAGCTCCACATCAAGAGGAAGTGAAGAGCTTTGCAATCCCAGTGGGAAGAGAAGCTGGGGATTTTCAGAGCCTGGAGCCTGCAAAGCAGCTGAAGGGGTGCTTGGATCCATCAGACAAATGCAGCCCCCCCAGAGCCAGCCCTGCTCCTGCATGGGAGTGCATCAGGTCACAGCTCCACGTGACACTGACAAGGGAAGGACTCAAATGCACTTCAGAGAATGTCAATATTTGAGAGATTGGCAGCTATGGGAAAAATATTTACATAAACAGCAGGAGGAATTAAACAGCATGCCCAGAATGCTTGCTGAGCTGGAGAGAAGGTGTTTGATACTGGTGAGACACCTCTGTAACACTGCTGTGCTCAGCTCCTTAAGGTTCTACTGATGCCTCAGGATTTCAGCTTTTATATTTTCCATATATTTGTAACCCTGCAGTTCTTTAGTGCAGAACTCCAAACTCCACACACAGTGGGAGCTGCTGCTTCCCCACTTTGGGCAGACACAGCAATTCCACTCCAGGCCTGGCAATCAAGGACACCTCACTGCCTCAGGCCCTGAGAGATGGAAACAAAAGGGAGTTGGGGGCAGCAAACTTGGGGTCAATGACTTCATTACCTGGAGCTGGAATTGGGAGATGAACCCCCAAAATGCAAATGGCCCAAACTGATCAAAGTGTGCAAACCCGTGACCCAGGGTCCATTTTTGGGTGCAGCCCCTGGGGGGCTTTGTCTGCCCTAAATGTACCTGAAGGCCCTTCAATAAATAGAACAGCTTTTTCTTCCCTGAATTCTGTCTGGCCTCTGTTTTTAGGAAACCCCAAAAGGCATCACTACAGAACCCAAGGGTTTTACATCAGGTCACTCCTCCTCAGCACCCCTTTATCCCAGTCCAAGCTCAGGCCATTCCCAGCACACTCCTCACTCTGTTTTTCCAGATGTGAAATCTCTGGCTAGGAACACATCGAGGTTTCTTGACAGCCCATCCCTTCCTCCCCCTCTCCCAGGAACAGCCCTCCAGAACAAGAATCTGATATTGGCACTGGAGCTGCTGGGAAGGCACCTGGGCATTGTGAGGATTCCTGCTTGGAGCCTCCCTGCAATTTGTGGGAATGTGCTGCTGATCTCCCCTGCATACTAATGATGTGTTATACACAGAAGGGATGGATGGCATGGAGCAAAATAATTTTTTTAGATGATCAAGAAGAAAAATGAGGGGCAGAAATGTAAGGAAAAGATCCTTTCGCTTGTCTGTGATCACAAAAACGTTGGTGAATGGTAACAGCATTCACAGACCCCCTGTAACTCTGCAGGGATGGCTCCAATTTCAGGGTGTTCTCATTTGTATGGCAGTGACAGTGATGGGCAGTGTCTCCAGCATATGAAATACAACAGGTAGGACTTAAAGACCAGATTTACCTGATTTCTTACCTCTTACATTCCACCTAACATTTCTACCTGAATTGCTTGGTCGTATCTAATAAGACAAAAAATATGGGAAGAGATTTATCATTTTTGTCCCTTTTTTGGGGGGAGATATTAAGCTGTAGAGTACTGCTGCTGGCCTTTAATAAAGGGGGAAAATACTGTAAACAGCACTCACACCACTGCAAAACAGAGGAGAACTCAACTGCCTGGCTCAGCTCTTCTGGAATAAAGAATGAGTTAACTAATCTGGCAGATTGAGCTATTTAAGATATATATATATATTTAATATTGAGGTATCAGGCACATAGATATCAAGAAGAAATCTTTCTCTGTGAAGGTGGCAAGGCCCTGGCAAGGCTGGGCAGGGCTTGGAGCAGCCTGGGACAGTGGAAGGTGTCCCTGCCCATGGCAGAGGTGGAAAGGGATGGGATTTAAGGCTCTTCCAGCCCAAACCACTCTGTAATTCTGTGATGATTTTATGAGACAGGCACTGCATCCAAAGATAAAGAATGAGTTAACTAATCTGACATATTGAGCTATTTTATATATATATATATATATATATATAATATTGAGGTATCAGGCACACAGGTATGAAGAAGAAATCTTTCCCTGTGAAGATGGTGAGGCCCTGGCAAGGCTGGGACAGGGCTTGGAGCAGCCTGGGACAGTGGAAGGTGTCCCTGCCCACGGAAAGGGATGGGATTTAAGGCTCTTCCAGCCCAAACCACTCTGTGATTCTGTGATGATTTTATGAGACAGGCACTGCATCCAAAGCTGCTGCTTTTGTCCTGCTGGGAAGCTGGAATGCTGTAGGTGGTGAACACTGTAAGCTTTTATGAGAGGATAACTAGGAAACAGCTTTTATTATTCCAATAAATACCATTTGCATTCAGACAGCCCTAAATAATGTCCACAAACACATGAAAATAGAGTCACTGGCTGAGAGAGCTTGCAGTGGAAAAGACAAGTTTTATTTACTTTTTAGAAACCTTTTAGTTCCTTAAAGCAGCAAAATATGATTTCATAATTATTACCTTATGCTGTCCTGACATTTACATTACCATACAGTGCTGAAAGCCAGAAAATACCAACTGTTCTGCAGAGGATTTTGTTCTCTGCAGGGTAAAAAATCTATTAACTGCGTTCAGACCTGTATATATATTATATATAAAAAAAAAAAATACACTGGTGGATTGCAGGATTGGGAGGCTCGGAGGCTGAACTCAGTTTCACAGTATGGATCAAGGAATGATGGTGGATTTGGAAGGGTTAAAGGGGTTTTATGAAGTCCCCAATTCCAGGGATAGGATTCCTGGCCTCTACTCAGGAACTGGAAAAATGTAACAAAATTTAAAATACATTCCTGTTTTTCTGTACTCCTTGGTGCAGAGGTCTGAGCACTCCTGGAAATGTGTGCAGGTCTGTAAAATGATCAGAAACCCTGCACTGTTCTATTTTCCCATCACTTCCTGGAATGTA
This sequence comes from Acrocephalus scirpaceus scirpaceus, assembly GCA_910950805.1. Taxonomy (NCBI): domain Eukaryota; kingdom Metazoa; phylum Chordata; class Aves; order Passeriformes; family Sylviidae; genus Acrocephalus; species Acrocephalus scirpaceus. Next base: position 19,209,983 of record OU383782.1, read on the forward strand.
CAGACTGTGCCATGAAAGAGGGTGATAAGGTGGGAATTAAAGACTGGGACTTACTCCAAACCCTTTTATATCCCAAGCAAGGTCTCAGCTCCAAGGGTGACCCAGAGCCGTTTTTCTGCACAGAGATTTAATCAATCCCCTCCCAAACCCTGCCCCTCTCCAGCACCCACTGCTCACCCCAGTGACATTTAGCAAGGACTGGGAAGGGCTTAGAGCAGCAAACTCCTTTTCCCAATTCTCTATGGGATGAATGGCTCCTGTAAAATTTTAAATCCTCGTTTTTCCTGCCCCTCAGAGCTGCAGCATTTCCCAATCCAAACCGTGCCCTGAGCCCTCAGGGGAGAAGGGTGTGAGCAGCCAGAGCTTTTCCCTCATGGCAAAGGGAAATTCCCAAAAATCCAATCACCTTTCATTCCCTCTGCCCTGAGCCTGGTGCTCCCTCCTCACCCCTCATCCTCAGAAGTGAGGATGGAACAGGGATGGAACAAGGATGGAACAGAGATGGAACAGAGATGGAACAGGGATGGAACAAGGATGGAACAGGGATGGAACAAGGATGGAACAGGGATGGAACAAGGATGGAACAGAGATGGAACAGGGATGAACAGAGATGGAACAGGGATGGAACAGGGATGGAACAGAGATGGAACAGGGATGGAACAGGGATGGAACAGGGACGGAACAGGGATGGAACAGAGATGGAACAGGGATGAACAGAGATGGAACAGGGATGGAACAGGGATGGAACAGAGATGGAACAGGGATGGAACAGGGATGGAACAGAGATGGAACAGGGATGGAACAGAGATGGAACAGGGATGAACAGAGATGGAACAGGGATGAACAGGGATCAACAGTCCCACACCCCCTCTCAGCTCTGCCCAGACCTTCACTCATGGCACTGGATGGATGCCATCACCATTTAATTCATTTCTCAGCTGATGATGGGGGCCCAAATATCCACTGGGGTGTCCAGAGGACTCTTCCTCATGGCCAGAAGCTGGGAAGATCTGGCACAGGGTGCCCAGAGAAGCTGTGGCTGCCCCTGGATCCCTGGCAGTGTCCAAGGCCAGGTTGGACATTGGGGCTTGGAGCAGCCTGGGACAGTGGGAGGTGGCAGAGGATGGAAATGGATGATCCTGAAGGTCCTTCCCAACCCAAAGATTCCATGAGGAGTCCTTCCTTGCACTAGGGAAGGGACAATCAGCAGAGAAAGGAGGAAGCCTTGGCCAGGCTATGGCTGCTCCAGCAGCTCGGGAAGTTCCACAGCAGCAGCTCTGGATGAGGGATGTGTTCCTGTATTCTGTATTCCTGCATTCTGTATTTCTGTATCCCTGTATTCTGTATTTCTGTATTCCACACAACAGCCTCAGTGAGAAGAGCTGGGCCAGGAACTTGTTCCCTACTGCCCTGGCTAAAGATGCCGTTGCCTCCATCTTGGTCCTGCTGTCACGTGGAGGTCCAAGGTTGTACCTTCATGTCCTTGACACCAAGCGTGGCCAGGAAATGCATGGCAGGTATCTTTAAATTAGAAAATAATTTAAAGCTGCAGCCCTGACATTCCATCATGCTGTGGAGAGGCCAGCACAGCCTCATTACAGATAAAAATCACAAATTAAGGTGTCTCCTCTCGTTGACTGAAGAGTTTCCTTCAGAGATAATTCAGAACAGAAATCTAATTTCTGTGCTACGAATTTTCTGTGAAGGAGCCTTGTCCTCCTTCCCATCACTGCCTGCTCTGACAATAATAGGAAATTATCCGTGTCATCCACATCAAGCACCTCAGGACATCAGATTTGCTCTTTGTTTCTGGATTAATTATTATTTGGATGGTCAGAACAGAAAATTTTGATGCTCCACTGTTTCCACAGCACTTCAGTGTGAGAGAAATGGCTTCCTTTTGAATTTAGAAGCAATGTGAAACTTTTTGAGAACAAGGATAAATGTAATTTTCCCAAAATGAAAATCCTTAAGTTTACAGAGAAAATACCGCATCACAGGTAAGATGATTTATGTAATTAAAAATACTCATGTACTATTAATAATCTTAATTTGCATGAGTATCAGGTCATTTTTATGTAATTAGCTGAAGCAGAAGGTTTTTTGTCAATTAAACTAATTGTTTTTCACACTAGGTGTAGACTGAATATTGATCTTTTCATTCAGCTCACTTACATAAGCAAATGGGATCTAATTGCATCCTTACCACATCATTACTCAGTTATTGTAAATTACAGAACATAGATTCTCTCACACAATAACACTTTCTTTGTGCTATTGCTGTTGAGGAGATGCTGCTTAATTTGGGAACTTCAAACTCTTGTTTTCCATCTGTCGATTTAGGACGAATTTGCATTGTAGAGTTTGTCTCCTTAGTAGTTAAGGTAACGTTCAAGCTGAGTTTTAGAGGGATAAAAGAAATGCCCAAAACAGCACCTGTGTGCCCAAAAACCAGTCAGAAGAGAGATCAGTCAAGCAATGACAGCTCCCACATACAAACCACTACAAGAATTTTAGATTTAATAATTAATCTCAACTTTGTAAAGAATTTGTGCTTTTGGCTTAATGAAGGTTCAAAAAAAATCAAAGATTTTCACAGGTTTAATTGTGAGATTCTTGCTTTTGTTGGTGCTTTTTTGGTTGTTGGTTGGGGTTTTTATTTTTTTGTTTGTTTGTTTGTTTTTACTGCCTTTACATTGGGGCAGGGGAGAAAAAATTGCTTGTTGGGTTTTACCTGTAGCAAATTCCAGGCTCTCAACAGCTTTTCTGGGTGTTCCACTTCACTCTGGCTGTTTTTATCATGATGAGACAGAGAAATGACAATCTGTGCCTGATCCTCACCTCGTCCCCAGCCCTGAGTGCCACATCCAGGCCTCCCTTGGACATCTCCAGGGTTGGGATTCCACCACATCTCTTGACAGCTCCTTCCAATGCTTTCCATTAAGAAATTCCTCCTGATATCCAGCCTGAACCTTCCCTGGCACAGCTTGAGCCCCTTACCAGGACATTTTGCCTTTGAAAAGTTCTGAGCTGCTGTGGTGAAGCTGCAACAGCCCCACTGCCCACCCAACCATGGGGTAAATTTGTGCATTCTGTCCAAAATGAAGAAGTCTTCAAGAATTTGTTGTTCCAGCAGAACTCTGCCATGTTTTGGAAAGAAAATCACAGCAGTGTTTCTGCTGCAAGTCAGGCTGGAGGAAACGCTCCTGGAGAGAAGTCACCGGGAACAACAATGTGTCTTGATGCTGTACAAATTGCTTCCCTTAAAAAATAAGAAATGAACAGTACTTAGGCTTGATGGATTGTTTGTTCTCCTCACTTGTTAAAATTCTCTGGTGCTGAAGCTGGGCCATATGGAGCAGAGCTGTTGGTGTCAGAGCTCAGATGCCAGCTGCCTACATTCTTCTAGCAACTGCATCTGGATTTCTCAGCGCTCCCAATTCAGAATTAAACACAAAAAAATGCTAATTTCCTAAAAAGAAAACACTTTTTCCCTCACAAAAAAATAAAAAAAAAAGAAAATCAAGATGCTGCAGTCCATGAAAGTGGAGGTAAAAGGATTCCACACAGTTGTCTGCCTGCTGAGCTGCCTTTACTTATCCCATGGCCAGGACTGGCCCAGTGCAACTGGGAGGTGAAATAAATTCACTGTGGCATGGCCAGAGAGGGTTTAGGGGAGAGCATTTATTGCTCAGTGAAGTGCAGCTCCCAGCACTTGCAGAATCAGGGAGAGAAGCTCAGCTGGCGAGGGGAACTTGTTAAACCACTATAAAACAGTCGTGTTCAATCTTGTACAGCGAGCCTACACAACAAGGGGGGGTGGAAAGAAAGAAAGAAAAAAACCTTAAGAACAAACAGTCTACCATCAGCTAAATTTAACCACTTCAGCAGGATCTGAGCCGTGGAAAACACACTTCCCATGAGCTCAGGGCAGCTGGTGCAGTGAGTGAAAGAGCCACTGGCTTTTTTAACATGTTCCTTAAGCAATGGCAGCACCTGAATTTAGGGTCTTGCTCTGGATGTGCTGATTCTTAGAAGTGCAAAGAAAGTCCTCCACAACCCCAAGGAAAACACCCCACTCAGAAAGGAATGGGACAAGAGGGAATGGTCTGAAGTTGAGCCAGGGGAGGTTTGGATTGGTTATTAAGGGGAATTTCTTCACTGAAGGGCTGGTCAGGCATTGGAAGTGCCCAGGGCAGTGGGGCAGTCACATCCCTGGAAGTGCTCACACACAGTGTGGATGTGGTTCTTAGGGCTCTATGGTTTAATGGTGATTTAATGGTTGAACTCAGTCTTAAAGGTCTTTTCCAACCTTAACGATCCCATGACCTAAAAATTCATTCAGCATTTAAGCCTGTCCTGGAGAAATGTAACACTTCTTTGGAACAGGGAGAACCACCCTCAAACCCAGCTTGGACAAACCTGATAAAACAGACTGGCAACAGGCAGCAAATATTTACAGGGTTCTAAAACATCTCAAACTTAACCAGTTGTGCAATTTTACTTCTGTTTAATCAGAAGCAGAAATTAAAGTGATGGCGTAGTCCCTTTTATACGGGGAATTTTTCAGCATTAGGGCCCTGCCTTCTCAAGGCACAAAAACCACAGTGCAAAGGCCACGGAGCAGAGCAGAAGGCCACACATTAATTTAAAAATACCCATTTATCCAGCAGCCTCAGGTGCACAATAACACATTCAGCTTGCACTGCCTGCGTGAGATACAATTCACATCAACATAATACCTTGTTCTATTCCACAGCAGAAGGAGGAAGAGTCCTTTGTTAGCAGCACACAAAAGCACTGCAAGTCACACCCAGCCCCACAGAGCAAAGTTTGGCATCTCCTCTCAAATACTGCACCAAGACAGACCTGGAGACACAAAATGTCTGCTCAGAGGGATAGATGGATACTGGGAAAAATAGAATTAATGATCATCTGGTGGGCCATAAGTAGGATTTACTTCTTGATCCACCCCTCAGATGTGCAACTTGCAACATATTCTTAATTTACACTCTGCACTGGAGTTTCTGGCTACGTCCCTGCTTTGAATTTTATTTTTTAAGACTCAAGATACTGCTATCCTACAGGTATGGAAACCAACAGCAGCCATTTCACTACAGGCAGCTTAGCCAGCTACAAGATTTTAAGTTCCAGCACATTAATTTCTGTTTATTCATCACTATTTTGCTCCACAAGGTGGTGATTTTGCATATTTGAGAGCCCAGGATGAAAACACATCTCAAGCCCAGCCTGACACTCAGAAGGGATTGTGAGCAGACTGAAATCCTGCTCCTCCTTGCCTTGAGCTACAGTTTCAAATACTTTTTACATATTCCCAAACTGCTAAGTGGAAAAGTTTCCTTTGAAATCTGCAGCCCTTTGCCTTTTTATTTTTTTGCAAAAAGAACAAGCTTTGGGTACTGTTTGCTGCTTTGGTTCCAGGCACCCTGGAATAATGAACAGAGAGAGGAAGGAGGACTCTGAGTAACAAAAGCAATATCCAAAAAATAGGTGTAATATACATTTAGAATCATCTCTGAACAGCTGATATTGGTCACAGAGCATCAATCTTCATGAATATTTCTAGAAAATCATGTGATGTCTCTTTGTAGCACTAATAAATTAAAAGATAAAACCATTACCACTATTCAATTATTGGTATAAATTAGAAATTAGGCAATAATGATTTAAACCAGAATTAAGGCACTCTATAATTTTATTTCTCATTCATTTGAATGCTGAACATCACGATCTGGAAGCTCCTAAAGCAAGTGAGAACCTCAATCCATACTCCCCCAGCATCTTTATATTTACCTCTTCTAGAGTTAACACACTGAAAGGGTGCCAATTTTACTCATCTTAAAATATTTATTCCTGAAGTATTTTTAACCAACTGTTGACAAAATACTGCAACAACAACATACAGGCAACTATGTCAGGAATAACTTTCTCCTTGAACAATTTCTTCTCTGGCACCAAGAGGAATCCCAGTGCAGTCAATTAACACACGGCTGCTCATGGGTAGAAAACCCAGCCCTTTATGAATCAGCTTGAAATTTTCTTTTTGTTCTGTGAACAAAAGTAGAAATGTGAAGGAATGGAGAATGTCAAGAGTCTGGAAAACAGCAGGAGCATCCTTGTTTATGCAACAGGTTGAAGTTCCAGCAGGATTGTCTTTCCTGAAGTGTCTTATTTTAATGATCAGCAAGTGCAACATCAAAGGAATTTCCAACTATCCCTTGCTTTTATTAATATAAAAACAGTATTGCGTTTTCCAGAAAGTTTTGTTAATATCTGACAATACCTAGAGGGTTTTTACTGACTTAATGCTCAAGTTGATATTCCCCTAGAGGAATCCAGTCTTTCTCTTTTGGCCTTTCTGAGTGACCTGGTCTAGTGGGAGGTGTCCCTTCCCATGAGGGGAGACTGGAATGAGATGTTCTTTAAGGTCCTTTCCAACCCAAACCACTCCAGGGTTCCATGGTGATACCATGAATAAGAATATTCCCATGTTTGTCTTGTGCTGGATAATTTTCTAACATTTATTTACACCAGGTGAGGTATTTGCACAAAATCTTTACCCATCATTGACTGAAGAGTCTCCTTCAGAGATAATTCAGAACAGAAATCTCATTTTTGTGCTATGAATTTTCTGTGAAGGAGCCCTGTCCCTCTTCCCATCACTGTCTGCTCTGGCAATAATGGAAAATTATCCATGTCATCCACATCAAGCACCTCAGGACATCAGATCTGCTTGTCCTCTTTGTTTCTGGATTAATTATGAGTTGGATAGTCAGAACAGAAAATTTTGCCATCACATCTCACAGCACAAAGCTCCCTCACCATCCCCAGGTCTCTCTATTTCCAGCCACTCTGAGCAGAGCCAGCTGAAAACACCCCAAGTCCAAGAAATTTGATTTGGGTTGACTTCAAGCCATGCTGGATTTTGAAAGGCTCTGGTTAATTGAATCCTCATGCACAAAACTCTTCCATATTACAGCAGAGTGCTTGGAAAAGAAGCAGCTCCTGGCTGACTTTAGAGAACAAATTCACTCTGTAATATTCCTGTACTCAACACTCCGGGCATGCTGCTGGGCATAATTTCATTCCAAACCCCACATCCTGCACTTCCCACAGGCCCAGGGATGGAACAGGAGGATGATAACACCATCGAGAACAATTTGCCACTTTTGGGAAGGATCAGTTGTGTTCCTTAGGGCTGGAGTGGAGGTGTTCAAAGCTGCCACACCCCAGGGGTGTCACACATTAAAACCCAGCTCCACAAACGACCTTTATGAGGGAGAGGCTCTTTGCAGCTCACCTCACGCTCTCAGCTGAGCCAGAGCCTGTTCAAAGCACGCTGCTCGCCTGGAATGATGCTCAGAGGTTTTGGAAAGCCTCGCCAAGTGCCTCCAGCTGCCGCTGGAATCTCCAGGAGCTGCAGGCGCTCAGATGCTCCAGCCCCTCCCGCAGGAAGGTTTGTGTCTCCTGCTGTGACTCCCTCGCCTTCTGCAGCTGCTCCTCCAACCCTCCTGCTCCAAGAGATCCCTCCCAGGGGAGCATCCTGACTCTGGGAATCCATTACTGCCTCTTTTTCCTTTTGTTCAATTTAGGATCATTCTTTGCTCCTGGAAGAGGAAAAATTCCTCTGCTCCTCTTGCCTTCTATAACATCTGTGTGTTATTACAACACCTTCCCTATATTGTTGCTTTATTTTATATATATTATAAAATCTGGCATCAAATTTAATCCAAGGGTTTAGAAGCTCCTTTGGTTTATGGACAAATCCTCACTTCAGATGAGGGGGAAAAAAATCCACCAAGTGGCTTTTTTTTATTTCCAAAGACCTATCTTCCATGATTCCCCTCTTTTCCACTTGCTATTACACTTAGGCTTGAATATAGATTAAGAATTAAAAGTGAAATGAACCCAGTAAAAAATTTACCTGCAGATAACAAGCTCAGACAAAAAGAGAGCTTCATTGGCTTTTTTTTCTTTTTGTTCCCCATGTCTTGCTCCTTTTTCAATTTTAAAAAGTGAAATCTCCTGGAATGGTTTTTACAGTCTTTATGACTTCTTTAATGAGTCTTCTGAGTGATAAAAAGTACAATTAAAAACTAAAGCTCCCTCAGTTAATTCACATTTTCTCCTTGTGCCACTAGCACCATCAGCTTTATAATCAAGTTGATACACCTTTTCTGGGGCCCATAATTAGGTCCCTAAAAGTTCCTTGAAATCTTAATTTCAGGTGGATCTTCTAGAAAATATTCTTTACAAGAGAGAAGTCAGCTTTTCAAGGCAGAAATACTGACAGAGACAACAATGTTGCAGTGACTAATTGAGCAAAAGTGCTCAAGTTGTGAGGTAACACTCATGGATGGCTGGAGCTGTTCCAGAGAAGGTTTGGGTTGGATTTTTGGGAAAAGTGCTTCCCCCAGATGGTGCTGGGCACTGCCCAGGCTCCCCAGGGATGGGCACGGCCCTGAGGCTGCCAGAGCTCCAGGAATGCTTGGAAAACCCTCCCAGGGATGCCCAGGGTGGGATTTGTGGGGGGTCTGTGCCAGGGGTTGGACTCTGATCCTTGTGGGTCCCTTCCAAGTCAGGATATTCTGGGATTCACCTTTTATCCCAGAAGTTACGTGTTTCACACCTCATGTGGGATTTGCAGTCAGACACAGCTGGACTGTGCAGTGAAAAGTTATTGAGAAGTTATTCAGTTGTTGAGATGTTAACTTGCCAAAGATAACAAAGCTATTTTAGGGCATTATTTGAGGGAAGAATCCCTGGAGTAGAGCAGCACAGGTCACCTCAGAAACTACAAGGGGAGGAATTCAGGGTAAAACCAGACACTCCCCTAATAATGAGAGTTCCTCTGTTAAGGGAGGGATGTGAGACAAGGAATGTCAAACTGCTCACTTTGTTAACAGTAACCAGAGAGCTGGAGAGTGCAGGGCCAGGCTGGGTGGGATGGGGGGCACCCTGGGACAGTGGAAGGTGTCCCTGTCCATGGCAAGGGGTGGAATGAAATGGTCTGTGTCAGAATCCAGGACATCCCTCTGGCTGCCCTGGGTGATCCCAGACCCTGGCAAGGGCTCCAGAGACAAACCACGAGAGTTTGATTAGAACAGTATTAATTTAATTTATTAATTTATGTAGATGTAGAATTTTGGGGTTTAATGGAGGTTCAAGGAGGCAAGATGGAGGAATCTGGGTGTGTCCCTGTCCTTCTCCTTCTTCTTCTTGCCCTCCATCTCCTGCTGTGGTGGTGGCACTTTTGGGTTGGTTTAGCACAGCAGTGCACTGTCTAACACAGGTGATGGGTGTTGGTATTTATCTGCAAACATGGAACACGAGTACGGAGTATAAAGAGTTCAGAGCGCCCTGGGCAGGGGCAGTTGGGCACGAGCAGCACTGCAGCAGCACCCAAGGTGGGTGAGAACAAAATGTACCAGGTAAGGAACAATAAACAACCCTGAGAACCTGAACTGACACATCCCAACTCTCTCTGCTGGCACCGGGGCTTGGGACAAGGACTTTTAAGAAACCTCTCAGGGATTATCAGCCCAAAGAACCAAGAGTCTGAAGGTCCCTTCCACCCAAACCACCCTGTGACTCCATGAAGGGACCAAGGGAACTCCAAGGGAACTAAACTGAATGCCCATCATCCCAGAGCAAAGCCCTGAGGACGACCAGAGCCAAGTTTAGATGCAGCGTTTGCCTTGGCCTCTCCTCAGATGATGGTGGGACACATTTACAATTTCCCAGCTTTACTCTGAGCAAATCATCGCCTTCCTTAAGGAGATGAGAGGGAATTGAAATCCTGGGGGTGGGCCTTGGAGGGCTGCAAGACCACTGCTTGCTATTAGATGCTGAGCTCCTTAGAATAACAAACACTTTTGTTATTTCAGCTCTACAGAGGCTTTTATCTTCTCTGAATGCCGGCGCTGTACCTTCACCTGTACCTCCACCGTCTTTCTCATTAGAGCCCCTTTCTTCTGTCTTCACTCCTGACTTTCCTTACACTGTTTGCACTTCTTTATTCTTGTTCCCTATCCATGTATCAAAACTGTTCTGTTGAAGAGCAAATGTCTGAGAGTGAAGGGTTTTGAGCATCAAAAAGCACATTGGATAGACCCAGAAAGTGCAGCACAAAGGATTAAAAGAGCTGAGTGATGCAGTGGAGATTAGAGGGAGCAGAGAATGCTAAAGACACACAAAGAGTGCAGGAAAGCTAAAATCACTTCAAACATTAATATCCTTCTTTGTCCCATATTCTACAAAAAGTGTTCTCTATCTCAAGCTTGAATCTTTTATTCTTTTTTATTTCATTTCAAGCACCGCTCTGATAAGATGAACATCCAAACTTTTTAAAAATTAATGTTGTTATATGGGTATTGGTTAAAATATCTATTTCAGAAATATAATACCCTGTGAGGACTTCTGTTAAACTAATAGTTAGTGCCTGAAAAACACAATCATGGAAGTTTTATTGCTCAAGACCATTAGAGAAGAAAAAAGGGGCAGATGTAATCTTGGAAATGTGATGAGAGTGCAAAGAAAAATGGTTTGCATTTTTCCTTCTCATTTCTTTGTCAAATAGGAGAGAAAAGAGTTTTTCCAGGCTGCAACCACCAGTGGATGCTGTGACAGAAAAGGATCCCCATGAGATTCTCCTCAAGGAAAGGATGAAGGAAACGTTTAGGAAGGGGTTGTGGGGTTTTGGTTGTTGTTACTTTGTGTTTCTTTGTTGTGCGTTTATTTATTTGTAATTTTTGTTTGTTTTTTTTATTTCCTCGATACAACTGAAGATTTTTGTCACTTCCTGGTAAGTTTCACTCAGACATTGTCCAGCTGTTCCTGGGTGTGATCTGTCCATTACATCTACTGTGACCAGGAAGAACCTGACGAAAAGTTCTTCAACCTCACAAAAAAACCCCCAAAACCCACAAAAACCAAAGCAAAACCAAGTAAATGGATAAGAAAACTAAACTGGGGTTATACAGAATTTTAAGGAACAACTCAAAATTTAAGAACTTCAAGGAAGTTCACCTGCAATTTCTCCATTCACTGGAGGTTAAAGCAAAGAACATGAAATGAGGTGCTGGAGCAGACAAGTTGTTATAAATGCACATTATAAAGTTGGCTTTTCGCAAATATTAAAATGAATACTATATGTATAAGGTGGGAAGATTTCACTGTATTTTCTTTTATTAATAGAGTTTAGAAATGTGATGAATGTACATTTTCTTTTTGCTTGTAACAGTATTAAAAATAAAAGAATGGGGTTTTTTCTGCCCAAACCAGAAATGGGGGAAAGTCCTCTTGCATTTCTGCATTCCTGCTTAAACCAACTGAAAATAGTGGTGGACCAAAAGCTACAGAAAGGAATTTATTGATCTCCTGGTGTCAGAAGAATAAGACACAAGAACGACTGCAAGACGCCAAGAACTTTGTCTACATGAAGTAATAAAATGTTAATTTGGTGAAATAGGACAAGTTGGGGGGAAGCAAAACCAAGAGAACGTCTGAACTTAAAGGGATGTTTGAATAATGCATGAGGGTCTATTGAATATGTAACACAAAGATCCTTAAAAAAAAAACATCTGAAGGGGTAAGGTGTGCTGGCTTGGTTTTGTTTCTCCTAATTGTCTATTTTCTTTTTAGTTTTTATTAAACTTCTACATTTTTCTAAGAAAGTGAACCTCGTTTTTCACACAGGTCCTTCCCAGAGAAGAAGGGAGGGACACCCTTCGCAGTGGATCCAGCTCAGTGCACAACATGAAATGTTTTCCTTGGAAACTCGCAAAGATATTTCACCTGGGATGAAGGATGAACAAAAACTCCCAAGAATGTCATGTAAATACAGAAAGAATTTTTTTTTTTCGCTGTTTACTTCGAATTTATCTTCCCTGCTTCTAGAAACACGATGAGGCCATTCCCATTATTTCCTGCCATGGAGCACGGCAAGGAAAATGTAATATTCCAAGCAGAACATGGGCTTGGATTGATTCATCACATCCCTTTGCTTGGAATAAAAGGGACACGTTTGTTCTCACCAGGGGAATGGGAAGGTGCCAGTTCCCCTGGCAACAATCGCTTAAGGACTTTTCCCTCCTTAATCATGCAAATTCTCGGCAATTCGGGACAACTGCAGGAGGAAAGTTCCACTCTGAGCTTGATCACTTGAAGAACAGTTTCCACGACCACATCAATTCAGTATTTGTTGCCCTTAACCCAGCAAGGGTTAATTAAGAACCCACTCCTGCATCCTGACTCCTTTTATTTTCACAGAGTCATTAAGGTTTGAAAAGAGCTCCAAGATCACCAAGTCCAACCTTCCATGAATGCCACCATTCCCGCTAAACAGCATCGCTCTCCTTTTAAATAGCCTTGAAATTGCTTTTAAATAGCCTTTAAATAGCTCTTAAATAACAAAAAACCGCATTCTGGTCAATGCTTTACCTGAGTTTATAGGACAGTAAAGTTCTGAGCTATTTTAAATTCCTAACCCATCCCAGCACTTGTCTAATTGTCCCTTATTTCTCCTCTAGATCTAAATAATCTGCTTTGGCAATGGAGTTGGGGATTGTTTAAAAAGGGTAAAACCCTGCTGAGTTGCTTGTGTGTTTTATTAAATAGTAAAACCCAGCGGTACAAAACGTCAGCCCTACGCCCAGAATTCAGAAGTTTCAGGACAGATATGAGAGCCTGGCAATGTAGCTTGTAATTAGAACTAGCAAAGACTCTTTCATCCCATTAAACATCACCTCCATCCTATTTTTCCAATATCATGTGATTATGTACTTCATTAAGGCAATTAGAGCATATTTATGAGCAGTCCCCCGTCTCTCCCAGCACGGCCGCCGACTGGGGGTAGGGGGAAATCTGATTTCCAGCTCTTCCACAGCTTTCTTCCCTCTTTCCGTATTTCAAAATATTTTAATTAAATCCCTGGGCACAAGTGGATACGATTTAGAAAGCAATTCAGGTCTTTAGGCCTACACAGATGTCACTTAAAATCATCTTTGAAGGATGACTTCAGAAACAACTAAAGCACCATTAACGAGAGTAAATTGGAGGTGCAGGAGTAACAACCTCGATTATTTTGACAGCATTTCAAGTCAAACAGCAGCTACAAGGAATGTCTGCCCATTAATGCTGATCAGCATTCAGCAGAAGAGCTCATTAGAATATCAGTCAAGCTTTTTGAACTTTTTTTTTTTCAATGAAAAAAGCCTCGATACAATGAAGAATTTTCGAGATGCAGATAAAAACATGAATTTTCATAAAGCGCTAAACATGTAGGAAATGAAACTGATTCACAAGGTTAAATACGTCTGCTGAGATCTTCTCGCATGTGGCTCTGCTCTATTGAATTATTTGCAAGAGGTGTTTGATGGTTCTTTCAAAACTGAATGGTGCAGCAAGCAGAATCTTGAAGTTAAGATGAAATCAAATATAAAACAAGATAAAATTCAGCCGCTGTCAGGTCTCTTTGCAAATTGAAACTTGATTTAGTGGCACGGAGAGGACGGAGTTTTTTCACTGAGTTTTGAGCAGATCTGGATCCAGTTTGGAGCAGGTGACTGTGGGAGGCAGCAGGGCTCAGTCCCTCCTAAAACCTCGCACTTGGGGCAGCTCCTGAGAGCTCGGAGATGATTTAGGATTTATCCCAGTATTTTATTTTTATTTTTTACGACAGAAACCCTCTAAACGCAGTGCTCTGGGTGATCTGCTGAAGGCTCAGTAGAGGCTCCACAAGGAGCTCACCATTCCAGAGCACCAGGGACCTGTCTTCTCTCATCACCATCATCATCATCATCATCATCATCATCATCATCATCATCATCATCATCATCATCATCATCATCATCATCATCTCCTCACAGGATCACAGAGCCCCCCTGAGCTCTCCTCTACACACAGGGGTGAAATAAAACTCCTTCTGATCATTCTTGCTTCACAGGCACCGCAGGGAAGGCAAAAACGCCAAAACAGAGAGCATAAAGTGCAAATTCTCAGGGCAAAACCAACAGCCCTGAAGCACCACAGCGGCCTTGCCTGCACTGGGCTGAACGCAAATAAATCCCCGAGATTTGTGGTGTTTTCAGAGAGTCACACACATGAAATTATTTCCAAGCTTTTGGGATTCAAAGCGAACTCTCTTTAGCAAGCATCCCTTTTTTTTTTTTTTTTTCAGTAGATGCTTCCCATAGGTTTTTATGCCTGTGCCCAGCTGGGTCAAGTGATATTATCTCTGATTTCTGTGACCGCTTAAACAACTCACTGCATTCTCCTTAAACACGCAAAGGGTAAAGGCAGTGCAGGATCCGCGTAATTGTGGCATTTTGCGGTTGTGAACGTGCTGCTGGCAAAACTTGGAGTAGATAATGAAAATTTTAGACATTATATAGGAGGAGGCAGTTCCAGGGAAGGCAGGAATTCAGAGGTAAAGGTAACCTAAGGCTTCATTGCTTCTACAATTCTAATTCCTGCCTCTCCAGATATTGTCACGGGGGTCATTAATCCCAAAGGAAAATAACCACGATGCTGCTTCCTGTGGCTACATTTTCTCTCATTACCTTATAAAAGAGAATTGGCAGAGTTTTTTAACCTCGAGGGAATGAGAATTGTTACCCAATCGCTTCGAGAGCAGCGGAGGAAAAGAAGGCGGGAATACAAAGCATGGCACAGCCTCCAATTTAACAGCGACCGAATCCAAAAGTTTTAATTCTTAAAACAGGCCCCCAAAAGCCAAGCAGGAGAGCAGGCAGGTTACTCACCCCTCCGCACCGCTGTTCCCAGCAAATTCCTGGGACACCCCAAGCTGCAAATGCTGAGAAATCCTGAGGAACCCAACCCCACCACCCGCCCTCCTTCCCCAGCCCCTAATGGGGCCGGACTTCCTTTTTGCTCTCTTTTGGCACCCAGGCTGTGTGGTGAGGCCGGGATCTGTGCTCAGGGTTAATTCTGTTTTTCCCCACAGAGATCCCAACCTGCACACGGTGACAACTCCCCTGGTGCGATTACAGCAATTCCATCACCCTCGTTATCTGCTGGAGCCAAAGGAAAGGCACGGGGTCACTGACCCTTCCTCTCTCCACTTTCCTCACTGCTTGGGGAAGTTTTGTCTGTAAGAGAGCGAGATGTGGAAAGATTTGGACCTTTCTTTCCTGCTCGGAACTAAAATAAAACGGGATCTCGTTTTTTATTTGTTAATCAAGTCTTGAGGCCGTTCCTTGAGCTGAAGGGAAGGGAGGTGGTGACGCAAAGGGCTGAGCTGCAGGGAAATGCTGGAAATGCCCAGAATTTGTTCCTTGGGCAGAGCTGGGACAGTGGAGTGGCACAGGTTGCCCAGAGCAGCTGTGGCTGCCCCTGGATCCCTGGAAGTGTCCAAGGCCAGGTTGGACAGGGCTTGGAGCAACCTGGGATGGTGGAAGGTGTCCCTGCCCATGGTATAGAGTGGCACTGGATGAGCTTTAAAGTCCCTTTTAACCCAAACCATTCTGTGATTCTATAATTCAGTGCTTCTAATAAACATTTAACAGGTTTATGGGGATGCTGTTAGTTGTATTTTACCCTTCTGTTTCGGAAACTGCTTTGTGGAAAAGAGCAGAAATGTCAGAGGATCGAGCGAGGAAAAACGTGCCCATTGCCCACAGGCAGGATGCTTCAGCACCTCTCTGTGGATTAATTCTGAGCTCGGGCCTGGCAGTCTGTGCTGAAAATGAACATTGCTCTGCAGAGTTTCTCAGGTAATCAGAGGAGACAAACTTTTCCCATTCCTCGTTTTTCCTTGGGCAGGAGCAGAGCATGTGTCTGCTTTTATCCGTCAGCTCAGCCCACGGAGACCCAGCGGGCCCGAGGTGACACCAGCCTTGCCCCTGCCTTAACTACTTGTGTTACTTTTCCTATTGAGCTCTTCACTTTCAGCATCCTCTCCTTCTATCCCATCTGTTTCTTAGGCTTTTACACTCTGACTGTTGTGACAGAGGGAAAAAAATACAGGAAAATCGGGTTTTGGGGCTCATGTAAGTGCACATTTAAGTATCAGCCTGTTTGCTGAGTGGTCTGTGTTGTGTTATTGAATATCTGAATTGATTTTGGGCTGCAGCAGAGTTAAACTTCCAGGGAGTCAGCTGAGACAGGCAGGAAAACTTATTTAGAAGGGAAAAATAAAAGAATTCCCAGGGGGAAGCCTCGGGGGTGGATTGTTGAGCCCTGGGGCTCATCTCTGCAGCTGAAGCTTCCTGAGAGGGACAGGTCCGGTGATCACCCTCGGTGCCAGCATCACCTCGGGTCAGGATGGAAGTGACATGTCTAGTGAAACCCAAAAAGACAGGAAAAAAACAACCAAACAAACATAAAACTACTTTTCCTCCTAGATCCTCACGAAATCTACCAAGAAACAATAAAAGCTTTCTCCGCTAGAAAATCTAGAGCAGCTTAACTCTCATTTAAGCAGTAAATTTCCTAAGTACCTTAAAACAGAGAATGGCACCAAGATCGCCTGCAAATCAGCCGGCACTTTGTAGAATATCTGGTTTTCCAAGAGCTCAGGCTATTAATCTGCTGGGTAGTTAGCAGCTTATCTCATTCTTATCTCCAGAACACTCCCCAAACCTGTCTGTAACATTTAACTCCTCTAATCACCGAGGGCTTTAAGGGTGAAACCCGGGCAGAGATAACAGCTGCCAAGTGCCACATCACACCACGACTCAAGGTGAGAACAGCTTCCTCTGGCTAAGCAGAGATGGAACAAGGACAAAAAAAAGGGAAAGGGGTGGATGATGTGGAAATGGTGAGGCCTGGATCCCTGGGAATGTCCAAGGCCAGGTTGGACGGAGCTTGGATCACCCTGGGATAATGGAAGCTCTCCCTGCCATGGCAGGAGATGGAAGAGGATGATCTCCTACCCAAACAATTCTATAATTTTATGGCCAGGGTTAATAACTCACAGCTCCTGTGGCTTAGGCCGGTCAAGACCTCAATTAAGTTCTTAATTGCTAATTCTTAAGTCCATAGAAATCAGTCTTCATCCTTAATTTGCATTTTTGGGGTACTCTGCACTGAGGGAACACCTTGGCTGAGGCTTCCCAGCCCTGTCTGGCCCAAATTGCTCAGCAGCGCTGACAGTGACTGATCAACACTGAACACAAGGACCACAGAACATCTCCCAAGGACGCTGCTCCTGTGAGACTTTCCAGACTCAAAATAGCATTTTTCCCCGAGTTTCTCAAGCCAGATGTTTCAAGATAAGCAAGAATTATTGATTGTGGTCGTTGATTTGAAGTGCACCCCTTTTCCAACAAAATTCTTTCACACATGTTCTTAAAATAAGATGCAAAATGGAGAAGGGGAACAGGGAGGTTTATATCAGCAAGGCCTGGGTTGAGTTGTTTTCTTTTTTCTCTCTCTCTCTGGATACCCAGAGGACCCTGAACACCTCATGTTTTTCTTACCCGAGGTGGAGAATATTCAAGGTTAAACCTCTTCCACCACTAACAAAGCCTGAATATGAACCTGGTTCCCCTGTAACCTTTTGTTCCTGAGGGTTTGGGCTGGACTCTCTCTCTTTGATCAGAAGTTTTTCTCCAGGACGAGAAATGCCCAAAAAAAAATAAAAAATAGATGCAGGAAGGGTCCTCTGCCTTTAGAAAGGGCGTTCACACAAGAGAATCTGTGTCTTTCTTTTTGCTCCTTGCTGCCTCTAACAAGGTGAATAAGGGATAACAAAAGTTTAAGTACCTGGAGATCAGCCTCTGATGTTCTCATTTTATTTTCACAATATTCTTTGACTAAAAAATAAAAAAAAAAAAAAGAAGCGAAAAGGTGAATAAAAAGCTGGAAAACTTCAGTTCTTCGTTTTCTGTGTATTAATGGGAGCGCCACAAAAGATTTTTCATTTTCAAAAAATACAAATTAATGTTCAAATCTTTCATTTCCTTTGTTGGGACAGATGAGATGACATTTTTGTCAGTTACATATGCAAATAGGTGCAGTGTATTGTTTGAATTCTCAATCATCTGGAGAGGAAATGCTGCTGACATTGAACTTTTAATACTGTGTTATTAAAAACCCACACTTTAGGGTAGCAAAAAAAAGATTTGATTTTTTTTTTCACTTCGAGCACAAGCTGTGCTTTTGTTCCTAGCAGACAAGCTAATAGCATGTGGGGGGGAAAAAAAAGGGAAAAAAATAAAATCTTGATATTTTTCTCTCAGACCAAGGCAGAAAGATTTGGGCTGGCTTAGAAACTTGTATATTAAATTCTGAGGTCTAAAGGCAAACATGCCTTTAACTTCACACTGAGCAGAACGTGCTCTTGCTGCTTTGGCATTTATCACACGTTTGACAGTGAAGGAACTGCTGAATCCCAATTAGGGATGGGAAGATTTCCCAGGGTCCAGGCTTTTTTAAAGTTTTTTTTTTGCAAACTCACTGCTCATTCAAACTTTATTAAGAATTTTAGGTAGGACTTTTCCTCTAAAACGAGTCACAGAACATGTGAAGGTCTAAAAACCTCTTGGTAGCAGAGTACCAAAGGTTAGAGCCGGCGCTTCTATTTCCCTGAACATTTCTGTTGTCCTCTAATCATAAACCTGTAATTGAACACGGAGGTAAGAGAAGCTGGAAAAACTGAAGCTAAAGGTCAGATTGAGCAGATGAAAGGTCAGCTAGAAAAGTGGGATTGGATTCCTTCTGGTGGGTCTGGATGTAGGTAAAGGGTAAATCCCTGAAATCAAGGGAGTAATGGCAGCGTCCTACTGGGAGCCCCCATCCCTGGAGGTGCCCAAGGAATTCCTGGAGGTGGCACTCACTGCTCTGGGCTGGGGACAAGGTGGGGATGGGGCACAGCTGGGACTTGATGGGCTGGAAAGGCTTTTCCAACCTCAGTCATTCTGTGATCCTCTGAAACTCCAAAGGGGATGGTCACAGGGTGGACTGGGTGATCCTGGAGCTCTTTTCCAATGCCAGTAATCCTGTGACCCTTTGAAATTCCAAAAGGAATGGTCAGAGCTTGGATTCAATGATCCTGGAGATCTTTTCCAACCAGTGATCCTTTGAAACTCCAAAAGGGATGGTCACAGCTTGGATTCAATGATCCTGGAGCTCTTTTCCAGCCTCAGTGATCCTTTGAAACTCCAAAAGGAATGGTGACATCTTGGGCTGGATGATCCTGGAGCTCTTTTCCAGCCTCTTTTCCAGTGATCCTTTGAAACTCCAAAAGGGGTTGGTCACAGCTTGGATTCAATGATTCTGGAGATCTTTTCCAGCCTCAGTGATCCTGTGATCCTTTGAAACTCCAAAGGGATGGTCACAGCTTGGATTCAATGATCGTGAAGCTCTTTTCCAATGCCAATGAACGTGTGACCCTTTGAAACTCCAAAAGGGATGGTCAGAGCTTAGATTCAATGATCTTGGAGCTCTTCTCCAACTTCAGTGATCCTGTGATCCTTTGAAACTCCAAAAGGGATGGTCACAGCTTGGACTGGGTGATCCTGGAGCTCTTTTTCAATGCCAGTGATCCTGTGATCCTTTGAAACTCCAAAAGGGGATGGTCACAGCTTGGACTGGGTGATCCTGGAAATCGATCCTGTGATCCTCTGAAACTCCAAGAGTCTCTTGCTGAAGCACAACAAGAGCAGATTTTGGGCTAAAAAGGATGACTCGGATTCATTTCACCTGACTTCACTCAATTACATGTTTGGAGCTTAGACTGCTCATGTGTTTCCTCCACACTGTGAAAGTCTTTAGTTCTGGGTGCAGACGTGAATAAACCCTCCAGAGCGATTTGTTCCACCCTAGGATGATCTGTTCTGTTCAATGCTCTCTGCAGGCCTTGGAGTGTAACTAACTCCCCATCTGGAGAATTCAGCCTTTTACATCCTCCTAACAAAGATTCTCCTGGTTCTTCTTTCACCTTCATTGGCATAAATCTCGATTAAACCCATGTAAATCCTTGACATAAAACCAATTTCTAGAATTGAGTACATTTTCGTAGTGAATAGAATTTTTTTTTTTTTTCCCAAAAGGAAAGTACCTCAAAAGGCACCAAATCCAACATGAGATAGCTGAAAAATTTATATCTTGAATATTTAACCGTTTTACCTGGGAAAGAAATCCCTCCACAACTCTTTCAGATACATCTAAGAAGGATTTTGAAAACATGCAAATATTGATTAGAGCTGAAAATCAGAATTTCTGTTCAGCAGGGAATTATGATATGTTATTTTTTTTTAACATTCCAGTACAAACTGCTGAAGCATCAGCATATTTCCACATATGCCACATTTTTTATTAAGAATTTAATTAACAGTTTTAATTAAAAATACCACTGTTTGGCTGGCTAAATGTGAAATAACCGGGATGATGAAAAATGATACCAATAAATAATTTTAAAACTCAGTAAACCCCTCTGCAAAGCTGCACTGAGGAATGTTTTGATGATCTCTGTAATCAGGAAATTCTTCTCCGATGTTTTATAGGGATTGCTTTGCTGCAGGGTTTTGTACAATGTTTTCCATAAAATCCCAGGATGTTTGAATTGGATGGGACCTCAAAGCCCATCCAGTTCCACCCCCTGTCAGGGACACCTTCCACTCCAAGCCCATCCAGCCTGGGATTGAGCATTTCCAGCAAAATGAATAGCAGTCCAAGAAAATCTTTTCAAGTACAAAGAAAAATAATAAATAGAATTTTAAAAGCATTTAGACAATGATAACAGGGATAATCCAGAAGTGAGTCCATGCCTGTCTATAAAACTGGACACAGAACGCCAGTGGTGGCACACAGGATTAACCTGCAAATTTCTCTGTCCCAGTACATCATCTGGCACATTTCTAGAAGTACTTTTCCCAAGGAATATTCTTCCTGCGCCACTTTCTCCACGCTTAAAATTCCACATGATTTCCGCTAATACATTCATTAGCCTTGCAGCGAATGGAAAAAGAACAGTTGTTGCTGCTCTCAGCATCACACTTCCATCTCACTCCCCAGGCTGCAGCTCCTGGCCTGACCTGACTGCTAATATATTTTCACACTGCTCAGAGTGGTGCTTTTCTCAATGAAACGTGACCTACTTGCTTCCATCCGTGTGTCCCAACTCATCCTGGCAAGGCTCGTTGCATTTCAGAGCTGTCAGTCACTCATGGGGTGGGAGAGGGAATTTGGGAGCAAATCCTCCACCTTGCAGTTATCAGTGGTGGGACTTAAAGTGCTTATGGAGACAGGAGGAGGGTTTGATCACAGCCTTTCCTCCAGGCCCAATTCCATCACCTGGATTCATGGATAATTCCTCTGCAAGGAGTTCCTGTGAGCTCAAATTGGAGCTTTTGTTGTTGATATGACGAGGTTGGATGTAAGTGGATCTTTGAGGGAATGCAGGAGGGTAAAAGACAGGAACTTTCCCCAGGCAGGTGCCATCCAGGGTGGGAAGAAAAGTGTTGTTTGACCTTTACTTCCATCGCTAGACCTGGCTGGAGACCGGAGGGAGGAGGGATGAAGGAAGGTTAATGGATCTCCAGTGCTGCCAGCACTCCTTGGATGCAGGATTCTCTGAAATTGGTTTAAAACTGAAAGAGAGTAGGTTTAGATGAGATATTAGGGGAAAAACCTTCCCTGTGAGGGTGGTGAGGCCCTGGCACAGGGTGCCCAGAGCAGCTGTGGCTGCCCCTGGATCCCTGGCAGTGCCCAAGGCCAGGCTGGAGCAGCCTGGGACAGTGGGAGGTGTCCCTACCATGGCAGGGGTGGCACTGGATGGGCTTTAAGGTCTCTCCCAACCCAAACCATTCTGGGATTCTGTGAAATCATGAGATGCCTTTCCAAGCAGCACATGCTGATTTCAGCATTTCAGTTCTCTGCAGTTCAGGCTCATTCTCTTTTCACATTGAAATTGTTGTTTGTGGGCTAAGATTAAAAACCTGCTGGTTTGACACGATTTTTAAAGTTGTTCTCTGCGTTATCTCCAGCGCATGGAGCAGGAGCTGTCCAACCACACGGAAGGAGAGAGGAGCAGAAAGCGGCACGCTGAAGCAGTGACTGAGGATCCGTCCATCCCGCTGGGTCGTTCTCTCCAGTTAAAATCTTTTATTGTGCCAGGAGAGCGATTCCGTGTGCTCCGCTCCCCTTGGGATCGGGTGATCCACGCTGGCACACCGCAGCGCTTTTCCAGTGGAGAGCAAAGCCCTGGCTCTCTCCAAAAGGAGCTGCACCCTGGCTGCATCCCTGGGAACTCTGGGTGCATCCCTGGGAACTCTGGATGCATCCCTGGAAACTCTGGCTGCATCCCTGGGAACTCTGGCTGCATCCCTGGAAACTCTGTGTTGGTCCTGAGACCACAAGAGGTAAGAGAATTCCAACTGCAGAGCATCCAGAAGCCTGCAGGGCTCTAACGTTGCTTAGAGGAGCTTTAACGAAAATGTGTCCGGATAAAGCATTTGAACTTCGATGAACAAAAAGATCTTTAACTCTCCCTAATTGGAACTGGTCTCTACTCTCCGGTAGTGAATGAGTACCTTAAATGTCCTGTAAATGTCCTGTAAAACCCCTCCTCTCCGCAGTGAAAAACAAAAGCAGGATGCAATTAACTCTGCTTTGAATAGATCTTGAGGACCCTTCAGGATAAAATGAAAGTCCTGGCTTTGAAAGTTCCACAAACTTGGAAGTCTTCAGAACTAAATTTAGCAGCGTTGCTTTGAGAGAATTATGGAAAGTTACTCTTACTTCTCTTTCAAAAGCAGATTTGTTTTGCTCATGTAAATTAATCCCTCGTGCCCAGTTTCTTGGAAAACTACCTGCTTCCCAAAATAGTTGTTTGCTTTCTTTTCTGCAGTGAATAAATAACATGCATCATCAAAGAAAAGTGCCTTTTCAATTGAATTAGAACCAGCAAAATGAGGCACCGTAATGATGAATTCCATTAAAACAAAGACTGCTGACGTACAAGGTCAAGGAAAACTTTCCATAGTAAAAGTCAGCTCCTTTATGGATATGAGAAGCATTTCCTCTTTTCCTGTCACTCTCACGGTCATTTGTACCCACCTAGAGGAGTGGATTTGTCTCCAAAAATAATCCCTGTGGTTTGAAATTAAAAACTGGTCTGGAATTAAAACCTAATGTGTCAATTGAGTGTTCAATTTCTGGTTAATATTTCAGAGAAACGCTGTTAAAACACTGCTGTGGTAACAAAATAATGCAGGTTCCAGGAAGAAGATTTCTTTCTTATTAGCTGGACTAGAAATTAATAAAATAAGCAATAATTTCCCATTCTTTTCGCTACTGCTCAATTTGAATGGAATTTATCAAAGCCAGGTGCAATATTCTCTGGCTTCTGCTTATGTTTATCCACAAGAAAGACCCAAGGCTGCAGCACAACGGGGGGAGCAGAAACTCTCTCCAAGGCAATCTGTAACTCTGGAAGTTTGTGAGGTCTGAAAATTATGTTTGCCATAAATCTCCAGGATCTCTCAGGAGCCAGCAGCACACAAGGTATGTTATGGGAAGTCATTCTGGAAATGTATCTCCATTGATTAGGAGTTTTAAAGAACACGGGAATTCATTACCCAAGTAACTCTGAACCTTTAGTGGATAAATCTTCTCAGGACCGAAAATTTATATCGAGACATCCAGGAAACCTAAAGGTGATTAAAGACTGACTAGAAACAATGCAAGGAGCCTTTCTTGAAAATAATTCTGTTCTGCTACAAATCATTTGTAGCAGAATGGAGCAGGTGGGTTACCAGAAATCCTGAAAAGTCACCCTGCACACTGCTCTGTACAGAGAGAATGCAGATCAAGCAGCACAATTACTTCTCTGGTGAGTGCCTGAACTCCTTCGATTCCGCTGATGGTGGAATCCTCCTTGGATTCCTGACGGATCAATAGCTCCAGGCGTGCCCAGCATCAAACAGCTTCATGCCCTGGGTGCCAGAGAAGGGCTCAAAAAGGGTCAACACACCGGGCTGGGGTTGGTGTTGATAAATAGGCAAAGCAACAACAAAGCAAGTTGCAGTTCTGGACCTTTAATATGAAGTTGTTTATGTTTACTGAGTCACTGGCAGGGATTTGTTTCAAGGCTTTGCTAGTAAAGAAGAGGGGAGTTGTACTTCATCCAATTTCATATCAGGATTTTTAAAACAGAATAGAGAACTGAAATTTCATGAGAGAAAAAATCATGTCCATTGCCCCTTCAGGAGCCAAACTCTGCCTCCACCATGGAGCCATTTGCTGATATTCAAGGTCTTCAGTGTTACAGCCCACAGAAAGTTTAACCCCATTCTGCATCATTTATGATCAGATATTTTCAGGATGATTGATACAGGTGGCTCAGCATCCCAACTCCCTTCAGAAAATCACAGAATCACTAAGGCTGGAAAAGACCCCCCAAAACCTTAAATCCAAACTTTTATCAAACACCTGCATGGCCACCAAACCACATCATGAATTCCCACATTTACTTGGGGTATTTTAACATTTCCAGGAATGGTGATTCCATCACTTCCCTGTTCCAGTGTTTAACCACGCTTCCAGTGAGGATTATTTTATTTCCTGATATTCAGCCTGAACCTCCCGTGGTGCAGCCTGAGGCTGTTTCCCTTTGTCCTGCCTCTTGTCACCTGGGAGAAGAGCCCACAACCTGCCACAACCTCCTCTCAGGGGTAGGGTGCTCTGTGAGCCTACCAGAGTCTCATGTGAAAATCTTTTCTCCAGAGTCTCATGTGGAAATCTTTTGTTCAGATGTCCTTGGGCTGATGAGATTTTAATTCATTCCATTTCCATTATTACGTGGTTTTCAGACTGAACTATCAGAGTTTAACCAGCTCAGAATGAAGAGCTGGGGTCTGCCTGCACCCACCTGTGTGTACACAAATATAGGTGAATTTTTGCATCATCAGTCATTTTATAGATGTTATTAGGTTTAGTTGCCTTTTATTGGAATAAAAAATGACAAAAACAAGTGGCTGGTATTGTCTTTACCTGATCAGGCAGCTCTCAGCAGCCAGCACCCAACTTTGCAAAAGTCATTTCATCTCTGGTATTTATTTTTGCTGTTTGCATTCAATTAATGGGAGCTTTAGATTTCCTTACTGTTTGGAGAGAACTGAGTAAATCCTGGTCCTGAAAGTCCATTTCAGACAAACCCCAGCAAGACATAAATCAGGAGTCCATAGCATCATGCTGCACTTTTTCAAATCCCTCTGAATTCCCAGTCAGAGCACTCAGGTTTCTGTCTCAAGTGCCGTATTTTTACCTCTCCCTCCTCTTACCTCACATATCGACAGCATTCATTTCACCACTTACTAATTAAATCAAATTAGACGAAGGCTTGATATTTGATCTACTCGTGGATTAGCAAGAAAATAAGGCTCCAGCTATGACAAGAAGTTGCAAGACAATTTTCAACCTCCAGGTAAGCCCACTTGAGTCAATCATGTTGCTCATGTGCTTAAAATCAGGTGCAGATCCTGTCCCTGCAGAGTTATGACTTGGATTTGTTCACAGGCTCCATGACAATGCTCAGTAAATTAGGAGCAGAGCATGCCAATATAAATATAGACATAAATATATTTCTTTTTCCAGAAATATATATCATTTTTGCCTCTTGTCCTTTGTGGTTATGATAAGTGAAAGGAATGTTTTAATAATTTACTGTTTGATTAGTGAACTTAGGGGTTTTTTTTCTCACTTGAAATACGACATCAATTTATAGTCACTGTTATTCTCTCTCCTTTTACTGAGAAGTTTGCATCACATGCTGAGAAATAAATACTGTGTGCTGTTAATCCATCCAGCAGCAGATGCCTGATAGAGACTCGCTCCGTAAATCAAAACATGAACAAAAGCAACTTTGAGCACTGCCAAAGACACAATGAGGCAAATATTTCATTTTTCTTTCAGAAACTGAAGACTTTGGGCCAAATCTCCAACTTGCTTAAGTCTCCTGAGCCCGCAGGAAATTCCTGTCTGGCTCCTGTGTTTTTGCACTCTGTGTAAAATTCCCGTTCATGGTGTTCCAGTTCAGAGAACCACAGAAAGACGGAGCAGTTTGGGTTGGAATTGACCTTGAGGTTCCTCCAGTTCCACTTTGCCGTGGGCAGGGACACCTTTCACTAGACCAGAGCTCCCTTTGACCTTAAAAATTACCAGTTCTTGAGAATTATGATGTAAACCCCAGTCCCTTTATCATTTTTCCTTCCTGCTGAAGCATTGATGTTCAGTGTGAGATATCCAGGGATGTTTTCAGCCTTTACACTTCCCAAGGTTTGTCCCCCAGAGGGTGCCCAGGCTCCCCAGGGAATGGGAACATTCCCGAGGCTACCAGAGCTCCAGGAGAGTTTGGACAATGAAGTGTTTGGATCCACCACAGCCGAGTTAAAAAGATTCCAGAAGACTCTTGGAGGGTGACATCAGGTGATGGTGAATTGAAATTAAAGCTTACCCGAACAAAATGAATGTTCTGTGGCTAGGGGTACTGCTGGTAATTATAACTCAGGAATTAGGAGATCCCTCTGGTTTGAACAATGCCCCAGGGATGCCCAGGCTGGGATTGTTGGGGGGTCTGTGCAGGGCCAGGGGTTGGATTTGATGCTCCCGTCCCACTCAGGAGATTGTGTGGTTCTATTTGAACAGCCCCTGGCAGCTCCCTGAGGCACTGAGAGCCCAGAACAGTCAGATTTCCCCATTTTTTACAGCTCTGGTTATATGGGAAACAATTACCTTTCACCACCATTTATTTCCTAATAAAATGAAACTTTATCTTCTTATCATCTCCTCCTCTGGTCACTCCTTGCTCCAGACTGTGTTGATTCCCATTTATTAGCAATAATTTCTTTCACTTGCCACCCCAAAAAGAAACAAGGATTTATGGCACATCCACCACACCAAATAAAAGTGGTACCCAAGCTTATCTCTGTTTACTCATTAAAAATACAGATTGAGAGCTGACTGCAACAGAGATTTGCTGTTGGAATAAGAGTGGTAGCAACAAGAAAAGAGACAAGAAAAGGATTGGCTGCACATGCCAGGGATATCACCCATGTGAATCAGGGCTGGCTGCACTGCACCTGAGGAAATTGTGTAGCACAGCCTTTGATCCTTTGATTTCAGAGCTTTCCTTCCCTTCAAGGATTCCCACGGCAAGCAAAACAAAACTCTAAAACTCACCAAAGGCCATTTTCTTTTATTATTCATAAGTGGTAGATATTACCAATGGTGTCTCCATAAACTGGGGGAAGGAAAAAAAAAAAACAACTTTTCTCAGTCCCATCTGTGTAGTAACATTTTACGAGAGATATATTACACACATTTATCCGGGAGTGAGAAAACGGAGACATAACTTTAAAATCCACTTATGGAGGGGGGGAGAGAAGGGCAATAAACTGAATTTGGGAGGGAGGGAAAAGGGCAGGCTGGGAGGAAATGTGTATAAACATCCCTGTCCGGGGGATACTCGTTCTGCTCCATCCTCATTCCAGTCATCCTGCACGGCTCCGTCACGTCAGCCCACAAGGGTGAGGAATGTGAGTCCTGCTCTGCATCTTTACATCCAGAACAAATCTATTTCACAGAGCTAAGTGTTGCTGCTGGTCTGGGAATATTTGTTAAATGGCTATAATGTGATACAGTTAAGTTATTTACTACTTGTGACTGGGGAGAAAATTGAGGTTTGTGAAAAGCTGCGTTCCGAGAGCGAGAAAAGTGCATTGATGAAAATAAATAGTTCGGGTCTCCTTTGACATTCTCTGTGTTTTTCACAGGGTAAAAACAATGCATTAATATGCTTTTAATGTCATCTAAATGGATGACATTAAAATGGATGACATTATCCATCTAAATGGATAGGAATGCAAAGTTGTTCGTGTGGGAGGGGCTACACAGGCAGATAACTACACTTAGTAAAACCCATCATTATTGTACATTGATTTTTTTTTTCCCAGAAGTGCCAGAAAAATTGTGTTGGTGCAACTTAAACCAAAACGCTGGGCTGATCCAATTTTTATCAAGTAAAAAAAAAAATCTCTCTTTAACGTCACCACTTGTTGGGCTCAAAATCTCACCAGAATATACAAATATAAACAAAAGGCAGAGCTCAAGCCTCAAGCCATGAGGGTGCTCCATTGCCTGGTATGGATTACAAGATACCACAGAATCCCAGGGTGGTTTGGGTTGGGAGGGACCTTAAATCCCACCCAGTGTCACCCCTGCCATGGCAGGGACACCTCCCACTGTCCCAGGCTGCTCCCAGCCCCAATGTCCAACCTGGCCTTGGGCACTGCCAGGGATCCAGGGGCAGCCACAGCTGCTCTGGGCACTCTGTGCCAGGGCCTCAGAACCCTCACAGGGAGGAATTTCTTCCCAAAATCCCATCTATCCCTGCTCTCTGGCAGTGGGAGACATTCCCTGTGTCCTGTCACTCCATCCCTTGGAAATTGTCTCTCTCCACGTTTCTTGCAGTTCTTTCAGGTCCTGGAAGGCCACACTGAGGTGACCCCAAAGCTTCTCCTCTCCAGCTGAACACTCCCAGCTGTGCCAGCCTTTCCTCCCAGCAGAGCTGCTCCATCCTCTGCTCATCCTGGAGCCTCCTCTGGGCTCTCTGCAGCAGCTCCAGCTCCTCCCTGTGCTGGGGCAGCTCTGCAGGTGGGGTCTCACCTGGGAGGGGCAGGATCCCCCCTTTCCTGCTGGGATCAGCACAGAACTTTGGGGGTTCTGGGTCCCAGCAGTTTCTGGCTCTGTAATGAACATTTAGCACCATTTTTTCAACTTTCCAATTTAGCAATATTTTTTGGGCCTGCTGTACACTCGATGCTTTAGTGACATTATTATGCCAGCAGCAGCAGCAGGGATCAATGCAGCAGCCTCACCTTAGGCCTCCCCATACCTAT
Organism: Acrocephalus scirpaceus scirpaceus; assembly: GCA_910950805.1. Taxonomy (NCBI): domain Eukaryota; kingdom Metazoa; phylum Chordata; class Aves; order Passeriformes; family Sylviidae; genus Acrocephalus; species Acrocephalus scirpaceus. The sequence continues at coordinate 19,238,866 of OU383782.1, forward strand.
TTATTCATTTTCTAATGACTCCTCATAAAGTCTGTTTCAATTCACCAATTCAGAATGGGCTGTAGCAGGTTAAACACTCATCTAACAAAATGGTTTAATCTCCATAGTGATTATTGTTGTCTCCAGCAATACTGCCACAGTTACATGGCTTAACCCAGCCAACTGTTCAGTTGGTTTTATGCAAATGTTAAAAAAAAAATCAAAAATCACACTTAATCCCATGGCCGTCATGCCACATTGGAAAACAGTGATCTGTTTTCCTCTTTTTTAATGAAAGCTTTAATGATACTGAATATTTTATCTTCTTTGTTTACTAATTCATGCTTCATGCAGATATTTTAAGCTGCTGAGAAAGGTATATATCATCAAATGCAATGATGTTTTCCTCATTTATTCCATTTAGGACAGCATTTCTCCTGCTCCCAACAGCAGCAATGCTCACAGGAGCGTTGCAAGACCTCAGTGAAATCCCAAAGGCTGCTTTGATCTGGAGTTTTGGAGTTCCCAGGGTGTGAAACTTGAAGTTATTTATTGGGTCTGGCATAGCAAGCAGAAAAGTTTATTAAAAGTCACAGCTGACACTCGGTGCTGTCACTCTGGAGGGTCAGACACGAGTGTGAGGGCCCACAAAGGCAGGTGGGCAGGAGAAATCACAGATTTCACAATCTGAGGCAAAAATCAATAGGGAACAGCAGCAGGCTCGGACTCTGATGTTGTTGAGGAGCAAGAGAGCCTAAGCAAGCTTTTAATAGGAGTTACTGGGATTTTTGATAAAGATCTCCCAGGCTCCTGGCTCTTGTAAAGCCTCACGTGATGGACTCACAGCAGCTCACCAAAGCAGGGCAGCGGAGGCAGAAGGGAGAGAAAAAAGCAGGTCAAGTGTCGTGCCTTCACTAAAACCAGCACTTTAATGAGAGAGCACCTCAGCAGAGCTTGTTTTCTTCATCTGACACTGCAAACAGCAGCCTGCGAGTGTGCAAAGGCTTTGAGAGCCACGAGGGTCATTTCAAGTCTTCTCTGTGGGAAGTGCCAAAGGGGTGATTGAATGGAGTAACTGTGGTGAAAAACAGAGCTTTTGATGGGGAATGTTTGCTGTTGGTTCCCTGAAAAAACCTGCTCAGCCCTCGTTGTCCACTGAAAGTCGCCAAGAGAAAAATCCAGTTTTATGTCCCCAATATTCACAACCAAACCTTTTTTTTTTCCTCCTACAATTTGATGAGAATTTTAAGGAATATTACAACACAAAGAGCAGCTTGCTGTGGTATTTTTTTTTCCTCAGCATTGACCACAAGTCAGCATGTAAATGATCCATTTCTTATTTTTGGGACTTTAATCTTGAAGGCTTCCTACAACAAGAATCTGTTTGCAAAATGAATAATAGAGAATCTTTGCCTTCATCTTCAGCAGTTCACCACATCACCACAGTCCTACAACTCAGACACCTGAGAGTTCATAGGGTACAGAGGTAAAAACACTTTTCCCCTACAGCTGTGGATATACAGCTGGTCTGATGTCTCCCAGAGAAGTTTAAATCAGTGTCAAAAGCAGGGACTTGTGTTTGACCAAACCCAATCAGAGAAATGCAGGAGTTTGGCCATGAGGCCCAAGAACAAACCTCCCAAAAGCAGAGGATTTTTGGAGAGGGAAGGTTGCCTCTGTGAGGGAGACAGCTGAAGGAGCTCAGATTAAGTGTGTGATGACAAGTAAATCACTGGAACTAAGGTTTGAAAGATGGCCTCTGAGTACGGACCCTGTATTTTACATGTTCCCAGCTTCACGCCTGAGGTCGTAATTCAGAAGAACAGAGCAGCTGAAGCACACTAAAATTATTCCCACAGCCCTGAGAAATGCTAAATACTCTGAAAAAAAATCTCTCCAAAGCCCTTCCATGCTGGCTGTTGGAATTGGAGCGTGATTTTGGCATCGATGTCAAAATCCTCAGTTTCTGAATCTTCACCCACTGCTCCTTTCCCCAACAAGGTCAGCGTTTGTGCTCCCCCACAGCCAGAAAGGTGATGAAAACCCAACAGTTTTGCACTTGGGTTTGGATTACCACCTGCACGAAGTCTGGAGGCAGAGATTAGAGTAAGTAGCTGTTAATTTTATGGGCTCTGTCCCTCCCGTTCGCCGAGGGGAGCAGGAGCCCAGCGTGAAATACAGCACAGGCACGGGGTGCTGTGGATATAGTGCTGACAGTAATGCTGACAGGAACGAGCCCTGCAACTTTGCGGGCTCCCAGAGCTTCTCTGAAGCATTAAATTATTTTAATTTCAGTAAGAATACATAATGTACCACCAGAAGTTTATCATCCTAAGAACGTTGGTGACTGCACATCTTTGTTTCAGCGAGGATGGTGGTTTAAGTCAAACACAACCAGTAATTTGCTCTTTTTCTTTTTTTTTTTATGTGAGAGAACATTGTTAAACCTTGCTTAATGCTGACTGACTGAAGAGTATTAGCAGCTGACAGCTGAGGTGCAGGGCTATTAGAATTTGGGTATTTCTAGACTGCAACAGCTCAGGGGTTTATTATAAAACACTGAGAAAAGTTAGAAATGAAGTAGAAGATTGATAGGTTTTGGTTTTTTGCAGGGGTTTTTTGTGTGGGTTTTTTTGGTTTTTTTTTTAATGGGTATTGTATTAAGAAAAGAATAAAAGAAAGAAAACCAAGGGTCTGGAAAGGTATGGCTTTCACCTACTTTATTCCCGAATTTACTGCAAGTTTTATCCTGCTGACAGTATTTTTGCAGGTTAATTTTTCAGCTGTCAAACCCTGCTCAGCCCCAGGTGCTGGTGGCACTGGGCAGCTCCTGCAGGGTGGGCAGCGGGCTGGGCAGTGGCACAGACCCCCCGTGCCCCCCACCCCGTGTCCCAGCAGCTGCAGGCACAGAGTGACAAACCCTTGAATCACGGGCTCTGTGTCACTAGAGGGTGTCACAGCCATGGGAAGCAGCACAAGGTTCTCACAAACCAGGCTCAAACTCAGCTCAGTGAAGAGCTGAAATATTTTTTTTCTTGCCAAACACGCACCCTCCAGACCCAGCCATGGGGATTTTTCCCTGCTCTGGGACCCTCTGCTAGGCTCCAGTCAGGTATTGCACCTTTCCCTGTCCCACCAGGCAGCCCCAGGCACTGGAAGCTGCTGGTGATAATCCTATTAAGGGTTCTGTGTTTATTACCTGTAATTAAACGTTGCCATTTCCAGCGCAAAGTACACAAGACAATGAAAGAGTTAGAAAGTGCTCAAATCCTCTCTTAAACCTCCAGCCTCTGACAAAAGGGAAAGCGTTTGGTTTTTCCTCCCTTACATATTTCAGTCTCGGTGAACATAAGACTCTTAAATGGATTTAACAAAGCCTAAGATAAAACCAGGTAGCAAAGCCCTGAGCTCCTGGCCAGACAGCGATTGAAGATGATTTTCTTTTGTGCTTCCTTTGACTTCACAGGGGACATCAAGACGGATCCAAACAGCACAGGCAGACACCACATCTATCAGAGAGTCCTCAATATTCATGAGCGTTTGCTTCCCCCCCACCCAGTTCCAGTTTGTGGATTGCTTATTAGCTTTGCTGACATCAACACCGTGGTGGAGGGGGGATGTTTTTGCTGTTTTGTTAAGTGAAGAGCCTGGGTGGAAAAACAACACTATAATTAAAACAAAACAGGACATGGATGTGTTGTAAACAAAAGGACTGGTGATCTTCCTCGCACCAATCTTCGCTGAGCTGCCATCTGTTCATTATAACGAGCTTATATTCCTTGAGTGCTCGCCGTCGTTTTAATTTCTGGTTAAGTCTGAGCAAAATGAAGGGAGATTAATTTCTGCTCACTCGTGGAATTGTTTCCCCGTGAAACAAATACTCTTCTAACCCCGTTCTGCCTGCCACAGCTGCCCTGAGGTTCATAAAACCACAAAAAGTTTGGGTTGGAGGGACATTAAAGATCATCCAGTGCCACCCCAGCCATGGCAGGGACACCTTCCAGCATCCCAGGCTGCTCCAAACCCCAATGTCCAACCTGACCTTGGGCACTGCCAGGGATTTGGAGCAGCCACAGCTGCTCTGGGCACCCTCCCCACCCTCACAGGGAACAATTTTCTCCTCATATCCCTTCTAAACCCACTCCCTTTCAATAGACTTGTTCCATTTAATTAGGAACAGTCACTGCCAAAGGTACCTTTAAAGTGTTCTTCAAGGAATTCTCGTTTTAATTATGCCGTTATTAGTAAATTCCTGATTTGCAGCCAAGCACTGCTGTGCTCTGCTCGTAGTGATGAGTGTCAGTGGCACAGTGGGGAAGATGATGAGAAATGTCTTGGTCTCTGCTTCGGTGAAGGGCACGTCCTGGTTTCCTTGGAAAAGCCCTGGTTCCAAAGCACCTGTGGAGCTGAAAATCCTGGAGTGAAATGAAGGTGGCATTGGTGCTCCTGCTTGAACCTCACCAAAAGAGTGACAGCCACGAAAAAAGAGCACGTGAACGTTGTACAGCAAGAGCATCAACAGCAAAAATCACTCTGCAAGTGCTGTTTGTCTCGTCACACCGAATTTAATTACAGTAAGGATTTAATTAGAACATTTCTGTTATTCTACTATCTGTTTTTTCCACCTTTTTTTTTTTTTTTCACTTGACTGATCGTTTTGTTGTTGCTGCTGATGTTCTCTTTATACTCTGAACCTCAAACAGCTCCATGCCCCGGGGATGACAAATACTTTTAGGCTTGATTACCTGTAATGATGGATGCCTGCATTGCAGGCAGGGATGGGAGTGTGATCTGCCAGCCGGGTTTGTGGAGGCAGCAGCCTGGCACCCTCACCTGCCCCATCCTTGAGCGCTGAGATGTTATTAATTAATGGCTTGTTTTCTGCTGGTGACTTACACCATACATTTTGCACACCACGGTGTTGCAGCAGGAGAGGAATAACTCTCATTTCAGCAGAGACCCCGGTGCCATCTGTTTTTCCTGGCGCCGGCGCTCCTTGGGAAGTTACAAAGGTGGAGGACCAAGCATTTTCTCCTCCACTTTTCTCTAAATCACTGTCAAAGAAAAAATGATAAGTTTGGAAACACTCTGCCGCCTCCTTTCCCTCTGAGGTCACACACACACAGGTTACACTTACTTTTCCACAACATGATCTTAGGTATTTTTTCCCCTGTTGTCTGACAAAATCCATATGTTCCTGCCTCAGACCATCTGTCACTCCCAATTCTTTTGCACCAAAGTTTTTGGTGCATTTCTCACCTGATTGATTTCTTTCTATAACTGCACAGGGGGTGCATTTGACAGAAGGAATTTTCATCCCTCACCACCCCAGAGCAATCTCCAGGCACAGGCGTCCTCCGTGACCAAAGGCTCCAGGAGTAAAGAGCTTTCAGCTCCCAAGCAGAGCAGAGTTGGGTTTTTCTAAGTTGGCTGTTTTTTGGGTTTTTTTATTTTTTCAAGAAATCAAAATACCCCAGGAAAATCAGCAGAGCAGAGAAAGAGTTGTTTGCTCTTCCAGGATTAGGAGTTCCCTACCAAAGCCAAGTCCCAGAGAATTCAGCAACTCCAGTTGAACCATCAGGGTTGGAAAGGATGACATTCCTTAGTGAACTAATAATATATATATTTTTAATTATTTTCTCATTATTTGCTGTAGAAATGGAAGATCAGAGTGTGTTTCAAACAGGAATTAAATCAGACAGGTTTATTTTGCTTTATACTGTGGCTGTTTGCAAATAACTTTTCCATATTCCATGTGTTTTCCAGTTTTCCTTTGTAGCAGTCACTCATGGAATTGAAAAGAACATTTTATTTTAATTTTCCAAACACTATTTTTTCATTCAGTACCAATAATCACATTATTGCTTTAAAAAAAAAAAAAAAGTAATATATTTGGTCTTACTTTCGTTAGCTTCAGTCCCTGTGGAAGTAAGAGAAATTCTTTCCTTTGAAAGATGATCTCAGCAAAAGAATTAATTCTGTCCTTAAATCTTTTGAGTTCGACCTTCTAGCTCTGATTTATGGCAATAAAGAGTCTGGAACACAAACACAGCAGCCAAAAGAGAAACAACACGTGACTAATTAAGAAAGCACTAAAGATGATGTTAGCAACCTGTCAAAATTTACAGTCCATTAATTTCAGTTATACAGTAGAACTACGTATTGCCACGCTAATAATAAATGAAATCTTCATAATTAACATTATTTCAGAACAGGGGAACTTTAATATATCATACATGCTTCCATTCTGATTAGTTCTGTGTGACATTAACAGTCCAGGGGATAATTTATGATCTTCCCCTACCAAAAGCAAAACTGGGAATTGTTGAAAGTAAACTCACGACCTGAATTGGAAACAATCTGAATTATTTATTGGGAGTAATGAAAGCAGGGATGAGGGGGGTTATTGGTTCTGTACTAGCAGGTGAATTTTCTTTGGTTTGTCTCCTTGTTCATGTTCTCAAACTAAAGCTGGCTCAGTCCTCTGAATCTGTTTTACTCCTCTGACTCCTAAATTTACTCCAATTCCTGATCATTTTAATGCAAGAGAATGGTGAATCCTCTCAAATTTTAAAGGATGTTCTTGTACTGCTATCACCCACAAAATATCCAAATTCTTTGGTATTTTTAAGAGATTTCTCACCCTATGAGAGCTGTGCCATTCCTCTCCCCCTGGTTACTCCACACCCTCAGCTCTCTCCTTTCACCCTCTAACACCAATTTCTGTTGTGGACAGACCCTCTCTAAGCTTCCAGCTCTGCTTCATTTTCTTTTATGTTCAGGTCCATTAAAATGAGGGGGGAAAAAAGGAATTAACAATGTCACCTTCACTTTAGATGGGCCCTTTAGCCTCGCAGCTCTTGTTAGAGTTAATGGGATTTTAGCTCCTCTACTGGAGGGTCAAACAACAGCATTTAGCCAGGCATTAAAACACGTTAATTAGCAGAGACAGAGGTATTACTTTTGGGAAGGTAAAGCTTTTTTCCTTTACTATTTGCCACATCTCAACATCTGCAGGTGTCCCACAGCAGCGTGGAGGGAAGGTGGGAGGAGAATTTAGGGTAAAAGGGGTTTTGGTGGGAACCCACAATATTGACTTTCCTAAAACAAACTCCACCCGTCCTCTACAAAGGGTAAAGCAGCTTCCAGCTGAAAAGTTTCTGAGCTGCATCCATCATGGGTGTCTGTGGAAAGCGGTGCTGGAGTTTCTGTCCCATTTGCATTCTCTTATCAGGGTCTGGAGGCCCAGGAGATGAGATTGATTTTGTTGGAGACAAAATAAGGAGTTTTGACTTGTTAGTAAACAGCAAATTCTGCTGTTTTGTTTCTCTCTGCCGTGACACAAAGAGATAGAGACAATGCCTCCGTTTGATGCTTGTCCCAAAGATGGGAGTGATATCCTTGCTGTTGCACCAGAATAAAGACAATGAGATAAAGAGAAGGCAATTTGTGTTTCAAACACCACCCAGGGCTCACCAGAGGCTCCAGAAAGGTGACCTGCACTGGGTCTGGGAGATGGGAAATCCTGGGGCTGATCTTTTGGGATTTGCCAGTTGGGGAGAAAATGGTTTGAAAGGGGAGAAATCGCCATTGGGGGAGACTGAAAGGAAAAGGACAGCGGCAGATTTTGCTCTCAGACAGTTCTGTTACTTCAGATTTTCTAGTTCCTGGTGCAACTTGGCAAGTACAGAATCACGGGATCATTTAGGTTGGAAAAGCCCCCCAAGATCCTCAAATCCTGCTGTTATCCCAGCGCTGCCAAGCCCAACCCTGACACAAATTCTCCCCGAGGGTCAGAAAGGCAATGAACTCATCGTGCCCCTTGTGACTCTGATGTTAACCCAGCGTTGGGACAATGAAAATAAAGGAATAAAATTCAGTGCTGCAGTGCCACCCCTGTCATTTAATGGACAGCTACTGGATAATCAGGCCATGCTGATGCCTTCAGTTTTATCTTTCCTGTATTTCAGGTTCTGTGCTGCCCAGGGGTGCAGCTCTGAGCTCACAGTCAGGGTCACTCAGCTCTCTGCACACAGCAGGGACACAAAACAAATCCTTGTCCTGCTGCACACCAAGGACAACTTTCAGCCCAACAGCACAAACAAGGGTGGCTGGAGGGAGGAACAAGAAGGATGGGAGCTCACAGCCTGGAGCTGGGATTGGACAATTCAACCCCAATGTGCAAATGGACCAAAACTGATCAAAGTATGAGACCTCGTGACTGTTTGTCCAATTTTGAGTCCATTTTGGTTCCACCTTGGGTGTAGCCCTGGCCAGGCCCTGTCCTGCCCAAGGTGCCCCCTAAAGGCCTTTCAATAAATCCCTATTTTATTCTCCAGCTCTGTCCAGTCTCTGTTCCAGCTCAGCCTTCCCAAGGCATCAATGTTCTGCCTGATTCAGTAGGGTTTGGGGACAAAGATCTTCCTAAAACAGGAAGAAGAAGACCAAGCTGAAGCACAAACAGATTTTAATGTTTTTCAACAAACATGAATTACCAGAGAGACACATTTTAAGTGCATTGCTCAAACCAGAAGAAAATTAAGTTTTTCTGACAGAATTTTCCAACACTGTAAACAGCAGGATGGCCTAGAGCATCCCACAGATCCTCCCCGGGCAGAGGGAAGGCCCTGGAGTGAATTATTAGAGCCAGGACTTTAAGCACTGTAATAGTCACACCAGTTCTTGCTAAATTCCTACAGGAGAGTGAAAGATTTTCTCCTGCTTCCTCCTGCTGGAAATTGTTGGGCAGTTTTTGACATGAATCCTTGCTTGAACTTTTTTTTACACATCTCTAGGAGCCACTATGCAATAAAATACTGAGTCAGAAGCACCTTCAGAACCCTCTCAAACTCCCTAAAAAGGCCTGATTCTAAAATTGGCTTAAAAACCAGAACAAAAAGAAGACCACGTCTTTTAAGACTCTGAATAAAAAGCAGCAGCAAAGTGAAACACATCTGGAGGCTGTTAATGAGAGACACCTTACAGACAGGAAAGGAAAATCTGGTCCCAGGTCTGAACCCCTGGATCTCTCCAAGCAGAGACACAGGAACAACAAGCACAGGACAGCAGAGCTTTAATTTGTTTTCCAGCAGTGAACAGAGAATTCCGTGGATTGCAGCTGCTGCCCACCTCATCCTCATTTGACTTGTCCATTAGGGAGGGCGGAAAGAGGATCTGGGTTTTTTTTCCCTTTTTAAAGATGAAAATGGGAAACTGCCCTCTCAGTTCTTTAAAGTTGGTCTCTTTTGTTCAATCATGTTTTTACAGTCTTTTTATGTCAGGAATAACAATTATTGCTAAACTACACATTTAAAGAAACCCTTAAACTTCAGACAGACACGGTCATCAAAATTCAGAGTGAGTGGTCTTCTGAACCGCCAGTGAAAGTATTTTCTATTAAACCAAATTGTGCTGTTGGTCCCTTTGAACTGCCATTTCTGAGTGCTCACCACATGCAGAGGCACTCAGGGCACACCAGGGGAAATGTTTGAAACTGCCCAAAGATGGTCTCTGATTTCCCCATTATTTTTATTCACTAACACTTCGCACATCGCTCCTGTGTGATGCGGGCTGAGGGGTTTAAACACCTTGCAGAGGGTTTTATGGTGTTCTGTGAATGCAGCAGTTACATCTTTAAGCTCTTTTAATTCCCCTTTCCATAACTGGGACTGTGCAAATGAAAGGAATTGCACTTCAGTATCAAACCCCTGACTATGCCTGGGATGCTGTTCCTTCCTTCCTTCCAGGCACTGATGCTCAGATTTCCCTCTGCTCCCATCAAGCTCCAGCCCAAACTCCAATCAGACCATGCAGCAGATATTAAATGAGATCATTCAGCTTTACTGCTCAGACCTAATTAGACTGTTGGATCCCCAGAACATCCACATCCTGTTCTTTTCCTCCCTCAGAATTCCACAGAGGCTGGAGACCTACAAGACTCCAAAGCTTTATTCACTTCCTATAAAAATCTCATGGAGAAACTACACTTGGTGGTTTTGCTCACTGCTGTCCTAAAGAAGAAGGTCACTCCTTATGAAAAAAATATATCAGAAATTGTTGTTAAGGACACCCTGAAATGTCCTCCCAGAGGAAGGAGATAGGAGGACAAGAAGAATTTTGCCACAAGATGACGTTTTGGGAACATGGAAAATGATGGAATATAGCAAAAGCTTTAAAAAAAAAAATCAATTTATATACAGAGCCTGTGCTTCAAGTAACATTCCAGTAATAATCATTACATAATGGTTCAACCAGACCAGCAAAACATCTACAAGGTTTGAAACTGCAAGCTCAGGAGAAAAAGATTTTAACCTCAAAGCGTTCACATTTCTCCCTTTCCAAGTCAGCAGGAAGAACAAGAACTAATTTATGTTTACAATCACTCAGTTTGATTAAAAAGTCATACTTCAACAGCTCTGAAGATGCATTTTCTGAACATCCTCTTTTCCATTCAATTAATTCCAAATGATATTTGCCCAGAAAATGTAGAGCATGTTTAACAGCAATGGAGATAATGCTAAAGCAAGCAATCCCTGCTTAAAACTCGGGCTCCCTCCTGTCAGCATCCTTGCAAGAACATTACACCTTGATTCCCTCATTAATATTGTTCTGCATTAGCCTAATGGAAAGCTGAGGGATGCGTGAGGCAGCAGAACCCGGCGCACAAACGGCGTTTTCCACACGGCACCGTTCCAGTGACCTTCTCCGTTTTCCCTGCCATGAAATCCCTTTTTTTTCAGAGCTGAGAGTTTGCCATGTCCTTAAATGCTGAGTGTCCCTGTCCCCGAGGCTGAATCTTTTGGGATAGGGGCAGGGCTGGGATTTAGGACGCCGGTTCTATTTTTGGTTGCACCGGTGGCTTTTTTTGTAGGTAAATCACATCAAATGGGACATGACTGACACAAATTGAGGAGTCACAGCTAATGCTGAGAGAACAGCCATGGGTCTCTGTTTGCATCTGCTTCCCAGGCTGCTAAAATAGAGCAAATTAAACGTTATTGGCTTAAAAAAATTACAGGGAAAAAATGATGAAGTTCTATATGAAGTTACTGAGGCTTTGGCAATCCCAGCAAATTCAGGAGTCAGCATTTGACAGTGTTGGATGGGTCACACACTAAAAATCTTTATTTCTGTCTCTCTGACACAGTGTCAAAAATGGATGAGGCTGGGAGGGACCTCACCAGGTGATTTGGGGTCATTTTCCCATGTTTTCCTCTGGATATTCAGTTGATCACGAGCCAAAATCTGAGGATTGTGCTCTTGGGAAGTGCTTGGGGGGGCAGCAGCTTCCAGGAGCACCTCCCAGCTCAGCTTTCCCGCTGGGGAGCTCTCAGGGGCAGCCCCGGGAGAAGGAGAAGCTGAGAAAACCCTTCAGGAGGAGAACTCGGAGGACAAGAGGTGCCCGAGAGCTGCTGAGAGTGGTTCTGCCACCTCTCAGAGAGTCAGAAGCCAAGCAGACAGCTCAGTTCGTGGAGTGGCTCTTAACACCTCTTCATTCCAGTGCTTCCCCTCGGAAAAGATTCCTCGACACCCTGCAGAGCATCGGTGCCTTGCCAGCATTCCCCGAGTTTAGCTAAAAATAGAGCCCTGTAAAAAAAAAAAAAAAACACAAATTCCGTGATTTTAACCGGAATATTTCCACCTTTTTCCTGTAAAAAAGGGTTTTTACTGCCCACATGTGCAGCTTCCAAGTGTCCTGCAAGGCTGGGGAAGGGAGAAAAAAAAATCCCGGGAATAATTAACCGGCGCAATTGAGCGGGGAACGCCACACCTGCAGAGTTTGCAAGCCATGAAAATTTATGGTTTCATAATGGAGCAGGGGTTCGGTTTAATGGGGAAAATACAGCGCTTGCAAGGGAAACAACTGTAAATTTTCATGGCCAGCAAACTTTGCAGGTGTGGTGCTTCACACTCGGCTGCCCTGTTTAATTATTTCTGGGTTCGCGGAGGTCCCAGCAGAAGATCGTGAAACCAACCATCTTTGAAAATAAAGTTCTTTGCTCTGAAATTGCAAATATGGCCCTGTTGCAGGTAGAATTCTGCTTCAGGTGTGTGAAAGAGAAATCTCGGTGAAATTAAAATGTTTTGCTTTGAGATTTTGGTGTGAATGGAAAATATGAATTCGTGAGATTGAGAAAGAGGGGAAAAGGACGCTCAGATTTGATGTTCAGCCTTTTCTAAATGATTACAGAATATAAATCACTCCATCTACCTGCTTCATCTTGTTAAGCATTGCTGCCTCTTTAATGTTGGTGAAATCTCTCCTTTTGATGTAGATCGTGGGGTTTTAGCTCTGGATAAACCTCAAACACAAACCCAATATGCCATGAAATGGGATAGATGTGAAAAGAGTGATTGATTCAACAGCCACCAGAATTAACAGAAACCTTTCCATTGGTTTGAGCCCTTTTTGGAGCAGATCTTCTTATTTTGAGGAGCAGGACCTTTTATCCTCCCGCAGCGCAAACGTTTATCAGAGCAATTTTTCATCTCTGTGCTCCAGCAGGGGCTGGTCTGGAGCCTGAACTTTGTCCCTGCTCTGCCAGCAGCACAAGCTGTGCCAACACCTTCGGTTTACAGATCCCTGTCAAGTTGTCAAACCAATCAGGAATTCAAAGCACCGCAGACCTTTTAAATGCTGCCAGTGTTCTGTCAGGAAATAAATTCAAATCCGGGGAAGCTTTCAGAGTCAATGTCGTTCCTTCCAGTGAAGGGCCACGAGGAATTGTTAATTAGTGTGTTCTGTTACTTTTCGTTTACTGGAATTATAAACCCAGCGTCTTTTACACCAAATTATGGATTCAGGTTCCAGGAGACAGGAACACTTTTATCACAGTGAGTTTCCAGACCTTCAGATAACACTTGATAATGGGGTTGCTGCTTGTAGATTAAAAGGTTCGCAGGTGTTCTCCAGTGGGTCTTTAAATAAGAGAAGGGAATATTGGTATGTTACAAAAAATTATCTCTGAGGGTAAATGGAGTCGAGAGGAAATCCATAAAGCTCAAGATCAAGGATCCCGGTAAAGCAACTTTTGAACTGGTGTAACCAGAGACTGCCTAAAGCTCTCCAAGGGATTCAGAAACTTCTAAAAGTGGCCAAAAGCACCGATTAAGAGCAAAATTCCTTCTTCTCTTTCCTTCCTGGAGGCACTGAAAGCTGTGGCACTTGAGGATGTGGCTTTGTGGTGGTCTTGGGAGTGCTGGGAGAACAACTGGGCTCAATCTTAGAGGGTTTTTCCAACCTAAACAATTCCATGATTTCCCCTGTCACTGCCAGAGCCTCGGGAGTGTCTCTACCTCAATCCCACCCCAGCATTTCCTCGTGTGAAATCCCCCCAGCCCAGGAGGGTTCAGGCAGAGCTTTCAGCAAATATTCCACATCCTCCTGGAATGGCAGCTCCAGAACAGACACCAAAGCCTTTCCGTGTTCCCCAAAGCTCACACAGAAACAAAACCACCAAAAAAAAACCAACAAAAAAAAGGACTGATAAACTTTATGGAATCTCGACAGAGGAAGGACCCACATTTAGGAGAAATTGGGGTTGTGCCCCCAAAGGACAATTTGAAGCCCTGATGGTGAAATGTTCATGCCTTATTTTATCAATCTGTGGTTTCCAGCAGACCAATTTTTATAAAAATAAGCTGATGAATTTATAAAAATAAGATGAATGCTGAATTCTGGCACCAGCAGATAAGGACAGCTTCCAGAACACTCTGTTCTAGGGGGGAAATGAAGATTTAGATAATCTTGCAAATTTTATTTAATACAAATATCTTGAGGACAAAACTGAAGTCCTAACTTGAATTCTACTTTGGGCTGCTCGGCTCACATCAGCTTCAACGTTTGAGCAGATATTTACCTGAAAAACCACTAGAAAATAACAAATAGGAAATGGAAAATAAAACAAATTGCCATAGCAAAGCCAAGGTGAATGTTTCCCTCTTCCAGCTGCACTCTCTCTATCTGAAATACTGTAGAGTGATATTTTATTTATTTGCTGCCACTCCCAGCTCCAGTGGTAATTCCTTTTCAGGATTTTGATGATATGATGTGATCCTGTGATGGAGAAAATGGTAAATTAACCCCCTGGAGCAAAGCACATCAGAAAGTGTTCAACTTCCCCACATGGAAGTTGTTTCTCCGGGATGTTTGGCTGCAGTTTGGAGCTGTTTGTAACACTGGGACACGACATTGGATACAGCTCCTTGGGAGCCTTGCAAAATCCAGGGGTAAAAAACAAGTGCAAGACTCCAGGGATGAAATATTGGCACCACTGGAGCCACTTGGAATCTTGGATCAAATTCCACCCTGAATCCTCAGCAAATCTTTTGGAATTATCACAAGTAAGGGCAGTGATACCTTTGTATCACTATCAGTGTTTTGTAATACCTGATATTACAGAAAGGGATTAAGGAAGTCTCAAAATTTGTCAATGGATGCTCTTTTCCCTGGAAATTCCTCTGCTGCAACAATAAATCTTGTTTATGTAGGAAAAGTGGCTCCTTCCCATTGTTCCAGGCATCACTGGAGGTCCAAGAACCCCAAAGAACCTGAGGGATTCCTGCTCTGCAATCCCTGCTGAGGGGAATCCTTTAGGATATGTTGGATGTTGGCACCTCGCAGGCTCAGCCACAGTCACCAAAGACATTCCTGAGGGTTGAATCTCTTTTCTTTTTAAATGAAATAAGCGATTTCTCAGTTGTTCTCATTCCTTCTCCTCACCTCGAGCTTTGGAAGTTTTAGGAATTAGAAGTTTTGTGTAGCTGCTATCACATCCATGTTGGTTCTGGAAAAGTTACCAGGAGCCAAGAGCAAAGCCCTGAGCCAGTGGTTCCCACCAGCACCAGCCCGAGGTCTCCCAGCACAGTTTTCCTGTAATTTTGCCAGGATTCAGACCTGTCAGTGCTTCCACTACTCTGTCCTGAGAAATAAAAGCAAATATCCTTGTAAAAACTCATTTATTCAGTGCTAGGACTGCACAGAAAAAGTTTCTTTCCCCTGGTTAAAAAGTTTTCCTCCTCTTACTTCCCTGAAGAACAATTCCACAGCACAGGGAAGGAATTATTCTGTATTAGCATAAGGACGGGCATTGCTTTAAATCCATCAAAACACTCAATTCTCCACAACTGTGTGAGATAAAATAAAGCCTCCTATTTATTTTTATTCCTTGAATCACAGGCTGGAAGTTTTCTTTCAGTTAAAGAATCCATTACCTCCTGCCTGCCTGTCCCTCCCGCTGGGCTGTGTTGCTTCTCTCTTACTCGGGGTTTTCTCCAGCATAAAAATAATGGCATTATTTACAAAAATGTAAACTTTTTGTGGGAAATGCATTATTTGTAAAGCAGATTTTGCCTCAGCCATCAAAGTAGCAGCAGGAAGAGCTCACTTGAACTAGGCACAATCGTATTTTCTTCCTTGGCAGAAACATTGTTTGAAAACGTGTTTGGGTTTTTTTATTTTTTGCTTGGTTTTGTGTTTATTTGTTTGCTTGGGTTTTTTTGCCACAGATTAGTGGGAGTACTTTTATTTAAATACAGAAGTCAACAAGGGGCAGCTCCTACTTTGTGGAAATATTTGTCTTTCCAAGTCTGCGTTTCTCAGCTGTATTGCAATGAAAGGGTTGGGCACAATAATTTGAAAAAAGAAGCAGTAAATACTCAATGCAGTAATTAGAGAAACAATTCTGTCCAAAATCTCTCCATTAAATTATTCCCTCTTTGTTGCTCAGCTTTATCCCTTCCTGCAAACACAGGCTGCTCATCTCCCTTTTAGACAGAACTCCAGAAATTTCAAGCTGCTTCATTTTAATAAATGCTTAATAAATAAAGCAGCCCATCAGAGCTTTCCCAGGATCTCAGGGTGTGTGAACACAGCTGCCAAGAGCTAAACTGGATTTTGTAATCATTAGATTATTCACTTAGCTCCAAAAATATCTATTTCTGAACGGCTTTTCAGGATCCCCAAAGTGTTGCTGGAGAAAAGCTCCAACTACAGCACTAGGAGGGGTTTTGCCTCCTTTAATAAATTAACTGTTTTCCACAAGAAATATCAAAATAAGGCATGTTTGAGCTAAAAGCCAGCGACTGATTTTATCAGCTGTGCCTGAAGCAGGGAGCTGAACTCGGTGATTTTATTAGTGGGGAAATCATGTTTTAATATGATGTGATCAGCTCCAGCCTCCCTGAGTTATTCCAGTATCAAACACAGCCTAAGAAACAAGGCCCTGGAGAGTGTAATTATAAATTAATCCAGTTTCCACCCAAGTTCCTCCATGGAATTTGCCTTTTTGCAGGCACACAATTCCCAACCTGAGGGCAGCTCCTGCTGCTGGTGGTGTTGGATGGAGCCTCTGTCCCTCTTCCCAACGGGATGAGGCACAAGGAATCAATCCTGGGCTCATTTGGGATGTGCCACAGCCACCTCCAGCCAGGCTGGGGAGTGTTACCCTAAATAAAAATGCCCTGTGGGATCCCAAATTCCCGTTTTGTGTGGGTGTTTTTGTGCCTCTTATGGTCTGCAGAGAGAATCCCCGACTAAACTGAGGCCACAAAGAGCTGGGCTTGGCTGGGCTCGAGATTAAATGGCAAATTGTGCTCCCCTCCTCATATTGCAAATACATTTCAGAGTAGCTGAGTAGAAGAATCTGCAGGTGTGATGTAATTTTAATTATTTCCTGTGATTACACAAAGGAAGCTATTCAACCTCTTTTATTTAATGCCTTTGAAGACAAGGATTGTATTTCTGGTCCCTTTCTATTGCTGTAGCATCTGTGCTTCAGAGGAGGAACCCTTAAAATAACGCATTGTCTGATCTCTTGTTTGTTTGTTTTTAATTAAAAGTGATCAAAGTCGTGATTTTTCTGTGTCCTTGCTGCAAAAATATGTGTTTAAATATATATATACATACATATATATATATATTCTTTGAAATCAACAGAACAGGAACATCCCTGAGGTTCAGCTGCTTTGCCATCTCCACCAGCACAATGTTTTGCTGGAATGAGCCTTTCCTTGGATATTTTTCCAAATAAAGGAATGAAATGCTGATTAAAATACTGCAACATTCCCTCTGTTGTAAGAGCTGTTGTAATATCTCACGTTAGAAAGGAATCACACGTGGTCTATAGTAAAAAAAACCTCGTTCCATCTCAGTGAATTCCAATCAAAACACTCAGCTGAAAACGCAAAAATTCTGAGTTAAAAACGAGTGTGATGAATTGTCCCCAACCCTCCCAACCTCTGCGAGGTTTTGGCAACAGCATCTTTGCTTTGGGATTCCAGCAGTGACATCAGAGCTGGGGAGAAGGTGCCAATCCCCTTTTGCTGAGATTAAACACCAGGTTATTTACTTTAGATTAATTCTGTGAGTCCTTGTCCTTCTTAACGATTCAGGTTTGACTCGCCCGGGGTCACCCGAGGCCAGCCCCCCTGCCCAGCCCCTGTTTATGCAATAATTAATCTCACAAGTGACAGCCCAGCCTAACAGGCTTGCACAGAGATGACGTTTTAATTTGCTAAAATATTTTTAAGCGGGATTTATGCAGCCAGCACTTCAACACACAGCTAAAAATACCGTGAGACAGCAGCGGAGGGGGTTTGGGCAGCCAGGTTTGGGGCCATCCCAGGAGGTGTGGAGCAGAATTTGGGATGTCAGGGAGGCCAGGGAAGCTCTGCCCTGATCCCTCCAGGATGGAAAAACCAAGGAATGTACCCCAGGTGAACCTTTCAGAGCCATTCACCCTGAAAACTGATGGGAATTTAAGTCTGAGTTGAGACCTAAGTGCTGAATTAAGCTGGACTTTGCTGCCTCACCTGTACCTGGCATTTGAGGGAATAGGACATAATGTCAGGCTTGTCCCTGAGTCTGCCCCTCTCCAGAAGCATTTTTAGGGACAAAACAACGATTTTCATCTATTAAAACCTTTTGGAGCATCCCTCTGGTAACAAGCTCTGCACACACCACGGTCATCACCAACGTCACAAACAGAATCAAAACACCCTGAGAGTGACTTAAAAAAATAAAGATAAAAAGGCACATGGTGCTGTCTAGTCTCATTTTTTCTAATTAAACCCTTTAATTATCAAAATATTAAATTATTATACAGAACATGCTCAAACCCGGATTTCCACCTCCTTTCCCCCAGCGTTTAACTCTGTTGTAATGCAAATTCCGTGTGGCTCTGCCCATAAAGCACCTTCCATCCCCAAAAGATTCACATCTAAACGTGCTCCAATCGCAGGTGAAATGGAGGCAGAAAAGCAACCCCAAAATTCACCAATCTTTGTGAATCTCCAACAGATTTACAAAAAAATAAACCCAGGGGGATCGGCAGGAGTGGAACCCAGGTGATTTGGGAGCTTCACCGTGTCTTTAATACATTTTAATATAAAATTCTCTTGAAACAAAACTCTGCTTGCACTTTAACCTCCAAAGCTGAGTAGATCAGAGGGGGCAGCTGCGTTATTGATTTGATCACAGTCACGAGAATAAAAACGTCTCATCTCTCGCTCCATTAGGATTTCATGTTGCAATATTCGGCTGCAGCCGCCATCTCGGGATAAAAACCACATTTGGCACAAGCAAAGGTCACTCCCATCCAACCCAGCAGAGTAATTACAGCCCGTGGAGTAACCAAATGTTCCTTAGGGATGCTGCACTTCAGGAAAAGCTGAATTAGCTGGGAAATCCCAGCCCAGGGTGATGCCTTTGAGCAGGACGGGTCCAGGATGGGAAATGAGGCAGCACCAGCTGGAAACTTTGCTTAAAACCAAATTAAAAGTGTAGAACCAAAGGGTTTCGATGCATTTTTGAGCGTGTATTACCTTTTTTACACGAGTTCCCACACTGATCTTCCTTGGGTGATTTTTCTTTAAGTTCTCCAGCATCCACCGCCTGATTCCAGCGCTGCATCTTACCCAGGAAAAGGAAGGAAAAACAATCAAACAAAACAAAGCAAAAAATTCCAAACAAACACAAAACAAAACAAACCACCCCAAAAAGAAAAAAAAAAAAAAATCAGAGCATTTAAACTCATCAATGGAAAAGGAACTGGAAGAGGAGCACACCCATCACCTCATCATCAGGGTGGGCATCTCCAGGGGTAAATAAAGAATAAGGGAGAGGGGAAAAAAGCCTCTTAAAGTTCCCTGGGCAGCTTTAGGCCAATTCGCTCGCTTAATTATGGGAATATCAACCTAATAGTGTTAATTAATATTTGCCCCTTTTTAATCAATATCTGAAATAAAACTGATAATGAAGGCGAAAGTTTTCCTTGAGGGATTTTATGATCACTGGTCATTAAAATCGGGGGTAGATTAGGGGCAAAAATAGGGGGAAAATAGGGGAGAGGAGAAAAATCCTTCTTAAAGTTATCTGGGCAGGTTTAGGTCAATCCCCCCACTTAATTATGGGAATATCAACGTAATAGTGGTAATTAATGTTTGCCCCATTTTAATCAATATCTGAACCAAAGCCGATAATGAAGGGGAAAGTATTTTTGAGTGATTTTATGGTTACTGGTCATTAAAATCTGGGATGGATTGGGGCAAAAATAAGGGATGAGAGAAAGGGGAAAAAAAACATCTTAAAGTTCCCTGGGCAGGTTTAGGCCAATACTCCCGCTGAATTATGGGAATATCAACCTAATAATGTTAATTAATGTTTTGCCCCATTTTAATCAATATCTGAACCAAACCCGATGATGAAGGAGAAAGTATTTTTGAAAGATTTTATGGTTACTGGTCATTAAAATCTGGGATGGATTGGGGCAAAAATAAGGGATGAGAGAAAGGGAAAAAAACATCTCAAAGTTCCCTGGGCAGCTTTAGGCCGATTGTCTCACTTAATTATGGGAGTATCAACCTAATGGTGTTAATTATTGTTATTGATATCTGAAATAAAACTGATAATAAAGTTTTCCTTGAGGGATTTTATGATCACTGATCATTAAAATTGCGGGTGGATTGGGGGCAAAAATAAGGGGAAAATAAGGGAGAGGGGGAAAATCCCTCCTAAAGTTCCCTGGGCAGGGAACTTTAGGCCCTTTAGGACAATCCCCCCACTGAATTATGGGAATATCAACCTAATAGTGTTAATTAATGTTTACCCCTTTTTAATCGATATCTGAAATAAAATTGATAAGAAAATTTTCCTTGAGGGATTTTATGATCACTGGTCATTAAAATCGGGGCTGGATTTGGGGTTACCAGCAGCTGATGGACATCCAGGACCCCTATAACTGAGCCTTACATTGGGAATTTGGGTTTTTTTCCCACCAGGATGTGAGAATTAAATGAGAATTAAAGCTCTCATTGCAATTCCCAACAAAATTTTCCTCGGAGTGAGGAGTTCAGCCTCCTGTGCCCGCACGGGAGCAGGCAGGGCCAGCCCGCTGTCCCCTCCCGAGGTGCAGGAGCCTGTCACACACACTGAGAGGTCTAAGCCAAAAAGAGGGAGTTTATTTTACAGACCTCATAATTTATGGATTTCCAGCAGTGATCTCGGATTGGAGGATGAGATTGTCTCCTCTCAACCACACCGGTCAGATCAACAATCAATCCATTCTCTCCTCTTCCAAGAAAGAAAGCAAAACAATGAGATATTTAGATGAAAGTGCGTGAGAGCTCCATTATAAAAAATGTAAACATCTGAAAGCTCAGCGAAACTTTAGAACAAAGTGACAGGAGGCCTCATTAGAGCTGGCCAAGGATGGTTTGCAGGCAGTGTTTGTTAAACAAACACCTCTCAAGTGCTGCCCTTCAGAGAACATCGAGCAGCGTCAGTTCAGGCTCTAATCCCTGCGCTGGGGGGGCTGACACAAACACAAACCTCTCGAGCTGGGAGCAGAGAGGGATTTATCCACAATCTCTGCAGGAACTTGTTGTCCACAGCAAAATACTGTGGGTATTGTGGAGTGTTGGTATTTTCTTTGAATAAAATACCTGTTTATTTTCTGTTAGGAGTTGTTATAATAGCCAGGAATTCTATTAACAAGATGTGCTTTTTTAATTCTCTGAACCCCTCAGAAATTGTTCAGTCTCTGAGTTTCAGTTCTGACCCCTCCCAAAGTTCACACTTCATTTTTTATGGAATCACAGAATGGTTTGGGTTGGGAGGGACCTTAAAGATGATCCAGTGCCATGGCAGGGACACCTCCCACTGTCCCAGATTTCTCCAAACCCCAACATCCAACCTGGCCTTGGGCACTGCCAGGGATCCAGGGGCAGCCACAGCTGCTCTGGGCACCCTGTGCCAGGGCCTCATCACCCTCTGAGTAAAGATTTTCTTCCCAAAATCTGATTTAAATCTTCCCTCTGTCACTTTAAAACCTTGTCCTTTCACTCTCTGCCCACATAAAAAAATCCCTCTCTCTCCTTTTTACTTCTTTTTACTTTATTTTTTACTTTTGTATTGCTTTTGTTGCTGAAGTACAAAGTATTTTAATTGTTTAGGGCTTTTTTGCTGGTTTTGTTTGGGGCTTTTTACTTGGTTTGATGGTGTAAAGTTTAAGTGTCCTACAAAGACACAGAGCCTGGAACACGAGGATAATAAACAAGGCAAAACTGAGGCTGCTGGTCCCCACGAAGTCCCCTGAGGCCAGATTGTCATGTCCCAAATCCAGGTGGCTCTGCAGGACCTCTGCAAGGCCACCCTGCAGGGGCACAGCTCACCTGGAGGGCACCAACCCTGCCCGAGGTGGATTTTATCTCTCAAAGCAGGTGCTTCTCCTTATCTCTGTTTGTGCAGCAGCCAGGGACTCAGTCCTGGGCAGGACCTGGAAATGCAGCAGCGAAGGCCCAGCTGGAGGGTGGGAAGAGGGAGAACAAACACTCAAACAGTGATTTTGGGGTTTTGAGTGAAGGGATATATGTGAAAACCATGTGATGTAAAGGAAAAGAGGAATTGTGCAGCATAGGAGTGATTTGTATACGTAAAAATCATGAATTTTAATAGCAAAAACTGTCATTTTAATCCAAAAACTGAGTATAAAAACCAATAAGAGGCATAAAACCATGAAAATTTTGAGCTATGACAGTATAAAAACCTCATTTTTGTAGCACCAACGACATCAGGGCTCATTCCTACAAATGATGTTTTCCACAAAGGAAGGTTTGGTGATGCAGCATCTCACTGGGGGCCACAAATTGTTCAGTAGCTCTGACCTTGCTGCCACCAGCACCTCTGGAAAGGAAGAACCTGAATTTCCCTTCCAAAACTCCCTGCTCCTCACCTGGTACCCCATTAAGTGTTTAGGTTCAGATAATGTCCTAAAGTGCTTCGTTTAGCACTCAGCTCGTGGCATATTAATTAATTCATTATTTCTGGTGAGTTTTTCCCCTTTGAAGGGCCTGGGTTGTGAGACAGGTGAATTAAATCTGTGAAACTCCAATTTCCCTGACCCTCTCCTGAGCAATGAGCCAGTGACAGCTCCTGACCCTGTGGCTGAGCCTCTGGGGGGGCTCAGGCTGCACTGACAGCTCTGGGAATGCTGAGGGGGTTCATGAGCCATGGGAATGGCAGATTCCAGCTTTGGATTCCAGCTTTGGAGAGGAGTGGAGAGGCCACTGCCCATGGCAGGGTAATCACAGCCTTGGACGGAGCTCTTGCTCCCACAGCCAGAAATTCAGATTATCCAACTGCTCCCCAGCACTGGGAATGTGCAGGAGGCACATTTGGACCCAGAACTGGCTCAGAACTCAGGACCCAGATGGCTCCTCCTGCTCTGGTCAGCAAATCCCTCTTTTTTCCATTTCAGGGCTTGGCAAACCCAGCTCTGTGTGTGCACCACAGCACCAGGGGATGGGGGCTGGAAAACACAACCAACACCATCACAGAGCTCATTTTGGGGTTAATTTGGGTTCGGGGGTTGTTTGTTGTGGTTTTCTTTGTTGTGAAAGCTGCCTTTTACTACATGAATCATTTATGAGCACCACAAAGTAAAGCCAGGCAATGTTCAAATCTCTGAGCCTGCTGCAAATTTGGGCACCAGTGGCAGCCTGGGAATGGCTTGGCCAGGGCCACTGGCACTTGGAAACCCTCACGGCCACAGTCTGAATCTGAGAGTCCTCTAAATACTTCACTGGAGGAGGCAAAACAGGGATGCTTAAAATGAATGGAGTCTTTCCAAATATATTTCAGCCTGTGATTCAGTTTTTGAGTTTCTCAGTCTCTGGAGTTGTAAATGAGGGGACAGGAGCAGCAAATCCACCTGGATGGGCTCTGCTGTGTCTGGAGCTGCTTTTCCAGGAAGGGATGAGCAGATCAGGGAGCCCTGGATCTCAATCACAGCAGATCAGGAGTTAAAAACATCCCAAAGTGAGAATCTGCAATTCAAGGAATGGATCAAAATCCTGAGTGAATGGGGGCTCTGAATTCCATAGGTTAAATGGGGTGGATTTGTGCACAGGGAGTCAGAGCTCCAAGCCAAGCTGGTACCTTGGAAAAACTGCAAACAGAATTCTTTGTACAAAAATTCCAGTTCCTGCAAAGGGAGTTGTACCTTAGAAAAATTGCTAACAGAATTTTTAGTACAAAAATCCCAGCTCCTGCAACAGGAATTGTACCTTGGAAAAATTGCAAACAGAATTCTTTGTACAAAATCCCAGCTCCTGCAATGGGAATTGTACCTTACAAAAATTGCAAACTGAATTCTTTGTACTAAAATTCCAGCTCCTACAATGGGAATTATACCTTGGAAAAATTGCAAATAGAATTCTTTGTACAAAAATTCCATTTCCCACAATAGGAATTGTACCTTGGAAAATTTGCCAACAGAATTTTTTGTACTAAAATTCCAGTTCCCCCAATAGGAATTGTACCTTGGAAAAATTGCTAATGGAATTTTTTGTACAAAATCCCAGCTCCTACAATGGGAATTGTACTTTGGAAAAATTGCTAACAAAATTCTTTGTACAAAAATTTCAGTTCCCACAATAGGAATTATACCTTGGAAAAATTGCTAACAGAATTTTTAGTACAAAATCCCAGTTCCCGCAATAGGAATTGTACCTTGGAAAAATTGCTAACAGAATTCTTTGTATAAAATCCCAGCTCCTGCAATAGGAATTGTACTTTGGAAAAATTGCTAACAAAATTCTTTGTACAAAAATTCCAGTTCCCAGAATAGGAATTGTACCTCGGAAAAATTGCAAAGAGAATTTTTTGTACAAAATCCCAGCTCCTGCAACAGGAATTGCACCTTGGAAAAATTGCAAATGAAATTCTTTGTACAAAATACCCAGCTCCTACAATGGGAATTATACCTTGGAAAAATTGCAAATGAAATTCTTTGTACAAAAATTCCAGTTCCCCCAGTAGGAATTGTACCTTGGAAAAACTGCAAACAGAATTCTTTGTATAAAATCCGAGCTCCTGCAGTAGGAATTGTACTTTGGAAAAATTGCTAAGAAAATTCTTTATACAAAAATCCCAGTTCCCGCAATAGGAATTGTACCTTGGAAAAATCGCTGGCACAATTCCCATTGCAGGAGCTGGGATTTTTGTACAAAGAATTCCGTTTGCAATTTTTCCAAGGTATCAGGGTTTGTCCCTGCTGTGTTTGTACCTCTGTGTGCAAATCCTGTGCTCATGGTAAGGGGATCCCAGGGTCCCCATCCCATGATTAATTACCTGATTAATTACCCCACACTGGGAGAGGGCAGCGATGAAATTTTGGACAGTCCATCCATTTCCTTGCTCTTCTTACCCAACCTGGGACCCGGAATTAATCTGCACAAAACATCCTCTCTTATGGCCACAGTTCCATCACCCAGCTGAGGAAAGAGAACCCTAATAGAAAACAGTTAATCCTACAGCCCTTCCCCTCCCGAGGCCTCTCCCAGACAATTCCAGCATGATCCTTATTAATCCCATATCCCTCTGCTGGGAAATGTCTTCATTTCCATATCAGCACTGCCACAAGGAGTGAGAGAATGGCAGGATTTTCCTCCTTCCCCTCTGTGGGAGGAAGCTCTAAATGAGTGTGGCAAAAAATTCCCTTCTCTTGTTTTCTTCTTGTCCACTTTATGGCCTCCACGAGAATTGCTGCCTGCTACATGGAAAAATGAAATATTTTACCAAAAAAAAAAAAAATTAAAGAAAAAAAAAGGCAGGATCCACACTCTGTGTCTTTGGAATGTGTTTCTCTGGAGTATCTGGCTGTAAAATCAGGTTTTGAGCTCAGAGCAACAGCAAGAGCATCTCTCTGTGGTGGGCTGACAAAAAGGACCAGGTAAAATGAGACGTTTGGGGTTAGTTACAATCTCCCTTTTGGCCTCCAGAGCTGCAAATTAAAAATCTTTTAATTTTGGAGCAGTGCAGTGCCCGCGCTCTGGGGATGTGGCTGAGCCTCTCCTGCCTCACAGCTCCAGCATTAATTGAGTTCCCTAAATTGTCCCAGTGGGTTCCAAGCAGAGCTGGGTTTTGGCTCTGCCTTCTGCTCCCCAGCACTGTCCTTGTGTCACCCACACTGTCCCCAGGACAGATTTATAGGGACACACCCCCATGGACAGGGCAGGGTTGAATGCACTTGTCCCTGCAATGTGATTTTAAATAAAACTGCTAAAAATATATATTATAAATATTAAAAAAAAAAGAAAAGAAAAGAAAAAAAAAACACCAAAAAAAAACCCCCAAAAAACCAAGAAATAACCAAAACAAAAAACCACCAAAAAAAAAAAAATCCAAAAAAACCCCCCAAAACCAACCAACCAACCCGAAAAACCAAAAAAAAATCCAAATAACCCCCCAAACCAACCAACCAACCCAAAAACCAGAAAAAAATCCAAAAAGACCCCCAAAAACCAACCAATCAACCCAAAAAACCCCCAAAAAACCAACCACCCCCCCCCCCCAAAAAAAAAACCCCACACAATCAGATTCATTCGTTGGACAGGAATACTTAATGGGAAGGAAACAATAATTTAAGCATGATGTTTTTATATAATTTTGAGGGAATTGGAGGATGTAAAAGGGAGGGAATGTTTAAAATGAGTTGTAGACTCCTTGCAGGACATCCAGCAGCTCCCTTGTGGTGCCCCCTTGCTTTCACTGCAGGGTTAAAATGAATTCCAGGGTTTCTCTGATCCCTGGGTACTGGTGATTGATCAGAACAATTCCTCATGGATGAACAGAATCCTCTGGATAAACTCACTTCAGACACTGAGGGCTCTGAATGTGCTGCAGAGCAGACATTCATGTTTCACTTGGATTATTTAACCTGATACCCACCAGGGTCTGAAAACACTTGTCTGAAAGCAAGGGAAGTGGTTAAAAATTAAATGTGTTTCTGACAGAGTCCTGTCTGGGTATGCTTTAGTGACAGGAGAACATTCCTGTACATAACACATTAGAAATTTAGTAAAATAAGACAGGGAGAAAGAGATAAAGCACAAAAAATGGCAGTGCACGTACATCCACAAATGTGTTTGCATCCAAGGAATGTCTGGCTGTCCTAGGTTACAATGTAAAATTGTGCCCAAGGTTTGTATTCTATCCCCATGAGCCGTTGGAGCCAAGGTGGGGCAGTGTTTTCCTTATCTTCTGTTAATGAGCCCAACAATGCCTTGCCCATGACTCATAGATAACTCCAGAGTTATCTCTGTTTAATGGGCCATCAAGGACCCACTGCAGGACTCAGAGAATGAGATCAGCCCATTGGGAGATGCTCTGCCCAGGGGGAGGAGCCAAGCATTCCCACCTGGATAAATCCAGGGTTTGGGACAGCACAGGCAGCTTTTATCCACTGGACTCCCAGAGGAGACAAGAGCTACCAGACCTTTCTACAGGAATCACTGCTTGGACAAGACCATCTCATCTGGACTGCCACTACCACCCTAACAGGGTGTCAGGTTGTATTCTGACTCTGTCAGGGGTTTTTTGTACTATTACTTTTATTTTACTTTCTCTTATTTCTTTTCTTTTCCTCTTATTAAATTGTGTTTCTGACTTAGAGTCTTTCACTGGTTTTGCTTTCAAACCAGCACACTGGGTCATGTAAAAATCCAGGAGTTGCTCTGTGTTAATCGTGTTCTCTTCCCCAAAAGATAACAGTTCCTGGAGTTTCACCCATGGGCCATTCCCCCAGTGCATTTCAGGAGATCAGTTCAGGTCAGACCTGTCCTCCCCAAATAATCACGTTGTACACATATTTATGTCTTCATTTCAAATGTGTTCTCTGAGCCTGCCCTGTTCTGCAGCTCTCAGCAGCTCCAGGCAGAAGCAGGGACTGTTCAGTGCTGGAGTTCAGTCACCAGCAGGAGCACGGAGCTGGATCCTGCCCCAGGGAAGGAACTCTGGTGTCTTTAATCGGAATTGGGGTCTGGACTCTCTTGAAGTCGCTCAGCTCTTTATCCATATTGAAATTCACACTTATTTTCTGTCATTATGATGATTTCCCTTTCCGAGGAGATTGCTCCAGACGAGGAGTGGAGAGAGTGGCAGCAAAGCTGTGTCAGCACAGGCAGAGAAGAGGGCATCTCAATTCCGAGCTGCTTTTAGCCAGAGGTTTCCCATCTTCCTTCCCTTTCCCTAAATCCCCAATTAGCATATTCATTAACCGGGAGGTGCTGACTGCCGTGCTCCCATGCTGGGCAAGAAATCGTGGAGCTGCAGCTCAGCTGAGCTTGGATTAGATTGGAAATTAAAACCTCGGGCCAGTCTTTGAAAAATTCATGGAGGTTCGACTCTCTGTGTTAATTTGCTGGTGGTTTGTGCTGTGGCTGTGCCAGAGATGCCATTGCCCCCGAGCTGATGTGCAGAATGAGGGAACTCTCCTTTCCCCATAAACCTGCAGCCTAAATTCCAGACAGGAACATCCTGCTGATCTCCTCAAGGGCAGAGCAGGGAGTGGAAGGTGATTTGGGGAGGATCAGGCTGGGAAATGTAATTCTGTGGGATTCACAAGCCACGGGGAGCCACAGCTGCCAGAGCCCAGCAGAATTCCTTCAGCTCTTGGGGCATTCCTTGGATGCATGGAGAGTTCCTGAAACGTTTGGTCCTCGTGGCAA
This sequence comes from Acrocephalus scirpaceus scirpaceus, assembly GCA_910950805.1. Taxonomy (NCBI): domain Eukaryota; kingdom Metazoa; phylum Chordata; class Aves; order Passeriformes; family Sylviidae; genus Acrocephalus; species Acrocephalus scirpaceus. The sequence goes on from OU383782.1 coordinate 19,266,850, forward strand.
ACACTGGAGAAGGAACCAGAATGATGGAGCAGAATGGGCACAGCCTCCCAAATCTCGGGGATCCCTTTGGTCTGGGGTGGCACCAAGGGAATGGGATCATGTTCGTGGCCATCTGAGCCACACTGGGATTATGCATTTCCTCTCAAACACTGGAGAAGGGCCATGCTGTGCTGCCTCAGAGCTGGGATAACTTTTCCCAGGAATATAAAATGAGGTGTAGCACCAACGACATCATTCCTACAAATGATGGTTTCCACAAAGGAAGGTTTAGTGATGCAGGATCTCACTGGGGGCCAGAAAATTGCTCAGTAGCCCTGACCACCAGCACCTATGGAGAGGAAGAACCTGAATTTCCCTTCCAAAACTCCCTGCTCCTCACCTGGTACCCCATTAAGTGTTCAGGTTCAGATAATATCCTAAAGTGCTTTGTTTAGCAGGCAGCTCGTGGCATATTAATTAAGACTCGTGGTGAGTTTTTCCCCTTTGAAGAGGCTGAGTTGTGAGACAGGTGAATTAAATCTGTGAAACTCCAATTTCCCTGACCCTCTCCTGCCAGCTCCTGGGAAATCCATCCCTGCACCCTCCAGGGTGTTATCCCACCACATCCCCCTGGATGTGAACTTGGAGCTCAGCCTTGCCCTTGAGATGAAGGGTCCAGCCTCCCTGCAGGACATGGCCTGGACAAAATTAACTGATGTGTTTGATGAGATGATTCATTTGCTGCTTTGTCGACAAATGAACGCGGCGGCTTTGTGAAGAATCATAACCCAATTAATCCCATTTTAAAATAGAACAGAGCAATTTGAGATCACCCTCGTTGCCTCTGCAAACACGGACCACAATTAACAGGGCATCCTTCACAGCTCTGGATAAACGAGGAGGGATCCAGGCAGTCGTGGTGCTCAGTAACTTCCATCGTTCCAGTGATCCTGAATTAGTGCCCTTTGGAGAACCGCTGGAGAAATTCAAATTAGAAAATAATCAAGAGCCCTGGTAATGTGTACATATGGTAATATGGAATGTGTTGCACAATTAAGTCAATGTTAGCTCAAGGAAAACCTTTGGAAATCATTCACTGCTCGTGCAGTGCCAGGTTTTTTGGGACCTCACAGCCCCACATCCAACCCTAGCACAAAATTCGTTTGGATTTCCACAACTTCCTGCTTGAGATGAAGGGGGAAACTTCATTTTTCTTCACCTAATTTTTAAATATTTCTTTTAACCCAAATCAGGTATAAATCCCAAGCTTTCAGCTGGATATCCACATAAAAGCTGGATACAACCCTGGTAGCACATGGAGGGGAAATCAGGACTCTGAGTGCAGCTCCTCGGTGTCCCCAGGGTGGGGAGAGGTGGCAGAGGGACAGCAGGGATGGGCTCTGCACTCCTCAGGTTTTCATCAGCTTTTTTGGCAGCCTGAGAGTGATAAACACACATTTTGGGGCAGAAAAAGCCGTTTTGCAGCAAGGATGAGAACAAACTCTGAGTGAGACTGTGCCACAGCACAGCGATCTTCCCCAGGACCACAGGCAACTGTTCTGCCTAAATCTTCAATTTTTTTTTTGACTGATTTGAAAAATAAGTTTAATTCCGGAGCTGTGCTTTTTTTTTTTTTTTTCCTTCCCTCTCTTTCAGCTGCGGAGATTTTGTGATTTGTACTAACCTTGAAGATACAAAACAAAATATGTGCTAATGATATTCCTCTCTCCCAGCTGGTGTTGGCAACTCTTTTACTGCTCCACAGGACAAGTGCAAGTACAAATGCAAATACCAGAACCTTGTTGAGAGCAGAGTGTCCCACATTTCAGTGGAACCATTCGAACTACAAGACATGTAATAAAACAGTTTCTGCTCTGAATGAATAATTGAGCTGCTTCTGTGGGGAGGCCTCTAAAGAACCATGTGGCAGAATGTTTTTTGAGGCACTTATGAAAGCCATCCCACCTGGAAACCATCCCACACACAGAGCCCACGTTGCTCTTCCTCTCAGCTTGCTTTAATTGCTCCTTCCATGGCTGTACCTCGGCTGAATGGGGAGGAAATTCAGCAGGAGACACGAAAAGCTGCAATTATTTTTAAGGTAGAGCAAGATTCCGAAATCAGAAAATTCCGAAAATCAGCCTTCCATGGAAGGCTCTTGGCAGGACCTTTTTTGTCTGAAAAATTCCTTCTGAGGATATCAAAAAGAATCCCAGAACACTTTAATGCTTGGACCTTGAATTAAATGATGGAGCTCTTTAAAATCTCACTGCCACACCCCTCACCTCGCAGATGCTCTGGGTGACACCCATCCCAAAATATTCCTGCTTAGGCACAAAGTATCCCTCAACCATCTGCTCCAAGTCACAGAGACCGCAGCAGAGAAGAGTTTTTACGTCCAGAAAAAAATTAAAATCAGTCTTTTGCCTTGGGATGCAATAGGGAACAACCCCACCAGCAGCAAGCACAATTAATATTACTAATGCTAATTTTAAAAAAATTATAATAATGGTCATTTTGAGAGTATTTGTGACATAGCAACATTTCCCAGAGTGAGAGGTTTGTCAGGAAAATCCAACCAGCTGGAAGTTCACCTCCAGTGTCCTGACATGCCGGATTATCCCTTTTTCTGACCCAGAGATGGGGCAACCGAGAGGTGTTTTAAAAACTTTTATTCCATTTTCAGTCTCATGTGAAAGGGGAGACAATACAGATGTTATAATTCACAGTAAATGTCATAATTCCCAGTAAAATGTTAATTTCCAGTTAAATGTTATAATTCATTGAGTAAATAATACTCAGAGGTGCATTGGGCAGCCTAACACAGAGTGTAATTCCCATTCCAGGGTGTAAACTGGGAGTAAGGCCCAGGCTCCCCAACTCTGAGTATTTTTATGCCAGAGTTAGTTAGAGTGAAGATATAAAAGTTTTTCCTTGCTGAAATGTGGACACTTTGGCAGAGAGGGATATTTCACTGTGTCCTTGGAGGATCTGTTTGCTTCCAAGGACTACCAGGGAAACTGGAGCAATCAAGTCAGGAGGACAAATTCCACTTTTTTTCTGGATAATATTCCCTTGAGTAAGTCCTACCCACAGCATGCAGTGCTACTTTTTAATTCCAGCAATGCAAATGTTTGCTTTACACGGGACAAAATGATGTCAATGCCAGGTTCCTGCTCTCAGGGAGCTCCAGATGAGTGCACACAACATTATTTGGATCCCCACATTTCCTTCAGTTCATTCATTGCTTTATTACTCAATGCCTGATTAGCAATCCTCATGCTTAATTGCCCTCTAGCTTGTGTGGTTTGTAAACTCTCTGGTTAGCACCACATTTCCCTTCTCAAAGCAGCACAATGACATGATCTGACATCTGTGATTTACTTCATCATTATCTCTTTTTTATTTGTGCAGAAAAGGCTGCAGACACCAGACCTGAATTTTTTTATTTTATATTTTTTATTTTTTTTTCAGAACAGGGCATAAAGAAGAGCCAGGATATATAATGATTCAGGATATAACATTGATGTGTTGCAGGGAATCTTCTTCTCTTACAGCGCACACAAAGTTCCGAGATATTTCAGCACTGGAAACTGAAAAAAAAATCAGTTCTAGGAAGTGAACAGTTTCATTCTGGCTGGCAAAAGTTTTGCAGCAGCCATTTGAAACAAAAAGGGATCCTATTAATGCACAGGAACTCAGCCCATCCATTAGAGGTTTTCCTAAAGTTTACTGCTGATTTTTGGTGTTTTCTTTTTGGTTTGCTCTGTTGGAATAAGCAAAGCTTGAGGTCATTTGCAGCCAAGCTCACCTGGATTTTTTCCATTCACCCAGACCTATTTTACCCCTCTGGATTTTTGGCAGCCTGGAGTCTATTGATGCAAAGGAACTCAGCCCATCCATTAGAGGTTTTCCTAAAGTTTACTGCTGATTTTTGGTGTTTTCTTTTTGGTTTGCTCTGTTGGAATAACAAAAGCTTGAGGTCATTTGCATCCAAGCTCACCTGGATTTTTTCCATTCACCCAGACCTGTTTTACCCCTTTGGATTTTTGGCAGCCTGGGCTGTGATTCCATTCATTAGGGAGCACCAATTTCATTCCAGCAGCAGCAGACTTTGCAGGTAGATCCTTCAGTGAGCCTCGTGCTGAGTGTGGTGCTTCTCAATGTAAGTGATGACACCAGGATTGGGGCTGGGCAGGAATCAGCCATTCTGCTGACCCTGGAGCAGCTTAATAATTCAATTACACCAGAGAAAAGTAGATCTGTAGCTGCAGAACCATGTTCTGCAAAGTCTACATTAAAAATAAACAACAAACAACTCAATAAAAATGAAACAACAAAAAAATATAAACCCTTACACAGCAGCACAAGAACAGCCTCCCTTTTAACAAGCATTTTGTGCAGGATCCTTTCCTCCAGCAAAAACAATAAAGATCTCATGGCTGGTTAATAGTTCTGCCTTTAGGGGAGTGGAAAGAAAATTACCCAGACCAAAAGATGCCTAATGGCAAGTTCCTCTCAGGCTTATGGACTCTGCAGATGGAAGTGCCTTTTGCCCTGAAATATTTTCTGAAGTATTTCCAGAAAGGGCTCTCAGATCAGCTCCTAGAGGCAAACAGAGTCCACCAAACACTGCTCCTGTCGCACCAGGACATGAAATGAACACACACTCACACAATGAGAGGTCCAAGGCAGAAGAGGGAGTTTATTTTACAGACCTCGTAATTTACAGAGTTCCAACAGTGGGTTGGAGGATGAAATCGTCCCCTCTCAATCTCTCAACCACACTGGTCAAACCAACAGTCCATCAATTCTCTCCTCCTCCAGAAAGGAATGCAAACAATCCAATATTTAGATAAAAGTGCATAAGAAAACTCCAACACTCCAATCAGAAGGCTTAGAAGAACTTTTGAAAAACAGGGCAACGCTGTCCCAGCAATAAAGCTGTGCCCAGGATGCTCAGGGCCCCTCTGCTCCTGCGTCCTTGTTTTTATTTACCCACATCCCCAGCGCTCTGAGTGGCACCACTGTGACACAAATGTTATTGCCTCTGCTCCTCTCTGGGTCTGGGTGCAGGCTCTGTGTTCTCATCAGAGGAGAAGAAATATAAGTATTTATATATAGGTGATGAAATAACTCCCAAGCTGGCTGGAGGAAGCCCAGCTTTTCCTGAGCTCCCACTTGATGACGCTCCCAGGTTTATTCTGCAAGCTGGATTTTGAGATCCTCCATTTCAGAGTTACCAACATGGATTTTCTTGGAGTTTAAGAGCCAAATCCACTCCCTTTTTATCTTCACAATGGCTTAATTAAAGAACAGACATGTGAAACTTTAGATTTTATTTTGGAGGGAATGAAGGCCACAAAATCCGGGAATCACTGAAGGGTTTGGGTTGACTGAGGAGTGAAGGGAGAGCTTTGTGCAACACTGTTTATAAAACCTGTGGAAAAGATTCCTTTGTTTTGCTAATAAACCCATGGGTGAAACAAATCTGTCACCAGGGCTGGCTGGAGAGGTTTTTCCAAAGCCTTCTGACACCTTTCCAGGGAGAACTGCCCCCACTATTTCCTCACAGAAAGAACATCATAAAGATCCTGACTTCTGAGGAGCAATGTTGATTCCCACACCACATCCCCTGCAGTGCCGAATCATGGACAATAATGAGTGGTGTAAAGGTGATTTATTCCCACTTGGGATCCCCAAAAACACTGGGGAATTTACCTTTTCCCAGGTTTCACTGATGTGTTTCTGGGTAAAAATGTGATCAATTAATGGCAAAGCAAAATGCTGTGTTTTCGTGTCAAGAGGTACATTAAAAAAGAAGCCTTTGATCTTGCCTCTCTAGAGCAAATAAACTTCAAATTCGTGAAGCTCATGGATAAAATTCGAACTTTTCAGAGAAAACTTCAGAAAGTTGCAGGGAGAAATGGGAGCAAGAAGAAATGGAAGAATTTGTGCTTTTGCAGGAGCTGGTCTGATCTTGGGCAAAGGATGGAAATGCAGAGGGAAGCACTTTTGGATGGTCAGGAAATGAAGAAAATGAAGGCCCAATTCCCTGCTCCATGGACTCCAGACCCCCTGTGCAGACTTGTTTGTGCTGCTCATGCACAGCCCATAATATCCATTTAATACAGTACTGTGAGGGAAATGACAGATTTAGGAGGTGCTGAGACGCTTTTAGGTAACAGGACCACAGCAGCATCCATCTTACATAAAGGAGAAATACAACCTGTCCCTGCTGGCATTTTGCTTCTGTGGGGGTGGATATGAAGAGCAAAAACGTATCTTGAAAATACAAAAATCCCTGCCCTCACTCCTTGGAGCCGTTCCTCAGTTGTGCACAGCTCCTTGTTCTCCCTGATGGTGGGGTGGCTCCAGCACCAGTCCCAAAATCTGCCCCAAATCCTACAGGGAGGTGTCTCCCTCATTCCAGCCCTAGATACCAGTTCTGGAAAGTGTCCAAGGGTTTTCTCCAGCCTGGAGCCTGATTTCAGCAAGGAAATGTTTTCCCATGAGCCCCAGGAATGTTTAACACTGGTGGGGAGAATTTTGGGTCTGTTACAGACACCCCTTGGGTGTCTGTAACACCCAAAACCCCTTGAGCTCTTGGGGCTGCAGGAGGTCTGGGAGCCCTGGGAATGGTTTCCCCTATCCCAGGCTGCTCCAAAGCTGTCCAACCCAGCCTTGGACACTGCCAGGGATCCAGGGGCAGCCACAGCTTCTCTGGGCACCTGTGCCAGGGCCTGCCCACCCTCATGGCCAAACACTTATCCTTACAGCTGGTTTAGATCAACCCTTTTTCAGTTTAAAACCAATAACCCCTGGCCTACAGCAGGTCCTGCTAAAAAGTTTGTCCTCCCATCAACTGGTGCTTAAAGAAACCCCCTATTTCCAAATAGATGCTCTAAAGCGGGGAAATGATGCCCTAAGTTTTATCTTTCCTGTATTTCAGGTTCTGTGGTGCCCAGGGGTGCAGCTCTGAGCTCACAGTCAGGGTCACTCAGCTCTCTGCACACAGCAGGGACACAAAACAAATCCTTGTCCTGCTGCACACCAAGGACAACTTTCAGCCCAACAGCACAAACAAGGGTGGCTGGAGGGAGGAACAAGAAGGATGGGAGCTCACAGCCTGGAGCTGGGATTGGACAATGAAACCCCAATGTGCAAATGGACCAAAACTGATCAAAGTGTGAGACCTTGTGACTGTTTGTCTGTTTTGTGCCCATTTTGGGTCCACCTTGGGTGTAGCCCTGGCCAGGCCCTGTCCTGCCCAAGGTGTCCCCTAAAGGCCTTTCAATCAATCCCTGCTTTATTCTCCAGCTCTGTCCAGTCTCTGTTCCAGCTCAGCCTTCCCAAGGCATCACCACAGCATCATTTGGGATGGAAAAGACCTTTAAGGCCACCCTTAAGCTCCTCTTTGCTGCAGCCCTGTCAGAGCCTGGGGTTTGTGCACTCAGTCTCTGTGGATCTGCTGAGCCTGGAGTTTTTTTGGGAATTCTCCTGCTCAGCAATCAGGTGCAGGATCCTCTGAGTTACAAGCACGTGCACTTGTGTTATTCCTGCACTGAATCCCCGACCTTTGGGTGCTCTTTTCTTCTTGTACAGTGAGAATTCTGTGCTGCTGTCGGGGCCTTGGGGACGTGGCCTAGCGGTGGCCTTGGCAGTGCTGGGTTAACAATTGGATTTGATGATCTTACAGGGCTTTTCCAACCTTAAACATTCCATGATTCCAGGGGGAGCAGAGGCTCTGCAGCCTCTCCTCCAAGGCAGAGAAGGGAGGAATTACAGAATCTTCCCTTCAGCATCTGCATTTTGTCCTTTCTGTCTCCATGAGTCACCTGCCTCCCACCAGGAGTAATCAAAATCCTTTCCTTTCCCCCAGCTGATTTCCGTGCTAAAAACACCCCCACTTCTGCCTGTCCACTGCTAAAAATGTCTTATGAGGATCACTCATTTAAAAAAAAAATCTGTATACAACCTACAAATAGCTGAAATCCTATTTCCAGCTTTCTGGGTGTGTAAATCACTGACCTGCTCAGCAATCCAAACCACAGCCAGGAAAACTCCTGATCCTGAAGGACAACAGAGAAGGGAGCAGTTGTTCTTATATTTATCCTTAGTCCAGAGGGAAATATCAGGAGATGACATCAGAGACCTTTGCAGTGTCAAATAAATGGGAATAAAGCACTTTGACTCATGGAAAGGGTGGGAATGAAATTGAAATTATTGGAGAGGAGACATTCTCTGGGCTCTTGAGATGTCCTCCAGTGAGATTTTTCCTTAAGAGTCCAGCCCAAGGTGGAGGCATAAGAAGATTTAAAAATGCATCTGTAGTTTCAGGTAAGGAGTTATCCACCTGAACTCTGACTGGGTCACAGGTCTGGCGAGGTAATGGAAGTTGCATCTTGGAAAATTATGTTTTCGTTCTTTCAGGTTTTTTGTTCTATGAAGTGAATTAAGAATGAATTCTAAACCTGGGGTTAAATGGTCCCTGAGATTGAGTACAATGCCTGTTTGCCAAGCCAGTGTGTCCCTGCTGAAAATCAGCCTTCCCAATTAATATGCATTTATTCATTGCCTTATTTATTTATTTATTGCAGGGATAACTTTCTGGAAGCTCCAGGAAAATGCTGCAGCAAACGTTGCTTTACTCCCTACCTGGGCTGGTGCAAAAAGAGAGACTGGAATGTAAATTCCATGCATTATTTATTATCCAAGGGTTAACTTAACAAAGAAAGAGATAAAGATTATTTACATTTGCTAATTTGATACCGAAGCTGAGCTGATCACTGGGGTTCTAAAATTGCCCAAGCTTTTATTTTTGTGTTTCTGTGGAGTTGTCACTGACATTCCCTGATTTCTCTGCCCTCTGCAGAGATCCCTCAGGAAGATTTGTCGGGGCTGGATTAGATCCTGAGAGCAGGGAGTTGTTCCAGCAATGCCTGAAGGACAATTAGTGATTGTAGACACAAATTATTGATACAGTTTGGGCTGGAGACTTCCCTTGTCCAGAATAAATTTTAGGGGTCTCTGGATTACCAAGATCTCTTTGTGGGATGAGACGGGTGGGAAATCACTGCCAGCATTATTCAGAAGTTTAATATTGTATAATAAAGCTTTTTGAAGATGTTTCTCTGGACTGAGGAAAGAATAATACATCTTTTGTGCTGCCTGAACTATGTATAAATAAATATAAATCAATAAATAAGGTATAAATAAATTATCAGGAATATTAGGATGGTTCTTTCCTGTTCAGCACTCATTTATGCACTCACTGCTTTCTCAGGGAAGGGATGTTTTAGCCTAAGTCCATATTTTCACCTACAAATATCTCCCAAATTCTTCATCTCCAAACCTTTTATTTTTCACCCGTAGCTCAGATGAATTATGATTATTTGCTTTCTCAGCTGACATTTTCCATCTGACTCTCCAGAGAACTTCTGCATTTTCTTCCTGAAACTTTAAAATATTTCTCCTCATGCAAAGCCTTGACCTGGCCCAAATTTGGATGTGGATTTGTCTAAATCATCTACAATGTGACTTTAGGAAAGAGGAACAAGGGAGATCTGGGTTTTCCCAAATAAAGCCACTCACCAGGGTGATGCTGCTCCAACCTTCATGAGATGTTCACACTGTGGAGAAAGGAAGGAGTGGTGAGGAGAGGCCTCTGCTCTGCCACAAAAACCCCTCTGTTTTTACCTAAAAGACCTGGAAATCAGCTTTTCCCTGTCTTCTCCCAAACTGCTGAAATTCCCCCTGACCTGCAGAGTCTCTGCTGAGTATTGGAACTTCGGGGTATTTATTTAAGTTACCGCAGTAACTTTCATCCTTTCTTGCTTGTCACAGTAACTCAAAGTTAAAAGAGGGAGATATTGCTGTGAAGAAATGATAATCTTAAAAAAATATTATTGTTGTTGTTGTTTTTGTTGTTGTTGTTGTGTAAAAATCATTATTATTGTTTAATAATGTGCCCTGAATTGTCCTGATGGACCCGTGGGCTTTGCCTTGGTCACCACCACGGGTCTGGGTCCCTCCATCCACAGGGGACGCTGCTGGACTCACCTTTAAATTCAAATCAGATCCACTTTTCAAACCACCTGGGAACTCCATCAGACTCCCTGGCTACATCAAAGGCAAGGCAAACCTTTATCTTCAGTGCTGCTGAACATCATCTGAAACAACTTCAGTGCTCAAATGTGCAAAATTATCCCTTTATGCTCCCGGGCTCTTTCAAAAGAGTTTAAATTTCTCCTTGCATCAGTGCATTTGTTTTCTGTTGTGGGTTAACTTTTCCCCAGTTAATTTAATCCCAGAGGAGCTCTGGACAGTGGAGTTCTCCCTGTCACTTGATTTTACAAACAGGTTCTGCTCAGACCAGTCCTCAGCCTGTGACCCCACACAAGGATGGAAAAGGGATGAGAATTTACCCCTCTTACACTGCATCTCATTTGCAACCAAAAAGAAAAATTGGAGGTACAGCCTGAGAAAAGATTTTGTAGCTTATTTTCAATTTATTTAAAAAAACCCCCACAACCTAACTCTGTCAAAATGACGTGAAAATTTGTCTGAGCTTTTGGCAGACTTAAAAATAATAATTAAGCTTTCTCTTGGAGTTGAGCAGAATGTTCCTTTCAAATCCAAAATTAAACGCCTTCTTCTACTTGAAAGCTTGCTTAAACATCTACAAAAGGGGTGAAAATACATTTAGAAAGTAAACAGTGAATTAAAAATTATGTTGATTTATGGCAGGAAGTTTGGACCTACCTGGGCTTTGGGGTTTACTCTTTGGGAGATTTTTCCCCCCCAGTTTCTTTCGACTGAATAAACTTGGCAAAAATGAACAGTTCAATAAAAGCTTCAGATTCTAAGATTTTCTGCAATGACCCAAAAGAAAGGTTACACTGGTCTTTGATGCTCAGGGTTGAGAAGTTTACAGGAAAAACTGATTTTTGAGAATGCCCTTAAAAATATAAACTGATGGATAAAAAATTGTAATTGTGGAAGACCTGCACTGAGTCCTTCATCAGTGGCATCCCAAATTTCCAGTGAAATGGGGTCCTGTTCTACTTCTTGGGGCCAGAAATCCTAAACCAAATATCCCCAGGAGTTTCTGATCGTTATGGAGTGTTGGGAGCAAGGAAACTCCTGGCAGGAGGTGAAGCCACCTGAATTTCTGAGGCAGGAGCTGAAGGTGGGCCAGGACTGGAAGGGAAGATTACAGCACTTTGTTTTCCATGGGAATTGAGGTGTCCTCAAGAGATCCTGAAGCCAAGGAAATCCCCAGGCATGGGTGGAGGTTTGGTGGCATTAGGAACAGCCAGTGCATCACAGAGGGATTACAAGAGAAAGTGCAAACTGCACCAAAAAATCATTCTGAAATTTAAAAAAAAAACCAAAATAAATAAATACCCAACCCTGTCCCTTTCCCAGGAGCTTGGAAAACCTGCAAGAAAATCCCAGCCAAGTGACAGCATCGATCGTGAGGATGCGGAGCTGCCTGATGCAGCTAAGCCCCGGGAATTTGAACAGTTAACAGCTGGACTAATTAGCGAGCCCGGTATTATTGGGATAACTGATAACCAGGGCTAAGCAAGGTTATTTTGCGAGTAATAGATTTGACTTTGCAAAGAGCAGCGGATATTTGCAGAGCTAATGAAAACTGCGCTTCCCAAATTAAAGCGCGAGCAAGCAGGGAAGGAGCCGGAGTGCGCCTAATTAAAAATGCATGCCGAGGCAGGGAGGCAGAGTCCAAGGGTAAACAAATGGCAGAAACCACATTTGTCTGCAATAAATGCACGAGGAGGGATGAGGTGACTCGGGGTGCCCGGTCCCAGGAATCGCCATCCCTGGTTGTTATAAATGCACGTTATAAAGTTGGTTTTTCGGGAATATTTAAATGAATACTATGTGTAAAAGGTAGGAAGATTTTACTGTATCTTCTTTTATTAATATAGTTTAGAAATGTGATGAATGTATATTTTCTTTTTGCTTATAATGTTAAAATTAAAACACTGTTTTTGGGTTTTTTTCTGTAATATCTAAACTGGCCAAACCAGAAGGTAGGGGGAATATACCTGCATTCCTGCATTCCTGCATTAACCAAATGGAGATTGCTGTGGACCAAATGGAGAAAGCTACAGAAAGGAATTTATTGATCTCCTGGTATCAGAAGAATAAGACACAAAAACAACTGCAAGACACCAAGAAGAACTTTGTCTAAGAAGTAATAAAATGTTAATTTGGTGAAATAGGACAAGTTGGGGGGGAACCAAAACCAAGAGAACATCTGAACTTCTTAAAGGGATGTTTGAATAATGCATTAGGGTCTATTGAATATGTAACACAGAGATCCTTAAAACAAAGGGTCTGAAGGGGTAGGGGGTGCTGGCTGGCTCAGTGCCAGACACCCGCGGCCAAGAAACTGTTTTCTTTTGTCTCTCCTAATTGTCTATTTTCTTTTTAATTTTTATTAAACTTCTAAATTTTTCTAAGAAAGTGAACCTCGTTTTTCACACTGGTGATGCTTTTGGATTTCAGCTTTTATATCTTTCATACATTTGTAACTCTGCAGTTCTTTAGTGCAGAACTCCAAACTCCACACACAGTGGGAGCTGCTGCTTCCCCACTTTGGGCAGACACAGCAATTCCTCTGCAGGCCTGGCAATCAAGGACACCTCACTGCCTCAGGCCTGAGAGATGGAAACAAAAGGGAGTTGGGGGCAGCAAACTTGGGGTCAATGACTTCATTACCTGGAGATGGAATTGGAAGATGAACCCCCAAAATGCAAATGGACCAAACTGATCAAAGTGTGAAACCCGTGACCCGGGGTCCATTTTTGGGTGCAGTCCCTGGAGGGCTTTGTCTGCCCTAAATGTACCTGAAGGCCCTTCAATAAATAGAACAGCTTTTTATTGCCTGAATTCTGTCTGGCCTCTGTTTTTAGGTAGCCCCAAAAGGCATCACTGGGAACACTCAAAGCACGAGTAGATGTGGCCCTGCACAGCCTGGGGTAGTGGGAGTGGGGGATGTGGTGGAACGTCAGGCTTGGTGATTCTGGAGGACTTTTCCAGCCTCGGTGATTCCATGGTTTGGCAGCGCTGCCGATCTCTCTGCTCTGAGCACTCAGCCTCGGAGTTCTGGGGCTGCCTGACCCCAAACACAGCACCAGGCAGTGTCCACCTTGCAGAGCTGCTCCTTAAAGCCTCTGCCTTTTTATATGCAAATGAGCTTTGATTTCAGCTCATTAGCATTTCCCTGTCTAAGCCTTAGGTTGAGTTATTCTTAGACTCCTTTCTCGTGGAGGAATTATGACTTATTTATCTGACAGAGTGTCTCCCACCTCTTCTTCCTAATCCAACACGACCTTCACAGCTCTCCTCAGCTTTGTTGGACAAAGAATGTGTCACAGGCAAAGTGGCACAGATGTCACAGCTGTGTGGCATCTGCCTCTCCCAGCCTGAAGTCTGGATAAACTTCACTTTGCTTTGGGCTCTGGGTTGGTGCAGAAGGATCCAAGCTCTGGGAAAAACTCCCAAGGATTTGGCAGCTCCAGCTGCTCACACTCGGGGTTGGGGTGGTGTTTTTGGTGCCGTCGTGTCAGAGTTCAAAGTAAAATTCTCCTTTAACCTGCCTCACGTTTCATTATTATTAAAATTAATTCTTTTTTTGTCTTATCCCTCCCCATCTCTCCAACAGGATATTTACTGGGAATCATATATGAGAAGGATATATAGGATAAGGCATGGCATGAATTTTCAATATGCCCTAAATTGGTTGGAAAACCAATCCAGCAACTGTGTGGAATCAAGGTCTGCTGAGCACTTGCTGGTATTTCTGGTTTCATTATGGGAACAACTTTGGTGTGATGATGGGGATTAGGAATTTGCAAAAGCAAAGCTGTTCACTTTGGATGCGGGAAAAGTAGGGGCATTATATCAAATAATGAATGGCTGAGAGAGGTTCTCACCACCTCAGATTGTGCAAATGAGGGATCATTGAACATTATCCACTTTAACCCAAGTGGATAAAAAGGAGCTGTTTTCATGGAGTGCCTGATTAGTTAGAGAAGTTAATTGATGCAAAAAGTGGAGATGGATTTTAAAAGCTGGCCATTGCTAGGGACAGCAGAAGCAGCCAGGCTCTAATGATACCATTTTATCTTTTTGTGCTTTAATAGAAAGACATGCATATATTTAGAGCATATTTAGCTCGGAATTTTAAAAGAGACACGAAGCTTGGTGCATCTGGGTTTAGAGCCACCTTGTTAATGATTATGAATGAAGATGGAGTGCCTAACAGCCCAAATTGGCATGTTCCAGACATCCACTTCTTTCCAAAGCATCCTGTGCCAGCTCCTTGTCAAAGAGCAAATGTGGAAGTGAAAGCCTGCGGATGTGAAGGAAATGAATTCCTGCATCTACACCGGGAAAAAGTTGGCAGTGTCCTCACAGCAAACTCGTGGCCCATAGCACAGGACATTTGTCCAGGTGTGGAGAACACCAGCAGAAACTGCCCCTAAATATCCTGACATTACAGCACTGGCTCCTGGCTGTTAAAAGTTTCCACATTTGAGGGAAAACTCAGATCTGTTCTGTTCAAACCATGGGGGGCAATTTATCTTTTTGAGGGGTTCATCCCAGCTTGCAGGGGTAGCTGAGCTGAAGGTCAAGGGCTGTCCAGTGAGCAACTTCCAGCTCTGAGAGCCACCTTCCCATCCTCACCATCCTGAAATTGGATCAGCTCCCATCCCACTCCTCACCTGAGCACTTTTTACTGGGTTTGGACTGAAACCCTTGATGCTGCTGCACTGAAATGGCTGTGAAATCATTCAGCATCTCCTGTTTTCCTTAACCTAAAGTCATTTAAATCACAAAGCTCCCTGGAGAGTGTCACTGGGACTGGAATTCCCAGATGTGATCGTGATTTAATGCAAAATGAAGTCTTATCATATTAAGCATAATTTTTATCGTATCAGTGACTTACTTAACAGATTAGTAAATGTTGTTTTCCTAAAATCACCAGACAGCTCCTGAGATGTAATTGGATTATGGCAGTTCATTTTCTCCATCAGCTTTGCAACACTGCAAAAAGCAAGGATTTGCCATTAGGGTATGGAAATCACTCAAATTTCTCTTGTAATTAGACTTAGCCTGTCTTTGCTGTTGGCACATGAATATTGGGTTGTGTCTTCGTGCAGAAATCCCTGCTCCCTTTTAGATATACACAGAATAAAACCCGTGTGAACTAAGGAAAGCTAAAAAGGGATGAATTTCTAAACTCTGTAACAGAACAGTTCACAGTTCATTAAATATTTTCAGGAGCATTTCAAAATGGTTTCAGGGGTTGTCTTTGTAGAGAGTGGAATTAGAAATGTTAAAATCTTTGGGATTGTTACTTCTTCAATATATATATATATATTTTTTTTTTTTTTTGCTAAACTCTGCGAAATCTCACCAAGTTTTGATGTTTGGTGACTTCAGACCAATTTTTGCTGCTTTCCCTTTTACAAAGTCACTGGGCCATGAATTTGTTGGCCACTGGAAAGGTGACTGTGGTTCAGAGAGTGAAAATAAGGGCTGAAGATTGTGTACACTCTCAAGGTCAAGTCTGAAATGGTATAAATCCATCTCTATAGAGCTGCTTTAAAGTTGCATTAAAGCTGCAGCTGCTCCTCGTAGTGAAAATGCTTTTTCCATACCCTGATCCGAAGTTTTTAGGGTCACCCTTGCAAGGAGCTTTGCTGGTGCTTAAAGACTGATCCAGTCCCATAAAATCAGGATGAAGATATTTTTCTCTCTCCCCACTCCAGCAGAACTCATAAAACCTCACCCTTTATTGACCAAGTGGATGTTACGTGTCAAATCTGAGCACCTGGAATATGTGGGGTTTATTACTGCTCTGCTATCAGCAAGAGGATCGTTATTCCTGCAAAATCTCCTGGATGGAATTACAGTTTATCCAGCAATATCGAGTGCTACGAATTCATGTGCATGGAATTTTCTGAGAGCTCCACTTGTACAGCACAAAATTTAGACATCTGAGCCGTGTTGTCATTTTCATATCGTTTACTCTCGCCTACTAATAGCAATATTTGGAATAATTAGTTACAATTCAGCCCGAAGGTCTCAATTTCCATTTAACTGGCAAACTTTTACAAGCAGCACACATTAGCAGTTTGAAATGTCACAGCAAAGTTTAATCAGGCAAGACAATGCACGGAATTGCTTAAAAAAAATATTTCTAATTGGCAATGCAATTATTTAACTTACTAATGTCTAAACTGTGGTGCCTTTGGATGCTTTGTCCGAGGGTTTTAATTGAGGCTTTCCAAAATGGAAAATGTAAATCCAAGAAAACTGTAAATCCATGAAAACTGTAAATTTAAGGCCAGGTTGATTGGGTTTTGGAGCCACCTGGGATGGTGGAAGTGTCCCTGCCTGAAGGTGTTCTGAGAATGAGAATGAAGAATGAGAGGGGTTTTAAAGTCCCTTAAAATCCAAAATACTCTGGGATTCTGAGATCAGCCAGGCAATGATCCCCAAGACAACTCCTTCGTTATGGAGCAGGTCCTTAAGGCAGAACTGACCCCACTGGAGCCAATAATGGGGTGTGAAGGGCTGGCAATGAGGGTGTTGCATCTTTTGGGACAGAGTTTAAACCCAGCGTTCCTGCTCCGGCCCTAAGGAGCTGCGCTTTGGAGCAGCTCCAAGAGCAGAACTCATCCCATTCCTTCGTGCATTCCCTGAGCCTTGACAATTCCCACATCGGGACACTTTTCCCAAAGACACCAACCTTGGAATAACAACTTCCCAAGGATATTTTCTCCCTATCTGTTCCCTGGCAGTGCTGGGACCATTCCCTGCAGCATTCCCGCATCCCGCCGCGGATCTGCCGGCACCTCGGGGTTTTTTCCTGCGTTCAGGTGGCCATCTGGATGCAGAGATAAATGAGGAAGTTTGGGAATTCTCACAGGTCCTCAGATGAGCTGTGTCCGCACGTTTTTTAAAAGCGCATCCCCAGGGAGCGGCAGCTGCGCTCGCCATCGGTGGAGGGAGCCCGGCCTCGCTCTGAGGAGAATAATTAAGTGAAATAATCTTTCTTTACGGTGTCTTTCAATTCCCCGGTCCCCTGCTCTGGCTTTACTCTTCCCCAGAGAGCTGTTTTTTACTGCTAACACTACTTGGGCCGGAAGGCTCCATAAATCACCCGCTGAGGAACCCAGGTCTCACCTGTGGCTCTTCCCGAGGAAAACAGTTCCCTAACACATCATTCCACAGCCATGGCTCAGGCACAAATTAGAGAGCAGAATTTTAACAATTAAAGCAGTTTAGGAGCTCATCCCACGGCCTGTTTGAAAGCCAGAGTTAAAAACCAACCAGGGTTTAAGCAGAAGGGAAATATTTTGTTTCTGAGGCTGCCACTCTCAAGGAATATAAAGAACACAAGGACAGCACAGCTGGCCAGGCTAAGGATGCATTTAGCAAGATCCTGCTCTGTGGCAGTGATGATTATGGAAGGATTTAATAACCTGACAGGTAAAGAATAATCCTTTCTCCTCTCGGAAATCATCCCTGGCAAATTTTGTCCTTTTGGGGCTGTCAAAGGGAAAGAATCCAGACTCTGACCCAGGGGAGTGGAGTTGATCCGTGCTGCTCCCACCTTTCCCTCTTTTCTGCCTGCCCTCATTTCTGTGCCTCTGCCTGGAGAAAAGTGATAACAACACTTCCTATATTCCATGAGTTGGGTTTTTTTTGGTTTTTTGGGGTTTTTTTTCTACTTCCAAATCCTCTTCTCAGGATACAGAAGGTGCACATGAGTGGAGAACACCTCACTCGAGCATCACGGCAGGATGCTGCTCTTGTAACAACACAGTAAAATAATGGCAATAATAATAATAACAACAACAAAAAATTGAATAAAAATACCTCTTTAAAAAGAAAATATAATCAGTACAGTTTTGAAAAACCTGCTTCTCCTCCTTTTTTTATCACTGTTCTCTTTCCCTTTCCCTGCTCCAACATCCTCCTCCTCCCTGCCAGCCCTGCAGAACATGAAATGGATTTTCCCCCCCAGCTGGGAGCCTCTGCCAGTGGATATTGCTGCTGTGAAATGCTCTTATTTCAAGGTGCTGGCAGGGATTGTAAGACAGAGTTGAGCAAGTGAGTGAATTCCAAACTCAGGAAATTACATGCCTACAGCACATCATATGGTTAATAAAATGGAAAAATCGAAGCTGTGGTCCCACAAGTTCTCTCTTTTAAAGCTCAGACACCTTTAGTTTATGAATTAGTAAGCCTTTTTCATTTCATAGTCCAGAGGGAATTGCTGTTTGCTGCCCTGCTCCTCCCGGTCCTGCTGTGCTGTGCTCTCTTATAACTTTTATTTTAACCTTCTACTACTTTTAATTGCATTTGAGGGAGAATTCTGCCTGGGAAATGCTGCCTTCCTTCCCTCCCTGCCTGACAGCAGTCGGCTTTGATATAGTCTGAAACATCATTAAAAATTGGAATTATTTTCAGTTCTCCCATTGATCATTTATAATGTTTCAACCTTGCTTTGTGTAAACAGGGTGAAGGCAAATGCAGTGCTTCTCCTGCATCCCCATGGAGAAATTCAGGAAGAATTTCCCCATGGAAAGGGGTTGCCCAGAGAGGTTTGGAGTGCCCATCCCTGGAGGTGTCCAAGGAATTCCTGGAAGTGGCACTCAGTGCTCTGGGCTGGGGACAGCTCAGACTTGATGTTCTGGGAGATCTTCCCCAACCTCAATGATCCTGGGATTCCTGAATGTCCCAAACGGAACAGCCACACCTGGGGTTGCTCTGCACGCACCCAACACATCGGGAATCTGTTAAATGAAAAGCTGCCTGCAGACAAATTCTGTGGAACAGCCAATGCTTTCCTGAGCAGAGCAGAGCAGCAGGAATCCTGCTCCATCCCTCAGCCCCATGGATAAGTAATGCCTGGATAATGAATATCTCTAATCATTCTGATAAGAGGCTCTATCAATACTTTCGAAATGACTAATGGCATTTAACTCCCAGCTTCTATTTTTATAAATAGGCTCCACTTAACTCCTTGGATAGTTGACTTTAATAAGTGCTTGTGGAAGGCTCGTGGAGCACAAACACGTTGCCGAGGCTGGGATGAAATGGTTCTCCAAGGAATACTTAGGAATACTTGCAACAACGAGTGGTTTGCCTAATGACAGCAAACATACTTTTGTGAAGGCTTTATTTACACAGCCCTCTGATTTATCCTGGAGCTGGGGAAAGGCTTCTTCCCAAACATGCAAACCCTGGGGAAAAGAGTATTGAACCTGCCTTTTTTCGGGCCATTATTGCGGCTGGGAGTGCTTTAGAAACAAACCATACCCGCAGCTCTTGGCTGAGCAAATGAGGCTTAATCTCGGTGCTCTGATCTGGCTGAGCTCAGGCAGGTAAAGGTGTTTAACATGTTCCCGGTGTCGGAGCTCGGATTCACCTCCCCGCCTGACATTTGCTGCTTATCTCTGACAATTAGTTGTGCCGAAATCACCTTGTTTATTCCCTTATCAGGCAAGGGAGACAGCTCCGCACTCACAGCTCTGCCTGCAATCTTGTTTTCTCGACTTTACAGCGCGGTGGAATTTATTAACCCTTCACTCCTGCACGTCTTTTACTTTCGGAAATTTCTGCTTTAAGGCTTTTTTAATGGAAAGGCAGGGATTTTTTTTTTTTTCTAGGATGTGATCGGTGATACCCCAGGGATATGTAATTTGTATAGGATTCGTTTCTATATCATATATCTATAGCTTGTAAAGTTGATGAATCTCTTGAGAATCTTTGCAGAGACTGCATAGATGGAAGATATATAATGTCTGTTATTACTACAGACTGGGGCATCCTGAAAATTGAGATTACTTAAGAGGGAATAAGAAGAACCCACCTAAAAATGTGCATAAAAATATAATATTTTGATTATATTAGTAGTAACAATTTTCCTAACAAACCCTGGTCATTTTTCATTTTGATTATAGTTTTACTCTCCCTTTCACACCTGCTTTTCGTGATGAATTGTGGCTGTTGCTCTGCCTGCTCAAGCTCTGCTGGAGCCACGTGTGTTTGGGATTTGCAGCCGTTCATTTTTAAAAGAGTTGTGCGAGAACGACCTTTATGTGTTCGGAGTCAAAATTAACCTTGAAAGAAAAGTCAAAACAACACAATCTGCATAGCTCTGATAAGTCATTGATCACAGGATCATGGAATGGGTTGGAAGGGCACTAAAGTTTATCCCATTTCACCCCTGCCATGGCAGGGACACCTCCCACTGTCCCAGGGTGTTCCAAGCCCCAATGTGCAACCTGGCCTTGGGCACTGCCAGGGATCCAGGGGCAGCCACAGCTGCTCTGGGAATTTCATCCCGTTCCCTCCCCACCCTCCCAGGGAACAATTCCTTCCCAATATCCCACCTAACCCTCCCCTCTGGCAGTGCAAACCAATCCCCTTGTCCTGTCACTCCAGTCTCTCCCCATCTTCCCTGTTGGCTCCTTCAGATCCTTTTCTGAGTTTCCCTCATAAAAAAGGAATCACTCAATTCTTTAACAAATTCAGCAGAATTGTGGCATCCAGCACCCTGATCCCTCCTGGTTTCTGCGTTGTTTAAATCTGTTCAGCTTTCCCTACTGGATTTACTCTTCCCCACACAGGCTGCAGTTCCACCTACAGTGAAAATTTAATGTTTTTTACTCTGTTTAGGTGGAAAGACTTTATTTCTGTAGCTATTCTTGAGAGAACAGATCAGGCTGTAGCTGTTGCTCATTAACACCTGCCCATTAAAGTGTAAATTTCAGACAGTATCACAGAGGCACCGCAGAGCTCACTCTGAATATTTCCTCTAAGAAGGTTTTTTGGGGGTGAATTTCCAGGTTTGCTTACAGTTTTATGCTTTCAGCTCCATTCTGCTGTCCTGTAATAAATGCAGCCCTGGAGGACTTCTCTGAGGAGGAACTTCATTCCTTCCCTCTTGACAAGAATGATGAGTCCAGCATTGGGCCACAGTGATTCTTTGTGATTTTCAGCCATAATGTTCTTTAAAAATATGAATTCATTTACATTGCTCAGAACTGCTAAACTTGATGGCCCTCATCCTGACAACTTTTACTTATAATTTTGTAAAACTTGGCTGAAGGAGAGATGAAAATTCACCTGATACACTCAATGTATCACAGGCAGCAGAGGTGGAAATCCTGCTCTTCCTTCCGCCCTTTCAGCGCCACAAATTTCATCTCCATTCACTTTAAATGAGAATATTATTAATATTATTAGCATAAAGGCTACAATAGCTTTCTTTTTGCTAATTACACCTCTCCCAATTAACACATCTCTCTATATGAGCCCCCTCTAGGAGGTGGGAGGGTTTCATAGGAAGAAAATTCAGTAAAGGAGGAGGTAACTCACTGTGGGTCAGCCTGGCAGGGTGAAAGGACAGGAAACAATCACCAGCATTTCCAGCAATGGAAATGACTGAAAACCTGACTCCTTTCCCTTCATGTGGAGAGAAGTTCCTCTGAAACCAACAGAAATTTTTCTACCTGACACAATTTTTTCTACTGCCTGACACAAGCTTTGGATCAGCCCTGGAGTAAAAAAGGAGAAATCCAAAGGTAAATAATGTGTGCAAACAAATTCGCTGTGAAGTGACGTTAGATGAGAAGAGCCCAGAGACAACACCTCTGATCTGAGCCCTCCCAGAGCTCTTCAAACACCAGCTCCTGCATTTGCATCTCAGGGAAGCTTCTGAGACAACACCACGCAGCAACAAAGTGACTGCCACAGCCCTGACATCACTTTGAAAACACTCAGCCTAATTCTCTCAAAATTTGACAATTAATTGAAATTTGGTTACTTGCAATCATTGGAAATGAGAGCAAAAAGGGAAAAGGGTAACAAGGCAAAGCTGGTGATAAATTGCAAATCCTCTGTTTTAATTGCTTCGGAGCTGATGAGCCTTTTGGTGGCACCTAGGAGCCAAATGTCCATGGAAAGACAGAAATCACTGAGTCAAATCCCCAGGAATGGTGATTCCAACTGGCTGAGGCAGTGAGGGACCATCCCCAGAAGCTGGATAAAGCTGGATAAATCCCTCCCAACACCACGTGCTGAATTTCCATACTGTCTTGGGTTATGTAACCAAAAAATGTGTGTTCTGTTTCATCTGATGTTTTTCTCTATCTGTTGTAACTCCAGGGGGAGGGGGGCGGGTGTCTTCTGATAATGGCCCAGCCATTAAAGTCAGCTGGGGCAGTGTTTGTTATCTGTGTCACCACCCGTCCATCCTCCGGGGGATATCTGCTGATAATGGGCCATGAAGGCTCACCAATGACATCACACATGACATCATCAGGGATATCTGCTGATAATGGACCATGAGGGCTCACCAATGACATCACACATGACATCATCCCATTGGGAGATGCTCCACCCAGTGAGGAGGAGCCAACCGTTCCTACCTGGATAAAAACTGGGACTCAGGAACACCAAGCATTCAGGGTTTTTTTTCCACTGGAACCCTGGAGGAAGACCAGACCCATCTCGCCACCACTGGACTTTCTACAGGATCATCTCTACTCCACAGAACCACGTCTGTTACTCCAGGATTTATTTGGACTGCTCCCAACACCCTGACCAACAGGGTGTCAGGTCGTATCCCTGACCCTGTCAGGGTTTTCCAGGACTTTCGTTTGCTTGATTGATGTTTTTGTACTACTACATTTGTATTTTTAAATATTCCTAGTAAAGAACTGCTGTTCCTATTCTCATATTTTTGCCTGAAAGCCCCTAATTGCAAAATTGTAATAATTTGGAGGGGAGGGGGCTTGCATTCTCTGCTCCAAGGGAAGGTCAAGCTTTCCCTGGCAGACAACTGTCTTTCAAATTGAAGACACATGCACTGATCTCTGCTCAGCCACTGCACAGAGAGAAAAAAGTGATTTCCATAGAGGAGAGCGTGGCTGGATCAATCCCAGGAGCAGGGAGAGAGGGATGGGGCTTTTCTGAGCACTGATTCCACACCTGGGGGTGCAGAAGAGAGCTGAAGTTTTTGAAATGTAGAGAAGAAATAAATGTCTAGGAGGTGAAAGAGTTTTAAATGACTTCTAAGGCTGAAGTTTTGCTCTCAGGGTCAAAAGGGGCCTGTGCTTGACTTGCAGAAAGGATGGCAAAAATTTTAATTGCTGGCTAGGAAAAGAAGCCATCACAGGAAAGAAATTCCTTGGCTCCTTTGGATAAATCAGGACAAATTCTGGAGAGCTGTGTGTGAACACAGCCAGGGGAATTTAAATTAGGGACAAAAAGGGAGGTTAAAGGTCCAAAACAGATCTCCAGGTGGGAGGAAATGGGATGTCATTGCCTCTGAGGCAAACTGCACTGCACAGGACAGCGAAGGATTTGAGGTTTGCCTCCCTAGGCTCAGCTCATTCCCAGCTTAGGAGCAGCCTACAGACAGACCTAATGTGAAATCCTTGGGGGCCACCTGGCAATGGAATATCAGGTTAAAAACCTGCTGGGCTGAAGAGCCCAGTTCAGGGCTCCTGATCAAACTCTAACGAGAGAAACGGCTTTTGCAAAATTCCGGGCTTTTTCTTAATAAATTGGACCATTAGCTGCCAAAATAAAACACAACACGTGAAGAAGAAAACATTACTCCCCAAACAAGGCAAACACACTCTGATTAATTTGCTTTCTTTCTGAGTTGACAGCAGAGGTCAGCGAGGAAGACAACAGAAAATCCCATTTTCTCAGCGTGGTTTCGGGTTGTTCGGGGAGGTCACTGGGAGCAATCACCCACCTGGGCACTGGAACGTTACCTCAAATTACCTGCAAGTCCTGGCCACTTTTTATCCAGCTGCTTTTGTTGTCACATCAGGGAAACCATTGGCACCTTCGGGATTTTTTTTTCCTCAGACACGGGATTTTCTCTATTTCTTTTTCCTTCATAAGCTTTCATTCTATTATAATTGTAATCACAATCACAGAATAAATAATAATAATAAAAATAACTATTATTATTATTATTATTATTATTATTATTATTATTATATTTTGTTGTGCTGGCTGTGGTTCCCCCATTTCTGGAAGTACCCGAGGCCAGCTTGGAAGATGTCCCTGCCCATGGAAGAAGTTTGGAACTGGATGTACTTTCAAGTCCCTTCCAACCCAAATCATTCATTCTATGAAGTGAGGGAAAAAAAAGCCACAAAAATAAAATGCCATTGATTTTAAACAACTTCTCTAATCCATTTTTTTCTTTACACTCACTATTACATTTTTGTATAAATAAGTATATAATAGATTAAATAATAGAATAAATAATATAATTTATAATAAATAATATTATACTTTTGTATCTTTTGAGGCACTCATCCCTACAACAACAATTAAAGTGAAGCATTGGCTGGCTCAGCATTAAGTTTGTTCTTCTACTCTTATTTCCCACCTCTTCCTTCAAAGGTTCCTGCTCTCCACACTCCAGAAATCCTGAACACTAGAAATAACAATCAGACCACAATTAGCTTTTTCTAGAAAAAATAACTTTAAATGTAATAGAGGGATGGGATCTTACCATTGTGGTTTTAATAGAGGCAATGAATTGAAAAAAAATTGAAAAAAACCACAAGAAATTACCATTAATTTTATAATATCATTTGTGTTTGCATAGAAAAACTTATAAAGAATAAAGATGTTGCTGGTTAGGTTTTCTCCAGTGAAGAATTACTTAATTTAGATATACTGAACATCCCTTTTTTCTGGGTTTTTTTTTTTTTTGGTAAGTCAATAAAAAATACCAGGGAAAAATATTTATTTCATCATTATAAACCATGGAACTGGGTGGATTATTTTTGTCACTTCTGCAGTGCAGCAGAGAGGTCTATTTGTAGAGAAGCAGAGCCCTTCTTTGATGTGGGTGCTCTTAAACAGCTTAATTGCAAGGCAGATGGTAAGAAACAACACAAAAAAAAAAAAAGAAAAAATCAACCCTGATGAAACAAAACCCTGCATAAAGGTGGAAAATTGCTTGAGGAATGCTCTGGTCTCACAGGGAGAAATCTTTCTGTTTGTAGCTGCTAACTGCAAACTCCAAGGCTGTGATGAGGCTTTAATGCAGAAGAGGTAACACGATGTAGCTGATGAAAACATGTCAACACAGCATGAGGGAAAGAACAAGGAGGCGACTTCTGCCTCAAAAGGAAAGTTTCAGATCTTCAAACGCGCTCCGACTTCAGTGGCAACAATTGGGGGAGAAGAAAAAGCTTCAGCGTTCCTACAAAACAGCCAAAGTGTTTTATCAAATTTCTCCAGGCTTGTTAACAGGACGGGCTGCAGAAAATCTGGGGTTCTTCATTAGGTTCCCAGTTTTAGGTGCGGTGTGACACCGTGGGGGAATTTGGCACAGGACCAAACACAGCCTGAAGTCCAGAGGGGCTGGAGCACCTTCCCTGTGGAGGGAGGGTGAGAAAAACGGGGATGTTCAAGGGAAGGTTCTGTGGAGACCTCATGGAAACCTCACAGTGCCTGAAGGTACCACAGGGACGCCAAGGAGGGACCCTGCAGCAGGAACTGCAGTGGCAGGAGCAGGGGGAATGTGATGCTGTTTAACACCACAACGACACAGACTCCTAGGTTAGAAGGCTAAAAATGACTCTTTATTTTAGGGATATGTCTCCCTTTTGTACTATTTTACACCGATGTGATTGGTGAAACAAAGGCAAACCTCTCCAATCACATTGGTCAAACCAGAGGGACATCAAGAGGAAGCCCCTCCTGTGAGAAGGAATGAATAACACAGGTACAGTCACAAAAACGTTTCTCTTGTTTACAGAAAATCGCCTGGGAAAAGAATTTCAGAAACCAAAACATCTCAGGCATGAAATCAGGGCTACAGGAACGGGTTCAAACCAAAAGAGGTTTGATATGTGCAAGAAACTCTCCCCTGTGAGGGTCGTGAGGGTCTGGATGGGATTCCCAGAGAAGATGTGGCTGGATCCCTGGAATTGTCCACAGCCAGGCTGGATGGGCTTGGAGCAGCCTGGGACAGTGGAAGGTGTCCCTTCCATTGGCATTAGATGTTCAATATCCTTCATATTAGATCATCTGTAATATCCTTTCCAACCCAACCCACTCTGGGATTCTGGGATATTGGTGATGTTGGTGGTGGATCCCTCAAGGTGGAGCACGGCCCCAGAGGTGGAATATTTGGTGGCCTCATGGGGAACACTGAAAGTTGCCAAAAAAGGGCCTCAGCTCCAGCTGTATTCTCTGCTTTAACCATACTAATGATAATTTTATTACAGATATGGATACAGGGAGGCTTCAAGCCAAATAATGAAACAGAGACAGCACCAAAACATGAGGAGAGCAGCGTCATCCATGACTAATTCCAAAGCTAGGGCTGAAATTCCAGCTGAAATAACAACTCCCTACAGGCACCACAAAGGTTTAGAGGGGGAAAAATATAAATTATGTTCCACTGTAGTTGAGAACCACAACCTTGATTGTCCCCAGGAGATTTCACCTTTGCCCAGGCAGGGCATTAGGAGTGAATTACCCAATGGATTGAAGCGATAATCAATGGAAAAGACAAGGTATTTAGAGAATAGATCATAATAATCATGCCAAAAACAGCAGTGGAGTTTTCTTGTTTCTGCAGAATGATTGTAAGAGCAAAAAAGAAAAAAGAAATCTGGCCTGAAAGTGAAAATTCAAATGCAGGCTCACAAATCCTTCTGGCGACTTCAAAGTTTTTAAACTTTTTAAACTGCAAATGTGGAGAGAGTGGATATCCTATTTCTGAGGAGTCACAGTTATCATTTTAAGGACTTTTTTCTACCTTTGCTATTTCATAGACTCATGTGAAGGGTCGGAAGGAACTTAAAGCCCATCTTACCCCAACTCCCTGCCATGGGCAGAGACACCTTCCTCTACACCACCAGACCATGGCCAAATCTAAGGAAATTATAAAAAAAATAAAAAAAAAAATAAAAATAAAAATAAATGGAATTATACCTCAAGACAAGAGCTCTGTGATTAAAATGTTACTGTTTCAGGAAAGGAAAATAATTTCACATTTTGAGGGCAAGGAATAAAGGTAAAACCTGGACTTGGATGCGAAAATACTTAAAGATCCTCAAATAAATATATTTACAGCATTATTGAGATTATTATATGACAGGTTTTGAGCACTGGCAGTGGAATTAAGAGCTCTCTGTAGGGTTCTCCATCTGAATTTCTCCACTGCCAGATCCCAATCTCGTGTCCGTGTCACGCCGTGTTTGTTCCGCGGAAAACGCCGCTGTGATGCTCCCTGCGTATCCATTAGCCACACTTTTCCCCCTCCTTCTCCAGAGATTCTCCCGCATATATTGCCCTTCTGAGATTAAAATCTAGACCTAAATCTTCAAAGCAATTACGCAGACAAAAAGCAGCAATCTCCTCCTGCTCAGGGAGCAGGAATGGCGGGATCGGAAAGCGATGGGAGATTCCCAATGCGGGGGAAGAGGCCCCACATCCTGCAGGAGTGATCAATACCTGGACAAATATTCCTACCTTGAGCTGGCTGCTCTATAGAGCTGTAGGAGTTTGTTGCAGATTTTTAATGGAAAGACAATTGGGCAGTATGGATTTTTCTCTCCCCTTGGGAAAGGGTGCGTTCGAAGAGCCGGAACAAAACAAACGAGGGGTGGAAACAGCAAGGCTGGGTTTGTTTTCTGCTTTTGTTTGAAATACAATGCTACTGATTTTTTTTGGTTCCTTTGAATACCTTTTTTGGTGTCTTTGAATGCTTTTTTTTGGGTGTCTTTGAATGAATCCTTTTTTTGATGTCTTTCAATACTTTGTTTTGGTCTCTCTGAATACTTTTTTTGGCAGATTTTCTGTATAAAAATGAGTAAACAGAGAGAAAGAAGCTGCTGCTGAGGTCCTCAAGAATTGGAGTTTTGGACTGTATTATGCCTGTTTATGTTCTAATGACTGGGAATGACATAAAAATGAATTCATCATATTTTTTTTACAAATAAAGTGTTATAGTGAATCAATCCTGAATCACTTTACACTGGCTTTGTTCCCACATGTACTTAAACAAGTCGTGATGCCTGGGATCACTACATTGGCATTTATTACTTATTTTAAAAGGCAGAAGGCAAGATTTTTAAGACATTTCATGTCATTATGATCCCACAACCAATAATAAGAGAGGAGGGTTTTTTTTTCCCACCACAAAGGGACAATTTCAACTTAAATATGAACAACAAGAGACTTTGAGTGTCACCAGAGGTGAAATTTCACTGAGAGCACTCAGTGAACTCCTCATTTTCCAAGGTGGGTGTTCAGTTGTGAGGGCAGAAATCAGCTTCTCTCAGGCCTAATTAATGCCTGAAGTTGTCCAATGAATTTGGGGATTTTTAAACCATAACTGCACATGGGAACTGATGGGTAAACTGTGGTCTGCATAAAGTGTTGCCTGTAACCCAATACAAACCAGGCTGGATCGTCAAACATTCCAATATTTCCAACATGAACAGAATCAGAAACAGGAGTGCCTGGGAGATTATAGATCAAAATCACTGTAATTTGCAGATTTTACTGCATTACAGAAGAAAAAATGGAGGAAACTTTTTCTTCTGGGTGCAGTTACCAAAGACTACAGAAGACAAGAAGGTCAGAAAAGGATTAAAATAGAAGAATTTAAGAGTCTTATCATTAGCCACACTTCTTTTATGCTATTAAAAGCAAATCCACTGAGGTTAACATTAAAAAATGTTGTCTATGAAGTTTGCTTGATTTTAAACAGAAATAATTAAATACTGCTGCAGTTGTCTCAAGATACAAATCCTTCTCAAGATCAAATATCTCCTTTAAGGTATAGAGGGGATTAAGTGCTATTGCAAAAACGTTCATGTAATTCTATTTAAAGCCATGAATTATGCAGGTAGAAAAATACCTATAGCAGAAATAGAATAATAGTAAAAAAAGAAACAAATATAGGTGGCATTTATAATGTCAAATAAAGAAGAATTCAGCCCCTGGTGCATCCCACAGCTCTCAGCTGCAAGTGACAAAGTTATACGAACCTGCAACACTAAAAAGGGAAATTTAGATTTGCAATAAAATAATTGAAATGGGTTTTTTGCCTACCAGGGCCCTCCAAATCAGCACTGTGCACCATTTGCACTAACAAATGGTTATTCCATGAGGCAGCAGATATTTTGATGTGCTGATACCTTATTTGACATTATTGAGAGGGAAGTGATGCCTTGCTAGAGTGAAAACTGGATTTACCTAAATCAAACAACAGGATTTTGTTTACTGGTAGCCTCCCTTACCTTTTATTCTGTGTTCTGGTCAATATTTTGGTGTATTTTAAACATTTCCTGGTCTTTAGAGGAGGAAATAATCAGTGGGCTCAGAAATCAGTGAATCACACCTTGTGACTGTGGCTCTGCCAAACCTCCATGGGAAAACATTCCATGGGTGGTTGAACGTTGGTTCCTCATTGCCTGGTTACACTTTGCCCTGGTTATTTTGAGAAAACAAACAAACAAAAAAAAGATCCAGATCCCGAGTTTTTTCCCTGGAAGGGCCAGGTTTTCCCTGTAAAATTGGAAGATTCCTATTTCATGGGTGTATTGTGAAGATAAATAACACTTACAAGGTGTTTGGATGTATTCATGGATAAAGTCCCTGGATTGCTCTCAGTAATTTCATTGGGATTCAAACTGGAGCTTGATTTCCTTCCCTAAAGTTTATACTTCTTGCAGTTCTTTTTAAAGCTTCCAGAGGGGAAAGAAGAATTGAAGATTGTAAACCAAGAAGAAAGAGTCTTAAATCCTTTGATTCTGCTTTTGTTCTAATGGTGAGGACTATCAGCTGAAAGGAGAGTTTTATGGCTAAAATATCATTAGCTGCTATGACTGAGGTGCCCAGGACGCGCCATAAATTTCCCTTAACTGCTGCTGATCCTTAAATATAATCCACATCTAAACCTCACAGCTAATCAGCCAACTCATCAACTTTTTTAATCAACATTTCACAAGCAGTCTTGACCCCCCTAAGACCACAGCTTTGCCAATGATCCTGACAGGCACTGCTCTGAGATTGGAAAATCCTGGGCAGTGTAGGAGGGGCTCGGAGTTTGGATTTTTATCCAGTATTTTGACCTTGAAACCTCTGAATTTGTCAGATTTGTTGGTGACAAAAGTAAGATTGAGTCCTGGGCACTGGGGGGTCCTGTGGCAATCTTGTTTTGTTGTCATGAGAAGCCACCAAGGGGCAGAGCAGCGGGATGATCCCAAGGGATGATCCCTGAGGGCCAAGGGGTTTTCCAGGGCTGACACCACCCAACAGCCCTGGCAGGGCAGAGCCAGCACTGCTGCCCCTGGATTTGGCCCCACAGCTGTCCCTAAAGGAGGCTGCTCCAGAGAGGGGTGTCAAGTTTTTGGGACTTCTTCATTGAAGACAATGATGATGGGTATTGTAAAGGTAAATTCCTTTATTGCATGGCTAAATCAGTCCCATGAAGGCACTGGTGTTACAGTTGGTGCCATTGTTCAGGCAGACTTCTAACAAGAATTTCTAAGTCCCAAGCAGAAACAGCAACAGCAGCGACAGCACCCATAGTCTGTGTCCTGTGAGATTCTTACCAGCAGCAGTCACAGCAGCAGCAACAACATCAGTGTTTTCATGAGCCCTGTGTGTCTGTGTTCTCAGAGTAGTGCATTTTTATTCTATTTTTGGCCAATTAGGTACTTACACTAATATTCTTACAATAATCTTGGACCTATCCTAAGCCAGAATTGATGTACTAAGGCAAACTCTAATCCTGACATAAATTTTACGTACACAGCTCTGTCTGTTCTATCTAGCAAGGCTGCATTATTTTTGTTGTGACTAGAGTTTAACTAACTTTGCAAAAGGCAATTCTGCTTGAACTTTAGGCTTTAGGGCTTCTCTTACTAGTTAATACAGGCCCTTAAAATCCTCTATTTATCTAAAACTCAACTTGCATTTCTACCTCATGTCTGTGTGGATTTATGTATTTTAGTTTCTCTGAGGGTTCTGATTCAATCCTCACATTTCTGGGCACTCCTGGCCCTGTGTGGATTTGGCCCAGGGATATTCATACCCCAACACTGGGCATGATCCCAGTGAGAACCAGAGGTGTGGAGCCCAGGAAAAGGGAAAAGCCATCCCAGTGAGTCCCTTGCACCATCCCTCAGCTGCTTGGGGCTCCAGCCAGACCAACCAGATGTCAAACAACAGCTTTTCAGCAGATACATTTGGGTTTTTTGGGTTTATTTTTTGTTTTTTCTCCAATGGGATTGAGAGTGATGAAAGCTATTCATGGCAAGCACTTGAGGAACAGTGTGGCTCCGTATGGGAGCGGCCTCACGGTGCAGCTGCAGCTGCAGGGCTGTCACACACAGCACTCACAAAGGCTCCATCTCCCTTCCTCAGAGGGGAATTTCCCAGGATTTTGTCCTGCCTGGTGCTGATGGCTGACATGGGCACAGGTCTGATGTTTAAACAGATTTATTCCTCAGAAAGAGGTGGTGGAGAATGAATTTAATTCCATGAGCACGGCAGTAACACAGCCACACATTTCCTCCCTCCTGTCCCTTCATGCTCCAGGTTGGGCTGAATAACCCAAAATTGTCCCTTCATGTTCCAGGTTGGACTGAGCAACCTAAAATCGTCCCTTCATGTTCCAGGTTGGACTGAATAACCCAAATTCATCCCTTCATGTTCCAGGTTGGACAGAATAACCCAAAATCTTCCACACCAGTATCACCAGTCCTAATTTCTCTCCAACCCACCATTACTGTCAGTCAAACAGGAGTTTTCACTTTGTCTTTATTCTCACCAACACAAAACAGTAGAAACACCATTTTTCCGCCCTCAATGGATATAATTCCACTTTAAATATTTAATTCTAATTTTCAGCAAGTGCAAGAGGAAGTTTGAGCAGCCAAGAGATGTTGTCCTTCCAGTGAATGAAAGGATGAGGTGCTTTGGCCAAAATCTGTGGAAAATCTCTCATATTTATCAAGAAGATAAAAACCCTATCAGCTAAAGGCTCCACAGCAGACAGTCACACCTTGTGGTGACAGTTACCACCTCCACAACTCTGACCTTTTTCCCAACGAGGTTTCAACCACAGATCCAAATTACGGACATTTATTACTGGAGATAAAGGAGTGAATCCATCACTGGGGGTAATAATGGACAGTTTATCTTTTATGCACAGGATTCTCTGCAAGGGAATCCAGAAAATCCTTCCCCAGTGACTTCCAGGAGTGCTGCTGGGGCAGGGCAGGACACAGGAAGCTGATGAGGGATTCCTTGCTGGGATCTGTGGCCTCCAAGGGCTTTTCTTACCAAAACATTTGGAATTCTCTGATTCTCCTTCAGCTGCTGGCTTTCCTCTGCCCTTCCCACACCACACCCCAAACCACACTGCTGGGCTCTGTGTTTAAAGGGTGTTTTCCTGCTGAGAGGTCACAATAAAACCTCTCCTTCCTGCGATAATTTTACTCCTCCTTGACTTAATTTCACTCTAGGTGCAAATAAAGGGTTTCAGTAAGGGTTTGTATGCAGTGATAGCCTGAATGATCATTTCCCCTGAGTTAATTACAGTCCTCTGGGCTGTTCTTAATGAGGGATTTTGACACAGGGGATGTAAAGTGACTCCTCTTGTTCTTCCTCCCCTTGGAACCCCCATCCCTGGGAGTGTTCCAGGCCAGGAGCACCCTGGGGCAGGGGAATGTGTGGAACAAGATGGACTTTAAGGTTTTTTCCAACCCAAACCATTCCTGTAGTTCCAACAGGAGTGATATTAATAAATTAATAATTAGATGAAAACACGGATCCCAAGGATTGAGCACCAGCCATCACCAGAGATACACAGAGGATAAAATATGCTGTTTACAGGCTGAAATAACAATCAGGCTGATTTAAGTTATCAGCTCTCCCATAGCACAAGACAAAATTAAAATGAGCTACTGTGAAGTTAATTTGAGATGTTTGTTTATTTTCAGTACACTTTATGCACCAAGAGGAGAAAAATTGGCAGGACAATTTCCATGAGCAAGTTGGAATCTCTGGTGTTCAGGAGATAACAGGGAGATCTCTGGGGGAAAAGGATCTGGTAAATCATTCCTGCAGAAGTAGACTGAGGAGCTGGGAGATTTCATCCAGGATTAATGCCCTGGCAGAAGTTAAATCAATGTTTTTGGGATTTAAGTGTGGCTGATAACTCCTTGTGCCATTTCACAGTGATGGAATGGTTTGGGTTGGAAAGAACCCCAAAGACCCCCCCAGTTCCAACCCTCCACATGGGCAGGGACATCCTCCACTATCCCAGGGTGCTCCAAACCCCATCAAGGGGCTCTTCAACATTTCAGGTTGAAATTGCAAAACTTTTTTTTAAAAGACCAAGTGCAGGGCTGACATCCCCAAAATGTAAAATTCCATTTAATCAGGCAGAAATTTCAGAACAGAGTGGCATGGGCTGAAGGCAGATTATTCAAGGGCATGGATTCCTCTGGATTTCTGTGCTCAATGCTGGAAGCAAAAGGAAAGGTCTAGACTTAGTCTCAGGAATAGGAATTTAAAAAAAATAAAATGTGCCTCATTTAATCGAACCATTAAAGTCTGAAAAGACCAAGATCATCAGGCCCAACCTCTCCTCACACATTTTTGCCCAATAGTTGAAACTGCAAACTGATGGAAGAATCACCACAATTTCCAAGGGAATGTTTCACGTCATTGTTTTATCCAGTACATTTCCATACAGGAAAATGCACACCAGCCAAGCTTTTCTTTTATGCAGGAAGCACAACCAAGCTCTGACCCCGCTGACATTTAGGGGGGTTTGATCACTGGCACTAAATGCTTAACAAGCAGAGATTTGATTGTGTGGCACAAAGCCTGCATAATTTATTTTTAATCGTCTGATCAAATCCCTGGCACGGGTGAAAGATGCACAAGGATTTGGATAGTGGAGAGGACTCTCCCCAGAAAGATTTATGTGGTGACTGTGTTATGGGAAGAGAGATGGGCTGTTAAACTGCTGGGAACTGGTTGGGTAAGAGCTAAATAGAAATACTCTCATTTTAAGGAGGACATGAAAACCAGATTCTGAAATATCCACTCTAAAAGTGGTTTTTAAAGCTGTGTTAAAAGTACATCCTAAAAATACTCTTGGTGATACAGTTTAGTGGGGATGGTGGTGTTTGGGAAAGTTGGACTTGGAGATCTCAGAGGTCTTTTCCAGCCTTAAAGGTCCTGTGATTCTGTGAAAAAAAAATATGGAAGTGTCTGACTCCAGTAAAGCTGTTCTTGGTCAGGTTTGTTATCTATTGATTCCAGTCCCATAAACATCTCCAAACAGGGCAAGGAGCATCCAGAGCAAACCCCCTGTGGGTTTCTCCAACATTTTGGGAAGATTCTGAGCAAATAAAACCCTTCCCAAGCTGAGCTTTGCCTCTCACTGAGCTGCCTCCTTTGCAAGGTTTATCCCTGTAGGTTTTTTATGCACCCCTGAAATATATTGGGTATTAAAGCACAAAGCTGGGCTGAGCCTTGGGTACAGCCCCTCTTATTACAGCTCTACAAGGCAACAGCAACACAAAATCACCCTGTGATACACAAAAACCAACCTGCATTAGTTAATTTTCATTAGTTTTCATTCAACTTCATTACAATCACAAGCAATGGTCTGTTTTAAGAGAACGGAGTTTTAATTAAGCTGATCTTTGAGGAGGAAGTTGATGGGATTACATAAAGGGAGCTCTTTTTCAGCGTAATGAAAGTTGGTATAACTTTACCAAATTCAATTATTTCTTCCCAACGCAGCATGAAAAATATTTGGGAAACGACTGAAACAATTCTTAGAGCAAATTACAGCCCTGTCAGAGAACAAGAAATCAGTGTGTCAAAACACGAGGATATTTCTGTACAAAGCGTGCAGCAAGTGACTTCATACAGACGATCCCTGTCTGAATATTATATTCCTCATTAATTCTATCTACAACTGGAAAGAGGAATATTTTCTGTTTGCCATTGGAAATTAAAAAAAAAAGACACGAATGTAAAAAAAAAAAAAAAAAAAAAATGACCCGAATGAAAAACGTCCTCAAACATAATCCAAAGAAGGGTGCAGGAAAATTTTGTGTTTTAATTCATGTAAGCTCACTCGGTGCTGTAAAAACCTAGGTGCAGCTTTACAGCTTTTGTGAGCCCCAAATAACTGCATTTGCTGCAGTAAAACCAGATCTGTAAAATTCCACTCACTCTTGTCGTGTATACATTTTTAAAAAGTGGATTTTATGTACTGGTCCCCTAAAAGAAGGGCTGATAGTGCAGCCACTGTGGGACCACGGACACTGCAGTGTTCATATTTTGAATTTCAAGTTGTGATGAGGGCAGAGATGCTCAGAAATCCTCCTGGTGAGCCCTGGGGAGGCTGGCTGGAAACAGAGCTGGTGAAATTCCCTCTGCCATGGGTGTGATCCCAGTGACATCAACACCGGGCTGGAAATGAAGTCACCACAGGAACCAGGAGGGAGCAGCAGTGCTTGAAGGGGTTTTGTATCATTTTCTAAAACCATTATCACAAAATCTCAGACTGGTTTGGGCTGGGAGAGACCTTAAATCCCACCCAGTGCCACCCCTGCCATGGCAGGGACACCTCCCACTGTCCCAGGCTGCTCCAACCCCAATGTCCAACCTGGCCTTGGGACACTGCCAGGGATCCAGGGGCAGCCACAGCTGCTCTGGGAATTCCATCCCAGGGCCTCATCACCCTTTCCATCACAATTTCCTCCCAATATCCCCTCTAAACCTATTCTCTCTCAGTTTAAAACCACTCTCCTTGTCCTGTCCCTACAGTTCCTGATGAAATATCCATATTTTCCCTTTCCTTCTTTTAGATCAAGATGGATTCTTTTAATGTTTACACCCAGCATTTTCTTGCAGGGCTGAAATGTACAGAGCAGTGAGACACAAGTCTTTAAAGGATTCAAGAATCATAGAGAAAATTGAAGATATTTGCTGGTTTTAATCCACTTTTTATCCCTCTCTGTGAGAGCTGTGCCTATGATGCAGCATTTATGGATTTTAATTCTTAATGCCTCACCATTAACTATAATACTTGGACATTTACCTGGTCAAGCGTAGCCACAGAATGCAAAAATCTCTGAGCTTGGAAAAGCCCTCTGAGATCACAGAGTCCAACCTGTGATCGATCCCCACCTTGTCCTCAGCCCAGAGCACTGAGTGCCACCTCCAGGTGACACCTCCAGGGATGGGCACTCCAAACCTCCCTGGGCAGCTCCAAGCCCTGAGCCCCCTTTCCAAGAAGAATTTTTCCCCCAATGTGCAAAAATGGGATTTTAAGGACTTTCAGGGCTCCTTTTCTGTTGCTGCTGTGAGGGATTCGGAGCTGTGAGGGAATACAAAATGTTCCCTGCCAGAAGGGGCTGGAGCAGGGACACCTCTGCTGCTGGGGGTTGGATTGGATGGATTTTCCCTTTTGGGAAAAGCCTTTGGGATTCTGGTGTTCAGGATCCCAGAACTGAGGCTGGAAAAGAGCTCCGAGGTCATGGAGTCCCTGCTGTGCCCCATCCCCACCCTGTCCCCAGAGCCCTGAGTGTCACCTCCAGGAATTCCTGGGACACTCCAGGGATGGGGATCCAAACCTCCCTGGGCAGTTCCAAGGCCTGACCACCCTTTCCATGGAAAAATTCCTGCTGATGTCCAACTTGAGCCTCCTCTAGGCAATTCCAAGGCCTGACCACCCTCTCCATGAGGAAATTCCTGCTGCTGTCCAACCTGAACTTCCCCTGGGCAGTTCCAATTCTTGACCACTCTTTCCATGGAGAAATTCCTGCTGCTGTCGAACCTGAGCCTGCCCTGGGCGCTTCCAAGGCCTGAGCATTCTTTCCATGGGGAAATTCCTGCTGCTGTCCAAGCTGAGCCTCCCCTGGCCCATCCTGAGGCTGTTCCCTCTCCCCCCATCCCCTCTGGAGAGCCTGCCAAGTGTCAGATAAAAGAAAGCCACACTTGACAGGAGTGACTTGGTCTGTAGCACCACCAGTTTCTGTGGAAGGAGAGGGTTTGTGCAATTTTCCTGCTCCAGCCTGGCTTTCTGAGCCCTCCCTCTCTCAGCTGAGTGGCTGCTGGCAGCTGACACCCATGAGGTGACATCTGGTGCCCTGCCCTGGCAGGCAGTGACGCCTTTGTGGTCCCTCCTGCACAGGGCACAGATGGTGGACATCGATCCGGTGACCACTTAGCACAACTGGGAGGGGAAGTGGTGGGAGGACGCTGCAATTCCCAGGCTCCCCGCTCCAAGTTTTCTCTCCCTTGAGGAAAATCGATGCAAAATGTCAGCCACTTATCAGATGTTTCACATCCAGGAAGGTACAAGCACGAGCACGGCCCTGAAAATCTGGAAATGCACAGCTGGTGTTTTCTCAGATGGCTTTTTTTCTTTAAAAAATAAATTTTAAAAATAGGGAAAGAAACACAGGTGTAAAAGTAAAAGCAAAAACCCCACATCTCACACAAAACCCCTGAAAAAACAAAGACATAAGCAAGCTCCCCACACTTTATGAGTAGAAGATCAGGGCAGGATTAGCCACAAAGCCATCGGAAAGTCTCACTAAGGTCACTGTGATTGTCTGGAGAGCAAAGGTTGTTCAACAGTGATTGCACTTCAAAACACAAACCACATCCAATAACACCACCAGCTGCAGCAAAAATATCTCCAGTAAAAACCTTCAACCTCCTTTCTGCTGTTACTTTTTAAATTTCCTTGTCCAATCCTTTCCAATCGGGGCTGTGCTGGTGTTAAAGATTTTTCCAGTTCCATGACAGATGAACCTCCACCTCCTGATCAGAGCATTTCCCACCCCAAGAACCAGGACCTGGGTTTGAAATCTGTTTTTTTCTGTGGCAGCAGAGCAGCTGGAAGCACAGGAGCTGTTCAGGCTCCTCTCAGAGCATCATTCCCGGCTCCGGAGGTCACCTTTGCTGGGGGGATCATTAATAAGCCGCACATTTTGCAAGGATTAACACCCACTAAACCTTGGCGTTTATTCCAGAGACGGAGATCAATGGGGCACTTTAGCACAGGACTAACAACATCTCTGAGCTGCCTCTGTTCCCTCTTTAATCATCTTTGGTGGAGGGGGTACAGAGGCAGCAGTTCAGAGGGTTTGTTTGCTGGTTTATTTGTGGAGCTGGGAATTAATTAATCCCCTTGTTATCAAAGCTGAGCCTCTGACTGGGGCTGTCCATAGCTCTAAAATGGAGCCCTGAACAAACCACGTGGAGACAAAGCCTGAAGTTCAGGCAGAGGAAAAGAGCTTTGTGGAATACAAACAAGGGATAAAGTTGCCTAATTCTGGTTCTTTGATGGATCTAGTGTGGAAAAGAAGACCAATAAGCTTCATACTTTGAATTGTGTCTTTTTTACACTCAGCAGAAAATCTGTTTGAGCACTTATCTGTCAAAGCTGCAGATCTCTTGGTTTATTTCAGTGTCGTGTCTCCATCACGTGTGTTTGTCCCAAGTAAAATAAAACCTATAAAAGAGGAAACAGCTATTCTATATGAAAGTGTATTTCCTACAATTGGCATTATATTTTTTTGCATTAATATTCTTCAATATAACTCACAGTGCTAAAACACACGGAGAAGGCACTTAGTCCTCTCTCCAGCTGCAGGGTAAGAGCAAAATAAGGATTTAAAAATTATATTTAAAAAAATTATTTACACAAAAAGGTAAAAATTGTGAACATCAATTCCAGAGCAAATTCTTTTCCTTTTTCTGGAATGCTGCACTTTGGAAAAGGATCCAAAGGGAAAGATCTTTTTTCTGGATTGCTGGAGAGGTTGAACTACCTCCCTTCCTTGTGGTGGTCACTTGCCCAGAAGTCATCAAGAATTCAGTCTGGTTTGGTTGGGTTTTCTTGGTTTCTCTGCTCCAGCAGCAAACTTTTTAGGGAATTCAGAGTGCAATAATCCATTTCTGTGGGATTTCAGGACTTCTTTCATGCACGAGCAGATCATTCCCCAATGCCTGTGCTGTTCAACCTCAATTTACTCCGTGGTACATTTTAATTCTTACAGTGCAAGTGAATTATGATGGATTTTTGCTCTCAGGTTTCCAATATCTGCCTCTGACAAGACTTCAAGGAATATTCACCAGACAAAGGTGGCGTAACTCCATGAATCTGAAATTACATCACCTCTGTATTGAAAAACAATTGCGAGGTTGTATTCATGAAAAATTAAATTGAAATTTACTTTAGAATGTGTCTAACAGGATTGAGAGGAAACTAAGCCAATAATTTGGGAAATGTGTGCTGAATTAACACTTTAAAGGTAATTAATTCAATCTTACTTGTGCAGTGCCCTGGATTCATAAAGAGGAGCAGCCTGGGATAGGTGAAGGTGTCTCTGCCCATGGCAGGGGATTGGAACTAAATGATCTTTTAGGTCCCTTCCACCCCAAAACAGGGGGTTGGAATGAAGTTACCTTTTAAGTCCCTTCCAACCCAAAACAAGGGATTGGAATGAAACGATCTTTTAGGTCCCTTCTACCCCAAAACAGGGAATTGGAATGAAATGATCTTTTAGATCCCTTCCAACCCAAAGCAAGGGATTGGAACGAAATGATCTTTTAGGTCTCTTCCAACCCAAAACAAGGGATTGGATTTAAATGATCTTTTAGGTCCCTTCCAACCCAAAGCATTCTGCAATTCGATGATTTAGAGAATTTTAGCGTAACCAAAACCCTCTTCATGGAGTCAACACCAAATTGCAATTTAGGTGGGTTAATGGATGGATGTCAGAGCAGAAGGTGAGTAAAGCACCTCAGGGGATGGGATCATATTCCTTTGTTAAAAACCCCCTCATCTCTGGGCCTAAATTTTGCCTTTGTGGTCGCAGGGATTTGCCCTTGAGCAAGCTGATGCTTGTGCACAGCGGAGAGTTTAGACCATGTTAGTCCTTGATCTAACTCAGTTAAAAACTTGATAAAGACATGCTGGGTTTATCTCCTCTGTCTAAAGGAGAGATAGGAAAGCTGACAGAGCCAGAGGGAGCTGGAACGCTCCTGAAGGAGCAGTGACAAACCCCGCGTGTATCGCCCCAAGGCATCTCCAATTTCACCAAGCAAACAGAGGAGAAAATTCCTCCCAGCCCGAGTTTCTGCAAGAGACACCTTGGCTCAACTTGTGATTCCCTCCTGTCTCCCAGGCTGCTCTCCTGATGCTCTCCTGTCTGCTGTACAGACCAGATCCTATCTCCCAGGTATTTTTAGCCTACGACAGCGTCCTGAAAGCTGCACAAGGACATTGTGCACTTCATCCTGAGACAGGGAAGCTTTTGTCACTCCAGAGCCAACTTCTGAGGTGGCTGGGGGCCCATCCCAGGCTGCTGAGGTTTCCTCAGTTTGCAGGAGCTGTCTGTGCTCTGACACTGTCAAAACTCCAAGAGGAGCAGCCCTTCCTTAAAGCTGGAAAAGTTTTGTTTAAGGAGTTTCTTACAGCTGGAAACACAATTTTTTATTTTTTAAATTTTTTGATCATCAATGTTACGTTTGATTTTGTTTCTTCATTTTTTTTAATGTGTTGTTTCTTTTTTTTTTTTTTCTGATAGAATATCACAATCCTTCAAAAGTAAAATATTTGGCAAAGAAATGTTGATCTCAATGAATTTTTGTTTTGACAGGATACCAGGCAAAGCCACAACATCTGGGTAACGTGCAAATGTTTTATCCTGACCTCTAGGAAAAGACTGGATTCATATTCAAATTTATCATCACTGTCTGTGTCACTTCTCAAAGATATGGGCGGAATCTTTAATAGGGTATAAGATAGTTCAGAAAAATCTAAATCCGAACTTTACAAGGTCTAATAAAAAGAAAATTCAGATGTTCAGAAGTTCAAACTTCAGTCACCGAAGTGTTACAGTCACTGAAGTGTTACAGTCTTTTTTAAATGAAAAAGATATGAGACCATAGAAAGGTTTGGGTTGGGAAGGACCTCAAATCCCACCCAGTGCCACCCCTGCCATGGCAGGGACACCTCCCACTGTCCCAGGCTGCTCCAGCCTGGCCTTGGGCACTGCCAGGGATCCAGGGGCAGCCGCACTGCTGCTCTGGGAATTCCAAATTCCATTCCAGTCCACCACCACCCTCATTCCTGCCCAATATCCCATTTAAACCTTGCCACTT
Organism: Acrocephalus scirpaceus scirpaceus; assembly: GCA_910950805.1. Taxonomy (NCBI): domain Eukaryota; kingdom Metazoa; phylum Chordata; class Aves; order Passeriformes; family Sylviidae; genus Acrocephalus; species Acrocephalus scirpaceus. The sequence goes on from OU383782.1 coordinate 19,308,103, forward strand.
TCAGCTCAAAGCCATTCCCTGTGTCCTGTCCCTCCATGCCTTGTCCCCAGTCCCTCTCCAGCTCTCCTGGAGCCCCTTTAGGCTCTGGAAGGTCTCTGAGCTCTCCCTGGAACTTCTCCTCTCCAGCTCTCTCAGCCTGGCTCCACAGAAATCTTCAAGTGAACAATTAACCTTTTGAAGAGACATTTCTAAATTTTTTTTTTTCCATTCTCAGTTGGAAATTGAAAAGTTTTGAACAGCATTAATTTCCTCAGCAACTGAAAAATTCTGTTCCCAGTCTTGTTAGACAAGAAATGTATAAGGAAAATTCTTTTATTTTGACATAGAAAAGGCTAAATTTTTAATAGACTTTTGAAATTGGCTACAAGAAGCTTGGGTTAATCTGTTGCAAGCAACTTTTCGTCTATTTACTCTTGGTACCACTTAGAAAAAGCCCCCTAATTATTTAAAAGAAAATTTTAATGAGGAAATACCTAAAATTTGATTTAAAATTTGATTCCTAATTAAAAATGGAGCTGCTAATTATAATGCCTATCTCCTTTAGAAGGTGCTGCAAGGCTTAATTAATTGTGGGCAAAGCTCATTTGAGGAGCTCGCAGGATGGAAGTGCAAAATTGTTTATGTTAATCAGGAGGAGGCTCTGAATGGGGCTGGCAGGGGCTGCTGGGCACCTGTGGGCACATCCCAGGAGTTGTCACCTCCTGCTGTCCCCATTTCCCAAGCCAGGAGCAGACCAGGACAGCTGAGGAGCTTCCAACGTCTCAGAGGAGTCTCCAGGAGAGCTGGGGAGGGGTTGGGGTTGGAGGGACAGGACACAGGAATGGCTGTGGTTTGGAAATGTCTCTTCAAAAAGTTAATTGTTCACGTCAAGATTTCTGTGGAGCCAGGCTGGGAGAGCTGGGGGTGCTCAGCTGGAGAGGAGAAGCTCCAGGGAGAGCTCAGAGACTAAAGGAGCTCCAGGAGAGCTGGAGAGGGACTGGGGACAAGGGATGGAGGGACAGGACACAGGGAATGGCTTCCACTGCCAGAGGGCAGCGATGGATGGGAGATCGGGAGGGAATTCCTGGCTGGAATGGAATTCCCAGAGCAGCTGTGGCTGCCCCTGGATCCCTGGCAGTGCCCAAGGCCAGGTTGGACATTGGGGCTTGGAACACCCTGGGACAGTGGGAGGTGTCCCTGCCATGGCAGGGGTGGCACTGGGTGGGATTTAAGGTCCTTCCAACCCAAACCACTCTGGCGTTCAGAGATGAATTCAAGGAACTTTCCTCACCAAGAGAAGGGCACTCCCCTGCCTGACTCTGCCTTTTCCCTGCTGGAGCAGTCCCAAGAGGGAAAATGGAAATCCAAGGAGGTTTGAAGTTCAGTCAGCATTTATGTCTGTGCTACTTTAGACAAACAAGCCTCCTCTCCATTATTTATTTTTTTAATAATTTTTGAATATGTAACACACCAAGGGGCAGCGGGGTGTTTGAAGAGGTCACTCAGTGCTGGGATGTGACAACTCCCACCCCACGAGCAGAACCTCACGGACTGCGGGGACCAGGACTAAACAAAAATGTCCCCACTCCTGTTCCAAACCCAAGCCCGTGTAGTGACCCAGTTTTTGAGGAGAGAGGTTTGTGATTACCTGACAGGAGCTCATATTTGTACGAGAGGAACAGCAAGAGCACATTTAATCTTTCATGCTCCGCTCTGACAGCTGCGCTTTCGCTCGCTCAGCTTTCTTGAAGGATGAGCCAGGCAGAGCTGCTTTTCACACATCCCAAATTTCCAGACAGGGATGCGCCCGGGCTGTAGGAGCTGTTTATCTGATTGAGGCGCTAATTGTGTGGGTCCTAGCTGGAGCAGCTCCGGGAGAGGCAGCGCTTCTCACGCTCAGCACCGGGGAAGAGGCACGCAATGCTCAGCGGATAAAAGGCTCGTGGTCCCAGCTGGGAAAACAGTTCCATTATCTCCCAGCTGCACAGACCTTCCACACGGCTCCGTTCTGCCTGGCTGAGAGTCCTGCAGGAGATTCTGGGCATCCTGAGACATCTCCCTGCTCGGAGCTGTGAGTACAGAGCCGCCGCTGCAGGGTGCAGTGATGGGGAGCTGCCTTTGCCGGGCTGGCTTTTTATCCTTCCTCGCTCGTTTTCATTTGCATAAGGAGGGGAGGGGGAGAGAAGGATAGGCAAAAAAAAAAAAAAAAAAAATCTGCTGCTTTGTTTCTTCTGCGTGTCTGGGAATGGCTGATGCTCCGAAGGTGCGCGTTGTGGGCAGAAATTTGTATGAATTTGTCTGGATTTGTATGAATGTGAGGGCTGAGGCGAGCAGAGCCCAGGCTGCGCTGGCCACAGGCACCACAGGTACATGGCTGAGGCTCTGGCAGCTCCGTGCTGCAGTGGAGCGGGCAGCACAGAGCATGACACTGCTAATCCTGGCACTTCCAGATGACTTTCTGCAGCATGTTAAGAGCTGGGGTGGGTAATGAGAGCCTAACCTCATTTCTGCCCGCTGGAGGTGGGGGAAAGCAATAAACATAAATCTGCAGGAAAATGTAGGTAACGCCTAAAAAAGAAAGTTTTTTTTTTCCCTTGTTGCTCGTTTGAATCATCAGAGGAAGATACAGAGCAAGTTCACAGCCTGTACTGAACTTTGGCTCTGCATCCAAGACCTGCAGGAGGCTTTCTTTGGATTTTGTTATTTATTTACACTGCATGACACAGCTTTAGAGGATGGGATTCTTTATCAAAAGTTTGGGAAGTCTGTGCTTCCAGGAGCAAGTGCCTAGAACTTTCTGGTAAATTCCCGTGGTGCTTTTGGGGTGAATCTTTGCAATCAGAGAGTTGTTGCCTGTGGAAAGGGGCTCCTCCAGCAGTTTTGCACCAGCAGGATGCTCCAAGCTAACAATTTCCTGCAGCATTCACGGAGCTGAATGATCAAGCAAGATGCAAACACTCTGTAAATAACACTTACTTGTCCTTTTACCAGCACTGCAACCCTTTGCAGGTAAATATTGTGAGTTAAAATCCAAATATTTACTCCCCTGAAGTAGCATTTCCACCTCCCCTTTCATTTTTCTCCCCCAAAGAGAGGAGACCTGGGACTTCAAGACCTCTAACTTCCACCCAAAGTTCTGAAAGTTCAGACAATTTTTCTGTGTGTGCCACTAAACCCTGCAGTGTTTGTAATTCCAGGCACCACATCCCCACAAATAACCCACCTCCAGCAGCCAGCTCTGCCTGTGGTGCTCCAGAGGCGCCGTGTCAGTGTTTCACATTCCACAAGTCTCTGCTTCACAGGTTTTATGACACTAAAAAAGTCCCAAATCAGTACCTCTAGGAAGTTAGCAACAAACCATAGATCACATTTTATCGTGTTAAAAAAAATAAAAATAAAAATAAAACCCCCCAATGTCTGCAGCAGTGGGTTTCAGATGCTGGTGAGGTACTGCTGGCCATGGATTACAAGTTTTACCTTCCATGCTGAGGATAAAATTATAAATAATCCATAACAACTTAAGTGCTTTAAATCAAGCAGGAGCCATGTCTCTTCTCCTTCGCTTCCAGCTTTATGGCCACCATTAAAAGGGTTTGTGGTGCATAATAAGCTACCCTAAAATTAATTTCTCGCCATTGGAGCAAGCATTTCCCTCACAGAACAAGGTGCCAGTGTGCCCAGGGGGCCTGAAAACACAAAGCTGGGTGGCCCAAAGCACTGTTTGTGTTTGAACTGAGAATTTTCATTAGAAGACATTTTGTGAGTGTGTGGGAATAGATCAGCTCTGTGAAAAAAAAAATGCAAATTTGTATTTCCCCCCAAAACTGTGTTAGCTGCATGTTACTACAATGTTCCTGTTAAAAATGGAGTTTATTGCAGAAGGTTGGCACAGATTGGCCTGTGCTCACCTTCCTCAGGGACAAAGAGACACAAAATCCATCCTAATGCTGCCCTGCTTGTCCCCAGCCTCTCACCCTGTGAAATTCCCTTGCAGAGGAGGAAAATCAGCAAAATCTGGCCCAAAAATTCATTTATTCCTTCTTCCCAAAGGCCGCACTCAGAGCTGATCGTTACTCTGTGCTCGGGCAAGTTTGTAGGCTCGGAATCCCTCCAGGAGAAGTGGAGACACAGAGAAATTCAGGCACAATTTTACAGCTGCAGCTCCCTGCGTGGTAGAAACCATCCCTCGGACACCAAAAAAAACCCTCAAAAAAACCCAACCAAACAAAAAAACCCCCAAACAAACAAACAAAAAACAAAAAACAAAACAAACAAAAAAACCCCCCAACCAGACACAGAAGAATTTAGGTGATTAGGGGACCTTATTTGCACCTAAAAACGATCAGGCTCCACAAATCTCTTATTTACACAAAGGTTTTCCACAAGTGAGGAATATAGAAGGAAAAAATAGAGACCTTAAAAAGAGAACAAAGCACCTTCAAGTGCCCTAATCACTGTAAACAAAAACAACCCCAATCCAAAGAGATCAGGGCACTGTACTCAACATTTCTCCATCTTTTGGGGAAAAAAAACCATACACAGGTGTGAGACAGAGCGTCAGAGGGATGGAAACCCTACCTGGGGCTGGGAAAGTGCTAAACACACCAGCTCAGCACGGAGTAAAGAGCCAGCAAGATATTTTTGCACAAAAAAAACCTCGTGGGGACTTGAATTCATCAGTTTCAGAGGCTGGAGGAGAAGCAATGAGGAAAAGCTGGGATTTTTCCAGCTCTGTCTCCTCTCCTCCAAAAAGCTCCAGCCATGGATTTTCCTGGTGGATGAGGAGCAGCTGGACAGCACTTCCTGCTGCTTTTATTCCTGAGGGTACAGGGGTTTCTTATTACATTTTTTAGGATGGAAAAATTGATTGATCTGTCTTATTGCAACCTCCAAGGGCCTGAAGGGGCTCCAGGAGAGCTGGGGAGGGACTGGGGACAAGGGATGGAGGGACAGGACACAGGGAATGGCTTTGAGCTGAAAGTGGGGAGGTTTAGATGGGATTTTGGGCAGGAATGAGGGTGGTGGGGGACTGGAATGGAATTTGGAATTCCCAGAGCAGCTGTGGCTGCCCCTGGATCCCTGGCAGGGCCCAAGGCCAGGTTGGAGCAGCCTGGGACAGTGGAAGGTGACCCTGTCCAGGGGATGAGCTTGAAGGTCCTTCCCAACCCAAGAAATTTGATTGTTTTATGATCTCCTCTCTTTATTTATTTTGGAAATCTTTGCATTCTGGTTTTCCTGCAAGAATTAAACCTCCAGAGGCTGCAGTGCTCTGGGGAACCACTGAGACAGAGGGGTGGGGAGGAAGGAGCTGGGGAGAGGAGCAATTTCCCTCACTTAGACCCTGGGATGTATTTTTAGCCTCTAAGGAGCAGAAGGAACAGACCAAGTGAGTCAGAAAGGCAGTTTGTTTTATTAAAATTCCTGACAGCATCTGCTGCAGAGCTCTTGTTAAAAGAGATGGAAAACATCAGAAAGATGAGAGAAGCCGTGTTCTGTCCTTGCTCTTTACACAACATAATCATATGGGCAGGAGTGTAATTGGCTTCCCAATAACTGGTTTGATTGGCTGTATCCAAACACGAGTGACCCAGGTGCACAAAAACCCTCCCAGGGTTCTGATCCCAGCTCCCACCAGAGGCAGCTCAAACAAATAAAAACATTCTGCCGACTTTTCCTGCAATAAATCCTGGCTTCTCTTCAGGACACCCTGATGGGATCACCAATAAGATCCATTTTTATTTTTTTTTAATAAGATTCTTCAGGAAAAAAAATATAATTGCTTTATCTTTGTTAATGAATTCAGCTCTCCCATGGCTGCAACCAAAGCATGAGGATCCCAAATCCCTCTTAGTGGTGATGCCTGCAAGGAATCTTTTTTTTTTTTTTTTAATTCTCTTATTAAACTTATCTCTTATTAAATGGGGAGAGACTGGCTGGAAAACAAGGGTGCTCTGCTGTAAAAATTGATGTAAATCAAATGTGTACCTGTGAGCAGCACTTGATTTTAATTCCCATCCCTGTGATTCACACTGGGAATGTAGAACCTGGCTGGGACGAGGTTCTGCACCAAGTTTCTCACAGAAATTAATGAATTTTCAGGCATTCAGTGATTGTTTCTGCTTCAAACACAACTTTTCTTTGTGTGTGCACTTGAACATAGCTGGGATGAGATTCTGCACCAAGTTTCTCCCTGAAATGAAGGAATTTCCAGACATTCAGTGATTATTTCTGCTTCAAACACAACTTTTCCTTGTGTGTGCATTTGAACGTGGCTGGGATGAGATTCTGCACCAAATTTCTCATTGAAATGAAGGAATTTCCAGGCATTCAGTGATTATTTCTGCTTCAAACACGCCTTTTCCTTGTGTGTGCATTTGAGGTTTCACCTCATCCTGCTCCATTGTAGGGTCAGGACATCAGGAATGGCCCTGCCTGGATCACAAATTGTTTGGCACCTCAGCAGTTTAAATCCATTTCTCAGACATTCCCTGCCCGAGTTTGGTGTGTGCAGAGCACCAGTGGCACCTTTGGTGAGAGGAGGGGGGATTAAAAGCGCAGAACTTTCTGCAACTTCATCTCTTCCAGCAGTTTCTGATAATCCTACCATGAAATTACAAAACCAGCGGGACCAGAGCAAACCTCCCTGGAAATTGTACTCCCTGCACTTGTAAAGGAAGCCAGATAAGGTGGAGATTTTTATCAGCTAAATGAGAGAGCTGTGTCACATGGACTACCCAGTGTCCCACCCCTCGGCTGAAAACCCTCAGTCAGGACAGGGCTGGGGCTGGTGTGCAGTGCATCCATGGATCCCTGCCTTTTCCAGGGTGTTGCAGCTCCCAAGGAGCCGAGGAAAGAAAAACAACCCCAAAATTCCTCACAGAACCAGCACAGAGCCACCCACCCCGTGACCTCCAGCAGAGCTGCTGGTTCTCCCCCATGCCACTGCCCCTGGCCCTGCAGCATCCAGGCTCTCCTCACAGCGATGCCATCCTGCCAATTCCTTTAATTTACCCACTTAGCCCCAAATGGGTTTGGTTTTTATCAGCTAAATGAGAGAGCTGTGTCACATGGACTACCCAGTGTCCCACCCCTCGGCTGAAAACCCTCAGTCAGGACAGGGCTGGGGCTGGTGTGCAGTGCATCCATGGATCCCTGCCTTTTCCAGGGTGTTGCAGCTCCCATGGAATTTGTCCTTGAGCTTAGGAAAGAAAAACAAACCCAAAATTCTTCATGGAACCGGCACAGAGCCACTCACACCATGACCTCCAGTAGAGCTGCTGGTTCTCCCCCGTGCCACTGCCCCTGGTCCTGCAGCATCCAAACTTTCCTCACGTCGATGCCATCCTGCCAATTCCTTTCATTTACCCACTGAGCCCTAAATGGGTTTGGTTTTTATCAGCTAAATGAGAGAGCTGTGTCACATGGACTACCCAGTGTCCCTCAGCTGAAAACCCTCAGTCAGGACAGAGCTGGGGCTGGTGTGCAGTGCATCCATGGATTCCTGCCTTTTCCAGGGTGTTGCAGCTCCCAAGGAGCCGAGGAAAGAAAAACAAACCCAAAATTCTCCACGGAACCAGCACAGAGCCACCCACCCCGTGACCTCCAGCAGAGCTGCTGTTTCTCCCCCGTGCCACTGCCCCTGGCCCTGCAGCATCCAGGCTCTCCTCACAGCGATGCCATCCTGCCAATTCCTTTAATTTACCCATTTATCCCCAAATGGGTTTGGTTTTTATCAGCTAAATGAGAGAGCTGTGTCACATGGACTACCCAGTGTCCCACCTCTCAGCTGAAAACCCTCAGTCAGGACAGAGCTGGGGCTGGTGTGCAGTGCATCCATGGATCCCGGCCTTTTCCAGGGTGTTGCAGCTCCCAAGGAGCCAAGGAAAGAAAAACAACCCCAAAATTCCCCACAGAACCAGCACAGAGCCACCCACCCCGTGACCTCCAGCAGAGCTGCTGGTTCTCCCTGGTGCCTCAGTTTCCCTGCTCTGATCTATCAGCCAGCAGCCACAATTCCAGCTGTTCCTGATGCTCTGGGGTGGGATAACCCTGGCTGTGACAGCTGAGAGCTGTTTTACCCATGGCTCTGTCACTTGTCCCTGGCCCTGCAGCATCCAGGCTCTCCTCACAGCGATGCCATCCTGCCAATTCCTTTAATTTACCCACTTAGCCCCAAATGGGTTTGTTTTCTTCAGCTGATAGCAGCAGGGAAGCTCTGCAGTCCCCACTGAGGGAATTTCTCTCCCAGAAATTGTTTTGGCTGCTGGTTTAGCAGGAGCACTTGGGCTGCACAGCGGGTTAGAGGTTTTACCCCAGTTAAAGTCACTTAAACTGCCACCTTTCCCTCAGCACTGATATCATTAGTGGTGACACATTGCTGCAGCCTCTCCACAGAGGTCACCCAGCCCTTTCTGGAGCTATCACACAAAGCTAAAAGCCATAAATATCATATTTAACCCTCTGCTTTCCCCTGTTACTCCAAAACCACTGGAGGTACAGGTCTAATTTCTTCCCTGGCTCCTCTATTCCACCCAATCCATGAGTTAGGTTTGTGTTTTCAGTCCTGGCTCAATTTTCCCATCCCAAAATCCACATAAATATCAATATTTGATATAAAACTCTAATGCCTGGGCAGCTGCATTCCCATCTGTCCGTGAGGGCAGAGCCACAGGGGAAAGACTTGTCAGAGGGATCTTCTACTTACAAGGAAAATCTTTGTTTCCTACATATTTGAAATAAGAACAATTATTCATGAATTCCTTTGCAAAACCCTGGGCTAGTGGAAGGTCTCCCTTTTCCTAACAGTGCTGAACACAGAGTTGGAGGTTAAGTGCCCCATTTGGCCACTTTTCCATGTTTTTCCCTGCCTGTAAATGGGATTACCCACTCCCTGTGCTGCTGCCATGGCCCAGAGCTGACTCAGTGCTGCAGGTGTGTCCTTGCCATGGTGCCAGCACTTCTCCTTCCACCTGTGCTGCCCCTCTCCAGCTCTGATCCCACCTGAGACCTCCCCTCAGCTTTTACCTGACTGCCTGGAGCAAAGGAGAATCCTGGCTTAGGAACCTGCTCACAGCTGCTGCATTCCAGCCAGGAATAAACTGTTCTTAACCTAAATTCTCCTCTGAGGACACTGAGCTTGGGGGAAGAAGCATAACTGTGCAGGGATAAGTGAGCCTGGACATGCTGGATAACCTGGGAAAGCAGCTGGGAAAAAAAAGGGAAGGGAAAGGAGAGCAGTGGTGAGCGCAGCTGAACAATAATGATCACTTTAGGTTGTGGCAAATGCAATGTTTCCAAATAAAACACCAGATACAAAGAATGAAAAGGCTGCCAAAGTGAGAGAATTGTGCAAAGGCAGCCCAAAAACCCCTCAAGGAGAAGGGAAACTCCAGTGTGTCCAAAACCCTTCCATAGTGAGGGGCTGGTGCTGGGAGCAGCACCCATGGAATGATTGATATGGGAAATCAAAGAGGGATAAAAATGATGGAGCAAAGTGGGCAAAGATCAGTGGAAGAAGAGCTGGTGTGGAGCTAAACTTGTAAGAAAAAGATTTTTTCACTTTAATGCAAAAATGCCCACAGAGGTGAGCCAGGATCTACCACTGGATCTTAGAGAAGTCTTGATTAACCAGAGACTTCAGAGGAATTTTGGGATGCTCTGAGGGAAGTTGTGGGGTGTGCTGTTTGGAATTATTCTGTACTTGAGGTGTTTCAGCATTAATTGCACAGCTTTACTCAGAGATTACTCATTTTCAAGTTAGTCTAACCCAAGGTGTTGAATAATGGATGATATTAAACTTTAGGTTAGGGATTCAGGGGATTGATTTGGGAGACATAGGTGATGCATCTCCCAAATCAAACTTCTGCCAAAAATTAGCAGAATAAAAGTTACGTTTGCAGTGCAAGAACTGAGAAAAAAGCTCACCTTTCTCACCGACTCAGGCAAAATAAAAATGACTAAGCCTGTCACGATTTTACCTCTTTGTCTGGCTGACTTTCTCAGCAAGATTGATTCCAAATCCAGCTAAGCCCTGAAAGGAATTAGCAGGGAACTGCTTTGTTGGAGGATGCTGAGGGGGCGGGCTGAGCAGCCGGGGAAGCAGCAGCAATACCCAAAAATAAAGCCCCAGCTCTGAGTAAGCAGGGGGGCCCTGTTGGGTTCACTGAAGTGTGAGTAAGCCATAAAACCTTGAATCCACAGAGGCACAAGATATTTGAGAGAACAAAAAGCAGGTGAGGAAGTGTTTGTGAGATCATAAAATCAGAGAGCACAGAGTGGGAGGATGTTGTTGTAGGGCATGAAAGATGAGAGACTCCAAATATTTCAGAAGGCAAAGAGCACAGAAAAAAAGCTTTATTGTCTAATTCTGACTTCATTTTATAAGGTGTTATGATACAAATTTAACCTGTTTGGTGAATAGGAACGACTCCTCTCTAATCCCAGTGGTTAAACTGGAGAAACAGCAAAACACCACCTGGAGAAAGATTGTTTGGAGAAAGGAGAATCGTTTGCCAAGATTGTTTTGAGAAAGGAGAGTTGTTTGCCAAGATTGTTTTGAGAAGAAGCTTTCTTGAGAAGTTTTCCCTTTAGAAAAAGTTAGCAGCTGCTAGTAGGTTAAAATCTCTCAGAGCCAGAAATGTCAGGCCCACATTAAGGTCCCTTCCCACTGAAACCATTCCAGGACCCTGTGGTTGCAGGGCAGTTTGGAGCAGCAGCGTTTCCACACCTGCTGCCAGGTGAGGCACCAACCTTTCCCCTCCGTGCCCTGGTGATGGATGGAGCAGGGTAGAAGGTGACCCGTGAGCAGCAAACCTTCCCTGCTGTCCCATTCCTTGTGCTTGATCCTCCCTGTTCCTGGGCTGATGGCTCTGGAGATATCAGTAAAAATCCTTCTCCCAAGCCCCGTACCAGAAGAAGAGGTCGGGATGTGTCAGCTCAGTTTCTCAAGGTTGTTTATTATTTGTTTATTATTTATTATTTCTTATCTGGTACATTCAGTCCCTGCCCTGCTTGGTCCTTGCTGCTGTCCTGGTTGTGGCTGACTGGGCACCCCCAGGGCAGTCTGAACTCTTTATACCAAATATCACGTGTTCCATGTTCACAGATAAATATACCAATACCTATCATCTGTGTTAGACAGTGCACTGCTGTGCTAAACCAATCCAAAAGTGCCACCACCACAGCAGAAAATGGAGGGCAAGAAGAAGGAGCAGAAGGACAGGGGCACACCCAAATTCCTCCATTTTGCCTCCATCCATGTGTATCCTAAAAAACCCAAAACTTCTAATTTGCACCCCAGACAACTAAACTACTACTTATTTCACATCTTTGTTGTTTTTAACTCATCTAGAAGTGTTGGAAGTTTTTCCCATGGACTAAGGTCAAAGGCAATGATTTCCTGGGGTCTCTGCCAGGGTCTCGGATTCTTTAGGGCAATTTTGGGGACTTTTCCACATGTCCTGGACTCCAACAGATCCCAGCTCAGGCTTTGCATGGATCCCCGGGCCTGTGCAATTACCCACTGCAGCCATCAGTGCCTCTGGTGAATTACAGCCCAGCCTGGGATGGGTCAGGATAAATGAGCTGGGATGGAAGGTGTGACAGGTAACAAAGCATTTGTAATGGGCTGTGTGGTTATTAAATACAAAATAAAAATGGGCGCTAAAAATACATGTAAAAATAATCAGAAATAAAGCTAAAATCTATTAAGGCCTGGCATGAGAGACTGAAAATTGACCTAGCTCTGAATAAATGCAGGAGGCTGCCAGGGGGGTCACTCCTGGTGCTGCCACACTCAGATTTTGGGCCATTTGAGGGGGTGGTTTCTCCTTCACAGAGCAAATTTGGGTTCCTCCCCAGCTGCTGTGCCCAAATCTGCCTGGGCTGGCCATGGACAGCCAGAAAAGGTGCAAGAGATCCTCCAGGAGGGTCTCAGAGGATGCTGAGAGGATCCTGAGACCTCTGTACCAGAGCCTGGGCTGCAAGAGAGAGCGAGCCAAGGCTCAGAGTGACACAGAGTGACACCAGCAGGAGTTCCTAGGGGAATTTATGGGAACAACCAGACACGGGGGTGACAAGGACTTGGGAAGAGCTGCAGTATCCCAGGGAACAATTGCTGCACCAAGCAGAGCTTTGGGTTAAGATCTGACTTTGCTCTAAGCCCTGCCTAACTCCACACCAACCCCAGGCTGGGCAGGGCTTGGAACAGCCTGGGAGAGGGGAAGGAGGAGCTGATCCCTCCTGAGTCACACCCAGGGAAGGGACAAGGGGATCTCTGGGCTGTCCCCAGGAATTTCCGTTCTTCAGAGATGTTTCTGGTGGCTGCACTGTTAAAAAACCCAACCCGTAATGGATGTTTCTGTTTTGCTTTTATTTCAGTGTTTTGGAGGAGCAGTAATGCTTTGGGTAAAATTCAAATCAATGCAAACCTCATAAGCCAATAAAGTTTTATAGATGGTTATCCAATATGTAATTTGTTACACAATTTCTCTGTGGCTTCTGTTTATTGAGACATAAAGACTTTGCTTTTTTTAAGGGAGGTTTTATGTGAGGAGGGCATAAGAAGGAATAACCTTTCATACCTATTGTGCCATAAACTAAATTACTCTTAACCCAAACCATTAATCTTGTGGTGGCAGCCTAATGAGACCAAAGGAAACAGAAACAAACTGCCTGGAATTTTCTTGAAGGGACAACTTTTATTTCCATCAAGGCTGTGGCTTCCCAGATTGGCCACACGGATGTCACAGTTGATAATATCAGATAATAAAATAAAAAATAACCCAAGAAAAGGATGAGGACGTGAAGCTTGGGACAGGGAATGAGTGCAGAGGAGATGTTCAGGTGTAGTTGCACACTCTGTTCATTTCCTGGCAGGAATTTCCTGCTGGCTGTGAGTAATGGAGGGAAGGAAAGGAGACCTCAGGCAGAGATCAGCAGGGCTGATCAGGGATCAGTGATTTGGATCAGGGGGCTGGAAAAGCTCTCAGGAAGAGCGATCCCCACCCCAGAGAGGAAATTCACTGCAATTCCCGGTGCTTATGACTAAGATGTTCTTTCTCTAGCACAAATTTTCTCTTTGCAATCTCCTTTGGCCTGCACACAACATCATTTTTCCTGGTGTAATTTCACAGCAAAGCAGCAAAACTTCAGAGCAAAAGCGACCTTTCTTTTTTATGTTTTATTTTGTTTGGAGCCAGACTCACAAACATAAAAGGAGCTTTTACTCAGTAGGTCCTGTTTGAGGTATGAGTGCACTGACCTGCAGATACACACAGAGTAAAAGCCTGTTTGAGGCTGTCCCATAAGTTAAGTGAAGCTCCAAGCATTTGGAAAGCTGATCTAAATCTTGCTGAAATCAGTGGGATGTGTTTGCCTTTCCCAGGACTGGATCAGCACTGGGAATTCCTGGGTGATTTCTCCTCCACACGGTGCAGTGGTGACTGTGGGATTTCTTTGGGCACAGGGACTGAAATGTGTGATGATGAACTTGCACTCTGATGAGGACTGATTCACCTATTAAAGCAGGAAAAGCTAAAGGCTTTTCTTTCTTTAATAGGATAGTGGACCCCAAACTTGCTATTTCCTTTAAAGGATGACAGATTTTTGTGAGGAACAGACCAAGGGAGGAATAGAAATAATCTGTGTGTTGTTCTTAGCACAGAACTGGTGAAAAAAAAAATGGATTTGTGTCACTGTGAGGTAACAACATTGTTTTATGTGTCAAAGGAAAAAGAGAAATAGTCCATTATTTAGATCAGCACCGGTAAATGGATGTTTTGAAGACTGAAAAGCGGGGCCATCTCCTTCTTATCACCCCCATTCAATCTCCTAAACTCTCGCTGAACCTGCAGCAGAGCCTGGGCTGCGAGAGAGAGCGAGCCCAGGCTGGGAGTGACACACAGTGACACCAGCAGGAGTTATTAGAGGAATTTATGAGCACAATCAGGCACGGGGATGACAAGAACTTGGGGAAGAGCTGCAGTGTGTGCAGGGAAACAATCTGCATTACTGAGAGCAGAGCTCCAGGGAAGGTGTGATGAGCTTGACAAAGTGCAGACCCTTCACTTGGGGATCCTCCTCCAAGTCTCTTCCTCAAAACCAGCAGCACTTTCAAGCCCATTAGAGCCCAAACTCTCTAATTTTGAGGTTTTACCACTGCAATTCCAGGGAAATGTGTAGGAACTCGTTGGTGGAGCAGATTTGCAGGGGTGTGAGGCTGAAAATGAGGCAATGAGTTTTTCTGCAGTTGTTGGGATGGATTTGATTTGAGTTTGAGTCCTGGGGAAGCACCAGGCTGGGCTTGGCCAAGGCTCCGAAGGTGGCTCTGAACTGGTGCCAGTGTTGGTGGGAAACTGGTCTGAACCTTCCTGAAATGGGGCAAAACCAGCCCAGCTTCCTGAAGGTTTAAAGACTTGAAAAGGAAATTTCATTATTCAATGTTTTAGATCCTTGTCCCACAGAAACACTCACCAGAGGGGAAGGAAAGATGTAACCGTAGGGGTTTCACTGTTCAGGTGTACCAAACTATTTCAATTTTTTTTTTATCCTTCTAATATGTAGCCCAAATTCAGCAAATCCATCTTTTGCAGTTGATATGAGAGTGATCCTACAGGAAGGAATGCACCTGAAAATATGTTAATTAACAATTTCTGCTGTGGGGCAGCCATTCCACAAACCTGGCATTAGACAGACCCTGAAGCAGGGAGCTTAAATCCCAAAGAACCCTTAAATTCAATGTTTTCCTTGAACAAATCCTTCTTTTTCTCTGGAATATTAGCAGTGTTAAATGGCCAGCCTCCAGTTTTGAAGGCAATTTATCCTGGGCACCTTTAAAAATGAAGGGGAAATTTGGGGGTGTTGACTTGTTTTGATTTTAATGAGGTGGAAAATGAAAGTGTGATTTGTGATTCCTTGGTAATGAACGCACTCACGGATTTCTTGGGACAGAACATTTTTTTTACATGTTCTAAATGTAATGATTTTGGCTAAAAACAAAGGGCAACCTTTGTAAGAGGTTTGTGCTTTAATAGAGACTCCAAAAGGCAAAAGTTGGTTTTGATAAGGGATAAAGGAGTGATAAGAGGATGAGGAAAGATCCCCTTTGCTATGGAAAGACAGATTTTGATATTCTTAAATTCTGCTGAACCAACAACTGCAAGAGTTTACAACAAACAGCTTGATGCAGGAATGAAACCTGAGAAATTCCACTTTTTGTGCCACCACAAAAACACAGCCAGGGATGGATTAGGGATGCAGGAACTGCTTGGGAAGTGCACAGAAACAGGATGTAAAGATGGGATGGAAAATACAGAGCAGGGGGATGCACCAGGGAAGGAGAACCAGCTCAATTTCAAATTTCACCAGCTCCCTTTAACAGCACAATAACAATATTCAAACCCTCAGGATTTTTCACTCTGGACTTTCCTCTGGTTAATTTTGAGTTTTCCCTTCACTTGGTGCTCAGGACCGTGGTGGTGAAGGGAATAATTCTCCAGCACCTCGTTGTAATTTGGGCACTTAATCAGCAAAATCATTTTCATCAGGACTTTGCCAAGTTTTGCCAGAGCGGCCTTGGGTGAAGCAGCAGCGTTTAATTCACTTTTTCTTTTCTCTATTGTAACAAATCATTTGGCTTTGTCTCCTCTTGATTATTCTCTGCCATCCCAACAACACATTTTGGTGCATAAAGAGAGTGGAAATGAAAGCACTGAATGGAAGGGGACAAAAGAGGCTCCTTGGAGATTCGATGTTAAAAGGCAACAGGTGAAAGTCCTGTTAGATTTCAATGTCCAGTAAAATGGATGAGGAAACAAAGCAGAAAGGAAAAGGAAATTCTGCCTCTGGGGAAAAAAAAAATATGCAGGAAAAATCTCTTGCTAAATATTTATGTCCAGTCCTGGCCTTTCACGGCCCTTCACGTTTCTGAATTTTAGAATTGATTTATTTTAGATAACTGCATACATAATTAAGTGCATCCTAAATATATCTCCCTGTGTATTAGGAGACTCTAAGTAAAACTATTCTTTTTATCATAAAATAGATAAATTTAAAGAGTTCCTCTTCCAAATATATTTGGTCCTGGTTCCCAGCTGGTGCAAATTTGCATTTTTCCATGAAGGTCAAAGTTTTCCTTCTCTGACCCTGGGGCAGCCAACCCTGTTTACCTGTTAAAAACCCAGAGTAGCAAATTCAAGTTCTTCAGTGTTCCCAGGAAGGGAAAACATTCCTAAATCCTGATTGCTATTCCAGCTAACGTTTTGCTTTTCTAACCTGCTCTGAGTTTGTAGGAATTGTCTGCTGCTTATCCAGCAGATGCAAATGCATCAATCCCTGCGTGTGTGACTTGTTTGGAGTGCAGGGCAATTATCCAGGAATAAAATCAATTTCTAACAAATCATCTGCCGTGTGCAAAGCAGGACTCTAATAGTAATTAAAGTCATAAAATGGATTAATGTTTCTCTCCATCTCTTTCTTTTACCCACTGGTAAAAACAGCTCATACATGAGTTCTAGGGAAGAGCATGAGCTGCAGAAGAAATTAATTAATAAACAACAAATAATCACAAATCAATTCATTTTAGGCCTAGGATTACATCATGATTTTCAAACAACTTGATACAACTGATCTGTGTAGCATGAACTGACTTTGAAGTGACTTTGAGGGAATTTTGATGTTCACATGGAACTTGTAGCAAAAATAAAAACTTATTTTAAAAACGTATTTTAAGGGAAAAATAGAGAAGTCTTGTTTTAAATGCAGGAAAAAATTCTCTGTAATAAAATGAATCTCTAATGTTGTACTTCTGTTTAGCTCACACTGACATGCTCCTCTCCAATACACTCAAATGTGCAGCTCATAATCAAGTTTTCTTCCTAAATTGCCAATTTAAATACAAAAAAAATAAATCTATAAGTTATTGCCTGACTTGAAATGCAGCCATCTTCTCCAAATCAAAACAGTGGTTAATGGTAAAGTTGTTAAAGAGAGACATGGCTATTTATATTTATATTTATATTTATATTTATATTTATATTTATATTTATATT
This sequence comes from Acrocephalus scirpaceus scirpaceus, assembly GCA_910950805.1. NCBI lineage: Eukaryota > Metazoa > Chordata > Aves > Passeriformes > Sylviidae > Acrocephalus > Acrocephalus scirpaceus. The sequence goes on from OU383782.1 coordinate 19,325,130, forward strand.
TATGGTTTGGGGGTTTTTTTGGTGGTTTTTTTGGTTTTTTGTGGGTTTGGGTTTTTTTTGGGGGGCGTTGTTTTTGGTGGGGTTTTTTTGTTTTGTTTTGTTTTGGTTTTTGTTTTTTGTTAAACCCTAATTTATATTTGTTAAATTCAATGATTTTAATGGAGAGCAGTGGAGCTTCTGTTCACTCTGGGCAGGGAAATTTTCCCAATTTCCAGTCCTTGTCCTTCTCCTCCCTGGCTTGGCTGGCTGGAGCAGCAGCCTCAGCTCCTCCCCTTTCCCTGCCCAACCTCGTTCTTGGGGGATCCCTCTGCTCCAAACCCTTTGGGATTTTCCATGCGGGATCCTTTAGAAACTCCAGCTTTTCTCCTTTTTTTGGCTGCTGTTTCAAGGATTTCCTCCTCTTCCTCTCCTTCTGCATTCCACCAGCATCCAGCCCTCAGCTCCAGCAGAGGAATCATTTGTATTCCTCTTCCCATCCCCAGATCATCTTGAAACCTGTCTAGACATTAAAGTGATCTGTTTGCTGCGCTGATTATTCCACTTGGCTGTACCCCCTATTTTAAAATACATAGATTATGCTGAATTAAGTCCAATTTCATCCAGAAACCAACTGATTATTTTCTGCCTTTCCCTCATTATCCAAGAGATTCTAAATGATGGCAATAAACAGCAACAGCATCACCGAGGAGGAAAGGGAATGATCCTCATTTCACACTGAATCATTTACTTGTTAAACAATAAGCCTTGAAATTAACTTTCCCTCCTGACACCCCTGCATGCACAAATGCAAATAAAATGATTACAGGCTTCATCTTGGGCCAAAAAATAATGGTCATGGATGGTTCAGCTAATCCTAAAGTCACCCTGGAACTGCAGCCTTGCTTGTTCCTATTGATGTTGGTTAGAATTTCATCTGATCATGGTTTAAATCTGTGGCCACCCAGGTCAGCCCAGAACCAGTCCTGGCTCTATTTATTGCTGCACTGCAGTACAGGGCTATTAAAAAATCCAAATATTTCCTGACAGCTCTCGGGGGAAATCTCCAGTTCATAATTTCCTTTCATGGTACTATTAATACTTCCTGACAGGCTGAAAGCCAGTTGTTAATAATCTGGCAGATTTCCAGGTTCTTGTCTAAAATTATCTGCAGTTTCCCTTCTGGGTTGTTGATTTTTTTTTTAGGTTTTTTTGGTTTTTTTGCTGATCTTAACCTCTGATCCAGAAATTTCTGAGGCAGGAGTGGCAGGTGGATGCCCTGGTCCCCTTCTGCTGGTGTTTGTCCAAGGTTTGAACATCCTGGTTCAAAAAATTCCAACTCCAAAACTCCAGGGATGCTTTGCTCAACTCCACATTCCCTTTGGGAAGAAAATTTGGTGGATTGGTGAGTTCCCTGTGTCCAGTGGGCAAAGAAATTGCCTTTTTTTGTTGTTTTACAGGTGTTGCCTGGTTTTGGTTCATTTTAAGGTGTCCATCTGGCCACCAGCTGGAAGGCCAGATGTGTAAGAAGCGCAGCAGCAAAAATAATAAATACTAAAGATATTGTTTTATTTGAAAGGAGAGCCCCATAAAGATATCACAAAGCCTTTAATATGGATTTTAATGAAAAGATCTGGGATATTGAATGTGAAGAAGCAGAAGATTAAACTGCAAACACCCAGTGAGAGATTTCAGGGTGGCCCAAATGAAAGCATTGCTGGGGTATCAGGCTCACAGAGAAACAACTGCTGCATGAGATCTTGAAAGAGATGAAGTCTTCAAGATATCATTGTGAAAGTTTATCAACAATTCCTTTATTAACCTCATATCTTTGAAGAAACCTGCTCACTGTCTTCTGGTGATATTCTAATTTTGAGCCTCTTTTTACTGAAGAAATGGGAATTTTGCTGCTGACTTCAGTTGAAAGAGAATCAATTTTTTTTTAATCATTATTACACTGATAATACTTGGAAGGAGGTTTTTTTTTGAGCTTTTACTCATAGATATGAAGGAGATATTAAACTTTTCACCTGGGAAGAACAATGTGTGCTCTTCATTCCCAGTGTTTGGCTGTCATCAAGATCTGCAGCTTGAGTGTTTGTGAACATGTTAAAAGAAATGTGATAATTGGTTTAAAGGCGATATTGTCAGATTTGGTAAATTTAACACTTTCAGATCTCTTCAAAAACTGTATTTCATAATGTATTGAATTGAAAATTGATCCACACTTCCACTTCAGCCAGGCCTTGGAAGCTTTTTTAATCAGACCTTTTCCATCCCAATGTTTGCTCAAAAAATGCTGCAGACTGTATTAGATCTTGTTGGAAATTATCTTTATGATGAAAACTGCTAAATTATAATTCACACAGAAAACATTCTGTTCTGTAGTGCCCCCAAATCCTTGAGGGCTGAACTGATGTTTTCATCCCACCAACACCTCCAGGACAGGTTTCACACAGGTGCTGGAGGTCTGTGCCCACGTATTTAGGGATTAAAATGAGAGCAGCAGTGGTTTAGCCAAAGAACAAACCACCAGCCCTCTCAGGCTGATCACTGGCATTGCACAGGGTGTAAATTTTAGAAAAGGGTGTTAAAATCAAGCTCCAAATGTGGTTGTATGAGATAAATGCACCTGGGTCCAGCACAAAGACTGGGATTGGTGAATACTCTGTTATATTCATTTTCACTTAAACACTTTGCTGTTGAAATATTTTAATGCTGATTTGTCAACAGCAAAACCCACTGGGGCTTCTATCTTTCAGTGTTTCTGTTGGGGTAAAATACAGCAAATTCTCCCATTGGCTCTTGCCTGTGGAGACAGGGACAGTTACAGCTGGGAATGGTCATGGAATGTCTGGGGATTGCACTGAACCTGATCGGATACTGTGAGAGAAAGGAAGAGAGAGAGAAAGAGAGAAAGGAAGAGAGAAAGAGAGAGAGAAAGAGAGAGAGAAAGAGAGAAAGAGAGAGAGAAAAAGAGAGAGAGAAAAAGAGAGAAAAAGAGAGAGAAAGAGAGAGAGAGAAAGAGAGAGAGAGAAAAAAAGAGAGAGAGAAAGAAAGAGAGAAAGAAAGAGAGAGAAAGAAAGAATGAAAGAAAGAAAGAGAGAGAGAGAAAGAGAGAGAAAGCGAGAGAGAAAGAGAGAGAAAGAGAGAAAGAGAGAGAGAGAAAGAGAGAAAGAAAGAGAGAAAGAGAGAAAGAGAAAGAAAGAGAGAAGAAAGAGAGAAAAAAGAGAGAAAGGAAGAGAGAAAGGAAAAGAAAAAGAAAGAAAGAAAGAAAGAAAGAGGAAAGATAAAGAAGAAAGAAAGAAAGAAAGAAAGAACAAGAAAGAAAGAAAGAAAGAAAGAAAGAGAAAGAAAGAAAGAAAGAAAGAAAGAAAGAAAGAAAAGAAAAGAAAAGAAAGAAAGAAAGAAAGAAAGAAAGAAAGAAAGAAAGAAAGAAAGAAAGAAAGAAAGAAAGAAAGAAAGAAAGAAAGAAAGAAAGAAAGAAAGAAAGAAAGAAAGAAAGAAAGAAAAAGAAAGAAAGGAAGAGGTTCACCTTAAGACCTTTCCAGCAATTCCAGAGGGATCCTGGAGCACATGGAGCACAGTTCTGCAGTGCACTGATGGCAGAGGAGGGTTTCTCTTTTTTGGCATCCTGCTTTAAGCTCCCTAAATGTTGCTGTGAAAATAAAAACATGGGGGGAAAAGATTCAAGTCAATTTTAAAGATGTTTAAATCCTGCTGTGTCTTGTACTTGGGCGTTAAAGAACGTGTGAATCCTTACAAGGATGCTGGGAATGGTTTGGGTTGGGGGGGACCTTAAAGCTCATCCAGTTCCACCCCTGCCATGGGCAGGGACACCTCCCACTGTCCCAGGCTGCTCCAAACTCCATCCAATCTCTCCTTGGACACCTCCAGGGGTGGGCAGCCACAAATTCCCTGTGCCAGGGCCATTTCAGTGCTGGTGAATCCATCTGGGACGCTGAGTGAGGCCTCATCAGGACCATTGCATAATTTCAAAGCCCATCCCGTTTCTCCTCAAATGTCTCAATTTGGGGAGTTTAAGACAGCAAAAGTCTCTGTAATGTAGGATCTCATGTAGGATCTCAATGTCACCTGAAACACAAGGAACTGTTTGCTGGGATTTAGGGAAATGTTTTGAAACCACAAGATTTAAACCCTCCCCGAAGGCTTTATGCACTGAATTTGAATTGCAAATAAGCCCCAACATTTTCCTGTTTCCCTAGGAAAAGTAAGCAATAGCAGTCAGGAGTGAAAACCGAGTGAAAATCCAAGTCCTTTTGTGAAAAGGGAAAAATAGGAGTGATCAGTATCGGAAACCTTTGTTAAATAGTGCGGGGTGCTTTTCTCCCTCAAAATATGGTTCAATAATTCTAAATAAGCAGTAAGCACTCCAACAGCATACGTAAATCTTGCTGGAGCCTGCAAAAACTGGTGGCTCCTGCTCTGGTAGTTGCAAGTGTTTGCTATTCACTCTGTTAGGGATATCTGGAAAATAGTTTGAGTGCAGAAAGCGCCTGAGGGATAAAAAAGTTTGAAAAGAAAAATGTAGCTGCATATCATTGGCATTCATGAGAAAATTCACATTCGATGCCTCGGAATCAGGTGCTCAGGAGACAATAGAGAGATCAGGAGCAATGGTGTGCCAGGAATGCAAGGCTGGGACAGGCTCCGCTTATTTCCTGGCACATGAGGAACACAAAAGCGTGGAAGGCCAAATTCAAAGATAATATAGATGTGTGGAAGCTGGTGGGAGGGAAAGCTGAGGCTGCAGAATAAAGAGGCTGTGTGTGCACTCTCTGGATTAGAACCTTTCTCTCCACATTTCCATTCCTTTCTTCTCCCCATCCGTGCAGCAGATCTCATTCTGCAGGTGGTTACACCATAAATCAGTCCTGGAGTGAAGCTCCCCCACCAGCACCGCTGGGGAGTTTGGCCCCAAATCCCTGTTGTTAAACATTTTTTTTCCTTCCATGTTATAAACGACAATTCTCCAATCTCTCAGTAAGGAAATTTATTGGGAAATAGCAACATGAAAATCTGAGAAGAGCCACAATCAAAGTCAGTTCTGACCCCGGGATCAGAGCTGGGTGAACACAGACACAGCCTCTCTGTACCAATGTCCCCACAGGTCACACCAATATCTCCCAAACCCAGTTCTTACACTGTTCCTCGTGTCTCGAGGTTGTCCATTGTCCAGTCCAGGTTTTGGGAAATGCAGATCGGTTTCTTTTTTCTGAGGTTTGCTCGATGAACAGAGTTCCAGGAAGGTACACTTGTCTTGATTCCATCTTCTTGGGCAGGGCAGTGGGATGTATGTCCTTGATGAGGAGATACGATGCTGATCTGGTGTTGATGGCAGAGTTGGCTTCGCCCAGTTCCATCCCAGTTCCATCGAAGTCCTGCTACACCCTGCATTGTGCTGCAAAATACCTTCTCTTTTGGGTTTCTGCAAAATACCTTCTCTTTTGGGTTTTGGGATGAGGATGGTGTAGTTCCTGCCCATTCAACCCTGAACGAAATTTGTACAGGGGGGTAGCTAAGGAATACAGTTTGTTTTAATCAAGCACACAGTTATTTTAATAAAACATGAATTAACCCAATATATATAACATATAGATGCTGGTGGGAGGGAAAGCTGAGGCTGCAGAATAAAGAGGCTGTGCATGCATTCCCTGGATTAGAACTTTTCTCTCCACATTTCCATTCCTTTCTTCTCCCCATCCATGCAGCAAATTTTATTCTGCAGGTGGTTACACCATAAACCAGTCCTGGAGTGAAGCTCCTCCACCAGCACCACTGGGGAATTGGGCCCCAAATCCCTGTTGTTAAACATTATTTTTTTCTTCCACCAGGTCAAAGGAGTTGCTCTTTCTGCAAGCACAGCTACATTTTGCCATGGGTAAAAATGTCAATTTGCTGGAATTTGGCTGAGAGCAAAATCTCATCATTTCCAAGGCCTGACAGGTTTTACCCCAGTTCAATGTCACATCACCACCTGAACCAAGTTTTGCTTTCAGAAAACTTTACAGAAAATCGTGGCAGAAGTGGGAGATGGGGCCTATTTTCATGAAAATTCAGATGACACCAGAAGAGCATTTTGTGTTTTGTCACAGATTTGGAAATGTTTTGTTACTCAAGAAATAAGTGCTTGTAGAAATTAAGGGTCTTGAAAACGAAAGCCTCAGCACCAGGGCTCAGTAAAGAACAAGACATTGGCACTGAGCTTAATGTGTTAAATATATGTCAGATTATTTTAATTAATAAATGAATTTATTCATTTATTCTTGTGGCCTATTCCCTTCTAAATTGCAATGAAAACAGCTGTAGAACTGCAACTTTCAGCCACACACCAGAACAGCCTTTCCTTCCATGTGCTGAGTGACAAATCAACACTCAAATCCCACTTTTAGACTGAATTTTTCAATCTCCCAGAAGTCCAGGAGGGAATGTTTGATGACAGCCATAGTTTTGTGTCCTTTCTTTCCAATGATGTTACTACTGCAAGGAGAAGCACGTGCTGCACGACTCATCCACACAGAGCCATTGCTGACCTGGGTGTTTTATCCACCTTTTTCCATTTATTCACATTTATTCACATTTTTTCACATTTATTCACATTTATTCACATTTATTCCTGTGTATCCCTGTGTGTCCCACACATTTGGATGTCCCAGGAGCAGAAATTTCTCCTCTCCCTCGGATAAGAATTAAAAATGACAGATATAAAGTATCTGAGGACTGAGTTCTTTCCCATGGACTTGTTCTCCCTAATGGGGAAACAACAAAAAAATGATGTTGCCTCCTTCTGTAACAAACATATTTGTATAAATTACGTCCCGCTGACAAACGGACACGCAATCAGGATTTTTAGGGGGAAATGTGATGTTTCCCCCATGATCATATTTAACATATTTTGTTTTCCATCCATCTCCCTGCTCAAAGTGTGGCATAACAATTAGAATAAGTGATAGCAGCACATCCAGAAAACAAAGGCTATGATGGCAGAATTTATCTTGTTACATTCCTTGATTTAACGCCAGTCTGGGATTTCTGGTCTGAACCAGATTTTTCTTACGCTATAAATATTTCAGTTTTTTCATTTATTCTTGATTTAGTTTGACAGTAAATAATCCCATGGAAGCTGCTGTTGGAAAGATGTTGTAAAAATTATTAAGTGTCTGCTCGCCAGTTCGGTCCTTGTGTTTGTCAAAGGGAAGGGAGTAAAACAGTTGGGTAACTTAAAAGAAATATGTGTGTGTGTATTTACAGAAATGCCAAATAATTTGCAGTGCTGGGAGCAGAAGAATTACAGAATTCTGAGCATTGATCAATACCTTGTATGAATACAAAGGGTTTGGGTTGTAAATTCTGGATATTGGCAGCTGCAGGTTCTCATTTTAGACTTGTCCAGAACCCAACAAGAGGAGAATGGAAAGCAGGGAGGCTTTCAAAAGGATATTTCCTTGGAAAAAAAAAATGGATTTGTCCTCTTGGAAAAGGCTGGGTCTGGCCAGTTATTTGGCTTTTATTGGTTATTTTTTGTTTGGAATATTTTTTTGTTTGGAATATTTTTTGTTTGGATTTTTTTTTGTTTGGAATATTTTTTGTTCGGAATACTTTTTGTTTGGAATATTTTTTTCTTTGGAATATTTTTTTTGTTTGGAATATTTTTTTGTTTGGAATATTTTTTGTTTGGAATATCAGGAAGTGTGTAACTCTGGCTGGTCTAAGTCCATTCCCAATTTCCTTTGGCAACCCTTGCACCTTTTAGAAAGGATTTCTGCACTAAATAATTCACACACCCAAAGTGCAAAACCAAAAAAAATGGATATATTTGAGAGATCTTGAGGAAAAGGAGTTGGGTGGGACCAGCACTGGGAAGTTCTCCTGGTCCAAGAAAACAACCACAGAAAAACACCCAGCACAGGAGGCGAATCCACATAGAAATGCCAAGGAAAACACGTGGGAATGTGCAAAATAACTTCAGCAGAAGGGGATAAATTGCAGACAAACCCTGGTTGTTATCTGCTCACAGCCAGCCTGGCATCCACCAGGATGATTTGCCAGCAAATGGGGAATTTGAGCCTCCTCACCCCGTGGTGCTGCTGCACACTCAGCCCCTGGGTGCTTGGGGAGTCTTCTCCTTCCTCCAGGAAAAAAAATAAAAGTTAAAACTGGGACAGGTAAAGTCATAAAATTAATACAGGAGGAATTAGATGACATCTAAGTAATTAATTAAAATCCTAACTTACATTTTTTGATCTGAAGGGATGCCTTCTGTTCAGGAAGGACAAGGGAAAACAAATTGAAAGCTTTTTATTTTTTTGTCTCAGATATCACAGATACCTACACGAGCTTGGAGACAAATATTGACAAGCGGGAGAAAGGGTGTGAAATAAATATGATGTGATTCAATAAGGAAAAGCCCCAGGTTTGCCACTGAAGCAGAAAATAATCAATGCCTGCCTTCAGCACCGACAGGTGGTTTAAAGGAGGGGTAGGAGTGGAACCTGAACTGAAGGAAAGCGCTTTTAAAAAGCACCAAAAAGCATTAAAAAAATAATAAAGGAAATATTGATGGAGGGTATTTAGGTGCAGTTACTGCTGCTTGGGACAGGGTTGATATAAAAAGGTTCAACCCAGCTCATCCTCCTCTGTTTCTGCATCGACAGAATTGTAATTTAGCACTTTCTAATCCTTCTCCTTTCAAACACTTATAAATTTTGCAAATGTTCTTCAGCAGATCACAGCTGTGTGCGAAGTGGGACAGCATGAAAGGCTAAAAGAAACTCTGGGGGTTTTTTTCCATCTTTTTTTTTTCCAAAAAACTCAGAAGCTTGTCAAGTTTTGAGCATCCCTCAGGTTTTTGAGAGACCACCTGCAATTTTTAGGTGAAGTTTATAGAAAATATTAACAAAATTCAGTCCCTTAGAGAAGCAGGATGGCTTCCAGAAGATTTGGGGTTCTTAATTTTCTAAAAAACACTTCTCATTCCTATCAGCTAAAAGTTCCAGGGCAACCCTGGATGAGCTCTTTTCACAGTGCTGTGAAAAATGAGACAAGTGAGAAGAGAATATGGATCCATAAGTGTGGCTCATAATTGTAATTTCTCAGTGGAAAATTTTCAGCACTTAAAAGGTTTGGAATGATTTTACAATTTTGTAAACTCATTTTATTAAGTGATTTCTGGTTTCAGCTGCTTTATGAACTGATCCCCACCAGTAAATCTCTCCTTTGCCCTTGGGGAGTAGAGGCCACACAGATACTTTTTCCCTGGCTTAATTCATCATCTGTTGACTGAAATGTCAGAGGAAATTAGAGGAAATTGTTATGTAAATCCTTACGGGGTGGATGGTTCATTTCTGAAGGATAAAACTTCACAGAGAAAAGGTTTTTTTTCCTTTTTACATGGGGTGTGTGTGACACTGGGATCCCTTCTCCTGCTGTGGGCTGGGATCAGAACCAGAGCTGTGGAATTGTGGAATTCCAGACTGGTTTGGGCTGGGAGGGACCCTAAAGATCCATTCCCACCCCTGCCATGGCAGGGACACCTCCCACTGTCCCTGGTGCTCCAAGCCCCAGTGTCCAGCCTGGCCTGGGACACTGCCAGGGATCCAGGGGCAGCCACAGCTGCTCTGGGAATTCCATCTCAAACCCTCCCCACACTCACAGGGAACAATTCCTACCCAAAATCCCATCTAAACCTCCCCACTTTCAGCTCAAAGCCATTCCCTGTGTCCTGTCCCTCCATTCCTTTTCCCCAGTCCCTCTCCAGCTCTCCTGGAGCTCCTTTAGGCTCTGAGCTCTCCCTGGAGCTTCTCCTCTCCAGGTGAGCACCCCCAGCTCTCCCAGCCTGGCTCCCTGGAGAGCCCCTATGTTCTATCCTAGCTGCCTGTGATGGAACCAGAAATATCTTAGCTGGATGAGGATTTAGGAGTTGGGAAAAGCCCATTTTCCCAAACACCTTTTCTTCCATCCCAGCACCGTGCATGGCAGAGGGAGCACAGGCAGATTTTTCTTTCCTGCTTGGAGAAACTCCCTCCCATCCAGGAGATCTCTGTGCCACATGGATGGGAGGAACCCTTACATAACCTGTGATTTCCATTCCAACTTTCTGGAATTATCTTTACGCCAGGATGATCCTGTCCTGCTGCATTTGTAGTGTCTGGGTCTCCAAAATGTACAGCAGGAGGTGATTTTACCTGGGGGATTTTGGGGTGTTTCTTTGGGGTCTGTACTTTAATCTCCCAATATCTCTTCCTGTTTTTTGCAGAATATCCAGGTAGTCACAGGAAGACACACTTTGCTTTCTTCCACTGATTGGATGGGAGGAATTTTTGACCTTGGAAAGTGGAGATGGTGTTGCTATGGAAACTAATAAGTCTGCTGCCATTCATGAGCTGCAGCTCAGGTAAAATGTTCCACTCTTGGTGTTTGTGATTGATAAATCTCTATCAGTGTCATAATTCTTGGAGAAGGGAGAAGCAATTACCAAAATTAACAAGCCCTTTTTTGTGTGAACAAGTGACTAAGGAGCTTTTCATTAGGACAGGATTTAATTTTAAACAACTCCAGGTGCTGCCTTTGAACCAGGAAAACGCTTTTCAAGATCATAGGGAAGCTGGAATCCAGGTAACAGCTTTAAAAAATCATCTAAGCCGTAACAATGAGAAAGAAAAACAATTGTTGCTTGGGTGACAACATCATGAAAACATTTCTTGGCCACAATGTCAGCAAATGGAGCTGGATTGAAAACCAGACCAGTTTGGGAGCACTGGATTAATGGTTTTGCTTCCACATTTCACATCCTCCAAGTGCTTCCATACGAGTGAAGTGTCTTTAAATCACAGTTCACTGAAAGGCAAATTAAAGTGTTTATTTATGAAGTCCAAAAATGGGTGAGAATCATGAGGACCATCAATATAAATACACAAAAAGGAAAGAAAATCTTGCTAAAAGCCCAAGGCAAATGCAAACATTCCTGCTTTGCCTCCTGCTGGAGCCTCATCCTCCCACCCTGGGCATCCTGACACTCCTCAGGCTGGGATCAGAGGACAAAGTGTGGTTGGAGGAAGCAGGAATGCATCTCCCCATTCTCCTCCTTGAATATCCCCTGTGCTTAATTAAAATATCAACAGTTTGTAACATATTGTGAGGTAAAATGTTCTTTTCTGCCTGGCTGGGCATTGCTCACAGTGAGGGTTTGGTATTCTGAGTTCATTCCTTCTCTGAACCTTTCTTCTAATTAAAAGCATATAACTTGACAATCCTGCTTCATAAAGCCATAAAAATGGGATTAACTCATGTGGCTCATTACAGCCAAACAGGCCCTGAATGGGAGCTGAACTCTTTGAGGTGATAATGAATTTGGGGATGGACTGACCCTTCACAATTGGCTGTGATAGAAACCATGACAACTGACTTTTGTCTCCAATTAATGCATTGAACTCTAAATAGCCAGGATATTACTCATGTACTTACAAGGAAATTGTATTAAAGTAACCTCAAATGATACTTAAATTAATTATGTAGTGCATGAGTCAGCAGCTGTTTGAAGTGAAGGAACAGAGCAGAGGGCAGACTTCAGCAGCATTTTAAAATACAATTTAAATGAAACCCGATGCTGTTTTATCTAAATGTGAAATGTAAACCTCAGGATGAAAAAAAAAAAAATGTAAATCTCAGGATCAGACTTTCTGTTAAATCAATACAAAGTTGCTATTTCAGTAACAAACAACCGGCCTGTTAAGGACTAAAAACCTTGGAATATATAAAATACTGTGATATAGAAAATATCTCAAGTTGCTCATTTAAGCCCAGCTTTGCTGAGCTAATCTCAACAGCCACGTGTTTGAGACCCAAATCTTCCCTTTAATTCCCCACTGAGCCCTCTTGGGCACCTCTCACTGATCATTCCCTTCTTTACTACTCTGAGTAAAGCATTTGTACCAGTGTTTCAGAGCACAGCATTCCCTGTAATCCCTTGATTTCTTGGGAAATTCCAATTTCTTGGAATCTGAATCACTGGAGGAGCAGGACAGCTCTGTGAGATATTCTTACACTCATGATATTTATCTCCAAAAAGAATCTTTTCCTTCCTTTTTTTTTCTTTTTTTTTTTTTTTTCTTTTTCCTCCCCTAGGCTTTTATTTCAGAAACTTTTTGTCATCTTCATCATTCTTGCCAGAGGATCATCTTTAACAAGCCCAGTCCCAGGCTTTAAACCTGAGTTAAAAGGTACTGGGAGCTCACTTCTAGATGAACGTGTTGAGCTTTTAAAGGCTTAAAAATAGCTAAAAATGTAAATGTTCCATATTCCCAGGCACCAGGAGCAGCTCACAACGGCACTTTTGTCCTGTTCCTTAATTAAGGGAACAGCAAAAGCTCCCACTGACTTCACTGGGATGAGTTAATTTATGCCCGGGTATAAATGAACTCCATTGATTTCAGCAGAGCTCCGCTGATTTTCACCCCATGACATTCTGAAATATGCCTGATGGTAACAGTCAAACTGCACTTCTGGCAAAACTTCCCTGATTTATCACACGGGAGGTTCACATCAATGCAGGAATAACAGAAATGAGTGGGAGGATGAGGAGGCAGCCCCGGTGCTGAGCAGGGCAGTTCTGTGGGCTGGGGATGGAAAGGAAATTCAGGGTGTTGGATGGCACTGGTCACTCGTTTCCTCCTTGTTTCTGCCTCATTTCTATCTGACATGTAGAGTGAAAATGATTTTGACCCATAAATTAATTTTAGATCTCAGGATTAAATGTGCTGTGCAGAAGAGCTGGTTAATATTGACCCCCCCAAATGACAATTCAATTAGTCAAAAATCAAACTGCCCTCTATATTCTCTTTATAGGCAAAAATCGTGGAAAGAATAATGTTCCCTCCAACTCCTATTTTCCAGCAGAGCTTTTTAATGTGTCTCAACGAGGGTCTTTAGGGTTTTCTTGCATTGCCTTAGGGGACAAAATAAAATAAAGTAATGCATGCACAGTGACACAGCGAGATTAGATTTTTTTTTTTTTTTCATAACCCATTGCTATTTAAATGAGATAATCTGATCTAAGCAGAGCACCAGAGGCAAGAAGGGTGATGAAGATAAACTCAGAGATCATTGCTTTAAATTCTGTGTACTTGCTACAGGGATGTACAACAACCATCTCCTGACACGGCTGAAATTCAAACATTATTTGATATGGATATGTTAAGAAAGAGCCTTCACTTTCTGGATTAAAGATGTAGACAGGATTTGGGGAAGTTGAAATGAACAGACCTGTCCAAAGTGCTCAATAAAATAAAATTATTGTCACTTCACACCAAAACTCTCTCATGTTTTCCTCCTGTGGCTGCTCCTGGATTGTGCTGCTTCCTCTGGAGCTGTTGTGCAAGGCAGGCTGCCACGATTATTTTAATGAGAGAAAAATTTATTTTCATTTTTGATATAATTTAATTTATTTATCATTTATTTATTTTCATTTTTGATCATATTTCTGTCCTAAGCATCCATCAGATGCACCCCAGGCTGTTCTTTGGGTGTGGATGCCAGGCCAGGTTCTCCACCAGGTTGGAGGAAATTTCCTCATCTCCCTCTCTCTGGTCCCTCCATTCTCTCCTCCTTCAATAAGGAATTACCTTCTGATTATTTAAGTGTCTGTCCTCCTCCTGGACAGCTGATCCAAATTTTCTGTGTCCCTCCTGTTCCTCTTTGACCTAATTCCTGGTGACTTCTCCCTTCAAATAATTCCATGCTAGGAGAGGTGACCTTTGTGACCATCCTTTGTTCTGCTGATGGTCTTGGCCCCAGAAGCAAAGGGGATTTCCAGGATTAAAGACAAGGGAAAAGCAGAATAGCAGTGAACTCTATCCACTCTATCAGGCTGTGGACAACAGAAATATTCCAAGCCAGCCTGACCTGCATTTTGGAAATGAGGCATCAACTGTATTTTTTATATTTTTTCACACAGCCCTTTTGGCTTCTTGCCTCCAAATCAATCGAAGAGGCAGCGCAGCCTCCCGGGCTGGATTTTTGGCCCATCATTTTGAAACTGTTAAATTAGAGAGAGACATTTCCTGATGTGAAGTGTCCTGATCCTCCTCTGGGTCACAGCAGGATGAATATTGAATACATCACATCCCACACTCTGCCCGCAGTGCCTCGCAGATTTATTGTTGGCATAACAGCACCTTTAGGGATGGAACAGCAGACCATATATTTTAAGACAAGTGACATCTTTGCTATTTCTAACAGCAAAATGTGGAGATGAGTTAGCCCAGCCTGGGAATGTTCAGGCTTCCCTGAACAACCAGAGGCATTTGGGGATCTGCTGATGAGTCAGACACTGGTAATAATTGGGTGTCCCTTAGACAGCACAGAGGTTTTCATGGGTTTGGGAAATAAAAAGTTGGATTTCTGTTCTGGGTTCTTGGGCTGATAACCCCTGAGATGTTTGTTCAAAGTCCTTGTCCCAAGCCCCGGGGCCAGCAGAGAGAGTTGGGATGTGTCAGTTCAGGTTCTCAGGGTTGTTTATTGTTTCTGACCTGGTACATTTTGTTCTCACCCACCTTGGGTGCTGCTGCAGTGCTGCTCGTGCCCAACTGCCCCTGCCCAGGGCGCTCTGAACTCTTTATACTCCGTACTCGTGTTCCATGTTTGCAGATAAATACCAACACCCATCACCTGTGTTAGACACTGCACTGCTGTGCTAAACCAACCCAAAAGTGCCACCAGCACAGCAGGAGATGGAGGACAAGAAGAAGAAGCAGAAGGACAGGGACACACCCAGATTCCTCCATCTTGCCTCCTTGAACCCCCATTAAACCCCAAAATTCTACATCTACATCCGGTGATAAATCAATACTGTTCTAATCAAACTCTGGTGGTTTGTCTCTGGAGCCCTTGGCAGGGTCTGGGATCACCCAGGGCAGCCAGAGGGACGTGCTGGGTTCTGACATTCTGTAAATGACTGGCAGGACGTGCAATGGCCTTCCCAGGAAAGGTTGGAAGAACTTTTGTTTCCATGCTGTGGGGTGCCAGGAGGTTCAGTTCATTTGCCAAAATCAGTGAACAACGATCATCTCCTGGTGCAACAAAGCCAGGAGGAAAGGGCACCTGCTGCCCTGGAGATGCACTGTTACCTTTATCACATCATTATTATTTTATTTTATTACATTTAGGAAATGTGAGGGGGTTGGAAACCTTCCACCAGGCAGACATAAACTCAGAGTTTCCCTGAGTGGACACCAGTGCCACTCTCATATTTCCCAAGGACTCCACACCACCATTGAACAAAATTCCCTGGCTCCAGTGGACACAGACCTTCAATTTAAAAATATTATAGAATTCACAATAAAAAGATGTAGTGACTTTTCTTGGCTGATACCAAGGAAAATATGAGCCCTCTCTTTTGAATTCTATTTTTGGAACCAGTTTCCCTATTGAACAGAGATCTGTAAGTGACCAGGCTGTTGGTATTCAGACACAGAACCTGTGGCACGAGACTTTCAGTGAAAGAAGGAAAATATGAACTGCCTTTCTCTCATGGGTATTACATGAGCTTTTTATTTTCTGCGACACAAAGTATAAAATTAAAAAAAAAGAAGTTACAAACCTGGAGCCAGGGAATTATGTTCAATACTCCCTACCACGGGCTAGGCTCACTCCACAGAAAAATCTCCCCCATTGTGCTTCATCCCACAGAAAAAAACTCTTTTTTTTGGGATTCTCCTGAGTGCAGGGACATGGAGAGGAGGTGAGAGCTCAGGTGCTGCTTGGAGGGTGCACTCTGAGTCTGGAGCCTGCATCGATTTCGCTGCCAGGGAATTGTTATTTATACGGCTCCTGGAGATGCTGGAATTCATGGGTGTGAATCCACCTGAGTTTTATGTTTTCTCTATGCCTCTAGTCTCTAAATTCTCTGGTCTGAAAGGCCTTGTCTATTTTTATGCTGGTTGAAATAATTATTGCTTCCCAATCTTTTCAATTAGTTGCTTTACATTATGCTTTTTTCCTTTTATTTAAATTTTACATGATTTCTTCCTGTTTCATATCAAACCATTTCATCTCCCAGCACAAAAGGCTCATTAACTTTGTAAAATAACATCCTGGTATTTTAGAAGTCATTAATTTTTTTTTTTCTTCACTTTTTTTTTGTTGCAACAGCTTCAAAGACAATTCAATTTTACTTTATTATCACTGCCAAGAAGTTGAAATTAGCAGGTGATTAAGCACTTCAAATATTTTGAGCATTTTCTATTGTCAACAATGGCAAATTTAAGTATAAAGAAATTAAATTTAAGGAGGCACAATAATATATTACTGAAACAGTTTATTGAAGCACGAAATTTTCAAGGAAAATTGCTGGTTTTAAGTAATTGCTTGAACAAAGAGTAGGTTTAGATCAGATTTTAGAGATAAATTGATCCCTAAAAAAGGTTGAAGGTTTCAGAGTTTCCAACATGGATTTTTTGAGGTTTAAGAGCTAAAATTCACTCCCTTTTTATCTCCACAACCAATGCCTCAATTAAAGATCTGACTCTTGAAACCTTAGATTTTACTACGGAGAAAATGATGGCCATAAAATCATGGAATCACTTCCATGGAAAGGGTTTAGGTTGGAAGGAATCATCTACATCCTACATGAAATAGAGAGAAACCCAGCTGAAGTCCAATGTTCCACTAGCAGAAATGAGATTTTTTTTTCCAAAAAAAACCCCTTGAAAGGCAAAAAAACACCAAAACACCAAAAAAAAAAACCAACCAAAAAAAAGCCAAAACCAACCAACCAAACAAACAAAAAAAACCACCAAAAAACCACACCCTCCAAAAACCAACAAAACCTGCACAACTAAAAACAAACAAAAACACCAAAAACATAAAAAACCAAACAAAAAACCAAACCAAAAAAACCCTACCAAAAACCAACCAAACAAAAAACCTAAAAAAAGGAACCAACCCCATAAAACCAACAAAACCAAACAAAAAAACCAAAAACCAAAACACCAACAAAAAATTAACTCTCCTTTATTTTGACATGAAAACCTGGACCACACAAACTTTTGAGTGCTGCACCATCCACGTAATCACAGGCTGCTCATCCCTCCCATTGTTTGCAGAAGCTGGAAAATAAAACGTCCGGGGTTATTGATTTGCTACTTCTTTTTCATTTAGCGCCTATTGATTGCTGTTTATGTGTGTGTGTTTTTTTGTCGAGCAGGAATTAACATTGAAAACTTCTTGGAATTCACTGCGTTCGCACCTATTTGACATTCCTGGGGGAATCTTGCTGCCAAAATCCCACTCCAACTGGAGGGGGTTTCAAAAAAAAAATGGTGTTTTCTCCTCTGGCCTCTTGGCAGCAAAAAATATTAATACACAAAAATATTTTCTTTTTTTTTTAATGTATTATTATTGTGGTTGGCACTTGCCTGGGACAGAAAATGTGGTTGTCACAGGGTTTGAGCTCCCAGAGTCATTCCCAACCCCTCAGGATGATTTAGGCCGTGGTTATGGTGCCTACATTAAAAAATAAACCCCGTGGGGTTGGGAGGCGTTTTGTCATCCCTATCTAAGAGGGAATCTTGAGATTGCCACGAAAAATTGCTGGTGGAGTGGGGATGGAAAAGCAGCTCTGGGATGATCCGAGGGAAATGGGGATGGATTGGGCCTGTGGGGCCGTGTGTGAGGCAGGATGGATGGGGATAGCTGGGGGAGCTCAGAGCTCTCGTGATATTCACATCCCTCAGTTTTCCCAGTTTTACCTCCAACACCAATCAAAATCACAGGCCAACCACGTATTTCCCAGGAGACTGAGCTACAGTCCTGAACCAGCTGATAATAATGTGAATGGATTATTTTTATTTACCGTAGGTTTGGTTTTCACCCTCCACAACACACCTTTTTCTATGGCTCCATTCATATTTAGGATTAAACTCTTAAGAAAAATTAAAAATTAAAAGCAATGTTTAATTTGATTTTTATTTTTCTGGAATCACAGAGTTTCAGGAGCTGGAGGAACAGCCCCAAACGCACCGTGTGAGGATTTATGGCAGTAATTGCTGTGGTTGCTGGCACAGTTATCACAATTATCATCCAAAGGCAGATAAGGTCCCATTTCCATGGGTCTCTCTGCTTCCCCTCCTGTGCCACATCCACCCAGAGGTGCCAATTCTTGTCCTGTGGGTCAGACACTGCCTAAATCCCCACCTGGTCTGCAGCAGGAGGAAAATTTATAAACTTTATTTTGGTGCATTTGATTTTTAGACCCTTGTAGAATTTCAGCAATATCACTTTTCCCCCTTCTCCATAGCGTAGCCAGTATTATGTCCTGTGCTCAATATTAATATCTGCTTTATTGTTCTATTCTAATTACAATCTCATTATTAAAGGGGCCCTATGTTTTCCTGTGACAGATATTGCATCTCATCGTTAGTGGATCTTGGTTATTCCATGCTTATTGTTATTAATAATTTGTAGCAATTGGATTGGAATTGCAATATTACTTTGCTAAATCACTTTTGCTGCTAATTAAGGCGCTGTGTGTGACATTGTTCAGCTCCAAACATCATCGTCCTGCTTCTCAGCCTGCTCTAATTACCTGTAACTCATTCATTTCAGCTTAGAAATCAGGTCTTTTAATCAAACTCCTCTGAGCTTTGCCGTGGTGGGAGCAGCTCTTGGTGGGAATGAAAAGTTCTCGTGGATAAAGATATTTGTAATGACAAATGCACCTTTCACCACAAGCCTGGAGCTCCTTAGAAACAGAATAATTGTCCTCAATGCTTCCAAACACAAAAGGAGGAGGAGGGTTCTGAGGGAAAAGTGAAAGATGACTGAAAAATTCCAGCTCTTCAAGGTATCAGAGAGGAAATCGCTGTGGCTTTAAATTGTCTTCTCTGCACAAAAGAAAAAGGTCTGTGAGATCAGATCTGTCACACTGTTTTCCCGGGTAATATTTCCTGGGAAGAAGCAACATCACTTCGTTATTTGCCCGGGAACTTTACTCACTTTGGCTGCCAAGCAAACAGGAGAGACACAGAGGTCATGCTTGAGCCATGAGTGAAAACTCACACGAATGGCCCGGGGGTTTCCTAGTGTGTGTCAGGCATTAGCAGGACTCTCTCTCAGTGACAGAACCTCTGGCACATCCTGAATGTTGCAGCAGTCTGAGGAAAAGCAGAAAAAAAAGAGTTTATTTCTGTGCAATTCTTTCTGCAGCCGTTTTAGGAGAGTGTACAAAAGGTGTAAAAAAGGTGCAGATGTTTGTGGTGGAGCTGTTCTGCCAGCAAACCTGTGCACACGTGCAGCAGCTTCACCTTTCTTTTGTCGTGGAATCACAGAGTGATGGAATGGGTTGGGTTGGGTTGGGTTGGGAGGGAGCTAAAAGTTCATCCAGTGCCACCCCTGCCATGCCAGGGATACCTTCCACTGTCCCAGGCTGCTCCAACCCGGCCTTGGGCACTGCCAGGGATGGGCAGCCAGCACTTCCCTGTTCCCCGGATTTCTGTGGGATTTCAGAGCTGAAGTGCCCGTCCTTCCCTAAGGATTCAACCCTGATCACAGCACAGAGGTGTGTGAGGAGCTGCCCTGTTCCTGCCATCCCAGCCTGGTGCCATCCATCTCCAGCAGAACCTGTCCCACAGGGCTGGGAACACATTTGCCTGACTTGTGGTCATTGAGAAATTGTATTGTCATGGAATCACAGAGTGATAGAATGGGTTGGGTTGGGAGGGATCTAAAAGCTCATCCAGAGCCACCCCTGCCATGGCAGGGACACCTCCCACTGTCCCAGGCTGCTCCAAGTCCCAATGTCCAACCTGGCCTTGGGCACTGCCAGGGATCCAGGGGCAGCCACAGCTGCTCTGGGCACCTGTGCCAGGGCTCAGCGCCCTCAGCTCCAAAAGCATCCTTGCATCCCAGGGAGGAAAGCTCCAAGGCAGGCAGGGATTCAGGCTCCACTCCAGCATCATCCCCAAGCCAATGGAAGGTTCTTTCCATGGGAGGTTATTTCAGGGCATTGATCTCCAGTCTGGGTGGGTTGTTTGCCACCAGATTTCCTTAAAAGCAGAGGCAGAACTCATTATTATTTGAGAGAATTGTGTGGGAAAACAGTGACCAGTTAGGAAATTGGAGCCCATTGTCACTTGGGGTTGGCTTCTCCTTTGAGGAATTGCTGGGTGCCCTTGGCCACACGGGGGTTGGTTTTGTTTCACTGCCCAGCAGGCACCCAGGCTGCCACTCCTCCCTCCCAAACCTTGGGATTGTCTCCATCTCAGTGCCCTGAGCTAACCCCGGAAAATTTAGAGCACTTGAGAGTAAAATCGATCCAAAATTTAAAGTACTTGAGAGTAAAATCTACCCAAACTTCGGCTCATGTGATCAGAAGGCCTTTCCCCCCAGCCCCAATGTGATTTATGGAATGCAATTTCTTCATCCTCTAACATTGTCTCACTTCATACACTTATGCCAGATAGTTTTTGATGATTTATTACATTTCCTACAGCTTATAAAGAAATGGGTATCAACACAATGTCAACAGAACTGTGGGGGTTAATCTCTAGTAACTTACTGAGCATTAATCAGATTCATATTTCAGTCATATTAATCTAAAGCTGCTAAAATCACTGATAATATAATGCAACTTAAATCAGAATATAACGTGATTCCTCCAACTGCTGTTTCTGTTTAGATTTATTCTGATTTACGTTGCATATGGTAAAAAAAAAAAGACTTTTCTCTGTGTCTTCCTTGTACGTTTGTGAGTTTGCAAAACACAAATAGTCTGCTCTAGGCCAGAGAAAATGTAACCATTTATGCAATAGATATTGAATTCATATTTGCCTGACAAGTGACCTTATCAGCTATAACTTGTCATCTCCTAATTAGTCTACATTTATTTTATTCACTCAATTAACCCCCAGCCTCTCCAGGAGATAAGTTGGCGATACACAAATTATGTGCTGTGCTGCAATTAAAATGGTGCTGCACATGTACTCCACAAATTTGCCTTAAAGAAAGGTAAACCTCATTAATATCCCACCAGCCTGGCTGCAAATTAAAATGGTTTTATTGCCAGTGATGCCACTGACTTTCAGTGCTCACTGACAGGGAACAACAATGTCTTTTCTTCAGAGAATCTAGGAATAATCACATAAAACTAGGAGTGCACAGTGAGATCTAGAGAGCAGAAAAATCTATGTATTATTAAACCTCTCCTTCCCAGAGAAACTCCCAAGTTTTTAATTAAAAAAAAATATTTACAGATTAAGAGTGACCTGAAAGGTGAGCTCCTAAAATTTGTATGGAAAAGAACAAAATCCCGTGAACAGAATCCAGCCTGATTCACATTTTGTACCTTGAAATAACTTGGGTTAAGAGTTTTGGATAAAAATCTGAACCACATGATGAACAGAAATTCATGTGAACTTTAAGGAAACCAAACCTGAATCAAGATTTCTGTCCTAGTTTGATATGTGTGGAATGTTTGTGCATATACACAACTAATTTATAGGAAAAATTGAGAATTGTTGTCAGCCCAAAGTGGACGTCCACTGCAAGTCAAAATAATGAAACAAACATTTATTGTGTGGCATTGACATTTTACCCAGATGTCTGCATAGTTTTCAAGATATTAGGGATGTGAAAACACCAACACGCAGAAAATGGATGCGGTGAAATCGGACGTGCTGTAAATCCAGCCTGGTGCAATTACTGAGGAGAGGGAACATGGAACACCCTCCTCTCCTTGCTTTAAAACTCTGCAGCCTGAATCTCCTGAAATTAGAGCTGAATCCATCATTGATTATGTCATTCCCCAGAAATATGGCCTTGAGCAGGTTTGTCATAACTCTGCTGGCGAGGCTGCACCGTGGGCACGGCAGCCATCAGTCAGGAGGAGACAATTTCCCAACGGCCACAAGTCAGGCAAATGTGTTCCCAGCCCTGTGGGACAGCTTCTGCTGGAGATGGATGGCACCAGGCTGGGATGGATGGCAGGAGCAGGGCAGCTCCTCACACACCTCTGTGCTGTGATCAGGGTTTAATCCTTAGGGAAGGACGGGCACTTCAGCTCTGAAATCCCACAGAAATCCGGGGAACAGGGAAGCGCTGGCTGCCCATCCCTGGCAGTGTCCCAGACCAGGTTGGACATTGGGGTTTGGAGCAGCCTGGGACATTGGGAGGTGTCCCTGCCATGGCAGGGGTGGCTCTGGATGAACTTTTAGATCCCTCCCAACCCAACCCATTCCATGACTCTGTGATTCCATGACAATACAATTTCCCAACAGCCACAAGTCAGGCAAATGTGTTCCCAGCCCTGTGGGACAGGTTCTGCTGGAGATGGATGGCACCAGGCTGGGATGGATGGCAGGAACAGGGCAGCTCCTCACACACCTCTGTGCTGTGATCAGGGGTAAATCCTTAGGGAAGGACGGGCACTTCAGCTCTGAAATCCCACAGAAATCCGGGGAAAAGGGAAGTGCTGGCTGCCCATCCCTGGCAGTGTCCCAGACCAGGCTGGACAGGGCTTGGAGCACCCTGGGACAATGGAAGATGTCCCTGCCATGGCAGGGGTGGCTCTGGATGAGCTTTTAGATGCCTCCCAACCCAACCCAACCCATTCCATCACTCTGTGATTCCATCACAATACAATTTCCCAACAGCCACAAGTCAGGCAAATATGTTCCCAGCCCTGTGGGACAGGTTCTGCTGGAGATGGATGGCACCAGGCTGGGATGGATGGCAGGAACAGGGCAGCTCCTCACACACCTCTGTGCTGTGATCAGGGTTGAATCCTTAGGGAAGGACGGGCACTTCAGCTCTGAAATCCCACAGAAATCCGGGGAACAGGGAAGTGATGTCTGCCCATCCCTGGCAGTGCCCAAGGCCAGGTTGGACACTGGGGTTTGGAGCAGCCTGGGACAGTAGGAGGTGTCCCTGCCATGGCAGGGAGGTGGGACTGGATGGAATTAAGGTTCCTCCCAGCCCAAACCATTTTTTGTTCAATGATTCCATGATCCAGCCTGAATTCAACACTTGCCTTTCGTCTTCTCATCCTGAAATTCTCCACCACATTCTACATCTCTTGATTTATTTCGATTTATAATCTCACCCATATATTATTTTCACTTTTTGGATTTCATCTTTGCATTTCATTTCATTTTGTTTTTGCATTTATTGCATTTCACTGCTCACGTTACCCCCGAAATTTAAACACTCTGTCCCAGTTCAAGCAACAACCAGCAGCCCCTACATGGAGTATCCTCCTTTCTTTGGCATCAAAACACTTTCCTTTTTTTTTTTTTCTTTCCCGATCTGCTGCAGTTGGAATTCCACCACTGGCAGAGCTGAGATGACTAATCCAATTTCCCTCTATGCAGAGAGTCCTCTTGCGTTTCTCTCTGCACTTCTACTTTCTCCCTGAATAGCCGTCATTTAATGCCCCGTTATCTTGGATGGCACTCATTTAGTGGTTTATTAAGCAGTAATTCAGCAGCCTGTTATCAGTTCCTACTAGAGCTGGGGAAAATATGCCAGCCAAGTACGCGAGATTTCCGCAGAATTACAGCGGTTTTGTGATTTTTGGATTAGAGAAAAATTACCCCAAAGTAATGGATATGAAATGTTTTCCCTGCATTTCATTATTGGCCCGGTGCTAAAGCTCCCATCAGGCCATTCTGACTGCAGATTGTCTGGTTTTTATTTCTGTTTCCAGCCCAAGCAGCAAAATTCTACAAAATCACCGAGAACTCAATGGACTGAGAAGTCCTAAACCTGGACTCACTTTTTCTCCTGCACTCATGTCCTTTCTGAACGCTTCCATGTGGGGAAAAAGACATAAATTAATTTTTTAGAGCTCCTTAAAAACCAGGGAGTTGAAGTGAAATAATGGGCAAGGGCAGAAACCGAAGTGTAGAGGGATCAATGTAAATCCCAGCTGGAAAAAAATGGGTTTGCGAAATAATTTTGATGACAGAATAGGTAAAGGCTTGAATGGAAATTACAACTCATAAAAGTTGATGAAAATAGTAATTTTTTTTAATAATTTATCATTCCTGTTTCCTAAAATGTCTGGATTTTAACAAATATGGAAGTAGAGATAAAAGGGAGAGGGTAAGAGGGTGATGGAGCAGCCAAACTGGCACTGGCCACAGAACAGGTGCCAGAGTTACGGAATTTTTCATAGCTGCTTACAAAAAGCATTTCAGGTTCTGGTTTCCCTCTGGATTCCCTCTGGAATCTTGCACAGGAGGACAAATGGTGCAAACTCTTCCCATGACCTGGCATTCCAGGCTCTCCAGGCTCCTCTCCGGGGTGGGAGCCTTGGGAAGGGTTAAAAGGGACACCTCCAACCCCAGCTTTGCACTGCTGCTGCTTCTGTGCACCCTTCAAATGGTGCCAAACATCAGAATTAGGAAAGGCAGGGTCCAAATGGGAGAGTTTCCAGTTTTCCCTGGATTTTCAGCCTGCTGATGTGGCCAGCAACATTTCCACCTTGGTGTCCCTGGCTGTCAGCCCTTCCTGCTGATCCCTTCCCTTTCCAGCTCTGCCCCAAGGCAGAATTTCAGTGCAGCCCCATCAGCCTGCATCTCCCCCCTCCCTTTCAGCTGGGTTTTGTTTTGTTGTTTATGCTGTCAATTCTTTTTTACTTTTTTTTTTTGGAGAACACTTCAGATAAAGGTCATTTTTCCTTGAATGGAAAAGCACGGTAATTTTGACAGTGAGAAAATCAGAAATGTTGATATTAGCTCCTTTAAAATAGAGAGTGCAGACAAAAATTGCCTGAGCAACTCAATGTCTGGCAGTCATTTCCCCAAAAAAAAAGAATATTTGCAAAGTTATGCTGGTGGCTTCTGCTAAATTCCAGGGTGCCATTACTGGAAGGATTTTAAGTTCATTTGCTTTTGCTGAGAAAAAAAAAAAAAAGATCATCATGAAGGTTATAAACAGCCACAAAAGATGACGCCTTCAAATGGTGACTTTTGGCTGATCCATAATCATTTGCCTTGGCAATTTTATTGGGGAACATTAAGGCTGATCACTAACTCTGTGTTCCTAATTATTTCTGAAGTATTGTGCTGCTCTCTGTGCTGAGGCGCGGAACGAGCAGAGCAGTGGGCTGCTCGGGATTGCAATGTTCTAACTGGGTTTTAATCAATGAGTGATAATGAGAGCTTGTGTTTTGACTTTCCCTTCTTAATTGCCAGTAATAAAGCAGATCCTCATTGATGATATTTAGCAGAGTTCGGTTTCATTCATCTCTGTTTATTCTATTTATTTGGAAAGTGCCTGCGAGCTTTCAGCGTGCTAGGCACAATCACAGAATATACAATGCTAATTATATTTTCCTTGCCTGATATTTTCCACAGCAGAGGATGATGCTGCCTTTTCCTGGGGAGTGATTGCACCTCCCTGTTTTCAGCAGGTTTCTGGAATGCAGGAGGGTAAAACCATGAAATCCCAACCACATTTTCCTGTTTAAATCTCTATTTCCCTTCTGCTGCTCAAGATAGTTGAGATTTCTTTCTTTTTTTCTTTTTTTTTCTTTTTTTCTTTTTTTTTTTTTTTTTTCCAGGATGCCAAAATAAGAATTAAACATAAATATTCAATATTCTCAAGGTGGAGCACATCTACAGGTGCTGCTGGCCAGGAAAATTCATCTTACCCAAACAGTCCCAACAAAACCACACGAGGCCTGATCTATCTCAGGTAGATCTTCACTGGCCAATTTTTAATTTTGCAACCTGATTTTTGGTTAAGAAAAACCATTTATTTTCCTAAAAATTGAGGTTCCAGATTTATTTTGGTCCTTCAAATGGATGCCTGTACTGTGATGACAAATGAGTGCAAATCAGCCAGTCAATACAATAAATATTTTGATAATCTCCTGCCTGAATAATCTAATTTTAATCAGGACCTGCCTTAGGTTTAAAATGTTTTAAATATCCCTTGCATTCCTCTTCAATTATATGTAAGAAAATAAAGAGTTTTTTAATCTTGGCTGGATCATTGCTTGAGATGATTTATATCCCAAGATTTTCTTCCTGAGTTATCAATCATCTGAAAGCAAGAAGTAGGTGGCAGCCTGAAATTTTTAGACCAGATCTTTCTGTGTCCTGAGGAGTTTTTGCCGTGGCAGTAATTTGGGCTACAAAAATAAATGATCTCCACATGTTTTTTTCTATTATCTTCACGATCTCAATTATTTCTAAGTGTTATCCCAGGATATAAACCTTGTTATCTCCATATAAAATCACTGCTGATGTCGGGGTCTTACAGCTAATTCCTGACTGGTTTAATTCATGCCTCTTATTTAAGCCCTAGTGAGAAAAACAAGCATCTGGGAAGGAGCCATTTTGTTCCAGTTATTCAAAATAAACAAACCAAATTTAAATAACTTGTACCAGGAGCTTAAACACCCACCTGCATTATAGTGCTGTAGAGTGGAGATTGTATCTGGATTTCTACAAGAGAACTCTCAATGCTGCAGAACCAAAGTACAACTTCACATTACAACAATTTTCCTGTTGAGCATAAGTGGGAATTACCAAGTGTGGCCTCTGGAAACAAGGATGAGGCACTGCTTGCTTTAGGAAATTAAACTATTCTCAAAGCATTTTTTTTCCATGATTTCTCTCCATTCCAGTGTGGCTGGATCTTTAACTACAGCAATTTCCCCTTTTTTCCCCTCTGTCTCCAGAGTCACTGGGTGGGAGCGAAGGGTTGTAAAGACTCAAATGGGTCTGAAATTCCCCCAAATTCCTTTATTTTTTTCCTCATTTTTTGTATAAGCAGAACTGCAGTTTCTCATGTTGTTAAGGGCTCATTCAAGCCAAAGTTTCACTCTCTCACATTAATAAGGCATTGACAGGGCATCCATCTATCAATAAAATTTGGGAGTCATCACACAAAATTCCAATGACAAAAATCATCTGAGCTTAATTACTCCCCGTCCTCCAAAAGAGCCGAGCACGGTCACATATTAAACAGAGAAAAGTTAGGAAAAACCCCAAAGTGCTGACTTTATTTAAGTGGCAGGATATTAAATGATATAGCTGTTATCTTTTCCTGCGGTATAAATTATTGAATTAAGCCTTCAGTCAGTTTGGCAGCGGTGCCAAATGAATATTACAGGAGTACAATGCAGCAAACAGAATCTGTCATTGAATCTGGGGCTCCCTTAGAACTGAAATTACAGTGAACAAAACACCCGTGCACTGGATTGGAAAAGGTTCATTATTATTTATTCATCTTGCCTAGTTACACAAAAAATTGATGGAATTTCATTGAGAAGGGGCCACGTCAGGATTGGTATCCATCAGAAAGGCACATCCCTCCAACTTCATCAGGGGTATTTGTCTCCATAATTAGATGTCTGTTCCACCAGAGTTCTCCACCTGAAGGACATGCCCAAGTTCATGACATGAAACAAATCACCCACACTAATGAAAAGGTGATTTGCACCTCTTATTTCACTTGTCTACGTCTCTCACAACAGCACAAAGTCTTCAGGAAATCTTTTCATAGAGCCAAGAAAGTCAGGCCCAGCAGGAATTTCAGCACTGTTGCTCACGTGTTTGTTTATTTTTCGGTAAAATATTCCATTATTAATACAGGTGGCACGTTGTGTATTTATAGCCCCTCTCCTGGAGCACCTTTCCACACATCCCCACGATGAATTGTTCATAAATCTGTGCTCATCTCCTGTCGAAAGTTTAAATCTGTGCAGCTCCACTGCATGCTCTCCACAACCCATCCATTAGGAGCAATTTTCCATCTCTGCAGCTTGAACTCCTGGTCTGGAATCTTTAGGGAATATTTGGGGGGTTGTATGGAACATGGCCTCCTGTAAATCTGAGGTTTGATTGCTGTGCTCGGGGTGACATCAGGAGAAAATGTCGTATTTTGGCATTTAGGGATCCATCCTAAATTATTTTGGGATTAGGATGTGTGTATCTGTTAGATGGGTAAATAAATTCACTGCCACCCAAATATACTCCTAAAAAGTGTTAAAGCAATATTGGTTACTATGGAACTCTTAAAAAAATGTTGGGAGTATCACATTTTGACAAAAATCTTTTGTCACTATATATATTTAATTGAAAAAGGCTCATAATTCTCATGACTATAACAGTTTCAGCATAATACTTCCTTAATTATCACCTGTGATATATTACACCCTAATTTTCTGTGCTAGGTTCTGACAATAATGGTTATATTAGGAATTAAATTCGTATTTTATAGCTTGATTGTTTGTTTTCACACCCAAGGAAAATGTGCAGTCAGTCCATAACCTGAACATGTTTTTTTTGCCACATCAACCTCAGGTCACCCTGCCTGCCCCACCACAGAGATCCCGTTTAAATAACAGGAAAAATATTGGAATATTTGACCCATTTCTCCAGGAATACAATTGACAGGATGCAGAATCAACTTACTGAAAACATTTCAGATTTCTGTGCCATTTAAGGCTGGAGGAGCCCTGATTAAATAAAGGTTATATCTCCAAACCCAAACCAAGAGTTGGTTCTCCCAGTGAGCCACGGGCAACTTCCATCCATCACTCATGGGAAGAGGGGACAAAGGAAGGGACACTCGGCGTGCCAGGCCCTGGGAAATTCCAGATTCCAGCTGTGCCTCCTTTCATCCCCTTGCCCTCATCATTTTTCAAATCTCAAAGGAGTGGCACAGTTTTCTTGCTCAAGTTGAGACAGGCAAGGTTTAGATTGGATATCAGAGAAAATTTCTTTATGGAAAGGGTTCTGAAGGATCAGAACAGGGTGCCCAGGGCAGTGGTGGCATCACCAGCATGGGAAGGGTTCAAAAAAAGTGTGGATGTGGCACTGGAGGGCACGGTTGGATGGTGAAGTTGGTGGTGGCGCTGGGTTGGGTGGATTTGTTACTTTGGAACTCTTTTCCAGCTGCAACAAATCCATGATTCTGTCAAAGGGATGCCTTGTGCTCCTGGCTGTCATTTTAAAAGCAGTTTCCTTTATAAACCCTGGGCTTGAGTGCCAAATTCCCCATCATTACTGAGAGTTTTTCCCAACTTCAGCAGTGCCAGGGCTTCCCCCCGTGTGCCTCTTCTCCCAACATCACAGGGAGCTGAAAGTCTCCCTGGTTTGGTGTCTGCTGACAGAGCCACGGTGGAATTCCACCAGTACTCCCAATTTGACTCCTTCAACAGAAGCTGAGACTTGAAAGGAGCCCCGTGTCTCTGGAGCTCTGCACACCAACATCTGAAGGGAGAAAGCACATGAAAGTTGAGGGTCCTTTGGGAAAATCCTGCAGGTCTTAGGTTGCTTCTCCCCTCTCAAACCTGTAAGATCTGATCTGCCTTTCTGTGTGTCTGTGCTTCGCTCTCAGAGAGCTGGGTGGCACTGGGAGGGGCAGAGGGAACCCTGACAAGTTATTTTTCTTCCCACAGAACATTTTCATGGCCATTTTTTTTCTGCTTCGTCTTTTCCCATCTTCTCTCCCAGTGTAAAAATCCGGCTCCTTGGAGGGATGTGTGTTACTTTAGGTGCTGCCAAGCAGAGTCTCATCCATTGCCTCTCATTTTACATCTGCCAGGCTCCTTTTAAAGTCCTTGAACTCCCTGGTCATGGCCTTTGAGGAGGGAAATAATAATTTCATTCTGCTTCTGACAAGATTCAATCAAAAACCCCAGTGCTGTTTGCAGGGAAACACTCCATGGCATTTAAAAATCTGTGGGCCCCATAAACTCCTCATCTTCCAGTTAAAAATTACCCACATCTTCAGCTGAAAAATTAAACAGATTTTGAATAAGTTGGATTTTTCATAATTTTTCTGCTGTCATTAGAAGGGGCAAGTGTCTAATTCACCTGTCCCATCCCTTTTGCTGGAGCTGACAGGTGTTTTACTATCACACTGATTTAAAAGACGCCTCTTAATCAGGTGTCAGCTTTGGCCCATAAAGTCATATTAATGTTTTGGATCAGATATGAAGCTCTATCTAAGGCACATTAAGAAAGATTCATTAGCAACTCACTACCCCTGGAATTTACAGCCTTCCTGGAACTTAATAGCCTGGATAAATTCCTCCTTATCTGGTTTGCTTATGTGAATTATGGCAGTTTTGCATTTAGAAGCTTCTCCTTATGATCTTTCGTAAGGATCGGTTCCAGGTTGCTCCAAATCTTGTCCAGCCTGGCCTTGGACACTTCCAGGGATGGGGCAGCCACAGCTTCTCTGTGCTCCCAGCCCACCAGAATTCCCCATTCCTGGTCCTGGAGCAGTGAATCCTCTGGAGTTTGGCTCCTCGGAGCTGATTCTCCCAGGCAAACCAAAACTCTTTCCCTGCAAATAAATCATGAGGTTTCTGGCACACTCTCAGTTTCACCAAACAGATTTTATCTCCTATCATCACCAAGCAGTTTGGAGTAATGGTAATTCCAACTCCACTTTGCAAAAAAATCCCAATGGGAAGGAAGAGCTGTGTAGGAAAGGGATAAAAATCAGCTAATTTACATACTGGGCCAGTCTAAGCTGCTCTTGGGTTTTTCCCCTTTGCATTTCCAGCTGGGCAGAAACCTCACAAGGAGCTGAATGTGAATCCAACCAGAGTCAGAAACAGGAAAGAACAGGGAGCAGGATTTGCCAGGAAATTAAGTTGATTAAGGGCAAACTCCAGATTTGTTCTTCTTTCTCCCCGTCTGGATGAGGGAGAGCATAAATATTTAAATATTTATTATGGCTGAGAAAAAACTCTTTAACTCCACTGGACAGGAATATCAGGGTGTGACAGATCACCCATGAAGCAGTGACTGGGAAGCACTGGGACACCCCCTGTTCTTCCATAATTATGGAAAACCCAAGGTTCCTCCTCTCCCCTCAGCACTGTGTTAATCCCTGCATTGGCTGGAGACAATATCCTGTAATGAGTGAAGGGATGATGATTCATTTTCCTGCTTTAGCTTTGAATTCAGGCTGCCATAATTATGGTCTTTATGGAGATCAAACTGATTTGGCTTCATAAAGAAATACATTTTAACTTCTTATCAAACATTCCACAACAAGAGTTTCTATTTACTTTCAAGCACCACGCTGAGGATTCACACGATTTTTGTGTATAGAAACGACACATTTGATCAAATATTCATATTCCAATCGATTTTTAAAAAAAATTCTGAACTATTTAAGTCTTAACAAAAGCAAACAGCCCCATGAAAATGCATTTGTCATGTGCATCTCTGGAGAAATAATGGGGATTGTATTGAACCTGGAGGATGGAGACGAAATATATGGCCATTCTCTATAGGAAACACAAAAGGATGCATCAGGAAATTAGAAATGACCAGCCTGACCTTTTCTATAAATAAGAGATGGACTCCTAGGACACCATTGGCTCTGAGAGTGCACATCATTCCTCACAAATTTGATGTTATTCTCTGCTGCAGAGCAGCCGGCGAGGAAAGGATATTAAAGAGAAAACAAAACAACAGCAAGAAGCTGCCTTTACTGAAATCCATGGGCAGTATTTTTGTGACAGGGACTGTGACATGTCCACTGGAAGGGAGCTGTAAAATATTGTCTCCTTATTCTACCCATGAAGGGCTTGCTGCATTAAGGACGTGGGAAGGGGATATAAAATGAAAATATTCAATAGTCTGCAAATGACAAATGAGTCTAAATTCCATTTAGGAAAAAAAAACATGGAAATTAATCCCAGGTTTACCAAAATATTTGCATTTTTATGAGGTGAAGTAGGGTTTTTTATGGACATCAGGTAGTTCACCACTGGCCCAGGCAGGTGCAGGGATTTAAAAAGCAGAGTGATGATCCCTGGGTCATTTTGTGGCTTCAGAACAACTTCTCCCTGGCAGTTCTGGGAAGGTAACGAGAAGGACTGAGGAAATGAACCCAGAAGGGAAGAAAATTCCTCCCAAAGTAAAGACAAGTCAAAGGGTCAATTGTAGAGAGAGTGAAAAAAGGACTCCTCAAATTTGTCAGGGGACTGGACCCAGAAGAGTGGCAGGACAAGAAACAAAGATTATTTAAGCAGAGCCAGCCACCATCCCAGGGAGCTGCTCTGCCTTGCCCTCGTGGTTTGCTGAACAAATTGTCTTCTGCCCTGCTCCCCAGAACAAGGAAGATCACCACAAAATATAGAAATAATTCTGGTTTGCCTCGCAATCAATCATTTCATTTTGGCTATGAAATAAAGGTTGATTATGTAGTGCTACTCCTGTTTTAAAAGGATTGAAAAAGGGGATGGAAAAACAACCAAAACACCAATAAATAAGCCAAAAAAATTTCATCAAAACCCCTAAACCTGGGCCAGTATAAAAGAAATATACATAAAGTGTACAAAAATAATATCTGAAGGGATGGGAAGGGTTGGAGGAGAAGGAGGTGAGTGATTTCCTTAGACTGTGCTGTGACCAGGGAACACCAAACACAATTCCACAATTCCACAATTCCATGATTCTACAATTCCACAATTCCACAATTCTACGATTCCACGATTCCACTATTCCACGATTCCAAGATTCCACAATTCCACAATTCCATGATTCCACTTTTCCATGATTCGACAATTCCACAATTCCACGATTCCAAAATTCCATGATAACACAATTCCATAATTCCACAATTCTACGATTCCATTATTCCACAGTTCCACAGTTCCACTATTCCACTATTCCACGATTCCACTATTCCACTATTCCATAATTCCACAATTCTACGATCCCATTATTCCACAATTCCACAATTCCATGATTCCACGATTCCACTATTCCACAATTCCACGATTCCACAATTCCACAATTCCATCCTTTCCTGCTGCCAGCCCTGATCTCCTGATCTCACCAGGATGAGGCACATTGAGCAGTTGGCCGGAGAGCTTCCATGGGAAATATGCAAAGAGGCTTCACTGTCACCTGCCAAATAAATCAGCAGCACCTGAGCTCTGCGATTTTATTATCAATCAGCCTTGAGATATTTCCTCCTTAATAGTCCAACGTCTGGAGGTGGATTCTCTGCTGAATAGAATAGCAGACCTTAACTTGCAGCTGAAAGCAAAGGACTCCAAAGGACAATTTTATGTGGAAGGACACGCTAAAGACATCTAATCTTAAATTATTGTTTTTCTTTCGCAGGGGAAGAAACCCTTCATGGGCCTATTTTTATCCAAGAGCCATATGATATCACTTATTCCATGGGCTCAGCAAATCCAGAGATCCTCCTGAACTGCACAGCTAAAGGATATCCACTGCCATACTACAGGTGAAGTCAACCTTGGGGAAATATTGTCTCACTGTGACTCTTTAAATTGTGTTTTAGTCACTGCACCACCAGAAATAAACACCCCAAAATCTATTGAGTGTCACAGTAGGAATGTACAAAGTTTAGAGTAAATTTGAGGAATGAAGGGAAAATATTTTTGCTGCTTTGCTGTAAAGAAAATTAACACAGGGAAAGAAAACAATTGAAAATCATCCCCAAAGTATTTAAAAATATACAGAATTAATTCTGAATCCACAAAAAAGCTGTGAAAAATGGGAAAATGGAAGCGCTGAGCATCTGTACTTGATAAAACTTCCCAAACATTAATAAATGCTTGGAAAGCAGAAGAGCAACATCCTTCCCCTTTTCTAATTCCAGCATTTCATATTTACGGTGTTTGTTTAGAGAAACAGCTCCAATACCTTCCAAGAGTCACTTAATAAAACCTTGGTACAGAGAATTTTTTGTTTATTCGGTAACTCTGGACTCATCATTTAAAATATGACTTGTTGCCCCAAAGATCTGGAAATCCAAGTTGGAGAAGAGGAAAAGTTGGGAATCTAGGGGAAAAAACCCCAAAAAACACCAAAAAAACCCAAACCAACCAACAAACAAAAAACAAAACTATTGCTTTCTTCAGAAAATAATGGGGAGATTAATGGTTGAGGTGAAGGAAAATTATATATAAAAAACCAAATCATTCATGCAAGACATGAAAGAAAAACGTGTCCTAGCAAATTCTTAGAGAATATTTATTGAAGATTTTTTAACTGCTCCCACCACAGCCTTCCCTGGAAAGTGCCACCATTGGTTACCAGCTTGGTTTTTGGACTTCATGGCTTGATTTGTCCCCAGACATTGTGTTATGAAAGGAACCCTTAATTTCTTTGATTTCCTTTATGAAAGGAATCCTTAATTTCCTTTGTGAAAGGAACCCTTAATTTCTTTAATTTCCTTTGTGAAAGGAGCCCTTATTTTCCTTTTCACTGTGCAACTTCTCCTCCTAGGAGCAGAAACCCTCATGTACTTCCCAACCAGTTTGTTCTCCTTGTTCCCAACGTGAACATCAGCTGGTTCTGTTTCATATTTAAGCAGCTTCCTAGAAAATTCCTGGATTGTTGTGTCCCCCCATGGATTCCTCACAGCCACAAAGAGCAGAGGCAGCAGTTTCCACCAGGCAGGAGAGTTGGGAAGTCTCCCCCCATCCCATATTTGACATCCCTATTTTACCTTTAATTTTTTATACCCACTCATTAATTAAATTCTCTGGGTTTTGGGGGTTTTTTTCCTCACCATTCCCATTTTTTTGCAAAGCCTCAGTGGCTCCAGGGACATGAGATCAACATTTGGGGATGGATCCCAGAGGCCCGAGGTCAATTAAAAGTTATCAGGCAATCACTGCTGCAATTACACCACAGCTTGGAGGGCACAGGGAAATTTTCACTTCCCTTTGATTTCACCACAGCTAATGCTGGCTTTGTCAGATAAGGATTGAGCCCAGATATTTAAAGTTCCAACAATTTTAGATAAATCAAGCCCAGTATGAAATTTTAATCATCTCCTCTGCTGAGTGATGGCAGAGAACAGCAAGGACTGCTGGAGGTTTCCCTTTGATTCCGAAATACAGAACCACTCCAATAGGAAGGAAGTTAGATATGAGTTAATTTGCTATTTAGCTTTTTTTTTTTACATCAAGAAATATGCTGATAAATGCCTTTTCTTGAAATAAAAAAAAAAAATTGCTTAGCATTTCCTAAAAGTTTTATTTTACTAGGCACTCTTTTATTCTTATAGACCTGTCGAATGTAGTGATATTTTTTTGCAATTCCTCCTCGAATTATTGCGTGTCTGAGAAGCACAGAGCAAGAATTGTATAGAAATGTAGGTGGAAGGGCTGAGTAATAAAAATGAGACACAGTTTTCCCTTTGGAAGTAGCAGAGAACACAGATTACACTGGAAACAAAAATATGGATGGAAGCATCTCTGAAACCATTAAGAGATCCATATAAATGTTCTGATAAATATAATTTTATCTCTTATGGTTTTTTAATAAAGTCAAAATCATCTATAACATCAGGTACATTATTCCAGGTGTTTCCTGGTGTGATGTTGGTGGTAAATAAACACAACTTTTTGAATTAGATTTATCATTTTTGGCACTTAAGCTTTTTTGGTTATAGTCACCAGAGGGTTTATCACCAACTAACTCAATGAATTTTACATAGATTTTTTTTTACTTCCAGCCTATCCATGAGCACCCTGCAGTGTTTCCAGAAGTATTTTGACATTTTTTGTTTGATTTCGGGTGCTCTTTTTTTTCCTGCACTTCCATTCAATATCCAGAGCAATCCCACAATCCTGCATTTTCATGCAAGCTGGAAACTGAGGGTGTTTTCCCCTCAATAATCTCCTCAGAGAGGAGTCAATGGAATCAGCAAATAAATCCAAGGACAGCATAAGCAGCATTTGTTAGAACAACATTTTAATATTTCAGCCCAACACAGAGAGCTGCAATAAAAGGAGATCAAGAGATTCCAATCCAATCCAAATCCAAGCAACACAAGGATAACTGGAAAATACAAATGAGAGGGAGGGAACAGAGCACAAAGTCTGCAAGGATTGCAAATGGCACCAAATATGTTCATTGCATGCAATGGAAGCAATAAACAAATCCAAGGGCAGCATAAGCAACATTCCTTAGAACAACATTTTAATATTTCAGCCCAACACAGGGTGCTGCATTAAAAGGACATAAAGAAATTCCAATCCAATCCAAATCAAAGCAGCACAAGGATAACAAGAAAATACAAATGAAAGGGAGAGTAGACAGCACAAAGTCTGCAAGGATTGCAAATGGCATTAAATACGTTCGTAATCATTGCATCAAGCTGGAAAATGATTCCCAGTAATCCCAAAAATCCACCCCTGGCACAGAAATTGCAGCCCTGCTCTCATGTCCTTGTTCCCTGGGATGATGTTCCTTGGATTAAGGCAGATTCTGCCCCAAAAGTGGAACCAGAGAGGAGTCAATGGAAACAATAAATTAATCCAAGGGCAACATAAGCAACATTCCTTAGAACAACATTTTACTATTTCAGCCCAGCACAGGGTGCTGCACTAAATGGAGATCAAGAGATCCCAATCCAATCCAAATCCAAGCAGCACGAGGATAACTGGAAAATACAAATGAAAGGGAGAGTAGACAGCACAAAGTCTACAAGGGTTGCAAATGGCATCAAATATGTTTATAATCATTGCATCAAGCTGGAGACTCCCAATGATCCCAAAAATCCACCCCGGCACAGAAATTGCAGCCCTGCTCTCATGTCCTTGTTCCCTGGGATGCTGTTCCTTGGATTAGGGCAGATTCTGCCCCAAAAGTGGAACCAGAGAGGAGTCAATGGAAGCAATAAATAAATCCAAGGGCAACATAAGCAACATTCCTTAGAACAAAATTTTACTATTTCAGCCCAACACAGGGTGCTGCACTAAAAGGAGATCAAGAGATCCCAATCCAATCCAAACCCAAGCAGCACAAGGATAACTGGAAAATACAAATGAAAGGAAGAGTAGACAGCACAAAGTCTACAAGGATTGCAAATGGCATCAAATATGTTTATAATCATTGCATCAAGCTGGAGACTCCCAATAATCCCAAAAATCCAGTCCTGGCAAAGAAATTGCAGCCCTGCTCTCATGTCCTTGTTCCCTGGGATTCTGCTCCTTGGATTAGGGCAGATTCTGCCCCAAAAGTGGGATGGGATTAAAAACTCCTTCACCCTCTGCTGTCTCGTTCACAGGCAAGAGTTTTTCACCTTCCCATTTTCCTCCTCACTGGAAATGCTGTACATGAGGGGAGTTTTTACAAATCCTTTTCCCAATTACGAGAAAGCCTCAGGTGGCTTGGCAGGACATTTCCATTTGAATGCAAATAATCTAAGAAATACAGAACACAATGAAGTCATAAAAATATTGATAGTTTTGTTATGGCAGCACGCTGAAAAGATAATTTATTAAATCGTGTGAGCATATACCCACTCACAGTCCTTGGGCTCCTAGGGAACTGATCAATTTAGCATCAGAATATAGGATATTTTTTAAAGTTTAGGTTCTGAGACAATTGGTGAAGGAAAAGCAATCCAGGGTGTATTTCCTATAACTGAGGAAAAATCTTTTCCAACAGTTCCATGAAAAAATTCACACAATACACAAATGATCTCTGCCTTAGCAGGCTTATGTTAAAAATTCCCTAAAATAATTACCCAGATTTCTGTGATTTAATACACTGCACAACACACAAAGTCATTAAATCATTGTCTACCACATGAATTCATTAATTCGCTTCCTTCGGTGATGTAAACATATTAATTAGGGAAAAAGCCCACACCAGGAGCTGAACCCCTGATCTATATGCAAAGTTTAATAATCATTGTACCATGGTGATTAGAATGATTATGGGGATACTGTGAAGAATTCATTTGCAGCAACTAAGCCAACGTCTTCGCATTTGTTTGGAAAAACAATTATAGGTCTTAATTGGGAGCCGTGCAATGATGACAGCAGTTATTTCAGTGATTGATTCTGAAATTAAAGAGAACTGGCAAATTAAATACCAGAATATCTTAGATTAGAAAATGGAACGCTTTAGACAACTTGGAGCATATGTAAATCCTGAAATGTGGCAAAATGTGAATGCTAATACCCTAAAATAACACCAAACCTGGGCCAAGTAAAGGAAATACCAAAAAGGAGTCGAGGAGAGGTGCAGAAACACCAAAAATCAGCTGAAACTTGTAGGAAGAATTCCTGAGGGTTGAGAGTTGCCCCCCAAACTTTTCAGTGTGGATGTATCCATGAAAGGGGAGATAGCAATGCAAAGAAATGATTTCACATTATCAGAATCTGCTCAGAGAATTCCATTGATTTCCTATTTATTATGTCATTATCTTTCAAAACAACAAGTGCTCACTTGAAGGTCAGGGCACTCCCTGTACTCGTGGAGATTTCCCTTGGAGCACAGAATTGCATTTCCCAGCCCAGTGTGAAAATCCTCCCACCCAAAAACAATTCCTGAGCAGTGTGAGTGTGTGGGGAGAGATCTGGGAGGGGACTGACAAAATCCTGGGTGTCCAGGTCAGATTTCCAGGAATAAAGTGTGAATTTGCTTCAATCTGTTACCTGGGGAATCTGCCCTCACAGTCAGGAGCTCCACAAATAAGCAGAAATGGATCATTTTTATGCTGTGATCCCTCAGATAATTAACAAGGAGCTGATTGCCCTTGGTTTGGGCACTGCCAGGAACCCAAAGTGCCCAAATTTTTGGCAATTTTTGTAGGAATTTCCCATCCAATGGAGGGCTTGGAATCATAGCCAGAGATCAAAGAGTAAAATTTGATAAAATCAAATTAACAAATAAATTTATCAGAAATTATAAAGAATTAAGAGATGGCTCTGATATAAAATCAGGAGAAGAAAATTCCTGGTTGTGTAGTTTTAGGATTGCTGACCACCTAAAAAGTGGCATTAACAAACCCAAAACTTGCAGCCCTCAGAGTCCTTCATCCTTCCTTTGGCCTCACGTGAGCAAGGAGAATTCAACCCTAACATGACTAATGGCAAAGCCACAAAAATTCCCCTCCTCAAACACCCAATAGTTATTTTCTTTGAAAGAGAAATTGTATTCTGACATCTGTAAACAGATGGGTAATGTTGCAGACACAATCCATTTTCTGCTTAGTGGACTAACAGGGACAAATCATGATTTAAAATCGCAGCGTTCTCATCATTACATGATCAGTCTCAGACTTGCTGTATAAAAACTTCACCCCTCAGCTTTTGTTCTGCCCTCTCAAGTGCAATCCTTCCTCATCTACATCTCCAAAGCATTTTTGCTGCCGAATTCATGATTAATCATTTGCAAGGACTGTAAAGCACACTCAGGTTACCGCTCATATGATAAAAAAATAATGGAGCTGTAGACAAGGTATAAACCCCTCTCCTGACTGAATGGATAACTTTGTGTGAATAAGTTATAATTACTTTTTGTGGACGTTTGGGTGAACGCTGGTGACTAAAGTAAAGATTTTTCCAAAGAATACCATTATTGCTATCATTAAGATTGATGTAAGAAGCAGTCGTGTGTGAAAAAATGATCTAATTTTGTGATATTTAACTACATTTTTATCATTACAGGTATGCTACAGCACACTATTTAAGATAAATATGAATAGGCTCTGTAAATTATAAGCATAATTTGATTTTTTTCCCCTCAAAGGTGGAAGCAAAATGGCACAGATATTGATCTTACCATGAGTTATCACTACAGGTTGGTTGGAGGCAGCTTGGCAATCAATAACCCACATAAAAATCAGGATATTGGAACATACCAGTGTTTGGCCACAAATTCATTTGGAACAATTCTGAGCAGGAAGGCAAAGCTTCAGTTTGCATGTAAGTTGGGACGATCATATTTATTGGAGCTTTATTTTCCTAATAATTCTGCACATGGACTGTAATTTATTGGGTAATTAAAGGATCATTGGGGATTCTGTCCAAAAGGTTTGACTTCCTTCTGCACTGCTTATTCCTAAAGAAACCAAAATGTTCCCAGTAAATATTAATAACAAAACCAGACACCTGATGGCTGCTGCCCTCGGGAGCCAGAATAAAAATCAGGAAATTGAAAGGTCAAGGAAGATGAGCACAATTATCTTCGCTTAATAAAGGTGTTCTCACTTTTTAGGCCAGCGGTTTTGTTGTTATCCCACAGGTAGCTACAGCTAGGGGGGGAATTGTTGTAGAAAGTCGGGCTTTGAGTTTTCTGTAGCTAATGAGGTCTAATTGAGACACAAAACCATTGTTCCCCTAATTGGCACACTGATTTCTTTTTTTTTTTTTACATTACCAAAGAAACACTCTTTTCCCTTGCACAATGTGTAAAAGTGTGAGCTGCTCTCTGAAATATTTCATATTTCAGCTCCCTCAGGTCGAAGCACGTTGTCTGTCTTGAGATGATTTAAAATTTATTTCATCTTTGCTCCCCATTTCACTTCTTCACAGCTTCACAACCTTTTTCACAAGGGTTGGACGCGGTGACCGAATTCTGTGAATGCCCTGGGGAGGGAGGGAACAACAGTGACAACTAAAAAACTCCAGATATTCCCTCCAGCCCTTTGCTTTTTGGGTTTTTTTTTTTTTTTTTTTGCAGTCTAGAGCTCAGAGCAGTCTGTTGCTGGGAGAAAGCAATTGTTTTCAAAGCTCATTAATAAAACATGTGACTAAAGCCAACCTTGTGTCACCATTTCAGACACCAGCAAATGGATTAATTATTAATCTTGTTCCATTTCTCATAGCAAACCTCGTGTCACAGGGGTTACACAAAGGAGACATCAGAGGTCAGGCTGGTTCACAGAGTCTCTTTCAGCAGAGCTGATCAAAAGGTGTATCACTGGTACCTCACTTAATAATGTTCTACCCTGAATTCCTCAAACAGCTTTGATTTCCAAGAGCTGGTCAAATGTAAAAAGAATAAAAATTTGATTCATTATTTTACCACTTTTTCTGCTGAAATATTTTTTCGAGCCAGACATCTTGTGTGGGAAATCTTTTTTTGAGATTTGGAGGTGAAAGTTGTTTAGTGACAGAACAAATTCCATTTTAGAAAGGAGCAAGAATAGATAACCACCTCAAAATTGTTCATGGAGTCTTTAATTCCCAAGGAACCAAGGCAGGCCAGGGAGGGAGCTGGGAATAGACCTAAGGAAAGGGAATATCCTTAGATGAAGGCACAAATGAGATATAAAAAAATAAAATTTAAAAAAGAAAGCAGGGAAGAGAAAGAAAAAACAGGAATATCTGTCATAGAAAGAAGGCTCTGGTGATTATTCAGCATTTTATATTCTTTATTTAAGCTTTGTACTCCCACCCAAACACTTCCCAAAGTTCCTGCAGGGATCAGATCCCAGAGCTGGGTGTGCTTTGCCCCCAGCTCAGCCTGCTCCAGCCCTCCAGCTCTAACAGCACCATGGAATGCTAAATTTATCCCACAATCAAGCACTACACCACTTTTCCAGTAGTGGTGACAGATATTTACATCCTTCCCCACGGAGAAGAGAGAGGACAGACAAATCAAAGGCTGTTATTTACACTGACAAGCACAAATTTACAGGAAAATGCTTCAATTTAGCAGCATCACTGCAGAACTGG
Source organism: Acrocephalus scirpaceus scirpaceus (assembly GCA_910950805.1). Classification (NCBI taxonomy): domain Eukaryota; kingdom Metazoa; phylum Chordata; class Aves; order Passeriformes; family Sylviidae; genus Acrocephalus; species Acrocephalus scirpaceus. Next base: position 19,366,564 of record OU383782.1, read on the forward strand.
GAGTTTTAAGTTGTCTTACAATAGGGGAAAAAAAAAAACCCACAGTACATGGAAAACGTCATAATGACCTGATGAGAATAGCGGAACAAATTACCTTGAAACACTTATTTCACAGTCAACATTTCCTTGTTTCTTATTTTCATGTTGCCATCCAATTTAATTCTTTGTTTCAACCAATACTTCAGGCTATATCTTAAAATCCAGGCAGGCAGGCACGCCGCTGTTATGACACTTTCATTCAACACCTCACAAAATGGGATTCTTCCCTGGACTGGAATGCCTGGCATATTATTGCAATCTCCCTGATAAAGAATTGAATCAACCCTATTATCCAAGTACCAGGGTTTATGTGTATTTGTCTCTTTACTACAAGGTAACTAACTCTGAGTTGGAGTTTGAATTAATGATACCTCCAGAAACCTATTCAACGTGTCAGCTTAAAACATGAAAAATACTTTTTTCCCTCTGTTCAAGACGGGAAATTCGCCGAGAAGGAAAATAAATGCGGGCCGAGATTAGAAATATGTCTTCAGATTCAGCTGGAGTTTGGTGCTTATCCTCTATTAAAACCAGAGCTGTCAAAGGGAAGCTGCAGGAGGAATATTGTACAGAAGGCAGTGGCATAGATTATTAAAGCTACAAGCTGAAAATGAGAGACGGCGTCAGGGCGAGGGAGCGCGCGAATGCATTAGCGGGATGCGAGGATGGCAGGCCCTTGGCATCCCCGCTTCCTGCACAAGGCTTGTTTTGTCATAAATAAACTTGAAAGCTCCCTACAAGCCCTGCACGGCTCCTGCTCCCCTGCCAGCAGTACATTTGGAGCAGCCCACGTGTGTTTTGCAGGAGCTGGAGTTGTTGAGGTGGAAGTTGTTGTAAAGCTTTGGTGGCTGGCCTCGGTTTGTGCAGCCAGAACCAAACACAAGAGCTGGATCCTTGTCCAGGCTGGAATCATGGCCTGGCCCCCACGGGGCTTTTCCCCTCCCAGGTCAGCGCTGACATCCAGCACAAGGTCACCTAGAACACCTTAGGCCAGCCTAAAGGGAAGCCAAAAGCTTGGGAAATTCATCCCGAGTCAGCTTGAGGGAAGAGATGAGGCCATGAGAGCTTTTCCTTCAGCTTTTACACAGCTGAGAGTCACAGAACCACTACAGGACACAGATTTAAGCTGTGCCAGGGGAATTTTAGGGTGAACATTGGGAAAAAGTTCTTCACAGAAGGAGTGGTTGGGCATTGGAATGGGCTCCAGTGGTGGACTCACTGTCCCTGCAGGTGTTTAAAAAAGACTGGATGAGGCACTCAATGCCATGGTGCGGCTCATAACGTGGTGTAAGGTCATAGGTTGGAGGTCTTCTCCATCTTGAATCATAGAATCACAAAATCACAGAATTAACAGGGTTGGAAAAGACCTTTGAGATCATCAAACCCAGCCTTTGCCCAATCCCCCCCTGCTCATAAACCACATCACAAAATGCAGCATCTACTCATTTTTTGAGCACTTCCAAGAATGGGGACTCCATCACTTCCATGAGCAGCCAGTCCCAAAGTTTGGCCACTCTGTCAGTGATGAAAATATTCCTAAAGCATTTTTGTTTAAGGCATTTCATGCCTTGAAAAAAAAAGACAAACAAAAAACCTGGTAGGGAAAACTGCTTCAGTATGGCTTCAACCAGAACTTTCTCCCGAGGCACACAGGGGATTTGCTTTAATTATTTCCTCAGTTTTAAGCAAAAATAACTGTGTGCAAACAACTGGTCTTGAGGGAAATCCCCGTAACAGGCTGCATGAAACAGCCTGTCCAGGCCTGTTACTTGTTCTTTTAGTTCTCAAAAACATCTATAGCAGAGGCATTAAGGGATGTGCAGGAGAAATAAGAAGTGCAATTAAACAAACTAGAATAAAAAAGGACTCCACAGTGAAAAAGAATCAAATGTGAACCTAATTCATAATTATTCAGGGTGTAAACCCAGAAAATTCAGTATTAATTGAAAGCATCTTCTTGCTTAGGGATCTTAAAATAGATTCTCAGTCAAATTATTCTACCCTTGGTGATAAAAGTCGTGGTGATTGCAGCTTTCTCAGACCTGAAATTCTGAGAAACAATGACCACAATCTAATTTCATGCCTAGAATTGGTCACTTTGCCCTGAACCACATGGAGGGCACACAGTGGAGCCATTAGATCCCATATTTTAAAGCTCTCCACAATGGTACAGACCAAGGAAGGATTTCTCCTTGGAGATTTTGGGCTCCAACCACGTTCTCCTGGTTTTCAAAGTGGTGCTCAAGGGTTTTGCTTGGTGCTTATCCTCAGCAGCATTTTCCTGACACTGCCACCCTCCCTGCTCTTGGGCAGTGCTGATGTGCTCACAGCAGTGTGGCTGAGAGTGACAGTGCTGGAGCACTTGGAATGAAATCTGCAGCTCCCAAGAGCTCCCATGTGCTTCTTGTCAGAGACAGAAGACACAGTTTCGCTGAAATAACAAATTAGAGGCAATAATTCCTCCTGGACTGGGTTTTTGCCATTCTGAAACATGAAAATAACAGTCCATCATTAGCATTTAACCATTTCAGGGAGGAATATATTAACCCAAATCAAACCCATTTAGTGTTTGTTGGATGGTGACAGGCTGAGCTTTAGCAGAGCCCTGTTGGAGGGGCTGGCTGGGAGATGCTCAGCCAGCATGAAAACCCACTTTTCATCTGATTACTTCATCGTGTTATTTACCTTCGAGTGCACACAAATTACAGAAACATCACAAAGCAATCCAGCAGCCTCAGGATGTCATAACCCTTTTCACTGGCAGTGTATGCTTTGAAACAGAAAATGGAAAAATCAATAGGCTTGGATCAGATAGGCTGAATTTGCAAAGTCTGGACATGCATGAATTTAAGGCTAAATGGCACCTACACTCCTGGCTGGGTTGTGTTGTGGTGCTGTGTGTGTCCAGAAATCCCTCTGTAACAATTGTATTTGATTAAAAGGTGTGCTAGCTGTTGTAACTACCACCTGGAGTAAAGCTCTCTGGGTCTTTAAGCTGATTGTTAATTCATCACAGCACATGAGGGCTGGAATACTGATCAGGCTCCCTGGCAGTCAGATTGCAGGAATGAACTCTGGCAGTGCCTGTCTTTCTCTAAAGGAGGCACCAACTGCTCAGTTCAGTGCTCAACAGGCACTCAGGGGTGACCAGCTGGAAGGAGGAAGAGCTCGGCTTGCCAGTGCCAGGAAAAGGTCACCATCAAAAGGACAAAATATATCCCCAAAAGTTTGACTTGGTTTTCTAAATTCCCTTTCTCCCTTGAGGGACATATCAGGTAAAGCCTCTATGCACAGAGAATCATGGAATGGCCTGGTTGGAAGGGACGTTAAAGATCATCCAGTTCCACCTTTCACTGTCCCAGGCTGCTCCAATGTCCAGCCTGGCCTTGGGCACTGCCAGGGATCCAGGGGCAGCCACAGCTGCTCTGAGCACTCTATGCCAGGGCCTGCCTCACCCTCACAGGGAGGAATTTCTTCCCAATATCTCATCTAACCCTGTCCTCTGGCAGTTTGAAGCCATTCTCCTTTGTCTTGTCCATCCAGGACCTTTCCAAAGTCTCTCTCCATCTTTCTTGTAGCTCCTGTCAGGCTCTGGAAGGCCACACTGATGTCACCCCAAAGTTTCTCCTCTCCAGGCTGAACAATCCCAATTGTCTCAGTCTCCATCCTCATTCTAGCACCACTCTCTACTCTACACATGCTGAGTAATGCACTGACCCCACCTCTGTTTTAAAAGGGTGACCTTCTATATAATCCTAGAATGGTTTGTGAGGGGCCTTAAAGCTCATCTCATTCCAACCCCACTTCCACAGGCAGGGACACCTTCCTCTGATGCAGAAACACATTTCAGCTGCAGAAATGTGGAGAATCAGCCATAAAATTCTCCCTTGCATGCTCTGCACAGCCCTCCTGGTGCTGCTGGTAACACCTCCCAGTCTGCACCTTCCCTTCAGTGGGTGAGGAGAAAATGCAAGGTGCAGTGGGAGACCTTGCTGTGGATCGATCCTGTCTGGAGCATGGAAGTGCTGCTGTCATCTCTTCCATGTGTCACTAAACAGGCTCACAGCTCAAAAAATTGCCTTCTGGACTTTGAAGCACAGGTAGAATCCAATGTCACTGCAGCAGCAGCAGCAGCAGCCGCCCTCCCTGGTGTGGGGAGCTGAGGGCCAGGTTCTGAGAGAATGAGTTACAGGAAATAAACTCTGTGTTTTGTCAAAATTCTGCTTGGAGTGAAAAGAGAACTTTCATTTATCACTTCTGATTGTTATGGACACTCTGTACCAGTGTTCCAGCTCTCTCTGCAGCAGTTCCCCTGGCAGGAGACCACACCAAGGTCTTTGCTTAATGGATGCTCTCCATGGGCAGACCCAGCAGCCTCAGGCATGTTTTCCTTTTTCTGCCCCTTTACTTCACAGACTTTCTTCAGAAAATCAGGGAAAAACCTGGAGAGAACCATTGTTGTAAGGAATATGGCATTTCCAGGATGACAGCCCCAACTCTCCCTGCTGTCTTCACAGAAGTGCTCCAGCCCTCTGATCAACCAGACCTCCTCTGGGCTGGTTCCAACAGGGAGGGGTCTCTAAGGGGTCACTGTCCTGCTCTACCCACCCCAAACTGGGGCACTGGGCATCCTTCAAGGCCACTTTGAGCAGAACACATGCAGAGAACCCTCTAAAGTGATGCAATTTAATCACTCCAAGACCAAAACCTCTGCAAGACCTCACCACGCTCAGCTCATCTTCCCGTACCCCCACTGAGCTTCCCAGTGTTTATTTCTTTGCAGAATTCTGTGCACACAGAGCCCCTCACAGGCTGCAGGAAAAGCAGGAACCCTCCCTCAGCAGTGATGGAGCACGGAGCCTGGGAGGGTTTCACCTGCCTGCTGACAGGACAAGGCAGGGTGATAACAGAGCTTCTATTTTGGAGCTCTGATATCACAAGAATAGGATTATGCAAATCCCCTGACGTTCCTGAAGACACAAAGAACAGCCTGGAATTTTCAAACCAGAAGATCTGGGTGTATCTCCATGAGGAGGGGCTTTGCTTTCTCCATCATTCCCTCTTTTAGTCCCCTCTGCATTCTCAGAGCCCGTGTGATGTCCATTGACTCCAAGAGCTCTCACGGCCTCCTCTCTGCTGTTAAACACATCCTGAAGCTGATGGGAGCAACATTCCCTGTTTATTTTATGTTGTAACAGACCAGGCACATCAGAAATTCCACTTTTCTGCCCCTCCAGCGGTTTAAGCATCTCTCTCAGAGTACTTAACCACCGTGTTCAAGGCTCTGCTCTATCAGCACTTGGTTAAAGCTGCTTTATTCCAGGTTAGTTCCTTAGACTTTTATTATAAAAGGAGGTTTTTTATCTGTGAAACAGAGATCTACATTGCAGAGAGGTTGTAAGGAGCATTACAGGCAGTGAGCCAGGCAGATAAAGTAGTAATAGGGAACACAGAAGTATTTGAAGATTATCTTTTAGTTCTATATTACTTACTCTTCTTTAGGTCCTTTAAAAGTGTTTATCCTAAATCAACCCATTGCCAGTTGTATTGGAAAAGCAATATATGTGATTGAGATATGGTGGGGAACAAAGCATCCACAGGTCCTGGAGCTGATAGATTCTGATTGATAAAATTTAATACTTGGGGAGGATAAAACCAGTCTGTGTTTGCAGTCTGGGTGATTTGCCATTTTATCTGCTCTCCTTTCATTACAGACAAGATGATGTAGATTCCAATAAATTATTGAGTAGAAATATCCATGATGTTCACATGAGATCCTTCATTTTTTGACGTGACAAAAGAAGTTATGGTGGAGGTTTAGCAAGGGAAAAAAAAATACTAAATTATTTGGAATAAATTATTGGCTTTTTTCTAATAAAAATAATTAAATCAACTGATCAGTTATTTTTGCAGTGAAGGTTGATCCTGTGTAATATTTTGAGGTAGCAGATAAACTTGTCTGTTCTGTAGCTGATATTGGAGAAGGAGGAACAGCGTGTAATGTTTGGACTTTTCACGGAGTGAAGGAATGAGGTCACAGGCGTTGCTTTTCTCAACAGGAAAACCACATCTGGCACAGGGAATGCACTGAGCTGTAAATATCCATTTCTAAATGCTACAGCAAGAACAAATAATGTAACCCACACCTGAAATCACACTGACAAGATTCACATCCAAAAATCCCCTACGTCAATCGCTCCTGAAAATTGAAAAAAAATTCAATTTTTCCATTGAAATAAAAATATTGAATCTTGAAATTCCCACTGGAAGGAATTCTTTGAGGGCTTTGCAGCCGGAATGAGGGAGGTAAAGAAGGGACTGGGAGTAATTCAGGGGAATTCTACAAGAAGTAATTCTGTGCTGGATCAAGATCTGCAAAGGGCTGGGCAGGAATTTGGGAAGAGCTGAAATAGGCAAGGACATTGTCAGCAGCGTGTGAGAGCTCTCTCTTCCTTGAGAGCTTTTCCTCTCTCTCTCTTGCCACTTTTCCTCTCTTCCTTGAGAGCTTTTCCTCTCTTCTTTGTCATTTTTCCTTTTTTGCCACTTTTCCTCTCTTCTTTGCCATTTTTCATTGTATGTATTATAAGCCTGGATTATTATTTTGTTGGTAGAAATGTTATAAAAAGAATTAATGGCCTGAAGTGGGACTGTATCCATCAGAACCCAGGGCAAGGATGCAAGAGGTCCCTCCTGCAGGACCAAGGTGACCCCAACAACAAGGTCAAGGTCTGAGGGAAGGGACAAGTTCCTGAACCATCTCCACGTAGTTAAAAACAGTTTTTTGTGGGAGCAGTGGGAAATATGAAGCAGAAGAGGGTTTGGATAAGAATTAACCCCCTGCCTAAAGGACATTTGCCTCAGCAGCCAGGGCTGTCTCCCGTGGCAGCCGGGACAATCAGTGTGGTTGTGGCAGGGACAGATCCGACCCTTGAGGCTCAGCCCGGGAAGAGAAATCTGTCTTTAAGAGCTCTCCAATCTGGAGAAAACTCCTGCAGACGGCGAAGTGACTCTGGTGATGACAGGTGACAAATGAACTGTGCCGTGACAAGTGAGAAAACTGTTCGTGGATATAAAATACTAAGCAAATATTCCCTCTGTGCCCCTCCCTGGGAGAGGGGCAGCTCCTCAGCTGTGCCTCCGGCCTGCAGATGGGTTTGGAGCAGGAGCCCTAAGGCTGTGTCAACACTTGCTGCTCAGAGCAAGTCCTGTGCTCAGCTCAGAAAAAGAATTTAATATTTTATGCCGCTAACTCCGTAAAAGCACAAGGAAAAAAAATAACAAAGGCCAGATGTAGCCCGGTTCTACGGCTTCCCAGCATGTGTTTCTGTGCTCTGGGTTTCTTGGTGCATGAACCAAAATCGAGCCAGCTCAGGGTTTTTCACCCCCTCACCTCACCCTCCCTCTTTAATTTAATCGTGACCTTCCACTTTTTTCCTCTAGAGAAGCTTGATATTACTTCGCAAAGGGCGTTTTCACTCCTTAATTGAATAAGACAATCAGACTGTGGCAGGAATTATTGTTCCCCACCTTGAAAATTAGTGCCTACATTGGCCCTTCAGATCATTTCAGCTGAATTGAGGACCCGGGGCCGGCGTTCATCCTGAAGTGTAAATTACAGGTCCCTTCCCTTGGAAGCTCCAAAGTAATTTCACTAAATAAGGAAGCTCTGATGGAGGTCCTTGGGTGATTACACAGCTCTGGAGAAGGACAGGACCCAGTGATTGTGGTTTTCCCTCTATTTTTGACTCCATCAGGGAGTTTTGGGGGTCAGGACAGCTTTCCCTTTACCCACACTGGGATGCAGTGTTCCCATAAGGTGGAAATGAGAACAAAAAAATGGGAATTCTGGTGGGTTTTTAACCTATGATGGTGAAAGGAGACACTCAGGCATTGCCCAGGCTGCTCCTGGCTGAACCAGCTCCAAATTTTCCAGACTTGAGGTGTTAAAGGCTCACGAGTGCTTCAAAAGGAGCAGGAGAACTCAGCAGGTGTTGAGGAGAAAATCCAAGTTTTCAAAAGGCAGGAAATGGGAAATACTAAGCGGCTTTCAGACACCTTAATTAGAGATAACGCCGCTCTTAATCTCAGCATTGAATTCATAGAAAATCAATTAGAACATTTAAAAAATTGAGATTAGATGCTAACGGGAAAAGATTAATGTATTGACAGTATTATCAAGACAAAGGAACTGTCAGAGGGTTTGTTCAGCAAGTTTGGAAGACTGGAAAAGAGAGTTTGCTTTGCAGTGGAAGTTTCAGGGAAGGAGATTAGCCATTCCTTTGGGAGACCTTTGGAGAAAGAAGGATATCTCCATAACACACCCTGCAGTATCCAGGCTGCAAGAGACTGCTGCTCATCTCCTACAAGGCAATTCAGTGCAAAAATACTGAGGAGAAGCAAAAAAAACAGGGATTGATGTCCAGAGGAGGTCTGGGGTGGTCTGGATAGGCACAGCTTGTAGCTAAAAGGGCTTTAACCCCAAATTTTTTGGGACTTCCTTAATGTGAGAGAACAAAAACCAAACCCAAAATCTGGAAGTACGGGGCCTTCAAGAATTTGAGATAATTTAAAAGATCCAATAGGTTTCGTTTTTATTATTTGTAGTTAGAACAGACCTAAATTCTCTGATTCAGGCACCAAATTCACACCCAAAGGAGTCTGAATTCATTACAGCCAGAGCAAAAGAAGGCAACTAATTGTCAGCTGATAACACAGGTGCTGGAAATACTCACAGCAAATCATAGCCAGGAGCATCTCTGGAAAAGTGCTGAGCTTGTCCTTTGTACCCCATTTCCCTGTGAGGAAATTCCTGTGGTGCTGCATCACTGCAGGAACACCTCTCCTGTTGCAATATATCACAGGCAATAAGAGACACAGGGATTAAAAAAAAAGGGAACAGAAGTGATCTATCACAATTTGACACAGGCACATGGAAACGTGAGGAATTGTATTGATTTGTCCTCAGGAGCGTGGCTAATTTGTAAGGAGCTCTTTCTCCTCATGCCTTAGCATTCATTGCACATTTCAATACCAAGTAATTACAACCATTATATTTGGGATTATGTAATGACAAAACATTTATGGGAGGGGGGAGAAAAAAAAATCAAAAGTTCAAGAAAGCATGAAATCACATTAATTCAGATGAACTGTGGTAATTATGCAAGGTGATAAATTGGAGTTTCTCTAATTGCCTGTAACAATTTCATATATTAAAACACCCAAGTTTCCTTGGTTTTCTTGGAAAAGTTCTTTGCTCCTTCTTAAGCTGGAATGGTTTGGGATGGACAAGTTTGGAATAGACAGGTTTGGAATGGACAAGTTTGGAATGGACATTTCCCTGATGGAAATTCCCTGAGGAATTTCAAACACATGATTGGGAGGTTGAAATGAATGAGTTGCTGCTTGTGACTCGGTTTTTGTTCCTACCCAACATATTTAAGAAGCAGTTCCCTAATCCCAGGAAAACTGACCTTTCACTCTGTTGTGTAGTTAAATCTGCTACTCTGACACCTGTAAGGCAGTTTTATATTAAAATAAACCAAGAAAAAAACCCAGATGTGTGGGTAGAAAAAAACCAGCAGTGGTGGGGAAATTAGGACAAATATATTAATGAGCAGTCAATAATCAACTTGCTTGGAGCTACCTGCTCTAGTGGAAGGTGTCCCTGCCCATGGCACGGGGTGGAGCAGGATGGGCTTTAAGGTCCCTCCCAACCCAAAGCACTCTGGGATTTATGATTCTCTCTATTATTATGAGCTTTAAAACATCAAGGAAAAAATAATGTTTGGCTGAACTTATTAATTAATCTATTAATTAATGGAAGTGCTTCAGCAGGAAAGATTTCTGTCCATCTCTTCCATTTTGTTTCTGTCTCCAGAGGCCATTTTCTCACATCACCCAGCCTGGGTTTGCTTCTTTCTCTGGCAGGTTTGTGCTCAGGGACACCAATGGCCACCTTCATCCAGCACTGATCTTCTTCTCAACCTCTGGTTATATTCTGTTTGAAATCTACCTGGAAGACTTTCAGGCCATAAATCAGGATAAAAGCAGGCTGGACAGGGCTTGGAGCACTCTGGGATAATGGAAGGTGTGGGCCTGATATTTCTGGGTCTGAGAGATTTTAGCCTGTAGCAGCTGCTAAATCTTTCCCAAGGGAAAATTTTTCAAGAAAGCTTCTTCTCAAAACAATCTTGGCAAACAAGTATTCTTTCTCAAAACAATCTTCTCCAGGTGGTGTTTTGCTGTTTCTCTAGTTTAGCCGATGGGATTAGAGAAATATCGTTCCTATTCACCAATCATGTTAAATCCATATTGGAACACCTTATAAAAAGGTAGTAAAAATTAGACAACCAAGCTTTTTTCTATGTTCTTTGCCTTCTGGAATATTTAGAGTCTCTCATCTTTCTTTTGTGTCCTACAACGACAGAAGGTGTCCCTGCCTGTGGCAGGAGTGGGATGGGCTTTAAGGTCCCTTCCAACCCAAACCTTCTGTACTTCCATGGTAACATCCCTGACCCCAGGGAATTACATGGAATTACCTAGTGGGTAAAGCTGGGTTACACCAGGTGAAAAATGCTCTGCCCCATTCCCTCTCCCCATTCCTCCCTTCATTCCCGGTGAGAGGCTGACAGCCTCTCCCATCTCAAGAATTCCTGCTCCCTTCGGAGAAATCCGCGCCGTTCCCTCCCTCCACCCCACAAAATGCCGTATGTTTGGGGTGCTGTGAGAAAACCCCCCCCTCACTCCACTCTGCGACATTCCCAGCCACACGCAGCTGAGTCCATACATCCCCACTCTTCCCTGGGAAGGATCACTTGTGCATCTGAGCATTTTGCTTGGCCCCCGCGACCTCATTATCACATCCAACTGATTATTCCTGCTCTACCGAGAGCAGTCTGCCAACACGCACAGATCTGGGGGGAGAAAAAAAAAGTGGTTTTTTGTTAAAACTCGCAGCTGAGAGAGCAATGGAGTGTGAGGGAACTCGTTGTTCTTCAAGTGAGATAAATACAGACAAAGAATGAAAGGAATTATGTAGGAACTAGGTGATAATTTATTTATAGATCTCCGCAGAAACACTGAAGTTAGCAAATATACCATCTGTTAAATAGTCATCTTATTCCTAAGTGCATATTAGCAATCTAAATGTGTGCCAAACACCTGATCTTCGCCTCCTTCCTTGATACTCTTTTTGACAAGCAACATTCTGCTTTATTAGGTTATGTCATGTTACGTTACAGAGCTGTGCTAGGGAACGGGAGCTGGAGGAACACAGTGGTTGTGCTCTCTTGGTGTCAATGAACACCCAGGGCAAGGAGAAGGGGTTCTGACAGCAGCCAGAATTTCAGAATAACAAGAATAAAGTAGAATATCTGTATTGGTATAATCAGGTAATTTTTTTTTTCCTACATATATACCCTTAACACATTTTGAATTGCAACAAATCATTGAAAATACAACCCCGTAGGCTGGAAAATAGATGGAGAAATCTTTGTGGCAAAGATAAAAATTATTTCTGAGGGTCCACCTCTTCCCTCTCTCATCCACCTGGACTGCAAAGCAAAAGGAGAGATTATTTTATAGACCATTATTGAGCCCATTTGAATGAGGTGTCACAATATTCCATGGGAGATGCTGCCTGCCTGGAGAACGAGTCCAATAAAGATGAAAACAGAAGCAACACCAACTCTACTAATGAAATCTCTTTATATCTTTTGCCTTGGTTTGTTCTTTCAGAGGTTTGGGGTTCTTTTGTTCTTCAATGATTCTTTATTACAGAGAGAGGCACTGAATAAATTCACTTTGTACAATTATCTATCAAAATCAATCAAAGCAAAAGATCATTTCTGGTTTGGCCTGTGAAATTTTGGGGAGGTGAGGGTTTCCAAAGGATACAGAGTGATTAAGGTCTCAGAGTTATGCAGTGCAATGAATTCTTTAAAGAAAATGTCTTTTCCTAAAGACTGGGTTAAATAAGGACATTGCATATTTGTCCCTGTCATTGGTGAGATGAAGAGATTAAATGATGATTTATGTGCCTCCACAACTGCTTTTTTTATACCTATGATTAATAAGCATAAAGGGATGGAAATCTCCTCTCCCACCCTGGAAAATCTGAGCTGCTTTGTAAAACAGAACTACAAACAGGCCATGAAAGAGCCCAAACTATTGCCAACGGATTTTCATCCTCAAGGTTGAAAAGTGGAGATTGAAAAGGCACAGCCAACTTCTTCCCTACATGGATTCAACTGAAAGAGATTGGGTTTAGATGGGATATTTGGAAAAAATTGTTCTCTAGGAGCGTGGGGAGGCTCTGGCTCAGAGAAATTGTGGCTGCCCCATCCCTGGAAGTGTCCAAGGCCAGGTTGGACAGGGCTTGGAGCACCCTGGGACAGTGGAAGATGTCTCAGGTAGGGCTGGATGACCTCCAAAGTCTCTCCCAACCCAAACCATCCCACGATTCCATGATACAACCAAAACCAATCCCGCTCCCTATAAAACAGCGGATCCCTAAGAGATCTCACCCTCCTGCTTTTAATTATTCAAGTCAGGGACACTTGTCATGGTTTTAATGGAGAGGCACGGACAGGTGACACAGCACCTAAAATGAGAATAAAACTGATAACATGACATATTGTGTCATTAAACTAAAAATTGCTACGAGCAGCTCATTACTTCCCAAAATCTATTCCCATTTCAGAGCGAGGTATTACACAGTTAATTCTCAATTGTCAGGAAAACCTTTTCCTCCTGCTGCACTGCGCTTCCTTTATTTTTTTTCTCCCTCCTTTCTCGGATGTCTCATAACAACTGAAATTTTGTTCTCAGAAAAAAAAAAAATAGGGTTGATTTCCAGCAGTGAAAATATTGGGAAGAATTTCTTGGACTGCACAGATTTTCCATACTGCCACAGAGCTTTCTGGGGGGTTTAACTCTATTTTTAAATAGAGTTTAACTCTATTAGCAGCTGAGAGAAAGAGATAGGAAAGGGAACTGTGGCCACTTTTGTTGTTAGTGCCTGAATCTTAAAAAAAATCTGAATTTTTGCACCTTTCTAATTTTCTTTTAAAAAATAATATAGTAAATATGAGAATTTGAGGGTTTCTTTTCCCCTTGTCCCAAGCCACAAAGCCTCAGACCAGGCACCCCAAGCAGACCGTGACAGGAATTCCAGGGACCACTTTTCCACACAAATATTTGGCGCTGAGCTTTTTCTTCTCAGAAAACAACTGCTTGGAAAGAAAGAAAAAGCGGTAAATTTTCTCAGATGGAATTTTCAAAATGAGCCAATAAATCCACAAATTCAGAGACAGGACTAAGTATGAAGCCAAACTCTAATTAATCATGTTATACCCATCTATATTTTGTCTCTTATTTAGAATTACAGGATGGAATACAACTGACTAAATGAATTTTTTTTCTTCTTTTTTTCTTTTTTTGTCCTTTCTTGTGTTTTTTTTTCCCCTTGGACTACCCATAATCCAAGGCCAAGCTGTAGCCAGCAGGCAATTAAAAGAACATCAGAGTTTAAAACCCTTTCCCCGTGTATTGACAGGCCCCATCTATTGTGCCATGACAGCACGAGGAGGTGCTACAGGTGCTCAATTCAATCCAGCCCCCTCTGAGCAGACAATGTCTTCATAGGAGACCAATTTCCAGGAGATGAAGAGGAGGAAAAGAAAAATTAACTGCGTAAAGTTCAGCTAAGGGGGAGAAAATTGATATATTGACATAAATAGCTGAGGCTGTGCAGGTAGTAATCGTTATTGCTCTGACCAACGAGGGCTGTTTCTCTCTATTGAACTCTGGCTCAGGTTGGTGTTCAGCTGATGAAAAATGGAACAATTGTTTGAAACAAGAATCTGCAGCAAGGTAAATAAAATGAGCTTAGGGCAGGCAGTTTACAGCTCTGCGGTATAAAGAGGTTTAAGGGGAAGCTGATATTTATTGTATTAAAGCATATTTTGAATGTGTTTCGAGCAGCCATTTCCCAAATGGCTCTGAGAAAATGGGAAGGCTTCTCATTAGGAGGAGAACTGGATCAAAAAGTAAATAATCTTTTTTTTTTTTTTTTTTTTTAAAACACAACTATTGTGTCATGTTTTGTAATTGAATTACCAGGAATCAGGCTGATAATTCTTCAACATCTCAGTGAAATGTGAGGAAGCAGCAGATTGAGTGTGGTGTTAGAGGTGGTGAAAAATAAACATGGAGAGCCATAAAAATCACCTGTGCGAGATGGGCATGGACAGGAGATCTCCCACTGAAAGTCTCCTCTTCCTCCCCTTTAAAACCAATGTTAAAGCTCACAGCAATCCAAACATATCCAAGCACCACAGCCGGTTTAGGCCAGACCAGAATCTTAAAGAAAACAACATATTTTTATCATCATTTAAACCTACACTCTGTGGGAGTCCTGCTGATCTTTAATTATCACTTGTATATATAGAACACAGCTGTTCTCTATTTCTATAGAAAAAGAAACACTAAAAAAATGATTTTTTTTTCTAACTCATGTAGATTAAGTCTTGCAAGTTCCAAAAAATGATGCTGGAAAAAGTCGTGGAATAATAGATTGGCTTTGCAAATCGAAATTGTAAACACAAATTCCCAGAGCTGCAGCAGAACTGCTGCAGGAATAAATATTTTGTGGATGCCAAAGGACTCAGTGACGGTTGGGCTGGATGATCTGGGAGGTCTTTTCCAACCTGTAATTCCATGATATCAGGTTGGACGAGCTATTTTTGTGTACGATTTCTCAATGAAATTAAATTCTGCTGTCCAATACGTGACCGCTCCTGAGTTAATAAATTGGATGAAATGGGATGCAGTTAGGAATAAATCCAATGGATAATAACCAGGCCTTGTTCTCTCCTTCTCCCTCAAGACCTGGAAAACTTCGAGACGAGAGCGAGGAGCCCGGTGTCAGTGAGAGAGGGACAAGGAGTGGTGCTGCTCTGCGGAACTCCCGCCCACCACGGAGGTACGATGGGGACAGCCCGGGCAGCCCCTGCTCTGCCTCAGGATGAGCAGGATTCCCTGTGGGATTAGCGCTGGAATTTGCTTGTGTGTCAATTATCTGGGTTTATAACAAATTTGGATTTTGTTTCTTCAAAACTCACTGGGTTCACTCTTTTCAAAGGCCCTTTTTTATTATTTTGTTAAGAAGTAGAACCTGTCATTCATTGGGACACAGCACCGGAATTTGCTTGTGTGTCAATTATCTGGGTTTATAACAAATTTGGATTTTGTTTCTTCAGAACTCTCTTGGTTCACCCTTTTTTAAGGTCCTTTTAAATTTTTTTATTAGGGAGAACCTGTAATTCCTTGGGACACGGCACTGGAATTTGCTTGTGTGTCAATTACCTGGGTTTATAAAAAACTTGGATTTTGTTTCTTCAAAACTCGCTTGGTTCACCCTTTTTTAAGGCCCTTTTAAATTATTATGTTAGGGAGAACTTGCAATTCCTTGGGACACAGCACTGGAATTTGCTTGTGAATCAACCACCTGGATTTGTAGCAAATTTGACTTTGTTTCTTCAAAACTCACTGGGTTCAGTCTTTTAAGGTAGTTTTAAAATTTTTTGTTAGGAAGAACCTGTCATTCATTGGGACACAGGATTGGAATTTGCTTGTGTATCAATTATCTGAGTTTACAGCAAATTTGGATTTTGTTTCTTCAAAACTCACTGGGTTCACACTTTTTTAAGGCCCTTTTAAATTATTTTTTTAGGGATTAGGACCTGTCATTCCTTGGGACACAGCAAGGACAGCACGAAGGTCTCCAAAGACTCTCTGCTGACATTCCTGGTGATCCCAAGGCCTTGGTCCTCATGGAATGGCAAAAAAAAAAAGCAGCCCTCAGCAATTCTTCCTAAACCAAAACTGTGATTGTTCTGGTTTCTTTTTTTCTCTGCCAAGGTCGGGATTAATACACAGGAAATGCAGGTTTTGTGTTCAGACTTGGATGTTTATTATCTCTTATCTATTTACAGACTCATGAGCCGTGAGCTCTAACTAGTAAGTTAGAGAAATAAGGTAAAATGGAGCCCCTCTAACTCTTTCCAAGGTTATTTAAGCACTAATTACCCAATAACAAGGTGACACCTGTATTATTTATTTATATTATTTATACTTTTGACCTAATAATGACCACCTAAGGCCTGCAATGTGGACCTTTTTCACCTAATTAGAAAAAATCACTTAAACCCATGAAGAAGAAGGAGGAGGAAGGTGAAAAAAGAACAACAAACCTCCACTCTAAAGTCTCCACCTTGCCCCACATATACCAAAAATCTTACACCAAAATCTATATCTATATAATCTATTGATATAAATCTATATACCAAAATCTTAAAATCCAAATTTCCAGAATTCCAGCACAAAACTACTCCAGGTCTGCATGGAATGGTTCCTTTCCCCTTTAGTGCCTGCTGCTGCAGTGCCCTCATTTGAATCCTGCATCAAACACATTGGATTTGTCATGAAGGTTTGGCCTCTGCTCTTGAATCCCCAATTTTATTCCTTCCTGATAATCAAAGAATAATTCAGATTAGAAAGGGTTTCTGGAGAGGTGAACTGCCTGATTAAAGGAGGGCCTAGATCAGGTTTCACAATAATTATCAGTGCTTCAGATGGGGAATGAAAAGGAGTTTTCTGATGAATTATTTGGAGGTGCTCACCATAAGCCCCTGGAGATCTTCCTTTCCGGGTGGGGTAAATCCAGGTGAAAAATTGTACCCAAGTAAAGCAAATATTTATAAATAGAGGGGAAATATCAACAGATATTTCAATATCAAATTGATATCAATAGATATTTAAATATCAAATTGATATCAATAGATATATCAATACCAAATTGTCTTGTTCTGGATTTAAGGAATGAGCAGTTTTTGGGTGATTCATATCCAGCTTTTGGCAGCAGTGACCACACACCCACAGGAGCTGCAGTTTTCCATGTCCTGCTCCCAGCCATCCTCAATCCTTCCTAAAGAAGCAGAGTTATGAGCCAAACTCCCAGGAGAAGGTAAATAGTGATGTAGGAAGAGGATGCAGTATTTCAGAGAGGGAGAAAACCCCATCCATCAATAAATAGGAACCCCTCTGGTCCTATAGAGAGAGGAGGTGTCAGCTCACGGGGTGTTTACAGCCACATGAAAGGAGGATGTAATCAAGGAGATGAGTGAATCCCGGTCCTTAAGGGCACGAAAGGCTTCCAAGAGTTCCTCAAATGTATCAGTGGGACAGGCAGAAAGACAACACATCCATCCTGGAGCCGGTGAACTATCCATTTCCCTCCTGCTGCAGGGTGAGAATGATGATTTGACAAAGAGGAAGGAGGAGAAGAAAACATTCAGAAGAAATAAATAGTTACCGGGCCAGTTCCCCCCAGATTAATTGAACTGACAGGATGGTATCCAGGAGCAAAGCCTGTCCCAGAGTGTTCCTGCAGCTGGGGCTGGGAGCTGCTGACCAACAGGCCTGGAAAATCCATTCCCTGCAATAACAAGGCCCCGGAGAGCAGAGCCTGAGCCCCTTTATCATCCCTAAACACTCTGTTTAGCAGCCAAAATGATATGCCGTGGGGATGAAGTACATGGTGCGAGCCATGATAACTCAGAGACTATTTCAAGGTGTTTCTGTTGAAAAGGATTGTATATTTAGGTCTTTTTTTTAATTGAAGCCCTTGCCTCCACCTCACAATACCTACAGGAGGAAGGATTACAAACCGTGCTGCACATTACAAGCGTTCTGTGCAGCACTTTAAATGTGTCAGGAATTAGAGAGATGTCAAGGAATTTGGAAGATAAGCCCTACCAGCAGGGAAAGAGTTGCCTTTCCTGTGATGTAATGACTTGAAGGAAGACAGGAACCCTCTGTACAGCAGTTGTTTGAAGCAGCTGCTATTAATATAGGAAATTTGAAATAGGAAGCACTGGGTAAAACCTCCTGCCAACCTCTGAAAGTCAGCGTAACAATAGAAGAAGAGGAATAGAAATAATGGAATGGAAAACAAGGAGGGTTCATTAATTCAATTCCTCCCATATAACATCAAGAAGATGGAAGGAGAGCTGCAGAAGTGTTTCTGCCACCTGTGGTCTCTAGGGAAGTGTCTCACCTTGCCAAGTTTATCTGGTCCCGCACCACAGCACTGGAGTTAAAGCTCCTGCTCACAGGAAAACCCTGCAGGGCTCATCAGGACACTCTGCTGCTTGTCAGACACCAAAAGTGTTGGTGCATGGGCAAATATATTTAAAATATTTAAAGCTCAATTGGAATTAAATTTAATTTTCCAGTACAGTTGACAAAGTAAAGATGTGCTGCTGCTTTTTTTTTTTTTTTGTGTTCTGGTTTCCTAACTGAGAGCACTGCTAACCTATTTCTGTACAAGAGAAATGAGCGATTCATTTAAATAGAGGACAGAAATATATTAAGTCAGCTATAAACCAACAAACAAACAAACAAACCCCACCAAGCAAACAAACAAATGTACAAAAAGGCTGCTCCAGCAGCTTTCACATCAGCTTTAAACCATCCCAGAGAACAAAAAGAGAATTCCATATTGCTGTGAACTAATGTTAGGACTTTCAGGATGGATCAAACACAAGCACGAAAGAAACAAAATACCCACCCAAGTTTATATCTCAGATCAACCGGGACATTAAAAATTACCAAAAAATCACAGGCTGTAATTAGTTTTTAAAGCAAGAGCAGGGCTGCCCCAGGTTGCCTGACCCACCCCAAACCCTTAATTCCCCCAGCCTGCCCCTGCACACTAATTTATGCACTGGTGTCTGTGTTGTTATTTATGAGGCTCATTACCACACCTCGCCAGGTTCAGCTCTGCCATCCCTCTGCTTGTTAGCGAGGCTCAGCGGGGCAGGGGGGACCAGGTGAGCTGCATTTTTTTTCCCCAAACCTCATCCCATCTCTGCTTTAAGGATGTTGGGGAAGATGAAACAAGAAAGACTTGTAAATATGACCGCTTATTTTTAGAGAATATGAAACCTATAAGTGAAATAGAGTTGAAGGCAAGTTTTGATGTCTAAGATGCTGAGCTTTAGTTCCTGAACAACTGGAAAACAATGGTATGGGCATCTGAAGGTTAAACAATTAAATTAATTAATTTAGCAATGCCCTGCTCCTTACCAAGAGCCCAAGGGTCAGAGCAGACCCTGCTGGCTCGGCAGGAGGGGTCCCAAGAGTCGTTTTTAGGGTTTAAAATATAACACAGGATGGGAACGTAGTGATTCCTGTAGGCTGTGTGTAAATGCTGTAGGATTTGTATCTTGTACTGCATTGGTTGGTGTAAATTAGAATATTCAGTATAGAAGATTTAATGGATTGTAACGGGAACTTCACCCTCTTCTCTTGCTCCTTCTCTTCTTCACTCTCTTCTCACCCTCTCAGGCCTGCTCTGAGCTGTGCTGGCAGTTCGTGGCAGGGCCCCTTCACCCACGCCCTGTGCAATGAACCCCATGCTCCAAACCCAGCCCTGACTCCAGAGATCTCTCATCTCCATCCATCCCGACTGACCGTCGTTCTCACAAAGTCCTTCAGGCCAGCCCTTTTCCCCTGTGTGATCAGCACACAGTAATATTTTATAGTGAAAAAAAGTGGTTTTTAGAGTGCTTTGAGGCAGGGAAAGGCACGGAGGGAGGAAGTTGGAAGAAGCTTTAATTTCTGCAGCTACACACGAGCTTGACCTGCCTGTGCTTAAGAAGCTGCTGCCTAAATGGTAATACTTGACACAAGGCGGTGGGGTGGACTGTTGTTCATTTATTTCCCTTGAAGTGAAGCTTGATCTAAAGGCTGTTTCCTGCGAGCTGGCTCCCTGCAGAGCTTTAAGGAAGTTGCTAATCTTGTTAGGAGCAGCAGGATCACTCTGCATTTGCATTTATTTCTGTGGAAGAGCTGCCAGGGCTGGGAGCAGGACGGAGGCTCTGAGCTTTCCTCCGTGCTGACTTTGCTGCAGGGAGGCTCAAGAAACCCCAAAACACTCCTAAGGATGTAGGAACCCTGTGGATCTGCTTGGGGGGGTAAAAATTCCGAATTCTCAGCCTGCACAGGGCTGGGGAAGGAGGTGAAACGTGAAGCTGGGTGTGTGCAGAGGATGGGATGAGATGAGCAGCGCTGGGAAAAGGCTTTTAATTTCTGCATTTTCCATTAAATGCTGCACTTGATGAAGTCCAGAATCTGAAAGGGAGGGCTTGGGTGTCTCTCCCTTTGTTGAACCCAGTCCCTTTCTCTCTATGCTCCTGTGAATCTTTAATCCAGCTTTCCCCCAGCTCCAGAGGGAGGGAGAATTCCCTCCCTGAGCCCAGCCTGGAGCTGCTCTGCTGCACATCCAGCAGCATTGATTGGGATTTCCTTGGGCTGAGGGGAGCAGTGAAATGTTCAGTCCCCCACATCAGTGTCCCAGGAATGATTTTCAGCTGCTCCCCTTTCCCAGCTGAGCTCTGAAGGAAAACTCTTGGGATTGACAGAGGTGGGAGATGCTCCCCAGCCTGGCCAAGCTCAGGAATTGCCCACCTGGAAGGTGAAGTGGATTAACCAGATTTTGGGGTCTCCGGGGTGAGAAGGAACACTGACACCACAATCACTTCCCTTGGATTATAAAAACCCCAAATAAACACACTCTAATGCTGCAGCCCTATAAAACAACCCCTGCTCTGCCATAAAATGAAAACAAAGGGCTTTTTCTCCTTTTTTTTTGGCTCATTCAGTGGATCTGCTCATCTGATTCATTCCAAGTGACCCAAAATGGAAGATTTTATAACACAGTTCTGGGTTTTCTACTCTATTACCTGTTGCTGTAGTAACTTCCCAAGAAAAGATACTGAGTAAGGGAGTAGGTTTCTGGTATTATGCCTTAAAAGCATGAAAAAAAAGTTCAATCTCCAAAGTTTGGCTCCTTCCTCTTGAGATTTCATCCAACTCCCACTGAAGTCAATTAAAATTAGGGTTTCTCCAGAGTTTAGTGGAGCTGAATTAGGCTCTAGGCAAGGATGGCCTGCGGATGGGTGATGATGAACCTGCAGTTGGGAGAGGGGGAGTGTTTATATCCCTCATACTGGGGGGGGAAAAGGATTTAAATATGACTAAGAGGGGCCTGTGCTTGTTCCCAGTTAATGGGAAAATTCATCAATAGCCCCTGAAGCAATGGTGGGGAGCACACAGGGAGAAACTTCAGAAAATGAAGTCAGCTGGAGCCCCCTGAGAACAGAAATCAGGACAGAAAAGGTCTGGTTCTCTTTTAGTGATTAATTAATTCACACATTGACCTCCTGAAGAATGGCTGTGTAGCACAAAGTTGGCTTAAATAGAGTTTTATTTTATTCCATCTTGCACAGAGAGTTCAGCTGCATCACCTACTCCCACGGCTGGAGTCTGGGTTTTGGTTCCATGCCATAAAATGTTTTTAAGATCCTTCCTGGGAACCCTTTTGGAGCCTTGGCAGGTACAGGGATGCCCCCAGAGGGGGTCAGGGCTTTCTCCAGCTCTGTAATTGCCACCACCAGAACTTTGGCAGAGAAATTCCAAACTGCTTTCTCCCTATTACTCATTCTTAAAATTATTTCCAGATTCTCTTGGATACCCAATCCTGGCATGGAAATCTGGGCATCCAAATGTCAGGTTCAAACACTCGGAGTGGTTTTATTGCCCAGAGGTGCCTTAGTGCAGGTCTGAGTGAGGAGGAAGGCAAGAATTCCAGCTGGCAGGAAAAGCACCTGGGGGTATCAGCCCTCAGTGTTTTGGGGAGAAGGCAGATCCAAAGTATTTCTTCCACAGAAATGTGGACAACATTTAACTGAGCATCAATTAAGGTATTTACCTTGCAAATCTTCAGTGTCTTCTGTAGAGTCCCCATTTTGCAGCTTAGAGGCTTTTGAGAAACGAGTTGAAATCAGAATTTTGCACACTTAGGTCTGCTTGCCCAGACAGTCTGCAGTCAGCAAAATCTGTTCCTGAGACAGGGAAACAGTCTGTGTATCTCTTTGAGAGAAACAGGTCATGGCTACAGCCCTTATCTCTCATCCTTCCTGCAGGAAAACCCCTCCTTGTCCACGTTTTCCTCTGTAAATAAATGCTTTAAAGCACCTCAAAGTCCATGGGCAGGTAAACATGCCAAGGTGGGGCTTTAATCTTGTGGGTGAGCACAGGACCTGCACACACCTCGTGTAACACCGAGAATTAATTGCTGCATCTCCCAGGTTTACTGCAGAGCCCGGGAAAGTTTCGCATTATCTGCACTAAAACGGAGCCTGTTGCAGGATTTAGCCAAGTATAGAAAGTGTCATTGATTGCTCCCTGGAGATGCATCATTTCTAATGAGAGTCCTAAAATGCTGCAAGCTGATAACATAAAACTCCACAAAACTACTGGAGTTTGCAGACTTATTACCATACTGCTCCCAAGCCGGAGGTGAAGGGGGGGAAGCAACGTAAATAATCTTTTTGGAATGGGGTTGTTGATGGGGGAAATGTGTAAAAATGAAGCTGTTGGCAGAACACTGTTAGCTTATGAATTATGCATTTAATTAAGAGGAGCTAAACTGGTAGATTTGGAAAGTTCTGATTTACTGTGGCTTGTAAAAGGCAGGGTTTGAGCCCTGCTGCTGCTGTTGGGTGTGGAGCAGCTGCAGAGAGGAGCTGGCAGGACACCCTGGGTGACCCCACACTGGAGGATCAGCTCTGAACCTGCTCCTCAGTGCCCGAGATTTGGCCCAAAAGTCTTTCCCAAAACCAGGGAATGGTAAACTCACAAGGATATCTGCTTTTCAGGGTGGGCTGGTCAAAGAAATCAACTTTAGGTTGCCTGGTCTTATGGATCTACATTATGGAGATTGGCATTGTGGAGCACCATGTGGGAAAAGGGGCAGGAAGTGAGAATGGGGCAAGAAGTGTGGAAGATAAGGGGATGTTCATTATCAAATGTGCAACAGGATCAAATTTTGAGTTGTCTCCAAAATACTTTTGTGCAGCTCAGCTCATCCCTCCATGAAAATCCAGCAATCAAGCTCCGTGATACCAGTTTAATTTTTCCACATTGAGGGTAAAGAAAGGAGCTGTAGCACCAAGCAGCAATTTGCCTTCTGGATTTTCAGAGGGAAAGTGCCACAAACAGAAATTATTCAATAAAGCAGCTTCCCCACGCCACTGCAGCGCCCCCATTCCTGCTTAGGAGCAAGCTAAGCAGGAAAATGAGAAGTAGCAGGGGGCAAAAACTGCTGTGACCTCCTCAAGTGGCTTGGAATG
This sequence comes from Acrocephalus scirpaceus scirpaceus, assembly GCA_910950805.1. Taxonomy (NCBI): domain Eukaryota; kingdom Metazoa; phylum Chordata; class Aves; order Passeriformes; family Sylviidae; genus Acrocephalus; species Acrocephalus scirpaceus. The sequence goes on from OU383782.1 coordinate 19,389,861, forward strand.
AGTTGAAAACCTGAGCAACGCTCATGTGGCCTGTGCTAATTTGTGCCTCCCCAGTGGTTTCCCCTCGTTCCTCCCTTCAGCCCCGCGGGTTCCGCTGGGAGGGATGCATGACGTGTGTCTGGTGTTCTCCAGGCTTGTCCTACACGTGGATCTTCAACAATAACACCTTGGATCTTCAGGAAGACAGCCGGCGCTTCGTCTCCCAGGCAACAGGAAACCTGTACCTGGCCAAGGTGGAGCCGTGGGACGTTGGGAATTACACGTGTGCCGTCAGCAGCGCCGCGGCGCGGCGCCGTGTGTGGGGGCCCCCCACAGCCCTCACCCTGCGAGGAGATGGTGAGTGCACAGAGGGGTTTTGTTCCCTCCAAACACCCACCTGCTCCTGCTCCAGGTGTTGGGAATTCACCCCAGGGAGGGAAAACTCACTCCTGGGAAGGTTGTGTAACATGATGTGGCCCCAAAGTGACGATGCCTTTTGGGACTACCTAAAAACAGAGGGCAGACAGAATTCAGGGAATAAAAAGCTGCTCTATTGATTGAAGGGCCTTCAGGTACATTTGGGGCAGACAAAGCCCCCCAGGGGCTGCACCCAAAAATGGACCCCGGGTCATGGGTTTGCACACTTTGATCAGTTTGGTCCATTTGCATTTTGGGGGTTCATCTCCCAATTCCAGCTCCAGGTAATGAAGTCATTCACCCCAAGTTTGCTGCCCCCAACTCCCTTTTGTTTCCATCTCTCAGGCCTGAGGCAGTGAGGTGTCCTTGATTGCCAGGCCTGCAGAGGAATTGCTGTGTCTGCCCAAACTGGGAAATCAGCACCTAACCCTCTGTATGGAGTTTATTGTTCTACACTAAAGAATTGCAGGATTATACATACATGAAAAATATAAAAGCTGAAATCCTGAGGCATCAGTGACGTTTGAGCTGTCAGGGAGAGGGGTGAGGAGATAAACACGCAAAGAAAGTTCTCAATGTCACTGAACAACAAGAGAATGTCACATGGCACGTTAATATTTCCCACCTCGTGCCTGTGTTGAGGTCTAAATCCGACAAATCTTTCTAAATTTGTCATCTAAGTATAGCTCAAATATCAAATCCAGAGAGCTGCTTCAAATTGAGTCGCTGAGGTGGGAAAGTCCCTTGCTCATGTACAAATGCCTTCCTGGCAACATTTGTAATTAAATGTTCAGGGGAAGAAATACAGACCTGGGAATCTGCACACAAAGTTTGTTTTGTGAGTTTGCCCACCTAAATTTCAATATGCTCGTGCTGTTTGCAAAGCAGTGGCGACAATCGGTGACAAAAGTCTGCGCAGAGTTGGATTTGGAGGATAAACAAAACTCAGCTGTGCATTATGGAATAACGCTTTCACTGCTGTTCAACAACATCAGCAGATCACACAAAGCAAAGCTGCACTTGCTCAGCTCCAGAGTTAATAATTTGGCACAAACTCTGATTGCAAACACTTAAGATCTTTTCTGATTCTTTTTTTTCTTTTCATCACTCTATTCCTTTTCTCAGACTCCTTCTATCAGTCTCTTTATCTTCTCCCACTCACTCTGGTGGCCTCTGGACTGGCTCCAACGCTGGCAGCCTCTGAGGCAACAGTGAAAGTTGCATGTGCAATATTATCCAGATGCCTGTTAAATATAAAACAAGAATTGATTCATTTTCTGTGTGGGATCTGGGCAAAGACACTGCAGGAAAATACCTGATTTATCTCCATCCCTCCAGTTGGAATGAGTTTCACTGTGAGACACATGAAAGATATTTAAGAAGTTCAGCTGAAAGTTTCGTTTCCTAAATCCATCCCAAACCTGCTGCAAAATTGAATGCCCTAAATTAATACTGGATTATCTGTGATTTATCAGATGCTCAGCCAGATTTTCAAATATGATAATTCCATCTAATTACATTGAGGCCTTCCTCAACCCTGCAACTCACATTTGGATGTTTTAAAGAAGTTTTAAGGGTTTTGCAAGTAGTTTAGACATGATATTTTCTAATTTTCTTGCACATAGGATCAACACAGCATCCTGAGAGTGACTAGTGGCAGAAGTGTTGCTTGATAAGAGGTGTGAACCCAAAATTATCTCAAAAACCAGGATGCACAGCAGGCTTGTAATGTAAAATTTGTATAAAGTCACGCTCCTGAATGCAGGGAAGGCAGAGATTTCACAGAATTTTCAGCTCAGGGTTGAACCCCGCCCCAGAGGTTAAAGCTGCTCCATCATGTGCCGCTCGCCACGGGTGGAACACGAGGCTCTGAAGTGATTCATGCCACCCTTCCTCTCACCCTGAAGTTCTGCTGCACGAGTAGCTCTGGGGCTCAGCTGCAGCGAGCTGTTTTGATGTTCCAGGTGTGATGGGGGAGTACGAGCCAAAGATTGAGGTGCGCTTCCCAGAAACAACCTACGCGGCCAAGGGCTCCTCGGTCCGGCTGGAATGCTTCGCCCTGGGAAAGTAAGAGCTCTGTTTTTATTAAATGTGGGGTTTCACGCTGCTCCTTTCACATTAGAATTATTCTGGTCAGAATGGGATTGGTGAATCTTGTGGGTTTTTTAACCTTGCTTTGATTGTTTCTGTGCCATGTGTTCCCAAGGAGATGAGAGAGAGCTCTGTGCTGTGACTGAAGCTCACTTGGGTGCAGCTCGAAGCAGGGGGAAGGAATGTGGGAAGAGGAGGGGAAACTGTAACAAAGATTTTATTTCTTGAGAGAAGTTTTGACTCTGAGATGAGGCCTGACTCCAGGTGTTAGGGCTCGGTGTAACTGCACACTCACACCCTATGGATATCACAGTAGGAACGGGGGCTTTTGCTTGTGTGACATCACAGAATCACACACTGGTTTGGGTTGGAAGGTACTTTAAAGCTCATCCAAGTTCATCAAGTTTCAACTCCCTGCTCTCAGCAAGAACATCTTCTACTGTCCCAGGCTGCTCCAAGCCCCAATGTCCAACCTGGCCTTGGACACTTCCAGGGGCAGCCACAGCTGCTCTGGGCACCCTGTGCCAGGGCCTCACTGCCCTCAAAGGGAGGAATGTCTTCCTGATATCCAATCTAAACCCACTCTCTGTCACTCTGAAGCCATTCCCCCTTCCTCTGTCACTCCATCCCTTGTCAATTGTCTCTCTCCATCTTTCTCGTAGCTCCTTCAGGCCCTGGAAGGGGTTTAGTTCACAATTAGTTCAGCCCAAAGTTTCTCCTCTCCAGGTGAACAATCCCAGCTGTGCCAGCCTTTCCTCCCAGCAGAGCTGCTCCATCCCTCTGCTCATCCTGATGCTCCTCTGTGCTCTTTCATCGCTAAAAATCAAACCTGGGGGAATCAGGTTATGTTTGAAGGGTGTGTGGGATGGATCTCCTGACCCTCCTGTCTCCAAAGCAATGCTGAGGAGCCCTGGGAAGACCCAGCAGCAGCCCTTCCTTCCAAAAATCCATTTCCCCACATTTTTCTGTGTTTTCTTGCACTGCTGTGCCTGTTCCCAGCTGCAGAGGTGGCTCAGGCAGCTGCTCTGCATTCAGGGAGCAGCTGGGGGACTGAATCACTGTAACCAGCCCACAAACCCCAGTCTTTCCAACGAGCATCATTTTCCCTGGAAAAGCCCAAATAACCCTTAGATTGTTGACCTCTATTTAGTTTAAGTTCACTTTGACAATCCATTTTAAGGCTGTAAGCTTTTAAAGTGTTTAGAGCTTTCCCAGAGGTTAAAAGCCTGACTTGCAGACAGCACAAATTAATCAAATGTTCCTCTGGAACCTACGCTGGCAAGTAGAAAAATAAAGCAAATAAAAAGTTAATAAGATTGAAATGGCCTTGCCTTTCAGATGAGATTTCTATACAAACTAATACTAGGGCTAATTTTTATTAAAGGTACATGCACTTCTTTGGCCCAAAAGCTGTACCAGACTTTAGCACTCTGGGTAAAGCTGATTTTCTTTCCCAAATACTGTCTAGCTACTTCTCTTTAAATACCTCCTTAATTGTGTGTTAGTCCGTGCAGGCTTTACATTTCGAGTTGTCATTTCTTATTTCCATCTGTTGCATGGAAAGCATTGAACAATGATGGAGAAAAAACCAGGAAATGAGATGTACAAAGCGCTGACATCTTAGTGAGGGGGTAAAGATGGGTCATGTTAATGTGATGAACAGATTTTGCCATTTTAAGAACATCTTAAGGAGAAAAAAGGGGGCTGAAAGGACATAGGGATAATGAGATCCCTCAGGGAGACCCTTCTATGCAGTGCTTAGGAATGCCTGAGAGGTTTAATGCAGCTTTAATGTAGATTTTCTTCTTCATGTGCAGGACTGCAGCTGAAAGCAGTGCTGCCAGACTTCCCTGGAGTTATCCTGCCTAAATACCAGGGATCCAAGGGCCAAAATCCATTTTCCACGTGCTCTCTGGTGTCACACTGCTGATGTGCACCCCGTGTTGGAGGCGCTGCTTCGGAGCAGAGGCTCTTGGGTGGTGATACTGGAGAATTTCTCAGGATTTCTCCTCTTAAATGTTATTTTTAGAAGTTCAATGTCTTGTACAGAACTGCACAGGTTTCAGTCTGTGGGGGTTTTTTTTCTCCCTAAACAGAAGGAGATAAAAATCACCTTTAACCACCTTTTCACCAACATGTCCATCAGTGGAAAAGCTTTATCTCAGAGCTGGCATTTAGATGCGAATAAAGCAAGCGAAACAGATTGCAGGTGAAACACTCTTAACTTATTAGACAAGGCCAGATTTCTAGAGGTATGCAGGTGATTAGAGGCATTGTGAAAAGCTGGAAGTTTCCTGCCTCCAACTGTTTACAATTGCCGGCAGAACCATCTAAATGCGGCAGCGCCCGGCCGCCCGCCCCTTCAGACTCCCAAATTCCGCTAAAACCCTGGCCCCTGCTATTGTCTGTTTATGTTAAAATCAATCCAGCCCAGCGTTTGTTGAGCTGTACCTCTGATCCGCCACAAGCACCGGCGGTGATTATCTCGCTCGGGTTTCAGAACTGCTTTCCCATTATCCGTAATTTTCTATATTCACACTGTTAGGCCGCCGGCTCCCACAATGCCGCGGCCGCTGCTACCTGGGCGCCGTGAATAGCAGAAATCCGTCACGCTGAAGGCAGATCATAGGCAACCCGCTGGGGTTTTGGTCTGCAGAAGTCTTAAATGAGAGTAGTTTTGTGGTATTTAGAGAAATAGCGTCTCTTTTTCTGCGTGGAACAGCAAATCACACCAATTGGGCCTCGCTCGAAAGGCACTTCCGCGGTTCAAACGCCGCTATGAGAGGCCGGGCTCACGCCTGAGTTTAAAACTCCATTTAAAACATCTTAAAGATGCCTTTTTTTCACATGGAGGAGCTCAAAGTCACCCAAAATGTGCTCCTGTGGGCACCCTGGGGTAGGTGTGTTCCACACAGATCTGTTGCAAAACTCGTTTTGCACTTCACGTTAAAATATCGCTAATGTTTTTTTACAAATCATCCACCAGCCCCAGAAATTCTTCTTGTTTAGAGGAAAATTAGGAGTTAAATAAGAATTTCTCCCTGCAAAGAGGGTTTGGAGGGATGGATCCCACATGGACAAAGGATCTCAGGCCAGTCCTTGGCTTTGAACTTTATTTTATAGAGTAAACACCACAAACAGAAGATTTTGAAAAGCAAATTAGTGCTCGCTGTGATGGAAATATAACATAAAGTGCAGTTCTCTGATGAATCTAAACAGGCAAAAAACTGCACCTTATACTTAATCCTTTGCAAAGAGGAAAACTGAAATATGAAATAGTGGCTCCACTATTTCAAATCCTGCAGCCTGTGGCAGTTTAATAGAAGAGATGAGACTTTGTGTTCTGCACCAATATTCATTACGATGACAGTGTTTAATATTATGCCAGGATTAAAAGTCCTGGTTTGGATCAAGCTCTATTAATCATGCCATATATCCAAATTATTGTTCCCTGTCTTTCAGGGGATTGAGCACCATGGAAAGAATTATGTTCAGTTGAGTTACACTGTGCTGCTTTCTGTAGATTTCTCTCAAAATAACTTTTTTTTTCTGTTGCACAAATAAGAATAGTCCCTGGAATGAAAATAAGCGAAGTAGTTTCCATGTCTGGTGCACGTATTTATTAAACTCTGTCTGTGGTTTATATTTTTCTTCATTCCCTTCTCAAAGAAAAGGAAATAATCAGTTCACAATCCCTGCAGATGGGTTGTTGCCAGCTGAGGTTGTAAAAAGCATATGTGAATAACATAAAACAAGATTTCTTTCACCCCAGAATATTCATTTTTCAAAGATCCCACCTATTCCCCTAAATGTATTCATGGAAGGGATTTTTTCTAGCAGCTCTTGGAATAAGTAGATAATCACACAGCTCCAAGGGGGTTCCAAATAACCATTTTAACTAAATTTACATAAAAATCCCAGGCTTCACCTCTGGTACATTCTCAAGCTGTTTATGTAGGAGGCTTTAAAAGGGTCAGTTACAGGATTCTGAAATCCCAGATATGGGGATGGTGCTTTGCCACCACAAGTGAAGTTTCCAGCCCCCATCCCTGATCAAAGCAAGGCCTGAGGATTTTTCCTTTCAGGGATGAGCAGATCCCCTCTGACACAGCTCAGGTTGTGCCTCCAGGAGAGCGGGACTCAACACCTTGCAGAAAACTGCTGTTTGCAGGTGATCCATCAGGAGGGTCCAAAATTAAACGCTTTAATTATGGCGCTCCTCGGATCCTAATTCTCCTGGTGTCAGCAGCGACGCGGCTTTCAGAGCTCAGCTCGGGCTCATTTGTCTAACGAACCACGGGCTTCATTATCCCAAATGCAGATTGAATTTCCCTCGGAAGGGCCCCCAGATGCACAGGACAAAAGATGAGGCAGGGTCCCAATGCATCATCTTTGTTGGAAAAGGTGAAGCCTCCCTCACGGTGTGGGTTCTAATTCTGCAGACAAATTAATTTCGCGTTGGCTGTGACAAGAACTTGTCACCAACCACAAAATATTTTCCATCTCCTTTTCTTTCCCAGTTAGTAACTTATGGTTTTGTGATTCTGCTGCCTGTATGGTGGAATATAAATTAAATTAGTGCTCCTGGATGCTCTGAAGGTTTCAAATAAACTGCAGATTTATGTACTAAGACACTCTCATATTTATGCACTGTTTTCTTATTTACTCAGGAGAAAGCCAGACTTTGTCTATGAAGTGTAATAAATTTGGGAAGTGCACTCATTGTTTCTTTATGTATTCCAAAACTTTTTAGGCCCAAGCAGTTATTGTTTTTAATCTGGTTTTTGGAAGGGTCTGGATGACAGAAAGATCCATGAGGGGCAGGGCCACCCCAAACCTGCATGGGCAGGCACTGGTCTGTGCAGCAGTGTCAGCTCCTGACCTTCCAGGGAATATAAACATGCAAAATAATCCCACAAAAATTCACAAGGCTGTATTTATTGGACTAGGTTTTATACACAATTTCCTACATCTAAAGTTTCAGTCCTTAAAGAATCAATTTCTAAATAGATGATTTGTTCCAAAACCAAATTTAATCAAACCGGCTTTTTTTGTAGTTTTGGGGGTTTTTTTAACCTTGAAAGGTTTCACATGGCCTGAGTAAGAGTTGCTACTAAGAGATTTGTTATAGAGATGGAAACTAGCAGCAGAAAAAAGTGAATCCAGCCAAAAAACTTTCCTGCAAAATACAGTGACTGAAGATGTTGGGAATTCTGTAGCCACGAGGTGTCAATGAAGAAATGCAGATATTCTCTAGGAAGATCCATCCCATGGAATTGGCTGAGTTATGGATCCTCCCACATTCTGCTCCTTTACCTGTAGCTCAGGTGGAGCTGCTGTCCAGACACAGGAATTCCTTCTCCTGATAAAATCCAGGCTCCCTGGCAGGAGAACAAAGCACTGTGAACTATTTATTGTCTCTGAACACAGCAGAGCCAATGAACTCTGGGGTTGCTCTGTCCTCCTGCTCAGCTGACATCAGGAGTGAGTTTCAAACACCCTCATGGTTGGCCAAAAATGAGCTGAGCTTGCCTTGGAACATCCCCAAGGATGTGATTAGAAGTCTGCGGATTGCCTTCTGCTCAAACCTTGGCCAAGCTGACAGAAGGAACCTTTTCCCACCGAGTGCTGCCTCTGGCCTTGGTGTCAGCACAGAATTCCCTCGTTCATGACCAGCCAGTGCTGAGAGAAAACAAATGGCTGAGAGAACAGGAAATGTGGAGATGCAGCTCTTTCAGGTGGCAGAACGCATCTAATCATTGTTTCCCTCTCCCATATGGCTGCTGGTTCCCTTTAATCTCTTTGTTATAAAAAAAATAAAATTAAATCCAGGAGAGACGTCTTTAAAGTGAGTAGTTAAATGCTCCTGGCATTCTGCAGGCTGCTGCTGCACAGTTGCTGCTCACCCAGTGTGGAATGTGAGGAGGATTTGAAGAGCCAGCCATGCTCTCCTTCCCATGGATCAGGCTGGGAAGCTCCCTTGGCTGTTTTCCTGCCTGGAGCACGGCAGTTGTGAGCCAGACTGGGTCTGCACTGGAGCTGTGCTGCTTTTAAACAGCTGAAAGTACCTTGCTTTATAACAACTGAATAAATAACTGAATAAATAACTGGATAAATAACTGAATAAATAACTGAACAAATAACTGAATAAATAACTGAATAAATAACTGAAACTAACTGGCTGTAGGGAAATCCCACAGGAATGCTGGCGGGCAGGATTAGTCTGGAGGAAAGAAGGCTCGAGGGAAACCTCGTTGCTCTCTCCAAACACCTGGAGGGAGCTTGAGCCAGGTGGGGATGGGCACTTCTGACAGGATAACAGCCTCAAGCTGCACCAGGAGTGGTTTGAGTTGGATTTTAAGGAAAATTGGTTCACTGAAAAAGTGGAAAAATATTGGGAAGGGCTGCCCAGGGAAGCAGTGGAGCCACCAGCCCTGGAGGACTTCAGACCACGGGTGGATGTGGCACCTCCTGGTGTGGTTTGGTGAGCAGGTGGGAGGTTGGGCTTGATGATCTTGGAGGTCTTTTCCAGCCTGAATGATCCTGTGTTGAGATTTCTGGACGAGACAGCACCTTTTAACAACTCACTCAGGAAGAACAAAGCCTTATAAATTCCCTAGGAAGGAATGGTATTAAACAACATCTGAAATAATAATGCACCTTTTAACAATTCACTGAGGAAAAACAAACCCTTATAAATTCTCTAGGAAGGAATGGTGTTATACAACATCTGAAATAACTTTTGCTCTTGTTGGACAGTTAATAAAGGTGGTGGTGGCAGTGTTGTCCAGAAAAATCTGGAATTTTTTATAACTTGAACCAAAATGGGGAAAAGTAGAACAAAATCTCAGTTTTGCTTTCAGGCCTTTCACTGGTTAACAATATTTGACATGTCCCAGGCACTCCTGTTTGTAGGAAATTGCTCAGAGAACTCACATTAATCCCAAATCCTGGTTCTTCTTGCTTAGAGGGAAGCTGTGCACATCACAGAGACACAGACTCAAAAATGCAGAAATCAGGCCCAAACTTCCTGAATTATTAAGAAATTAATCCATTCCCTATTTGTGACTTGATTTCTTTGTTCAATAAACAAGGACTTGAACTTAAATAATTTAAGGTGTGAGCAGTAACAGTCTCTGCTAAAAAGGAATAAATCCTTTTGTAAGTCAGCACTGCAGGCAGAGACCTTGGAAACTGGAAACAAGGACTTGTAATTTCCATGAAATTTTGTTTTCAGCTGCTGTCGATGTTACTTCCAGTGGAAAAGAAGTCAGCATTTAGCCAAAAGTTCTGCAAAAAGCTCAAAACTGGATCTGTTAGAAAAAGCAACTTATTTCAGTTTGCAGAAACAGCAAACAACTGTGAAATCCATGACTATTAATATTTCAAAGTGTTTTGGTGACATAAAAGATCATGAAAGTGAAACTCCTATGGTTTGTGATATTACCAGAAATCCAAGATATATTTATAGCTGCCTTCACTGTTTTGTGTTGTAGGGGATACATTGATCCAAATATAAATGAAAATGATAGAAAGCTTCAAAAACATGAAAAAAAGAAATATTTCTTTTTTTATCTCTATCTACTTCCATCCTCAATGTTTTGTTCTTTCCTCTCCTCACACAATTCTCTGTCTGCTCTCTTCTATCTTAGCTCCCGTTTTTTTATATTTAGATTTATTGGTATTTTTAGATCTTTTGAAATCTTGGCTAAGTATTTCCTATTTTGGGGTATGAAAATACCTTCAGTGCTACAGGGAATTTGTGTGCTGGGAGAGCCAGTCAATAATTCAGTACTTCTGTGGTGTTTATTTGGACTTGCAAAGTCATTACTTCAGTGTCACAGGCTTTAAAAACAGGTTTCAGCCCCAAGCAAGAATTACTAAGGGGAAAATACCAATTGGCCTAAGGAAAAAATCATAGATTGACTGAGGATTTCATCCCACTTTGGACCTGTGTTCCTAAATGAATTGGACATGCTATAAAATCTCAGTCTTATATGAACCTCTGTATGTCGTGCTTAGAAATGATTCCTTTTAAAAAAATATTGCTACTCTCAAGAAAGGATTTGATATTGTTTTTTCCTCTGCTGTAACCAACGCTGTCTCTTTTTCTCCAATAAATACAATCCCTTAGTCCTGTCCCCAGTATTAGCTGGAGGAGATCTGATGGAAACCCTTTGGCAAAGAAAATCCAACACAACAGGAGTAGAGGAGTTCTTGAAATCCCCGATGTTGAGCAGGAAGATGAAGGCTCCTATGAGTGCATCGCAGGAAACACCCGAGGAATAAACGTGGCAAGAGGTCAATTATTTGTCTATGGTAAGCAGATGTATTGAATTTGGATTTTTAATGGAGAGCACCTTGAGTGCTGTGTCCAATTCTGGGCCCCTCAGTTTAGGATGGACACTCAGTGCTGTGTCCAGCTCTGTCCCTCAGTTCAGGATGGACACTCAGTGCTGTGTCCAGCTCTGTCCCTCAGTTCAGGGTGGACGTTGAGACGCTCGAGCGCGTCCAGAGGAGGCAGCGAGGCTGGAGAGGGGCTGGGAACACAAACCCTGTGAGGAACGGCTGAGGGAGCTGGGCTTGTTCAGCCTGGAGAAAAGGAGACTCAGGGGTGCCCTCATCACTCTCCACAGCTCCCTGAAAGGTGCCTGTGCTCAGCTGGGCTTGGGCTCTTTCTCCAGGCAGCACTGACAGAACCAGAGGACACAGCCTCAAGCTGTGCCAAGGGAATACAGGTTGGATATCAGGGAAAAGTTTTTTACAGAAAGAATAATAAAGTACTGGAATGTTCTGCCCGGGGAGGTGGTGGAGTCACCATCCCTGGATGTGTTTAAGGAAAGCCTGGATGTGGCACTGGGTGCCGTGGTTTAGTTGAGGTGTTGGGGCTGGGTTGGACTCGATGATCTTGGAGGTCTCTTCCAACCTAGAAATTCTGTGGTTCTGTGATTCTGTGAGCAGGATGCTGTTCAGTTGCATGGTGCAGATGAGGTCTCTCAGCCCCTTCCTGGAGGTAGAACGTGCAGGTCAGGTTAAAAATTGATTTGGGGCTCTCAGTGACCTGCCCTGAGTTACAGCCTCAGCAAATAAAGATATTTTACATCAAAGCTTGGATTGGAAATGTGGGAAGTGGGAAATGTTAAAGGCAGGGAGGGAGCAGTGTCCTGCAGCAGATGCAGAGCAGGGAAGGATTCAGGAGCCTTTGGTCTGGTTTGGATTTCACCTCTTCTGTTGATATTAAAAAAAAAAAAAAAAAATGCTGAAATACCTATTAAATAGAGCTGTCTGCAGATAGAGGTACAAGCTCAGGGAGAGCTCTCCCAGTCAGGACAGAATTAAACAATTAGCATGGAACAAGGAATCTCATTAATGATAACCACAGATGAACATGAATGGAATTTGCTCCTATATTGTAAAATATTCTGTTCTAGACTTCAAAATGTAAAAGTTTTCTCAACAGCCAAATATCTGGATAAGTATGAGAGGTGACCAGAAATAAACAATCAAGTTTCCAATAGCATAGGTCAGCAGAAAACACAAAGCAGGGGGGAACTCATCCCATTCCTTCCTCTCCTTCCAGCTTGGCTAAAAGTGGAAAATAATCTGGGAATCTTCTCCCTTTCCTGGTCCCTCCCTGAGTGCATTGATTGATTCCCTGCAGTCCCAGTGGCACTGGGCCCTCCTATCCAGGGTGAATTATGCCTCTTTAGAGGAATTGTTAACACCCAGGGAAAGCAACATATTTTGACAGGAATAAGAGGAGAGATCTTTTCTTTACCTCATAAATCTTTCAAAGGAGAAAGTAGGGAAAAAAAAAAAAAAAAGAAACATAACGACGAGGAGAAAAAAAAATCACAGCAAGTGAGCCTGAGCCTGCAGTTAACATCTGTTGAGAAGACTCTGGCAAGTATTTTCCTTTTTTTTAAAGTAAATCTCCTCTAATGAAGAGATGCAGGCTTTGCTGATAAGCTACCAGGCTCCTGCAGCCATGGCTAATATCAAGATCTATGCCAGGAACAGATCAGTCTGCTGCTGGTTGAAATATTTCATTATTTCCTTGCTTTCAGGGGGTAGTTTTTGCTCTCACTGCTCACCAATTTTTTCACCACGTCAATCAGGCAGTTCCATTAAAATTAAGTTCAGCAGATTACCTGGCCGTGATTGATAACAGCGCAGGCAATTATAAAATTATGATCAGTTAATTCAATCCAAAACAATGTGCTTATTAAGTGTGCTTTGTACATTAATTAATAGCTGTTCACAGTGCAGTGTATAAACAGCACTCATGAAGCCTTGGCATGAGGTTTTTCTGTCCTATTAGGAGTGTGCTGGTGAATTATCTCTGTAATTGATTTCCTCTTGCTCCTTTTCTGTTCCTCTGGGGGTTTTCCTCTGGAGGAAGGTTGTCTCCAAAAATGGGAATTCTTTGCTGGACACTGCTTTGTGTGTGATCCTTGCAGCCCATGATTCAGGCTCTGAGAGCAGCAAAAATTAGATGCAATTAGAAGCATTTTTAAGCAGGGAGAATCTCATCCTTTTAGGAACTTTGAGCACCTCAAGGGGCTCCAGGAGAGCTGGAGAGGGACTGGGGATGAGGGATGGAGGGACAGGACACAAGGAATGGCTTCCCACTGCCAGAGGGAAGGGATGGATGGGAGTAATCATTCCAAATTTAGGTGATGAGGCCCTGGGATGGAATTCCCAGAGAAATTATCCCTGGATCAGTGGCAGTGTCCAAGGCCAGCCTGGGACAGTGGAAGGTGTCCCTGCCCACGGAATGAGAAGTTATTTATTCTTCCCATGTCTCACCTCCACCCTGACCACTGCTCTAACTGTCAGCCCTCCCCAAGGGAATTCCCCAAGGGAATTCCTGCTCTGCTCAGTCCTCGAGGTTCAGTTGTTGACAGAGCTCCTGGGTGATTCCTGCAAATTCTGCTTTTACACCTCAGTGAATTTCTTTAGAGGAGGATTTTGCAGAAATTTGGTGTCTTGGTGCTTTCAACACACATATCTTGAATTTCAGGCATCTAAAATCACCATTTCTGCACATTTTTGCTTCAAAGATGGATAAAATCTCAACCAAACTCCCATGAACCACTTGACTTCTAACATTTTCCCAAGCTTGCCCCAAAGTTTCATGCCAGGGAATTGCTGGACATAATTCACTTGCAGCATAATAAAAATGTGTTGAACAGATATTAATTAGCCCTGGTCAGTTCATTAATTAATGGCAGCATACCTCAAGCAAAATCACTTTTCTCCTGCTTAAAATGCTTTGCATATTCTTTTCAGCACCCCCTGAATGGGATAAAAAAATCCAAAATGCCTTTCTGTCTCTCTATGACAGTTTATTTTGGGAATGTAAGGCAAGAGGAAAACCAAGCCCTTCCTACAGCTGGTTAAAAAATGGCCAGCCCCTCATGTCAGAGGTAAGATTCCTGTCTCCTTTGATTTCTTCTTCATATTTTTGTTGGTTTAGATTTTTTTTTCATTATTTAGTCATTATATTAATTTCACAATATATTAATTAAGTTTCAAAAAATAGCTAAAGATTAATACATCAAAATAAAGATAATAGCACGAACTCTTTGCAACACAGAACCTCAATTCTTGGACTTCATCTTTCTTGGAAATGTATGAAATTAGAGTTTAGAGAGAGAGAAAAACACCAATTTCTTCATGTGAGTTATGGAATTGCTACAAGATCTGGCTGTGGGTATAGAAGGGCTTAGGAATATGAATTATAATTGGTGAAAGAAACACTAAATACATTTGTAGACATAATCTGTAGTTTGGGGAACTGGTAGGATGCCAAAGCACTGGCAGAGGATTCCAGAGCTGGAATTCCAAAATGCTCAGTGTTGAGTTGCCCTTTTCTTCTGTTTCTGTTCCAAATCAGTACTGGGTGGACCTTTGGTCTCGTGCAGAGTGGCTGCTCTCCTGCTGGATTAATCCTTTACCTTAATTAATCAGTCAGCTCTGAAAATCAGCTCAGTTTGAGGGGAATATTTTCTGTGCTGTGCAGAAGGATAATCCAGAGCAAGCCACATAAAGGTAAAAGGAAGAGCTGGAAAAGTGCAAAATGTCACTGAAAAGGACCAGGTGGGAAGGGAAATGGGAGTGCAGGAGGAGAGGGGAAGTTTGGAGTTCAAGCAGTCAAGAACCACCATCAGATCCTTCAGCAGCCAGGTCTTTGAGAGCCCGGCTTCCAGGCACAATCCCTGTGGTGGCCAAGCTCTGGCACATCCATCCTTGTGCTGGTTTGAAAGCAAAACCAGTGAGAGACTCCAAGTCAGAAACATAATTTAATAAGAGGAAAAGAAAAGAAGTAAAATAAAGTAAAATAAAATAAATTAAATAGTACAAAAAACCCCTGACAGAGTCAGAATCCAACCTGACCCCCTGTCAGTCAGGGTGGTGGCAGCAGTGCAGATGAAATGCTCTTGTCCAAGCAGTGATCCTGTAGAAAGCTCTGGCAGCTCTTGTCCTCTGGGAGTCCAGTGGGTCAGGGCTCCCTGTGCTGTCCCAAATCCCAGATTCTATCCAGGTGGGAATGCTTGGCTCCTCCCCCTGGGCGGAGCATCTCCCCCTGGGCTGATCTCATTCTCTGAGCCCTGCAGTGGCTCCTTGCTGGCCCATGAACCAGAGACAGCTCCCGCAGGGAGTTCCCCATGAGCCATGGGCACGGCATTGCTGGGCCATGGACAGGAGAGAAGGGAAACACTGCCCCAGCTGGTTCCAGCAGCTCCTGGGGATGGGGATGGAATACAGACTGTGGGCACAGCTGACACTGTAACCTAGGACAATCCTCCAGCCTCATGGAGAAGGACTTAAAATAAGAAGCTCTTTCCATTCTGCTGAGGCCAAGTTTCCCTTTTTATATTTTTTTTTTTTGGAGCATCTATCCAGCCTCTCTGAGGCATAGGGTGGCTCATCTCTGCAAGGCATTTTCACTTGGATGGGAAAAAAAAAAATAGCTCTGTGATTAATTCCTGCCTAGCAAGAGCACGTACAGGAGAATTTCCAAAACATATGGGCTAAATTAGCACCTGCTGGGCTGCAGAACCAGCATTTATTTGATTTAGTTGTACTTATTTAAAGCAGTTGGAGTGGGGTCCGATCTTCCATATAATTTTCTGCTGGATCAGTCCTAAACAGAGCCAAACTGCATCTGGGGAAAATAGCCAGAATTTACCTGGACTGCAATTTTTCTGAACCTGCTCATTGTAGTCATTGTCCCCTTCTTCTGAGTGAGATTATCTTGTTTCTCTCCCTTTGAAGGCAGCAATATTTAGAGTCTGTCACTCTTCAATTGCGCCGTTTCAATAAAGAGGAATGAAGCGCCCGACAGACACATTTTCAAGCAGCATTTTCACAGTACTTACAGTGTGCTGCAAATGCAATTCTTCAGGCAACAAAGTGCTGGATGTTATTGCTCAATGGACAGAATGGACACTTTGGAGGGGAAAGTACAAGGGAGATGTAATAAAATATTCAGTTTGTCGCAGCGCCCTGCGTGTCGGAATCCTCCCAGGAAGAATAACATCCCGATGCTTTTCACCCCGGGGCTGATTCTGATTGTCTCCTCTTTGTCAAAGCTCTCTGCCTGACCACCTGGCTGGCCGTGGCAGCATTCTCCCTGCCCGTGTACACGGCGTGCTTTATTCTTGCCTTTGTCTGCGCGGCTCAAAAGGGCCGGCAGAGAACGGCGGGGAATTTGGGATAAGGATGGAACACGAGCCTTGCTTCAGAGAGGGGTTTTGTATTCAAAGGGTGTTTGTGAAAATAGAATGCATTGAGAGGATAGCAAACAGCCCGGAGGTAAAACTAAGTATGCAAAAGATATCTGTAGCGAGAGCCTCGGAAAAAAAATTATCAGTGGCTGAGTAATGTAATGTTGTTAATTAGTTTGCCACACAGCAGCCTCGCAGCCCCAGGCTGTGCTCTCATCACATTTCCAAGCTAAACAAGCTTGGGCTGGGTCAGTTTGTGGTTGGGAGACCTCCAAGGAAAAGCTGGGCTGGTGGAAAACCTTCCCTGGATGTGTGTGCTGACCCCAGAACCCCCAAAGTCCCGGGCTGATCCCAGCAGGAAAGGGGGGATCCTGCCCCTCCCAGGTGAGACCCCACCTGCAGAGCTGCCCCAGCACAGGGAGGAGCTGGAGCTGCTGCAGAGAGCCCAGAGGAGGCTCCAGGATGAGCAGAGGGATGGAGCAGCTCTGCTGGGAGGAAAGGCTGGCACAGCTGGGATTGTTCAGCCTGGCCAGGAGAAGCTTTGGGGTCACCTCAGGGTGGCCTTGCAGGACCTCTAAGAAAGATGGAGAGAGAGGATTTACAAGGGCCTGGAGTGACAGGTAACAGGGAATGGCTTCAGACTGACAGAGGGCAGGGTTAGGTGGGATATCAGGTAGAAATTCCTCCCTATGAGGGCAGTGAGGCCCTGGCACAGGGTGCCAGAGCAGCTGTGGCTGCCCCTGGATCCCTGGCAGTGCCCAAGGCCAGGCTGGACATTGGGGCTTGGAGCAGCCTGGGACAGTGGGAGGTGTCCCTGCCATGGCAGAAGATGGAAGGAGATGAGCTTTAAGATCCCTCCAAGCCATTCTAGGATTCTATGACAGATGTTTAGCACTTCCCAAATACATTTGAGACACTTGTTCATCAAACACTGGAGTGCATCCCCTAACTGTGCACTCCAAACTCTCCCATTCCTGCTCCAGAGGCAGGAGAGCCAGGCTAAATGAGCAGCAGCATCCTCCCAGTGATATCTGTTGTTCAAGCCTGCACTTGGTGATGGGATTTATATTCCCCGTGGGTATCTTCCAAACTCATCTGTTTGGGGGAATGGTTTTTTTTGTTTCTCCTCCTCAGTGCTCCACTTTGCAGTGCAGCTATTATTGTCTCCAGAGGGTAGTAATTGTAAAATCACAAGATATTTAGCTTTAAGTTATGATTGCAGCATGAAACAGGCTTTTTTTTTTTTTTTTTCTGTTTTCCAAAGCAGAGCAAGTCAAACTTCTTTTAATACACCAAATTCCAAGCTCTGCTCCAAATTTACCCACTGTGCAGCTTCCTCTATTTCAGCAGGATTTCTGAAGAGTGTTGGTGTGTGTAGAAATCCAGGCCTGGAGGAGAACATTCTCCCTGTGCTCTGAGCAGCTGTCTGGGGCTTTCCAGGTGGAATTTAAGTGTTGGCTTTCAGTGGAGCTTTTCCAGTGGCTCGTTTTCCTGTGAATTAGGGTGTGATGATCAAAATGTTCCAAAAATCAGAGCACCTCTGTCTCCTGTGGAGCTTTTCAGATCACCTGGGATTGTCACCATCAGATTTATCTGATGGGATGATGGAAATTGATGTCACACCAGCCAGGGATGAGGTGCAGCACCCCAGGATCCAGGTGGAAATGCTCCAGGCTCCCAGGGTGGAACATCCCCACCTGCCCTGAGGTAGCTCCTTCTGCCACCTCCATGGAGAAGGACAACCACAGATTCCCAGATCAGGGAAACACACGGAAAACCCAGACAAACCTGCCCAAAACCACTCCTGCAACATGTGCCTGGATTTCCTGAAAAGCTGGAGGAGCTCAGAGGGTTAGAAATACAACCACCAGCACACATCCCATTTCTGATGTATCCAACCTCATTACTGCCAAGAAAACAACATTTCTGCTTCTGAATCCTGATCAGGTGCATCAGTGTGATACGAAAAAACCTTTTATTTGTTCACTCATCAGCCCTGTTGATGTTTTTGCCTTGTTTTTCTCTTATCAGGAAAGAATTCAAATAGAAAATGGGACTCTCCTCATCCCCATGCTGAATCTGTCAGACTCAGGCCTCTATCAGTGCGTGGCAGAAAATAAATATGACACCATTTATGCCAATGCTGAGCTGAGGGTGATTGGTGAGTAAATATCACTAAAATGTGCAGGTACCAGTAAAAAGGACACTCGTTGGAAAAAAATTGAATTTAATGAAACCTGGCAGTTCAAACCTGATATTTCTTTGCTTTTCACCCGCATGGAAATGTGGGGGTTTTTAGTTTAATTTCATGGCTTGTTTGGGGGAAGAATCTAATCCATGTGTGGTCTTTTTTATTATCACATATACACCAGTTTAATGAATGTTCTTTCTCGCTTGGTTTGAGTCATTAATAGTTATTCTGCAGGTTTTTAACATTATTTCAGAAAGCAGGGGAAAGAGTTTGAGCTATAAACAAAGAGCATATGGCAAATACGGACATAAACAAATAACATGGAACAAGGAATCTCATTGATGATAACCACAGATGAACATGAATGGAATGTGCTCATATGTTGTAAAAGTATTCTGTTCTAGATTTCAAAATGTAAAGTTGGCCCAACAGCCAAATACCAGTGAAACCAGTAAAATACAGACTTCAGGAGCACCCAATGCCTTGTGTTTTCTCCTTCTCCAGGAGTGAATTTTCACATAAGCTGCTGGAAAAATAAACATATTTTCAGAAAACAGAGTAGACCTGTGAAAAAAAAGCCAGAGTAGAACTGTGTTTGTGAGAGAATATTCTCTGCAGATGAATGAATGTGGCTGGATCAGGAGTGTGAAGTTTATCCTGCTCAGGAATCTTGTTCTCCATCACAGGCAGATCAGTTCTCCCAGTCTCCAGATTTCCTCAGGAAAGTTTGTCAGAGCACACCGTTCTAGGCAGACAGCTCTAGAAACAGAACCAGAATTCTTTGGTACTTAAATACGTTTTTAATGCTAGATGTAGATTTACTTTTGCAGAAATCTAAAAACCAAAACAATTCTTGAATTCTCTGGCTGAACTCCAAGAGAAGAATTTGGCAGGTTCATTTTGTGATGTCTCTTCTTCCTTCTCTCTCTTTAGCTGCAGCCCCTGATTTTTCCAGAAACCCCGTGAAGAAGCTGTCCATTGTTCAGGTTGGAGGGGAAGTTACAATCAGTTGCAAACCCAGTGCTTCTCCCAGAGCTGCTGTTTCCTGGAGAAAGGGCTCAGAGCTTCTGCGCCAGAACCAAAGGTACGGGCAGCAACCCGCGGCTGGGCCGCTGAACTTTCTCTGTTCTGACATCATTCAAAGCTCACTGAAGCACTGCTGGCTCAGGGTTGCTTTTGGCAGCTTCTTGGTGGAAATGCCAGAGGCCTCTGGGTCTTTAGAGTGGCCGTGGAGTTCCGTGGGTGCAAAGCACAGAGCTGGAGTGAATCCACGCGGGTGATTGTGTGATCCGTACGTTTGTGCTCATCATGGCTGCATTCATGGCCAGCCACGGAGCTGCAGGGAATCAGCTCCATGTGGAGACAGCACTGCAGGCCCAGGATGTGCCCCCAGGCTGAGGCAGAATTGCTGTGCATCTGTGCAGGCTGTGCAATCACCCCGGCACCATCAGCCTGTCGCTGCCATTCAGGCAGCACTGAGCCCTCGCCAACTGCTGTGGGTCAGGTGGGGTTTGCTGAGGAGCAATTCCTCATCTCTGAGCTGCCAGGAGGCGTCTCCATTATTACATTTCAGTGTCCTCAGGCACAGGGTGAGATGGTTGGGGTGGACAATTGGGATGGTTCTGGCTTCTTTTTCTGCCAAGGTCAGGATTAATATACGGGAATCACAGTTTGTATTTGGACTCGATGTTTATTATTTCTTATCTATTTACAGACTCACAAGCAGTGAGCTCTAAGTAGCAAGTTAGAGAAATGAGGTAAAATGGATGCCTCTAACTCTTTCCAAGGTTATTTAAGTGCTAATTACCCAATAACGAGGTGACACCTCTATTATTTATATTTCTGACCCAATAATGACCACCCAAGGCCTTCAGTGAGGACCTTTTTCACCCAACTACAGAAAACCACCCAAACCCATGAAGAAGAAGGAAGAAGAAGGTGAAAAAGAAGGACTTAGACAATGCCCAAATCCTCCATCTTGCCCCATACATTACTGTAAACTAAAATCCCAAATCTAAGTTTTCCATCCTGTGAGATCACACAATTCTATTCAAACCACACACCCACAACCCCAGTGCTGTCACTCAATTTGGGAATCCTGTTCCACGGCCTCATGTCAAATGCAGTGCCTGCCTGAGGGTCAGAGCCCTTTAGGGCAGAAAGCCTGAAATTTTCATCCTCCAGGGTTCCAGCAGACAATCCCCTTGGTGCTGGACTCCAGGATCCCTCTGGGTCCTTCCAGCTCAGGCTTTTCCATAATTCTTTAATTCTGCACTAATGGCAATTTAACGGTGGGATGTTAAAATCAAAGGGTTTTACTGACAGAAATGAGGGATACTGCATGCAGCACGCAGCCCTGAGGATATTGCCATACACAAATGGGGACAGATGGATGAGATGGGCAGCAGTGTCTTCAGAAGTGCTGAGAATGTCTGAGAGTCCTTCTCAAATGTACCAGCAACCCTCTTTTGTCACATTCTGTTGTCAGCCTTTGAAATCTACAATCAGTAATTCATGAAGCTCTGGCAAGCGAACAGCAGATTTTCACACAGGATACTTTGCTCAAGGAGGTTATTTTGGGTCACAACAGACTTAAAATGATGACAATTCTCTAGAACATTATCCCAAACTGTGACACAGGGAATTGTTTCCCTATGCCACGCCTCAGGGATGCACAGTGGAGATAAAGCTCAGGAGTATTTATGAAAGAAGGTGCAAATCTGAGAATTTTACATAGGTGCTGGCAAGGGAACAGAGAAATTTGGGTGAGCAATCCCATCCCATGGCCATAGAGAACTTTCCAATGGCTTTTCCCCCTTTAGCTGTGGCAATTTTATTTTCATTTTAACTGCTTACAATGGAAAACACTTTTCTACCCCATGTTTAATCAAATCTTTGTTTGTCTTCTGATTGTATTTTGATTGTATTGCCTATTCCAGAGGCTGAGCTAAGCCTGGATCCTGAGGTTCCACTCCTCTGATATTCCCCACCTGATTTCCTGATAAAAGAAATATTTACACACTCCGTACAGTATTTACTTGTGCTCCTGTATTAATTTACTAACAACAATTCCGAGCACACTGTAATTTCTGAGGATCCCAGCAGGCTCCTGCTGCTGGGCAGGAGCAAATAACAGGAGCAGGATTTACAAAGGGGACAGAGTTTCAACCCTCTGCCTGCACATTATTGGTGCAAAGTGGAATTTATGAGGCTGCTTGATTATTAAATGACAAACTGGCTAATGCCGTGGTTTAAAAGGACGGGGAATAAATCATCAGCATAGTGTTAGTCCAGAGATCTCCCTGACAGAAAACAAAATGAAATAAGGGTTTGTGTGGCTGTAAAGTACATGGCTAATTAAAGTGCTGGAATTACACATAAAAAGAGAGGGAACATGGTCTGCCTTTCTCCACAGATACGATTAAACCCTGACAAAGCCTTATTTCTGCTCCCGTTTTATCGTGCTGCAATTATAACCTTTATGGGCTCTTTTATTGGCCTTTTTAAAAATATTTGGTAGGGTTATAGTTGCTAAAGAAAGGAAATACCAATCCCATCCAGTTCTGGCAGCTGAACTGTGGTGGGTTCATTCCTAAATAAGTCAGATCAGGCAGCTTCTTTTCAATTATTTAGATAAATTTAATCCTTTGTTAAAGAAATAGTGAAACCAGACCTGTTCTGCCCAAAAGGGGATGAGTATTCCTTCTTTTTCACCTTTTTCCTTTCATTCCTGATAATAGTTTATTCCTGATAGTCCTGAACATGTGGTAACCACTCTCCCTGATCACCTGAACTCTTGATACCACAAGAGAACTTTCCTTTATATTAAATTCAGTTTGTAAACGTGTGAAGAGAAGTGTGCTAAATAGGAACACTAATGATTAGATTTTTCACCTTAATAGATGCACAATTAAATATTTTAATTAGATTCCCTCTGAGTTCTTGAGGTCATTTAAAAGTTTACAAAGCTGCAGTATTCGGGTCCCTGTTATCTAAAAAATATCTTACAGTTTTTTTGAAGGGTAATTTTCTGCATCTTTTGCAGGGGTTCAGCAGTGAGGGTCCCCAGTCCCCTTTTTGGGGCAGAGTTTTCTCCAGCCCCTCTTGTCTTTCTCATCTGTGGCTCAAACCCACCATTGCTCAGCTGTTCAACAGCTTCTCTGCTCTCATTTCTGTAAAATACTTTACTGAAGCACACATGTAAATCCTGCAGAAAATGCCAAAATAATTTTTTTTTTTTACATTAGCTGGTGAAATAAAGCCTTGAGCATACCAGCACCAGATCTGTTTATTGTTCCAGCCCTCTCCATTGAGAGATTCCAAATTTTCAGCAATAACTCCATTCCACCCTGAGGCCCTGTGCAATGGGATTTACCCATGGCCCATGCTGCTGGCACCTGAGAGAGGGAATTTGAGGTTATCACCTGCAGGAATCCAAAGGAAATCCCACAGATGCCTCATCCTGGCTGGTTTTCTCCACTCTTGAGCAATGATCCTTCATCTTTGGGTCAAAATGTGGAGAAATGGGGTTTGGGGAGCAATGCCACTTCTACAAGGGACAGCTGCTAGCCCTTTGTGGAAAAAAGAACTTCTCCTGGTGCGTGCTGGGGGTTTTAGCTCAGTGCAGCAATAAAACACAACAAAACCCAAGCTTTGTGCTCCAAACTCCCTCCCCGTGGAGTCTGACACAGATTTCAGCTATTTTCATGTGTGTCACATCCTCAGCGCATGCAACAGGAGTTTTCTTCATCTCACTTCTTGCTTCTATCCTCTCGTATCCAACCGAGGAAATGAAAGAGAAGAAAGGAACAATTCATACATTAAATAAAACAAATTTTCAAGTCTAGACACCGATCTCATCTCGATCGTCTGTGCCTTCAGTGAATTCAGATTCGGGACCCTCGTGGCAAACTTTATTTTACAAAGAAATTCCTTTTGATGGAAGCGTTTTAGCAGAAGGGAATTGGGGCTGGTTTTGCTTTGCCAGAGAGAGGTGCTGTTCCCCCAGCCTGGGCTGAGCATCCCCGAGCACTGCAGTGAATGCATGGAAACATATGGGACTCACTTCACTCGGAATTTCAATGAGGAGAGCTGAGGGAAAACTGAGAAATGAGGTAGGCTGGAAGAAGGCATTAGTCATATACAGCACTTTCCATGCATTAATAATCAGTAATAAGCAAATATTCATAATTTAAGTTGTTTTTGGGGGCCCGAGCAAGAAGTACATTTAGAGATCATAAAATATGCTCGATACTTGTTGGCTCCAGGTCTTGTGGGAAGGAAGGAGTTCAGTCCTAGTTCTGTGCAGGATGGGAATGGATCTCCTGCCATAGATAATGGTGGTGAGTTCTGTGTCCTGTGGCACTCTTGGTTTTGGTGTTTTACACTCAGGTTATTGCCATTGCTCGGAGGAAACATGGGAAAACAATGATTTGGGAAGTGTATTTCATCAGCACTGTGGAAGGAGAATGGAGCAGATGTTGTGACTGGGTGGGGGAATTATCTGGGAATTGCTGAGTTCTTGGAGCTGCCCCTTGGAGCCCAGACCCGAAGGGTTCTCCTGCTCCCAGAGGAACAGCCAGGACCCAGCAGGTTTCCTTGGGATCTGTTCTCCCACCACCCTCGGAGCACGCAGGGTCACCCCCTCCTTCTGCTCTCCTGCTGCTCCTCCACTGCTCACAGCCAGATTCCAAAACCAGAAGCACTTTAACACATTTTACTTCTTTTGTTATTTGGGAAAAGGATTGGGTTGGATCTGTGGATGGAATTAGACAAATAGGGAGCTAAAAAGTGTGCAGCTCCTCCTGAGGGGCGGCTCCAATCTCTGCTCCCTGGGACAGGGAATGGCTGGAGTTGTGCCAGGGCAGGTTTAGGTTGGATCTTTGGGAAAGGTTCTGCTCCTCCACTCTTCACAGCCAGATTCCAAAACCAGGACCACTTTAACACATTTAACTTCTTTTGTTATTTGGGGAAAAAGATTGGTTTGGATCTGTGGACGGAATGAAACAAACAAGGAGTTAAAAATCTGTGGTTCCTCCTGAGGAGCAGCTGCAATCTCTGCTCCCTGGGACAGGGAATGGCTGGAGTTGTGGCAGGGCAGGTTTAGGTTGGATTTTAGGGAAAGGTTCTGCTCCCAGAAAGGTTTTTCATTCCCAGAGGGAATGGGCACAGCCCCAAGGCTCCAGGAGGGTTTGGACACCACTCCAGGGATGCCCAGGGTGGGATTTTTGGGATTGTTGGACTCTGATCCTCGTGGGTCCCTCCCAGCTCAGCTTCTCCTGCGATTATTTGGCAAACAGGAGAAGTCCTCACTCCATCCCCTGATCAAATACAACACACAAAATGCATCATCTGTGAAACAGCTCCTCAGCTCCAACCAATTTGAGCAGAAATGTGTCAGGACAGTTCAGCAAACTTCAGGGAAACGTTTCAATTATCAGAATGTCAAACGCTGTTGGTTTAGCTTCACAATATCCGTTATCCTCAAAAATAAATAAAAAAATCTTCTTGGGGAGGAATCAAGACCAAATGGATAGAAAATCCCAAAATTTGCACCAGTCTGCTAACAAAGGAGGAGATTGATGGCACTTGACTGTTCTTTAGCTGAAGTCAATATGCAGCCTAAGGGAGTTATTTACTCGTTCTTGGCAGGTGCCTCCCTCTCAAATGAGACAGCAAACTTAGACAAACAAAGCTGAGGGAATGAAACCCCTCCACAGTGTCTGAAAAAACCCTCAGCTGCCTTGAAGTCAAAGCAGATGAGTAGCAGAGGCAAAGAGGAGTTTTGCCTGTCAGGCTGCTTAGTGCCACTATAACCACCCTGCACATAAAATACCCCAGATATTTGCATGCAGGCACCAAGTTCCGTATAAAATCTATTTTTCTCGTGTTATTCCAGAACTTACTATTCAATTCCCAGCTTTCTGCAGCAATGCAGTTGGGTGAGTAGCACTAGGATATGAATTTTACTCTTATTTTATTTTTTAAAGTCTGGTTTTTGAAGCCTGGCTTAAGTGGGTCTCTGTTTTTATCCTCCTTGCCTCTCTACCACGAGGAGCTTTGCATAGCTTTGATGAGATGCCTTAACCCTTCTGTCTTATCAGTGCCTGCGTGCTTGTAAAGAAGTTCATTTCCTATTTTAGTATTTAAATAGAGCACTTGAAGTGTGGGCATCAGCAATCAGAGCAGTTCCAGCTATCTCAGACACCACTGCTGAAAGTCAACACGAATACAAATTAAGCTTATCTGTTGATGAAATCCCATTTTTGCCTGGAGAACCAATGGGATTGATTCCACCTCTGCTAAATTTGATTAATCACTTCAGCTGCATTCCTGGCTTGCAAACAGATTGACAGGGATCCAAAGCACAGATTTACCTGCCTGCTTTCAGTGTTTGGTCTGAAGTTACTCATTAAGACACGAAAACTCCTGCAAAGCCTGGGGTTGCTGCTTGGAAGTGTTTTTAATCTCCAAAGCCCCAGTGTCACAGCACATTTGGTGCTAACCAGACAAACCCCACCATCACACCACTCCTCAGGGAATGCTGAGAGCTGCAGGAAGAATTTTCTAGCTAAAAATATCCAATGCTGGCACCACAGCGGCCCTGGTTTGAGACAGAAAAGAGGAGGGAACTGCAGAGAACTGAGAGAGGCAGCTCCAATGTATTTATTGAGGATTTATTTGCTCTCAGCAAGGAAATTTGTCTGGTTTTGGGATTTGTCTGGTTTTGGTGTTGTTTGCAGGCCTTTTCCAGTGCTGCTCCCTGAACAATTCCACCAGATCTGGGAGGAACTTCACACGTGGCAGCACCCACAGGAATCACCAGGACTGGTCATATTGGCAGAAGAGAGATTTTACAACCAAAGGGCTGTCAGAAAACACCTCAAACTCTCCTGAAGTTCCTTCAGTCTTTCCTTCCTTTCCTTTCTTCTGGTTATTTTGTTCTTGTTCCCCACGCTGAGAGTGAAGGCAGGGAAATGGAAAACTTGACTGAAAGATGAGCAGGGAGATAAGGAGAAGGAAGAACAAGCACAGCTGATGGGAGAGAAAAGAAATACTTTATTTTTCCTTCTTTATCTTATTTTTCTTTGTTTTTTCCCTTTCTTCTCTCTCTGTCCTGCTTCTATTTGAAGTCAAGGCACTGCAGAGTAAGGAGGAGGCAGGAGGGGACCCCCATTGCTACCTGACCCAGGCAGCAGCCAGAGGATGTTGGTGCAGGGGGGAGACAGGAGAAAAGAGCTTTTCCTTTCTTTTCTTCTCTCTTTTTGGCGAGTTTCACAATGGAACAAGCCAATAAAGCCAATTTCACCCGTACTGATGAGTGCTCAGTGCCAGGGTTCAGCACAGCAGATAATGTGAGCATGGAGGAAGGAAATGAAGCAGATGTTCTCACGTGAGAAAGAGAAGGATTTGTTACAACTCCCCTCCGCAGGGCACCTCTCTAATGCAATTTGAAATTGTTCCCACTCCAGTCAGGCTTTCCAAGGGGTTGTCCTGCATGCTGAAATGTCCCAGGAAATCTGTCACTCCTCCCTGACACCAGGAATTGCAATAATCCCAACCCCAGTGGGTGCCAGTGCTGGGCCCTCTCCCCCTTCCAGCTTCCTGTCCCTGCTCCACACACGTTTGCTGATGGATGCTCAGGACTCCATCCAAAGCCAGATAATCTCATTGGATTTTTTCCACTGAGCAGGCTGGGAATCAAGGTTCCTAATTAGGAGTTTGTAGGAAAAGTAATGAGAGAATGCAACCTTCTGTGCCTCTCTTCCAGTCCAAGCTGTGCTGCCAGGCACATCGGTGCTGCTGGGGGCATTGCTGCAGCATCAAACATGCCAGGGTGGGATGGAAAACGTGCTCCAAATTTGGAAAACGTGCCCCAGAATTGGAAAACCTGCGCCAAATATGGAAAACCTCCACCAAATAAGGAAAACCTCCACCAAATATGGAAAACATCCTCCAAATTTGGAAAACTTTCACAAATATGGAAAACCTGCACCATATATGGAAAAGATCCTCCAAATTTGGAAAGCCTGCACCAAATCTGGAAAATCTGCAACAAATATGGAAAGCATGCTCCAAATTTGGAAAACATGCCCCAAAATAGTAAAACATGCACCAAATATGGAAAACATCCTCCAAATTTGGAAAGCCTGCACCAAATTTGGAAAACTTGCCTCAAATTTGGAAAACCTGCACCAAATGTGGAAAACCTGCACCAAATTTGGAAAATGAGCAACAAATATGGAAAACATGCTCCAAATTTGAAAAACCTCCACCAAATATGGAAAACCTGCACCATATATGGAAAAGGTCCTCCAAATTTGGAAAACATGCCCCAAATATGGAAAACCTGCACTATATATGCAAAACATCCTCCAAATTTGGAAAACCTCCACCAAATATGGAAAAACATGCTCCAAATTTGGAAAACCTGCACCAAATTTGTAAAGCTTGCACGAAATATGGAAAACCTGCACCAAATATGGAAAACATGCCCCAGATTTGGAAAACCTGCACCAGATTTTCTGCACAGGCCCCAAATCAAAGATTCTGACCCCCAGAGTTCAGAGTTCAGTCTCTGATTCTATTCCAGGGTTTCTGAAATCCAGCCAGGGCCATGCTGGTGCCAGCTGCTTGTTGTCTGGACAGAATTCTTTAAGGTTTGATCGTTCCTGTGCTTCTGAAATGTGTTCTGACCAGCAGAGAGGGAAGCAGCCTCCTGCAAGTGAATGAAACTCCCACGCAGAGGGCAATTCAGGGCCTTCTGTACTGTTTAAATTCCACTTAAATCCCATATTAAGGGCTTAGTTTTACATCTGGAGTGAATTTAGCTGTGTGAAGGGCTGAGTCAGAGCTCTTGATAGTGTCTGGATCATACAAATGATGATCAATGGTGGGATTAGAACAGTGGCAGTGTGGACATCCCATCCAGCGCTGGAAGAGCTTTTGTCTGATGTAGAGGAGTTACAAAGATTTCATAAAACCAGCGGAACTTGGAAGATAAAGAAATTGGCAGCTGTTTTATTTGGCAGTTCTGTTCCTTTCCTGCTTTTCTTTCCCACGCACACTGAGGTGCTGTTGCCCAGTGTTCCCTGGCTGCCAGCTCTGGGATGTATCACTACAAGACATTTGGGCACAGGGTGGATCTGTCCCTTTTTTCTTTGGCCATCACAGAGGAACATCTGCCTCGCATTTAATCCTTGAGTGCCTTACAGACAGGGCAAAACAATTTTTTTTTGCTGTTTTGTGTTAAAGGCAGCTCCTGAAAATCCTGTGTTTTCTCCGGAATCTGTATGACGGAGTGTAGCTCAGTTCAAATGGCTGTATATATTTACATAAATAAATATTTGTGGTCCCAACTGCAGGGATTTGATGCAAAAATAATTCTATTTTTAGGAAGAGGGGAGAATTTTAAGATATAGGATGGAAGAGTTCTAGCGTCACGTTTTATAATTTCTAATAACATTCTTTTCTACCATATTTTAATAAGACTGTTCAGCTGGATTGTGTAGTTTTGTTTTGATCCAAACAGTTAAAAGATTATAATGGCATTTATTTGATTTCCAGTTAATTGTCAGTCAACCCTGAAGCTCATTTATATCAGCATGCAGATAAGGAAAATCTTTTAAGCGCAGTTTATTAAATGGCAACACCATTAGCATACAAATGATGCTCAGAATAGAATAAACAGGTACAAAGATCATTAACATATGATACAGACAGTCAGATCTCAGATGGGATTCAGTGGGACCTTTTCACAAATACCAGGGCTGTCAGCAGCAGGGACAAGTCATTCACTCAGCCAAACTTTACTCACATTTCCATCTGCATAAATCACGGCGAGTTCCGAGTCACCTGGGAGTTGTGCTCATCTTTCTGCCCCTCTCTCACTTCCCTTTGTAGTTTTTAATGCAGCCTCTCCTGCTCCTCAATCTCGGTAAAATTAGAGGAGTCAGATATTGTCTCAGTGTCTGGCAGCATGTCTGGAGAAATTTATAAACAATATATCTTTGCACAGCCTGGAAATAAAGAGGGGGTTTGCTCCTGAGCAGCAAAGGGAGGCTGAGCAGACATGGTTTCAAATCGGATTTCTCAGATAATAAAAATTACTTTGCCTCTGATTTCATCAGATCCAGATTCCTCCCTTTTTATCAACACGGCGCCGTGGTGAGGCTTCAATAACGCGGGGAGGTGTCAGATGGCAGAGGCAGACAGGAGACAGGAAGAGAGAATCTTTACAAAGTATCAGGGTTACTTTATTTGGAAAAGAATTACACCCTTGGAGGGAGAGCTGCCCTTCTTATGGCAGCGCCGAATCCTGCAGAATTCACCCAGTTTTGCACCCATCCAGCTCAAGATTTTGATGGGGATTTCAAAGCCCTTTGCTCTTTGAATCCATGCATTTCATATCCATGAATTAACATCCCCCCTCTCCCGAAAACAGACTGGCTGAACAATGCAGCAGTGCACAAAGCCACCCCTGCTGCACTTCTGAATCTAATGACTTGACACCTCTTTCTTTTCTCTGATTTTATTTCTTCTATCATCCTTTCTAAATACATATTACTCTTTCATGCTCTTGAGATCAAAGCAAATAGCCATCAACAATCTTTTGTTCACATGAGACAACACACTCGGAGATGGTTTGTTTGGCCTGGTTAATTAAAAGCTGTACCTATCATCCCTGCTTGATTTCTCAAGTTCTTTACTTAAAAAGTATGTGTGACAATTTTAATGAGCTCTCACTTCTTCCCCACAGCCTCGTGGCTTCCGCACAAACTTTGCAAACTCCTCTTTTTTTGAACATCACACGGAGCTCTGACTCCGGCAGATCCCAGGGAAGCTGTTTGTTTTCCCTCCCTGCACACGGAGCTCATCTCCTCTCCTGAGGGAGGCACTCAGAGGGGAATTTCAATATTTATGTCTGATGGGTTTAAAGTAAAAGAGGGCCAGGTTAGATGAAGAATGAGGGAGGAATATTTTACATTGCTGGTGACAAAACAGCTGTGGCTGCTCCTGGATCCCTGGAAATATCCAAGGCCAGGTTGGACGTTGGGATTTGGATCAGCCTGGGACAGTGGAAGGTGTCCCTGGGTGGAACTGGATGATCTTTAAGGTCTTTTCCAACCCAAACCATTCCATGATTCCATCTGGAATAATATTTCTGTGTATTCCAAACTCACCCTGGTGTACATGAACACTCAGAACTGGATTTCCATCCCTCCTTTTGCTTGGTTTCATTGAGCTGCTCACCCAGAGGCGGCACCAGGCAGGAGGCAGCAGGACTGACCAGGATTTAAGTATTTTGTAAGTTATGCCAGCCTAGTTAGGCCTGGGTTAAGCAATCCCTTGCTGCCT
This sequence comes from Acrocephalus scirpaceus scirpaceus, assembly GCA_910950805.1. Classification (NCBI taxonomy): domain Eukaryota; kingdom Metazoa; phylum Chordata; class Aves; order Passeriformes; family Sylviidae; genus Acrocephalus; species Acrocephalus scirpaceus. The sequence goes on from OU383782.1 coordinate 19,420,629, forward strand.
CAGGGCTTTATCAACAGCTGGGTCCTGAGTTCCTCCCTCTCCTGCCTCTTCCACAGCGCTGCATTTATCAAATCTGCTCCAGGTCCTGTGCTTTTGGTCCTTTGACAGGCACTTATTTAGTTATTGAGAGAAGTCCAGCTTTCCTGGCAGACAAAATATTCTCCTCGCATTGTGTTGGACAAGTTAAACTTTTCTGTCTCGTCACAGCACTCGGAATTACCTTGTCTTGTGAGGCAGCTGCTAGGAATTATTATCTATAGCCTTCACCCAGCCTCAAGTGTGGAAAGGAATGGATTCTAGCGATGCTTTCAGCAGGTGAGACGTGCCTTTCACAGCTTCTTTTTAAACCATTTGTCAGAGCTCGATCCAAAGCCCATCAAGGGCAATATTCCCTTTGCCCTGTGCATCACAGCTCCCTGATTGGAGAGAGAAATGGGAGAGGACAAAGTGCAGCCCCCCTGAGCCCACCCAGGGCACAAAGCCGTGCCTCTGAGGGGGTAAATTTGGGGTAAATTTGCTGTTCTTGGCACCCAGGGCAGCGTTTCACAGGGCGTTGTTGTTGTTCTGTTTGCATTTGAAATGCATCACCTTGATTTTCTGCTGTATTCTGTCTTCCCATCCCTCTCCTGACACAGACCTCAGGACAGCTGGAAATTTCTCACTTTTTAAATGTTTTTTTTTTAAATCCTTTCCCCACTAAACTAATTACTCTGCAATCCTTTGTGCTCTTACACAAATTCTGCCTGAGTGTCTTATTTACTGCTCGCTCTAATTGTTGTTAGGCAGTGTGACCTGTTTCAAACGGCTCAGGAGCTTTTATTTAGCAGATTTTCTCTCTGCTCAGCTCCATTTTGATCCATTGAAAGTGCCATTCCATCCTCAGCCTGCCCAGCCATTGAAATATTGTTTCAGAACAGCTTTTCTTCACATCAAACGTGACACTGTCGGCTCTTGTGTGGGTACAAACCCCTCTTAGTGGCTAAATGAGAGAGATGGGAATTATCAAGGTCTCAATTCATCATGAAGAGTACAGGGATGAAAAATCTGAGGCACGACCAAACTTCAGTGGAAAAGCTGTAACCAGAACCCACAGGGGCCGAGGCAGAGCTTTCAAAGCTTCTCCCCTTGGCTATTCTCTATTTTACAGATTGTTTTTTCCTGTGTATTTACCTACACTGAAGCTTTTGGGGATGGAGATTGTCCTTTTTATTTTATTTTTTCTGTTGTTCTTTATGCCGCTCCTGGATTTTAATTTGCACCTAAGATCTTTTAGGTGCAACTGCAGTAAAAGTAACAGGTCATCAATATTTGATGGAGAGAAAGACACCGAGGTGGCTTGTTATGAATTATTATTATTCAGGTGCCCAATTTATGAACATTTGCTGATTCACACTGGAATCTCTTTGGATGCTGTTTGATGAACACCATATGTTACCCAGCCACTCGATTGCAGCCCCTGCTTTATCACCAGCACTTTTTTTCTGGTGGTTGGTGCAAGCTGACGGGAAGAAACGCGTCATTAATGCAAAAAATATTGCAGAGGCAGGAGGGGAATTCTTGGAAATGTTTCTTCCCATTCAAAGCTGCCTTTGGAGCAGTCCTGGGTGTGTCCCGACACAGGGGGAGAGGACCCAGGGCTCCTGTGCTGATGCACAGAGGTGACACCAGCTCAGTTCATGGGGTCACAGAATTGTGGAATATCCTGAGCTGGATGGGACCCACAAGGGTCAGAAATGCTGCCCCAGGTGCCAAGATCCAGCTCCTGGTCCTGTAGAGACCCCCCAAATCCCACCCTGGGCATCCCTGGGAACCCCACACAGACGCCCCAAATCCCACCTGGGCATCCCTGGGAGGGTTTTTCAATCTCTCCTGGAGCTCTGGCAGCCTCAGGGCTGTGCCCATCCCTGGGGAGCCTGGGCAGTGCCCAGCACCCTCTGGGGGATGAACCTTTCCCAAAAATCCAACCTGACCCCGCCCTGGCACAACTTCATTCATCCTTCTTATCCAAAACCTCTCATTCAGCTGATGCATCTCTGTATTGAGGAGAGCACTTTGCCTCTTCCTATTTTCACAGAATCACAGAATGTTCAGGTTGGAAGAGACCTTCAAGATCCTCAAGTCCAACCCAGCCCTGACACCTCAACTAAACCACAGCACCCAGTGCCACATCCAGGCTTTCCTTAAACACATCCAGGGATGGTGACTCCACCACCTCCCCGGGCAGACCATTCCAGTTCTTTATCACCCTTTCTGTAAAAAACTTTTCCCTGATATCCAGCCTGGATTTCCCTTGGCACAGCTTGAGGCTGTGTCCTCTGGTTCTGTCAGTGCTGCCTGGAGAAAGAGCCCAAGCCCAGCTGAGCACAGGCACCTTTCAGGGAGCTGTGGAGGGTGATGAGGTCACCCCTGAGTCTCCTTTTCTCCAGGCTGACCACAGCCACCTTGCAGGGAGCTGAATTTTGCTCTGCTCAGTTCCACAGGATGGATTATTAAACCTGAACTTTTTCCTCGCTGTACCACAAGTGGCAAACCCGGAGCTGCTGCAGTGCCTGGTGATTATTGCCAAGGAAACAAAGATTTTTCATTCAAGCCTCAATCCCTTCCCCTCTCACCTGCACACCCCAGTGTGCTCAGCACCACGGGGACATCTCTGCTTGTCCCCATCCCGAACCCACCCTGCCCTGCTCAGGAGCAGATCTTTGTGCAGGGAAAGGTCAGAGCAGTGTGGGAGATGTGGAATTAGGGGGATGTAAGCGAGGAGATCAGCAGAAATCCAAGCTTAGCGCTTCTCCTTCCCAGCTGAGATGTTGGGAGGGTGTAACAGGAGCAGGACAAGGTCTGACGTGTGTTCCACTTGTGGTTACAAATGTATAAATGCCAGAGTGGGAAGCAGAAACACGGTGTGATGGGGTTTTTGTGTGTGTTTAATGGTTCTGATGCTACTGCCAGCTCCAACTTCTGCTCTTGTGATTGTTCATTTCCTTTAATAATTCAGTGCATCACCCAATCTTATGTTGTTAGTAATAAATATTAAATACCCAAGTTGCGATGCATGAATTAGATATTTTCTATTTTATGAAAGGAGCCTTGTATTAGAGTTAAATGTCAATTAAGTGAGGGATATAAAAAATGATGCAGTGCTGCTGTGAGTGAATGGAGCCCGGTTTCCTGTGGAGTTGTGGCTTACACTGAATTTTTTTGAGTGTAAGGAAATGTGGCATTTGGGGGCAGATTTTCTGGTGCTTATTGAGGGCTGAGCTTTGTGGCAAGAGGAGATGCAAGAGGAGACCCTGACCCCATTTTTATGAAACTTCCAGGACCTTCATGTCCTAAATTTCTTCTAAACTCAGAAAAAAAATAAATTTGTCCAAGTTCCACATTTACCTGGTGCAGCAGGTGGATGTTGAAGAACTGGGAGAAAAAAAAATAAATTACAGAACAATATTTTCTGTGCTAAAATTCATTGCTAATTCAGCTTTGGTTTGAAAATCCTCTACTTTTAGAAGCGTGTTCTGTGTGATTCTGTAGAAAATCCCAAAATCCTGAAGTTCTGCCCTTGTGTGTGACAGCAGAAGGGTGCCAGGCACATTGACAGCTTATCCAAGGAAATCACATCCAATCCTTGTCCTGACTTAACTCCCACCTTGTTAACATGAAAAAAAAAATATGAACAAGCTTAAAAATTAATTTTGTCCATAAAACCCAGGGGTGGTCCTGAAATTGCCATTAAATGCAATTTTCCCAATACTCTGCAAACTGATACAAACAACTCAGAGACTCTGAGGTGGTTTGAGGGCCCTGTGAGACAGGGATGGATTTGATTTGGTTCCTTGCCTTGTGAGGTGGCATTTGAGCATCTCAGCCTGTCTGATAATATCTTTTAATAATCCTGACAGAACTCCACGGGCAGCTGGGCTCACACACAACCTTAGCTTGGCTTAGGAGCACTGGGATCTGTAAAAAAAACCTCACAAAACCATGGTAAAATAGAAAACAAGTAAGTAGCAAGTTCAGTTTTTAGACTTTGTCTTGAGATTCCAGATTTTGCTGTAAGAAAGTCACCTGCAAAAGTGAATTATCAACCCCGGTTTGCCAATAAAACATTTCTAATACAGAAATTAATAAGCAGCAGAGGTGAAAATTGGTTAACACATATTCAGCTTGCTGTAGAAGAGAAAAATCATAATGGAAACGTTTAAATATTAAAATAGTGCTGCACTTCTGTTACTATTCCTCTGCCAGAAGTCGTTTTTTATTTCTATTTTTCTATTATTGTTCAGGAAAGTTGTGGATTCCCCATCCCTGGAAGTGCCCAAGGCCAGGTTGGACAGGGCTTGGAGCAACCTGGGATGGTGAAAATTGTCCCTGTCCATGGCAGGGGGAGGGATGAGCTTTAAGATCCCGTCCAACCCAAGCCCTTCTGGGATTCTGGGGTTCCAATTTGTTTGTTTTCCCCAGGGTGCTGTTCCTGGAGGATGGCAGCCTCAGGATCTCCAACATCTCCAAGGTGGACGCCGGGGTTTACACTTGTGTAGCCACGAACCAGTTTGGAACTGCCAGAAACTCGGGGAACCTGATTGTGAAAGGTATTTCAGTATTTCCTTCTTTGGGATGAGCTTCAAATACCCTTCCAACCCAAGATTCTCTGATTTTGTAACTCTTTTTTTTTTTAATATCCTCATTTTCAGTAGTATCAGAATAATTTCTGTAGCCTGAAAACCTCATCCTTTATTTGACATCTGGCAAAAATCTTTTTAATATTCACCTTGTGACAGAGCAATTAGCACTGATACAGCTCAAGGTGTGACCTGAGATGGAGCTGCAGCACAGCCAGCAATGAGAACACCAAAACCTCAGCATTTCAGCAGCTCTGACTTCATTAAAGTTCTGCCCCCTTTCATGTGTCCCATACATTGTGGCAGTATAGGAACATCCCATCAAAACATGAAAAAAAAAATAATTTTGTTTGGCATTTAGGAAGTTTATTAAAACACCGAGTAACAACACGGTATAAAAATGATCTTGTTTGCAGGGAACATTTGTTTTTGTTTCCCCTCTGGAGAAGTTTGGGCTGTTCAATTATAGGCCTCATTGCTTCAGCATTATTTTCAACTGAAATGTCAGAACTTGGGAAAGCATAGCTAATGTGCAAATTAAGTTTATTGCTGCTCATTGAGTTGTTTATTCTTTGTGGGAGAAGTCTTTATTACACCTCCAGCACTCACATCTCCCCTCTTTTCTCCTCTGGAATGGGATTTGCCATATAATGCATGTTTGCTGTTGCTAAGCAAGATAGATGGATAAGGCAGAACCAAGAGCTTTTAAGAAGCTTTTAAAAGTATTTGAGGTGAAAGTTTTGAAGACAAGCCCATAAAAGAAGTAAAAAAATATCACCCAAGTGAACATTCTGCATTAGTGGGAATGAGGAGGATACAACAAGAGGTGCAAGAGGATGGGAATACCATAATAAATTAATTTATTTTTTGTTATCACTACTAAAAAAACACTCCTCATGCCCAAATCCAGTGTAATTCCCAAAAGGAGAGTTTTCAGTATTTATTTGGTGGAAGTTCAGGCCAATAATAAAGGAGATTTCTTATGATAACAGCAGTTAGGCCAGCTTGGATGGGTTTGGAGCACCCTGGGACAATGGGAGGTGTCCCTGCCCATGGCAGGGGTGGCTCTGGGTGGGATTTAAGGTCCCTCCCAACCCAAACCTTTCCAGAATTCTCTGATTTAAGAATCACTGACATTCTGGAGTTAAGCAGTGATGAGCACTGAACTAATCCAGCTCATGCACATTTCCTTCTCCTCCTCTCACATTATTTGCAGATCACATTAATATTGTTGAAGTGATTCTGCTCTCATTTTCTACATGTGTCTAAATTCTCACCACTTTATAACACTTCCATGCACAAAAGCTTTATTCAAGGGAATTGCTTACAACAAAGTGGTTGTTATCTCTAATCTGTCTGCCAGTCATATCAACAAAAGTGAAGCCACACAAACCCATTTCCTTCCCCTTCAGCGAGCTGATACTTCCCTTCATGAGAGCTGCAAGTTTGGGTCTCAATGTAATGGGTTAAAAATGATCAAATAAATAATTTTCCTGCCTGGGAACGTCTTTGAAGCTGTAACTTGAGCAGTGCTGTGGAGTAAAGACATTAATAGAGATTAAGGATGTTGATGTCTGAAGTAAGTGGAGGTGCAATTTTGCTTTTGCTGCAGTTTTTGGCAAGGAGAATCCTGCAAGTTTGAAGAACCAGTGGCACATTTTTAAGGGAAGTCTGTGCCTTTTTGCCACACTAGGACACGAAATGAACATGCACCACATGCTTAGTTGCTCAAGGCAAAAAAAGGGACTTAATTTACAGATTTTCAGAATTCATAGATTTTCTAAAGTGAGAGTGGATTGGAGGATGAAATCTCACCTCTCAACCACACTGGCCAGGAGAACAGTCTGTCAATTTTCTCCTCCTCTAAGAAGGAATGAAAAACACACAGTGTTTTGGTAAAATGTGTGAGAACTCTGACTCCAAGAATGTAAACTTCAGAGGGCTTTGAAAAAACAGGACAACACCTTTTGACTGAAATCATAACTATTGATTATGGGCTTTATGAAGTAATATCATTTAGGGTGTTCCAAATATAAATATAAATAGAAATAGAAATAGAAATAGAAATAGAAATAGAAATAGAAATAGAAACTAATTTAGGGTGTTCCCCTCACATCTGCTCACTCTCAGGCACAAAAGGTGTGGTGCTGCCACAAGAATGGTCTAAAATCATCACTATATTAGAGAGAATTCCCTTTATTACAGAACATTTGGGCCAGTTTGAAATCATTTCCCGAATGGCACAAACCTCCTTCACTAACTGCTATTTCTGTGAGAATTTTCATTAAAAAGATCTCATTTTTTTGTCCCCTCAGAAAGGACAGTCATCACTATTCCACCCTCTGACACAGATGCAACAGTTGGGGAGAGCATTGTCCTGCCGTGCCAGGTGTCCCACGACCCCTCCCTGGACGTGGCCTTCTCGTGGTCATTCAATGGCCAGAGAATTGACTTGAGCAGAGGAATCCATCACTTTGAAAGGATTGGAAGAGTGAGTTTCCCAAACTCCTTGATGAAACTCTTTGCCACAGCCTTTGCCTGACACGAGTGTTCATCATCATTCCTCCCTCGCTGTTTGTATGCCTGGCAAATCGCTGTTTCTTTACCAGGGCTGCAACCATTTATTTTTCTTCCCTAAATTTCATAAAGGCGCTTGAGTTATTTGTGAAGCCATAATAAAAATGTCCCCATGAAAGAAACTGATGATAGCTATGAATATTTTAATTTAAAAGCTGAATTTTTTATTAATATTGAGCAATTTATTAAAATGCCCACTACAGAAAGCATGTTGTGAGTGATTAGTTTACTTTTCTTTCTTTTTTTTTTTTTTTTTTTTTTTTAATCTCTCCAGGAATCTGCTGGGGATTTGATGATAAGAAATATTCAGCTGCATCACTCTGGGAAATATGTGTGCATGGTGCAAACTTCTTTAGACAGTCAATCTGCAACAGCAGATGTAATTGTGAGAGGTAAGTCTGTAAGGGAGACACACATATCTTCTAGAGGAATCAGGAATTTTTAACATCAGCTGTTGTTTAAATGATTCCTAGGATGACAATTCCACACCAAAACAGTGAAATGTTTTCTTTCTTTTACTCTTTGCCCCAAATTTGTGGCCAGCATGATCCTGGTGTTCAGCCAGCCCAGGGGAACCTCTGCAGTTCTGCCCTGGTGGCAAAAATTTTGGGCCACACAGATCAGAGGGAAATCCTCTAATCTCAGCACTGTTGTTATTTCCTTCAGGCATCTCTGGGTCACTGTGCAGGCTGGGAAAAACAAAAGACCTCATTCTTTTCCCCTATTTGGAGATAATATAAAATAATATTTTCTAACTCAGCTTTTTACTGCCAGCAGTGAGGAAATGCTGTCATGGGAGCAGATCTGTAAACCCTAAGAGAAATCAGAAATATGTTCAGTGCACCATCCTGCATTCTTTCTGAACCTCAGTCTTGATTGAATTCAGTAGGAATTCTCAAAATGTTCGATGGCTCAACAAAAGACAACATTGGGTGCCTTTCTTTGTCAGACACAAAAAAAGAAATCATTCCTTTGTTTGTAGTTTTCATGTTAGCGACATCAAGACATTAATTTTCCTGACTCATAAAGATGTAATCCAGGCATGGAGCCATCATTTAGGGATGGTGCAGCTTTTATGACACTGCAGCTTCATGAATAATTCCTCTGACTTGAGAAAAAGTAGGAGTCGCCCAACCCATTCCAGCGGTGAATCTTCTCTTCCCAATGCCATCCTCTTAAAATGCTGATCGTGTCAGGCCCCCCAGGTCCACCAGAAGATGTTAAAGTTGAACATGTTTCTAGCACGACTGCTGGGTTGTCCTGGAAGCCTGGAGTAGATAACAACAGCCCAGTGCAGATCTACAGCGTCCAGACCAGGACCCCCTTCTCGGTGGGATGGCAGGCGGTTGCCACAGGTGAGAAATTCAGGAGTTCTCTCAGAGTTTTTTATTCTGTTTGTGCCATTCATCACCTCAAAAACCCGTTGCTGGTGTCATGTTTGCCTTCAGCTCCCGAGGTCATCAATGGCAGGACTCACAAGGCCACCGTGGTGGATTTAAGCCCCTGGGTGGAGTACGAGTTCCGCGTGGTTGCCAGCAACAGTGTTGGGATTGGGGAGCCCAGCAGGCCCTCGGCTCTCCTGAAAACCAAGGCTGCAGGTAAGGCCCTGCTTCCTGCCAGCTTTTCCACCTCTCAGCTGTGGGGATTTCACTGCAGCACAGCCACTCATTCCTACAGGGTTATTGACCCAATTCCATGGGCAGGGAACTGATGCGTTTCATAAGAAGGCGTTGCTGGATGGGGCTTGGAGCAGCCTGGCACAGTGGGAGATGTCCCTGCCCATGGGCTTTGAGGTCCTTTCCAACCCAAACCATTCTGCCATTCCAGAAAATCTGGACTTAGGCTATTTCCTGCCTTTGATGTGTCCCAATCAACCTTTCACTCAAGCAATTAATGGGGAGAACAACTTTTGTTCTCCCAATTAAATCCAACTTTTTACCCTGCTCAGGCACGTGAAATGATAACCCCACTCTGTGATTATCCCTTGGCTGCAGAGGTGTTTGATATCTGAACATCAGGAGGAATGGGATAACTTTAACTTTGGGTATTGGAGGAAATAAATGACAGCATCCAAAGCCAGTGAAACCAACAGAGTAGAATCCTTTCTGTCTGTCTGTCTGACTTCACTCATTTATCTTCCGGGACCTGGAGCCTACGGGAAGCTGCCTCACTCTTGGGTGACCAACACTGTCAGTCCTTTGACCTGCTCAGTTTGGTACAATTTATTTGCAGCCCAAACCTTTGGTTTGTTTTATGTTCCTCCCAGCCCCTTGCTTATCAACTCTCTCCCACCTATAAAATCAGTGTTTATAGGATGGAAAGCAGTAAAATGGAAGCAGCTTTTACAACCCACTTTCTCCTCTCTGTTTATCTCATTTGCCAAGCTCTGAAGTTTGGCAAGCTGTATTTCAGGACAGAACTCAAAATATGGAATTGTACATTATACAGAAGAAAATACATTTCTTTTAGAATGTGGAATCCATTTGTTTCTGGGAATAGAATCCCAGAATCGTTTGGATTGGCAGGGACCTTAAAGACCATCTAGTTCCAACCCCCAGCACCTTCCAGAGGAGGTCAGATTTTTTAAATTTCCCAGCAGAGTATCCCAAATAAATATTCTCCATTACATGATTGATCACGAAGACCAAATTTATCTTGAGAAGGTTTTTGTTGCTGCTGCCACCATGGGGCTTTGTAAAGTGGGATATTCAAAACCAGAAAGCCAGTGAAAGCTTTCATCTTTTAAAGCTTTTATTTATTTATTTCTTAGAGGGATTCACAAGACTGGGGCGACGAGGAGAAAGAAACAATAAAATTATTGTTATTTATCATGGCAATAACACAAGGAAGATTATTTCCTTACAGCATAGCTCTGTCTGAAGTTTCACAAAAGGGACAGAAAGACTCACTTCAGGTTTTGGCTGCTTAACTCCTTCACTGCTGTAAATTCTTCTGTCTCAAAGCATTACAACCCAATGGGACAATATCAGCTTTTATTAGATTTTTAATCAAAAGAGGAAGCTGAAATCAGCAGGGCAGAGTGGACAGCAAATACCTGGCCAGGAAAGGGTGAATTTGAGCTCTGCTGTTGTAATAACTACTTTGCCAGCTGAAATCTGAGCATTAGTAGATTTGTGGATGCAAATGAGCCACTGTTCATTTCATTAAAATGGAGCTGAGAATTAATTGAGCCTCTGTTGGTGCACTCAGCTGTAAATTTTCATCTGTTTCTCAACTCTGACCCAGTTGAGGCTCTGCTGAGCCGCAGCACAAAAAATTTTCCCCATGCAAATGTAGTAAGTACCGAACACATTTAACACATGAGGTAATTGAGCATCTCTTGGTCTATGGAACAGTGAAACACCAGCCTTGGAGGTTTGTTTTGCTGTCTCCATGCAGTTCTTGTCAGTCTGAGATTATTTGCCTCTGATGTGCCCAAAGACGTTGATTGTGGGTGACAAAAATGAACAGCTCTGCCAAACCCACCAGAAGTGCCCAGGCTGTTTGCACTTGCACTCATTCCCATGGCTGCACAGCAAAATTATCCTGAAAATCCTCCCATTTCTAGAGGATGGAATCAGACAAATATTTATACATGGACCAGGATCTGGAAATGATAATGGGTTGACATCAGTTTCTGTGAACTTTAAGCACCGTTGCTTTTATTGCCACCCCTGGAGCTGGGTTAATGCATTTGCCAATGGGAAGGACAAACAGATATGGCAAAACTTACCCAAAATCTCTGAAAAAAACCTTCTGAGGTGTAAACATCCCACCAAATTCTCCCCCTACACATCAGCTTCTCAGACAGTGGGAGCTGAATGAAGACAATGACAAAACAATCTTGAAATTTCTGGAGACAGGGTTTGGAGATGGCACCACCAGATGTCCTGCACAGAGTTCCTGTCTCTGCCTGTTCCAGGGATGCCCTCTTCTCTTATACTTCTCCAGCAGCTGAAAAAGAACATGATATCATAGAACTGGTTTGGGTTGGAAGGGACCTTAAAGAAGAAATATAAAGCAAGAGGCAGGAAATGCTGATATCTTCCTTGCCTCCCCACCATGAACCCCTTCAGCCTCAACAAAGTTCCCTGATCTCAGTCCTCTTCCTCTGGTGCCACACACCTGTGGAATGCTGGAGAAACCCAACCCTAATCAACCAACTTTTGGACACTTGCAGTCTTGGGAGAAGGAGAAAAGCAAATTGTGAGTTTTGAATTTGCTAAGAAAAGCATACAACCAATTAAAAAAATTAATGTATTGCTCCAACAACATGTTTACTGAACAAATGCATAATTAGTAAATCAGTAGTGTTGCAGCTACAATCTGAATGGAACATCATTTTGCCAATTAGTTGATGAGGCATAATAATGTCAGATACTTGATGCTCCCAGCTCTTTAATTAATTTTTTGAACCAGGGTACTCATGTATCAGATGCATCTATGGCTACAGCCTTAGAAAACGTGTAAACATCATTGCAGTTCATTTCAAATGGGCTGCTGTGCAATGTAATCCCTGTCCCACCTTGAGAGGCGGAATGGCTGCAGGTGAGGTGGGAAATGCTCTGATCACCCTCTTGGAAAAGCCTCCAGGATCATCGAGTCCAACCCAGCCCCAACACCTCAACTAAACCACGGCACCCAGTGCCACATCCAGGCTTTCCTTAAACACATCCAGGGATGGTGACTCCACCACCTCCCCGGGCAGACCATTCCAGTCCTTTATCACTTTTTCTGGGAGAAACTTTTCCCTGATATCCAACCTGTATTTCCCTTGGCACAGCTTGAGGCTGTGTCCTCTGGTTCTGTCAGTGCTGCCTGGAGAAAGAGCCCAAGCCCAGCTGAGCACAGGCACCTTTCAGGGAGCTGTGGGGAGTGATGAGGGCACCCCTGAGTCTCCTTTTCTCCAGGCTGAACAAGCCCAGCTCCCTCAGCCGTTCCTCACAGGGTTTGTGTTCCCAGCCCCTCTCCAGCCTCGCTGCCTCCTCTGGACGCGCTCGAGCGTCTCAACGTCCACCCTGAACTGAGGGACAGAGCTGGACACAGCACTCAGTGTCCATCCTGAACTGAGGGACAGAGCTGGACACAGCACTCAGTGTCCATCCTGAACTGAGGGACAGAGCTGGACACAGCACTCAGTGTCCATCCTGAACTGAGGGACAGAGCTTGACACAGCACTGAGTGTCCATCCTGAACTGAGGGACAGAGCTGGACACAGCACTGAGTGTCCATCCTGAACTGAGGGGCAGAGCTGGACACAGCACTGAGTGTCCATCCTGAACTGAGGGACAGAGCTGGACACAGCACTGAGTGTCCATCCTAAACTGAGGGACAGAGCTGGACACAGCACTCAGTGTCCATCCTGAACTGAGGGACAGAGCTTGACACAGCACTCAAGGTGTGGCCTCAGCAGTGCCCAGTGCAGAGGGACAATCACTGCCCTGGTCCTGTAGCCTCACCTCTGATCCAGGACAGGTGACCTTGGCCTTCTTGCCCACGTGGGCACACCTGGCCTCATCTTTAGCTGCTGTCACCAGCACCCCCAGGTCCTTTTCTGCTGGGCCACTTTCCAACCACTCTCCCCGCACCTTGGAGTGCTCCACGGGGCTGTTGTGACCCAAGAACAGAACCCTGCACTTCACCTTGTTGAGCCCCACACCCCTGGCCCCAGCCCAGATCCAGGCTGCCCAGATCCCTCCTTCCAGCAGATCCACACTCCCACCCAAATTAATGCCATCTGTGAATTCCTGGGGGTGCCCTTTGTCCAGATCAGCCATAGGGACAGGCTGGCCCCAGGACTGAGCCTTGGGGCACCAGCTGCAAGCACCAACACCTTTCCTTCTCCAGTTCCTGTGGTGGCACCCACGAACATTGGCGGAGGAGGAGGGAGCCGCTCCGAGCTGGTCATCACCTGGGAGGTAATTCTGAGCTCAATTAATTAACCTCAGCGTCTAACGAGGGAGAATCCATGGGAGAACCCACAGCCCTGCTGGAATCCAGAGGCTTTTGGTCACCAGCTTTGGTCCAGCCTGGATTTCACCCTGGGTGTGGAGAGCAAGCAGCCTGTAAGGTACACAGCAAGTTTTCTGTGTTCTAGGGAACAATTTATAAAAATAAACAGTTTAAGAGGCGTGTTGTAAAGATGTTTAGAAGTCTGCATAACCCTCTTATCTCCATTGTACAGGAGGTGCTTAACACATTAATCTGCTTGGCCATTTTCTGCATTTACATTTTTCCTACTTTTGTTTACATGTTTTCCATTCTGGAGCGCTGTGCTGACAAGACATATCCTATTATACGTTAAAGGAGATGAGCCCTTTAATTCTCCAGCACTCCAGCGAGAGCAAAGAATACACATTTTTAGAGCAGTTAATGCCAGACAAGTTGCAAAGGGTGAGTGCAGGTCATTTCAGAGAGCAGAAAGTGAGTGCTGTGGGAAGGAGCCTCCTTTTCCAGCTTCCCAGCAGCTTCCTGCAGGCGCTGGGATAAAGGCAGGCAGCCTCTGGCAAAGCCTGGGAAGTGATGGGGCAGCTGCTTGGTCAAAAAGTGAAAAATCAGATCAAAAGAAATTGAAATAAAATCCCCACTAGATAAATAACACCACTGGTGTTTTCCCCTCCCCGTGCTGCAGAGTGAAATTCCACTTTCTCTGAACTAAGTTTTCCTCCATCTGAACCTTTCACTCTTTTGTTTCATTTTCTCCTCTTTGGGAGCAGAAGAACATGAAAATCGAAAACAACCTGAGAGATCTCAATCAAATTATCCTGTTGGACTCCATAGTGTGTCCCGAAAAACAATCAGAAGAAATCCTAATTATGGCCAGCTAACAACACTGAACACGACTCTGCGGCTTTCTGTGATGAACTCACTAAATGTCTTGATTAAATCTGAGGTCACAGAAGCCTCAAAAACAAATTAAATGCTCTAGAAAGTAGCTTGAACTCCTATAAATCCCCAGTGAGCCATCATCCCTCACATTTAACTCTCTCAGGACTGGAGAAGAGATGGAAAGGGGAATATTGGGTGTTTGTAAAACACCGAAGGAAAGACACATGTTATAAATGCCAGGGCAGGCTTATTATCATTACTTTTATTATGAGAATTAGAAGAACTTCATGATAAAAATAACATAAGTGCCCTGAAATCTTCTGAAGTGCTTCCAGATTTTCCCCTACCATCTCACACTCTTTGTGCTCCCAAGAATTTGCAGAAGAGATTGGAGCCAGGACTCAGGTCCTGACCCTTTTTCTGTCTTTTTGCACCATTTTCCATGCCTGCTTTTCCATGCCCCTCTTCCTTTGGTGCAAGCCTCTGTAATAAATGCAGTTTTACTGAGAAACACTTCCTTTCTCCATTTAATCCTGATTTTGTTTCATAAATGTCCTCTCGCTTTGAGAACGTGGAAGTATTTTTATTTTTATCCCATGAAAAACCAAACTTCATGCTGGACACGGTGTTGCTGTAATTGCCTTTTCAGTTTGAGCCTTTCATACGTATCTTGACATGAGATTTTATTAATAGAAACATTAATTTTGCCATGTTGACTTGCAGGAACATTTCTGTTCTGAGAACTTAAATAAGAATATGTTCATGCACTTGAGGCTTTCTCCTTGCTGAAAAAAAATACATCAGTACTGTACTCAGAGGCAGGCAATTATACAACTGACACACATTTCTTTGTATACATTTGTTCGTTCCCAACTCTTTTTTTCCCTTTAAAATCATTTATTTAAAATTAGCATTCCTATGCCCCTTTGGGGAAAAAAAAAATCTACAAACTACAACTTGTACTGAGTGAAACACTTTTAATTTTGCAAACTTCATGCCTGAAAGAGACAACTTTAATGGAGCTGATCAGATCTTTTGTTTCCAAATTGATTGCCCCGATAGATTTATTATTTTGATTTTTTATTTCAATATTACATTGACGGACGGGGCAAACATTATTATCTTCTCCAAGGCACAGCCAGCTAAATCAATACCACTAAAATACAGTCGGGGAATGAAGATTCAATTAAAACTGTGGATACATGCAGACCTTTATTGACTGCCTTGTCGCCACAGCCGGTGTCAGAAGAGCTCCAAAACGGGGAAGGTTTTGGCTACATCGTCATGTTCCGACCCCTTGGCTCAACAACCTGGACCAAAGCTGTGGTGGCCTCGGTGGAATCCAGCAAATACGTTTACAGGAATGAGAGCATCACACCCCTCTCTCCCTTCGAGGTGAAAGTTGGTGTCTACAACAACGAAGGAGAAGGGACCCTGAGCTCCATTTCCATCATCTACTCAGGAGAGGATGGTAACATGAGTTACTCTTAGTAGTAACGGGTGTGTAGCAGCAATAGGTCACAGATATGATCAGGCAGCCATCACAGGGTTTTTAAGGACCCTGCACAAATCTGCTCTTTGGGTATTTATAACAGACATGAGTGGGGAGATGGGAATTTAGAAGTAAAAATAGCAAGGTGCAAATTTTCTACAACAATGAAGGAGAAGGGATCCTGAGCTCCATTTGCTTCATTTATTCGGGAGAGGATGGTAGCATGAGTTACTCTTGGTAGTAATGGGTGTGTAGCAGCAATAGGTCACAGAATGACCAGGCAGACCTCACAGGGTTTTTAAGGACCCTGCACAAATCTGCTCTTTGGGTATTTATAACAGACATGAGGTGGCATATGGGAATTTTGAAGTAAAAATAGCAAGGGGCAAATTTTCAGGATGATTTTCAGTAGAGGGGCTGTTTCAACTACTTTGTCCCCAGGGTGCTCCTGCTGAGTGTGTTGGGAAAACTGGGAGACACTCCCAGGTGTTGCTCAGACCACTCAGCGCTGCTGATCCCTGAAAATCTGCTGGAACAGATGGGGAATGACCACTCTTGAAAATGGGTTTCGCTGGCATTCCACCCTAAGTGGAAAGTAAAGCTCATGGTTACACCAGGGCTCTTCCTGGTGCTCCTCACAGCATCCCCTCCCCTTGCACTCTGTGCTCACAGCCATGTCCCAACAGCTGTGTTTTCCCTGTTTTCCCTGGTTTTTTCCCTGTTTTCCCTGTCCCAGAGCCACAGATGGCCCCGGCGGGAGCCTCGGCGCTGAGCGTGTCGGCGGCGGCGGTGGAGGTGTCCTGGCTGCCCATCCCCTGGAACCGCCACACGGGCAGGGTGCTGGGCTACGAGGTGAGGGGCTGGGCCACAGCTGAGGGGCTGGGCCACTGTCCTGGTTTGGGGCAAATTTAACCTCCAAATGGGATCCCTCTGGAGAAACAAACCCAAACTCCTCCGGTTGCTCCAGGAAAAAAATCTCCTTAGAGAAAAGTGGAAAAACCCCTATTTATTTAACAAAGTGCCCACAAGCATAAAGAATGAATAATATGAAACAATAAAACTTCTTGTTCTGAGGAGAGATGGCAAAATTGAGAAAGTCCTTGCTGTGGGTGTAGCTCGGCTCACTCAATCTTTTATCAGTTCCTCTGGCACCAGAAAATGCCAAGGTCCAGGCCCCGGTAGGCCACAGGTGTGAGATCCCCGTGTCTCTCTGAGTTTTTCAGTTCAGGACAGGTTTAAACAGTCCCAAGGAAAAGAAAAAAAAAAAAAAAAACAAAACAAAACAAAAAACAAAACAAAACAAAACAAAAAAACCAAACCAAACCAAAACAAAAAAACCCAAAAAAACCCAACCAAACAAAAAAACCCAACATTCCGGGGAGTTTCTCTGCTTCAGCTTGCTAAACTAAACAGAACAGGAGATTTCTGTCCCACTGTCTGTCTGTGCCTCAGACGAACACACTCCAGGAGCAGAATGTCAGAACAGTTTTTCCCAAAACAAACTCTGCACTGCTTCTTTCCCCACTTTGCTCTCAGAACCGGTCTGAAAGGTACAGAACAAAATACCCAACACAAACAGAACCGACAATTGGGGATACAGGCATCATAAAGTGACCCCAGGACAGCTACGAGGTGAGGGGCTGGGCTATGAGGTGAGGGGCTCTGACACCTTGAGCGTGTCCCTTTCCTGTCCAGAATCCTTTCAGCCTTCTGGTTCCTCCTCCCAATCAACAAACTGCTGTTTCCAAGTCAACAGAGCGTGGAGCTCTTCCCCTGACTCTCATTAACAGCAACCCACCTGAGATAATCAGGAGGATTTACAGCCCAGAACTTCAGCTCTGTGCCAGATTTTTGTGCTCAGCTTTGGGGTCAGGCACACGTGGCTCTGCTGACAGACCAGGGCAGGATAAATGTCCTCCAGCACTACCCAGAGCTTGTGCTGTGGTGCATTGAAAGGTTTTTCATTTCTTCCTCCTCTTAGAATCATAAAATCATTTAGGCTGGAAAAGACCTTTAGGACGGTCAGGTCCAACCATTAACTCAAATATTTGAAGAGGGCAGTGGTGGAGTCCCCATCCCTGCAGGGATTTAAAAGCCTTGTGGATGTGGCACTTGGTGGTTCAGTGCTGCCTTTGGAATTGCTAGTTGGACTTCAAGATATTTTCCAACCTAAATGATTCTCTGATTTTAGGATTAATGTCAGATATCATTCCTGGTCATTTTACTTGCACAGTGAAGCAATTTCTTTCTTTTTTATTTTTTTTTTAATTTTTTATTTGTAGATAAGAGGAAAACAAGTCAAAACCACTTTAAATTCTGTCCTATCATTGCAATGTATAAATGAAGGTAATAAGAGTCATGTAGGGTCCACAAACCTTCCTAAGTCAATTACTCACTGAAAAAAAATAGCAGGTCTAAGTAGGTGTTGCTGAATCAAAACTAAGCCAGGATACAAAATAATTAAAAACCTTGTAGATGATTGAGATAAATGTTCTTTTGTATCTCTTAAGGTTTTTTTTCATTGTGTTCAACCATAAAACCAACAAAGCTTTTATCATTCCTTACCTTATCAAAGGTTTCCTTCTGGACATCTGTAAATTTAAGGATTTCATTTAGTTCCCTAATTGGGATTCAGTCTCTGAAATGTTCTTGCTTCTCTATAAATATTCATGCCTGGGTTTACATCCTGCTTAGATTGGAGTACAAAAAAATCCTGTATTCCTCGAAATCTTCCTTGTCAGCACGTCTGCTTCCCAGCCAAGCCTCTAATTGCTGGAACACAACGAATTGCCTGTTCTTTGTTCTCGCTTTTTTCAGGTTTTATATTGGATAGATGATCCCAAGGAAAGCACAGCTGGGAAGGTCAGAGTCAGTGGGAATGTGACAGCCAAAAACATCACGGGCCTGCGAGCTAACACGGTGTACTTTGCAGCAGTCCGAGCCTACAACACCGCGGGGACGGGGCCCTCCAGCACCCCCGTGAATGTCACCACCAAAAAATCCCGTGAGTATTGGGCTTGGCACAACACCCACCAAAAAATCCCGTGAGTATTGGGCTTGGCACAACACCCACCAAAAAATCCCGTGAGTATTGAGCTTGGCACAACACCCACCAAAAAATCCCGTGAGTATTGGGCTTGGCACAACAAGTGTCCCAAATTCCCAGCTGGGACAGGGATGCTCCAGCTCACCCTGAGCCGCCACTGCCAAATGCTTCAACAGCAAAGAGAACGAAATCCCAAATTTCTTCATAAATCAGCAAAATGTGAGGCTGGGAAAGTTCCTCTTGTCCTAAATCAGTGCCCAGGAGGAAGGATTTCTGTTTTCCTTGGAATAGCAGCCTCCCTGATTTCAGGGGATTTCAGAGAGGCAGAGTCAGTAAAGGAAGGGTGTCCCACAGGCTGAACAAGACATTCTGGTGTTTGGGGGCTTTAAATGAAGCTGTTGAATGCACCAAATAACAGAGAGAGGGGTTTTGAGACCTCTGGACTTTGCATTGCAGAGGGCAGCATAAGGGATACATTGATATAAATGTAATTTAGTAATTATTTTTAAAATTTAATACTAAAAGTAAAGCCCTCTGCTGTTTTGTTTTCCCAGTAAATGATTGATCAGCCCTTTAGCATAAAAGGGAAATATTTCTCCTGAGTTTCACCAATTTTCCTCTTTTCCATATGCTGTTCCATGCCATTACTCCAAGTGCGAGATAGGGACAACTTGGGGAACGAGTTAATTGATTTTTAATTGCCACAAACCTAATATTTATTATAAATAAAACGATCAAAAATAAAGCCAGAGAAGATATTTCTGAAGGGCTCAAACAGGACCTGTCCCTTGAAGTGTCCAAGACCAGGTTGGACGAGGCTTGGAGAAACCTGGGATGGTGGAAGGTATCATGACCATGGCAGGGGGTTGGATGAAATGAAATTTAAGTGCTATTCCAACCCAGACCATTCTGTGATTCCATGACTTTTCCCACAGTCCATTTTTCAATGGAAAATAGATTCATCCCTGGGAATTCCTCCCTCTATTCCTGTGTGCACCTGTATGACAGACAAGTTAAAGACATGGCAGTCAAATGCCAAAACACAGAAGGAATAAATTTGCTTTTGTTTTACATCTACTTTATCTTCTGTCAAATTCAGGATTGTGCTAATGGCTCACTTAAAAATTAAAGTCAAAATAACCTTTTTAATATTTAAATATATAGATTAAAATTTCAAGCTCTGTCTGTGGAAGATGCAAGCGCTTGCAATAAGAGAAGAGATAATATGTCAAGAGAACATAAACAATGTGCATCTGGAGCAGGAGATGGAGCTCCAAAGTAATAGCTCTGTCTTCCTGCTCAGCATCCAGGATTCCTTCTGCTCATCCCATTATTGCAGCGACTCAGCAGAGCTGAAATGATCTTTCTGCCCAAGAGGTGCAATTCTGATTGAAACGTTCTTCCCCGGGATCGATGTAAGGTCTAAGGTGACATCCTGGTTTCAGTTAAAAGTACTCAGGGAGGTGGAATTGATGTCCTCAAACCATGGGCGTGGCTCCATAAGGAGCTGCTCTCTTCTGGTTCTTTAATTATGTGGCATGGATTTCAGAAATTCTTCTTCCTCTTTTCTCTTCCTCTTTCCTCTTCCTCTTTCCTTTTTCCTCTTTCTCTTTTCTCTTTCCTCTTTCCCCTTTCCTCTCCCTCTTTCCCCTTTCCTCTTTCCCCTTTCCTCTCTCCTCTTCCTCTTTCCTCTTCCTCTTTCCTCTTTCCCCTTTACTCTTTTCTCTTTCCTCTTCCCTCTTTCCGCTTTCCTCTTTCCTCTTCCTCTTTCCTTTTTCCCCTTTCCTCTCTCCTCTTCCTCTTTCCTATTTCCTCTTCCTCTTTCCTCTTTCCCCTTTCCTCTTTCCTCTTCCTCTTTCCTATTTCCTCTTCCTCTTTCCTCTTTCCCCTTTCCTCTTTCCTCTTCCTCTTTCCCCTTTCCTTTTTTCTCTTTCCTCTTCCCCTTTCCTCTTTTCTCTTCCTCTTTCCTCTTTTCTCTTCCTCTTTCCTCTTTCCTTTTCCTCTTTCCTCTTTCTTCTTCCCTTCCCCTTCCCCTTCTCCTTCCCCTTCTCCTTCCATCTTCCTCTTCCTCCTCCTCTTCCTTTTCCCTTACAAATACATCCACATACACACAAAATACATCAATATAACACCTAGATATTAGAAATACTTGCATGAATAAACCTCAGCTCAGTACAGCAGCAAAGCCAAATGTCACCCAAACCATGACAATGACATCAGCACCTCAATAAACTTAAGCAGTTATTTGGGGTTTCTAATTTTCCTGACAGCATTGATTACAAGAAATTAATTGAGGAAATAATCTGCCAATCTTAGACCTGGAACTGCTTGGTTTTGTTTGCAGATATTCCTATGGATTTGGGAAAGCACTCTTACCACTTATTCCAGTTTCCAGCTGAAAAAAAAAACCCAGATAATTTTGTTTTGCAAATCCCCCTGTGGTGTTTCCTCAGCCCCAACATCATGAATTAAGATGGTTTTAAGTTTCTATGTCAAAAAGCTTCGGACAAGTCAGTAATTCACCCATTCTTGAGTGATTTCAGACCTCTTCAGAGTGCACAGCCAATGAAGTATTTGACATCCTTTGCCTCTCGTGACTATTTTGTTATCCAGTTCCTGATATAAAATGTTTCCTGAAAGCAACAAAGAGCTTTCAAGGCATATTTTTATATAAATTTGCAGTTTGATGTATGTGAGAGTAGATAAATGTCTTCATCATGAAATGAATCTTTCCCAGCACTGACAGTGGGGCTGATGGAAGGACATCCCTGGATATTCACCTGGGAGCTCCACCAACACCTCATTCCCTCCCAGAGGGACGGATTAAACTCCTCCAAAATCATGATGCAGATGGATATGAAACAGCAGGGCCCATCAATTTGTTTTATCTCTGTGAGAAATGAAGGAAATTGTCACCAAATCAGCTGTTCCTTCATGTGACACCCATCAATCACCAGCAAACAGCGGGGAAGAGAAGGATTCCAGAGTTAAACAATTTAAAATCAGGGCTGGAATGTGTTTCTCTGAATCTCTCCTCATTTTTACCTCTCTTTCAATCCTTCTTTCCTGTGCCACCACCCCGGAGGACGTGCCATGGAACAGGAGAGGATTTGTTGGCCTAAATCCGAGCTGTGGTTCAAAGGCACAGTTCCACCCCCACATGTTCACACGGGATTCGATCCCAGTCACTTGTAGGCAAATTTTCAAAGTCCTCACACTTAGCCATGAAAAGCCTTTGAAAAAAAAGCTGCTCTCAGCCTATTGTGCTGAGAATTTCTAAAATCTTGCAATGTTTCATGGTGGATCACATGGAGACTTTCAAGTGCAGCTCTTTGTAACCTGTCCTGGCTGGTGGAAATCTTGGCTTCTGTAGTTCGCTCTCGGTTTTAGCTTTTTTGGAGATCCAGACAGCAAAACATCCTCTAGGACATGGAAGTACAGAGAGGAACAACATTTTCCTTCCACCAAGTCTCTCAAATATAACTTGAACTGTCAGACACTGTCAGGCTGTGCCTAATTTTGCAAATGAAGTCTCACAGTAAGAGGTTCTGTGCTATGAATAGATCTTTATTCTGACTAATACCAGGGCAATGATGGACTGGAAAATGGTTTTTTTGCTCTTTTAGGTTTGAATCACCCAAGCATTTGCTACTGCCATATCAGCAGCTCATTCACATGAAATGAAAATTAATATTCAGTTATCTCATTATTATTTTTTTTTTTTTTTTTTTTTTTTTTTAAAGCACCAAGTCAACCTCCAGCAAACATTGCCTGGAAACTGACAAATTCCAAAATCTGCCTGAACTGGGAGCATGTGAAAACAATGGAGAATGAGTCTGAAGTGTTGGGCTACAAAGTAAGTGATTTATTTATCTCACCCATCAGATATTTTGGTTACAATGCAGGTACAGAGATTTGGTGGAAGGTGAGTGTTCATTACCTGGAACACTGATTTTTCCGGATTTATTGGGAGGGTTGGCTGATTTTTGTACAAATATTCATTCAGACTGGGACTTCTTTATTCCAGCAGAGGGATTTTCTGTCCCCAGTTCTGCATTTCTCTTGTCCCCTTGTAATCTTACTCACCAAAAGTTTCTTGCTTTCACATCTCCAGGGAAGGAGTTTCACAAATATATAAGAAATAGAGAACAGTCTTTTAAGCATTAAAGGCAGCCATAAACCACATTTAAACATTCTCACTCTCTGGCAGTTCATAAATGCACCTTTAGAAAAGAGACTGGGAGATACTCACACAAAGATCTGTGCAAATGAACCACAAAGCACTGCCATAAATCTACTTTTAAAGGAAATATCAATTTATTTTAAAGTTTGGTTGCAGTGCAGAGTTCTTTGATTATCCTCGGGTTCCAGTAAACCACCTGCTGTGGTACCCACCCCAAAATCCTGCAGAATTTATTCCCCTGTTTTAAAATGCTTTTAACACTCTACAGGACACTGAGAGTGCTTGGAAAACTTTGGGATACAACAGAAAAATCATCTCAATCCACCCCCCCAAAAAAATACCCATTAAAACGTAAAACTAAATGAAATAACTCTTGTTTTCCAATGCCTTTCTGCTTAGATTCTGTACAGGCAGAACAGGCACAGCAAAGCCCATATCCTGGAGACAAACAACACTTCAGCTGAACTCCTGGTCCCGTTTGAAGAAGATTATCTCATCGAGATAAGAACCGTCAGCGATGGTGGCGATGGCAGCAGCAGTGAGGAAATTAGGATTCCAAAAATATCGAGTAAGTGAGAGATTTTTTTTCCCCCCTCTGAACGCTGTTGCATAAGGAGAAATCTGTGCCTCGAAGCACAACAGATTCCCAGCTTTTCCCTTGCCATAGGTGTCCTCCCTCCTGGTGCTTTTTGGTGCTGCCTCCTATAAATTTGCCTCTGATACTCTCACATTTATTAGAGGAGAAAGTATTTTGCTCCACGCTTTATTTTTCATGCAGTCGACTGCCCTGGCAGGCAGAGCTCAGGGAAGCACACAGGGATAAGATTTCTTGGGAAAGTCAGAAGTTCTTACACATAATGTGACCCTAAATCTGCCCTGGAGCTGCTGCTGGGACAGAGATCTCAGCCCTGTCCCATGGCTGGGGTGGGGTGGCCCATAAATAACTTAATATTCAGGGAAAAAGGAGCATTTTTATATTTATATATCATAATTTGTTTTGCAACAAAATAGTCAAAACCCTCTTAAGGAGGATACTCACAGGAAAGGTGGGATGTTGATCCCAAACCCTACTCCACAAGATGGCCGCTACAACTTGATAAACAAATAAATAAAAATAACATTTGTGGGTAATGTGTCATCTTGAGAAGAGAACAGAAGTTGCTGTTAAGCTAAAATGCAAAGAAAACAACAATTTTTGACACAGATTTCCCTCTGTCTGTTTATATTTTTACAGGTTTAACCTCTGGAGCAATGAAATTACCCCAAAGGATAAATCATACACTGACATCTGGGATCCTGCTGTTGGGTTCTGTTCTTCTAAACCCTTTTCCATGCTGGTTCAAGCAACCCATAGCCGTGGACTTTTAAAAATAAAAAGTGTAGATTTTATCTTAATTCTTCACCATAACCAACATTCCTGAGGAAAAGCAGCACTGGGGAGGGGGAGGGAGGTAGAAGTGGTCTGTCATTAAGGAAATATTAGGTATCGATATTCCATGAATTTTTCAAAATAGGCTTGGAAATGAAGGGATAAATCAACATGCATTAATTAAATGGAGCAGTGCCAAACCTAATTTGGGATTGACACGTGGGTGGTCTCAAGTTTTTTCCAAGTGGTTGTTATTTTAATGGAACAGCATTTTAATGGAATGTCAACCTGTGCAAGCTGACGCCACGGAGGGGAGAAGAGATTTAAAACTCTTGTGATGTGGATATTATTTATCTCATGTTCTTCAATGTATCCTGTTAAAAAAACAAACCACTTTCAATTAAATAAAAGCTATTTGTTTACTTTTTTGCACTGGTCTGTATTAGAAGGGGTGGCATAAAACACAGTATTTGAAGTGCCCTCTGTTATTTTCTGCAGAAAAGGGGAATTTAAATCAAAGGAGTCTCCTATGGACCAACCCAAAGCCCAGTGAATTCCACAGAAAAACTTCCAGTGGCATCAGCAGGCCTTGAACCAGAGCTGAAATAGCAGCACCTTTTACCCCCTCAGACACTTCACATATTCTTAAATCCATTTTAAAATATTTTTCCATGCAAAGGCTCTTCTGATCAACAAAACTCCCAGAGATGCTGAATATTTTTTGAGGGAAGACTGAAATCCATCTGTCATTCAGCAGGATCAGTTGGTCCCTCCTGATTTTGTTGTTCTTTGTTGTGGTTTGAAAGTGTAGATTCATCTTTGGGCTGGGCGTGAAGGTAAACGAGAAGAACATTGATTTTCATCATCTTGAAATATAAATAAAAGCAGCTAATTAAGCCTTTCAATCTCCTGAGTCCCCAGAATGACAAATTAAACACCAGAGCTTGGCTTTCAAGTCAGGAGAAGCAGCTCAAGCACTTGAAGCCACGCTCCTGCCAACTTGAACTACATCTGATAAAAGGTGTTCTTTGCCTGGTGTCATTACTGGGAAATCTTTTCTTCCTTCTCACTTTGCTCTGAAGTTTCTTTTCTTTTCTCCACTCTCAGATCCATGTTGTGTCACCTTTGTAAACATTTATGACTACAAGATAACCAAATACCCCAAATATTTTTGAAAAGGGGATTGTTGGAATAGGGGTGAGGATGTGTCAGCACATGAATGAGTAAAAGAAGTTCAGCTGTGCATGGAAATCCTTTGAAAAAAAATTAAACCATGATTGTTATCCATGGGCAGGGGGATGTGAATTCATAAAGGAAATGTCGCTGTTGGACACAAAAGAAAGACCAAAGACTCCAGAATTTAGAGGGCAAAGAAATCAGAATTTATTTTTCCAATTCTCCCCACTATTTATAAGATACAAAATAAACATAATGGGTGCATAAGAACGACACCTCTCTAATTCCATTGGTTAAACAACAGAAGCAGAAAAACCCCAGCTGGGCAAAGTTGTTACGAGAAAAGTAGTTATTTACACAAGGTTGTTTTGAGAAAAGAAACTTTTTGAAAATATTTCCCTTGGGAAAGAGTTAGCAATTGTTAGCAAGCTAAAAAAATTCCCTCAGGCTCAGAAACACCAGGCCCACAGAGGAAGCCCCAAAACTTTGGTACCTCCTCAAGGTCCCTGCCAAGCCAAACCTTTCCCTCATTCTCTAATTCCTCACAGAGCCCACGGGCTGGTCTGGCAGAAAAGAAACTCAAAAATGATAAAATCATTGTGAAACCACCTGGCAGAGATTGATGTCCAAGCAAATAACTCCTCACAGAATCATGGAATGGTTTGGGTTGAAAGGGACATCAAAGATCTCTTACAGTTGGTGATATTTAATAACCCCCACACCAATTCAATAAAATATTTGATGGAGGTCACTCCTATTTGCTTTTGAGAGAGTTTTTTGCATCATCCCTTCCCAGCACGTGTCCAGCAGGACCTCTGCTCACTCCAGACCTTCTGTGCCCCTGAAACAACAGGTACCTTTTATTTCCCTTCATTAAACTGAATCTGAAATTCTTACACTTCATAGCCTAAATGTAGTTCTTTGCTAACTTTACCCAAAACATCTTTTTATTCATGTGAAAAGAGATTTTCTGCAGAGCAGTCACAGCTCAATAGAAGGTCTGAGAGATGCTTAATTACAGGGAGGCTCTGGAAATAAAATGTCACTTTTAGAAGTCTGTCCTCTGGGATTTCTACAAAGTTCCTAATCACAGGAGTTATTAGGAAGAGGTTTAACACAGCTTTCAA
The DNA here is from genome assembly GCA_910950805.1 of Acrocephalus scirpaceus scirpaceus. Classification (NCBI taxonomy): domain Eukaryota; kingdom Metazoa; phylum Chordata; class Aves; order Passeriformes; family Sylviidae; genus Acrocephalus; species Acrocephalus scirpaceus. The sequence goes on from OU383782.1 coordinate 19,447,043, forward strand.
AAGAGGAGAATGGTTTAGAAAGAAGTGAATGTGCTTTTAAAAAATCCTGATAAATCCCTTAATGAAGTAAAAACATTTTTCTTTGCTGTGGAAGTAAACACTGAATCACTTCTTCAGATTTCTTTTCATTTCTGCACAGCTCTGATGCTCTTTTCTCACTGTAGGAGATCCAAATCAGACTCTTTAACCTCAGCATTTCCCCATTTTGTCACTCCCATGGGATCAGCCCTTTTTAAAAAAGGGACAACTGAGGAATCCCAGGAATAGGAGTGAATATTCCCTTGCTGGATTCCCTTGGAGCTGGAGCTTCCAGGGTGAATATTCTGCCTCAGGAGGAGAACTAAACAGTCTTAAGGAGAAAAAAAACTTTAAATGCAGCTCCTCCCATCCTCCCTAAATCACTGCAGAACTTGTGCAGGTTCATTTTCTCCTCTTTAACTCCCCAGTCCTTTTTCTGGTGTTTCACCAGGACAAATTGAGCCTGAGCAGCCCAAAGCACTGAAAGTCCAACTCTTTTTATGTGAAAATGTTATTAAAGCAGCTGATGCTGAAATGGAAAGAGTTCACATGGCTGGCAGCTTTCATTAAAAAGAAAAGAGAAAGGGTCAAAAAAGAGTTTTGTCACTTGGAGTTGCAGGAAAAACTTTGGAAATAGGAACAGCACAAATCCCCTAAAACCAGAAGTTGAAATGAAAACAACAAAAAAACTCTGCAGTGCTCCTGATTTTTAACAGTCAAGAGCCTGAATTAAAAACCCCATTTAAAGGTGCCCAGTAAAGGGAATTTTGGGCCCAGACTTAGCAGATTTTAGAGAAAATCACAGACAAGCCAAAGTTTTCAGACAGCTGGAAAAATAATACCTATTTTCTTTTGATAACCTAAGCAAAGTACCAAAACATGAAAGAGACTCACAGTCAGGGATTTTCATTTTGAATTTAACACATCAACAAAATATTTCTCCATGAAAAAAGCAATTCTGAGCCTCTCCAAATGTTTCCGCTCACTCCAAGCACAATGTTTCTTTGTGATTTATGGGCATTTAAACTTTATTTAACATCTTCTCCCTTCTTTATAGGGCAATTTTTGAATAGGAATGCCAAGAAACAAAATGAAATAGCCCATGTGTGTTATTGCAGCAGCCCCTAAATCAACATTATCCTGGAGAGCAGAAGCTCCCTGTTTTCTGTGGGTCCTTGGAATGCAGCCCAGGTGACGCCTTGACACCGAGCTCTAAATCACATCCATGAACAAATGTGTTGTAAACGTGCAAGAAAGATTTTATTAATCTCTGCCTGTGCCTCAGTGGAGCAGAATTCCCGGCAGTGGTTTGCAGGGAGGAGGGGATAAATCTGCTCACGGGGGTTTGGGGATTCACTGGGGTGCTGTGGGTGGTGCCAGGGGATCCTGGCTCCCTCTGTGCCCCCCTCAGTGGATTTTTGTCTGCTCAGGGAGCGCAGAAGATGTGAGAACTTCCAGAGGTACTGAATATTTTCATTTTCATTGCTATAAACCAAAGGTTTTGCTTTCAGAGCTTGCATAAAGCAATGAGTTCATTCTCCTCCAGCAGGGATATTTCCAAGGCACCGTCCCCCAAAATCGCCCTGGATGTGCCCAAGGGTTGCTGCATCTCAGTGCTCCCAAAAATGAGGTTCCAGGTGCCTCTGTAGGTGTAGCCACAATGTGATGGAAGCACAGAATGGTTTGGGATGGGAAGGACCTTAAAGATCTCCCAGTGCCAAGGGTGATCCTCTCCCAGTCCATGTCCTGAGGAAGGCTCGCTCTTTGGAAAAAGGATTTTCTGCTCTTTGACCAGCTCTGCTTCTCACCTGGTTTTATCTACATTTCTTTTCTGTCTTTGGTTTACACCAAAGGAGCAGAATTGTGCCTAAAGGACACACTTGTTTGTCTAATTCCCACTGTGAAACCAGGTTTGCACTTTCCACTGTGCTTTTATGCCCTTGGTTGCACTGTGAACTGCACAACTTTGTTTGGGTTTGTCTGAAATCATAAAATTAAAGACCTTAAAGATCACCTGCCATGGCCAGGGACACCTTCCACTGTCCCAGGGTGCTCCAAGCCCTGTCCAGCCTGGCCTTGGGCACTGCCAGGGATGTGCTGGCCTTGGGAATGAGTGGATTGAGGCCTGGTGGTGATGCCTGAAGTTTTATCTTTCCTGTATTTCAGGTTCTGTGCTGCCCAGGGTGCAGCTCTGAGCTCACAGTCAGGGTCACTCAGCTCTCTGCACACAGCAGGGACACAAAACAAATCCTTGTCCTGCTGCACACCAAGGACAACTTTCAGCCCAACAGCACAAACAAGGGTGGCTGGAGGGAGGAACAAGAAGGATGGGAGCTCACAGCCTGGAGCTGGGATTGGACAATTCAACCCCAATGTGCAAATGGACCCAAACTTATCAAAGTGTGAGATCTTGGGACCATTTGTCCATTTTGTGACCATTTTGGGTCCACCTTGGGTGTAGCCCTGGCCAGGCCCTGTCCTGCCCAAGGTGTTCCCTAAAGGCCTTTCAATAAATCCCTGCTTTATTCTCCAGCTCTGTCCAGTCTCTGTTCCAGCTCAGCCTTCCCAAGGCATCCATGGCAGTCACAGAGCTATTCCCACAAGGATGGTGAGCTCCCAGCAGGACTCCCTCACTCCCTGTGCATTATTCCTGCTGAGGAGTGGCCCAGCCTCCCTCCACTGAGCTGAGTTATTTTCCATATGCTCCTTCTGCTCCTGACTGAATTCATGGGACACAACTCTTCCAACACTTCCAGGATGGCTCCGAACTGAAAATATAAAATAATGGCAAATGATGCGTTCAGAAACATCCGCCTAAAAATTTAAATAAGGTTCCACAGACTTCCCACAGAATGCCCCTGGCCAAATCCAGAGTCTAGGCAAGGATTTGACATTTGTCTCACTCTGACCATTATATAATCTAAAAACTGGGAGAGAGGGTGGAGAATCAGCACTATTAAAATAGCCTGTATAAAACCTTCCTTGGAAAAACTTACCATGAGGAAAAGGTCAGTTGGACATTTTGACAGCACAGTACAATGAGGGCCTCCAAATAGCTTCAATCATCCAGGCTTTTTTATGAGGAACTTCTTTTGTTGGTTCCTAGCACTAAATACTTGAAAATAGGTCTGACGCAGCAATTAAAATGTCATATTAATCATACTGGTGTGCATTGTTTCTTTACTTAACCTATTTTATAGGCACCCATATATTTCAGTACTGAAAAGCAGCTACTAATGTTTGTCATCTTTATGGAACGAGCTGGAATAATTCTGAAATGCTAAAGGATCCCAGAAGAGCAGAAGGGGTTTTTGTAAGAGAAATAATTGTAATTGATATAATAAGATAAATGGAATTGTTGCACTTGAGTCATCACCCCCTAAAAATTATTTTTTCCAGATTGCCTTCAGTGGAATGCCCAACATAACCTTTCCTCATTGGTGTCCCTGTTTGTCTCCTTTGTGGCTGGTTTTCCAGCCACATTCCAGCCACATCCCTGTGCTCCACTCTCTGCCTCCATGGGTCCCATCTCCTCAGGTATAATCCAATTTTTTCCTTCTGAGCCATCCATAGGCTCTGCCAGCAGCCTTGCACTGGGTTACTGTTATGGTAAGAAGCAAAATAAAAAACTGAGGTGCTCAAATTCAGGGTTTTATTAAAAAATGGAGCCCACAGCTCCTGGGGCTGACAAATAAGGAGGTGGCAGAGCAGCCTTCCCTCCCCTCTGCATCTCTTGGTGCTCTTGGAATCACAGAAACAGAAATCATGGAAATCATGGAAGGGTTTGGGTTGGAAAAACCCACCCAGTGCCACCCCTGCCATGGCAGGGACACCTCCCACTGTCCCAGGCTGCTCCAGCCTGGCTTTGGACACTTCCAGGGATCCAGGGGCAGCCACAGCTGCTCTGGGCACCTGTGCCAGGGCCTGCCCACCCTATTCTCCAGAAATCCTGGCAAATTTGAGCCCAGGGATCTTTTCTGGAGCTCTCACTGCAGTGGTTGGTCCTAGCACTGCTACCATGATTTAATTACATTTCTCTGCAGCCCTGCTGTCCCAGGGATTTTAACGAGGAGCAGCACAAATCTTCCCCGGGTCCCAGTGCCCTCAGCAGATTTAAAGCCTGTGCAGTTTGAGTGGGTTTAGAATTTATTTGAAAGCCTTCTTACACCAGTACAATTTATCCACAGAGATCAGCAGTTTACATCGTATTGATTAATGCAGTTATTGATTTATCCTGCAATTGTACTGGCCAGGTTTATACAGCACTGGAAAGTGCTATTTTCCAGGAGTGATTGACTTCTTTCTTTATTGACTAAAATGAGCTGATAAAAATCATCCACTGGCTGAGCTGGAAGTACTTTTTTTTTTTTGTATTCCTGCTTCAAGCAGAGAAAAGTTGGAGACAAACGCTGCTGAAGAGCAGAGGAAAGAAGTTCCAAGGCTTAACCCCTCTGGGATTGCCCTGCTGGGCTCAGTCCAGCCCCCAGCCTCAGCCAGGTGAGAAGTTGGAAGGTAAAAAGGCAGGCAGGCATCTGGATTTGGAGGAGGAGGATTAACCTGCTCTTCCTTCTTCTCACTTCAATGCCTGAACGTGGTTTTGGGAGGTTCCTGGTAACACTGTGACACGAAATGAGCACGCACAACACACTCATGTGGTCACCCAAGGCAACAAAAGGGACTTGATTTACAGATTTTTCAGAATTTATAGATTTTCTAAAGTGACAGTGGATTGGAGGATGAAATCTCACCTCTCAACCACACTGGCCAGGTGAGCAGTCTGTCAATTTTCTCCTCCTCCAAGAAGGAATGTGAACACACAGTGTTTTGGTAAAAAGTGTGAGAACTCTGGCTCCAAGAATGTAAACTTCAGAAGGCTTCAAAAACCAGGGCGACACTTCCTGCTGCTCCTAAAGCCAGTGTCACTGTCCCCCAGATGTGGGAGCTTCAGGTGGGCTCCTAGGAAGGGCTCAAAGTGTCCCCCCAAGGTGCTTTTCCTGCTGTTTCAGGGAAGATTCTGTCTGCAGTTGGTTTTTGTAGCATCTGCTGGCTTTGCAGTGCCATAAAGTGAATATTACAGCCACTGATCCTGGCTGTTCCAAGGTTTTCCCAGCTTGAGGGAAGAGCCCTGAGCTCCTGAAACCTTTGGCTGCTATTCACATCAGCTCTGAGCTGTTCTCCTGCTGGAACTGCTCCTCAGGCCAAGGAAATTCCACTTTTTAACAAGAACCAGGCTGCAGAGCTGCATCCTCCCCACAGCCCTTCAAATATCCCAGCTCCCTGTCTGGAGGGTGAAACACTTTTATTTCATGTCATCTGTGCTGCTTTCAGTTTATGAGTTGGTATTGCTACATTCATCTTTTTAATGTATATATTTATATTTATTTATATATTTATATGTTTGTATATTTATATGTTTGCATTTTCTAGTGAAATATATAAAATAAGATTAACACAGATCGATAAAGAGCTCCTATAGAAATCATCCATGAAAACCCACACTGCTACAGCTCAGAAATACTCTCCAACAGAAAAGTTCTTCCAGGCCATTTAGTTTCACAAGGCTTTTAAAATTTCTCTTAAAGTCTGACTGGTAAAATCAACCTTTTGTAAAATCAACCTTTTCTCCTATTTAGTATGCACACACCTCCCTCCCAATATCCAAGCATCACAAGTTAGAGGAGAGCTCTGTGCTCTGCTGTTGGAATTTTGACAAAAGGTGAGGTTTATTCCATCAAGCAGTGGATTTAAGGCAAGGAACAGTCTGTGGTTATGGATTTACATTCCCACTGTCCTGCTCAGGAGGAATTTCTGTCCCCAGGGAATGAATGCACAGCCCTGGGCTGCCCGGGGGCACAACCACCTCCAACACTGGCCCACACAGGGGAGGTGAGTGCACTTAGCAAAAAGGAAATTCAGAACAAGAGCAGAAAATTAAAATAAATGTTAGCAAATAAGTGAACTGTCATATATATTTAAAGATATAGATATAGATAGAGATAGAGATATAGATATAGATATAGAATAGATATAGATATAGATATAGATATAGATATAGATATAGATATAGATAGGTAAAGATAAGATATAGATATAGATGATATAGATATAGATATAGATATAGATATAGATATAGATATAGATATAGATATATAGATATAGATATAGATATATAGATATAGATATAGATATATAGATATATAGATATAGATATAGATATAGATATATAGATATAGATATAGATATATAGATATAGATAGATATAGATAGATATAGATATAGATATAGATATAGATATAGATATAGATATAGATATAGATATAGATATATAGATATATAGATAGATTAGGTATAGATATAGATATAAATATAGAATAGATTAGATAGATATAGATATAGATATAGATTAGGTATAGATATAGATATAGGTATAGGTATAGATATAGAATAGATATAGAATAGATATAGATAGATATAGAATAGATATAGATATAGATATAGATATAGATGATATAGATATAGATATAGATATAGATATAGATATAGATATAGATATAGATATAGATATAGATATAGATATAGATATAGATATAGATATAGATATAGATATAGATATAGATATAAATAAATGGGTACATGCAAACTCAGAAATGTGTATACATCCATGAGGAGCAGGAAATAGAGAGCTGTGCAATGAAAACAGCAGCACATTTCTGATTTTCCCTGCCTGCCTGAGAGAGGGAATCACTGGAGGGATCCTGCCTTAGCAGGCAGGGCAGAGCACAGACATCACTATCCAGGGCCCAGAATAATTTATCTAATTCAGCTCTGGCAGCACATTCCTGAGCAGGAGCTCCCAATCGTTCCTCTGCATTAGGAGACATGTGCTCCCTCCTCCAGCCACTGCAAGATTCCCTCCATAAACACATCCTGCTATAAATACAGCCCTGGCTCCCTCACTTATTGGTTGTTGGAGGAAATAAAATAACAACATGCCTTGCACTTTAAAGCCTTGTTTATAAAACATCTTCATAAACCCGCTCAAAGAAACACCCGAAATAAAATCATGGCCGTTGCTCCCCATCATGCCAGCCCTACAAATTGATTATTTTCTTCAAATTAAAGCCATCAACTACAACAGGGCTGCTTTGTGGCACTTCACAACGTTAAGTAAAATAAGCCTGCCAGCGTTTATTGATTCGTGGGCCCTCTGGGCTGTGCTGGTACCTGCCTGGGCATTTCAGAAAAGAAAAGAGCCCAGCCCAAATTATGCCTTTGGGCTTTAATCATGGTGATATCCAGGGGCTGGCAAGGCTTTCAGCATCATTCAAGGTGGGCAGGATGCTGACAGTGTATCCATTGATATTCTTTAGTTGAGTACTAAAACATGAGGGTTTTTTTTCTCCTGCAAAACCACATTTTTCTCTGTTTTTCCCCTGTAATACATCTATTTTTGCAGAGAACAGGGGCTGCCAAATCCTTCTAAACAGATTTCCCCAGACCTGTGTTTTCTAGAACTGTTTAAGCCAAAAGAGGCACCAAAATGCTCTTGTTGTGATGCTATGGTTGTGCTTTGTCCCTCAGAATTTTTGGGCTCTGGACTTGTTCCCTCAGGATTTTTGGGCTCAGGGACACCTCAGGATGGGAAGGATCCAGGAATAACTTTCCCCAAAACACCTCCTGTTCTGGGAGCCAAAATTTGGCTGATTGCCCTGAGCTGTTGTTTCCTCCCTCTACACAACAACTGTTGAGTGGAAAAAAAAAATTTGAAATTAGAGAACAAAATTAGTTCTGGAAATACCCACAAATATCTCCCACATAATTTTTTAATTCTTTAAAGATTAATGGATGAGAAGAAGTGATTAATTCAAGCTTTGCTTTGCAGATGATCTCTCAGGCCTCACAGCGTACGCGCACAGTCAATATTTTGCAAATGTTTTGATTAATAAATCTTTATATAGCCCACTGCAACTTTGTAGATTTAAATTGATGCTTGCACTCTGCATACTGATTTTCCCCGCATGGTTTCCTGACTCAGGCTCGTTAGTCCAAAGGAAAGAAAACAAAATTAACGCTGCCGAGCCCAAAATATTTCACTTTTACCACTTAAGGTATAAAACCCTTTGGAAGTGTTCAGGCAGAAGGTGCCACCACTGCACCAGGCAGCTGTCCCCACCTTCAGCCCAGCATCTCAGCATCATCCCCGGATTTTTTTCTGGGCTATCAGTTGCTCCCAAAGCAAGAAAAAGGTGAAAGAATATGGGATCAGTCTCTTCTCTCAGGGAACAAGAGACAGGACAAGAGGAGATGGCCCCAAGCTGTCACAATAGGACACAAAAGGAAGACACGGACCCCATTCCAGCTGACAGGGCAAAACCCTCTCCCCTTTATTCTTTAATTTAATTATATAGTATTTACACCCAGACCATGGGTTGGAGGATGAGATTGGCACCTCTCCAATCACACTGGTCAAACCAAAAGTCCATCAATTGTTCCCTCCTTAGGAGACAAATGAAAAACATACTCGTATTTACCAAAAACCATTTAATTTACCATTTAATTTACCTTTACTTCTATTTCTAACACTCGCATGAGAAAGAATTCAGAAACTATGAAAACATTAGAAGGCTGAAAAATCAGGGTGACACCAAGCTGGACTAGGGGAGAGTCAGGTTGGACAGCAGCAGGAATTTCCCCATGGAAAGGGTGGGCAGGCCTTGGAGCTGCCCAGGGAGGTTTGGAGGTGTCCAAGGAAGGGATGGAGGTGGCACTCAGTGCTCCAGGATTGGGCACAGCTTGGATTTGATGACCCTGGAGGGTTTTTCCAGCCTCAGTGACCCCGGGATTCTCTGCACGCCCTCAGGTTAGAGCAGCTCCCCTCTAATGCTGCAGCAGGAGTTTGTTCTTGCTCTGCTATTTGCTTTGAGTTCTGTTTAATGCCACAAGTGCTGAGTTATTCACGGTCTGGCTGCAAGAGCTGCCAAACAGCCCTGGGGCACGGAGGGGCTGGAGGAGGAACCCTGGGGGGATCTGGGCTCCTGATCCCACCCCCTCCAACAGGTCTGCACAGCTCCAACCCCACCTGGACACTATACTGGGATAAACCCCATGAAAAACTCATTAATTAACCAGAGTAAAACTCATTAACAAACATGATCTGGGACAGTGGTGTCACAATAGGACAGAAAAGGAGCACATGGACTCTGTTCGTTCACAGGGCAAAAACCCCTAACATTTATTGTCTGACTCCAATTTTATAGCATTTTCACCCAGCCCATGGGTTGGAAGTTTAAGGTTGCCACCTCTCCAACCACACTGGTCAAACCAAAAGTCCATCAATTGTTCCCTCCTCAAGAGAGGAATGAAAAACGTACTTGTATCTTATATAAACATTACTTCTATTTATGACACTCGTGTGAGAAAGAATTCAGAAAACAGCAGAAGGCTGAAAAAATCAGGGTGACACAGTGGAAGCCTCGTGCTCCTGTTAGGGGCAGAAACCCAGCATGGAATCTCTTTGGCAATGCCCTGTCACTCACAGGAAATATAAAAGGCAGAATGAATAAAACAAAACAGGAAATAAAAAGGATTTATTTGGTTTCTGATGCAGCAGGATCACTGTGGAAGCCACTTTTTCTCCACGTGTACTTCCCACAGCCTCTGATTCTCTTCACTTCCTTTCCTCATCACATTTTCAGTCCCCTCGTGCACTCCTCTGCCTCTCACCTCTTGTCCTGGCATTTCTGCAAACATTCCTGCAGATCCATGTAAACCCTCAGGCTGTAATCCAAGGAACCTTGGATTGAGTGGCACGGGGACTTCGCTGTGGATCCCCGTTCTTCCCAATTTTTCTGAGTAAAAGGAATGTTTAGCAACTCCTTTTCTTTCTCCACACTGAACTTTGGAGTCACATCCAGTGACTTATCCTGAGTTTTATCTTGTCCTGATTTTGGATTTTGGAAATGCAACAGGCACTTCAATTTTACACTCAAAACATCCCCGAAAAGATTGAAGCACGCTCGGGCTACACTCATCCTGCAAAAGGAAGCATTTTTTATAAAGAAACCCCCATAAAAGCACTCAAGTGCCAGAGAGGATGCTCAGTATCATTTTTTTAATAGTAATGGAGAAGATTAATGAGAGAAAATTTGGACCCCAGCATTATAACTCTTGCAGCAGATATTATCATTACATTCATTTCACATTATCACTAATTTTGTATTCAGCATGCCAGGACCATTAATTCAGCTCCAGTCTGCAGCTGAATGAGGCAGATTGCTTAAGAAAATAAACGTCTCTATTACTTTTTATAGTGTTGAAATTAATTTACAGTTCCAGTTTGTGAGAACTAAAATTGAGAATTAAAACTATATTTGGTACCTGAGATTTCTCAGAGATTAGCATTCACGAGGCAGTAAAAATATTAACTACTTTAAATAATGCTTGCAATATTTCCAGGGTTATGAAGCATCTTCTCTTAGCTCATTTTAATTTATTTAGCATCCATCTCTCTAAGCACATTCACACCACTGGAAGATTAGAACGAGATCATTGCATTAAGAGAAATACTATTTACAATGATGTGTAGTGTCTATTTCCAGGGGCTTTGGAAGGCATGAAAATAAAGATTTTGATGATGTCTTTAGGGGCTCTCCCGCTGCCTTTGTGCTGCAAAAAAAGTCGAAGTTGAGGAGAATTTCTGAGGCAAAGTGGCATCGGGTCAGGAGTGGAGTAAATAAAACCTTTATGGGGAAAGGGGAACTCAATAAAACACACAGAGAGATGTTAGTTCTGATTTGTCTCTGATAATCCAAAGGGTAGAAGAGAAGAAAGGGGAAACCAAAGCCTTCAAGCTAACCATGGACGCTTAAAATTAAACGTGAAATGTGAAATTATGGGATTGTGGCATTCACACCCAAACCCATGGTCATCCTCAGGCACTCTGGAGCAACTCTCAGCATAGAGAAATAGAATTTCCAAAAGATTTGGTTTTGAAGGGTCATTAAATCCCATCCAGTCCCACCCTGCCATGGCAGGGACACCTCCCACTGTCCCAGGTGCTCCAATGTCCAACCTGGCCTTGGGCACTGCCAGGGATCCAGGGGCAGCCACAGCTGCTCTGGCACCTGTGCCAGGGCCTCAGAACCCTCCCAGGGAAGGATTCCTTCCCCAAATCCCATCTAACCCCACTCTCCGTCAGTTTGAAGCCGTTCCCCCTTGTCCCATCACTCCATCCCTCATAAATTCTCTCTCTCCATCTTTCTTGTATCCCCTTCAGGCCCTGCAAGGCCACACTGAGGTCACCCCAAAGCTTCTCCTGGCCAATTGTTCTCCTGAACAATCCCAATTTTCCCAGCCTTTCCTCATTGGAGAGGTGCTCCATCATGATTTTCTGGTTGTTGTTTCAGTCTCCTCCAAGAATTAACACCCATCTTTGCCTGTCAGGGCTGTGCTGCTCCTCCTCAGCCCCACCAGCAAGCACGGCACTGTCACACCCCTTTATTTCTGGGTGAAAGCACTAAAAATCACAATTACTACCCAAAACAGGCACTAATTTTGATGTTTGGCCATGTGAGGCTTTTTAAACCTTCAGTGTTCACCCCAGCCCTCAATCCTGCCTGTCAGAAATCCCCTTGAAGTGAATCAGAGGCTGAGCTCCTTAAACAAGAGGTTGATACAAGCAGCTGAAGCTTAAAGAAAACCATCAAATTTCATAAGAAAATGGGATGAGTTGGCCACAGTGTCATGGCAGGATTAGGATCTCAGTCAATAACATCTGTTCTAATATATCCCTCGCAGAAGGAAGAAAATAGGATTTAAATTTAAATCCATAGATTGAGCAAGAGGCAGAGTGGCAGATTCGGAGCTAACAAGGTGCAACACTTCCTGTGAGGCTTTGGCAAATTCTGGTTTGATTTGGATATTTAATGATAAAATGAAATCCCAGCTTGATTGTATCTGTCTGCACAAAGCTCTGAGCAGCTGATCCAACCTTCTCCTGGATCCTTAAACGTTGAGGTTGATCTGAGTTGGAATAATTGGAAGGATATTTTGGGGAAGGAGCTGCTACAAAAATCTCCAAGCACTGCTAGGACCACGTGTGATGGGAAATTGTTTTGCAGATCTCCTGCAGTAACAGTTTTAAAAAAAAGAAAATCATTGCTTGACCATTCTTCCATACAAACAGCATTTCCTTTGGGTACCATTGCAGAGGAGATGATGATCCCAAAGACTTTCCTGTTGCTTACATTGATAGTAATTTTTATTATTTCAAAAGGGAGCGGGTTCTATTAGGGATTTTAGGATGAAAGCACCTCAAGCTGAGATTTTAACAGCTGAGTTCAGACTCTGAAGCACAGAAATGGCACTGCCTCGAGTTTTCATTAAAAAGAAAAAAAAAAAAGGAAAATATACTGTTCTTAATTCTGAAGGCCAAACCCCAAATGCCTGAGTGTCATTTTATGAAAATCTCCCTTACATCAGGAGTGAGTCTCCAGCGTTCCACGGCAGTGCCTTTGCAATAATGGTTTCAAATGGAAACATTTATTTTTCCCTGGTTTTTTAGTAGCTACGGGAGAAGCAGGGGGCTAATTACCAATGCTGAGCTGCAAGGGTCAGATGGAGAGGAAAAAATAAAACTAAATGTTTCTGAAAATAGGTGAAGGATCCTGCTGAGGCAAATTTGGATGATGTAGCCTGGTGCTGTGGGGATTTCTACCCTGTAGTCTATAAGTTATAGCAGAGTTGGTGTTTTTTGAGTTGGAAGTGGCAACTGCTTGTAAAGAGACGCAATCAGACCTGGGAAAAACAAGTTATTAAAACACTGAAGGGTGATTTTCTCGTTTAAAACAAAGAGTATTTAAGTTAAAATATAAAGAACACCAGCAGCTGAGAGTGCAGAGGTCTCTTCACCACAGAAATCAGCAATTCAGCAGCAGTGAGACACCTTCAGTGCTCTTTTGCAGGTGGGTTGGCTGCTGCAAGAGGAGCATCCAAAATAGGTCATTGGAAGGAGAAAAGACTGAGTTTAAAATTATTTTCTTACTCAGTTCTGCTCCCATGTCATCCTAAGATCCTGGCAGAGGAAATGATGTGGGGCCTCTCCGTGTCTTTTGAAGGCGGCCTTGTTGTCACATCATTGTCAGGCAAAAAGGGCAAAATGAAGAGAAAAGAGCCCAAATTTCTGGGTGAGTCAGAGTGAGCCCTTAGCCCTGAAAAACAGAGGGGGAATTTTGTGGAGAAGGAATGTTGGAGATGGGATGTGGGATGTTAGGGATGGGATGTGGGATGTTAGAGATGGGATGCGGGATGTTGGAGATGGGATGTGGGATGTTGGAGATGGGATGTGGGACGTTAGAGATGGGATGTGGGATGTTGGAGATGGGATATGGGATGTTGGAGATGGGATGTGGGATGTTAGAGATGGGATGTGGGATGTTGGAGATGGGATGTGGGATGTTAGAGATGGGATGTGGGATGTTGGAGATGGGATGTGGGATGTTGGAGATGGGACCTGGGATGTTGGAGATGGGATGTGGGATGTTGGAGATGGGATGTGGGATGTTGGAGATGGGACCTGGGATGTTGGAGATGGGATGTGGGACGTTGGAGATGGGATGTGGGATGTTGGAGATGGGACCTGGGATGTTGGAGATGGGATGTGGGATGTTAGAGATGGGATGTGGGATGTTGGAGATAGGATGTGGGATGTTGGAGATGGGATGTGGGATGTTGGAGATGGGACCTGGGATGTTGGAGATGGGATGTGGGATGTTGGAGATGGGATGTGGGATGTTGGAGATGGGATGTGTGACGTTGGAGACGATTTCCAAGCCTGGCCTGATTTGCCTCCCTGAGCACCTTGGCGCTGCTGCCAATGGGAGATCTGACAGAAACCCCAAATCTGCCTGGTTGGGTGGGCTCTGACAGAGCCCAGAGCAGCAGCAGGAGCAGCACAGCCATGGCAGGACAGCCCAAAGCCTGGTGAGCCCTTCCTGCTTCCCTGAGGAGAACAAGTCCATGTGGCCTTGGCTCACCCTGGAACCCCCTCCTGTGCCAGGACCTGCCAGCCAGCTGTGGGTGTTTCATTTTATCATCTTGCAGACAGCTTTAGGAACCTTGCAGACTCCAAAATCAAAGAGTTAAGCTCTTCCAGGAGCACCCTCCATCCTCCCAGCCTGCTCTTTCCCATGGGTGTCACAGCAAGATCCATTTCATCAGGCACCAGAGAGCCACGGGCAATTACTGAGCAGAGCATAAATGAGATTAAACACCCACCCACAAGCACCAAGCTAAAGCAAATGGAAAAGTGGAGGAAATCAGCCCTCAGGACACGCTGGAATACAGATGATTTTTTGTTCTTCCTTTCTGGAAAGCACTGAGCAAAAGGTCTCCTTAGCCCTGATCAGTTGAGATGCAGCATCTCGCTGCAGCCAGAGAAAGGCAGGCACTAAGAAGTTCTCAGAAGAAATAAAGAAGTTGAGAAAATCATTTTATTGCCTGACAGAAGGGGAGGCTGCCTTAATTTTGTTGTCACTGGGAGTCTAAATGTATAAGGACAGCTGCTGTGCTCAAGCAACAATGCAATCAGTTAATGCTTTCAGCAGGGAGACATTAGCTGCTTCTGCCTCCTGCCAGGCAGGGAGAAACAAAGTTTACCAAAAAAAGGGAAAAAAGGAAACTTTAGACATTTTTTTCCTATTTTTTCCCCAGCTTTTTGGGCCAAGGGAGAGCGAGGGTCACAGCAGAGGAGAAGGTGCTTTCCAGGAGGTTCCCCTTGGAAAATGGTTTCCCCTTGGAAAATGGTTTCCCCTTGGAAAATGGATTCCCACCCCATTTTGGTGGTTGGTGTTCTGAATGTGCCTTTTCCATCACATTTTCTTCAGCAAAGCCACGTAATTACAAATATTAAACATCACATGAAAAGGAACAGAGAGAGTCACCAAAGCTACTCCTGTTATGGACCAAAAAAAGATCAAACAGTAGAATGTTGACTGAGATTTCAAAGTAAGAATTTGCCCTACACAGAGCCAGAATTGGCATCAACAAAATAAAGACATTTGCTGTTTTTACATCCCCAATTTGAAGCGAAGGTAAAGGAGAGGAAAAGAGGAACTAAAACTCTGTGTAAACTCAACGATGTGTTTCTGCCTCGGAGCTGGAATAAGGAAGGAACAATCCACACGTGTCACCTGTAAAAAGTTCTGAGGTGATAAAAGGGAGAATCAAAGGAGCCTTGGCTTGGAATAATGATGAGTTCAGGCAGTTCATGAGGAACAGGAAAAAGGGGGAAGGAAGGGAAGGAGGGAGGGAGGGAGGGAGGGAGGGAGGGAAGGAAGGAAGGAAGGAAGGAAGGAAGGAAGGAAGGAAGGAAGGAAGGAAGGAAGGAAGGAAGGAAGGAAGGAAGGAAGGAAGGAAGGAAGGAAGGAAGGAAGGAAGGAAGGAAGGAAGGAAGGAAGGAAGGAAGGAAGGAAGGAAGGAAGGAAGGAAGGAAGGAAGGAAGGAAGGAAGGAAGGAAGGAAGGAAGGAAGGAAGGAATTGGGATTTTGAAGACCTCAGTTCCATTTTCTGCAACAGAATTTTCTGTGCCCTTAGAAAATAACCCAGTAGGAATTTCCTGAGTCAAGTTCTAACTGTCACATTCAGTTAGAACTTGACTCAGAAACCCAAAGACCCCTAAACCCAGGTCTTAAAAAAAAAAAATTAAAGAATCAGGTTTTATAGGCAAATCAAGCAGGTGGAATTTGGCTCTTTGAGTCAGCAAGTCTGAAACATAATGAGAACACTGAATTAAGAGAGGCACAGACAATATTGCCTTAAAGGAATCGGGAGAATGTGGATTTTGTAACTTGAATGCTCTCAGGCCATCACTAGCTGAAATGAAAGAATTTTAGGTAGCTCCAAGATCCAATCTTAATCTTATTAGTAATTATTAACTGTTGAAAGTTTAAATATTTCATATAGAAGAGATTAAAAGATTGCAAGAGAAACTGAATAATCTCCACAGACTTCAGACAGCATAAAGGCCAAACCCAACCTGAAAGGAAAAGAACACTAAAACTCCGTTGTTAATTAAATCCCTTATTTATCACATTTGTCTTAATTTCAAATATTTATTGATAAAGGATTTAAATAAGAAATGACAGATTAATCCTTTCTTTGGGACCGGTGGTTATTTGAAGGTGTACTGAAGGCAGCAGAGAGAATGCCAGGCAGGCTGGGCAGAAAGCAGAGCTCAGTTTGGATATAAATCTGCAAAAGTGAATTATAAAAGTCAGGGTTAGACACTTTCACCGGGGTTTTATTCAGCCTGGGGAACAGCAGGGACAAAGGATTCACTGATGTCCAACGGCTCAGAGAAACCACCAGGGAAGGAGATGGAAAACAAACCTCAAATAATTTGAAAAGATTAAACACTGCCATAAAGTCATTTAATTAATTGTACTTTTGGTTGTTTTGGGGACATCTTCAGAGCTGTTTTATCCTTCTCTTGCTTTGCTCCCCAGCCCCCGTGGAAAGGGCTCAGAGATGTGGCTGGGAGAGCCCCAGGGAAGGCACCACCACATCAAATAAAGCCCCAGACAGACTCATCTCTGAACTCTCTTGTTAATTAAAGGACAAACATCAGAGCCTGGCCGTGTTTCCAGTCAAAAACAAAAAAACAAAGACCCAAAAGAAATTATAAAAAATTAAAAAGGGAGAAAGTTTTGCCTTGTTTTCAATGACATCCAGATCAGGTTTCTCATAATATTGATCAAACATCAAGTGCAAGAGGGTGAGATGGCAAGTGGGGCTCAGGAAAGCAATGAGTGAGGACTCCAAGCAAAAAATCACTCCTTGGACATTGTTCTACTGATAAAATTCAGTAAAATTATCTTTGAAAAACAGAATCGTTAAATTGCAATTATGATCATCACCATAAATTACACAAATTTCTGTCAAAGGTGCTCCATGGCCTCGGTGCCTTTAACAGCTGAATCCAAAGAGGGTCTGGCTTGATCCAGGCTGTTGGACAAGAGGTGCCTGATGTGCAGGCTGGAGAAGATTGGCTCAGAGAGGTCTAAAATGAGCTGTCAAACCCTTGTCTTGAGTGTTCTGGAGAGGATTCTGAACTCACTGAGCCTTAAATATGTTGGGGAAAAACGTGGAGCTAAATGAAGACACAAATAAATGAAATTGAGAGCCAATCTCAGCTTTATAGGTAATAGAATAACAAAGATATTTCTGTGGCAATCAAGGAAATATGACCAAGACTGAAAAAAAAATTAACTACGCTCAAGAAGAAAATACAGCTGCTCACTGTGAGCAGCAGATATTAGATCTGATGGGAAAATCATCTCCAGAATTCTTCTGTCTCAGGAACGAAGCTGACACACCATTTTGTCTGATAATCCTCCTTCTCGTGATGCCACTGTGCTCTAAATGAGATAATTTAATCACCTCCCCCTCTCTGAAATTATTGTGTCGTGTTGTGAGCAGTTCGGGAGGTGCCACAGATGAGGGAACTGTAAACACGCCAGTGGAAAATGAAAGGCAATCAATTTATTTTAATTAACTTCAGCTTTTTCCTTATTTTTTGCGATATAACAATTTAGGATGATGTTCTAAGCAGAAATTATCAGCGAGGCCTCTTGCAGGCTGTTTATAAAGTCTCTTGCTGTTGCTGCAGGTGAATTAAATAAACATTTTTCAGGAACCTTAGTGCAGTATTTGTTTCTAACAGAGCCCTGAAGAGAAGCAACCTCTCAGACTGGGTCTGCTCCAAAGGTCAAGAGATTCCTGGGGAAAGGGATTGCAGGATTGCAGGATGCTCTTTCCCACTTCCTCTGTTCCAGAAGTGTTATTTGTACGTTAAAAAAGTAAATTACAAGCAGAAATTATCCTCCAATTATTGAAAATCTCACAGATGTTATCAGGTATTCCCATCACCTTCAAAAACAAATAAAAAAAGGAGGAAATAATAACAAGAGTGTTTTGAACACAGATGGGGATGTACAGTGAAAACTGCTGTGAAAAAAAATTAAAAATATCACTTTCCCACTGTTTTCCATAAACATTTCAGCCTTGTTTGATGCTTCCCCAAGAGATTTTATTCCAATGCCTCTCCTTGAATTGCATCCTTAATAGAGAATGGATGAGGCTGCAGAGGTCCAACCATTGCATTCCTGCTTTAACCTCTGCTTACAATTCTGTTTGTGTGGGATCTACATCCATGATGATAGGGAAAAAAAATCTTCCTTTCTTCAGAGCTGATTTATTTTGTTGCCAATTTCAGATCTTCTGCCTCTACAAAACAACGAGGCTTTTCCTTCCTTCAAATCAGAGCTGAGGAATACACAAATGAGAAGATGTGCCAACTTCAGCTCCCCTCCTCTGAGCTCCTTTGAAATCATTTCCCTTGAACTCCCATCTTTAAAAACAGCAGATGACTTTAAACAACCCTCAGAACTCTCCAGAGGCATCTGTAAAATGTTTTCTCCCAGGAAATCAAAGGCAGGGGACCTTTGTTTCTCGAATCCTATGATAAATAAGGAACTCTGACTTAAAATATATATCTATATAAACACGGGGATCATGTAAAATCTTGTCACGCTGCAGAGAGTCAAACTTGGAGAGAATTTCAGGGGTGTTTATTTTTCCAGAGTTGCCAAAAAAAAGGCTCTGGGGTGGAGTTTGTGTACAGGAGCAGAACCTCCCACCCAGGAGGGTTTGAGGTGCTGATCTGGCTGCTGAACCCCCTGTCCCTGAGAGCTTCCCTGGGTTCATCATCCCTAGCAAGGAAATGGAGCCTCCACTGAGAGTTAAAGTTAAATCCTGGCCTTGGGTTGAAAATATTTGGGGAATTCTCACCCTCAGTGAGAGCTCGTTGGTGTTGCGGAAGAGCTGACCTCAAAGTAAATAAAAATAGAAATAGAACTAAAAATAAAAATAAAAATAAATGAAAATAGAACTAAAACTAAAACTAAAAATAGAAATAATAGAAATAGAAATAGAAATAATAGAAATAGAACTAAAAATAAAAATAGAAATAGAACTAGAAATAAAAATAGAAATAAAACTAGAAATAGAAATAATAGAAATAGAACTAAAAATAAATAGAAATAGAAATAGAAATAGAAATAGAAATAGAAATAGGAATAAAAGTAGAAATAAAAAAGAAATAAAAATAGAAATAAAAATAAAAATAGAAATAAAAGGAAAACAAAATAAAAATAGAAATAGAAATAGAAATAAAAATAAAAATAAAAATAAAAATAAAAATAAAAATAAAAATAAAAATAAAAATAAAAATAAAAATAAAACAAAACTAAAACTAAAACTAAAACTAAAACTAAAAATTAAATTCAAATTAAAATTAAAAAAAAATAAAATAAAAAAGGGTTTGAGCAAAGAATTTGAGGGGGAATGAATGCCAGCACATTTGAGAAAACTGGTAGACAATGAAGAAGAAATTGAGGATTCCCAAAGGAACATCAGCCAGACCATGAAGGGAACACTCAGCACTCTGCTCCACCATCACAGATAAATTCAAATTTCTCACCAAGTTTATGCTGATTTGTTTCTGCCTCACCCTTGGTAAGAATCCTTGTCCTGCATGAAAAACTAAATGAATGCTACTTAAAGTTTTGCCTTCTTGATTTGCATTTTCTATGAGACAGTAAATTAAATTTATGCTAATCTGCTACATATATTCTTCCCTGAACCATTAAAGGGGAGGAGGGGCTACACAGAGCAATAGTTTAAATAATTATGGCTGTCACTCACAATTATTCAATCTGTTGTATGTTAAGAACCAAGTTGCAACCAGAAATTATCCTCCAGTTCCAGAAAAATCTCACAGATGTTGTTGTGCTGATCAAAGTTCTTAAAATGTTGGGTGTGAGATGCGAGGAATGGAATGTTAGAAGAAGCTAAAAGTGGAATTTTTGAGTTTTAACTGGTTGGCTTTGTTCTCATGCTTTCCCAATAAGGTGCAGCATGGAACTAGAGATGACAGAACATTGTTAGGAATTATTTAATGCTCCTACAAGTGAGATGTCACAGAATCCTACATTAATATCCAGGAAAACTTTGGGAACTAATGACACCCAGGTGACAAAGCTGCTCTGCCACTCCCAGGCTTGGCTGTACATATTTTATACAGATTTATATAGATATATATATATTTAAAAAATCAAGTGATCTCCAACTGACATATCCCACAGCACATCACTGGACTGGAGAGCATCTTGTTCACCTCTATTTTCACTCCAATTCAGTTAAAAAATCAATAACTTTTGGTGTGAATAGAACCCTGTCTCTGCCATGGGTGGCATTATCATTAAAAACACGTGGCTCTTCGAGTGATGTGACAGATCCTTTGAAATGCAAAGGCAAGACCAAGTTATTAAAGCTCATTTTTTTTTCTGCTCAAGCATTTTTAGGCTGCTCTTGCCTTTGATTTCCAGCGCTGAGGTAACAATGTGGGCATCACAACAGAGGTCACAGGGAAAAATCAGTCTGAAACTGCACCCAGGCAGGGATCTCTGGTTCCCAATCCATCCATCAATCAATTAATCAATCAATCAGTCTCAAAGAGTGGGCTCTGGGGAGTGCCAGACATGGATCTCTGTAGATCCTCTGGTTCCCAATCCATTAATCAATTAATCAATCAATCCATCAATCCCAACCAGGGATTTCTAGAGAGTGTTAGACAGGAATCTCTGCAGATCCTCTGGTTCCCAATCCATTAATCAATCAATCAATCGATCCCAAACAGTGACCTCTGCAGAGTGCTAGACTGGATCTTTGCAGATCCTCTAGTTCCCAATCCATTAATCAATCAATCAATCCATCAATCAATCAATCAATCAACCAATCAATCCCAAACAGTGACCTCTGGAGAGTGCCAGGCAGGGTTCTGTGCAGATCCTCTGGTTCCCAATCAATCAATCAATCAATCAATCCTGAACAGGGACCTCTGGGAAGTGCCAGGCAAGGATCTCTGCAGATCCTTTGGTTCCTAATCCATTAATCAATCAATCAATCAATCAATCCCAACCAGGGATTTCTAGAGAGTGTTAGACAGGAATCTCTGCAGATCCTCTGGTTCCCAATCCATCAATCAATCAATCCTGAACAGTGACCTCTGAGAAGTGCCAGGCAGGGATCTCTTCAGATCCTCTGGTTCCTAATCCGTCAATCAATCAATCAACCAATCAATCCCAAATAGTGACCTCTGCAGAGTGCCAGGCAGGGATCCCTGCAGATCCTTTGGTTCCCAATCTCTTAATCAATCAATCAATCAATCAATCCCGAACATGATCTCCAGGGAGTGCTAGGCAGGGATCCCTGCAGATCCTCTGCTTCTCAATCTGTTAATCAATCAATCAATTAATCAATCAATCAATCAATCAATCAATCCTGAACAGGGACCTCCAGGGAGTGCCAGGCAGGGATCTCTGCAGATCCCAATCCCTGCATCCCGCTCTCTGCAGGGAGCATGGCTCGCTCTGATGACAATTGCTTGTGAAAATAAGGCTCAGCTCAGCTCCCAGCCTCAAATTTCTGTGTGCTGAAGGCAAGTCAGAGGATGGATTTCTGCAGTGCTTTGCAGCATTATGGTAATGCACGAATTTTTAAAAATAGCAGGAGATGGGGAATGGAAATGGGGCCGGTGCCAGCACAGAATTCCCGGGTCTGAGGCACTTCCAGTCTGTGTCTCTGCTCTCTGCTCCAGCTGCTCTGATGCTGGGCTGGCCAGCCAAAAGTGGGTTCTGAGGCAAACTTTTAGTTTTACATCCCCAATTTGAAGTGAAGGTAAAGGAGAAGAAAAGAGGAACTAAAACTCTGTGTAAACTCAACGATGTGTTGCTGCCTCGTAGCTGGAATAAGGAAGGAACAATCCACACGTGTCACCTTTAAAAAGTTCTGAGGTGATAAAAGGGAGAATCAAAGGAGCCTTGGCTTGGAATAATGACGTGTTCATCATTCCAAGAGGAATAACAAGAGGAATGGGCTGATGGGAAAGGAGACAATATCCTGAAATTGGGTGTGAGTGGCTGCACTTCCAGCTGGTGGGCAAGGCTGGACAAGAGCTGCAGAAACCTGGGTGATGCAGAGACCTCAGTCCTTCCAGCATGGATTGAGGCTTTGGAGGGGAACGAGGAAGTGTCACACTAGGAAATGAACACACACTCACATGCTGAGAGGTCCGAGGCAAAAGAGAGACAGTTTATTTACAAATTCTAATTTATAGAGTTGCAGCAGTGACCACAGATTGGAGGATGAAATTGTCTCCTCTTCAACCACGCTGGTCAAACCAACAGTCCATGAATTCTCTCCTCCTCCAAAAAGGAATGTAAACAATGATTATTTACATGAAAGTGCATGAGAAACTCCAATACAAAAATGTAAACATCAGAAGGCTTGGAAGACTTTTGAAAAACAGAGCAACAAGGAAGCAATAAGGTATCTGGGTAGAACATTGCAGATTTTGGGGGGATTTAAGCAAGCCCCTGCACTCCACACCAGCCACGTTTTGCGTGTCAGCTCTCGAAATCTGCAGCTAAATCTTTGTTCTGTGACATTTAGCATCACTCTGCTGCAGCAAAGGTTGTTGCTTTTTTTCTCCTGGTGCCTTCCTGACCTGTCTTGAAAGTCAGCTCTGCCATCAGTCTGGGCTGACACACAGAAAATAGTGACATATCGACTTTTACAAGGGGTGCCACAACAGGAAGAGATGAGAAGTTGTGCCTGGGATTTTCCATATGAAAGGAAGTGTCAACAAAACAGAGGAAAGTCCCCAAACCTCACCCAGTTAATGAATCCCTCTTGTCCACGTGCATATATAATTCAGTGCTGTGGAATGCATCTCCTGAGAGAAAAGAGGTGAACTAAATTAAAACTTTTAACCCAAAATTTCAATTTTTTTTTACATTTCTTAAAATTCTGAAGGATTGAAGTTGATTGGTTTGAGCTGTGTGCTGCTCTGGAAGGGGAGGCTTGAGATGAATCACAACAATTTGCATTTTCTTGAAGAGTCAACACAATATTTTTTCTCAGAGTTTTTTAGTGTTTTAAAAATCATGAATTGTCCTTCTTCTGCCACTTTCTTGGGAGCACAGAATAAGTGAGGCTGGATGAGGTCTCAGAAGGTCTCAAATCCAACCTTGGGCTCAAAGAACTCAGCCAAGAGCTCTGACAAATTTAGCCTTGCACTTGTCTGCACAGCATCTTTTTTTTTCTTACAAAAAGGAGGAAATTTTTTGCCTTTATTACACATTATCCTTAATTTTGGAGTCTCTTCATGTTCCCCAGTAGCCACTGAACAAAAACAACCCTGGGTGCAACAGATGACCCCACAAAAATCCTGTTGGCACAGGGGTGACCCCACACTCACCCGCTGGGCAATCCCTCATCCAGGAGGTTCCTCTGAGGGAAAAACTCCAGGTGATCATTCCTAGGACAAACCAACTGCCCTGTCCTGTGGGCCAAAAGATTTAGAATTCTAAATAAAATGGCTCATTGGGACCGGTTCAAACTTAAAACTTAAAAAGAAAGTTTACAAATTCAGCCAAAATTTGCAGAATGGTCCTGAGTTTGTCATGCAGAACCAAGGAATTTCTAGAAAAGTCTCTTTCCCCTTCCTCATCTGGTTTCTACTCCCACAGAGCCACTCAGAGCTGTCATACCCTGAACAAATCCATGGTGAGAGCACTAATTGACTTTGGCTGATTAACAACTGACAAGTGCTCAGTGGTGCACTGAGCAGAGCCGGGCTCCAGCACTGCAAATGCTCAACTCTACCAGGGCTGTCACCAACTGGAATTTTTCTCTGGCAGCTCCAACGCAGAGGTCAGAGAGGGAAGCAGCACAGCAGCGTGAGGAGCAGCTCTGTTCTGCTGCACAGTTGATTTTTCTGGCCTCTGGGAACACATTTCCTGCAGTGCCCACAGCCAAATTTCCCTGACAGCACGTGTTAACTCCATGGCTGATCCCAGCCATAACAGCTGATCCCATAGGGAAGTTGTTTCCTTTCAAGGGTTATCATGCATGGAATTATTTGTTACTGCATGGGAGTGTTCTAATGAAATAATGGTTGTCTCAATGCCCTAAAGCTGCAGGGCCATTTAAATGCAGCTGTCAGATGAAAAGAAAAGCCACACGCTGCTCAGAAAACTGCAGGACTTGTTAGATTAACATTTCAGCCTCCTAAAGTAAGTAGATTTGAGAAATGAATCCAATATAGGAAATTGGATGTTGAGAACAGCGTAGCTGAGTATTTATGAAATGTCACTTCCCCCTTAGAAATCCGGACAAGTGGAGCTGAATGTTCGCTTTCTTATCCCGTTTCTGAGGATGGGTTTGACACCAAGTGGAGCAGAACTGCTGCAGCTCAGCAGCTCAGTGGGAAAATAAACCTGGGGGGCATTTCTGTGCTGTGCCAGCACCGCAGCAACAGAATCACCACAGAATCCCAGAATCCCAAAATCACAGGATCCCAGAATCACAGAATCACAGGATGACAGAGTCACAGGATCATTGGGGTTGGATAAGACCGCAATATAATTAAATCCAAGGTTTGGTCAATACCCCAATGCCCACTAAACCACATTTTGAAGTGCCACATTTTTTGAACACTCCCAGGGATGGTGACCCTGGCATGACCTGAGGGTGATTTATTCCCATTCCATCCCATCCCATCCCATCCCATCCCGTCCCATCCCATCCCATCCTTGTTCCCTGGGAGCAGATCTGACCCCACCTGGCAGAGCTCAACCCCATCCCCCTGTCAGGGAGTTCTGCAGAGCCACAAGGTCCCTCTGATCCCCTTTTTCTCCAGGCTGAGCCCCTTCCCCAACTCCCTCAGCCCCTTCCCCAGCTCCTTCAGCCCCTTCTGGTTCTCCAGACCCTTCCCCAGCAGCTTCTTTGCTTTTCTCTGAACATCCATTAAACCACCGGAGATCCACCTGTTTTAATTCAGGAAGAAAAAAATTGTTCCTAGGTGTAAGAAGTTGGAAAAAATGCTGATAGAGGTTGAAAAAGGAGTTTCTAACAACCAGCTCCTAAGTCAGGGGCAGTGCTGTAGCTGCCCAAATGTGGAGGTACTAAACATAATCCAAAACCTTGGAAATATTAACATGCCCACAGATTTTTTTTTTCTCTGCTAACCCCGAGCAGTGACTGCTGGGAACAAGCCATGATGGGAAGGGAAGGGAAGGGAAGGGAAGGGAAGGGAAGGGAAGGGAAGGGAAGGGAAGGGAAGGGAAGGGAAGGGAAGGGAAGGGAAGGGAAGGGAAGGGAAATTTAAAAATATGTTTTTGTTCCCATTGCGTGAGCACAAATCCACCTGAAAATTCCTGGTGATCCCTCACCATCCCAGTCCCAGGGAGCCTGGCTGGTAACTGCTTGCAAGCTTCATTTCCATACAAAAGCACACTGGGAACAGCAGTCAGAGGTTTCCTGTTAATAAACAAACACACCAGACAAGATCAATTAGTCAAAATGATGTGACTCATTTGTCATTTACAGACGAGCTCAACCACACGAGGATGGTGCTTGTCATCCAAGGATTTGGCCTTGTTCTGCTCACAGCTCTTGAAAAAAGACATCTAAAATCAAAAAACTCAATGATCTGTGCACCCACTGAGCCCTGAGAGAAAGAATCAAGGGTTTGGCTGCTCGCTGTCTATGGGATGTATTTTCCTTCATCAGAAATAGCTGCATTACTCATCTCCACATTGTCCACATCCCTGAGAGAAATTCCAAATCATCCCTCAGCAATTCTCCTCTCTCTGATCTCTCCGGCACCTCTAGAAGAAGAAAAGTAATAAAATGAAATCCTTGAAGTGGTGGGTGAGCCACTAAAGTGCATCCCCACCTTCAGGATCCATCACAGCTGGGTCTGATTAAACCATGGCAATCAGCAAAATCTCCCTTTGGATTGTCTTCCCCATACCTGCAAATCTGGGATTCCAGGTGCTTCAGCCAGCAGCATCCAAACAGGTTTTCTCCCAAAAAATAAGGTTTAAACTTATATTAATGAAGCAGGAAAAGCGCAGGATCAGGAGCCTGGCCAGGTGGGTGGACAAACTGGAATGAAAAAAAAATGATTTTTTGGGATGTGAGGCAGCACAGGCACAGATTTGACCTTGGAATATTGACCTTGGAATATTATCCTCCACATGCATGGAACAGAAAATGAGGGGAAACCACAGAGTTGCACCCATGTCATTTATATTGGTTTGAATATTATTAGTAGTATTAATATTAGTATTAATATTAGTATGAGTATTAGCATTAGCATTAGTATGAGTATTAGTGTTAGTATTAGTGTTAGTATTAGTATTAGTATTAGTATTAGTATCATTCCTGAGGAATTAACCTTTTTTTTTTTGTTCTTCAATCCTGCCAAGACATAGATCCCAAACACATCCATTTTCACTTTCACCCCTGTCTCCCAGGATTAGAGGGAGAATAGAAATTTCATTTCCCAAAAATCAGGATTTTACATGCTGGAAAAACCTGACACATTTTTCTGAAAATCTTCCATAAATGACCTAAATCTTTGGAAAACATGAAATGCACAGAACCCTCCTGTCCGCGGCTTTGTGCCGCCCCAGGCTACGGTTCTGGGATGCCATTAAAGCAGGAATCCCAGGACAGCTCGCACAGGAGCCTCGGAGTCTGGCAAACAATTCCCCCAGAGCCGAGAGCTTCGGTGCCATCAGCCCGAGGCTCCCTGCTAATGGAGAGAGCGGAATTGCAAATGCAGCAATCACGGGTCAAGGCGAGGCGAGTTTGCTCCCAGCCTCCCTGGATTCCTCTGGAGGTTCCCCCAAAGTTTTCAGAGCAGCCTGAAGAGGGAGGCGCAGATTGCAAGGTCAGGCTTTAAGATGCACCTCGTGTGTTCCTCCATCGGAATTCCAGCCAGGAAGGGACTGGGCAGTGTGGAGGAGAATTCCTCCAAAAATGGGGACACCTGAACAATCCAGCTTATCCGAAAGGATGGGCCTGGAACCATTTCAAGGATGAAGCAGGAAGAAGAAGATGCAGAAAGTCACGTACAAAGAAGAACAAAGGATGGTAAACCACTTCAGAAATGTGGAAATTGGAAGATAGAAAAAATGAAATGTATAATTTTGCTGTGTATGTAAGAAGAATTAACCAATAGAGACTAAAAGGTTAACACGTGCTTCTAGGGGTAACCAATTGTAAAGTAGCATGAAACGTGTGATTAAGGCTAAGAATTGAATAAAAGAAGCTGGAAAATCTATTAAAATGGCCTACTTTGATCATATTGATCATGGAGTAGTGTCCTTTTTTCTTTTCACAGGGCAGTGCTGTGGGAATGTGTTTGGAGGGACCTTTGGGGTGACATCACCCCTGTTCCCTGTTCCTGAACCACCTGCAGGTGTGGTCAGCCATTCCAAAGGAATTCCAAGGACCATGGACAGCTCCATGCTGTCCCATCCGAAGCAGAAGCGTTTAATCTGTCCAGCTGATCCCCCTTGGAAATCACATTAAAGCCCTGTTAATGTGAAGGAGTTCAGGGAAAATCTCCTGTGGGTGTTTACAGACTGAAGAGCAGAACTTGATTATGGACAGCAGCCTGACTAAGGGCATTATATAACGAGGGAAAAACATTTATAAAGCCCATCTTACAACTCCAGCAGCAAGAACCTGATGAAAGAGGGAATTTAAAAGGCCAGAAGATGCTTTAGGGAGGTGGGAAAAACAAGTGAAAGATCAATACACACTGAGATGTCCTCTGCTGCTCTTCCTCTGTGCTCCCAACAACAGGAGCAAGGTTCTCTCACTGTCACACCTTGAGCAGGATGACAGCAAACAAGGCAGGAATTTCATGTCAGGACCCACCTTGAATTATACAACTATTAAAAAAAACAATTTTGTCTCCTTAGCAACACTTGCCAACCACATTGAGCCATTAATGGCATCATTGTCCGACCACCACAGCACACTTTGAGATATCAAAGGAAGAACAGGAATCCCTGCTAACAGCATCTAGCAGTGGATTAATTAAACAGAAATGCACAGAGAAAAACCACAGAGAAAGCAGCTGGGATATGGTGTTTATTGTGATTATTCCCATTCCCCTTTTAGCCACTGATGGGTCTGGATTGGGATTCCAGGTACAAACACCTGCCAGAGAAATCCCTGACCTTACCCAACCACATTTTCACCTCTTCCCTGATAACACAGAGCTCTTTCCTGCAGCCAAACTGTGAATTAAAGGAAAGTGATGAAGCAGCAGTTAGGGCAGGATTATTCATTCTGGCAGCAGCTGACATGAAAATGTGAAGGAAAACCCCAAACCAGCTGTGGTATAAGGAAGATAATTAGGATATTATCCATGGTGTTCGTATCTTTGCTTCCCATTAGTACAATGAGATGGCTGGATTTAGGTTTGGGAGAGCTCTGCTGCTTGCAGGGAGTGTTGGCTCTGTGATTAAGTCAACAGATGCAGAAAGTTCAACTCTTGGAGGGTTCATTTGTGAGCCTGGGCTGATCTGTGCAGGCTGGACCCCATCAGCAGCTCCTGCCACCAGGAGAAGCCAAGGAATTATCCAAAAGAGCCTAATTTATAACCAGCTTTTGGGATAAACCAGCATGGCTATAAACCATTAATCTGCCAAAAATCTGAGCACTCCTACCATCATTGGGGTTTTCCTGTAGGATCTGGATTCTGTTCTTTCTTCATTCCACTTCAGCTTCTCCCTTGGATATTTGGTCCTTTAGGGAGGTGAGATTTCCCAGGCCAGGCTTTGTTTCCATGTCTCTGTTTCCATCTCCCCTGCACTGGAGCTGCTCCAGTCTCTTTGATTCCATCATCCCCTCCGTGGCTGTAGTAACAGCCCTGGGAATTCAAGGACCATCTGTCCAAGTGTAACTCCTTCCCTGCCCACTCAGCTCCACAGTCTGTCAAAAACACCCAGCTCAGGGAAGGGAACCAGAAACCTCCACTATGAAAAGTGCTCGAATTAGCTGGATCTCCTTGACAGAATTGGGTTGAGGAGTGACTGAGCTGGGAGGGTCTGGAGGGGCAGAAATTTCTGCCTCTCAGATTCCTGCCAAGGCAGCAGCCACGGACACTGGGGATGGTCTGCAGACAGGGAAGGTTCTTTGCTGCTGTTGCAACACCATCCCAACAATCCTGGGATCTGGGATGAAAATATTCCCTTGGTGAAGGGAACTGGGATGGTGAAAACTCTCTTTGCTCTGTCCTTCCATTTTCGTGTTTCTCCACAGCATGGAAAAAAAGAGAACATTTGGCCCTCTGGATTGAAAATTGTCCAAGCATTCTTGCTTTGAGGCTGCAAGTAAAAAAAAAAAAAAAATCAAAAAACACTAAAAAGTTCCCTCCCCACAATATTTGAAGGGATAATAACTGCTAAGGGGAAAACAAAGCAAGGAAACAGGCAGATCCATCAACAGGGAGCCCAGATCAGAGCTTTGAGCCAGCTCATCTTTTCTATTTTTGAGAACAAATATTCGGGACTTTCAATACTTTCTGTTATAATGGGTATTCTCGTCGTGCTTTTTTGCCTTGCTAGGGACACACAGCTTTTCTTTCAGCTTTCATTTCCAATTTTATTAAAAAATAATTTATTTTTCCATTTTCTGTTCAACAATGTCAATCAGGTTTTGCAGTTCTGCTCCCTTGCTCTCATAATACGCCCAGCAGCAGGAATTCCAGAAGTGCCCAAGCCCCACCAGCAGCTCCCAGTGGTAATGTTTGATCTGTTTCAGGTGGACTGAAAACTCATTTATAATCAAAAAACCAAGAGACACCTGGAATGGAAACTTATTCATTCGGAGCTCTTTGAAACAATCCTCCAGTGGGTTTGAATAGACTGGAAACAGGAGAATCTGAGACATCCAAAGCTGTTTTCCATTTCCTGTGAGCCACACGACAGGATTACCCTGGAAAGTTGTTTTTCCTAGGACAAATTCTGCTGCTCGGTGCCCACAGCTCCTTCCCTGCTGCAGCAAAGGTCCCTCACCTCACTCATCCCAAATTCCCAGCGGTTCCTGCTTCCACAGGGGTGGGATTCTGACCCCAAAAATCATTGCCTGTGGCTGTGCTGAAAGGCTCAGCTGAAAACAAAAAGCCCACGTGGCATTTAGGAATCGCAGGAAGGTTTGGCTTGGAAAGGAACATAAAATCCATTTATTTCCAACCCCCTTACCATGGACAATTCCCACTATCCCAGATTGCTCAGATCTCCTTCCAACCTCACCTTGAAAAGACAGACTCAATCTGGACTGAGTCTGGACTGGAGAAATTTTGATTTTTGATGTTATCTAAACCCAATAACAGGAAAAAAAAAAATCTTGAAGGTCTCTTCCAACCTAGAAATTCTGTGATTCTGTGAAAAAACCTCACATCCTTAATTTCTCTGTCCTATTGACCAAGTTAAGATGAGGTTTGGGTGGAATCTCACCAGGCAACACAAACAGCTGTGGGCAGAAGAACATTTTCCCAGGCTGAAGCATCAGAATTCCAGGGGAGAATTCCTCCTCCCCTCCTTGTTCAGTCCCTCACTCTCACTGTAACTCCAGCTCTGCGCCGTAAATTGGATCAGCGAATGATCCGAGTTTGAAAAAATAGAACCTGAAGGTTTGTTGTGCTCTGAGCCCCTTAATCCGGATAATTCCATCTGTCCTGCCCGCAGCAAAGCCCAGAACTCCAGGCTCTGCACCCTGGAGGCTGCAGCAGGACGGGAGGCAGGGCAGGAGCCGGGGGGAAAAGGCTGAAATCAGCTTTGCTGAGGCAGAAATGTTTGTGCAGCCTCCTCCCCATCCTAAAGAGTCATTAAAGCCCCGTGATCAATGCAGTTCTTAATTATTTGCACTCCGGTGCCTTGTGCAGATAAACTCATCAGCACTTGAGGCACTCCTGTCATCTGCTCCCTCGGAAATTGGGGATTTGTGACACTGGAGCTGCCTCTCACACCAAACCCCGTCACTTGTGAACAAGATTCAGTCTCCTCCTGGGGAAATCAGCACTGCTGGCCTTGGGTGTTGCTGCAAGTTGGTTTTTGGCTGCTTACAGGGGTCAGTTTGGGTATCCAAATAAAGTTTTGCTTTATTTCCATCCCTGGCAGTGCCCAAAGCCAGGTTGGAGCAGCCTGGGACAGTGGAAGGTGTCCCTGCCATGGCAGGGGTGGGACGAGGTGATCTTTAAAGTTTCAACCCAACCCATTCTATGATTCTCTGAATACATTTCATGCAGGGATGAAAAATAATGTTCCTTAACAGCCCATGCTGGTTCATCAGTAAAACAAACTCTAATTCAGACTTCTGGAAAAGGCAAAAATCTCCCCTGATGCTGCAGCCCGGTTTTTACACATCCATACAGATATCAACTCATCCCTCCCCACAGAAGATTATCCCACAGAACCAGAGGTAATGAAATTATTCCTGTCATCCTGCTCTGTGCTGTCTCAGGTCACAGGTGGCATTGCCCCTTTTTCCTCTTTAAATCAGCCCAAAATCATCACTGAATGGAGCCTTTCACCACTTCTGGGAATTCCCACGTGGCAGTGGAGGGATGGGCCTGCTGAGGAAGCAGCTCACAGGGTCAGAATTGCTCTAAACCACATGAAAATGTATTTTTTGTAGGGTTCATGCTGATAGTAAGGCCTGAAAAGAATTCTGCCTCCCCTGCAAGTTAAATCTGTGACCATCGAGATCACTTTTTATGCCAATCCAACCAAATAAAAGCTTTCCTGTTATCACACAGGAAGAGCCTGTTCAGGAATCATCCCTTAAATCTTCTTTTCTACCGAACTGTATTTATCTTCAGGGCCATCCTCCAGTATTGACCCGTTGTAAGACACACTTGCTTTGTGTCAGGACAATTATTGGCAATTCCAAATAAAAGAAAAATATTTAAAAAATAAAAAGGTGAGCCCCATCCTGTACAGTGCTCGCCCCTCTCATTTAACTTGTAATTGCTTTTATTGACAATTTCTGCTTCCTTCCCTGGAGCAGTGAGGTCATTAAACAAATCTGCCTTTTTTCTGTGCAAAATGATAATTTAACTGATTAAACCACTCGCACTGTCGATACACTTCCATGAGGGATTCCCATCCCACACACCACACTGGGATTTTGTTTTCATCTGGAGACATTTCAGAGCGTTTCATGACAAACAGAACATTATTGGCTTTTTCCCTGCCTCGGGTTTTGTATCCATCTCTTTGGAAAATTACACTTGTTGCCATTAAAAATGCAACACAGCTATGTCAGTCATTTTTTCTAAGCAGGTGTCACCAGTTTCACATTGTCACAATACACAATATATACATATATATATAAATAATATATAAAATAAGTTAAAATTATACTTATTGCCATTAAAAATGCAACACGGCTCTGTCAGTAATTTTTTCTAAGCAGGTGTCACCAGTTTCACATTGCTACATTACACTATATATATATATATAAAAATAATATATAAATATATATATAAATAATATATATATTATATATTATATATTATATATTATATATTATATATTATATATTATATATTATATATTATATTGTATATTATGTATTATATATTATATATTACATATTATATATTATATATTATATATTATATATTATATATTATATATTATATATTATATATTACATATTACATATTATATATTATATATTATATATTATATATTATATATTATATATTATATATTATATATTATATATTATATATTATATATTATATATTATAGTGCCTTCCCTGGCACAAAGCAGTGACAGGACATGGGGAAATGGCCTCAAGTTGTGCCAGGGAAGGTTTGGATGGGATATTAGGGAAAAATTCTTCATGGAAAAGGTTATCAAGCACCAAGATATTTCATTTTATTAGAAATGAAATTTCATTTTCTCAGAAATGTTTGCTGCCCTGAAAGAGGGGATGGAGACAGCTGGGGCTGCTTGGGGCAGGCACAAAACTCAGTTTCCTTCCCATTTTCTGCTTTGCAGCAGGCAGAAAAAGAGCAGCAGCCTCTGATGGTCTTTTCAACACGGGCTGGAAAAGGAGAGAGTTTCCAGGCAATCCTGTTGTCACCTTGCCACAGCGAGCCCAGAATATTCTGGAGATGCCTGAAGAGAAGCTGCTCCTCACACAATTTTATCCTGCAGCCTCCTTTCACTCACCCTGTGCTGTACTCACAGAGAGGAATGAGCTGAGGCTGAGGGAGTTTGGGGTAAATTGGTGAAAATCCCCTGGTGTTTATTCCATGATAACTGCCTGAGATCCCAGAGGAGCAGCCAGCACAGAGCCATCCTGTCCCTGTCACCCCAGCACACCTTTAATTTTTATCTCCCATTCCATTTGACCTTCCTGGAGCTGGAAGAGACATTTGGAAACATCTGCTCAGAAACCTCTTTTATTCCTGCAGCTGGGAAGTTCTCCTCAACTTTGCTACCTTTTTTTTTATTTTAAATCCCCAAACCTTTATTTCTTTAACTCCTAAGGAATAGATTGCATGACTCAAGTTTCCTTTTTTTTACTTTTTTTTTCAGTTCTATTTATATCCTTAAAAAAAAAAAAAAGAAATTACTTTTCCATTTTCACACAAAGTATTTAATGGAAGAGTGAAGTGAGCTCCTGTTCAGCTACTCCAGGAGTTCTGGCAAAGCTCTCAAACAAGAGGGAGGCTTATTAGATGCTAAATGAATTTCATTTCAAATTGAAAACATTTTCTGTCT
Source organism: Acrocephalus scirpaceus scirpaceus (assembly GCA_910950805.1). Lineage (NCBI taxonomy): Eukaryota > Metazoa > Chordata > Aves > Passeriformes > Sylviidae > Acrocephalus > Acrocephalus scirpaceus. The sequence goes on from OU383782.1 coordinate 19,480,787, forward strand.
TGTTGTTTTTAATTCAAGTCATTAGCTGTACCTGAGTCTAAATTAGCCACATTTTCCTGAACTTCTGAAGTATTTTTAAGCTCCCTTTCAGATTCCTTTATCTGAGTGTATCTCGTGTCCCATTTGCAATGGTCTGCTGTATTCATTAGGTACTGGGAACCATCTGTTAGAAATTTGCCCAGAACAAATCCAGTTTGAGCAAGGCAAGGAGGCGTAACTCTGACTTTCTCTGAGCTAATAGCTCGGATTTTGGTGAAAGGGTTGGAATCAGCCACACTTGAGATTTTCACCCTGTTCTGAGAGGACAGCAATGGTGGTTAATTAAAATAAGAAGACATTTCTTTAGCCTCCAAAGAATATTTGTAAATCACAGATGAAATTGGAAGTAATTTATCACTGATGCTCTATGAAATTCAGCTGCAGATCCATCTGGCCATGGTGCTTTAGGAGGCAATATTGCTTGCAGGGCACTTTTTATTGCTTATCTCTCCTGGGGGTTATCTAAGAATTGCCTCGATAATGCTGGCAGCTCTATTTCAGCCACAAAATAATAAATGGCTCCTCTTTCTACTCTATGTAATTCAGAACGAGGAAAAAAAAAATCAAATCTTTATTAATTTGTCTCCTTTAACTTTTTGCATATAACCTCTGCCAAGCTGGGTTTGTTATCCTTTAGGTGGCTGTGGGAGATGTGGGCTCTGGGACATTCCCCTGCCTTTTGTGAGGAGCCAAAATTAAATAACAGCAGAGTGGAGCTCGTTTAAGAGATGAACCAGACAAATTTTTGCTCTGATACAACCTTGAGCTGCATTTCTTAAGCCTGGAGTTGAATGGAATTGATTCTGGATATATTGATTTTAGCCCATTGAAATACATTCAGGAATAGAGGTCATGCTCAGTGCTGTCAATGAACACAAGTAGATGACCCAGAAACATTTGGGTTTGCATTTTTTGGACAGATGGAAGTCTGATTACCTGAGTTTGAAGTCCAGTTTGGGGTTGCACAGAGGTCCTGCCCAAGGTGTCCCCTAAAGGCCTTTCAATAAATCCCCACTTTATTCTCCAGCTCTGTCCAGTCTCTGTTCCAGCTCAGCCTTCCCAAGGCATCAATAGCTTAGAAAAACACAAGTTTTCAAATTAAACATTGCTTTGATGCCAAACAAGTCTGGATCATAGAATCTCAGACTGGTTTGGGTTGGAATGACCTTAAATCCCATCCAGTGCCACCCCTGCCATGGGCAGGGACACCTCCCACTGTCCCAGGCTGCTCCAACCCCAATGTCCAACCTGGCCTTGGGCACTGCCAGGGATCCAGGGGCAGCCACAGCTGTGCCAGGGCCTGCCCACCCTCACAGGGAACAATTCCTCCCCAAAATCCCATCCAAAGCTGCACTCTTCCAGTTCAAAGCCATTCCCTGTTGTCCTAACACCACATCCCCTTGAAGCAGAACCTCCCCAGCTCTCCTGTACCAAAACCAGTGAAGATTTAACCAGGAGGACTCTGCCAGGACCTGCAAGTGACCCAGTTTTACCCAATATTCTCTCCCTGCCCTTTCTGCCCTGACAAGCACTGAAGGAAATGTAAAAAACAGAGAATTTCATAGTAAAAGGAGCATTTTTATGTAAGATACCACAGAGAAACACTGCTGAGGTGAGTGCTCAGGTAGATTTAAGCTGAGCTTATCTCACAGCCCAGTGAGAGCCTCTGTGACCCTGTGGTGGCTCCTGGCTCCAGGTGCCCTCTGCTCTGGGCTCAGCCATCCCAAAATATGATCCTGGTGTTCACCTGGACCTGGTTTCCATAGAAAAGCTGCTCTGAGAATCAGGTGGAGATTTTTCCCCTGCCTGCAGTTCAGGGGCAGGAATTGTTCCCAGAGGTGCTGAGTGCTGTTTGCTGTTTTTCCTGCTTTTCCATTAGATGGATCTGACAGCTCCTGTTGCCAGGGTTTCATCCCGCTCTGAGCCAGACACCAGGGTTACTCACTGGGGTATAAAACACATTTTCCAGGGCCAGCCTCTGACCCACTGCTGTCAACGAGATCTTCCAGCAAAACCCTCAGAAAAAAAAATTAAAAAAAAAAAAAGAAAAAAATCCAAGCCCTCAATTTCAAGGGAAGTGATTTGATTTTTAATTTCTAGCCATTTTCAAATATTGCTAAAACAATCACTCATCTGCCTCCCTATCCCTCCCCAGAAAAACAGTCAAATCTGGGGATTTTTTTCAGGTATTTCAGGTATTTTTCAAGTATTAATGCAGTGTAACTGTGTTGAAATCCCAGAGCGAGCCCAGGAGGGAATATCAGGAGGCCTGAGGTCAGATTTGCTCCTTGCCAGGCTGTTCATTTCCAGCCCAATACCGTAGAATCAGATGAAAATAAGAGGTGTGATTTGTGTTCAACTCCAAATAAACACTGGGATGTGCTGGAATATTAAACTCCAGAGGCCAGGAGCCCGTGGCAGGGCAGGGATCCACAGCAGCTGAGCAGAGCAGAGGAGGAGAGCTCAGGAATGAGATTTTGGGAGTGGGGAAGCACTGGGGCTGCTGCTGGGAGTTCCCCCTCTCATCCTGGTGTGCTGCCTGCTGATAAAAGTGCCACTCCTTCGGAAAAGCCACGGAACAGCAAATCAGAGGATGAGAGGAGCTCACTCGGGACTCAGTCTCTCCTCTGGATGCACATGAGCTCACATATGCAGGAACTCATTTTACAAGGGGTGTTACACACTGGAGAAGCCTCGAGGAGCTCTTGGATTGCTGCAAAACCAATTCCGAACGTGCTCCTTTGAATTCCAGAGACCAATTTGGGATTGGTGATATTCCAGTCCTTTAACCTTTCAATATTCATTAATATTTTCGTGAATAATTTTTTGTACATCACTGGGATATGAGTGGTCTCCTTTTATCTGGCTCGACTTCCATGCAAGCCAAGATATTTCCTATTTTTTGTTGTTGTTTTTCTATATTGTCGGTCATGAAGCAAAAACCACTCAGATGACCAATTCCTCACTGTAAAAGCAAATATTCAACAATTTCAGGAGTCTGCCATGTGCAGGGAGAGTCCTGCCTGGTAATTAACATCTTATTAACAAGTATTAAATAAATAATAATAAACACACAGCAATCCTGAGCAGATCACAGAAATCAGAAGCAGAAAAAAACCTCTCAGTTACTTCAATAATTTATTTCCAAATATTCAGTCCATGAGTTCAGCTCACTGTTTATGATTTAGATAAGAGGAGGGGGAAAAAAAGATTTTTGAGGTTCGAATGGATCTTGCAAATGGGTTGAAACACCATTTTTTAAAAAGGCTCCTGTGAATGTGAAAATACTTTAATGTTACCATAGCTTTAATGATTTCAAGTGATTTTGCCTTTGCAGTTGGAACCACTGATTTTTAACGTTAAGTCTCAGTTTTGAACTAAAGAAAAACAACTGTTTGCTTATCTCCCCTGATATAGAAAAGAAAAATTGCAGTGTAAAGCAGGAGAAATCGAATCCGGAAAAGCAGAGAGCAAATCAAAATAATCACAAATGTATTCTTTCTCAAAAATGAGATTTATTAGCCAATCTCCCGGTGTTATTAAGCTGGATGGAGAGCAGCAGCATCATTATGTTCGAGGTACTTTTCAGGAGAGCTGGAAATCTACAGCTATGCAGAAATGGAAAAGCACACGGAGGAATAGCAGCTTGAAATGATTCAGTGGGATAGGGAAGGGTTTGATTGCACGGGGGTTTCAGGTTAGCAGAAATTGTGGGAAGGGTTGCTTTTCCTGCAGAGAGAGCAGGGAAAGGCTTGGGCTGGGTGTTTATTGTGATTTACAGATCCCTCCATGTCTGTCCTGGGTGATTTGGGTGAAAACAGAGACACCAAATGACACTGAGAGGTTTGGGTGTCTTCATTAAAAACCAGAAGCTGGGTAGTGTAAAAGAAATCCTTTAATGCATGGGTAAATCAGCCCCATGAGGGCAAAGTTATCAGAGTCCATAGGAGAACACAGAAGCTTCTGACATAAAGTTTTTAAGTCCCAAGCAGAAGCAGCCACAGCAGCAATGACAGAACCCACAGTTTGTGTCCTGTGAGTCTTTATCAGCAGCAGCAATAGCAACAACAGGTTGTTGGTTGGGGTTTTTTTGGGGTTGTTGGGTTTTGTTTTGGTTTGTTTTTTTTTTTTTTTTTTTTGTGAGTCCTGTGTGTTTGTATGTTCTCAGAGTAGTGCATTTTTATTCCATTTTTGGCCAATTAGGTACTCACACGAATTTTCTACACCTTGCTGGACCTATCCTAAGTTAAGATTGATGTGCAAAGACAAATGTAAATTCTGACACAAATTCTACTTATATAGCTCTACCTGTTCTATCTAAGAATGCATAGCAAGGTTACATTATTTTCATTATGTCTAGAATTTATTTATCTTTGCAAAAAGCAACAGCACTGAACTTTAAATTAGACCTTAGGGCTTCTCTTGCTAGCTAATACAGGCACTTAAATCCTCTATTTATTTAAAACTGAACTTGCATTTCTATTTCACATCTGTGTGAATTTATGTATTTTAGTTTTTTCTGAAGGTTTTAATTCAGTCCTTACATCTTTGGACACTCCTGGGCCTGCGTGGGGATTTGTACCCCAAAATCCAAAGTGTGTCCATGGATTCCAGGCTCAGGGGATGGATACAGACTCTGCTCCTCTGGTGGAATTCAACCTGCTGCAACAGGAGTGTCAGAAAACAGGGCTGAAATAAAGATTCAACAAAAAATAATTGAGGGGGAAATTTCTCCTTCAAACAGTGGGCGTGGGTGGAAAAGTATCATTTGAGAGATGTTATGGGGGCTTCTGAAAATCCCATTAAATTTATTCATGGAGTCTTGATATGATGGGAGAAAATAAAAAAATTTCAAGTTCTCTTAAGTTCTTTTCTAGAAAATTAAAAATTCGGCTGGGTAAGAGCTGGTGTAATTAGTACAGGTTTTAAAAAGGGAACAGGACAAGAGGACACGGCCTCAAGCTGCACCAAGGGAAGGTTAGGCTGGATATCAGGAAAAAATTCTCCAGCAAAAGCGCTGGAAAAGATTTTCCAAGGAAGCGCTGGAGTCACGGGCCCTGCGGGAGTTTAAATGGATTAGCGGCGGATTTAATGATCTTAAAGGTCCTTTCCAAGCTGAACGATTGGGCGCTGATGTCGCTGCTAATGACCCTGCCCGTCTCTAACTCCCGGGGCTTTGGTGCTTCCCCCAAACAATCTCCGCGTCCCCAGAGGTTTGGGTTGAACGCTTTAGGGACAGATTTCCCTGCCTGAAACAGTTCCAAGATCAGGCTGTCTGTCTCGGAGATGTGACAGCTCTGCAAGGGACAGGTGCCATCACATTGTCCCGGTGGCAATTGATGTCGTATCCATGTGGTCCATCTCCTGCAGGAGTCTGGTGGCTGCATAATATATAATATATAATATATAATATATAATATATAATATATAATATATAATATATAATATATAATATATAATATATAATATATAATATATATTATATAATGTATAATGTATAATGTATAATATATAATATATAATACATTATATAATGTATAATATATGATATATAATATATATTATATTATATTATATTATATTATATTATATTATATTATATTATATTATATTATATTATATTATATATTTTATATTTTATATTTTATTTTTTATATTTTATATAATATATTATATATACAAGGTATGATTACATATATAATACGTGTGTGTATATATAGATTTTTTTTTTTTTTTTAATCTGTGTTATTTTAGGTAAAGCAGTGAAACGAAGGATTGGAATGAGGATGGAAGGAAGGATGGAAGGAAAGCAGGAAGGATTGAGCCTGAAACGCTGATCTGAGGCTGAATTTGCTGAGCGTGGCTGTGGAGGGAACAACCTTGGAATAACAAATTGAGCACATCTGTCCAGGCACCACCGAGACACAGCTCACACCAACCTCACACCTTTCCAGGTGTGAGCAGCATTTCCCAGAGCTCAGGAGCTGCAAAATGTGCAGGGATCCCCTTCCTGCAGGTTCAACCCATGGGGATGGGCATCAAACCCAGCTGCACTGTGGAGGCCCCTGGGAGTGCCCAAAATCGTTGGGATTGATGGGATGTGGTGTAGGGCTCCAAGTCCTCCTGCACATGGAGATGTGGGATTTCTCCAGCCCACACCCATGGAGATCAGAGAAATCATCAGGGCTCCAGATGGGTTAAAACTGGGATATTTCCCATGGTTAAAAAATTCCAAAATATTGAATTTCTCCAAGAGCCAGATGTATTCAGCTCTGCAGGGTTCAATACCTCTGAGGGTGTCCAGCACCTCACAGAAAATGGCTTAAAATAACGAGCAAGATGGCATGATTGAGTGTGTCTTGAGAAAGCAAAAAGGATTTAATAAAAGAAGAAAATAATACAAAAACCAAAGAACAAAGCTGCTCACAGTGTAGGGACAGGTCCCACACACCTGCTACAACACCCCAAAAATGCACTGAGAAGCCTCGTGCTCTCCTTTAAGTATTGGATGATTTGGGTGGGTTTTTTGGCAAACAGCCCAATGGAGAACAGCCACATTTCTGAGGAACAGCTAAAGAGACCCAGCAGTGGTTTTGTCCTGGCATTGAGCCAATTACTGCCAGGAGAGCAAAGAAGTTTTGGGGTCCTTTTACCTTATTAGAACAGCAAGAGTTGAGTCTCAAACCTTTCCTTACACCTGCTGGGGTGTGTGGGGTGCATTCCTACACCAAAAGGCATCCTGGAGAGAAATTCTGCCCAGCAGGACGAGGGGGATGTGAAGGTGCCCAGGGATGGTGGGAGGTGTTGGCCAAGGCTGAGCTTTCCCTCACCTCAGCCCTCATTCCCCAGGGTGGAGCCCAAGATGGATTTCTTGACAAAAACTCACCCAGAAATAGCAGCTACTGGAACATGGGCTAAAAAAAATATAAAAAAAATAAAGAAAATAATTGTGCTTTGGGCTCCTCACCAGAGAATGGTGAGAATGTCTTTGCTGTCTCGGGGAAAGGTTGGAAAGGGGAGAAAGAATCCACCTCCAATTCCAATTTTCTCCATGGACTAAATCATTCAGCCCTTGGAGCAAGGTAGAAAATCCCAGAGGAACTCCAAGCAGGTGTTTGAGAGGTGTTATTTGGGCTCCTGAAAATCCCATTAAATATTTTCATGCAGACTTGCTATGATGGGAGAAAATAATAATAATAAAAGAATTCAAGTTCTATTAAATTCTTCTCTAGAAAATTAAAAATTCAGCTGGGTAGGAGCTGGTGTAGTTAGTACAGTACTTTAAAAAGTACTTTAAGGTACTTTTAGTACTTTAAAAAGGGAACAGGCACCAGGACAAGAGGAAAAGGCCTCAAGCTGCACCAAGGGAAGATTAGATTGGATATCAGGAGAAATTTCTTCACCAAAAGTGCTGGAAAATATTTTCGTGCAGCTCTTGCCCTTTTCTGCCTTCAAGGCCCCACAGTTGTGAGCAGTGAGATTTGCACACCCCTCACAGACATCCCTCATCCCATCCCAATGGCTGTTCATGCAAAACCAGAGCATTAAATTGCAAATGGGAGATTTAATTAAAACGTCCCCCTTTCTAGGATCAATAATCCAGGCGAAATAGTTTTCACTTCCCATTGATATATCTGCTTTTTCCCTCATTTGAAACAAATTGTGAATTGCACTTTCTAACATATTGCTTGCAAAAATGCTCCAAAAGCAAATTAAACCTCCTGGCAGCCTTTGATTCATTTTACATATTACATAGAATAACTTAACAGACATATTAGAATACAGCAAAAATAACATAATTAGGCACAGTTTCATGTCTAGAGTTTGAAAGCGTGGAAGAAACTTTTAAAGCATTTAACTCATTTAGTAAGACTCAAGTGCTGCTGTGAGTATTTTGATCTATATGGAGTTTGATTCCAAACTCTCAGCTCTCAGTAGAGCTCACTTTATAAAGTGACTTCTAATTTATATTCCGTGTTAATGTCAAGGAACTAAATCAGAAATCTAGAAGCAATTATACATAATAAGGTGGAAACAGTGGAATAAAGTCTGTCAGGTATTTTCAATCAAAATCCACAGCACTGGTGCTATCTGAGCACTCTGCACAGAGAACTTACAGCAGTCTTGCATTTTATTTATTTAAATTTTAATAATGCTGGATCTCATGAGAGTTTTTTTAAATCTCAGAATTAGTACAAGGCCTTCAATTTAATTTTGTGGTTGTGGGTCTTAACCAGGAATGTTTTAATTTCTGTGGGAGTGTGAAAGCCCAGAGCTGGACTAGAACCTCTCTGGCACTTCATTCCCATAAATAAGATCCTGGCTTTGGGAGAGTTCAGAGTGAAAATTTGCCAATTTATCTATATACAAAGAGTCAATCTACAAGAATTCTACTGAGAATTTTTTCAATATTTGGGGCATTTCATTATGAAAAATAAGTGTTGCATGCTTAATGCATGAGAGTATTTCTAATTCTGAGGGCAAAGAGAAGAGCTGGGAATGGTTTATCCCACAGGACTGTCTCAGTCAGTGCTCCTGCAGTGATTTCCCTCTTTATTTGCCTTTGAGAAGTGTGAAGGGAGAGTTTGGGTGTCTCCAAGACAGGAGAAAATGTTTATTCTCCTCTGAACTGTGAATACAGCACAGCCAAGGAGTGTTTGGGCTTTACGTGTTTGATTGAGTATGGAGTGACAGGACAAAGAGAATGGCTTTAAACTGCCAGAGGGCAGGGATGGATGGGATTTTGGGATGAAATTCCTCCCTGGGAGGGTGGGCAGGCCTGGCACAGGGTGCCCAGAGCAGCTGTGGCTGCCCCTGGATCCCTGGCAGTGCCCAAGGTTGGACATTGGGGCTGGGAGCAGCCTGGGACAGTGGGAGGTGTCCCTGCCATGGCTGGGGTGGCACTGGATGATTTTTAGGTTTCCTTCCAACCCAAATCTTTGTGTGTTCTGTGATTCCATTCACTGGAAAGCTGCTGCTCAGTTTTACCCTCGGCCACAGGATGTCAGTTCTGTTTACACCTTGGGGCTCATCGTTTTTCCTGTGCTTTGCAGGCTCCTGAGTCCTGCACCATCCAAATCACATTTTTCCAAAGGCAGGAGCCATCCTGAGGTGCTGAAGGGATCCAAAAATCTTCACAAAAATCTATAACCACGTCTCCCTTCACTACAGAGTGGATGCAGTTTGCCTCTCTTCTCTACAACTCTGAAATGGTTTTTTCTGCATGAAAAAAAAAGAAAAGTGAAGCAAGGTGAAGAGCACAACAATCAACCATGGCAAGTCTCCACGTTGTTACTTCAATGATGCACAATCTGTTTGCTATCTGAGCACTGTAAACAGACTAATATTTCCCGAAGTATGGGATAAATCAGCCATTTAGAAGCAGCGAAGAGAAAATGATGAAGCTCCAAGTGAGTTGTGAAGCAGTGAATAAGGATGTATTACACCACGGGAAACCATCAATATTTGTTTATTGTGTCAGTGTGAGGAATAAATCTGCGGGCTAATTTGTATTCTCTTCAGTTAATTCCACTGTTCCTGATGTCTTTTGGGGCTACCTGAAAACAGAGGGCAGACAGAATTCAGGGAATAAAAAGCTGTTCTATTGATTGAAGGGCCTTCAGGTACATTTAGGGCAGACAAAGCCCCCCAGGGGCTGCACCCAAAAATGGACCCCAGGTCACGGGTTTGCACACTTTGATCAGTTTGGGCCATTTGCATTTTGGGGGTTCATCTCCCAATTCCAGCTCCAGGTAATGAAGTCATTCACCCCAAGTTTGCTGCCCCCAACTCCCTTTTGTTTCCATCTCTCAGGCCTGAGGCAGTGAGGTGTCCTTGATTGCCAGGCCTGGAGAGGAATTGCTGTGTCTGCCCAAAGTGGGGAAGCAGCAGCTCCCACTGTGTGTGGAGTTTGGAGTTCTGCACTAAAGAACTGCAGGGTTACAAATAGATGGAAAATATAAAAGCTGAAATCCTAAAGCACCAACTCCAACCCAGGCACTACCAAAGGGCCCCTCTTGAGGTGTCACTGCCACGCTGGGCACCTCTTTCTGTCCCTTCGCAGGGGATTTATCTGATGCCATCCAGATTCTGGGCATTACCACCACATCCCAGGATGGGTTGGGTTGGGAAAGACCTTGAGGATTCCAGCCCCCTGCCATGGGCCAACCTCCTCACAAACTCAGTTAGGCTGCCTCTAACAAATCTCCTCACTAGGGGCCTCATTGGCCTCCTTGAGCTGCCTCCTTTCACTGAGCGCTGTTTTGACTCCTGATGGATGTTTTTAAAGCTTGATTAGAGCTTTAAAAACATCCATCTCCAAATCTCCAAATCTCACCCACCTCCAAATCTGATCTCCAAAATCCCACCCATCCTCAGTGGAGACGTTGGAGGCACGGTCTCTCAGCACCACTAAAACCGAGCTTTGGAAGACACCACCAAAACCAAGCTTTGCAAGGCACCACTAAAACCGAGCTTTGCAAGGTGGCCACTCTGCCCCTGAGCTGTTGTTGCTCTTTGGTCCTTTTATTTTTTCCCCTCTGTATTTCTTTTTCCCTTTCCGTTTTTCCATTTTTGAGCTACAGAGCTGATCTGCATAAAAGCTCTTGGCTCACATTCCAATGGCTGTTGGAAGTCAAAATCTGGATGGCTGAGGGCTTGTAAAGAGAAAAGGTTGGAATTTAAAAGATTTACAGCTTTAATGAACTGAAAAGGAAAAGATCTTACAGGTTTTCATGCAACCAATGTGAGAACAGAATTAATTTTCATTGGTTATTTGAGTGAATTGGCCATTTTATGAAAACTGAGTGAGGAATCAGAGACAGCTCATTTAGTTTTCTGCTTCTCTCAAATTCTTCTGCCCACAAATATTATCTGAACTGTTTGTTCACGAAAGGTTTTTATCGAGGTCTTTTTAAAACCCTCATTTCAATATCCCAGGGTAAAGGGCTGCAAAGGTTAGGAGGGTTTGCTTTGAATCCCACTATTATTTCTTCATTAATCATCCAATTTTTGGCATTTAATGAATGTCTGTTTGCAGGATAAAAATAAAAAGTTGGATTGGTTCTAATCAAATTGGACTAAAGGTATTTCAGGAAAGCAAAGAAAGCAAACACGAAATAAACATGGAAGCCAGATTGATCTGCATCAAATTTGCTATAGGAATCTTAGGAATAAATAGGGGAAAAAAGGGAATAAAATGTTTTCACTGTATTAGTTATTTATTAAATTGCAAATTTCTTGGTTAGTGACATTCAACTGTGGCTAAAGGCTTTCAATTCATATCCAAAATCCTTTGAGCTCCAAACTGCAAAATATTCCTCTTTCAATCCACCTGCAGATAATCGAGTAGAGTGTGGAAAAGTGGAGAACTATGAGTAAATTTAATTAATTAATGGATAGGTGGGTTTACACTTCAAGGAGATAATTCAGAATGAAGCTACAGCCTTCAAACAAATACTGATGGACACTGAAATTTGGTTTTTAGCTATAAATAATGCCCATTTATTTATATAAATAAATATAAATATTTATTTATTTTATCCCTGAGAAGCGAGCAAACAAGAAATGCTTCAAGATGGAGCAGCCTCCAAGGAATATGAAAATAAAAATATGAAAAGCTAACCCCAAAGAACAATTAGCAATAAATAATATGTTATTTAGTACTTCTTTTCTTTGTGACCCGTGTGTCAAAGAAGTGGGTTTTTCAATTGTTTCGTTAATTGCAACTGTTTAATTAATGGATCTCATAAGAAAACAGCACCCACACAGTTTTTGCGTTGTAAATGATTCAGTGCAGATAATTTTTTTTGCCTAATTTTCACAATTCACCACTTGAACTTACTGATAATACCATCTTAATTTCATAGATTTTTTGTCTCCCTTGAAGAAGAACATTTTAAAGCAACAAAATTTTGTTTCTCGATGAAAAGGGCAGGGGTGTTTGTTTTTCATTCCTACCTGCACGTTGTAAAATCAAACCCATTAGGAGCTCAATAATTTCAAATCGAAATTCACCTTCCAAAGAACTCTTGGTCTCTTTGAAACATCTTCCAACAAGATCTGCATTCTACAAGAGTTTTGGTTTGGTGGCAAATGCCAAATTTCCTTCACACCTTTCACTGTCCCAGGCTGCTCCCAACCCTGTCCAGCCTGGCCTTGGACAATTCCGGCTTCTCTGGGCACCAGTGCCAGGGCCTGCCCACCCTCCCAGGGAGGAATTTCTTCTCTAAGTCTCTCCTGTTTTAGTTTAAAATGTTTTCCCTTTCTCCTATCATCATCTGCCTCAGCAATAAGTTGTTTTTCCTCTTTTTTAGGATCAAAAGTCAAGTTTCAGAGCCTGTTTTGTTGATTATTTCCCAAAACCACAACCAATGTTCCCAGGTTTTGATTCCCTTGTTGCTTTTGCAGAGTAACTCAGATTTGAAACAACCCAAAAATCTCTTTCTGAACTGTTTGGAAATCCTTAATTTCAAAAATAAATGAGTAAAATGCAGTACCTGGGGACATCCATCCTTTTTCCAGCATTCAGCAGAGCTGGAGAGAGGCTCCCAGTGACCTCTGCACTGCCCAGCAAGGTGTGGAGCATCCACACCCTGCACGGGAACTGCCAACAGCTCCTCTCACCCTCCAGCCATCCACACTCCCAACACAGGCGAGCCAAGGATGCTTCCTTGCCTCAAAATTGCCTGGAGACCCCGAGGAGCAGTGCAAGAACCACTCCCCGGCTTTCTTGGCCACCAGTTTTTGATTTCCAGCTCAGCAGGGAGGAGCAGAGCTGTCACAAGGATTGCTCACCCTTCATGGAGATTTGGATGTGCTGGACAGAGAACAGGAACAGGCTCCTCCACTCCTCTCATTTCCACATTGCACCGAGGCAATGCATTGAATCACAACACTTAAAATGACAAAGACCTCTTTGTTTTAATTGAATTTCTCCATGAAAGCTAAAAAAAAAAAAACAAAACCCAGCCAAAAAATCCCCCTCCCACATCCAGCTCTTCAGATCTGGGAACATCCTTGACCTCTAGATACCTTTCCAAATAAAATCATTTCAAACTTCATTACTCGTTTTCAGATAATCAAGTGCATTATGTGCTCATCGGTTTATTTAAACCTCTGCACATTCCACGGAGTCATTTTAATGTCAGTTGATTTAGCAGCAGTTAAATCTTGCACAAAGGGAGGGAGGCAAGGACAGCTCTGTTTGTTCTACCTGCACAATAAACGTACAGAACCTATGGAGGAGTTAAACAATAACTCAGAATTACACCTAAACAGACAAAAGCAAATTCTCAAGGTCTTATCCTCTACTTGTGGAAATCTCTAAAGGACTTAGTAAGAAATATAAACCAGAAAGTAACAAGGAGTAAACAATGAAACACAAGGCAAATAACGAAGTGGGAAGAGGGAACTGCCAGCATTGCACAGCCTGGAGAGAGGGATTAGAGCATGGACAAGACAATGGGAGATTTTTATCAAACATCCAGACAGGTCTGTTGGGGACAAAACCTTGTGTACAGTATGAGAAAATAAATCAAATCCAAATTCAATCAGTTTGAATAAAAATATTCAAAGGGTGCCATGTCATAATCTATTAATCTGGTGCCACAGTTAGCAAGGGGTGAGGAGAAGTGGCTACAAATACTCTTTATCCTCTCTTTCCTTTGGGACATATTAATGTAATCCTTTTAGGGTGGATGGAATACAAAGAATTTAAAAGTGCTCCCTCTTCCCCAGGTGCAGGGAAGTCCATGGTAATGGATCAGAGAGTTTGTCTTCATGGACAGTAGATGGACCAGGATATTCCCAACTGAACACGAAATGGAATTTAATTTATCTGCAGACCCCTCAAGTCCCTCAGAGAAGCATTCGGTACCAGAGGCATTGATTGGAAACCTGCCTGTAAACTTCAATTTGGGAAAATAAAAACTCCATTAAAAGTAATCCGTTATCTCGGGTTTTTCTCAATAAACAGCTCCAGGAACACTTCCAGCAATGTTTTGATGGAAAAATAACATTGTTTGCAAAAGTAACTTGTACGAAACTTTGGTGAAGCAGTATTTCCTTTTTATCTGATTTAATTGATGTCCTCAAGACACAGAATTTTGAGACTTTTTGGGAAAGTCAATGTGATTTGGCACCCACTAAAATCAAATGCAGATTTTTTTCATATTTGTGATGGACAAAGAGTCCTGAGGAGTCTCATCCCGGCATTTATTCATGGCAGTAGAGGTCCAGGTTCACAGCTAGAGACAGCCAAGCTGGAAAATGAGAACATTTGTGGCCTCTGGAGCAGAATCCTGCAGAGCCAAAACCATCATGGATCTGAGGAGCTGCTCCATGGATTCACTCCCTGAGCCTCACCTGACCCCTGCCTGCAAGGAAACCTTGAGTGAGGAGAGATTTGGAAAGAAGGGGAGTAAATATCAAAGAATGGAGTGCAGCAGCTCCATAATCTTTCAATTGATCTTTGAGGGATACGTGAGACACGGGAGAAGGCTCCGAGGTAAAATTCACTCTTAAAAGGACATTAGAAAAGACCCTGTTGATGAGTTAATTAGGCCATTCTCTTCCATCTGGTAGAGCCTCACCAGGCAGACACTGTTTCTACCTTCAGTCCACTTTAATTAATACCAGCAAATCGTTCCTTGCTTTTCTGAGTGGGCAGGGAAGCTCATCCTGAGTGTGATAATCAAACAAATTGTGAACAAAGCACTGGTGTCTGATGGGCAGCGAGGGGAGAGCTTAGAAAAATCAAAAGCAATATATTTCTAAGGGAATCAGCAGTGAGAGGAGTGGGTTTATGGTTTCTCTTTAAGCAGGGACAATATTTTTTTAAAAAAAAATTGGAAACCCAAACATTTTTTCCCACACGCTGCAGCACCATGCGTATCCAGAGCTTTATTGGGAGCGAGCAGCTTTCATCTGATCCCACATGAAAATCACCCTGGAGGAGCAGTGAGCCACAGTATTTCATCAAGAACCCCTGGACCTAAAAATCTGCAAAGCTCTTGTGTGCTCCCATCTATTTTTATGTATTTTATTAAACATGTCTTCAAGTGCTGCTCAGTAACCACTGGGCCCTCACACTGAGCTGCCTTTTTAGCAGCAACGGTGGAGGAAAACTAATGTGGGCACGACATATTTGCCTGAATAAATATAATTATGTTTCCTTGTAGCTGCTTGATGTGGTGACTATTACAATTTACCACTTAGCTGGAGAGCTTGCTTTAAAAACCAAGAATAAAGGCTTGTCTGCCTGGAACTGATGCTCAGTTTTGTCTGAGTGCATCCATTCTCTTCCCATCTTTGTGCAACAAATGTTTTTCTCCTCTCCATCATAACAGCCACAATTATGTGGATTTTAGGCTCATGATAAACTTGTGCAGAGGTGATAACAGCTGCACTGAGGGAGTGTAGCAGCTTTTTCTGGCTCTGGAAGCATTTTCTCCCGGGGTGGTTTCTCTCCTGGGGTTGGTAAGTTGGAGTTTGGTGGCAGCAGATCCCTCGGTGTTCACATTCACAAAATGAAGTATTTCTTATCTATGCACAGTTAACCATTTTTCTAAACATTTACTGCATCTCCAAGCTCTCTGAAGGTCAAATTTTGATGCCATTGGGTTGGGGGAGTGGAGTTTTATTTTGTTTTATACAATTCAGCAGGACAGGAAGATGAGAAAACAGAGAATAACCTTTGGGGCTCCAACTGCAAACTCTTTTTAATTGGTGTTTATATTGAAAGCAACTCCAAAATACATTCTGGTTTTAATCAATTTTCATCCATCTTATTTCAACCTCACTGAATCCTGAACTTGTCTCACTTTCTTTTACTTTCTGTGCTTTGTTCACGGCAGAAACATTGTGAAATCTCACTCGGGGTAGGTCATGTTGCACAGAGACAAATATCTTGTCTTCCCTGCAGTGAAGCTGAGAATATCTTAAGCTTTTTATTTTTTATGAAACAGAAGTTCAAAAGTTCATCTTGCATAGGCTTCAGCCGCGGTGAGGAAGAAAGGGAAAAGTCCTCAAGAGATAAGTGGTGTAACAATGAGAAACTCAAAGTCAGCCTCATCTAGGGGACGGTTCTTTTTAATTGGGACACAATTAAAGCTTTGCTTTTCTCTCTCTTTGGAGCTGTGGTTGTGCCAGCTTTTGGAGTCATCTTTAAAAAATGGCAGTGGAGAGGACCTGACAACCACTAATGACTAACTCCTTTTTTTTTTCCCTCAAGAACACCTGAATTCCTTTTTTCCCTGAAAACCCACAATTTTCACACAAGTGCCTCAGTAATCAGAAGGGATTGTGAATCCGGTCTCAGTGCTGGGCCACGCAATTCCAGTTTTGGAGTCTTCTGTAATTACAGTAATTAGCTTCCCTCATTTTCCTCTCAGCAGATATCATTGCTTGCCATTTCTTGTCCTTCGTGTGTCTCTTGTTGTTCATTACTTCTGTCCAAGGCAAGTTGTGCCAAGTCTCATCCTCAGTCCCATCCTCCTGGTTTTGTTCCATCATGGCTTAAATCGAGCGCTGCTGCTAGAGAGGGAAAAGGATCCAGTCCCAAATTATGGGTCTTTTCCTGGCCAAATAGGACAATATGTAAATATCTGAGGGCAATGGAGCAAGTGAGAATGAAAATTATGAAAACTGTTGGATTTAGGAGTGAAATGGAAATCTGTGTGGGAATTAGGAGGGGCAGGAAAGAAAGATCTGTTTGTGAGGAAAAGGGATTCATTGTTCTTCTCTTGACCTAACTTAAAGGAATCTTTTGTAGATACTGTTTGTGCTGTAGATCTTTCTTATCTCACTCGACTCAGTTTTGTTTGTCTAATATCTGCTCAGCAAGTGCCTGACTTTATTTGTCTTCATTCCCCTCTATAGTCTCTGCAATAATCCTCTGCTATTATATATCTTTGTTTGACTTACATTTCCTTGGGAGATTTCCTCTGACGTTGTTCATCTTCATTCCCCGAATATCCAGGGAGCAGCAGCTGCCTGGCATTGCTCAGCCTGGATCTGCTCCCTCAGAGCCAGCAGCAGTTCCCTGCATTGTCCTTCTTCATTTGCCACCTCCAAAAGCCACCTCCACTTATGTCAAAACCATCACCCAGCAGAGCTCAACTCCTTTTCACATCCCAGGACACCCAGCAGTCATCATCTGGCACCGTTGGCTCCAGTCCTCAGAATTATTTGGGTTTTACCCTGGATCATTGCACAGCTGCTCATGCACGGCCTTGCCTTGGGCTGCCCCACCAGGCTGGGGAAATTCCTGCTCTGGATGTGTCACCTTGAGTTTCATCACCACAGAATTCCAGAATGGTTTGGGTTGGAAGGGACCTTAAAGATTCTCTCATTCCCACGCCCTGCCGTGACAGGGACACCTTCCACTGTCCCAGGCTGCTCCAAGCCCTGTCCAACCTGGTCTTGGAAATTTCCAGGGATCCAGGGGCAGCCACAGCTGCTCTGGGCACCCTGTGCCACCCTGAATCCCTTCCCATTATCCCATCTAACCCTGCCCTTGTCCTGTCACTCCACCCCTTATGAATTGTCTCTCTCCATTTTTCCTGTCCTCTCCTTCAGGCACTGGAAGGCCACAGTGAGGTTACCCCAAAGCTCCTCCTCTCCAGGCTGGACCATCCCACCTCTCCTGAATTTTCTGTTGTGAAACCCTCAGGCCTAAATCTGTTTGAGAGGTGCATTGTTCCTATAAAAAACCCTACATGTGGAATAAGGAATCAGGCTGCTGCAAAATGAAATTAATTCAACTGTTAATCATCATCCTCCAACAGCTCTATGGAATATCTGAGGGATTTGTCAGGAAAGTCTTGGGGAGATTTTGGATCTTTGTTGTGTTTCTCACACAGCTTGAACATAAGGGAAAGGAAAATGGGTGTAAAGCTGCCCAAACTCTAAACAGTAGTTGCAAATTCTTCTACAATATTTCATGATGGGTTTTATGTCCACGGTTTTATGAAATAATATAGGAAAAATAGCCTTTAAACCAGGTAGCTCATAATTATAAGCAGGAAAATGTTCTGTTTCCTTTCCCACATGCCATGAGAAATCTGAAATATTTAATCTGCAGAAAGGATTTTT
Source organism: Acrocephalus scirpaceus scirpaceus (assembly GCA_910950805.1). Lineage (NCBI taxonomy): Eukaryota > Metazoa > Chordata > Aves > Passeriformes > Sylviidae > Acrocephalus > Acrocephalus scirpaceus. The sequence goes on from OU383782.1 coordinate 19,498,919, forward strand.
TAACATAAGAAACCCAACTGAAAGAATTTCTGAATTCTCAGATTTAAACCCCAAGAATGAAGAATTATTTTCAAATCCAACTTTTCATTTAACAAAAATGTTTTGGAGTGGTGCTATAAACAGATGTGTGGTTAACGAGATCCAGCATCATCAGTTTTAAATATTCAGTCTGTTGTTTTTTCAAATTTTCATTGCTCTCCTGAACTCAGACTAAGAAAATACATTAGATTAGAAATTTGAATTGCTCTTGAAGTGTAACTGAGCTCTGTAATTTTAGCAGTTATATGTTCATTAGGATAGGGAAACAGCATTTTTGAATTCATGGCACTAAAAATGAAATAGGATTTTAATGCCCCTCTGAAAAACAGCTGTTATCTTTTTGTTTTATCCATCCAGGAGCAATATTTCCTGTCCGAGTCTCTGGTGGCTCTGTTTGGATGAACATGACTAAAATGCATCTTTTTGAAAATTTTAAATTTTACATCTTATTGTAGCCGAGAGCTCAACTTCACACATTGGGCTTGTCCAACTCAAAACCTGCTTCCCTTTTTATTTCTTCTTCTGCTTCCAGCCCAACACGTTGTTTCTAAATTAAACACAAGCTGGGGGGAAAAGAGCTTTATTGAGAGCTCACAAAAGGTGACGGTGAGCTGGAGAAGGTGCAGAGACACACTGAGGTTTTCTGGGAAATTCCTGAGACTGTGGAGGTGAGAAACTGGTCCGGGGTCACCCTGGGAGGAGGAGAGGAGCAGAGTTCATGGATCTGTGCCCAGGTTATTCCCACATTCAGTTTTCCCTGGATCAGGAACAGGAAAGGAGGAGTTTTCTTTATTAAATCACTGGAAATGTGTTGCAGTGAAAGCCTGCAAATGTCCACGTTCATGGCAGGAGGGAGCGAGAGAAATTGGCTTTTTTACCCTTTTTATATTTTTTATATTCTTCTATTTTATTCTTATTTTTAATGAGAACTGTGATACTCAACACAACCTAAGCTACACTCAGTCTTAAAGACTATTAAATCAATAAGATGATACTGAGGATTGAAATTATTTTGATATTTGGAGATGGAAATGTCATAAATAAATAAATAAATAAATAGATAGATAGATAGATAAATAAATAAATAAATAAATATTAACAGCTTCACCTGAAAATGGATCCTGAACTGAAAATTTCTGAGAAAATTGGGGTTTGAGGAGGAGGCTTAAGTTCAAATCAAACTTTGGATCTGGGCTTCATAAATATTCTGCTTTTTAGATGGTAAAAATGTATTGGGTTTTATGTGTTTAGTGCCTACCAAGCTGCATTTTCCCCACTTCCAAGGTCCTGAATTGTAGATTATTTTAGAATTAGGCATCACTGGGATTACTCCTGAGGCAATGCCACTTCCATGGATGTTTATTCTCTATTTTATGCTCTATTTTATTCTCTGTTATTTTTTCTATTCTCAAGGTCTATGAAAAAACAACCTCATATGTGTTTATCATTATTTATCCTTAATAAGGGTCAGCCCTTAGCTGGCAGAAACCACAAGAAATATATTTGAGTTCTTTTCCAATTAAGTTTATAAATAGGTAAATAAGTGATAAAGAAGTAAATAAACAATAATTTTGTGTGTGCTTGCAATGTTTTTGTCACTGAAAATCTGCTCAAATGAATGCACTCCCACCAGCACAAATAAATGTTCCACTGGGTTACAATGGCAAAATAAAACTCAGCATTTCAACGCTGCCGTGGTTTAATGAATGCAGGATCTTGGTCCCACCATGCTATTATCAATTTTTACTTGATAAGGATATTTGTAAATATCAAACTAGAAATCCATGTGTAAAGCTCTTTGCTTTAGGGTGTTCCAGCACAGTAGGGCTGCATTTATGGCAACCAAAAACAAAACAAACAGGGTCCTTCAGCAGGAATCTCCCCTGGAGAAAATTTGGGGTTTCATTGTCTTACACTACGCCACAACTGCGTGCATTCAAATGGATTTTACAAAAGCTAGTGAGAATTCCTACAAGTTTTTACATTCTCCATAAATCCAGCATGACCAGCAGTCCCCAACCCATCACCTGGTTTTTATCCAGGCAGGAAAAGAAGCAGGGAAGCCGTGGGAAGTTTTGGCTCTGCGGCACCGAGGGCAGTGCCGGGGTCTGGCTGTAACCAACGCCTTGGGAAGGCTGAGCTGGAACAGAGACTGGACAGAGCTGGAGAATAAAGCAGGGATTTATTGAAAGGCCTTTAGGGGAGACCTTGGGCAGGACAGGGCCTGGCCAGGGCTACACCCAAGGTGGACCCAAAATGGTCACAAAATGGACAGACAGTCACCAGGTCTCACACTTTGATAAGTTTTGCTCCATTTGCACATTGGGGTTTCATTGTCCAGTCCCAGCTCCAGGCTGTGAGCTCCCATCCTTCTTGTTCCTCCCTCCAGCCACCCTTGTTTGTGCTGTTGGGCTGAAAGTTGTCCTTGGTGTGCAGCAGGACAAGGATTTGTTTTGTGTCCCTGCTGTGTGCAGAGAGCTGAGTGACCCTGACTGTGAGCTCAGAGCTGCACCCCTGGGCAGCACAGTCTGAAAATACGAAAGCTCAAACTTAAGGCATCATAACCAGCAATAACCAGGAGACTTCCAGCCTTGCCAAGGACTAAAAGTAGCTAAAAGTAGCTGGTGGCAGATGGAGAATGAGGGCGACTCCGTGTCCTGCTCCATCTGCTTCCAGTCATCCCCGGGACAAGGCGGTGAAGCCGCCGGCTGCCGACGGTGTGGGAGAGGCGGGGATGGGGAAAGAAACATTTGTGGTGCTGCTCTAGAGAGCAAAGCTCAGGGTCTGCAGGAAGGTTTGAGGTAGAACTGTGTGAAATTTGTTGATTTCGGTGATGTCCAGCTGGGAATGAAGTCCCAGGGGATGCTCCCAGGTGGAGCCATGCCTTGGTGACCACCTAGAAATGTGTGTGCCATCGAGAAACAATAAAGAGCTGCTCACAGCTGTCCTAGCGACATCAAATCCCTCAGGGCTGGGGTTGGAATCCTCCTGGGAAAAGAAGAATCCACAGGGGTCAGGGTGGTGGCATTCACTGAGCCCCCCAAGGCTTTGTGGAATCCCTTGGGGATGGGCTGTGAGGTTGGAATTCTCCTGGGTAAGGAAGAATGGGCAGGGGCCGGGGCTGTGTCACCCACTGAGCCCTCCAGCCCAGCCAGAGGTGATGTTTGGCTTCACTGCCAGCAGCTTTTACACAAAAGCAGCTTTCAGCCACAAAGGAGAGAGCTCCAAGGACCAGGGCCAGAACAAGAGGAAAACAAAAAAGATCTGGATGTAGCCCTAAAGGCCTGGATGAAAGAGCTGCTCTGGGGCCAATGTTTGCCTGAAATCCTGCCCTGGCTGTGCTCTGGGATGAGTCTGGAATAAACTTACCATGAAATCCTGCCTTGGCTGTGTTGTGGGATGAGTCTGGGATAAATTCACCATGAAACCCTGCCCTGGCTGTGCTCTGGGGTAAACTCACCATGTGATCCTGCCCTGGCTGTGCTCTGAGATGAGTCTGGGATAAACTTACCATAAACCCTGCCCTGGCTGTGTTGTGGGATGAGCCTGGGATAAACTCACCATGAAATTCTGCCCTGGTTGTGCTCTGGGATAAACTCACCATGAAATTCTGCCCTGGCTGTGCTCTGGGATGAGCCTGGAGAAGCTGCCAGAGCTGTTTTTGCCATGCAGGTTGTTCAGTGGCTGAGGAGCACTCAGACACCGAGGGCTGTGGGCACATTCCTCCTCTTCCCATTCCTGAGATTGCCCCCCATGCTGGCAAAGTGTCCGTGCCACGGATGAAAGCGAGGAGCAGAAAAATCTGCCTCTGCTCACCCAGTGATTCCCATTTTCCCTGGAAGTACACGGGACATGATCAGCCATTTACATTCAAGGGCTTCAATTAAAATCCCCAAAAATAACCTCCCCTTTATTTGCTGGTGTTTGTGTATCCATCAAAGAGGGAAAGGCACAGAGCCTGAGCTGGGCAGAGCAGGCACAAAGGAGCTCAGGTCAAGAAGGAGGCAGCAATATTCTTGGAATGCTCCATTTCATTTATCCACATGCATTTCTTACCAGTTCCTGCTTCCCAAGGACTCTTCTGGCAAGTTTTATTTTGCAAGCTTGGCTTTATTTTATTTCTCTTAAGAAAAAGCCAGGCTAAGAGGTCACCCACTGGGATCTTTTGAACTGCTGCTTCCCCGGCTGTGAGTGCCTTGAAAATGATTCTCCAAATATTTTCTGCGGTTCTTTACTCCAAGAAAAAATATCAATGCCGGAAATATTTGAAACATAAATAAGAATATTTTTTTAGATACAGAAAAATTTCTTCTTTTTTCAGGGGGTCTGCTGTATTATGATAAATATTTTTTAGTCTTTGTTCATGGAGCACATCATCATCTGAAGTTTTCTCTGTTTCCATCTGTGAATTCCAGCATTTAAAGGCACTTTTTAGCATTCAGAAGGACATTGCTATTCCTTGCATTCTGTTGGCCTCGGCTGGGTGATGATTTAATGGCTGGAAGACCATTTCCCACTGGATATCCTTCCCTGAGCCACATATGCACTGGTTCACAAAATCCTTGAATCCCAGAAAGGTTTGGAAGGGATTTTAAAGCCCAACTCATTCCCACCTCTTGCCATGGACAGGGACATCTTCCACCAGACCAGGCTGCTCCAAACCCTTTCCAACCTGGCCTTTATGAGTCCTTACCCCACTGGTCTCCAGCAGAGCAGGAAAAATGATGGAAATCATCATTCCCTGAATTCCCTGTTTCCATCCCAGAGCCCAGCCTTCACCTCTCTGTTTTGTGCTGTTTTGATTCTTTCTGCAGTTGATAAAATCTTCTCCTCCCCACCAAATTTTTTTTTTCCCCCATATGTCTGGAAATCTCTGCTGAAGGCTGGGATCTAATAAAGGATCCCTGACTGCCAGCCACAGCGTGAGGCTTTTGGGATTTTTGGTAGGGAACAGATTGAGAACTCGCCAACACTGTTTTTTTGTGTTTTTCTTTTTATTTTAAATAGAAGTGCCAATTCATCAAAAGTGTCTGTAGGACACAAGAAAACAACCACAGAAAATCTCCCTGCTCCAGAAAAAAAAATGGGTTTGAAGTTGTTACATCATCCCACTTCACACTCTGAGTAAAATGTTTCATTTTTTTCAAATTTAATTTGAATTTTAAATTGCCTTTTCTGTTGAAATTTGAGAAGACCAGATGAGTAAAGAGATACCTCAAATTAAAGATGGTCACGTGCTTGACATGATCTATTTTTATTCCAGGCCATTCTTTAATTAAAATTTGGTTTTGCCACAATACCTTAAAAACATAATTAAATCACGGCTTTTCCATGAGGCTCTGAGGACTGGAAGGGCAAATCCTGATCACTGTTCACATTCCATCAGAATCCAGAGGCATTCCAAATTTATGGCAAATCCTTTCCAATGCAATTACAAAAGGAAATTCACCGATCTTTTTAGAAGTTTGGGGCTTTATTTTGGGTTTTGGAGGGCTCACCTCTATGTTTCCACATCCCTGGTCTGAAGGTCTGGGTTCCTGGGCTGATGGCTCTGGAGATATCAGTAAAAAGTCCTTCTCCCAAGCCCTGAGCCAGAAGAAAAGGTCGGGATGAGTTGTCTCAGGTTCTCAAGGTGGTTTATTATTTCTTATCTGGTACATTCAGTTCCTGCCCTGCTGGGGTCCTTGCTGCTGTCCTGGTCGTGGCTGACTGGGCACCCCCAGGGCAGTCTGAACTCTTTATACCAAATATTACACGTTCTATGTTTACAGATAAATACCAACACCCATCACCTGTGTTAGACACTGCACTGCTGTGCTAAACCAATCCAAGAGTACCACCAGCAGAGCAGGAGATGGAGGGCAAGAAGAAGAAGCAGAAGGACAGGGACACGCCCACATTCCTCCATTTTGTCTCCTTGAACCCCCATTAAACCCCAAATTCCACATTAACACCCAGTGATAAATTAATACCGTTCTAATCAAACTCTCATGGCTTGTAAATCTTCACACAAGGTTGGTAACCATTCCCATGGACTGAGATGGAAGCCATCGGTATTTTTGACTCCATGCCAAGGTCTTTGAACCCCTTGCCAGGGTCTGGGCCCACCCAGGGCAGCCAGAGGGATGTCCTGGGCTCGGACATGAGGGCAGCCCCGGCTGTCCCCAGCTGAGAGGAGAGCTCTGGAACATGGCAGCTGCTTCCAACATTTCTGACTTTGCTTTCACACTTCCACCGGCTCCCAGGATAAGCCTTGCCTAATGTCTTTATGAAAACCTGAACATTTGGTCCTTGCAACCCCCAGGGCAATTCATGCTTTTGAAGAATTTGCAAAACCTACTGAAGCCTGACCTTTCTTTTCTGAAATCTTGTTGACTGTATTTAATTCTGTAGACTTTCCCCTCCTTTTTTTTTCTTTTTTTTCTCCTTCCCTATGTGATCTTCAAATAACTTTTGGCAACTTTCTCTCTAAAATGATGCGAAGTTTTCTGATCTTTCTTTAGCACACACCTAAGATGGATTTTTTTTTTTTTTTTAAATAATGGGGTCAGGCAGCTCCTTCCCAGTCTGCAGGGATTTATTCATTTTGTGAATTTATATGTTTGTCAACCTACATTTTGTTATTATTTAGTGTGTTTTAGTTTTCTCTTTTAGGTTGTTTGTTTTTACTGAAGTTTCTGGCCAGAACCTCAGCTTTGAGAATTTCCCCATCCCTGGAGGTGTCCAAGGAAGGAGTGAAGGTGGCACTCAGTGCTCTGGGCTGGGTGACAAGGTGGGAATTAGGCACAGGTTGGAATTGATGGCCTTGGAAGGCTTTCCCTACCTCAATAATTTTGGGATTTTATGATTCCATGGCTTTAGACACTTTTATGAGAAGTATCTTATTGTTCTCTGCTTGTGGTTTTGTATCATTTCATTAAAACAACAAAAAAATAACCCCCAAAAATCCCAACCAAACAAAAAAAAAAAAAAAAAACATATCACAATGGAAAACATTTTTTTTAACTCTGGTAAATGGATGGCAATAATGTGAATCTTCCAGGAGTGGGGGGAAAAGGTGTTTGAAGAGATATTCCATTTCAAATCACAGAAATCTCCCCATCCACCTGTTGTTTTGCTCTTCAACACCTCATGGCTGACACAAGAATAATCCACCCCTTCATTCAGATGGTCTGGGAACTGAGCCTTGTTTCCTTTCAGCATTTTAAAACCCCACCTGTTTCTGTCATTTTCACTCACTTTGAGTGCTGAAATTTTTTTCCCAGGAACAAACACCTTTCCTGAAATCATTCCATTATATTTTATAAATGTCAAAATCATTGAAATCCTCCCCAGCATTTCAGGTTTTTTTCCAATCCTGCATCTGCTTCCTCAGCCTGTCCCACAGGTCTGACAGAGTTCCCACTCCAAAACCAGGAGTTTACAGTGATTTGTTTCCCACCATTCCTTCTTTCACCACCACATCCCAAATACAAAATTGTTTTGCTTCCTTTTGACTCTGTTGAGACTATTTTACTGGATTGGGGGACATTGACATGATGGGCTCTTCACTGCTTCTGAGAAGATATTTTTATTAAGTTCTCATCTCTTCTGCCTCTTGCACATCCTTCTAAATTTGCATTTTGTGTTTGACAAGAGCTGGAATACATCAGAAATTGTGCTGCTGGGCACAGGCATGCCAATAGCATATATTTTACTTTTTATTATTTTTCTGCCTCTGTACTTCTATCTTTCCACAGAGTTTCTGGAATGGAGGAAACAAATGCTCAGAGGTGCTGATTAACTGCTGCCCAGGGAGGAAAGAGAAAGAGGAGGGAAATTGGAAAGAATAATTGAAAAATGAATGAAAAATCACAGTACCTTGCTTTCACTCACTGAGTTTTTCCCTGTCCTTCTTTTTGACTTGCTCACTTTACACCTGAACCTGCCCAGGCAGGATCTGCTGCTGATTTAGGGTGGGGAAAACCGATTTAGATGAGACTCCACAGCATCTATGAAACCCAAGTTAACTCTAATAATGACTTATTTAATGCGACCAGACACCTCCCATGTGTCCAGAGATGTTTGTCATCCTCCCTCAAACATATTGACACCACAAATGGTCTCGTCTGGAATCAGTCTGAGCCGTGATAGGACAGGATGGGCTGCTGAGGAGGAAGGTGACCTTGCACACCTGGATTTCATGGCTTTCCCTGCCAGGATGCTCCAGGAGTGGCCCATTCCCAGCTCCCCCCGGCACAGGAATGTTGCCCTGTTTTTCAAAAGTTCTTCCGAGCCTTCTGATGTTTATATTTTTGTAATGGAGTTTCTCACGGACTTTCATCTAAATATTGGATTGTTTACATTCCTTTTTGGAGGAGGAGAGAATTGATGGACTGTTGGTTTGACCAGTGTGGTTGGAGAGGACAATTTCATCCTCCAATCCATGGTCACTGTTGGAATTCTATAAATTCCAGATCTGTAAACAAACTGCCTCTCCTTTGCCTTAGACCTCTCAGCATGTGAGTGTGTGTTTATTTCGTGTCCTATTGCCACACAAGAACAAATCATGGAGCAGAACTGCAGGGCAGAGCACTCAGAGGATGCTCAGTGAGAGGAGAGGAGCAGGAGAGTGTCCGTGGGAGGCTGGCAGCAGCAGGAGCTGCAGGAGGGGAGGAGATGAGCCAGCCCAGCCCCTGGATTGAGTCCCTGCAGGATGTGGCTGTCCCAGCCCCCTCGGCAGTGTGGGAGCACTGGATGTTCAGGGATTAACTGGGATTCTACGAGTGGGGGGTGCTGTGATGCAGCAGCTCCCATGGCAAGATCAGTCCCGCCCCACCCAGCAGCCCCTTCATGAAGGGAGTGTGGGAAAGCCCTGGAAACGCTCTGCGTTTGTGATTTGAATGTTTTTTTTCTCCCTGAATCAGGGTATTTTTAGTTTGCTCCTTAAAGCACGGTGTATTCTCACAAACAAAGCAGAGCTGGTGCAGGGTACTGCTGGACAAAACAGGAGGGCAAGAGAGCGCTGCCACTGGGACCTGTGCCCTTGGGCACACTCAATTCACCTGCTCCTGAAGGGTCAGCCCTCCCTCTTCCACAGGACTGGAATAATGGCACAAAACTGAGCTGTGAAACCTGCTCCTTTCATTTTACAGCCATTTATATCCAGCCTGTAATGAGGCAGAACCCACCCTAAAGCTCAGACCAAGGAGTTCACAGCCCCACACTGCTCTGACCACACCAGGCTGCTGTGAGCTGCCCCATCCCTTCCCATCTGCACTGGGCAAACACGAGGATTTTGCATAACTCTTGCAGAGGAATAAACAATTTTGCTGCCGTGAGTGATGAGCATTGTCCTTTTTCCCTTCCCCACCTGCCTGCTCCATGGGGAGCTCTCCACCTGGACATGGTGGCCCTTCCCAAAATGGCAACTGGGATTTCGGCTGCCTTGGCTGGTACAGAGGTGATGGACACGGTGGCCACCATCCAGGGGGTGGGAGTAGCCACAGCTGCCGTCCCAGGCCCTGGGGAACAGCTCCTGCTCAGCAGCTGCTCCACAGGAGGGAGCAGTTCCCGTGAATTTCTCCGCAATTTCCATGAATTTCAAAAGCATTGAATCCTTTCAGCCCGGAGCCGCAGCTGTCTGGGTTTGAATGCAGGGAGGGAGAGTCAGGAATTCAAAAAGCGTTTCGTGGAGGCTGAATTTGGGGCTGATTTTTTAATTTCTTTTTTTTAAATTTTTTTTTTTTTTTTCTGCACTCACCAATACATTTGGGTAATTGAGGAGAAACCTACAAGGTCCATAAACAGAAAAGATACAAACACTCCTTTCCTCAGTGCTCCAAAAACTTCTCTGTTTTCTCTGATCCCAGAGTTAAAGAGGATGTCTTCCTCAGAAAACCAGAACCCACCAGTTTTCTGCTTAACCTTCCTTTTCTCTCTGAGCATCTCTCCAGACTCCCTGAATTTAAGGCAGGGCCATAATCGCTGATCTCTTTGCATGGCTATGATGAAATTGGGCTCTCTCCATGCTCAGACCCCTGCAGAGAGCTCAAAGCAGCGATATCGACAATTCCTTTCCTTTTTGTTCTCCCCAGTGAAGTCTATTCCACACAAAACCTGAGTTAATCCCAGGAAGACACGTGGGCGCTGTCCCCAGCTGGACTCCAAAGCCAGCCTGAGTTGGGACATGTAAATACTCAGGCCATTGTAACCCAGAGTTCAAAAATCAATTTGGAATTCCTGAGTGATGCATGCCCTGATTTCCTGAATTGTCCTCTCATGCTGGAGCTCCAGTAGAATTTATTGGCTTGATGAAAAATTGCTGGTGCAGTTCTGCAACTTGTGCTTCTCACCAAGCCCAGCCAGGCAACCAAACCAGCCCAAAATCCAGCAGAGGGGAATCCTGCAGGATTTGAGATGTCCTGATCCCAAACTTCATGAGATCATGAGTAACCTTCACCCTCCTCCTTTTTGCTGGAAGGATGAAAATGAAAATTTCAATGAAAGCAGAAAAGCCAGGAGATGTCTGGATTTCACCAGGGCAGGCACATGGAGGGAGAGCCGTGGTTTGTGTGACACCTCAGCAGTCATGGCAGGTCCTGTGTCACCTGCACGGTGAGGTCACACCCCAAACCTGACAAAACCTGGGGTCCTGCCTAAATCCTCATTAATCATCATCTCCCACTCCGTGTGCCTTTTCCATCTGCTTGGGTGTCAGTTGTGGGACCCAACAGCTCCAGAACTTTCATTTCCAACTGGTGGCTACCGGTGGCTGGGAAATGAAGTTCCTTAATAATAAGCCCTTATTAGGTGCATTAATTGACAGATAATTATTGACTGTCATCCCAGGCATGGCAGATGGCCAGCAAAAGGCAAACTGTGGCTCGCTGCCTTTTTGTGGCACCTTGATGGCTCTTAGGTTTTAAAGGGAAAAAAAATGCATTTTCATTGTGTCTGTGATCAGTCAGGAGAAAATGAGATAAATTATTGAATTCTAGTTTTAGTTTTAATTGAATTTTCTAGCAGGAGGTGGCCCTGCCCAGGGCAGCGGGTTGGACCTAAATTATTTTTAAAGTCCCTTCCAACCCAAACCATTCCATGTTTCTATGAATTATGCAGGAAGAGGGGAGCTGTGGCTACAGGTTTGAATCCTTCAGACATCTGTAAATCTTTTTTTCCAGTGAAAAAAGTACCAAGGGATATATAAAAAAAAGCAGTGAGGACCAATCCATACTCTGAGGAATGTATCACGAAAGTTGAGGGGGTTTTGGCTGAACAGAATCTTTTTTTCAATGTGAAATGTGGTTTCTGTGAGAATTCCATTTTCCATGGAGATGTTTGGGTTGCCAGCACTCATCCTGCTGCTGCTGAAGCCAAACCAGGACATGGCTTTGTGGGATCCCAATCCAAACCCTCGCTGTTCCCAGGTGACGTGGGTTGAAGTTCCTCTCCTTCCTTTGGGAAGATCCATGGTGAGACTTAAAACCAACAGAGATTTTCTGTTTCTGCCTCACCTGCGCTCCAGAGGTGCCACCAGGGCTGGTTTCTTTTCAATTTGCTGAAGCACCTGGAGTGCCACTCCACACCCCCACCTTTTCCCCCAGTTTTTGTCATGGTTTGGCTTCTCAGCAGCGAGATTATGACTAAGCCTGATAAATGTGTGGAAACTTCGTAATTCTCCACCCACTTCCTCCAACTCTCCTGCTCTGAGTCACTCTCTGCTGAGCTTTTGACATTTATTTTGAGTTTCTTCATTGTCGTGTGGCTCCCATAACACCACACAGTGCTGAGGCACCAGAATCATCCAGGTACCACACGGGGGTTGGAACTGGATGAGTTTTTTGTGTTTCCAACCCAAACCATTTAATGAAATGGAGAAAGGGCATCCCTTGGGAGAGAGAAGGCAGGTTTAGATTTCAGCCTGAAAAAATAATGATTTCTGTGAGCTACTGTGCCTGTGCATTCCTCTTTAGGACCAAATGAGCCTGAGGGGGGGTTTTGGTACAGGAATTTCAACAGCTTCTGGGAGTGAGTTTGTCACTTAAAGAATGTCCACAGAGGTGACCAGGAGCTGGCCAGAAAACCTGATTTATTCTTCCAGCTCACCTGGAAACATTATGGACAGAAGGTAGAAAATGAGGACCAAGAAATCATGGAATATCCTGAGCTGGAGGCGATCCCTGAGGATCATCAAGTCCAAATTTAAGGTCATGTGCAGACATCCCAACAATCCCACCCTGTGCCATCAGGAGTAGGATTTGCTCTGTGTAAACCAGGAGAAAAACCTCTGCCAGCCCATGACCCTCATAATGTGTCCTAAATATGGGACCTTTCTCTCTACCGTCCTGCTGAGAGCTGTGCCAAAATCCATGCTGGATTCCCAAAGGATGTGTGGCTGTGGGGATCCAGCACTGCATGAGCAGCTCCTCAGCAGTGGGAAATCAGTGGGAAATATTCCCAATGCAGTTTGGCTTTCAGAGATGATGGAATATTCTTGGAAGAGAATTGTGCACGTGGAGACCAAGGACAGCGGCCACTTGATCCATGAAACGACTCCCAGGTGTTATCAAACCAAGATAACCATGCTGAAGGGATAACTGCTGGGCAGGGCTTTTTCTCTGCCAAGGTCGGGATTAATACACAGGAAATGCAGATTTTGTGTTCAGACTCAGTGTTTATTATTTCTTATCTATTTACAGACTCATGAGCCGTGAGCTCTGACTAACAAGTCAGAGAAATGAGGTAAAATGGAGCCCCTCTCTACCTCTACAAGGTCTTTTCAAGGACAATCCATCCAATTATGAAATGCCACATAAATTATTTTTTCTTTAAACCCAATAATTAACTACTTGAAGTCCACAATATGGACTCCATCAACCAAATACAGAAAACCACCCAAACCCATGAAGAAGAAGGTGGAAAAAAGACAACTAACCCCCACCCTAAAGTCTCCATCTTGCCCCACATATATTACTGTATACCAAAATCTTTAAGTTTCCAGAATTCCCACAGGCAGGGTTATCACCTGGAGAGGACGGAGTGAGGAAAATGCCAAAGCATTCCCAAAGGTGGCTCCTCAGCAGGCTCAGGATGGTCCCTGAAAATGGAGACCTTTCTCCTCCATGGCTCTGGTTCGTTGTCCATCAGGTTCAGCCAGAACAGCCCTGAGGTTGTGTTTGCTTCTCCCAGCACACTCCAGCTCCTGAATCACGTGCTCTGTGTCAATGGCACCTTTCACTCTGGGTGTTTCTGTGGCAATTGCCTCAGCTGTGGCCTGTGCTCTCCTCCATTCAGTGCATTTCCCATCATGGATGCAGTTATTTGACAGTGTTTTTCCATGGACCTGGTGCCCCGTATCACAGGATTATGTGCTCTGACTCAGGTTTTTTGCTATTGCTATTTTGATTTCCTTTTCACCTTCAAAAATGCAAGTACTTAACTCTGCTGTACAAAGACCATTCAAGAGTGAGGGCAATTGTTGAAAATGCAAAAGAAGACAACTTAAAATAGCAGCAGTACTGTGGGGAACTTACCCACCTTTTTTTTTTTTCCCCCTGAGATTTAAAATTCAAAGAGAGATGATGGTATTAACATCTACTGAAAAACTGAGGAGGGAGGCTGCATAAGAAGGCTGCTGTAGCACAAATGCATCACATGGAACACTTTTATTCCTACATTTTACAGTGATTTTCATGACTGGCAAGGTATTGTTTAAAATGCAGTTTGATTAAATTCAGTCAGAGGAGAAGCACTATATTAAATCTTTCAGAAAGCACTTTGTATCACACTGAGTTGCATCAGTAACACTTCGCTATGACTGCCACAAAAGCCAAGACTAAAATTGTTTAATTTTAGATGGTATATGTTTACAGTCTATAATAAGATATCAAATGTTCTCTCTCCAAACAGTTGTCTTTATCACAAGGAAAAAAGAAATCCTTTCAGACAGTACGTGGATCTCTGTGCTTTTCCTTTTCCACCTCAGATCTTGAGAACACAAGGAGTGCACTTAGTCATTAATCAGTGACAGGGACGATTCGACCAACGCAATTAACTGCACTTGTTCTATTAATAATCAAGCACGCCACAAATGCTGCTGCACTCAGGTGTTAATCAGGACACCGTGTAGCTCTGTTACTTCCCTCAAAGTGCGAGAGGAAATGCAGATTAATGGAAAATCAATGTGAGATATGGAAGTGTGACACGCACTTGTCAGTAAAATTCCTCTTTCTGGAAAAGACACGAAGATAATGCAGCTGTACAAAAGGCAACTCAATTTATCAGACACTGTTACAGACCTGACTGGTTAATGAACCCAGAAATCCTTTAATATCAGCAGCTGGAGAAATAATCGTGGCTGCTGCCTTGTGTCTCACAGTTATGTGCAGGAATGCACCCGGGTGATGAAGCAGCACCCAGCTCCTCCGAGATCTCACTTTTAATTCTCTGGAAGGTTTAGTGCTGGCAGGGTTCAGGGGCAGGTTCAGTGTGTGCTGTGGTGTCCCTGGTGTCCAGGGCTCTCCCAGAATCCACCCTCCCTCTCCCAAATCTGCCATGCCAAGCAGGGAGCAGGGCACAGAGGGCTCTGCAGCACATCCACCAGCAAATTCAACTCCCACGCACTAATGAGCCCATGCCTGCTCCACTGAACAGATTCTCCTGATTTGCCATGGAAGTGGCAGCATTTTAATATCTGCTGATGAGCCAGGCCTTTGGCTCCTCTGGTGGGAGACTCATTGGAGCTGAATTTCCCAGTTGCACACCAACTTTTTTTCCTGTTTTCAGTGAAACAACCCATCCAAACTCTCCCAGAGCTCTGTTGAAGTGGCACATGTGTAACAGCAGAGAGGAAGCTGAGCCCAGGAGCTCTGTGCTCCTGCACAGTGAGCAGTGTCATTCCCACCATGGAGGGGACAGAAGGGGACAAGGGCTTGGCCTGGTGTCTGCCAGGCTGGCAGGTTGATTTTGGCTTCTCTGGAGAGGAGGAGGGACCTTCAATCATTTAGGGTCAGGCATGATCCTTTTATCCCTGATTTACTGGGTTATTTCAGGGTTTCATGGAAGCAAAGTATATACCTCAATGCTATCAATCCATTAATTGGAGCCCTCCTCTTCTCCCTCCCCAAATTAACCCACTAATTCCAGTGTTAATTAAACTATCAGTCAAAGCAGATAACAACTGTCTTCCACAGTGGTAGTTCAATGTCTACCTCTCTATTTATTTATTTCTCTTGCTGTAAGAAATGTGCTGGGACACCACTGGCAGTTCTGGCTGCAGCCCCTCGGGGTCGTGGGGACCCCCAGGGCTCTGAGTCCTTCTCAGGATCAAGGAGCTCAATTTCGGGAGGAGCTCAGCCCCCTGCTCCTGTGTGGTGTCACATTGATGAGGATGATTCATGTTTGTAGGTTCATGCAACACAAACGTGTTTGTTCAGCTGGCAGGGGGCAGGGTTAGGTAAATATTGGGCAGGAACTCCTTCCTGGGAGGGTGGGGAGGCACAGGGTGCCCAGAGAAGCTGGGGCTGCCCTTGGATCCCTGGAAGTGTCCAAGGCCAGGCTGGAGCAGCCTGGGACAGTGGGAGGTGTCCCTGCCATGGCAGGGGTGGCACTGGATGGGTTTGAGGTCCCTTCCACCCCACATCTCTCTGTCATTCCATGATCCTATAAAAAGTTCTGATCCCAAGACATTGTGCCCTTTAAAGTCAATTACTCACAGGATGCAGGGAGCTTCTCCTCAGGCAGCTCCAGGGCAGTGACCCAGCAGCAGAGGGGAGCTACAGCACAGATTGACACGGGGAAAGCAGCATCATTGTACCCTTAAAATTGCAGAAGAGCCTTGGCCAGCACTGAGGGACACAGATGTGGCACTTGTGGCTCACCCAGCCCATGGCCCTGGAGGAGTTACTCACACAACTGAACAGCTGAGCAAGAAGGTCACAAGGCAGGGCCCGACCTTTACAAAACCACCTCGTTCTACGCCGCACTTGTCCTGAGCTGAAATGATGAAGTGCCAATTTGTACCACAACATCATCCATTAATTCCTGCCTCTGATGGAGTTTGTTCCATTTACTATGTTTTCTCCATTTTTCCCTAACACTTTTACTATCTTGGAACTATTTATCCAGAGAGAAAAAAAATTACTTTGGCCTTTTAGATCAAATTTAACTAACTTTTATTTTGGTAATCTATTTCAGATGTTTGCATTTAAAAAAAAAAACCCAACAAAACACATTTCCTCCTTTATAGCCTATTATAGTCTAATGATTTCAGGGAAATATCAAATTAAAAAGCTGACAAAAACATATATAGAACCTGGCAATCCCCTCTGGAGTTTTAAAGCTTATGATCACACGGAGCTTGCCAGAGAAGTTTTTATCTCCCCCAAATCACTGAGCCATTACAAAGCATCCTGTGATTATGTAATTAGGTGATACATCATCTGTATTAAAAATGCTTCTGAAAATTTGTGTTACCTGTGAGCTGCATATGAACAGGGCCCTGTTTTCAGCTGTGGCATTGAGGCTGCTCTAGTGAGCGATGTAATTTCTTCCACTCATGTATACATATTTATTTCTCTCTTTATTCTCTCACTTTCGCTGTCCATGGTCATAAACACAGAGGGGAAAAAATATGATCTATGTAATAAAATGTAAATTTGCTCTGAGGCCAAACAACGGAGAAATGTTTCACAGTCCTTGGATCTTGAATCAAATAAAATAAAAGGATAGAAGGAAATTGATATTGGGTTTCTTGGTTTGCAGCACATTTCATTCGCCCCTGGGAAATCTGTAGGGAAGCAAACCATGACTGTGAACTTTGGCAGGTGGGTGGCCCAGACATGGCAGCCTAAAAACAGTTCCAAACATCCAGTTACCCCCAGAACTGAAGGTCTAAAGGGAAATGGGATGAGAGAGAGAGGGATTGAGGGATGTGGGGATATCCCTGCTAACCATCCACCCTGTCAGTCCTGTTGGGTGTGATGGATCAAGAGTTCCATGAGTGGGACGGTGGCGTCTCCTCCATGGTCACTCCTTCCCTGCTCCACCTTCTCCCCCTGACCCAATAAACCATTTCCTACCTGGCTCAGATTGGCCAAAATCCATTTTGGAGAGCACACAGAACCATTTTGGCCAGGACATGAAGAGACAATGCCCCTGTGGCCAAAAATACTCCAGTCCATGTGGGAGTTTCTCCTCCATCCTGGAGGAGTTTTGCCAAACGAGCAGAGTTTTCAGGCAAAAAGAAGCAAGACAGACGTAGCTATAAATGTTGTTTTGTTTCCTTGGAGGCAACCTTTGGACTGCATCGATTTTCCTCTTATTTAATACTCAGGCAGCTTCCTACTTTTCTGCACAGCAGTATTCCCTGGTTATTCCAGTGGCCCTTCCCCACAGAGGCACAAAACTGGAGACGTGGCACACACACACACACCCCTGCACTTCAGGCCTAACAGCAAGCTCACTAATTCTGCACATTTTGCTGCCTTCCATTTTCTATTTGCTCCATAGGAAAGCAGCAAGATTGCTGGATTTATAATATACTGTCATCCAGAATCAGAGAAAAAAAAATCGTGTAAAGAAAAAAAAATCGCTCTGCTGGGCAATCTTGGCCTGAAATAAGGGTGGGGAGAAGGGAAAGAGACAATTAAAAGCAAGTGTCCTCCTTTTATCTGATCCCTGCTGCTCTTTTTAGAGCCAAGCAGCCAGCAAAGTTACCTCTGATGCTTTTAAAGAAGCCAGGAAAAGTCGTGTTGGCTCTTAAGGAAATCCAGTTTTTCCTCTGAGTCCTCTTTGTTCCCTCCTCCAAACAAAGCAGTGAAGGGGGCAGGAGTTCCTGGTGGGGTCAGGGGAAGGTGATCCCACAGCAAGGGCTTCAATTCTGTGGGATCAGGATTTATTTCCTAAACACCAAGGGATTTTTTTCTCTTATAGGATGCCCTCGTGCAGGGGTATCCACAGAAAATGTGGATTTTTTTTTTTTGTCCCAAAATAGCTTTGTTTTCACTCTCAGAGCAGAATATTGTGAGCTGCACCAGCCTGAGAGCTTCTGCTGACCCCTCAGAGCCACAGCTCAAACTGGAGGTGTTTGTCATGCCTGGCAGCAAGGGATGAGTGGTCTGTGGCTTCTTGAAGCCTCCGTTTGACCCAGGTGTCAAATCAACCCCTTGCACTATTGAATGGTGAATAATAAAGGAAACCTCACAGTGGAGAGGAAAAAACACTACCCAAGCTGAAGCTGGCTTGTATGAAATATTCATTGAAGAACAACGAGTAGCAAGTGGATTATTAAACCAAGCCAAAAAGAATTAGAAAAAAAAAAAGAATTTGTTTTAGTTTTGGGCAGTTTTCAGGCAATTAAAAGGGAAAAATTTTATGAAAGCAAATTAGTTGTCTCAGGCTCTCCAGCCAAAGCAGGAAGGTTCTCTAGTAATGTTTTTATATTCGTTTTCAAGAAACTTTACAACACTTGTGTGCTCTTACTGCTGCAGCTCACCACAATACTCTCAGCCAGCAAAGAATAAGATCTTCTCACTGTTATTGAGCAATGATTCCTCACAGCTGGTGGAAAACAGCTCCTGGCTGTGTAAGGTGTACCTTACATCCTTCTGCCATTAAAATCTATTTAAAGCAATAACTTTCATTAATAGAAAAACATCAGCAGGTTGGATAACTCAGCTTCACCTTTTTGCCCCTGTGATAACACAAAACCACAGCTTTTCTCTTGGCAGTTGCAGATGATTTTTTTTTTTTTTTTTTTTTTGTCTCTTGGCATCGTCACAAATGACTCAAAGAAAGTTTGTGGCTCACTTTGCATCTGGCAATTTCCTGCCTGGCACATGTGGGAGGTAAAACCATGTGAACATCGCATCATCACAGGGAAAGAGAAGGTGAATCTGGCTCTATGGAGGTGCTATCCCACACCTCCACATTCATCTGTCGTGTATTTTATTTAATTTTCAGTTATTTTTGCCCACCCACCAAGATCCAAGACCTCTAACTTCTGGAAGTATATTGATGGGAAACAGAAGACCTCTATTTCACATCCAAAGCGAGTTTCCCGTGGGAAATAAAGATCTTGTCTGCTTTTCTTTCAGCTGTATCAGCTGATCTAATAAAGAGCAGTGTCTTTGCTGAACCTGCTGCGCTCCCGTCCTCAGAGCATTCCAGCTGCTGATAGCACAGTGATTGCCCCAATAAAACATGACACTGATGATTAAGCAGCCAACTTAACCCAGGCTGCAGCTGGAGGCAGCTGCACACTGTGCAGGGGCTCGTGTGGGCCTACAAATCAGTGGGGTCAGGGCTGTGTGTGTGTCCCAGGAACATCCCCGACCATTCCTGACCACAGAATCGCTGAGGTTGGAAAAGCCCTGCAGGGTCAAGGCCAAGCTGTGCCCCATCCCCACCTTGTCCTGAGCACTGAGGGGCACATCCAGAAATTCCTTAGGCACCTCCAAGGATGGGCACTCCAAACCTCCCTGGGAAGTTCCAAGGCCTGAGCACCCTTTCCATGGGGAAATTCCTGCTGCTGTCCACCCTGAGCCTCCCCTGGGCAGCTCCTTCCAAGGCCTGAGAACCCTTTCCATGGGGAAATTCTTTCTGATGTCCACCCTGAGCCTCCCCTGGGCAGTTCCAAGGCCTGATCACCCTTTCCATGGGGAAATTCCTGCTGCTGTCCCCCCTGGGCAGCTCCTTCCAAGGCCTGAGCACCCTTTCCATGGAGTTGAGCTCCCCTGGCCCAGCCTGAGGCCGTTCCCTCTCCTCCTGTCCCTGTTCCCTGGGAGCAGATCCCAAATTCCCCCTGGCTGTCCCCTCCTGGCAGGGACTTGTGCAGAGCCACAAGGTTCCCCCTGAGCCTCCTTTGCTCCAGGCTGAGCCCCTTCCCAGCTCCCTCAGCCTCTCCTCACTCATCCCAGCCCCAGGCATGGCTGTCCATGAGGAATGACCCCTCTGGGCAATGCTGGACAGGACAATGACCACCAGGAGCTGGTGACAGCCACTCTGGTCACACAGGAGCTTCCAGCCCATGGGGCCAAACCAGAGAAGGCCAAACCCAAACCTCTAAGGTTTGTGCAGGGCAGACATCAGGCTCTCCCCTCCGTGTTTTACCCTGAGGGCCACAGCAGGACCCAGCCCAGTGGGAGGCTCTGGGATTCCAGTCTAAACCAGTACCACAGCAGTGCCCAATGGTTTGTGCACTCAGGGCAAGGCCCATACTTCCATTTATAAACTGACCTCGCATCTTGATGCCTTGAGAGGCTACTTAGAACAGAGGCTGGACAGTGTTAAAGGAATAAAGTGGGTATTTATTAAAAGGCCACATCTTGGGGTTATTTATTAAAAGGATATCCATTTATTAATAGGTTACACCTTGGGCAGTACAAGGCTACACTGACACATGGCTGAGGTTACACCCAAGATGGACAGTGGGTCCATTTTATGAGTTTTCACACTTTTATAAGTTTTGGTCCATTTCCATATTTGGGGTTAATTGTCCAATTACAGCTTCAGGTGATGCAATCCCATCCTCCCAGTTTGTTCTTCTCAATTTGCTGCTGTTTGCACTTTTTGGGCCTGAAGCTGCAATGGTTCCCTTGGTTCTGGGGCTGGAGAAGGATTGTTTTGTCTGACTGAGCTGTGAGGAGAACTTGCTCACACTTTTTATGAAGTTCAGAGTTATACACCAATGCAGTGCAGAATCTGGAAAATATGAAAGCTAAAACTTGAAGCATCAATCTCACCATGGCAAGCCCACGACACCTGAGTCAGGGCTGCAGCTGCTACCTCAGCATTTCACTCTCGTGTTCTGAGCAGCTCTGAAGAGCTCTCCAGCCCGAGGTGATCCCCCAGGAGTGCCCAAAACCCCCCTGCCACACCGGCAGCACGAGACCATGATGGGATTCCATCAAGTGCTGGCATTTATGAGTCGCAGAGAAGTGGAGGGAAAGAAAAAGCACTCACTGAGTGCAGGATGATGAGTCTCCTGCTCTTGAGGAAAATTGTTTTACTCCAGACTTTATGTTTCAGCAGAGCTCTTTTTGCTCTGATTTTAAAGTTATAGATTAATCTCTCTGATTTAGGCAGAAAATAAGCCATTAGTTTAGCCAGCTTTAACAAACGTCTCTAATGGAAGCACTTTCAAATATACTCTCATTTCCCACGTATTTCCACTTATCAGGGCTATAAAAGTTAGTTTGTGTATGGCATTGCTGAAGCACATTTAGACAAAAAAACATAAAGACGGATTTTATTTTCAGCATAAAGGATTCAGCTATGGTTCAGTTGTCAAAATTGCTCGGCTGAAACTCATTTAAAAAGGGAAACAGTATTTTTGATTAATCTGAAATTTCCACAAAGAACATCTGCTTTCTGTAGGAAATGTTGACATGGCAAAGAAACAAATTCCAGGAGCACAGTCCAACCCAAACATAAATATATTTCAAGCTCCTGAATTTCAGAATCTTTCTGTCTCGCATCTATTTAATCGGAATGAAATTCTCAAACAATTCTGCCTCTGTTCAAGTCCATGAAAGGGAATTAGGAATTACCTGAGCAGCGCTGAGCATCCTGAAAGAAACCTGTGGAGTTCCTCTCTCGCTGGTGCAGAGGAGGGCAGGATACTCTTGGTCTGTCCCCAGCTCCCTCCGTGTCACCTGCAGTGGGCAGGGAAGCAGGAAGGAGGAGAGGAGGAGAAGGAGAAGGAGAAGGAGAAGGAGAAGGAGAAGGAGAAGGAGAAGGAGAAGGAGAAGGAGAAGGAGAAGGAGAAGGAGAAGGAGAAGGAGAAGGAGAAAGAAGGAGAAGGAGAAGGAGAAGGAGAAGGAGAAGGAGAAGGAGAAGGAGAAGGAGAAGGAGAAGGAGAAGGAGAAGGAGAAGGAGAAGGAGAAGGAGAAGGAGAAGGAGAAGGAGAAGGAGAAGGAGAAGGAGAAGGAGAAGGAGAAGGAGAAGGAGAAGGAGAAGGAGAAGGAGAAGGAGAAGGAGGCTGCTCCAATCTGCAGTTCACATAAAAGAATGTGGAGCTGCTTGTAGGAGCTGGATCAATAATCTGATTTATTGTTCCCTGGCTCTGAGGAGTCCCCACAGAACTGGTTAAATGCAAACCTCACCCTGAGGAAAAAATCAGGTGTTCTTCTGCTTTTGTGTCTGGGACTCTGTTTGCAGTTAAAAAAAGAAAATATCGTTAATAAGATTTTTTTTTTGCTTACTTTATCTGATACAAACTGTCCATAAAAGATGGTAGGAGTAACACCACATTCTTTTGTAAGTCACGTGTTAGAGATTCACCATCTGAGCACTCCTTCTGCTTCTATTCTCATTTATTTTGTTCCAAGCTTCCAGTGAACCATGTGGGCTGAGACATTATGGCTTTTCAATAGCTCACTAAATATATTTAGAATGCTTAATTGAAGCTTAACCTTTACTTTGTTCAATAAATGTATTCTCCATCTAACAGCTCCAAACAAGAAAATAACTTTGTTGAGGTTTCACATTTTGTCAGCATTGTTTCCCTCTAAAGATAGAGAAAATGAAGCCTCTACAATAAATTGATGGAACAAGGAACCAACAAAGGAAAAAATAATTTTGATTATTTCTTCTTTGCACTGCAATTATATCCAGTACACTTGACAATGAAATAAACAAATAGTACAAATGAAGCCATTAATTTCCTTTCTATCCACACAATTTTAATTAGAATCATTTAATTAGTCTTGGCTACAGTTTCTCAAGAAGATTGCACAACACACATTTAAGCTTCTCTCCTGCACAAAGACATATTTATCATTGTTTATTAAATACAACAAATAGCTACAACAGTTCTAGGTAGGCCATGATAAATGCTGTTGTCAAAAACAATTCCTTATCACCAAATTTATTTGAAAGGAAAGTTCTCTCTATGTTCATTAGTTATTAAGCTTTTGCTATTTTAATTGTTATAATAAATATAATGACGTATTTAATACATTAACTAACGTTTTATGACGTGTCATTTTTTGTAGCTGGCAATAAATGTCCCGGAGCTTTGAAATAATTTTTCCTTGTTTGGTTTGGCAGGGTTTTTGTTCTAGAAAAACAACCTGAACATGAAATCACAGAAAATTGCTCTGAAAGGACTTTGGATTCATCTTCAGAGGTCGCCTGATTTATCCCTTCTCCCTCCTCCCCACTGCTGGTGGTGTTTGGTGTAGAATTGGTTCTAAGGTCCTCCAGCTGTCAAGGTTTCAAAGGCTCCATAGGTTCCTCCAATTTCTCATTTTACACTGAGGAAAGCTTCCCTTGTCCTACCCAAATATTCCTTCCAGATAAGGCAGTTAATGATTAAGTTAATGATGAAGTTAATGATTCCATGTGGCAGACCTGGAGAAGACATCCATCCTTCCCTAACACGACCCCGTTTCCGCGTCTCCTTTTGGTCCTCTCCAAACTCCGCCAAGTGTTTCATTTTCCAGCTCTTCCTCTCAAGGTGAGATGTGCCAGGTTTTGCAACTTCTTCAAAATACAATAATTCTCATGTGGAAATCTCATTAGGACAGGAAATCATAACTCTGGCAGGAATAATAAACCATGAAATTATTTCAATATATCGGCAGTGTTGGGTTAGTGCTCAATCATCTCAGAGCGCTTTTCCAACCTTAATGATTCTGTGATTCTGTGATTTTATAACTGAGCCATTGTCACAACTGAGAAAACGTGGAACAAATCAGATTTTTTTTTTCTGTTGTCAGTTACAAGAAGAACTGGAAGAACAGTCACAACAAAGAGTTTGTCAGCTGAAATCTTGTCTTTCATTCTCCGCATGAACTGCCCAAAAACCTGACGGTTTTCTCAGCTGGGATTTTCTACTTAATGTTATTGAGTGAAAACTTTTAGTTAATATCTCCTGGCTTCTACCTCACATCCAGGCACTGTTCCCAGGCCCTCATTAGTCAGGTTTCCAACGCCCTCAGTGGGTATCTGAGCCAAAGAAAGCCAGATCCTACAAACAAGCTGGTGAAGGTGTGAGCGTCACCGTAACCCACGGAGAGCCACCCAGAGAAGATGAGAAGATGAGAACAGAGTTCTACTCAGGGCTTGGAGTTTTAAAAGAATATTTAACTGATGAATTGCATCCAAAAATTTGAGTTCTTAAAGCAATATTTTACTACAGTCATGGAGTGGCTTGGGTTGGAAGAGACCTTCAAGATCATCCAGTGTCACCCCTGCCTGGGCAGGGACACCTCCCACTGTCCCAGGCTGCTCCAAGCCCCAATGTCCAACCCGGCCTTGGGCACTGCCAGGGATCCAGGGGCAGCCACAGCTGCTCTGGGCACCCCCAGGGTCTCATAGGGAGGAATTTCTTCCCAACATCTAAACAAAGAATTCTTCTTTTTGAACACATTCTTCCATATTTTCTTTTTCAGCCCTATAGGTTTAATGCCATTATTGTAGGATAATCCTGATGGTGTGCAGTGCACGATGATCATATCAGATGGTCCAAACTTCTTTTTTTTTGAGTGAATGAACACTTGATGATCATAGGTCCCAGAAAAATTTGCACAGGGATGTGGGAAGAGAAAAAATTTCAGATTGTCTAGTGAAAAATTGAAGTGAGAAGTAGCATTTTTGAAGAAGTTGCTAAGCTGATTTGTTAACCAGGGGCAAAACGTGCCTTCTGTGGAAGGTATAAAATGAAATCAGATATTAAATGTAAAAAAAAAAAAAAAAACAGTATATAAACACGAATAAGTGGAAGGACTTTAGAAGTACAGTAAGCTGAAAAGAAAGCTTAATTCTCAGGAAAAGTCCACTCGTAACTGTTGAGGAAAATCAGACACAATTATAAGGGGTTTTTGTACAAAAGAAATCCCAGCAGTGTTCTGGGTTTATCACTTCACAATAGTGGTGATAAGGTTGTTAATAACAATGCAGGGAAAGGAGAACTGCTCCATAAATATTCACATCTCCTACTTTCCAAAGAAATACAAGGATGGAGTATTTAGGAGTCAGCTATTAGCTCCTGAGGATGTTAAACAACGCACATAAATACAAATATTTTAAAACTGATTTTTTTGAAATATTTTTTAAAACCCTGATGCCATCTACAGAGGGTGATCCCTGTAGCCAGGTGAGGCTGTCCTAGGAGAATGTTGGTTTTTAATTCATGATTGATCCTAGGGAAATTCCAGCAGATTGTTGGAGCATTAATGCCGTGGCAGTGCTCCAGGTACACAGCCAGAACAACCTTGGCACCTCTAAATGACCTCCCCTGACCTCAGTCCTGGGCAAATGATGGGATTGAAGCTGATACAAGATTCAAGAAGAAGAAGTGAAGATGGGAACCTGATTGTCATTCCATGTGATCCCACAAAAGGGTCCTGTCAAACAAACAACCCCAATTTGGTTTCACTGATAACATCACCAGCACGGCTCCTGTGCCACTCTGACTTTTGTAGGGTATCTGACTCAGCCTTGGGAATATTCTGATTAAAAATGAGAATTGCTCAATAGCAATAAAACAGAGGTTAAATCTATTAAAAATGGGCAAGCTAATGGATCTGAAATGGAGTCATCAGAGGGGAATCATAATTAAGTGCAGAGCTGGGATTCTGCTGGTATCTGCTTACTGCTATTAATCATTTTCAGTAATGATTGGCTGCTAAAAGTTTCAGATGACACGAAGATTGATGTGCAGGTAAATAATCATGAGAGCAGAGAAATAATAAAGAGCATTCTGGATCCCTCAGAATGAGAATGTTTAATACACTCAAGTTCAAAGATGTATTTAGAAGACAAGAATGAGGCCACATCTGCTAAATTTAGGTTGGTGCCTGGCAAGTTATCCCAAGGAAAATGATTTAGCTTTCCACACAGCAAAGGAACAACAGCTCTGAGGGGATGCACCAGCAGAAAGGATCCGTGTTCCCGACAGCAGAGGGGAGGTAAATCCATGCTGGTTTCTCTGGAGATATTCCAGTGCTGGTGAAAAGGATTTTGGGGGAAAAAAACCCCACAAATTCCTCAGGGGAGGAAAATGATTCTCTGTGGGAAATCAAGGGTTTGGTTTGGTTCCTGTTAAAGGAGGCTCCATTAAATGGGCATTGAAGCACCTTCAGAAGCCACCAGGAGCTGTTCCCCATTTTCAGGGCATTCTCCTGCACCAGCCCACAAGGGAGAATTCTACTGGGTACTGGGAAGATCCTTAATGGAACAGGCATCAAAGGGGAAGTTGAAGCAAGATATATTCAAACAAGAAATAAGACAATTTTTTTTAAGAATGGAAGTTCTTTCTTTTTTAGGAAAAACTGGAAATCTGCTGAGGTTTCCAGAGGCCTTTTGGAAATGACTCTTTGACCAGCGAGATGAACCCCAAGGATTGTTTTAGGGGAACTTTGGGTGCAATATTTATACTTAGAAAGATGCCAAAACTCTCTGAAGCAAATCTTAATGAATTCACATTCATTACTCCAGTTGTGGTATCACTGTAAACAGTTACAGCAAATAATTCCAATCATATTTAAAGGCTCATTGTGTTGACAGATATGAAAAACTGGGACAATGATCCAACAGCAATGGAATTTGAGTTTAAAAGTCTCAAAAGATCCTGTTCCACTCTGAGGAAGTTTTCCCATGGCTTTTTTTCTATTTTTTTGCTTCTTCTTATTCAATTTATGACTCTCAAATGATGATGTCTCCTTTCTGTTCCCTATTCTGTAACTATCCACATGTTTGTCTATATTTCTCTATCTGCAAATCCACCTTTTTTCATGAATTAGTGCATTTTAATGAGTCTACATTATATATATATATGTATAAAAATATATAATATTTACATATATATCCTAAATGAAACCATGCAAGGAAGGAATTCTTCTTATCACTTCTGTGATGATTGTCTGTTTTCAGCCCTAAATTCTATAATCATTTTTTTTGCTACAAAAGCACATCTGCATTTCCATGGCATTGATTCTGGAGTTTTTTGGGTTGAAAATATTAGGTAATAGAATCAGATTCAATGAGCTGCCTGTGAAACTCATAAAACTCTTTGCAACTTAATAAATATATTTTTTCATCGTTGCATGTAATCAATCACCTCTTAATCCACGCTAGAGGAGATAATATTTCTATCCAAAACAAGTGGAGTGAATGCTCAAAACAAGATTTTTCATGGAAAAAATCAAGTGTTTTGCTAATATCCAAATGTGTCTTTCACACACTTCTCTTTTATCTGACATGCGAGTAAATATGAATACTAATAAAAAAATTCCAGCTCATCTAACAAGCGCCTGTATTCATCTGCTTCCTTCTCATTGTTCAGGTATTGATAATTAATTAGTTACAGCCTCATCTCGTGTTCATGCAGACTTTTAAGAACACTTGACATGAACTTAGAACAACAGAGCAGCCTTGAATTCATCCATGGCTTTGAGAACAATAACGGAGCTCAAGATCTCAGTCTCTACTCTCATTAACATGAGGAGCAGCTTTTCCTCACCAAATCCAGCTGAAAAGCTTTGCTGGAACTCCTCACACGAGCAAAAATACACTTGAACAAGAGCCTGCAGCAGCTGCTTGAACTACTTAAACAAAAACAGCTTTTGTGGAGAGCGGGAGCGATTCAGTGTGAATTATGAATGACAGTGGACTTCAGAATCTGTTCTCTGTCTGAAAATACAAATATCACTTGTAGGACACCCATTTTTTTTCCCCCCCTTTAGCTACTGTAGCATCAAATAAGTGCTGCTATATGTCTTGATTTACCAACTAAAGTTAAGTGTCAGATTTTAGGCAAATAAAAATGATTAAAGTATGACAGCTGGCAAATTATGCTAACACCTGGTAACAAATCATTCCTGACAGTTCAATAGTGAACTTCTTAAAGCGCAGCTATTAATATTATAAACAGTGCAACGCAAAAAATTGTAGGACTTGACTAACATGCTCAGTTTATCTTAATGTGGAAAAATGTCATGCCTTGTTCCTTGGGATTGAAGAAAATTGGAGCTGAATAATTGCAAACATGCAAATACTTCTAAGTAACATCAGTGTGGTTGTTCAGAACCAGCTGAATATGAAGTTTTCAATGTAGGATGATGTTCAGGCTCTTCCTGCTGCTGTTAATTCAATTAATATTCTGTCTAGGGGGGAGATTTCCAAAAGTGCAAATATTTAGGTGGCCTTTGATATTGATGTCACCAAATTCTTTGTGATCTGGTATAAATCAGGAACATTTAGGTTGGAAAGACCTCTGAGATCATGGATCCAACCTTTAAGTGATCATTACTTTACCAGAACCAAGTCTGGACAACTTGGATTGTTTGGAATAATCCAACTTGGACCATTTGAAATAATCCAACATGGACCATTTGGAATAAGAGTGACCCAGCAGGTTTTGGAAGATCACACTCCTCACTCACATTTATTTCCAGATGAGTCCATGATTTTTAATAAAATTAATCACTTTTAAACCCATTAATTGTCTCATTTGTTTGCCTGATAATGGCACAGCACCGGACTGTTTAAATGAACCTTCAAAGGATTTCAAACCATGGATTTTGTGATTTTTGGATAATTATTTAACAACGCAATCTAAAGACAATGGAAATGTGTCTGCAGACATCAAGGTCCATCCTGCAGCTCACAAAGGACTGGAGGAGAGGGAAAAACCAGCTCTACTTTCTGCTCATCCACCTTTCTCTCTAACCTATTTCCTGGGCTTTTAAACTGAACTTTAGCTCAACACAAATTTCAGCAGAATCAACTCTGTCCCGAGCGTTATGAAGGATGGATGAGGTACCATCCATGCATCTATCCCATCCCTTGACAGATGAGGAGAATCTTCAGCTGAGTATTAAAATGTGAAAATACGTGAGCTAGAACCACAGAATCTCTCTGCATGACAGAGGAGACTGATTAATGTAACATTAATGTGCTTTCAAAGGCCTCATCAGGCAGAAATCTCACAATTTCACAAATGAATTTCATATTATTTTTTACTTTTCATGGTGCCTTTCTGGTTTTATTCCACCGAGTTGCAGTGGGATAATTGTTGCTGTATTATACATGTGGCTGTGCACAGTTTGAGGAACTAAAAATAAACGATGGCTTTACTGATACATTTCTTGACTGATACATTTTTTGACTTTGTCATAGATAATTTATGGAATAATTTTACACTTCTGCAACACCCAGCTCACAATTCACATTCCAATCCATGAGGTGTCATTTGCAATTTGCGATGGGTTCTTAATGAAATTCTTTGGATCTTACCTTCTAAATGTTTCATTTTATGCTTGGGCAGAAGAGAGAAAGTGTGTTCATATACATTTATACATTGTAAATGGAAATAGAGCTATGATCTGGCTCATCTTTCTAATCTATTTATCCTCCCAACTCCCCCAGTGCTACGAGGAATATTATCCTCTGCATTACACGGGTAGGGAAGGGAGAAACAAGGAGCTGATGGGACTTGTTCAAGGTCACAGCATGGGAATAGGGACCTGAATCCATGTGGAATCATGGAATATCTTGGGCTGGAAAAGCCTCACAAGGATCATCCAGCCCAGCTCCTGGCCCTGCACAGACACCCCAAATCCCACCCTGGGCATCCCTGGGAGGGTTTTCCGAACCCTCCTGGAGCTCTGGCAGCCTCAGGGCTGTGCCCATTCCCTGGGGAGCCTGGGCAGTGCCAGCACCCTCTGGGGGAAGAGCCTTTCCCAAAAATCCAACCTAAACTTCCCTGGGGCTACTCAAATTAGCAAAAAAAGGAGTAGTTTGGGTGCCAACCTGCAAAAAGAAAAAAGGACATTACTCCATGATCAATATGATTGAAGAAAGCCATTTTAATAATTTTTCCAGCTTCTTTTATACAATTCTTAGCCTTAATCATGCATTTCATACTCCTTTACAATTGGTTATCCCTAGAAGCACGTGTTAACCTTCATTTTTTCTGGCTTTCTCCCAATTCCCACATTTCTGAAGTTGTTTACCATCCTTTGTTCATCTTTATACGTGACTTTCTGCATCTTCTTCTTCTTCCTTCATCCTTGAAATGGTTCCAGGCCCATCCTTTCAGATAAGCTGGATTGCTCACATGCCCCCATTGTTGAAGGAACTCATTCTCCACACCCTGGAGACAATTCATTCCCATCATTCTGGAGGCTCCAAGAAGAGACGCAGCCCCATCATCCCCATCACCCCATCACCCCATCATCCCCATCACCCCATCCCAGCTCCTGGCATTGCCCAGGTTTGAGCTTCACACCCTCCCTGCTGTGCTGGTTCTTCACCTACTCATCCTCCTTCCCCCTCCAGTTTAAATGAACTCATTAACTCACAGGACTTAAATTAATGCTGAAGCTTAAGTTAAATTCAGTTTAAGTCACCTGGAGGAGCAGCGACCAAAAAAAAAAAAAAAACAACCTTGTTGTGATCACAACAGATAAGGGCTGAGCACGTGGTCCCTTGGAGACAGCACAGCCAGAGCAGGTTCTGGGTTCCTCAGATAAAGCAAAAGGAGGAAATTTTAATTACTGACAGATTATTCTCCTATTTCACTGCTCTGTCCCTTTGTGTTGGCTACTGCCCAGGAAAGATGCTGATAAATTGGAATGGGATCAGATATGTACCAGTGAACGATGAAAGGATTGGAAACATGCCTTGGAGGGCAGAGACAGGGAGCTAATTGAGCTGTTGTGTTTTTTCCTTGGTGAAGCAAAGATCAAGGGCTAAACTTAGTCTGGAGAAGGGAAATTCTAAATAACACGCTGCCAGACTAGCCAGAGTGTAACCAGGCAAAATTGCTGGATGTTCAAGCTAAATATTCAGGATTTACAATTATTTTTTATGACAATTTTCAAGGGACTGCAGTAGGTTCTCCACCCCTAGAAGCTGAGACATGTCAGATCTCAGTAATAACCTCTGACAAAGAGTTTTTCCCTCTAAAAGTCTTATTTCATTTTGGAACATGATGTGTACAGAAGGCAACAAAGAAAATAAATTACAAAATTCACCGTGTGTCAAAATTATGAATGCAAATTAATGGATTGGAATTTGTTCAATGTAATTACAGAACAACTTGATTTTTTTTTTTTTACCCCACCTGGGAATGCAAAAAAAACACCCCAATTATATGGAAGTGAACATATTTTGCAGGTTCCCTGCCATCTGCATTACAGGTGTCTCCTCCAGCACACATCCAGCTCAAACAGCTGTTCCAGCAAATCCAGCGGGATGTTTTCCAGGCTCCTCCAGGGATTTACCCATGCTCAGAGCACGGGGAGCTGTGGGGAGGGCTGGCAGTCAAGGGAACACTTTTCCCTCATTATTGATTTGCAGCTCCCGTTTGAACCACACAAACCTCTCCCCTTCCAGAGTTTGGTTGGGTTTGAATGATTTGATGGCTTTAAACTCAAATAAAGTAGGGTTAGGTGGGATATTGGGAAGAAATTCTCCCTGAGGGTGCCCAGAGCAGCTGTGGCTGCCTCTGGATCCTTGGAAGTGCCCAAGGCCAGGCTGGACAGGGCTTGGATCACCCTGGGATGGTTGAAGATGGTCCTGCCATGGATGGGTGTGGGACTGGATGAAATTTAAGGTCTGATTTTGATGATTCTGTGATCCTGTTTGGGTTTGGGTGATTTCAGCCCCTCTCTCACCACATGCAATGCCTTCCCCAGCATGCAGAGCACATTATTCAATAAAGGAGCTTTTACCATGAAATCTGTCTCCATGGTGGACTGATTAAACTTACATTTGTTGACCTTCAGTGTTGACCTTGGTTCAAAGCTCGAGCGGGTTTTAGCTCCGAGTTTGAGAGTCCTTCATTGTAAAGAGCTGTTGAAACTCCAAGGCTCCTCTGGGGGCTGATTTCTGTCAATTACTTATCAGAAATATGATGATTTATGAATCCCTCATATTGTGGCTTTGGATGGGAATATTTAGCAAACTGCAAGAGAAAACAGTGCAGTCTCAATCAGAGCAAATGGATGGAGAGAATAATGCTCCCCTCAAAATTATCAAAATGGCAAAAAAAAAAAAAATCCCTGCTTCTAGATCAGTGTTGTGCATATCTATAAATATTTGTCCATATCTCACAGTGCACATCCTGCCCCCCCAAAAACTAGGGAGAAGATTAAACACGGATTTTTAATGGGTGCATATTTACAGTCAAAGCCACTTTCTCCCCTTCAAAAGCATCAGTGTGCAAATATAATCAAAGCAAGTTGTACAACTCTGTATTTGAGAAGAGTTCCATAATATTTTGCATTCCTCAACTTCATGTGTTTTTACTGTAATTCATTTTCTCCCTCAGCTCGGAACATTCAAGCATTCCGTAGTGTTTTGGGTTTTAAATTTATAGTGACAACTTCCAGTAAATTGTCTGAAGAAGACAATAAAATTGGGCCCTTTGGATTGCTGTGTGAGTGGATCAATGTTCTATTTTCCAGCGTTATGATAATGAGTTAATTTTAAAGATGTATTGAGTGATTCGGCGTTAATTCTGCCATTAAAATTTACCTCATGCCTGGACAACAGTGCACTTTGCTACAGTGCTTAAGATAAGAAGTACAGGGTTGTAAATGGGATTTCTGGAGTGGAATTCAGCCTAAAAATTGGAAATCTGGGGCTGTTGACTCAGCTCTAATTGGTTGAAAGGAGTTGGTGCTGGCAGGAGTGATGTCCCCTGAGACAGGGGGGACACAGGGACAGGGAGGGGGGCTTAGGGTGGCCCATGGGGCTCAGGGGAACATCAATCCCAAATCCTCTGCTCTGTTCTGCTGGCAGCTCCTGTGCTGGAGATCTGGGAAAGGAAAGACAAATTCCATCTCTAGGTGATCTCAGGGATGGGACAATGAGGAAAATGCTGCTGGAGGACACTGAGGAGCAGCTGCACCTCCTCCCTGCTGTCCCAGCCAGCTGGGGTCAGGATGGGGCTGATCTCACCACCTCTGCTTCTCCTCTGCACCCCACAGAGGGCAGAAAGTTAAAGCATCTCACTCCAGAAACCTTCCCGTGTGCATTTGAGCAGGGCAGAAATCCCTGTCTCCTCGAGGAAGAGCAAGGACGGTTAAACACAACTGCAGAAATACCGAAGGTGAATTTCCTCGCCGCGATTTTTTGTACTTCAGACGATTTTTTTCTTTCCAAGGCACAGGAGCCGAGTGTTAGGCACAGCGATTTTCAGCGGGTGGAAGGTGAGTGAGCTCTAATTGTTGGCGCTGCTGTCACACCACAGCCAGGGAACGAGGCTGGAACTGGGGGAACAGTTTGTCAGGAGCTTTCTCACCCGGCTCCTGCTAATTCCTTTCACACCATTTTGATGCCCTTAAACTGTCTCTTTTCGCAGCGTTTCAAGGTGCCTTTTCCTCTTTCCTCCCCTCCTTTTGCAGGAACACTCCATCCAGAGCTGCTGCAGACAAAGCAATTACCGGCGTTACATATTCAGGAGGGGCACAGGAATGGAGATGTCGGGATATCGGGAAGGGCCATGGAGACACATCCCGTGTAAACACCGGTGGCGGCAAGGAATCAAAAGGAGACATCAGCCAGCTCCAGCCTACTTTTTCTAGGTGAAAAAAAATTGGCTGCTTTCACATAGAAGAGGGGAAAAAAATTCAAAGTGCTCCCTACAAAGCTTTGAGTTGTGCACTCTCCTTTCCCACCACTGTGCAGCCAGCCCCAAAGATTTGGAGCTATGGGGTGGGAGGGGGTGACAGCAGGGTCTTGTCACCGCTGTCACCGTGTTTTCCCCTCCCTGCCCTCCACACAAAGAGCTGCACGGAATTCCCAGTTTCCTGGGCAGTTGTGGCACTGGGAAAACATTTTAAGTGTGAGATGCGAGAGGATATTTTAAAGCAAACAGCCCAAGGGAGCATCCGAGAGCTCCCAGCTCCTTCCCCTGCTTGTGCTGGCACCAAAGGTCGCACAATAAAAAGCTTTAGGTTTCCAAACTCAGCACTGGCAAGGCAGGAAATGAGGTGAATTCCATCCTGGCTCATCCATCTGACCCCTGCACCGCTCGTTTTTCCCGTATTGCCCTGGGGAGGCGGCGTTGACAGCAATGAAAACGCGGATTGCGGTTCGCATGGAGTGTCCTGCCTCCAGTGCCAGGGAGGGAAAATTCCCTCCTCCAGGAGGGGAAGGAAGGCCAGGGGATGGCAGTGGCTGCTGTGGGAGCACTGACACTGATAACCAGATGAGATAATGCCCTATAAACATTCCCAGTCCTCCTCTCCATGAACCAAAACCCTGCACTGGTTCATTGCTCCTCATGGTTTTCCCCATGGCCTCGGATCCCAATTCCTAAGGCAACATCATGCAGGAATATTTCCTTTCTTTTCCTCTTTTTCTATCTTTCCCCTTGTTTCTCTGAGACCCTTTAAAAAGAAAAGGAAATATATTTGACAGTGTGTTTAAATCCCCTTCCTCTGCAAGGGTCAACAGAGGCAACAATTTTACCTGAGGATCTATTCTAAGTTTTGGACAAGCTGTTTTAATGATTATATTCCCAAGTTAATACCCAGTTCTTTCAAGGTGTGGAGAAAATAATCATTAGATTCTGTGAAATATCAGACATTAGGAAAAGAATTGTCTGATATAATTGGGTAATATTAATGTGGTTTATGATTTATGCTGACATTTCCATGACACCGTGGCACACTGGTGTGGGGATTATGGACACTGGAGAGATTTTCAGTGCTCTGAGACTGTGCAGGATATGTTTACCCCATTTCCATTTGAAATTTAAAATTCCTATTTAAAAGCCAGGATACTGAAATGCCTAATTGGATGCTGTGATTAGCCCAGGATGGAGTTGGATTTCCTGTTGATACAAATCTGAGGAAGCCCTCCTGAATAAACCTCAGGAATAAACCACAGAGGAACAAGGAGGGAGCAGAACAAGACCCTTTTTATTCTTATCTGGTGAAACCCAAGGAAACCAGGAGCGTTTTGGTTTTCCATTGGCTCCGAGGGCGATCAGGATTCCAACAGGAAAGGTTTTTCAGGGAAAGGAATCATCTCTGTGATTCATTCCCTGCTCCTTTGCCCAGAGCTCCGCGGGGCAGCTCCGTGGCTCTGGCTCCTGCCAGCTTCTCCCACCTGAGTCACTCCTTGGTGAAGGTTCCAGCTCACACAGGAGGATTTTATCCTCAGATTAAGTTCTGCAACTGGCCTCCAATACTAATTGCAAAATGTATTTATTATTAACTAGGTATGAATTTTAAATAACTCTGTTGAACATCCCGATGCATAAAGCCTGCATTTTTTTTTCATTCCTGCAGCCAGCCTGGCTGTTTATATCAATTTATTCAGCATTTTTGCGTGATTTTCACCCACAAGAGAAGAGGATAAGATCACATTCCACTTTACATATTTAGATGTATATGCATGGATAATTAAAAAGTAAAAACCTACTCAGTGTATTACTTATTGAATTATTTATTATGATTATTGTGATAATATTTTACCGTAACTATTAAACACCAAAATGTTTTCTTTAACCATAGAGTTTGGACTTGCTGGAGTAGAA
Organism: Acrocephalus scirpaceus scirpaceus; assembly: GCA_910950805.1. Taxonomy (NCBI): domain Eukaryota; kingdom Metazoa; phylum Chordata; class Aves; order Passeriformes; family Sylviidae; genus Acrocephalus; species Acrocephalus scirpaceus. Next base: position 19,534,440 of record OU383782.1, read on the forward strand.
GGAAAACTTTTTAATTCCATTTATAATTCAGCCTTATCTCTGCCCTTCCTATCAGCATTGCTCTAGAGAGTGTATGGGAATTTGGTGCCAGTTTTAGGGATTTGTTGTGGGATAAATTAGGGGTTTAACCCCAGCAATTCCCCACCAGTGGGATCAGGGAGAGAATGGGAAGGGTAAAAGCTGGAAAACTCATGGATTGAGGTGAGGAGAGTTTAACAGGGAAAGCAAAAGCTGTGCACACAAGCAAAGAAAAAGCAAAACAAGGAATGAATTCCCTGCTTCCCGTGGGCAGGTGTTCAGCACCTCCAGGAGAGGTGGAACGGTGACCTGGGAAGGCAAAACCCATCCCTCCAAATGTCCTTCTTCCTCCTCCCCACCAGTGTCCATCCTGAGCATGCTGTCACAAGGTATAAATATCCCTTGGGTCACTTGGGGTCACCTCTCCTGGCTGTGTCCCTCTTCCCAAAATCCCAGGCATTCCCACCTTCCTCCCAGCGTGGCCCTGCGAGGAGCAGGGAAGGCTTTGGCTCCGTGCAAGCCCAGCAATGACAAAACTTCTCTGCCCCATCCACCCCGTGCCCGGCAGGAATCCAAACCCGGCCCTGGGAAGAGGAGCAGCTCCATCCCAGTACAAACCAGCACGGAGCACCTGTGGCCCCAAAGGTGCGTCCTGGCAGTTTGCAGACAGCTGCCAGCTCGCTCTGGGGGTGCCTGGAGCTGGCCAAATTTCACATTTTTGGGAACAGCTCCAGGGCCAGATGGCTCCGGGTCAGCCACGGGCACAGGCAGCCCCTGGAGGCTCCGTGTCCCCAGCTGACCTTCCGGGGAGGGTGGCACTGCTCAGGGACCCTGCCCTGCTGGGTGACACCCGGGGCCAGCGGGGAATGACAAATCTGTGCTGGAAACCAGGATGGGGAGTGCAGAAATGCCAGTTCTGAGCTCTTTGCTGGTTAGAGGTGGCACTTCCAGCAGTGTTGGAGCCCATGGAATCTGTGAGCTGAGCAAAACTCTGGCTGAGATGGCTGTGGGAATGGGGATGCTTCCAGGCTTCAAGTATGACACCACATTGAGGCTATTTTATTTAATTTTTAATTTTTAATTTTTAATTTTTTTATTTTTTATTTTTTATATTTTTTATTTTATTTTTTAAATTTTTTTTATTTAATATTTTAATTTAATTTTTTATTTTTATTTCATTTTAAAATATATTTTTAATATTCTATTTTAGTTTTATTTCAGTTTAAAATATATTTTTTAAATTTTTATTTTATTTTATTTTATTTTTTGCATTTTATTTAATTATATTTTATATTTTATTTTTCAAAATTTTATTTTATTTCCATTTTTTGTATTTTATTTCATTTCATTTTCTATTTTATTTTTAACATTTTTTAAACTTATATTTTATTTTATTTCATTTTACTTTATATTTTATTTTTATTTCTTTTTTAATTTTTAATTTAATTTAGTTTAATTTTTTATTTTGTATTTTTTCATTTTCTTTTATATTTTATTTTAAAGTTTTATTTTATTTTATGTTTCATTTAACGTAATTTCATTTTTATTTTTTATCCCTCACCAAATGAGAGGGAAGCATTTCAACAGATCTCAGCATCTTTTATGGAGAAGCTCTTTGCTAAAAGTCCATGCGGAAAGTCCTAATTCAGACCACAGAATGCCAGAATATCCTGAGCCAGAAGGAAACCACAAGGATCATCCAGCCCAGCTCCTGGCCCTGCACAGACCCCCCCAAATCCCACCTGGGCATCCCTGGGAGGGTTTTCCAAACTCTCCTGAAGCTCTGGCAGCCTTGGAAATGTTCCCATTCCCTGGGGAGCCTGGGCAGTGCCAGCACCCTCTGAGGGATGAACCTTTCCCAGAAATCCAACCCAAACCCCTCTGATACACCCGGAGTAAATTCTGTGACCAAAGGCAGCAGCACAGCAAAACAGCCACAGGTGGAGGGCAGAAGCTGGAGCATCATTCTGATAAATGAGATTAAATGAGATTATCCAAAAGGATCAATTGAATCATCAAAGGAGCAGCAGGGCAGGAACAGGCAGGCAGCCACTCTGCCCATCCTCACCCACAGAGCACAACCTTGGGCAGTGAAAACCTTCAGCACCCTCAGCAGGAGTCAGCTGGCAGCTTTAGCTCTGGTCATGGGTTAAAAAATACCAAAAAATAAAATTATTATTGCTGTTCTGCCCCCCAGCAGCGGGTCTCAAAGGGAATCAGGAGATCCCTGCAGGGAATCAGAGCAGCTCTGAGTGGAGAGCAGATCTCTGCAGCCACAACTCAGGGCAGGATTTAAGAGTCAAGAACTCCACGGGATGCAGTCCATGAGGAAATCTGGGTAAGCCATGACTAACAGCCCTCAAAGTGCTGAAATGGCTTTTTTGGGGTGGTTTTTGTAACACTTTTTTGGCAGAACTCACAGCAATTAATAACAGTAAAAGCCCACAGTCCACCTCACTCCCTCCCAGGCAGCAGATGCGGCGTGGCCAATGAGCTAATTAAGCAAATAACAGCAAAAAAAAAGGAAACCTCAACAAAACCCCAACATTCCTTAATAGCTTCAGATCGAGTATTAATCACTGTGTTGTCTTAAAGAGAAAGGTCACGGAGAATTCCAGGGACTCATCCTCTGTGCCAGTTTTTAAATTGTGGAATTTTTTAGGCTGGAAAAACCCTCTGAGATCATGGAGGTCAAGCTCCAACTCTAACCCATGGCCCCAGGCATCACATCTTTCCTGAATATTTCCAGGGATGGTGATTCCATCTTTTCCCTGTTCCATTTCCTGGCCACACTTTCAGTGAAGAAATTGTTCCTAATCCTCAACCAAAACTTCCTCTGCTGCAATTTGAGGCTTTTTCCTCTTGTCCCATTCCTTATCACCAGCGAGAAGAGTCTGACCCTCAGCTGCTCCCAACCCCCTATCAACTAATTGAAGAAAAGTCTGGTATTTGTTAGATATTCATCTGGCAAAAAAAAAAAAAAGTCATTTCAAATGTAGCTTTTACAAAAGGTTTGGAGTGCAGTTTAATTTGGAATTGACATTTACTGAGTGTTTTCTTTATTTTTTTTTTTTATCAGCAAAACAGGCATGTGCTGCTGTGAGCCCAGAGTCCAGCTGAGTTCAGGTCCTATCAGCAGAGCCACAGAAAGCAGAGCCTGGGCACAGGCACTGAGCACTCACAAATAAGATAATTTCAAATATATTTGCATCTGGAGACACTCTGCTTTGTTTTGCTCTCTCAGAAGTCCTAAAGGTTTGTGATTGCAGGTGGTATTTGGTACCAGAAGTTTTCTGCTGCAGAGTTGCCTCACTTACCTCTGTCCTTATTTCATTTTTCCAGTGGAAAGGATGGAGTTGTGGATCATGGAATCATCACAGAATCACACAAAGGTTTGGGTGGGAAGAGAAATTAAAAATCACCTTATTCCACCCTGCCATGGCAAGGACACCTTCCGCTGTCCCAGGCTGCTCCCAGCCCCAATGTCCAACCTTGGGCACTGTCAGGGATCCAGGGACACCTGGCTGGATCCCAGCCCCTCTCCACCCTCCCAGGGAGGAATTTCCTCCCAGGATCCCATCAGACCCTGCCCTCTGATGGTTCAAAGCCATTCCCTGCTGTCCTCTCTCCCTTGTCAAATGTCCCTCTCCTCCTTCTCTGATGTTGGGGCAGTTTGAAATCACAAAGTGAATTTTTCCCTGCTCCAGGGGATTCCCAGCAGTGCCAGGTCCCTGTGCTGGCTCCCACACACAACAAATCCAACCAAAGCCAAGGTTATGGAAATAACGGAGCAAGGTGTGCTGCAGGATTGGGTTGAGGGCATCCGAATTTTGTAGGAGCGCCTGGTACCGATCTCTGTCAGAGCCCAGGACATCCCTCTGGCTGCCCTGGGTGATCCCAGACCCTGCCAAGGGCTCCAGAGACAAACCACCAGAGTTTGATTAGAACAGTATTAATTTATCACCGGGTGTAGATGTAGAATTTTGGGGTTTAATGGGGGTTCAAGAAGGCAAGATGGAGGAATCTGGGTGTGCCCCTGTCCTTCTGCTTCTTCTTCTTGTCCTCCATCTCCTGCTGTGCTGGTGGCACTTTTGGGTTGGTTTAGCACAGCAGTGCAGTGTCTAACACAGGTGAGAGGTGTTGGTATCCTATTATAAATACAGATCACGGAATATTTGGTGATAAAATAAAATAAAATAAATAAAATAAAATAAAATAAAATAAAATAAAATAAAATAAAATAAAATAAAATAAAATAATAAAATAAAATAATATTATGACCACCCTTGGGGTGGTCAGTTGGGCACGAGCAGCACTGCAGCAGCACCCAAGGTGGGTGAGAACAAAATGTACCAGATAAGGAACAATAAACAACCCTGAGAACCTGAACTGACACATCCCAACTCTCTCTGCTGGCACCGGGGCTTGGGACAAGGACTTTGAACAAACATCTCAGGGTTATCAGCCCAAAGAACCGAGAATCTCTTCCCATGAAATGTCATTTTATTTCTCACTTTTGAGCACTCTGCCTTGCTCATCATTAACATTTTCTTCAGTGCCAGTCCTTCTTACATGTGCAGCACCCAATTAGTGCACATAAATACCTGAAATTATTACCTCATCTTCAGGGTCTCTTTGTTTGATCTTTAATGTTTTATTTCTTTTCTCCCTGTGCACTCTCTGACAAGTTTTCCTAGTTAGCCCAGGAGAGTTTCCCCAGCTCACTCACGCTTTTTATGCTTTCATCTTTTCTGTTAATCTGGTTTATCTATATTCCTCTTCCTTTCGCCTTGTTATTTATGTTTCACAGGCTGGATATTTACTTCAGGGATAAGTCATCCCTGGGTTGTTTTTTTTTTCCAGAAAACATACTTCTCTTTTATTAAAAAAACCTCCATCCTGTCAAAGGTTGCAATACCATAACTCAGACAAACCAAATTCCTTCCATTTCCTACAAAGCCTACATTTTAATTAGACGATGTTTTCTTTTTATATTGTCAGAGAATAAAGTTTAAGACAATATTCTTCAATACTTTATGCTTTCAATAAATAATTTATACCGAGGTATATCCTAAGCTACGCTGGCTGCTTACTTTTCAAGGGCAAGGACTCTGCAGAAGGAGAGCAGTACCCATAAATATTCTAAAAAAGAGATATTTAAAGGAAACAAATGCAAAAGAAGCTGCTACAAGCAGAACTTTGGAAACCAGATTGCAAAAAACCTGCATGATAATTTTGATCACTATCAGACTTGAAGCTGATATCTGGGTCATGTTTACAACGGCATTTTCTCTCTGTAGACTTGGGAGTTTTAGGAAAGAAAAACGTTTAAAAAAATGGATTAAAATACAAAAAAAAGTTGAGGAGTATAAATTTCCTTAGCAGGTTTTTCTTGGAGCTGCAAAATGCATGGGGTGGCCTTGGTAAAAGAAACAGAGAACCCCAAATTCACCTGCACTGCTTTGAATATTCTAATTTCTAACTGCTTTTCCAAAAATAAACAGATATCCTGAACTCCCTGACCCGAACTGTAAGAGCAAAACCCTTTAAACCCAAAGTTCAGGCTTAGGACCAATGGAAACAATGATAAAACAATTAGGAAAAAATAATCAGCTGCACCAGAGTGATGGTCTGTGTCCATGGATTAACAATTCCCCTTCCTATTTAGAGATGCAACGTTTTTAAACAAACATTTTGACCCAGTTTTTGCACGCTGCTTATGCAACCTCTGATGTAGAATTAAAATCCTCGTGTTCAGTGTTTAGTGGGTGAGGCAGCACATCCTCTCCTTTTCTAGGTGCATTTAATTTGAGGAAAATTCCCTTTATTTTCCATGCTGCTGTAAAAAATCCAATAAGTAATTACACAGCAGAGCCATTCCTAATGCCGCCTTGTATTTGCATTAATAAGTGATGTATTTTTATAAATTAATGCCTGGTTCCAGTATCTATAACCCTCAACCTTCCTGGAACACCTTCACCCTGCACTGTGTAAATCTTTGTGCATCTTTCTTCCTTTTCTTTTTCTTTTTCTTTTTTTCTTTTTCTTTTTCTTTTTCTTTTTCTTTTTCTTTTTCTTTTTCTTTTTCTTTTTCTTTTTCTTTTTCTTTTTCTTTTTCTTTTTCTTTTCTTTTTTTCTTTTTCTTTTCATTTTCTTTTTTCTTTTTCTTTTTCTATTTTTTCTTTTCTTTTTTCTTTTCTTTTTTCTTTTTCTTTTTCATTTTTTTCTTTTTTCTTTTTTCTTTTTCTATTTTTTCTTTTCCTTTTTTTCTTTTTTCATTTTTTCTTTTTTCCTTTTCTTTTATTTTCTTTTTTTATTTTTCTTTTTCTTTTTCTTTTTCATTTTCTTTTTCTTTTTCTCTTTTTCTTTTTCTTTTTCTATTTTTTCTTTTCCTTTTTTCTTTTTTCGTTTTTTCTTTTTCTTTTTCTTTACTTTTTCTTTTTTCTTTTTTCTTCTTTTTTTCTTTTCTTTTTTCTTTTTCTTTTCTTTTTTTCTTTTTTCTTTGCTTTTTCTTTTTCTTTTCTTTTCCTATTTTTTCTTTTCCTTTTTTTCTTTTCTTTTTATATTTTTTTCTTTTTTCTTTATTCTTTTTTTCTTTTTCTCTTTTCTTTTTTCTTTTTTTCTTTTCTTTTTATATTTTTTTCTTTTTTCTTTTTCTTTTTTTTTCCCTTTTTTTCTTTCTATTTTTTTTTTTTTTTTTTTTGTCCCCAAGACGCTTCTTTAAAGATCATGCAGGTTTTCTGACTTTCCACACTGGGTTTGGAGTGCTCCTGGTTTCAATCTCAGATGCAGCAGTTTGTCACAACCAGCTGCAATTAGAATAAATCCTTCAGCCTGGGGAAGGTGACAGAGCTAAGGAGCTGATTGCAGAGGATGGGTGACATTTGCCTCTGGTTTGTACTACAAATTAAAGGGTGACGTTAATAATCAGTCATTCAAGAAACAGCATTAAAATGAGAGTTTATCCCAGCCTTTTGCCATCCTGCATCATTAGGAATCTGCATAGTAAAATGATTAGCTCACGTTGCTCCCTGATTTTCATCCAGGAATTCACAGATAAATATATCCCTGTGTAATTTTTTTGCAAGGGAACGTCCCTTTTTATGGTAAAATATTGCTTTTATTGATGTGTATTTACTCCCTGGCTTCTCTGGGCACAGGTTTGAGGCATCACCTTCTAATAATGGCAAAAATGAGGTGCCTTGGAAACGCCGTGAAATTGGCTTTGATTCCTTGGGTCATGGGGTGGGTGTGAAGCTCTCACCTCCAGAAAGGACCCAGAGGGAATTTGTCCTCCCAGGAGCAGAATCATTGTCTGCACTGAGATCTCACTTCCCTGGACACGCAGGAGGTGATGAATGGGAATTTTCTTAGCTAAAACCAAATCTTCTCCAGTGAGGGGATGGTTTGAATCCCAAAGCTGTGATATACACACCCGCAGCCATCCCGTGAGTCTGCAATCCCATCTCCACTTAAAATCACCCCCAGCTAAAGCTCTGCAAGACCAATTCCAGCCTGGGCAAAATTTACACTGCCCTGATTTTTTGACTCATTAAAAAGCAAGCCCAACACAACTTTACACAACTTTTAAAGCTCGCAGAAATAAATCAGTGAAATTTTGCCCGCTGCTAAAAACCACAGCTCCATTTTACCAGCTCAATCACATGTTGAAATAGGATTTCACTGCAGCTCCTAGCATGATGTACAAAGTGATGAAGCCCCATAAAGCAGATGCTGGAGACTCAGGACACAAATATCAGAGAGAAGACGTTACATTTTTATTTAAGTGCAGCTATGTGTGGCTAAATGGGGGAAGGTACTGAGAGCAACGTAATGAATGATATGGCAAATGCACTGCAGTGCAAATAAACCATTAGGAGTTCCACTTCATTTTCATCAGGCACTCAGCTCATATTCCCCTGCACTTTGGAGAGGCCCAACAAATAAAAGCGTGGCAGAGTGCTTTGCATGCAGTTCAGGCAGCGCTCAGCACGCAGCTCAGCCCCCGCGGATTTTGATGGGAAGTGTATAAGCAGCCTGAAAACCACAGGATATTTATATTGATTGTCACTTGGAAGGGAGAATTTAAAAGTTGATGCTCGCTAGGAAGAGCTGGGGCAATGGGGGTGATGGCTGGAGCAGGGAGCTGGCACAAGGGAAGGAACCCAGGGGTCTGTGCCCTCACACACCAGGGGTTGTTTTGGGGACAGCCTTGTTGGGTGTTGTCCCACCCTGCAGCCCTCGAGGCCTTTACTGTCCTTCCTGGTCTAAAGGGCTCTGAAATGTGAATTTGTGCTGCTCTTCCAGGCACCTTCTCCTTGGAAATGCCCATGGCAGGAGGCTGGAACAGGACAATCTTAACTTAATCCAGCCCAAACCATCCCAACACTCTGTGATTCCTTGGTAACAGCACCACATCTCACACCCACTGAGGTGCTGCATGGCTTGGAGAGCTTCATGTGCAGTCAAAACCAGCTTTTTGGGGGGTTAACACAAATTAATTAACACAAGCACAGGATATTCTATTTGAACTTAGCTTGCATCTCCTGTATCTTTACTAATTTTCCCTTTTATTCTCCATCCTGTTTCAGGGCTAAACTCCCTCTTTCAAAATCCTCAGGGACAATTACACAGGAGGTAAACAAAAACAACAATTTTGGGTACAGAACTTTATTTTGCTTAAACTTAAAGCAGTGAGTCCTGCTTTAAGCAATTGTGCCCCAGTAATTCCTCCCAGTCACACCAGTCTGGGCCTGGGGTACATCCTCAAGGCAGCAGCACTGCATATTCCATTTGTGGGAGTGGGACCTGTCCTCCAGGCAGGGCGTTGATGTCACAGCTCATTCCACACACTTTATTAATTGACAATTAATTTTTTTTTACAATTTATTAATTGTACCTTCAGCAGGCACAGCTTTTGGTCTGATCTGGGGTGGAATGAAAGACTGAGAGAGCAGAAGATGCAAAACAGGCCCCATGCACCATCCCCAGACAACGCATTCCCAGCCAGGCTCACGCAGCTGCAATATGAGATTTATATTTAACACCGGGGCATTTTTAAATATCTATTGTTAACGCATTGCTTGGGAGCCAAGAACCACGAGGAGGAACAGGAGGAGCCTCAGAGGCAGCGTTCAGCCTAATGATGGCCCTTGGAGCAGCGGGTGGGAGGTGTTTGTAAGCAATGAGTTAATCAAGTGATCACAGGGAGCAACTGCTCCTTTTGCCTCCATTGAGAGGCTGGGCTGTGGAAAGAGATCAGATAAATGCATTTTTATATCATTGTTATATAACTTTGTGTATTGCAAACATACAGTAAAATATACTCACATTGTGTAGATGTATAGATAAATATAGAGATAATTAGATTTGCATCTATTTATGGATCTCATTTCCGTTCCTCGTGGCAACAACTGCCCCTGCCCCTCAGTGTGGCTGTGATTATCTCAATTAGCACATGACACACGTGGCTTTGGTGGGGATCCAGAGTGAGCACAGGTGATTGGGATTCCCCTCAACACTGAAGCTGTGGGCTGAAACCTCGTGGGTTTATTTAAGACAAGTACAGGTGTTCCCTTGGCTACCGAAGGAAGAACATCTCTGGCCTGTGTCTGACCTGGGGAGAACTTGGCTGCGAGGTAGGCAACAGTTTTGTCAATTTTTTAATGTGTTTTAATTATTAGAGACTGGGAAATGGAGTCTGTGGCAGGTCCAGCCTTGCTGGAGAGTGAAGATTTGGGAATAATGTTTAAAATCCAAATATCATGGAGGCAGTAGTGGAGGTCATGTTGTGTTTTGCTGGTTTTTCTGCTGTAGCTGTGAAAGGCTGATGATGGAACAGCTGAGGAAGAGGCTGGACCAGAAAGCTCCACACTTTTCCTCTCTCCTTTCTAAACCCAAACTTACCAAGGGATAAACTCTGATGAATCAACTATTTCACCTTTCAGTGTGGGCCGCAGTTTTAAGTTTAAGTTACAGGAGCAGGGAAGATGTGCAGGAATTAGATGTCCAAGGGGAAGTCAAGAGTGATTTCTTCTCCCAGGGCAGTGAAAAGAACTAATCAGTTGGTCAAAGCAAAGGGCCTCCAGCAAATCAAAGACCTGAGAACTGGAACCAGTGAATTTCCATCAACTCTCAATAGAAAAACAAAGCTGCTCCCTTCTTGGTCAATCAGGTGTCCAGAGCTCAAACTACTTAATTCTCCTGATCTAAAACGCTTTCTGTCTCACTTCACTGTCTCCTTAAAGTTTTCTGCTTTCTCTCCTTGTGATCCCACCAGTTTTCCAGAATTTATTTATAAAAAGTCTGATTTTTCCAAACCTGGGGGTCAATAGCTCCCTTCAGCGGTGAAAAAATGTGTTTTAATCAGTGTTGGGTTTTGCCTGCCAGTATTGCTGCAGGGATGGGAGTGGCTTCAGACCCTTTAGCCTGTTAATAAAACCTGATAAGAACTAAATCAGAGAAACAAATTTGGTCTTTCAACAGCTTTATGGACATGTGTGTCTTGTGCTGCTTAACGCTTGCAAAAAGCCTCTTTTGTGATTTAGTCCGTGCTGGTTTTTTCAGCTGATAAAACCACAACAGAGCCCTTTTATCCCAGTAGGAAACTTCCCTTTTCCCTCGGATTTGGAGCAATAACAATTCTGGGCGGGGGTAATAATTATTCCAGATGCACTGTACCATGGAAATGGATCTGTTGCTTTGCCGGTGCTGACGGAGTGTGCTCGGAATGAGCAAATTAATTAGGCAAACTGCGGAATCAAATAAATCTCACAGCGGTGACCTCCGTGTCACCGAACAAAGGAAGACATTAGGCTGATGTGTAGTTGCTTTTGCGCAAGTAAAACCAGAACTTAAGAGCTAAATGTTCTCATTACTCTGGCTTCAAAGAGGCGTTGAGGCTGGCAGGGTGGGAGGGATGTTTGGTGTCCTTTCAGCTTTTTGGCTGGGTTTGTGCAAACAGCGAATGCCAAAGCCCGGGATGCTTCTCTGGGAAGCTGCACCAGGTATAAAATCCAATATTATGGAGATTATCGGCATTGGACAATATCTGTGCCCTCACAGCATCCTGCAGCTCATTTGGCTTGGGGAGCACTTGGATTCTCAGCTGCTGAACCTGGAAATCTCCTCCCCAGGCTTTATTCCATCCTCTCCAGAGAGGGTGAGGGTTTCCAGAAACTCTGAGGAGAATTCACAACTTCGGATAACAGCAGTGCCCTGTTCTCCTCCCTCCTTCTATAACCTGGAAAACAAAAGCTGAGGTTTGCAGCTCCTTTCGTGGCACAGAAAGGAAATTGGAGTGTCAGGCTGGTACAGCAGCACGGGCTCTGCAGGGTAGCAGATGTTATCAGCCTCGCTGTTATCAATATATGCTGATGGGACAGGAATTTAGTGATGTTTTGCAAGGAAATGATTGCAGATAACTCAGTCCTGTGAGGGTTTATGCTGTCATCTATCACGGAGGTACTGCAAGGTGAAGAAGTGTTTTTCACCCAAGGGAAAAAAAAAATTGTGCCGTTTTCGCTGTGTTTATTTAGAAAAGGTCAGAGTGATGTGTGGGAAAGTTCATAAGGATATTCAAAATGTGATATTTAGCAGTCAGCAGGTGTGTGTGATTTGCTGCTGGGGGTTCAGGGGTTTTTGAGTGGTGCACCGGGAGGAGAAGACGCACGGAGTGGGAATTTTGCCTTGGGAAAGGAGATTTTTTTGGGATTCAGTGCCACTGATCACCCAGCCAGCAACGCCCATCGGAGTCAATCCCCTTGTAATGCTTCAGCCTGCAAAGTCAATGAGTTATTGGAGGTTTTTTCCCTTTCTTGTGGAAACTTTCCCTGTCCTAATGGTGACCCAAATCGTTGGTGCTGGGAGGTTTCTGCCCTACAAGTTGGGGAGCTGCTAATTCTGCATCCATTATTCCTTATCTGGGCTGCAGCAGTGATCCTTGATCCCCCAAAGGCACTTGAACGTGTCTGTCTCCCACCAGTTTCCATGGAGAACAAGATCATGGGCAGGAATCCATCCCCTAAAATTCAGGATGATCAAAACTGTCTCGGGAGTGTTTCCTCAGCTCTGGATGTGTTGGTTCTGGGGGGTGACACAATCAGGAGTCACTGCAGTGTCACCAAGGCACAGCACACGTGTGTGGGGGATGCTGGCAGGTACAAGGCAGAGCTGCACTGGGTAGGAACTGCAGGATCCCTGTCCAGAGCACTCAGGGATAATTCCTTTGATCAGGAACTCTCACAAGCTCAATTCCCCCCGGGCTGGTATCTGCAATATTGACGGTGAATGTATCTGTCACTTAATTCTGTCTGCAAAATACGCAGATTTTCCTGAGGTGAGATGTGAAATCTCTACAGCTGCATATCCCTGAGCCAGGAGGAAAGTGATTCCTAAAGGTAGTCAGTAATAGTTTATATATATATATATAGTCATTAGGAGGGAATGTTTTTTGGATATTTTTCACTTTACAGCTGGTGATTAACACTGGAAGTGCCCAAGGCCAGGCTGGGCAGTGTTATCAATAAATGCTGATGGGACAGGAATTTAGTGATGTTTTGCAAGGAAATGACTGCAGATAACTCAGTCCTGTGAGGGTTTGTGCTGTCATCTATCACTGCTGGGAGCAGCCTGGGACAGTGGAAGGTGTCCTTGTCCATGGCAGGGTGGATGAGCTTTAATGTCTCTCCAACCCAAACCAGTCTGTGATCAGGAGTAAGATTTTAAATATTATAAAATTTGGGGGTCTTTACACAGTGAAGCCTCAGTACCAGGCTGATGGTTCCTGTTGTGTCCCAAAGTGGCACCAGGGTGATCCAGGGCAGGATTTGGATGAATAAAGACCAAAAGTGAAGCCAGCAAGAGGTCAGTGCCATTTAGGTTTGGAAGATAGACACTTTTAGCTCTGACTGTTCTGCCATTAAAGGACCAATATTCCTTTTTAAGGAACCTGTTGGTGATGATTTTCCATCAGAGGCTTCATTTGCTGTGGTTTCCCTGGAAAACAACAAACCAACTTTGTTGTGGAGCTTTATTTAATCCCCCTTTAAGATGTGCCTTTGCTGTGGCTGCAGGGTGGGGTCAGTTATGCTGAGGATGGAGCAAATATCCAATATTTGCTTGATAAAGCCAATTTGCAGTTGTTTCCTACAGCTCTTTAATCCTTTAATTCCTGTCTCAAACCACTTCCCCGATTTTTGGTTTCAAATCTACCCACAAGACTCATCACAAGAAAACAGCCTTGGGATTTTCCCTTCAGATAAATCTTGTGAGAGGACTTGATTGCAGCTAATAAATTATATTTCAGTAAGGTACATTTGATCCAGCTCTTTTAATCATGCTGATGTAATTTCATGGAACAATTCCTGACGTATCAACATCACTGAAAGGAAACCAGGCTGGAAGGGCTCATCTGAAGTGCATCTGATGGGAGCAGAGTGGAATGAACTGGTTGGGAACTTGCACAGAAAATTGATGTGGGACATATGTGGGGGAATCCCTCAAAAAAGAATTCAGCCACTTTATTTCAGTTACACCAAAACTGGTGTTATTTTGAGTGTTATTTTTAAAAATCTTAGTATTTCTGGGTTTGATTTATGTAATATTGTACGTACTAATACATTATCCAAACCAATATTTTAATATAAGTTAATTACAGAAAAAATTATGCTAAGGATCTATTTTGACAATTCTAAACCAGATTAGGAAATTGTGCATTTCTTGCTTGAAAACCTTCTTTAAAATTCTCTTCTGCCACTGCTGCTGAGTTTGAACTAAAAATTCCTCAAAAACCTGTGGACCAATTCTAATTTTACTATTTCCTATTCAGAATGAAAATATTTTCGAGTACCACTCTCAGATTAGATAAATATACTATTGTTTACAGTTATGATAACCTTAAGATGCTGAAAACACATTTTAAAAAAAAGCTAATTACATGCTTTTATTTGCCGCTAGTAAAAACAGGAGAATAACAGCCCAACTCATTTAATCCCTACTGTGATTTCCTCTGGGCTAATTAAAGTGTACTCAACTGGTGTCTCAACTGCACGGCTCCAGGCAAGCAAAATGCTTAAAGGGACCAGTGCTGTGCTGCCCAACAGGGCTGGGGTGAAATGATGGACCTGGAGGTGACAAAGTGTCCCAAGGAATCGTCCTGGAGGGGCTGTGCTGTCCATACTCACATTGGAGGGTCTCACTTTTGGACAGGGTGTGTGGGAAATGGATTTGTAGAAGATTCTCAAAGCCTGACAGATGTGGGCCTGAGATTTCTGGGCCTGAGAGGTTTCAGCCTGCTGGCAGCTGCTAACTTTTTCCCCAAGGGGAAACTTCTCAAGAAAGCTCCTTCTCAAAACAATCTTGGCAAAAAACTCTTTCTCCAAACAATCTTTCCCAGGTGGTGTTTTGCTGTTTCTCCAGTTTAACCAATGGGATTAGAGAGGTGTGGTTCCTATTCACCAGTCATGTTATCAGAACACCTTATAAAAGGTGGTAATAATTAGACAATAAAGCTTTTTTTCCTATTCTCTTTGCCTTCTGAAATATTTAGAGTCTCTCATCTTTCTTTCATGTCCTACAATGACAGACAGAAGGCTCACCTGGTCTTGTGCATCTGTGTGTAAACTTTGAGATAAATGCTGACTTAGAAATGCTGTGGGATAGGACAGACATTGCTGAGAGAGAAATGGAACTGGAAATGAGTTTCAAATGATGGCCTTAGAAATAAGACCAGAGATTTTAGAGAAAAAGGACCATGAAAGGTACATTGTAACAAGACCATGTGGGGTATTTTTAAATGGAGAAATGCAGAACTTCCATTTCTGGGTTACTTTTTGAATCAAATATGGCCAGTTGATACCAAATTGGCTTAGAAACATTAACAGCACTGTGTGGCAAAAGCTGATAGGTCAAAAAATGTTTATAATGGATTGTAATTAGGAAATAGTTTGGGTTCTGATGGTGATGGTGTGAATTGTAACATCTGTACTGCCTCACCCTTCTCATGAGACTGAAAATGGAATAAAATTCTTTAAATTGCCTCTCAGGAGCCCCATCTCTGGGTCAGAAAAAGAAATAATCTGACAGGGATGGACTGGCACGGGGTGCCCAGAGCAGCTGTGGCTGCCCCTGGATCCCTGGAAGTGCCCAAGGCCAGGCTGGACAGGGCTTGGAGCAGCCTGGGACAGTGGGAGGTGTCCCTGCCATGGATGGGTGTGGGACTGGGTGGGATTTGAGGTCTCTTCCACCCCAAACCATTCTCTGACTCTTTGCCACCCAACCTTCCCTGGCAGAACAGGTCTTGTGCTGTCTCTTAAAGCACCTTAAAAACACCTGCATTCCAAGGCAGGTTTTACACACCAACACCCCAGCACACAGAAGTATTTTGAAGGAAAACAGAGATGCCACTGAGGTCAAAAATCCCTCTTTTATTAAAAAAAATAATAAATTCCCGGTCTGTGCCTGGGCATAAACAGATTTTCATGGCTAGATGAAGGCTCTGGAATGCGTGGCTAATGCTCTGCGGTGCTGATGAAAGGACGAGCTCTCAAGAAAAGCTTTTTTCTTTCCGAGCAGCTGCCGTTGACTTTTCCGGCGCTGACATTTGCATTTCTAAGTGAAGAACGGCCCATTCTTCACCTTTCAATGCCCACTCCTGCCTGCCCCACTCCTGCCTGCTCCATTCCTGGCTTTCCCAGCTGGCTGATGAGCCTTTAATGCCAACATTCCACCTGTATTAATTTTTACAGCCTTTAGAGAGATGCTGGAAAGGAAATACCGAGCGTTCAGCCCTTCCCTATCGGATTAAACCATGGAGCTCCGAGGCAATAAATAACAGTGATTCATCCAGACGATCTAAACCTCTCCATTAAAACTCTCAGTAGGGTGAGGGGACCATCACTGCTCTCCCGTGGTTTTTGTTTTCTTGAAATGTTAATATTTAGCTCATCCTGGTTTCCATCCACCCTAAACAGCCGTGCTGTCTCCTGAGGTAGAAATGGGAATGTCTCACTTTTTTTGGGCACTCAGTCCCCGGGGGATGCCCAGAGCCATTAGCAGGAATGGGTTTGTTTGCTTTTATGACATGAATGCTAATTATGGCCTCACTTCTACTCTGGCTTTTTCTTCTTTAGAATTGAATCTTTCTCCTTCAGCGTGGATTTGTTTCCAGTGTTTTTCCTCAAGATTTTTGTGCCTTCCCCTAATGTTGTAGCATAGAATATGAATTCCCAAGAGAGCTTTTTTTTCATCCCTTCCAGTTCTTTGTAATCCTATGGATTAGCTATTTTCCCTTCTATATCTTTAAAATACATTCCATTATTCTTGTTAGGCCAAGCAAGAATTGGAAAGACTTCTCGAAACTCTCCTTGTTTTGTCTCAGGCTGTGACCTGGGAAAAGCAAATGGAGCCATTTTCTGAGTGAAGCTTTCTGTAGTAATGAGATTTAAATAGTGTGATCCAACATTTAAGTGCTTAACCTGAAACAGTTCAATTCCATCATCACCCAAAGCATGTACAACAGCTTTATTCAAGCATTAAGTGAAAAGAATTCCTCCTGTTTTTACCAGAAACCCCTCTCAGAGCCCAGAGTGTTGGTCAAGGTCTGACCAAGAGCAGAGTGAGGAGTCCCAGGGCTGTGGGGTGGAGTGAAACCCCTCCTGGAAGGGCATTTTTCCCTTTAAAACCCTAATTGTGGAGGATTGTGGCTGTTATTTCTTACACTGAATACAAGAATTCCCATCCGCTAAAGCTGACAGAACTTCATTTAACCTCACGAATTGTATCAGAACTGCCTTCGGAGCTGACCCTGTTTGTGTTTTACAAGTTTGCACTCGAAAACAGCTCAGAATCTCTGCAATCGTTTGCCTCATCCTTGAACTCTCCACGTTTAGGGAGAGAAGGAGAAATGCTGCTAATAGGGGAAGTGCTCAGCCCCATCTCCCTCCCCGTGCGGTGATAGTGTCCAAGGTAACCCAGCATTCCCAAGGGAACGCAGCGGGTGCTTAACAATGAGGAGAACCATGAGATTCATAACAAAAGATGACTGGGAGGGGGAAAAAATCCCTGTCCTTGGCACGAGTGTTGTGTCTGCTGAGCTCTCTCCAGCTTTCAACCAGCTCTAGGTGCACGCCGAGTTGGAGAGATGGATTTTCAAGGACGAGTTCAATATTCTTAGAGTAGCGGGCGCAGGGCTGACCCAGAAAGAGAAATGGAGGATTTAAAACCCTAGAATGTAAAATTTGCCGGGAGACTGGGCAAAATAAGTAGTGACAAGGCTGATAAGGGATTATACAGGATGAAAAAAAAATGATCATATTGTGGCAGAGTGGAGTAATTTTGATAGAATGTCAGGGCAGCCGAGGTACAAGTGATTTTTGTTTTCCTGTTTTTCTTTGGATAAAAATGTTTCACCCAAAGTACTCCAGAAAAAACCACAAAAACACCTTTATGATCGATCTTTACGATTAAATACATTTGTAGAAAGTAATTTTTTAAGGCTAACTGGGCGTTCAGAGAGACACAAGGTGAAGTTCATGCCCTCCTTAGTCTGCTGAAGATTTCCTTGCCACAGAAAGGACAAATCTTCTCAGCATCCTCCTGAACCTGAGCTGAAACTGTGCTCAACATATTTATGAGCACTTCAGCTCCTCATTTATAAAACTAAAAGCATATTCATGCATGCAGCGCTCAGCTTTCATAGCAGAACTTGTCTTTTCAAAGCTGATATTAAGAGACTGTTCAGATTCTCCAGGCCAAGCAAAAGCACAGAACAAAAAAATAGGAGAATCATTCCCTTAGGTTCATATCCAGCCAACTTGTTGAGAATATTTTAGCTATAAACAAGTCACAACAACAAAAATCTCTGCAGAAATGTTGTGGGGAGGTGGTTTTTTACCCCAGAATTGACATTTTTTAATCGCTGTGCAAGTGTTGGATGGGTCAGTGGATGGGTGCGAGTTGAAGTCCTGGGTTCTTTGAGGAGGCAAACAAAGAATGATGGAGCTGTCAAAAAAACCCCTGTAAAAGTCCTGGAGTTAATGGGGCTGCACTGGTTTTTACTGGGCTGTAGAAGAGGTCACAAACCTGCAGCTCCTGAGTGATCAAGGGCTGCGTTTGCATTTCAACAGCTCTGCAAACCCGGGCATCCAAGCACAGATTTCCACATTTTAGTGACACTGATACAACACTGACAGAGGAGGAAACCCAACCAGAGCCAAACCAGAGCCAAGGCCAGCAGCATCTCTTGGCAATTGCCATCAGTTTTGTGTCCATGCTCTGAAAAATCGCTTCAGCTCCCAGCAAACCCTTAAGGGTTGGGAGTGTCCAGCTGAAGTTTGACAGAAATGGACTAAGAATTAGGAAATAAATATGAATTTAAATTCTAAAATAGGTTCTGAGGCATCAAAAGCAGTAAAGCACACAGCCTATATGAAACAGCAACTGCTGATGGTTCTTTGCTGTCCCACAACCTTCTTGGATGGGGAAAAAAACAAATTAATTCATGTAGCCATCAGCAGCTCTTCTCTTTGGGTCTGTTTTACTGGTAAAAGGCAAAAATATTCCAGGAGAGTGGTCCCAGCACCAGCCCTGGCTCTGCCCTTGCAGGTGATGCCTCCAGGAGTTTCCCTCCTGTGGAATGGAACATTTCTCACTTCCTTTTTGCCTTTTGGGTTTTAAACAGCTCCATCTTCTCCAGGAATATGATAAACTAAGCCACTCTTAGAAGGTATTTGAAGGCATCAGGAATTATGCTTTTATTGAAACTAAATATGAGTGATTTGTCCCTGCTGAATCCGGGATACAACCTGCTACAGCATTTCTGGAAGCTTGTAATTATTATTATTTCCATTCCGTATGGATCTTAATTGTAAATCTGCCAATGAATTTACTTTAGCATTGCACTCGCCTGCCTGGATGAGTTTGGAATTTATTATTTCAATTTTATTCCCTCCACTTCTTTTGTAGGAAATATTTGGTGTTCTTTAGTGGAAGGGCTCAGGGTGAATTTACAGCCCTTCCTTCATCAATAAATTCAGAAAAATCAAATTATTGTTTGGCATAAAAACCCCCAAATACTATATTATTAAAGTACATTTTGAGACAAGGCATCATCTTGGTTTATGAGGAGTAGTTCAGTGCTAGACTGGTGTTAGAGCCTTGTCTGAGACACTTGGAGAGATTATTTTTATCTAAAAGATTGAGAAGGGACAAAAGTAATTATTGGTGAATATTTTTATGACAATAACTTTGCTGCTTGTGTTATTTTCATGTTTAAATGTGGAGGCTCTCTGAAATTACCAAAATTGAGGCGTTTTACATAAAATCTCATAATCTCTATGATAAAATGAACAGCAGGTTGGAAATCCTGGGTAGGCTCAAGAATCATCCTTTGCTTTGGTTTGGGACTTGTGGTCAGTCAGATCCATCCTAAAGCTCCCCGAGATAAACCTGTGGCTTAAAATGCAGCTGAATTTTAGGCACAGACTAAAGATAATGTGCAGGAAAAGGTTTTCCAGAGGGCATTGGAAGGGTCTGCATTTATTCATTTAATTGTGATGAGAACCGTGGTGGTGGGGATCCATTTCCTAAAAGACTCCACAAAAGCTCAGTGACTTGGAACTGTCAATAATCAAGCAGAAAACCAAATTTCAGGTTAAAAAATAATTTAAAAAATAGTTTGGAAAACAAAGGAGTGATTTGTTAATTTGAGCCCCTCTGCATTTCCATCTATTCAGGAGCCTCTGCAAAAGACTCGAGTCCAATATCAATCCTAAGGAGATTAAATACTTAAGCATTATACTGTCCTCTAAATTAAGGAAGTTGTATAAGCTTAATTTCCAGAGGATTCTAAATGTGATTAAACAGGATATGCCATGATTAAATATCTTGCTGCTATCCATTTCTGGGGTGGATTAACTCTGTTAAAATGAACTCTTCCACAATGTTTGTTTCAGAAAAACTCCCCCGGGTGATTTTTTTTGTGTGTGTGTGTTTTAGAAGCTTGCCTGTATTTTGGTAGTTTTGCATAGAAAATGCAGAGTTTAAGAGCACAGATATTGCAGGAATTCATGGAAAACTCAGGAGTTTTCCTCAGATTTGTGTTCCAGCTCTCTGGAAGCTGCATTAGGTTAGGGGGAAATCTGAAGCTCCACCTTTGGGGGTTGCTAACACTGGATTTTCCAAGACTCACCCAACACCTGTTCAGTAAAAAAAAAACCCTTCCAAAAACCTCCACCCATCGCTCCCAACTCCCACAAACCTGATTTCCTTTCCTTGTGCCTGACTCTGAAATCTCTAAATGGACAAAACTGTATTTTTGTAAGAATTAAGAGGTAATTTCACCTTGCACCAGAAGATTTCTTGGTGATTTCTTTGAGTATTTCCCTACACTTTACAAAGGTATTGAACTTTAATTTATTCTGGGAACCGGTAAATATTGGAAATGTGAATTTCATGTAATTTATTGTCAGGAGATTGTGAGGGATTAACTGAGGTCTCCAGTTCCTAATATTCCTTAAATAAGTGCATTTCATGGAAGTTTTCACTGGCCAAAATGAAGATTTCAGGAGCACTGCACCCTTTCAGAACTGCAAGAGATTGCTGAGTGAGAAAAATCCTCTTTAAATAACATTTAAAGTAATATTTTGTGTTTTTAACTGTTGCCCAAAAGAGGCACAAGGAGTCCAGCCCTTGTGGGATTGGCTACAACTGCTTGTGGAACTTCCCACTCCAACCCTGCAGGCTGATCTGAGCATTAAATTTCACATCTGTGAACTCTTTCTTCAGCTGCAGGTTTTTCCCTCCCTTTTTCTTCCTCTCACATTAGAGCTGAGCTTTTCCTGGATGTAAAAGGGAGGTGAAAGTTCCTTAACCTGCAGCTGGCAGCAGTTGGGAGGAGTATTTGCAGGAGGATGGAGGGAAATCTGGAACAAACCACACACAGGCTGATAAAAACCCCTCAAATCTGAATTTTGAGAGGGAGCAGCAACCCCACAAGGATGGGGAAGATCCAACTCATGCCTAATTTACCACAAAAATCCAGGCAGGCTCCTGCCGTACATCAATAAGGGATGGTGTTGGCTTTTTGTCCACCTATCCTGTCCCACTGCTCCCGAGCCTGAGACTTGCAGGAACCAAGGAACCATTTACCAGTTTCTTTAACCTGCAAATATATTAATGCCTGCCGTTTTTATCCCCTCATTATCCATTTATTGCGAGGTGAACCACTCCGAGTTCATTAGGATAAGCTGTCTGAACTATTTCTGAGCTTCTGCTGATGCTTTAATGGCTTTTGTTGAGTCCATCCATTATCCTTTGTGCTTTATAAACACGAGTTCGCTCTGTGAAACTCCCTCCTGCTCTCTCTCCCCCTGCCCTGATGTCTCTGTGTGTGTATTTGGCTGATTTGCCAGCTCTGCTTTCAGCTGGCCTAATGGCTAAATCAGACACACAACCGAGGGGTGGAAGCCACAGTTTTGTTCCTCCACTTAAAGCCAGCTCAATTCGAATAAACATCAAATCTACCTGACTGCATCTGCTTGTCGAGTGGGTGAATGTCTAAAATCCAGAACTCCTGAGACTCAAAGTCATCAATTCGGGCAAAACAACCTTTAAAAAACTCCCTTGGCGTGGGGACTGTGCAACAGAACTGCAGGAAGCACAGGAAAAAAAAATATAACCACTGCAAAGAATGAGATTCTATCACACTTGATAACGTCCCTCACTGCCCCAGCAGCAGATTGCTCACAGAAACGCAGCCTCAACTGAGTGAGAGGAAACAAGAAACTCCGAGAGGAGAGCATTTCCCCAAATGCCAGTGATCAGGTGGGCAGCAAAGTGCCCCCAGCACCTGCTGCCAGTGAGTGGAAGTGGAAGGTCTGTCAGAACCCACCTCAGCACTGCTGCCAGTGAATGAACCCAGTTTGTCAGAACCCACCTCAGCACGGCTGCTGATCCGATTTGGGGTGAGGCAGCAGCCCCAGCCCCGAGCAGCACTGCCCAGTTTAATGTCACCACTCTGGCTCTGTCCTCTCGTACAAGTTTCTCTGCAGTACAGAGCGAGCCCTGCAGAAAGGCAGTGGCAGCAGCAATCTGTCAGCTGTTTACTGAGCCTTTCCCCAATTCCCTCCCTCGCTGCTGTCCCCGGCATCTGTCCGTGCAATGTGGATTTGGGCTCTGCTGTACCAGCTCACGGGGTTTCCCTCCTTTTTTTAACCTATAGAAAGAGATTTTCTCAGCTCCCAGGCTTCCTTTGCGTGCTGAGCACCCCCTGATCTCAAAAAGAAATATTGAGATCAGGCTGAAGAGCAAAGAAACCACTAAACTGTGTTTATTTCTGTTTCTATGTACAAAAAGCTGCTTTTCTGAGCTGCCTTTGCAAACCTGGATGTGCAATCTGGCTCACCTGAGCACCTCATTGCTTACACTTTCTATGGCAGGATCAGGAAGCACATCCTCAAAATGGACATTTCATGGTGATTCAATTGAAGTTAGGAGCTGCAAGTGTTGTTTTTATGTGGAATATGCAGAGTCCTAAATAATCAGAAGGGAGATGGGGCTGATCTGAGTAAACATGATTTTTCAGCCCTTACCTGAGACAGCTGTCAAATGGCAAAAGGATCTATTGGCAATATGGCCACTGCAGAGTTAGCTACAATATTCCTCTCTCCCTATAATTTTCCTTTTCACCTGCCAAACCTGCCCATTTATATGCTTATATCCAGTTATTATAGAAAATCCGGATGACAAATTGCGTGTCTGCAGCCCTCTTTGTTCCCATTCTCCAGCCCAGTGAACATTCCTGGTGTACATCAGTTTTATGTGAATGTAGGATGTTTGGGGTTTGTGAAAAATGTTGCTCTGCATGATTCATTTTACTGCAGCTAATGCCAGGGAAAGGAAAAAAAAAAAAAAGAAAACCATACACACAACACCTCTATTGAAAATAATGGCCTGCTTCTTGGACTTTGTACATATATTTCTTTTGTCTGCTTGTTCTTTTGTTTAAGCTGCTATCCAGGTGGAATAATCAGGCCTCTGCCAGCAGGGACCTCTCAGCCCTGGCATTAGAGATCATGGTTCCCCAGCAGCAGTCCCTCGTGTCAGAGCAGGGGCTGGTTCATTTTCAGGTCCCCAAAGCTGTGCAAATCCAGGGCTGGTTTGGGGGCACAGGGTGGGCTCTGAGGAGGAGGCAGAGCAGGGCCCTTCCAGCTCTTCATCCCCTCTCAGTGCCACGGGAGGTGCTGATGTGTTTTACAGGAGGCCAGAATGTTGTGAGCCCCTCCTGAGGGCTGTCAGCAGCCTCAGAAATAGCTTATAAAAATAGTGAGATGGCATGATCTGAGGTGTTTGGAAAAGCAAAAGGTTTAATTAAGATGAAAATAACAAACTATACAAAACAAAAGTGAAATAAGCCGAGCAAGGTGCAGGGAGAAGCTGTGGCTGCCCCTGGATCCCTGGCAGTGCCCAAGGCCAGGCTGGAACAGCCTGGGACAGTGGAAGGTGCCCCTGCCATGGCTGGGGTGGGATGGGATGAGCTTTAAGGTCCCTTTCAGCCCAAACCAGCCTGGAAATCTATTGATATTCTATTCTATTAAAATTCTATTCAAATCCAAATCCACAGCAATTCCATCCTCATTTCATGGACCACCACTGTGGTTGTTTTGTGCCATCCTCACCATCTGAGGATGCTTCCTCAGCATCCTGCTCTCACACCCTGAAAATGCCTCAATAGTCTCTGTGCTCTCCTTTAAGTATCTGTCTAGGAGGAGTTTTTTGACATGCTGCCCAATAGAATATTTAGAATAGAATGTTTCTATTCTGTAGCAATAGAAATAGCTGCAGGAACAGCTCAAGGATCCAACAGGTGACGCTGGGACCATTATGGTGAGAAGAACATGGAACTTCTCGGTTCTTGGGCTGATAATTCTTGAGATGTTTGTTAAAAGTCCTTGTCCCAAGCCCCGGTGCCAGCAGAGAGAGTCGAGATGTGTCAGTTCAGGTTCTCAGGGTTGTTTATTGTTCCTGATCTGGTACATTTTGTTCTCACCCACCTTGGGTGCTGCTGCAGTGCTGCTCGTGCCCAACTGCCCCTGCCCAGGGCGCTCTGAACTCTTTATACTCCGTACTCGTGTTCCATGTTTGCAGATAAATACCAACACCCATCACCTGTGTTAGACACTGCACTGCTGTGCTAAACCAACCCAAAAGTGCCACCAGCACAGCAGGAGATGGAGGACAAGAAGAAGAAGCAGAAGGACAGGGGCACACCCAGATTCCTCCATTTTGCTTCCTTGAACCTCCTTTATGAACCCCAAAATTCTACATTATCATCCGGTAATGAGCTAATTATTACTCTAATCAAACTCTTGTGGTTTGTAATTCTTCATACAAGGTTGGCAACCGCTCCCATGGGCTAAAATGGAAGGCACTTTGGTATTTTTGACTTTGTGCTAAGGTCTCTGGACCCCTTGCCAGGGTCTCAGACCACCCAGAGCAGCCAGAGGGATGTCCCAGGTTCCAACAGAACTTTCTGGTTCTTTGCCTTATAAGTGAAACAAAGAATGAAACCCCAATCCTTCCCTAATATGGGAACACGTGCTGAGGAGTTGGGGGTGCATTACTGATGCCCTCAGCCTGGGCTCACACGCAGGAGAAGCTGTAAAAAGGCAGAGATGGAGCCTTGGTTCCACCCGCGTCAGGCGTAAAACTCTCATTGACTCCAGCGGGGCCGGGGTTTTATTCCTGGTATGAATTTTCTGTCAGACAATTTAAAGATGCTTTTACGAGGAAAGGAATCTCGCCATCTAAAATAGCATGTTTGCAATTCTGGAAATGTCTGACATATGTTTTAAGAGTGTGTCGTATTTCCTGCCAGGAGACTTTACGATCCCATAGCTTTGTTGGGAGATACCTTCACATGGGCTGTGATAAAGCAGCTGAGAGATTCTGTGATGCTGCTGGAGGTCATTTTAAAGTTACAACTTTTTCTTTTTTATCCAAATTCCTGAACCTCGCTATGGTGTAAAGTACCAAAAAAAAAAATTGTTGGTGCTTTAGTTTGGGCCTCTTTCAGTCAGATTTTGTGCTGAGAGAAGCTGTACTTGGCTTTTTCATTTTCATAGAATTCCAGATCTGTTTGGGTTGGAAAGGGAATTAAAGATTCTGTTCCACCCCTTTGCCATGGCAGGGACACCTCCCACTGTCCCAGGCTGCTCCAAGCCCCAATGTCCAACCTGGCCTTGGACACTTCCAGGGATCCAGGGGCAGCCACAGCTGCTCTGGGAATCTGTGCCAGGGCCTCCCCACCCTCTCCGGGAACAATTCCTCTCCAATGTCCCATCTAAACCCACTTTCATTCAGTTTGAAGCCATTTTCCCTTGTCCAATCTCTACAACACCTGATGATTTCTGTGAATTTCTTTATTGTACTTTATTACCTCAATAACACACCAAAGACCTGTTTCAAAACCCTTCCAAAGAATACATGGATTTCCCTTTGCTTTCAGAGGAGACTGAATCATTAGCGTGAAGAATAAATGCTTTTATATTTTTGTTTGCAAGTACCACAAATATTCACGTGCTGCTACATCTTTGTCTGTAATTGAAAAGAACCCACTTTACACCAGCCTTGTGTCTTTGCTGGAAGTTCCCCCGTTGCATTCCAAGCGTGCAGTTATCAGCAGGATCCCATGCAGGATTTTGTGGGAGCACGGTGCCTATCTCGTGTCACTGCTCTCGGTGAGTGTAGCACAAAATATAACCCTATTAAAATTACAATGCATTTATCACCCCGCTCAGTTCAAAGAACTCACGAGCTGCAGAGAATTTAATTAAAACATGATGATTTAATAGGCAGCCTCCATCTTTTGTTTACTCAGGAGGTTGAGATTCTGTTTAAAATTAGGTCCCAAATTTAATTTAGGCTTCCACCAACCTTGTCATAGAAATGAGACTCCTGGAGAACGAAGTGAGTTGCAGACAGTGAGAGTGGTTTGGAAACTTGGAGATGAAGGGGTCTGTGTTCCTTTCCTGTGTGGAAAAAAGAAGGCACTGAGGAGCAAAGTGCTTTTTTTTATAGGATCATGGAATGATTTGTGCAGGAAGGGACCTTAAATCTCATTTAATTCCACCCCCTGCCACTTTCCACTATCCCAGGTTGCTCCAAGCCCCATCCAATCCATCCCTCTTGCATCCAAGTATCCACAAAGGTATTTTCTCACCTTTTCACCACCACCCCTGATGTTGGTATAACCCTGCCCACAGCCAGTTTCCCAAATTTCATTTATCAATCATGCCAGGCAGCCAGGCCTGCAGGAGCCTGGTGTGGCACAGGGTTTGGGGGCAGCACGTTTCACCCTCTCCTCTTTCCAAGGCTAATCTGCCTGGATCCAGATGGATCTTGGTGTGACTCAAGCAAGATCTTGTGCAAGACTTCTATAAAGAGGGAAAAAAAATGTACAAATCTCACTGCAAAGTGCATGATTTAGTGTATATATAAGAAAAGGCACCATGCCAGATTCTCAGTTTCTGTCACAGCTTTAATGAAAAGTGATTTCAGCATTTGAAAAACCTCAAAAGCTGTCCCAGCCAAATGCCATGTTTCTATATATTCTGAGCTATACATCTGAATTTGAGTGGGATACTCCTTACATCAATTGATAAAAGACAGATGATTTAATAATGCCTCACTACAAAATTAATTCTTATTTATTATAGCCATAGCTATATGACAAAATATTTCAGGGAAATTTCCTCTATGTAGCAAAATGATCCATGGGAAAAAGATCTTAATTCAGTTTCTTTGCATAAACCCATCATGTGCTCCCTGCTAAAGCCCTGCAATCTTAATTCAGTGGATCCAGCAATCTGCTTGCACAGTCAGGACATGTGTTTCCTCATCTCTCTAACAGCCATACCTTGACTCTGAGCAGAAAATCAAAGCTGCAGTGCCTGCTGTGTTCTGCATATCTGGAACCCAGATTGTTCAGATTCCCAGCTCTGCAGCCACCCCTGCCCATCTGGTTTTGGGAAATTGAGGATTGTGTCCCTGCCCTGGGAGCAGGGAGGGCTCTGGGCTGGCACCCTGGGGCTCTGCCAGCCCCACACGTGCTGGGACAGCCCTTGGCTGGTGGGGTGGAGGTGGCCCAGCAGCCACACCTCCGGTCTGTGGCACATTTGGGGCTCTCTTTGGGGTAAAAGACTCTTTTTTTCATGTTCTAAAAGCACCACTGTGGGTTTGTTATCTTTTTATCTTCATGTTAGAGCTGGGATTAATCCACAGGATGCAGTTTCATGTTCAGACTCAGTGTTTATTAATTCTTATCCATAGCACAGCCTCACAAGTCATGAGCTCTAACTAACAAGATGGAAAATGGATGCCTCTAACTCTTTCCAAGGATTTTTAAGCATAAACTATCCAATAATGAGATGACACCTCTATTATTTATATTTTGACCCAATAACTGATCACCCAAGGCCTGCAATGCAGACCCCTTCACTCAATAAGAAAAAAACACCCAAAACCATGAGGAAGAATGTGGAAGGAGAAGGATTTAGGACTTCTGTGCCTTTTAGCACAGAAAGCCTGAAATTCTCATCTTCCAGAGGTCCAACACACCCACTCCCATTTTTTATCCATGAGCTTGGATGGTGACCCCACAGATCTGAGCACCACATCCCTGCCAGGTCCCTTCAACACCCACAGGCTCAGATCTCACCTTTTCTATCACCAGTGGGTTTTTAGCACTGTTTGTAGGGTTTAATTGTGATTTCAGCAGGGCTGGGCCAGGTCCTGCTGCCTCAGCCTTGCTGGGCCCTGCTCTGCTGAGAGCTGCAGCCTGTTCCTGCTGAGCAGAGCCATAAATTATTGACGGTGCCTTCATATAGCAACTTATTGACTACAGCATTGTAAAGTACCCTATTAATGTTTTAAGCATTTTGCTTTATTTTAATACAAGTAAATTATTTAGGAAATGTTAAAATGCTTTATGCTTTGACTAATGAGAGTGAAAAGTGTACACAGCATCTTATTTTAATTGGATGTTTACCCTATCCTGTAGAAATCAGGCATTTATTATTTCATCCTTAATTAGCTGTGCGTGCAATCCCTGATGGATACACGTTCAGGTTTTTGTTTCCACATGATCGAGTGATTAAGAGGCATAAATGTGCACATTATTTTTATTGGGAAATAAGAAATAACTCTGGCTTTCAGTTTCCTTGGTTGCCCTGTAAGGAACTGGTTACTCCACACAGGGATGTGTTGGTTGCCTCAATTAATGCAGAGCAGCACATGAAATTTGGGATAATGTAAATTGATTCCAGAGGTGCAAAACCCAGCCAGCCTGAAATGAGGGATGTCTTTGAGCCTCTCTTTTATCTTTGTTAGCACAGCAATAGTCTGCAAGATCATTTCTGTTATGTCATAGTGCATTAGAGTCATTTTTAGGGATATTGCAGAGTTGTGTGTGGGCTTAGGAGCGTTTGTGGTATTTCTGAATTCTCCTGATCACCTTTTGCACGAGGGTGTGGAGCATCCCCTTTTGTGGTATTTCTGAATTCTCCTGATCACCTTTTGCACGTGGATGTGGAGAATCCCCTTTTGTGGTATTTCTGAATTCTCCTGATCACCTTTTGCACGAGGATGTGGAGCATCTCCTTTTGTTCTAAACTCTGTCCTTGCATGACAAACAGGACATGCAGAGAGGGTATAAAGGGCCTAGCAGTAAACTCGATTTGGTTTTATTCCTGACCTCACCACTGGAGGTTTTCTTTGGATAAATCAGACTTAAATTTGCGATTAAACACCAGAATCACAAAAAAAATCCCCCCCTATCCTATTCTGAGGATGAGGCAGCCTCACTTTCAGCTCGATTTTGTTGTTATTTCTCTTCCCCCTGGTTCTATTTTGTGTCATAGCTCTGAGAAGTCCTGATGAGCAGAGATTTAAGCTGATGCCTGATCCCGAGGCAGGGCAATTTGGGAGTCAGGAGCAGCTGAGTGCTGGGAGTGTTTGAGGCCAGGCCTTTGACAGACAAGCCCTGTAATGTGCTGTAATGTTGTACCAGAGCAAAGGAGCCTGGGCTGAGGACTCCAGGAAAAATCAGAGCTCTAAAAGAGCAGGCAGCAGATTCCTCCTGATGTATATTTGATCAGCCAGCTGTTGGGGCTGAGCTTTCTTAACAATGGTCGTGTTTTCCTCTAAAATAAAACACCTCAGCCTTCAGCTGGAGCAGAGGCAGATCAGAAAGAACTCCAAGTTCCCAGCCAAGGAAGAGGGAATGAAAGGAAAGGAAATGTGCAGATGTAAAGAAAAGGTGTCAGTGAGGCAGAGCTGCTGAGGAAGCATCCACAGATGGTGAGGATGGCACAAAACAACCACAGAAAACCAGTGATGGTGCATGTAGTGAGGATGGAGTTGCTGTGGATTTGAATTTCAGTAGAATTTCCAGTAGAATTTCAGCTGAAAGGGACCATAAAGCTCATCCCATCCCATCCCACCCCTGCCATGGCAGGGATACCTTCCACTGTCCCAGGGTGCTCCAACCTGGCCTTGGGCACTGCCAGGGATCCAGGGGCAGCCACAGCTGCTCTGGGCACCCTGTGCCAGGGAATTGTTCCCTTACACAGAACAATTCCTTCCTAATATCCCATCTAAACCCACTCTTTTCCAGCAGGAAGCCATTCCCTGTGTCCTGTCCCTCCAGGCCTTGTCCCCAGTCCCTCTCCAGCTCTCCTGGAGCCCCTTCAGGCCCTGGCAGGGGCTCTGAGCTCTCCCTGGAGCTTCTCTTTTCCAGGTGAACATTCCCAGCTCTCCCAGGCTGGCCCCAGAGCAGAGGGGTTCCTGTCTGGACATCAAATCCAGCAGGGATAAAGCCACGGGCTCTGATTTTCCAGACATTGAGTGCCACCCCTCAGGTCACTCCTGATCAGGTGAATTGGAGGTCAAGGCAGTAACAGGAATTCCACAATGTTGGGTTACAGAAATTAAAAATAAACGAGTTTTTCTCAGCCTGCAATATCACAGCCATCTTCTTCACAACCTCCTTTTACAAAGTTATCACACAGGCTGCATGAAACAATTAAAAGAGTCACTGATGAGCCAATTCCCCTCCAGGCTCCTGATTTTTGGGTTGCCTTTGTGGTGCAAAACTGAGGTTTGGGAGCGATCACTGATGCACCTTTTCCTTGTGAGCAAATTTTAAATGCAGCACTTCTTGTCTGTAACCAATTCTGCCCCCCGTGGTAGCTGAGTTTTAGAAGTTTCCCAGCTATTTCCAAACATTCTACTTTTTCTTTTTCGTGGAAAAACACATTCCTCCTTATGAGCAGTTATGAAATGTGCTATTAGCCCGGATAGCATTGTTGGCAATAAGGCCTCCTGCTGAGCTTCCAGCACGAGTTTGATAGGAAGAAATGCATCCCTGTGATAAAGACTAAAATAAAAAGCTACATGGAGTGTTTAGCTCAGAATGAGAGCGCAGATATTTCAGTGCTAGCGACCTGTTTATTCCAGAGGTAAAGCTGGAAAAATCCTGCACTCAACGCTGGTGCTGTGGGATGAACCTGGCTGCTCATTTCAGCAGGAGAAAAGGGTGGTTTTGTGAGGTTTGTCTTAGAAGAGGTTGAAGTAAAAGTGTTTTTAATTAAATATTAGACTAAAAGAGGGGAGATTGAGGTTGGATGTTAGGAAGGAATTGTTCCCTGTGAGGGTAGGGAGGGGCTGGGATAGAATTCCCAGAGCAGCTGTGGCTGCCCCTGGACCCCTGGCAGTGCCCAAGGCCAGGTTGGACATTGGGGTTGGAGCAGCCTGGGACAGTGGGAGGTGTCCCTGCCATGGCAGTGATGCCTTGGGAAGGCTGAGGTGAAACAAAGACTGGACAGAGCTGGAGAATAAAGCTGGGATTTATTGAAAGGCCTTTAGGGGCACCTTGGGCAGGACAGGGCCTGGCCAGGGCTACACCCAAGGTGGAACCAAAATGGTCACAAAATGGACCCAAAATGGGCACAAAATGGACAAACGGTCACCAGGTCTCACACTTTGATCAGTTTTGCTCCATTTGCACATTGGGGTTTCATTGTCCAATCCCAGCTCCAGGCTGTGAGCTCCCATCCTTCTTGTTCCTCCCTCCAGCCACCCTTGTTTGTGCTGTTGGGCTGAAAGTTGTCCTTGGTGTGCAGCAGGACAAGGATTTGTTTTGTGTCCCTGCTGTGTGCAGAGAGCTGAGTGACCCTGACTGTGAGCTCAGAGCTGCACCCCGGGCACCACAGAACCTGAAATACAGGAAAGCTCAAACTTGAGGCATCAGCAGAAGATGATCTTTAGGATCCAACCCACACCAGAGATTCTATAGCATTTCTGCTTATTTCATTTGCATTTCATGACTTTTGATCCCTATTGTGCCTTTGGGTTCATTGCTTCCCTGCCTCTGCACATTCCGTGGGTAAATTAGCCAGAAAATGCATTAATTGTGCATGAACCCTTCCTGTGGCCCTCTCTCATCCCACTGTGCTCCTGTTGTGCAGGAGGCAGGGAGACATCCAGCTTTCAGCAGCGTCCCTAACTCATTTTTACACCCTTGTAAAGCTGCTGCAGGATAAAGAACCACAGTTCTGCTCTGCTGTATTAGCCCTTTGCAGGCAGCTCCTCCAAGCAGCATTCCACGCTATAGATATCATGGAAAAGGTGCCAAGAGGAAAACTGTTCCCTCTTTACAGATGGAAATAAAAGTCATGCTCAGCTGGGATGAGCTCATCTCTCCTGCTCTGTTTGGTTGGGGTTTTTCTCCCCTCAAAATGTAGGTTTATTGTTTGAACTCTGAGCTCCTCTCCTCCTAATCCACAAAATAACATCAGGAGTTCTGTGTGGCCAAAAGTTTCCCT
The DNA here is from genome assembly GCA_910950805.1 of Acrocephalus scirpaceus scirpaceus. Taxonomy (NCBI): domain Eukaryota; kingdom Metazoa; phylum Chordata; class Aves; order Passeriformes; family Sylviidae; genus Acrocephalus; species Acrocephalus scirpaceus. The sequence goes on from OU383782.1 coordinate 19,566,338, forward strand.
GATCTCACCCAGGCAACTTCTCCAAGAGCTTTCCTGTTTGTTTGCAGAAACATCAGAAAATTGAGACATAAAGCAAAGAACATATTAGCTATTTTTATCACTTAAGCCATTTCAGTCCAAACTGACTTTTGGGAGATGAAAACCCAGCAATCGAGATACAGATGGATAAGGAAAAAAAACTATCCCCCAGCAATTCTTTATGTGTTGAGATGTCAACAGGTTTATCATCCCTGCTGGGGATGAAGGGCCCTGGAATAAGAAGGGAAAAGGGTTCTTCCAAAGAGTCACGGAATTATGGCCAAGATACCTCATCAAGATCACTGCAACTGCAGCAGATGCAGGTGGAGGGGTCTCAAAAAGCCATTTATTTCATATCCCAGAGACAGGATTAACCACGTCATCCCTGTCCTTAGAAATTTCCACTGGTAGAGACACCACAGCCTGAGAATGGAAATATTGTATTGCTTAATGGGTTTCCCTGTTAAAATACCTTTTTTTTTTCTTTTCCTTATGTTCATCCTTCATTTTTCTCCCAGATATTTCTGTGGCAGAGCAATGAAGAATTACCTTTGAAGTCTGTCACTGCCTTAAGTCTGATCTTCCTTATTTACACCACAGCAAGACCAGGTTTCTAGTTAGAAATGTCACTTTAGATTGATAAAATTGGTAAAATCCTCCATTGTGCATTGCGTTTTTCCTGTTTTCTTATAGGCACTTTTATACATAAATCAAAAAAAAAAAAAAAGAAGGGGACATACACATATATTTATAGCAACATACATACACAAAGGTTTAATTATTTATAATGGTGAAGACACCCAATTCTGTTCATTATAATGTCATTTTCAGGAGCTATTTTTTACACCAGCCATATGGAGCTGGGAGGGATGGCTGAGCTGGCTGCGCTGCTCACAGTTTACCATGGAAGTGCTGCAGATTCTGCATTTTACAGGAAAAATGATCCCTCTTTTTTGTGGAGGCAGGGCAGAGCTGCTGGCTGGTGCCCTCCCAGATGGGCAGGACACAGGCTCCATGAAACAATGAAAAGAGTGCAAACCAATCCAAATCCCCTCCTGATTTTTGGGTTGCTTTTGTGGTGCAAAACTGAAGTTTGGGAGCGATTATTGACTTACTTTTTCCTGCTGTGCAAGTTGTAACTGCAGCACTTCTTGTCTGTAACCAGTTCTGTCCCTCAGAACCCATTTGTTCTGCCCTGGGTGAGACAGAGGGGAAAACCCCCAAGGAGAGCCCTGGGTGTTGCTGGCACGAGGAGGAGGTCAGTGCAGGTGTGACTGAAGCAGGTTGGGTTTTGCAGGGCCTTGAATTTTAAAAACTGGTATGACCATGGACAAATATGTTCTTTGCTTTATGTCTCCATTTTTCGATGTTTCACGGACAAAGACCCTCTGACTAATTAAAGTTAGAAAGTGGAATGTTTATTAACACCGGCGGGTGGCACAGGAGTTGTCTCTGAAAGACGTGACCACCCCAAACAAGGTTCTTCACCCTCTATTTATGTCCCAAGATCTTACATAGAATACATGTGCGTAACCCCAGCACCTCCCATCCCTGTCTAAATTAAAATGAGGTTATTAGTCCTTCACACATGCAGAATTCCTCTCTTGAATTGGGTCTGTGGTCTCGAATTGGGTCAGTGGTCTCAAAGGATGAAGTCAGGAGAGTCTTCATCAGTTCTCTGTGATCCCTTGGCACGATCCAAGGTTCCCTGCTTTGTGATTCATTGATATGAAGTCATATCAATCAATTGGCCATTGTTGTTACTGGTTTCAATCTGTTCTTACAATGTTTCACTTTCTCTACTTTCTTCTATAAACCTGCCCATAATCCAACAATTAGCTCTACCTTAGGCCTCTAATAATCATTAACTGTAGCCCTGGTTTCATGCCTGAGATGTTTTGGTTTCTGAAATTCTTTCCCAGGTGATTTTCTGTAAACAAGAGAAATGTTTTTGTAACTGTACCTGTGTTATTCATTCCTTCTCACAGGAGGGGCTTCTTCTTGATGTCCCTCTGGCTTGACCAATGTGATTGGAGAGGTTTGTTTCACCAATCACATTGGGCTGTGTAAAATAGGATAAAAGGGAGACATATCCCAAAAAGAGTCAATTTTAACCTTCTGAGGCTAAATTCTGATCTCGGAGTCTGTGTCACTGTGGTATAAAAACAGCATCAATTAACCTATAAGTTATTTATCTCACTTACACCCTGATCCGTATGAATTGCTTCTATCCCTGAGCTAAAATCTTAACTCTTTAAAATCACAATTCAGCCTGGGATGGTTTGGGGGGCTGGTTGGAGGCAGGAGATGTGAAACTGCTGGGTGGCAAGGCAGGGATGCGGGGAATCAAGCAGGACTTCACTCTGGCTTTTCCCCAGCTGAAGAATCCCTTGCTGGGATTTCTCTGGGAGATAACCGATTTTCTGTGCCCCTCAACACCCTGAGCATTTATCAGGAGTCTCCCAGGATCTGTTCCCCCCCACGGAACAGCTGATAAATGCCACCATTATCACCTGGCGTCCCCTCCCTGCGTCCCCCACAAATCACGGTGACACCAGCGAGCCCAGCGCCCTGGCCCTGCTCACCCTGGGGCTCCCCAGCTCGGGGATGAGGGATTTGGGTGATCACACGCAAAGAAAACCCTAATCCAGCATCTCCTGAATGACCAGGGGTGATGGATGGGCGTTTGTGAGAGCTGGGAGGGAAATGCTGCCCGCTGTGTCCTCTGAGCTGTTCGCTCCTCTCCTTCCTGAGATGGTCAAGACCAGGAGGAACCAGGAAAAGGGACAAAAAGAAAAAGCTTGGAAAGATGGAGCAGCAAGGAATGTTCTCAGGCAGTGTTCAGGGTGTGGGATTGTGCATCATCTCCTTTCCCTCTCAGCTGCCCAGGAACACAGCAAGGTCTCTGCTCATTCCTGGTGATAAAGAAAGGGGTTTTTGCCTTTCTTTTCAAACAGAGCATTTCACACAAAGCTAAAGATTCTGTAGCTGTATCATTGCGTGAGATTTTGTGGTTAAATCACAGAATCAGCAGAATATCCTGAGTTGGAAGAGATCCACAGGAACAAGTCCAACCTCTGGCCCTGCACAGACCCCCCAAATCCCACCCTGGGCATCCCTGGAGCGGTGTCCAAACCCTCCTGGAGCTCTGGCAGCCTTGGGAATGTTCCCATTCCCTGGGGAGCCTGGGCAGTGCCAGCACCTTCTGGGGGAAGAGCCTTTCCCAAAAATCCAACCCAAACCATCTCTGCCACATCTCCAGCTGTTCCCTCTGCCCCGTCCCAGAGCAGAAATCGGTGTCAGTCCCTCCTCTTCCCCTCAGGAGAAGCTGTAACTGCAATCGAGCTCCCGTCCAGTCTCCTTTTCTCCACCTGGACAGACCAAGTGCCCTCAGGCCACCCCACAGAGGCTTTTCCACCTCACCAGGTTTTTCCAGGATCAAAGATCACTCCCCAACCTGCTCACCTTGCCCAACACTTTCTGTTTTAATGTGAAAAAGGAGCTTCTGTCTGACCAGGTGAGCTGAGACAAATCCCAGCACGATCCTTACAAACCACAGACCTTGGTTCCGTGGTGAAGGTCCCTCCTGCCCATTTTCCTTGCCCTTGGCTCTTGGGTTGTCCCCATGGCTGGAGCTGATGCTCAGGGTGGGATTCACCAGGGCCAAGCCCTGCCCAGGGCTGCCACACCACACCTTCCCCTCCAAGCAGCCTTTGGGAACCCTAAACTGGTTTTAACACAGCCTGAGCATCCTCTTTGAAGGAGAAATGCCTCGGAGCATGTTTTACACAGCGAGCAGAGCCGAGCACAGACACAGCTCCAGACGAAGGAAATGAGCGCTTTGTTTATGACAGATTTCTGTTTTTATTCCCAAGGTTCAGGAGTAAATTACTACAAAAAAAAAAATGCAGGCAGAACCTGCGATGTTTGGCTTGGCATTATTCATCCAGCAATCTGGGAGCTGCAGATCAGTGTGTGAGAGACAGCAGCTAAAATATGGGGCTGCTCCAGCCTCTTCTGCGCCGGTGTAAATCAAGAGTAACTCTCAGCAAAACCAATGGAGCGTAAAATTGGTGTAAGTGAGAATCAGCACCATCTCCTGTACCTATACGTCAGGGAAACTATTTGTTTAAAGTGTTTATAGGCCCTGCTAGCATAAATAGCTTATTTTCTTACACATTAAAAAGATCAAAGGTAGCCAGAGTAATTTCCTAGTGCGAGTAAAACAAACATGTATATTTATTGCCGCGCAACTCGCAGGAGTCGCGCTCTCGTTGAGGCTGGAGCCAAAAATAGTGATTGATTTTTTTTTTATATTATTTTTTTTTCCTTTTCCCTGGGTTTAATAAAAGGCATGGCGGCGCTCTATGAAAACACGCATTCATTTTATTTGATTGGCACCTTCAATTTTGGATGTATATCCCGGCTAATGGAATGAATATTGCAATGCACGAATCAATTATGTTTGTTCGGTTGTCAGGTTTGCGAAGTGAGAACTGTTTAAATTATATATCATCCAGCTGTCTATACATTAGGCCGTCTTTACAGACAATACTATCATCAATACATTTGCTTTAATGAGGAGCTTATCAGCAGCCCCAGCTCATCTCTCATCCACTGCTATTTCGGGAAGCAATGGAGTTTTAGCCTCAAAATAAAACATTCCTCGCTTCAACGCCAGCAGAATAGACCTGATGAGGAAAGATTTGCTGCCGTAATTAACATCACTTATCGTTATTGAAATCACTGGTTTACAGCCCTTACTATTTATAATATTTGCACAGAGTGTTTTGCCCTGTTTTTTAGGCAATATTCTCCAAATACTCAAGTTTTAATGCTGGTTCATCTCTAAAGTTATTTCAGTATGGACTTTAAAGCACCCAAGCAATGATTTTGAGTCTGTAATTCAGCAAAGGAATGGCCCTTTGAGGAATCAGGACTAAGAACAATATTGCCAACTTCTATTTGTTATAATTTTCCCCTTTCTTCACCTTTCCTACAATTTAGTCATTTGATATTTATTAAATTTTTAGAAAGAATTATCTGGTGAAGCAAGAATTGGCTCAAAACTCATTAGACAAACAAAAAATCCTTGTCTCTGTATAAAAAGGGAAAGGATACATCAAGTGGGATTTTGTAGGAGTAGTATTCAATATTTTTATTTGTTATCTAAATAGTTGAATACAAAACTTCCAAATTCGTGAATTTGGAGGGACTGGGAGTACTTTGAAGGATGAAAGTTGAATTTCAGATTACCTCGATTTCATACTCTGTAGTACAGCTTTAATTTTACAAAATTGTATTATGGCCTGTATGTATTTAATACATTTCTATTTTTTTTTCAGATTACATTAACCATTTGTATTGTGCAAATTATGAAAATGGCAAAAGCATTATGAATCAGTCCAAGAAATTTTTTTCAAGAAGCTGGGTAAGTTCTCAATTTTGTAATTAGAGTTTCATCAGATTTGCAGAGGATTTAAAGAACTGAATTTGGTAGAAAATGAGTGATTTTTTGTTTGACCAGTAAGTTTGGAAAAAGTTTGAAAAGTCTGCTGGAAGTTGGAACTAGATGGTCTTTGAGGTCCCTTCCACCTTTATCATGTAGCACTTATAATTTACAGATCACAGAGCACTTATTGCTCCTAAAAGACCAGGAAACAAGGAAGGAAATTAATATTCTCTCAGTGCTCAGGCTGGAACTGTGTCCATTTTTCTGTCACTAAATCCATCCTCAACATTTAGCTGAGGTTCTAACAGCGGGGCTAAGGCTGAAATAGGATAATTCCTACAAACTTTTCTGCTTCTGGATGCTCACCAGCCTCTAGCTCCCAGCAGGAAGTTGGGATATTCCCATGGGAGCACGTTCTCCTGGTGGTGCGTTTTCCCAGGGTTTGTTCTGGTCTCTGCCACAGAGAGGACAGGACATGGAGGAGATCGGCCACTTGGCAATTCCTGTGCTCTGGAAAACAGATCCAGAGCTGGAAAACTTTTGAGTTCAGGAATCCTCTGGCAGGATCTGGATCTGCTCACAGAGAAGGGCACAGGATGGGGACGGAGCCCTGCCTCGCTGCACTCTCAGCACCTCATAAACCCAACATCAAACGAGGCCTGCTGTGGACATGGGACACAGGGTACGTGGATTTAATCAGCACGGCCAGTTTGATAACCAAGCTGCCTTGGCATGAACAAACAGAGCTTTGAAGATTACAAGAAGATTGGATCAAGGTTGGTGGCAGGAGAAGAGGATCAAATCAATCTCTGCAAACAAGAGTTGGTGTAAAATGTGTAAATTTGTGTGGTGTTTAACCTAATCATCGTAGTAAAAAATTACCAGCCTTCCTAGAATGGTATATAAGCGTTTGGGACTCACAGTAAAAAACCAGTTGTGACCACCAGTCTCTGTCTCAATCGTGGATAACCTTGTTCCCTATTCCCTGAGGATCAGCTGTTATTCCAGGGAGCTCAGGGCAGGGATGTCCATGGTGCCGTGCCACCAGCCGCTCCTCTGAACTCCGCTGGAAGTCGGAGGAAATGCTCTTCTCTGAGGCACGGGCTGGTGTGTGAGCTCAGCCTGCTCCCTGGCCGGGAATGTTAATTCACACACGTGAGGGACTCCTGCGACTGATTCAAAGCCTTTCCTCAACCCGCCGGTGCCCAAGAGAGCTGGAGTGATGTTTGTGGAGGAGAAAATATGCAGGAATTATGCTGGAAATGCCTTTTTTTGTAACGCTGACACTTTTTCACTTTGGGAACTCGCAAATGGAAGAGGAACGTTCATCTGTCTTGAGGTTGAGGGTTTTGTTGGGTTTTTTTCCACTCGTGTGATGTTCTTGACAGTATTCTCAGGGTACCAATTTGTTACTTTTAATGATAATTCTCTGTCCACATGAGAACAGGCATAGATCACACACCCAGACACATGCAATGCACCGCATCAAATATTTATGCATCATTATTGGCATTAGGGATATCTGAAACCCAAATTTGTAGGAGGCAATTTTGTAGAAAATGAAATTATGGGATATTTATTCAGCCAGTCAGCTGCCCTGCGTCTGTGTCTCCCGCAGAATTAGGGAGTTGTTTATTTATGAGCCGCTCTCTCCCTCAAAGAGAGCCCAGGTTGAACAGGATGTTTGTTTACAAATTGGCCAGAGAGAGCATTGTTCTCGGCTTGATTTGCAATGACTAATGAGCAACATAATTTTTAATCATGGCTTTTCCAGCCTGCCACGCTGACAGGCACGTCCTGCCTTGCGCTCCACTCTCAGCGCGGGCAGGCTGGGGATGCTAACGAGGGAACAAAAAGCACAGGGAGAAAGATCAATGTGCCAGGAGAGGAAAAAAGACTTTTCCAGCCAGCCAGCGGATGGGATGGGGGAGCATTTTTCATCCCGGGGTTTTCAAGGATGCGTTTTTAGCCTGTGTGAGCAGCGAACGGGGATGCTCAGGTCGGGCGGGGATGAGTTTGTGTGAGCTAATGAATCAGAGCCTGGCAGTCACCAGGGGTAAATAGAGCATGAGATCGGGGCATGGGGAGTCCTGCAGGACGGCTCCGGAGACACCCCTGCCTCCACGGCGGGCAGGGCTGGACGCGAATTGACGTTGACAAAGCGAATTGACGTTGACAAAGCTTTTAAGATTCCTCTCGCCCGTAGCTCGGCGCGACAAGATGCTCATTCGTTCTGCCACCTTCTGCACCGAGAGCGCGGCCGTGACCTCCTCCTCGGCATCCCAGAGCATCCCTGGAACAACCCTGCCCCCGAGGGTGCCTCTGCATCCCTGGAACAACCCTGCCCCCAAAGGTGTCTCTGCATCCCGGGGGTATCCCAGGAACAACCCTGCCCCCGAGGGTGCCTCGGATTTTCGCAGCATACCCAAACCAGCCGCCTCAAGGGCCTTTGTAACCTCCCAGGTCCCTCCCAGGAATTTGGGAAGAGCAAAACCGGCTTCAGCGCCCGAGCCCCAAAATGGGTTTTTTTGAAGGTGAAAAATGGGAGAGGGCAAGGGTGTCAAAACACGTCCTCAGCAGGTCTGAATGGCACACTGGGCAGTGCTCTGCTTGTCCCCTGCCTCTGTGTGTGTGTCCCCCGTGTCCCCTGCCCGGCCCTGCAGGCTCAGAGCTCCCCCCGTGTGACCCTCAAAGAGCTAAAATTCCCCTAATAACAACATCCAGATATTTACATGCCATTATTCCTTGATAAACCCGCGCTTGGGTGATCCTTGAGGTGGTTTCTCTAACACCCAGATAACAAAGCCCTTCCAAAGGAGCTGTTTTGGCTTGAAAAGTGCTTTTTATCTACTTTTTTCCGAGTAACAAAGAGCCTCTTTAAAGCGGAGATGACTCTGATAGCACCGGAGATATTAACACATGTTGTTGCCGCAACCCCTTTAACACTTCCAGGAATTTAATTTTAATTAATTACTTTGTAGTGAGAAGGGAGAAAGTGAGAAACGGATCACCTGCTTTTCTGGGGAAGAAAAGCAAAGTTCGAGCCTTCTCGAAAGACTTAGTGAAAGGGAAAACAAGACTGCTACATTTTTCTGCTTCTGACTTGAGGCTGGGAGATGCTTTGCATCGCATTATCAGCTCATTTTTGCATTTTAATCTCCATAAATCCCAGCGGCATGTGCCGAGTGCGACCAGGAACGTGCTCCTCTGCTGCCACTCCTCCGACCACGGATTACAGGAAAGACTCCCTGCCATGGCAGCAAACCAGGAACACGGAATAATGACACGGGATTTAGCCAGGAGCCCTCAGAAGAGAAAATTAAAGGTGTACCAGCTAAAATCACGAAGATGAAAGGGATTGGGTTGTCCTGGTTTTGGAAGTGCTTGGGCAGCTTTAATGGAGGAGGGCCGTAATGGTTTTTGACACGTGTTAATGGTGTGTGTCACGTTCTTCGTCTTTTCACGAGGACACGGCTAATTTCTGGTGGCATGTGTCACATTGCATATGTTGGAGGAATATAGGTCACAAGCTAAAAATACGCACAATATTAACAAAATCTCGATGATAACAATTGCATGGATGTCCCTTATCGTAGCGGGCGGGGATGATCAGAAATGTGACTCCTGGAAAAGGTTTTTCCAAGCCCTGTCTTGGAAGATGGTGGTGAAAAGTGAGGCTCTGACGGAGCTGCTGCTGAGGAGGAGGAGGAGGAGGAGGAGGGATTCTGTCTCTCTGGAGACATTCCTAGAGGTGGTGCCTCTTCCCGTGGAGGAAAGCTGAGAAATGCTGATCTGTTCGTGTGGCAGTCGCTGATTTATGTGCTTTGGCAAAGGCTGGGAACAGCTCCTGGGGGGAAGGGTGATGGGAGAGCTCTGTTTGAGGCTATCCTTGGAAAAAAGCTGCTGGGAATTCTCCTTCCACCCTAGGGCTCACTGAGAGCATTCTTCTTCCCCAGGGAGCAGCACCAGTGATAAGACCCCACTCCCCAGGGGCACAGAGCCAGAGCTGCTGGAGAAGGCAGCAGGTGACTGTCCCTGGGTTTGTCATCCTCTTACCAACTAATTTTTGCTCTCCTGACAGTGGTCAAGTGCCTCCAAGTGAGTCCTGCAGTGCCCAGTCTGGGTTCTTCTAACATTCCAATTTCATGCTTTACCTCAATAGCCCAGTCTGGACAGCACATCCTGATCTTGAGGCTTTTTCCTTTGAAAAAAAAAATTGGCAGAAGCAATAAATGAATCTAAAAGAGTCATCAGACAGAAGCAAATTGAGTTATGGGCAGGATGATGGCCACATATCTTTTAATAAGACATTATCTTATATCCTCATTAGAGAGAGCTCATCTTTACTTTTCTTTTGCCAGCTAGAAAAACAAGGCCAGGATGCTTTTCTAACATTTGAATGCTGCCCTGGTCTTCCACAACCGCTTTTTTTGTAATCAAATAAAACTCCTGCAGTAGCTGCCAGGTCAGGCTGTGGGGCTGGAGCGAGCTGAGTGATGCTGTCAGGGTGTGTGGGATGGGAAGGGGAGCACAGCTTGCTTTTCCTGGCTAAGGAGAATTAGATACCCTAATGGACTCCCGAGTGTTACCGAGAAATGAATATGAAAAATAGATAAAGTCAGCTCTAAAAGCCAGGTGATTGAGATACAGAGATGGAGAGAGACAAAATATGAGCGTGTCCAGGGCAGCCAAGCTTTGAGTGAAGGAAACGGGAGAAGAGATTGGATGGAAAACCATTTCATCCCAGTCAGAGCCCATCTAATCCCACTTTAATTTGATGGTCAACAATTGGAAATGAAATGGGGGCCTTGCAAACAGCTGAGCTTCCAAAGGGCTTCTACAATTTCACCTTGATTCCATCAGAAATGAGGCATCAGGGAAGGAAAGAAAGTTCATCTCAGCCAAGACTTCCTGAACTTGTTTATTTTACTCCAGGATAATTTTTAAGTCATAAATCCTTCAAATCACAGCCCCCTCCTTGTGTCTGACCTGCTTCTGTCTGTGCCTGCACCACCTCAGCTCTGGCCAGCACCTCCTGGTTTGCTCCTGTTGATAATTCTTTGGGGTGTTCCAGGGATTAGGCTTTGCTCTCCCACCCATCAGCCCCACCAGTGATGCTCCAGCATTCCCTCCCTGCTCCTTCCCCCTCTCCCAGCTCCTCCTGTGGAAAAAATCCCATTTTTCCACAAGTGTTTGCCAGCCTTTGAGAGGGGAATTTGCTGGCTGAAGATTCCTGCTCCAAAGGCAATTAAAATCCGCCACATTTGAGGGAAATCGACTCCATAATCCCACATAAAAATGAAGATATCACTGAGAAGAGCCCACGAGGATGCTGAGCCACAGGAAGCATGAATAGATAATTTCAAATCCAGCCAAGCTTGAAGGAGGGGTGTTCTCCACCTGCCCTGAAGTTCAGAAAAAAGAGCTCCAAGATCACCTCTTCTGAGGAAAAACCCTCACTTCTGTCCTAGCCTTAGTTTTACACCACTTATGAGAGAACACTTTGTTCAGCTTGGGAGATCACAATTATTAACCAGCTAATCATGCAGAGACAGAAAATACCTGCACCGTGGACAAACAAAAAGTGTCTTCTTCAGTCTTATTTCTACAGGAACAATGTCCCAGTGCCACCATGGGAGGAAAAACAGTAAATCACTGCTGAGAAATCAGAGTCACATCCTCTAAATTGTTTCATTGATGCCATGGAATTCTGCTTTAGCCAAAGGTATTGATAGATTTCCCCCTTAAAAGGCCAGATGATTTCAAGAGGAAAATACTGAAGACACCAGATTTAAATATTTTCTTGGCTTTTGTAAGGTTTGCATGAGTGACATGAAGGATGTTTTGTTTCTACTACATAAAGTTATCCCTGATCAAGACAAAGATCAAGAATTTAGGAGTTTGTTTCCTATTCCCCCGCAATATTTTGGGCATGATTGATGCACATTTTGCATGAGTCCCACAAATCATATTTTGCCTGTAAAGCAGAATGAGGGACAGGAGATTTTCTGTGTGAATGTTGCTGTGGGATTTATTTGTGTGGGGGAAAGCTGCTAAAACCTGGATGGGGTCTTTGGGATGATAAAAGAGCAGCACAGACCATGGCAGAGTGGAAAAACCCAGGCAGGAAAAAGCAGGGGCTGGGTTGTCCCTGGCTGGTGTCCCTTTGTGACGCACCTGGGACATCTCTGCTGTCCTGCCCTGTTCCTTGCTCACATGTGGACGAGGCTGAAGGACACTCCAGGATAGCCCTCCTCGTGTTCTGGAACTACTGAGCAGGTTTTATGTCAGATAAGCTCTGCCTTATGTCAATAATGTTGAAACAGAGAGCATTGCCTTAAGGGGGAAAAAAAAATTTCAACCCCACAACAGCAAATAAGAAAAAAAAGAAAATATGACGCAGACTATAAAAAGCCTGGAAAACCTGAGGTTTTATTTTACTATGGAGCCATCAACACAAACAAAGGAAACAAATTATTTTTAATGTTCGGATACTGAACTCGGGAAGAAAATCAAAACTGCTCTCCCTGCTGCTCCTTTCAACATTCACTTCATGTTTGATTTGGAAGTTAGATTCATCTCCACTCTAAAAACGTGCTCCACTTTTATCTTAAGGATTGCTCTTTCCAAAGGAACAAAGGCTGCTCCTTATCGGCGTCTTCCGGCCGGACTTCCTAATGCATTTGATTTCCAGCTATTAACCCGGGAGCTCTGTATTCGCAATCACTTTGTGGTTTCCCAGACCCTACAGGTTTAGAGAAGCACATGGACGTTCTTATAAAGATGATGGTTTTGTTTTGTACTCAGCAGTGCTGGCCAATATCCGCCTGGCTCGCGGCTGGAGCCCACCAGGACATCAGCGAGTCAAAGCCCGGCGCGTCTCCTTGTTCTGCTGGCATCTCTGTTTGTGCTCAGTGAACCGCTCAGAACGCAGAGTTTGGGGTATTTTAAACCAGAATATCCTCGTAAGGTGTGCCCACTGTATTCTGTCCCCATCCCCAGGAGCTGCTGGAACCAGCTGGGGCAGTGTTTCCCTTCTCTCCTGTCCATGGCCCAGCAATGCCGTGCCCATGGCTCATGGGGAACTCCCTGCGGGAGCTGTCTCTGGCTAATGGGCCAGCGAGGAGCCACTGCAGGGCTCAGAGAATGAGATCAGCCCAGGGGGAGATGCTCCGCCCAGGGGGAGGAGCCAAGCATTCCCACCTGGAGAGAATCTGGGATTTGGGACAGCACAGGGAGCCCTGACCCACTGCACTCCCAGAGGACAAGAGCTGCCAGAGCTTTCTACAGGATCAGTGCTTGGACAAGAGCATTTCATCTGCACTGCTGCCACCACCCTGACTGACAGGGGGTCAGGTTGGATTCTGACTCTGTCAGGGGTTTTTGTACTATTGCATTTACTTTATTTATTTTGCTTTATTTTGCTTTATTTTGCTTTATTTTGCTTTATTTTGCTTTATTTTGCTTTATTTTGCTTTATTTTGCTTTATTTTGCTTTATTTTGCTTTATTTTGCTTTATTTTGCTTTATTTTACTTTATTTTACTTTATTTTACTTTATTTTACTTTATTTTACTTTATTTTACTTTATTTTACTTTATTTTACTTCTTTTCTTTTCCTCTTATTAAATTATGTTCCTGACTTGGAGTGTCTCACTGGTTTTGCTTTCAGACCAGCACACAGAAATATCCCTCTGTTGTCCTCACATCGGAGAGAGTCACAAGGAGTTATTAAAACTTGCTGGTGAGTATAAAATCATAAAATTGTTAAGGTTGGAGAAGAGCTGTAGGAGAGCTGTAGGATCACTGAGTCCAAGCCTTAACCCCTAAAACTGCCAGAATTCACTCAAATCCTTCTCAAAACTTTAGAAGTCAATTAGAAGTGATCTAAAAAAATTTAGAAGTGATTTAGAAGTGAAACCTCTCCTTGAAGATTCTCCTGCCATGTCTGAAAGCTGCTGGGATTAGTGGTGAAGGTGGGAGTGGGGTCAGAGCCCAGCCAGGCACCCTCAGGAACGGGAATTGGGCTGTAAGAAGAGCTGGATTTGGGCACCATAAATCCTGGAGCCAGCCCAGCTCCCCCTGCTCTCCCCAACACCCTCTCAGTGCTTCTGAAAACTTTAGTTAGGACCAGAATATTTCAAGTAAAAGTTGGTAAAGGCTTTTCTGTCACGGGATAATTCACATCTTTTTTCAAAGCATTTGCAAAGTTTATTAAGAATTTTCAAATCAAGTTGCAGCCCTTTCTTTGCACTGGTAAATCACCAGTGTTCCTTTGATTTTTTTCAACCCTCAACTCAATTATCAGTGGACTAAAGAAACTTTGAGTCACAAAATGTTATTTATCTATTAACACACTCACAGACTAAACGTATTTGTGCTCGGAGGGAGTCTCTATTTTTTGGTGCATAGGTTTAGATTAAATTTTTGATTGTTTCCCCCCAAAAAATATCTTTGAAATCTTGAAATCCTGGCAAATCTTCCAGTAAGCTTTGGAACCTTAAAATTGGGCAACAAGTGCCCCCAGCCTCACTTTGGAGTGCATCTATTGAAATTGGCACCATTCCAATCAGCTTATTAGTTTTACAGGTTTGAATTCTCCAGGTACAATATTGGAAATAACACAAAGTTTCACAGCTAGCAGCATTTCTGCCTAGATATAGTCAATCAAATCATCATTTGCATTTAAAACCGGCATAAAGTTCCACATTTTCTTCTTCCAAATCCCTGCCTCTGTGCATTAGTGCCTTTTATGCATAACTTGCATGAACTCCCTGTGCACAATCATGTGAAGATTATGTTTAAATCAATGAGGAAAATACGTGAAACATCTGGAAGCATTCACATTCCCACAAAAATCCTTTCTCTGCACAGCCCATTATGTTGAAACCACAGGAAAAGCAATTTACCTCTCCAGCTATAAAGTCTGTACAGTTCTAAAATCTTATCAAAAGAAAAAGTCTATTGTCTTATCTACAGAAATTCCACGAGCAGCCCATAATTATTTACCATTATTTGCTGTTATTACCCTTCGCAATAGAAAGATGGAGAATATTCTGGGTTCATTACATGATGTCTAATTTTCTGTTGCTAAATACAGGCTGGCCTACAGTGACTGCTGGACTGTGGGGAGCTGGGGTGGAGAAAGGAGAATTCTTTCAGCCCATCCGATTTCTGCTGTTCTTGGCACCACGTGAAGGACCCTGGTGGCTGCACACACCTTGGCCTCAGGTTTATGGTGGAAAAAGGAACTTCCTTCTGTCTGTTCCTCCTGGGTTTCTCTCTCCTGGGCTGTGGGATTTGGGGTTTTGTGACTATTGGTTAGAAATTCCTCATGGAAAGGGGGGTCAGGCATTGATACAGCTGCCCAGGGCAGTGGGGGATCCCCACCCTTGGAAGTGTCCAAAAAAAAAGTGGATTTGGCACTGGAATGTGGATTAGGGATGAAGAGTAAAGCTCAGTCCCAGAGCTCTTTTCCAGCCATGATGTTCCATGGTTCTGTAACACTCCAGGAGCAGCTCGGCAGGCCCAGCTCTCAAAGCTGCTCCCAGAGGCTTTGTCCCCCTTCTGCACTCACAGATTTGGGGCAAACCCCCCTGTTTTTCTTCACATCCCATTAACCCCCCAAGTGGTTCAGTCCTTTACCAATTATTGCTTTTCTTCCCCAGAGGCTGTGGCAGATGAAGAATTCCCCAAGAAGCACCCAGCTACAGGAAACGGCATCTTTGACCAAAAATCTTCTCTCTAGACATCAACCCCTGCTGGATTATCCTTTTTTCTGACCTGGAGATGGGGGAACTGAGGGGCATTTTAAAGGCTTTTATTTTATTTTCAGTCTCATGTGAAGGGTGAGTCAGTACAGATGTTACAATTCATGCCATCACGATCAGAAGCCAAACTATTTCCTAATTACAATATATTATAAGAGTTTTTTGTCCAATCAGCTTTTGCCACATAATGCTGTAAATGCTTCTAAGCAACAGGCAGATCCTGAGTGGAAGTACAGGGAAGGGTACAAGGCAGTTGATCAGCAGCACAGCACACGGGGTGCCTGAGCCTGCTTCCCTCTGGTTTTCTGGAGTGCAATCCACAAACCAGACTGGAGATCCTCAGCAGCACTAAATCGCACAGAATCACAGAATATCCAGGTAGGAAGAGACCTCCAGGATCATCAAGTCCAACCCAGCCCCAACACCTCAACTAAACAGCATGGAGTGCCACATCCAGGCTTTCCTTAAACACATCCAGGGATGGTGACTCCACCACCTCCCCGGGCAGACCATTCCAGTTCTTTATCACCCTTTCTGTGAAAAACTTTTCCCTGATATCCAACCTGTATTTCCCTTGGCACAGCTTGAGGCTGTGTCCTCTGGTTCTGTCAGTGCTGCCTGGAGAAAGAGCCCAAGCCCAGCTGAGCACAGGCACCTTTCAGGGAGCTGTGGAGAGTGATGAGGGCACCCCTGAGTCTCCTTTTCTCCAGGCTGAACAAGCCCAGCTCCCTCAGCCGTTCCTCTCAGGGTTTGTGTTCCCAGCCCCTCTCCAGCCTCGCTGCCTCCTCTGGACGCGCTCGAGCGTCTCAACGTCCACCCTGAACTGAGGGACAGAGCTGGACACAGCACTGAGTGTCCATCCTGAACTGAGGGACAGAGCTGGACACAGCACTCAGTGTCCATCCTAAACTGAGGGAACACAACTGGACACAGCACTCAACATCAATCCTAAAGCTCCCTAAGTCACAGCAAAACTCTCAGCTAATCCTGCCCTCCCCAGGGGGTTCTGAGAGAACATTTCTCCCTCTGTTTGGTGCCTTTCTCTTATATTTTTATTTTATGTGGGTTTTTTTCCCCAGGTGTGTGGTTTCTCACTGCAATTCCATTCACACACAAAATCCCTTTCCTGACAGCGTGGAAGTGTTAGCAGGAGCAAACTGGAAACTCCTGTTTGTGTTTGTGCTCGATTCCTGTGAGGAGACACTCTTGAAGTGAGGCCAAAATCTGTTCCCCAACATTTTCAGGCGGGAAGAAATCTGCTTTCACCTGTTGGTACAGAAAAAATCCCCCCAAATCCTCCCGGCTGGCTCCTGTGCCTGGCTGGGAACAACTTCAGCAGCTGCACTGCTGAAAACGCTCTCAGTGTGCTGCTGGAAGATTAGTGGCCACTTTACCCAGCCTGTGAACTCCAGATAAATCCCACGACAGCAGCAGGAAGAAAGCAACATAAGCTGCAGCAGAAGGTCTCCGTTTATTGCAAATCCGCGTTCTGTGCCTGCTCGAGCGGCTCCAGGGTAACAAACTGCTCTACCTGCCTCTGCAAACATGCAAGTTCACCAAAGCAGCTGCTGCCCTCACCTCTCCCCATTGCATTTGTGCTGCTCTGCTGGTTTGGAGTCAGTTGTGCCCCAATTAAATCGTTACATTTGTTATTCCTGTTTAATCCCGCTGCTGGCGCGTGGTTTTCGGGTGTGTTGTGTCTGGTGGAGAGGCTGGGTGTGGGGACTCTGTCATTTTTCAGGGTTTCCAGGTCATGTATTCCCCTTCTGGGAGGCTGGAATTTCTGGTTTTAGGAACTCCATAGGTCTGGGACCTGCTGCTGGTGTCACTGGTCTCCACATGCATCTCAAGGGTAGCCCAGACCTTCCCAACAGCCCTGGAATTTTTGGCATAGCCTGGGCACGTGGCAGAAGCTCTGAAGGCGTGAATTGTGTTGGTGAACGTTTCACCAGAAAGGAATTCCAGGAGCTGGATTTTGGGGCTCCCAACTCAGGGTATTTGGTGACTCCATGAAAGCTTGGCCCGGCTGAGGGTGGATTTTTGGCAAGTTTTTTGAGGGTGATGGCGTTTCCCTTGATTCCCAAGGTTTTATGTGATTATACTGCCAGAAGAAACACCCAGGCAGAGGGAAAAGCTGCAGTGCTGGGTTTTCCCCAGAGCCCCAGGATGCCCCAGCAGCCCCAGGGCATGGACAGCACTGTCCCCAAATGTCCTCAGTGTCCCTGGGGGTTTCAGAGCAATGCCATGAAGGCAGTGACAAAAAAACCCAGTTCTGAGGGATTTTCCAACTTTTCTCCTACTACAGGTCTACACCATGAGGAATATGGGCTTACTTTGACAACTTTACTGCTCATCAGATGCTTCTTGGAGGTAAAAAAGTGATTTATCCCCCTCCCTGCCTGTGTTGTAGATTGTTTGGAAGTGCAAGGTGGAGCCCATCACTTTAAAAATGTTTAATTGTAAATTAATAAAGAATAATATATAGAGAAGATATATATTATATTATATATATTTAATATATATCACAAAATACATAATATGTATAATAAATAATATAATATTATATAATATATAATAATATATAATATATAATGTTTAATATAATATTACATCTTACATCTTTATTATATAATATATATTATATAATATATAATATATAATATATAATATATAATATATAATATATATTTATTATTTATTATTTATTATTTATTATTTATTATTATATATTTATTATTATATATTTATTATTTATTATTTATTATATTGATATAGAATAATATCTATAAGAATAAAGAAATTCCTCAAGATGGGGCCACATTTTGATTGCTCATTTATAGAGTTTGACTTACAAAACATATTTTGAGCCAAGACACAATTTGAGATTTACAGATATTTGTGGGAAATATGCCTTAAGGAAAAACTCTCTACTACTAGACATGGAAATTAATTGAGGTTTGCATTTTTTCACTAAAGCTCTAATTTTTTTTCCTCACTATTTTTAGCTCAAGATGAAACAGCAGACTGGGAGAAGAAATTGAGGTGCATAAGCAAGGAAGATTTCTCAGGGAAAGGACCATTCCAGCTGGTGATGGAGGATTTATCCAAGCTGGGGATGCTGGGAGGAGATTTCAGCAGATACACATCCTGAGCAGGAAAAACAAAAATCATTCCATGTGCAGCATTTGATGGAGCACACCCTGAAAATGAGGAATTCAAGGAGGATTCCTCTTCCAGCTGCCAGGTGAGACTTTTTCCGTGTTTCCACCCAGGGCAGCACCTCGTGGGTGCTAATTGAGGAATCAGAACTCCCAGGCAGTGGTGGAGTCACCAGCCCTGGAAAGACTCCCAAAATCCAGTACCCATGGCCCTGTGTGATGGGGTTTAGTGGGCGTTGATGATGATCTTGGAGGTCTCTTCAGCCCTTAAGGGTTCTCTGATTCCATGGCTCAACTCAGCTTTTTTTGAACTTCTGCTGACCCTCTAATGAGGGAAATGATTTGCACTCAGCACTGACTCTGGTTTGGGCTCTGCTTTGAAGACACTTTTATTTATTTTCCTGCTAAGGACACGATTCCCACGGCGTTCCTGCTCTTCCAGCCATCCTGCAGGGATGGATGAGGAGCCACCATCTGACAAAAATACAAATATCACAGAGCACAAGATCAAACCCAGCTAAATTCCTCTTTTTACCCTCCCTTTTCATTATTCTAAGGCTCAATAATCAGTCCTGTGTTTAGTTTGCTCTTCCAGGATCTCATTCCTGCAGATTTCTCTCTTTCTCCCATTATCTAAAATGTGCCCAGACCACACAGGAAATGTTGCTTTTAGAATCATCCCAGAATCCAAAAGCCACAGCCTAACAAAGCTCCAGTGAGAGGGACACTGGCTGCAATCCAGTCTGATATTCCACTGGTATTCCTTGTTTCTCCTAAAAATTGGTTGGGATGATTAAAAACGGATCTCTTTGTATTAATGGAGATCTCTGAGTGGTTTGGGTTGGAAGGGAGCTTAAAAGTCTTCTATTTCCACGGGCAGGGACACTTTCCATTATCCCAGCGTTCTCCAACCTGGCCGGGGACACTCCCAGGGATGGGACAGCCACAATTTCTCTGTCCTAAAGAAAGAAATGCCATGGAAAATCCCTCTGGAGCATGAACCCAGCTCTTTACCTGTGGCAGTTCTACTCTGGTTGTGAAGGTTGTTTCTGAGGAAGGTGAATGGTATCTGTGAAGAAACTGGCTACTCCATTCATTAGGATTTCTTATTTTAAAGTCATCTTGAAAACAAAATGCTTTGAGCCATCAGTGGCACAAAACTCCATGTTTTTTTACTGGGTTAAAGTAACTTCTTTTACTAAAAATTGCTGTAAAAAAAGGGATTCACTCATTGTATAAGTGATACAGCTGCTGACATGAGAGACCTGTGCAGAGTCTAAAATTAAACGCTGTAAAATTGAAGTAATCAAAATAAGACATCAATCACATTAAGATGTTAATTAGCAGACCTTGATATTTTCCACCTTACATTTTGATGGCTTGCAGAGGGTAAAAGGATCAGCTAACACATAATAAATAATACAGTGCCTGAAACTGTGGATTGCAGGGGATTTGTATTTTTGTCACATTGAAGAAACTTCAGGAATGATCCATCCATTACAAACACCGTGGGTGTGACTGAATTTAAAGGAAAAAGGTTCAGGGATATCTAAAAGTGGCTCCTTGCTCTCAGTATTTACCAATCCTTCCCAAATCCACATGTAAATGTGGGTCTGTCCTATTTGTCTGCTATTTGTTTTTCCCCCTTGGCTTATCAGCTTTCAGAGGGTTGTCTCAGATTTCTGATTTTACAGGACAACTGATGTAAGAGATAAACATCTCCTGTGTTTTTACCTAACATATAATTAGACCAGCAAGGGTCTGAGTCTTACAACAAAGCCTTAAAAATGATAACTTGCTTCCCAGTATGTGACTGAGAGATTTAAATCTTCTCTTGAGGCAGAGTGGAAAGTACCAGTCCAGATATTTGAAGATGAACAGCATGAAAATACGTCAAATTCACTCAGGTAAGGTACAGGGATTGTGCTGTTATTAATTTTCAGGCCTGCAATGGGACTCCTATAACGATAAATTCAGGACAAAAGAGGCCAGCTATCAAACTTCCACAGGTTAGCAAAGCTCTCTTTGGGAGGCAGTGGGAGGATTAGAGATGTGTCTGGAAAAAAATAAAAAATGCTGAAGGCTCCGAAGGCTTGGGAACATATTTTTATTTTTATTATTATTTCCCCTTTGCAGTTCTTTTTCCTGTTGCTTTTCCTTATTAGTATTTATTGATAAGCCCAGATTCTTGTGCAAAAGAGTGCATTTTTTAAAATTTTTAATATTTATTATATAAATATATATTTATATATATAAATATATATATTATAAATATATAAATATTTATATATCTATATATATTTTTATATAAATTTATTTTTAAAATAATTTTTTTAAAAATTATTTTTTAAATAATTTTCTTTTTCTCAGTCCTTCTAAAGCTTTCTTGTCCAGGAGGGAAGGTAAATCCTATAGGGAATGTATGAATTCACAATGGGAGCAGAGACAAAAGTGGGATGGAGCCTGAGCTCCACATTTCCTGAATCCACTCCTGGGATTGCATTGGGAAGGAATTTATTTGTGCCATTGGAAAGCTGGGTCCCACATCTGTGAGCACATCAGGGATCAAACGATGCCCTTGGGATCCTGCCCTGGCACCCCGTGGCTGCTTCCTGCCCCCTTTGTTTGCAGGGTTACAAATTCCACTTGGGCTGAGCCAGAAATCCGCAGTAACTTCCAAAGACATCAATAAATATCCCCATACTCTGCTACCACCCCAGAAGCCAGAGAATTTTCTGAGTGCAGCCAAAAATGATTCCATAAAATTGGCTAATGATGGATTTGCTGCTGTTGAACCAGGCCACTCCACAGGAGCTGCAAGGTCAGTAATTTCCACATCATTTTTGTTGCAGTTGGGTTTTAGGTGCTGTTGCATGAGCTTGATGATTTTTGGTCTCAGTTCAGAAGCAGAACCAGCCCCATGCACGTTCCAGAGACAAGCTCAGAAGCCAGCAGCTGTCGAGGCAGAGCAGGGTCAGAAATCACACGTGAGGATCTGGGCTTTCCTCTGCTTTTTATTGACACAGGAAGTTCATTCATTGTGTGTCGTGCCAGGGTTCTCACTCTGGCCATGACAAATTCTCTTTTCCATGTGACTCAATGTGTTTGTCCCACTAAATTCATAGTTCAGCCCCAAAAGCTGACACACAGCAGAGATGTGCTTCAGGAGGAGTTCAGTTTATTGTGACAAAGGGCTTTTTGGGCATTATTGGGAAATATCCTAAAGTTAGGACAGATGTTCATATTTATATTTATATTTATAATTTTATATCTTTATATCTATATCGACATTCACGTTCACATTCATATTCATATCTTTATATAAAATCTATAATAATATACTATATATTATATATTTATTATTAAGCATATGTTGTATTATATTAATAAATAATAAATTAAACACACTAATTAAATAATAAATTAAACACATTAAATAAATTAAATTTATATATATACTATTACATATATTATATTTATATATAACATATAACATAAACACATAACATAAATATATAAATATATATATAAATATATAAATATATATATAAATATATAAATATGTATGTGTATGTATATACATACATATTTGCAATCTCTGAGCTTCAGCAATGCTTTTATATTGGCAAAAACACCCCAAAATCAAAGCTTCTGTTAATGATGATGGCACAAAGGAGGACATTCCCTCCCTTCATCTTCCCCTGTAGGAATTCAGACAAACAAACAGCATCAACATAAATTTACCTCTGGATTTTACATATTGCTACGTATATACAAAAAAAATCAACTTTTCCAGCTGTCATCTTAGTTTGAACACTGAAAACAGGAGCTGGAGGCTGAGCTTTTATCTGTTCCTCAGAGATCTCTGCCTTGACTCTTGAACTCTGCTCCCTCCTGTCCAGACAAGGGCCAACGTTTCTCCTGCCTGCCATGGGAGCAGGGTTAGGCA
The DNA here is from genome assembly GCA_910950805.1 of Acrocephalus scirpaceus scirpaceus. Lineage (NCBI taxonomy): Eukaryota > Metazoa > Chordata > Aves > Passeriformes > Sylviidae > Acrocephalus > Acrocephalus scirpaceus. Next base: position 19,588,684 of record OU383782.1, read on the forward strand.
GGGAAAGTGTGTTTGACACAGCAAGGCAGACTAATTGAAGTCAAAGTGGTTTGAGAGGTCTGGTTGGGTTGATTTTAATGAGGATTTTTAAAGCTGTCATCCTTCTCATGTGTGCTTTATTTTTTTCATTCTGGGAGATTTTTTTCCTTAGCAGCAATGCGAGTTATAAGGTATTTAACCAGCCCTTTGTGTTTGCCCAATCCCACAGAATCTGTGCAGCTCACCAGTTCTAAAAATAAATACAAATGAAAGCCAAACCTTTTTTCTTCCCCTCTGTATAATCACATCCCTCCATGAGCAGGGAATGCACTTTGCCCAGGTGGATTTCCCTTCCCTCCAAACCCCGTGAAAAGCAAACAGTGGTGGAGATGCATCTCCACGGCCGAGAGAACTCACTTTGAAACTCAAGTGACTGCACAGGGGATTTTTTTTTTTTCAGGTCTCTTTTACAGCAGCGAGGCAGCTTTTAAATGGCATCAGTGGCAAGTGTTCAATAACCGAAATTACTGCGGCCAAATTCCATTCTGATAATTGCAAAATTAACTGGTGTCGCTGTTTCAAGAGGGTGTTTCCCCCTGGGAAGAGGGCTGAGCCAGGTATGGGCATCTAGACCACCTTTCATTTAGCAGAATATATCAGTTTGATTAAAGTTAATAAAGCAAGAAGAGATTTAGCAAATGGAACTAATGTTCAGAGATAATTTCAGCTGGAATAAATGAACAAGAGATGGGGAGAAGTAATTACAGGAATTTGCTGAAGACCTCCAGGGTGAAATGCACATGACCACAGCACACTGTGAGAAGGAACAAGATAAAAAACTAAACACGGTAATGGGATCCTTCAGTTATCCAGGAGGAAACTGGGAATAGCCCGTGGTGATGCTGGCACTGTGTTTGGAACAACGCAGAGCATTTCAGACAACCTTGGGTGAGAGTTTGGGGGGAAATCCGGGATTTATTGCCAGGGTCACTCTGCTCCTCACCCTGCTCAGTGCATGCAGCTGGAGCAGCAGATTTGGTTGTCTGGGGAGAGATCACCCAACACCAGCACTGATGCAGAATGGAAATCCCAGAATCCTCAAGGTGGGAAAACTCCTCCAAGACCATCGGGTCCAACCTTTCACCCATCACCACCTCGTCAGCCAGAGCAGAGCACTAAAAAACATGTGAAGTCATGCAGAACTTACTGCACCTCTTATAATTCCATTTAATTTCCTAAAATATTAAATTAATTTACTTCAAGAGTCATTTCTAGAAGGAAAAAATAATGATGAACAGAAGGGAGTTATGCCATAAAGCAATTTTTAAACTTTTACTCCTCTTTGGCTGCTCTGGGTTACAGCACAGCAGCACTAGTTTACTCTGATGAACTCTGACTTTGAAAGACTCTGACAGGACTTGGCTGCACTCTTTTAATCTAAGAGCATAACCTGTAATCAATAAGCAGGGCTTTTAAAGCCATCAATAATTTATTCAAAATTATTCCGTTCCCCAGCCTTCCAGGAACACCGCTCGCGCGTCCACGTAATTTCAGCATAAATAACACGTTAATTTTACCCTTCCCCGACGCTAACACGGCTGCAGCAACACAAATTAATCCTGAAAAGCCACAATTCATTGTGCTGGATGAAATATTCAGAGCCTGCTGGATGCTGAGCGCTGTCGTGGCGCTCGTGGCACCTTTGGAAGCCTCGGCGGGTTCTGGGGCAGCTCTGACCCTGCAGCTCTCAGCTCATCCCCATGGGTTACCTGCAGGAAGGGGATCCCTGCACATTTTGCAGCTCCTGAGCTCTGGGAAATGCTGCTCACACCTGGAAAGGTGTGAGGTTGGTGTGAGCTGTGTCTCTGTGGTGCCTGGACAGATGTGCTCAATTTGTTATTCCAAGGTTGTTCTCTCCACAGCCACGCTCAGCAAATTCAGCCTCAGATCAGCGTTTCAGGCTCAATCCTTCCTGCTTTCCATCCACCCTTCCTTCCATCCTCATTCCAATCTTTCATTTCACTGCTTTTTCTAGAATAATACAGATTTTTAAAAAAATAGTAATATTATATATATACACACATATATAGGATATATATGTATATATACCTCATCTATATTATGTATTATTTATATCTTTTATACATATATATATAAATTTATATATATATATATATATATATATATATATATATGTATGGTATTTTTATACCTTAAAAAAAAATCTTGGTTGTTCCCTCCACAGCCACGCTCAGGAAATTCAGCCTCGAATCAGCGCGTTGATTCCTTCCATCCTTTCCTTCCATCCTTCCTTGCATCCTCATTCCAAACCTTCATTTCACTGCTTTTTCGAGAATATTACAGATTTTTTTAAAAAATAATAATTATATATATATACATTTATATAGTATGTATATATACTTTATCTGTTATGTATTATTTATATTATGTATGTATATTAAAAATTATATATATATGTATGTATGGTATTTTTAAAACTTTAAAAAAATTTGGTTGCTCCCTCCACAGCCACACTCAGCAAATTCATCCTCAAATCAGCCCTTCAGGCTCATTCCTTCCTGCTTTCCTTCCATCCTTCCTTCCATCCTCATTCTAATCTTTCACTGCTTTTCCTAGAATAACACAGATTTAAAAAAAAAAAGTGTAAATACATATATATGTTATATATATGTAATTATACATTATATATTATATGTAATATACATAATATATATATAATTTATTAAAATGTATATAATATATATTTTATGTATATATATATTAGGTATTTTTATAACTTTAAAAAAAATCCTGGTGTTTTCAACAGGAGTTGCTGTGGTTAATTTACAAAAGCAGGATCCAGCTGCAAGGGATCACTGCAAATTTCCTGCGTGCAGGGAATTTCTGTGGATCCAGCATTATTTTAGCGAGGTTCATTTGTCTGGCTGACATTTTAAAACAGATGTATAAGCAGATATCATGGGCTACTCTTGTAACAAGCATGAGAAAATCTATTCAGTACTTAGTAGGAACTTGATAAAAACCAGAAGGGAATATAACCAGGCGACTGGAGAACTGCTGTGTGAACACATGTGGAAGGTGGTGTCCTCAACGGAGCTGGTGAGCACTAAAAGCACAAAATTCCTTCATTTTTTGCTGTGGGTGTTGGTCTGATAAATTTTGGGTACAAGAGCAGTACCCTGAGAGAGAAGCACAGGTGGCTGCCTCCATTTCCAGCCCTTGGACTGGCCTGGTTTGATATCATTTTTACCTTGAGATTGCATTTGCACCCCTCTCTTCAGCAAAGATAAAAATCTATGGATGGGTCAGAGCATTTAGGGGTGAATCCAACCTCGGTGCTCTGCAGGAGGTCACCCCTGCTTTGGTGACACCAAACCTCATCCTCTGCAGTGCCAGCAAGGACTGAAACCCACATGGAACACAAACCCTGTGAGGAACGGCTGAGGGAGCTGGGATTGTTCAGCCTGGAGAAAAGGAGACTCAGGGGTGCCCTCATCACTCTCCACAGCTCCCTGAAAGGTGCCTGTGCTCAGCTGGGCTTGGGCTCTTTCTCCAGGCAGCACTGACACAACCAGAGGACACAGCCTCAAGCTGTGCCAAGGGAAATACAGGCTGGATATTAGGGAAAAGTTTTTCCCAGAAAGGGTGATAAAGTGCTGGAATGGTCTGCCCGGGGAGGTGGTGGAGTCACCATCCCTGGATGTGTTTAAGGAAAGCCTGGATGTGGCACTGGGTGCCGTGGTTTAGTTGAGGTGTCGGGGCTGGGTTGGACTCAATGACCCTGGAGGTCTCTTCCAACCCAGTGATTCTGTGAACCCATTTCCTCTGCTGAGAGCTGAGCCTGCTCTGCCCACCCTGCTGGACATTAGGGATTGATCTTGTTTGATATTGGCTTTGTTCCTGTTCTGCTGTTGAGGGTGGATTAACAGGGATGAACCCTCTCATGCTGCTGGCACCTGCAAAGCCCCACCTGGGTAAGCAGCTGACCCAGGGATCCTCCCTGCACAGGCACATCTGCCCCTGTGCCACCAAATCCCTCCAAGGACAGGGGGCAGGGGCCTTTAGTTCCAAAATAACAGACAGAACTGAGCAGACAGGAACAATGTCAGCAAGTTTTCATTCCCCAGGTGGCCACAGTGAGAACAATGATCCGTAAAAGGGAATTTTGGGGGGGTTTAGCTCACCATTGTCTCCTTGTTTTGCTTTAACCTGCAAAACTTCTCTCCATTATTCTCTCTCTTGTGTGGATTACACAATTAAGTGACAAAGGCATGTTTTTGACATCTGTCTGATTTCCATGACAACAGATTATGAAACCAGGTGTAGTGAGCATGCGAGACGAAACCTGAGAAAAATGATGAAGCTAAATGAAGATTTAATCAATGTGAAGAACAGCAACAAAGAGGGGGGGAAGGAAAGACACAACAAAGGTATTTCATTTATGGAAGACTTTTTTTTTCTATTTCCTTTATGGAAGACGTGTATTTTTCTATTTCTTTTCTAAAAGAAACGTATTTCTCTATTTTCTATGTAAAAATATCTTTCTATGTCCTTTCTGCTATCCAAACATTACAGGATAAAGGAATAACCTGTAATCATTAGGGAAAGGCAACAGGAGCAGATTTTGAAAGGAAAGGAGGCCTGGTTAATTTGGGGCCCTCCCTGCAGGAAGGGGAGGATGGTGCCCATGTGCCAACCACCAAAAGTTTTCCTTCTTCCTCTTCCTCTCATGAAAACCAGGACAGAGGGGAAGAACTGGCAATGATTTTGTCAGGATGAGTTTCTAAAGGCTAAAAGGTCATTTTTGGGAAAGGGGTGTGGCTGCTTTCCTCGCACTCATGAATCCAATTGCAATGAGAGTTTTTCATGTTTTTAAGAAAAAAATATCTTTATATTTTGGAACGGTGATTGCTGGAGAGAAGGAAATAAAGGTGCAAAGGGAATCTGTGGACTCCCCATAACAGCAGAGAAGAACAGGTCAGAGGAGCTGGTCCTCCCTGGGAATGGGAAGGATTCCCTGGCTTTCCCAAATCTCTCCAGGTCTGATTTTCTGCCACATTCATCCCACGAGCTCTGAAAACTCCTCAGCTGCTCAGCCCTGATTTCAGCTCCAGCAGTTTGCTTGTACCACTGGCTTAAGTTCATAAACTATGTCATAACAGGCTAAGCTGGACATCTTGAAGGGCTGCCAAAAAAGGGGTGAGCAAAGAAAATAACTGTAATCCACAGCCTTCTGAAAAGAAGAGGCATAAATAAGTTTTAAAGCTGTGAGCACACAGAGGAAGAAATCATGAGAAGAGCCCTAAGTGAATGAGCAAAGGATTGGTGTTTAGGCTCTGTGTTGGTATTCCAGAGGGAGACAATGGATAATAAGGGAGACACTGATGCTGCCTGATTTTTGAGGATAACTCACATCCATTTCCGTGGAGTAACTCTGAACACACCCGGACTTCCTGCTGAAATTCTCTTTCTGCAGGTGAGGGGGTGGCTTGGCCGGGCTGGGAGCAGCTCTGGGAGGTGTAATTCACTGGCCTGACTTGCAGTGGGGACTGGGAGAGCGGTCAGGGAGAAATCCATGTGAATTTTGGAGCATTTGTCAACAGTGTTAGGAGTTCAATTTGGCACAGGCAGGGGCATAATAACACTGGAGTTACTTTGGGGCCCTCGCAGGTTGCAGCATAAATCTTTACAGGAGCTCGGTTTGTGTTCATTTTATGTGTGAAACATTAATAGATTTTTAATATACTGGCACAAGATAAAATGAACCTCAGCGACATCAAGAAGAAAAATGGACTTTGCACAACGCACGGGGAAATACACTGGTGGTGTTTTACACTGTGCTGGGGAGTTGTGTGAGGGTCAGCGTGGGTGAAACACAGGTTGCACAGCCTGGAAGATTTGTTAGCTGTAGTAAAGAGTTGTTTAGAGGAGGAGAGACCAAGAAGTGCAGGTTTCTGTGCAGCTGAAACACAGCAGGGCTTCCAAAGCACCTTAAAACCAGCCTGCACTCACTATGTTCATTCTGTCTCCAGCATTTAATCCAAATTAATTCTAAATCTCCCATTTTCTGCGCTGGGTTATTGTTGTAACTGACTGGGAAGTTAAAACCACCAGCTGAGTCGCTCAGCTTGATTTTGAAGGGTTTGAAATCACTCTCAGTGTTGGAGATGAGGAATGAGCTCCTGGAACCTGTTGGAAACATTGTCCATCAATGGGGAACTCACAGAGGGGAAGTTTTCCTCCATAGGAGGAGGTTTGCTTATGGACTGTGAGAATTTGTAGGAGCTGTGGACAAAATTAAAGGGAAAAACTGGATTTTGAAGCAGAGGATTTGGGCCCTTCCCATCAGCTGAGCTCCAGATTCATCTGGCTAAATAAGAGGGGTTTCTCCACGTTTCTTCTCCTGTTTCTGCCATCATTTTCCTTATAAATATTTCACATTTTTTGTCTGCAAGCCCCATTCCCTTGGTTCCCACGCTGCCCAACCAACCCTCCATCCCGAGGGCTGATGCTGAAATATTAAAAATGCTGGAATTCTCTGCTCTGTCCAGTGCCCAGGAGCTGCTCCCAGCTTGGGCAGAGCAGCAGGGCCGTGGCACGGGGTTGACTCCAAACCTCGGCAGGATTTCGGGTCGCCGGCGCTTTGCATGCAAACAGCGTCACAAATGTTATATGGAGTTATAAAGTTAATATAAAAAGCAGATGGAGAGAAATTAAAAGAGATAGTCAGGGGAGAAGAGATGAGATATAAAAATAGATGGAACTGGTGAAGCATGGAAGTTGCAGAAAAGCTGTTCCAGATGCCAGGAGCTACTCCAGAGAGAAGCCTCATCCCAGCGACAGGGAGTGGCAGGGAAGTACACCGAGCAATTTAAGGGATAAAGGGAAGAATATGCACAAATCCTTTAATTTTTTTGCCTCAGAAAACTGCCAAATATTGCTTTGAATTCTCATGCCTCGCCAATTACCTCACAAACTTGAAAGAAGCAACAATGCTCACCCTCAGTATCAGCAGTTAGACTAAATTTCACACCTTATTTATCAATATTTTATCTGGAAAATATAGAAAGATATTTGTCATTTAAAGCCAGCAAGCAAGAAATGTTCATACTTTGTTCTGCCCCCACAGAAACTCTTTAAATTTACTTAATTGGTTAAAGGATACCCAAATTTAGGGTTGTTAGTACATACCAAAATTTATCTCATAATCCATTTATTTGGCCAACTCTGGGATTAAATAATATAATAATAATATATATAATAATAATATATAATATAATAATAATATATAATATTATAATAATATATAATATATATAGAATGTATAATATAATAATAATATATAATAATAATAATATAATAATGTGGATTCCACTGTTCCTGCATTGCACCTGCTGAGTGAAACTCTTTCCCTTGCAGTACTTCTGGATGGAAAAACAAGGCTCTGTGCTTTCACACAAATATTAATTACATTATAGTTTTTTATCTAAATTTCCAATGCTCCTCTCCAGCCTGAGTGGTTGATGAGGGTGGAATAGGGAAATGTGTCGTTCTGTTCTCAGCTCGTTGATGACACTGATGAGTACAACTTTATTAGGGGAAGCAGATGTTGTCGCACACCCCGGAGGTGTCTCTGATAAGGAGAATTTGCTGACAAATATTATCCAATATTCCAGGCTCACCATCAGCCTCGTGTTCTCTCTCTGTCAGACAGTGAGCCCTTAGCCTGTGGTGCTGCCTGTGATCCCAGCGCTGTCCTTGTCACAGCACGAGCCAGCTCAGCCCCATCAGCTCCACAAACCCTCCCGGCCAGGCTGGGTTGGTGTCTCCTTCAAGGCTTTGCAGCATGAGGTGGTCACAGGTGAGAACAGGGAATGGGATGGGATGGGATGTACTGGGTTGGGTTTGGTTGGGTTGGAGGTGATGCCTTGGGAAGGCTGAGCTGGAACAGAGACTGGGCAGAGCTGGAGAATAAAGCAGGGATTTATTGAAAGGCCTTTAGGGGACACCTTGGGCAGGACAGGGCCTGGCCAGGGCTACACCCAAGGTGGGCCCAAAATGGACACAAAATGGACAAACTGGTCACAAGGTCTCACATTTTTATCAGTTTTGCTCCATTTGCACATTGGGGTTGAATTGTCCAATCCCAGCTCCAGGCTGGGAGCTCCCATCCTTCTTGTTCCTCCCTCCAGCCACCCTTGTTTGTGCTGTTGGGCTGAAAGTTGTCCTTGGTGTGCAGCAGGACAAGGATTTGTTTTGTGTCCCTGCTGTGTGCAGAGAGCTGAGTGACCCTGACTGTGAGCTCAGAGCTGCACCCCTGGGCAGCACAGAACCTGAAATACAGGAAAGCTCAAACTTAAGGCATCAGAGGGACCTTAAAGCTCATCCTATCGATGATTGATAGACGGGGAGAGTGACTGGTGGTCAGAATTTGTTTTTTACTGTGAGTTCCAAGTGCTTATATACCATTCTAGGAAGGCCTGTAATTTTTTACTACAATGGTTAGTTTAAATATCACACAAACAAACTTAGACACTTTACAACATCTCTTGCTTGCAGAGATTGATTCAATCTTCTTGTAACCTTCAGAGCTCTGTTTGTTCTTGCCAAGGCATCTTGGTTATCAAACTGACCATGCTAATGAAATCCTGTCCTGTGTACCCCAATATCTCCTACATCATCCAAACCCCTGCCGTGGCAGGGACCCTCCCACTGCCCCAGGCTGCTCCAAGCCCAATGTCCAGCCTGGCCTTGGGCACTGCCAGGGATCCAGGGGCAGCCACAGCTGCTCTGGGCACCCTGTGCCAGTTTATATTTGTATTTATATTAGCTCCCCCAAGGTTTCACACAGTGACAGAGGAGTGATTCTTCCCAGGAATATTAATTTGGTTTTAGTTTAACAAAATTTTTAAAAAATCAAAATTTAATGGTAAAGTTAAAAAAAATACAAGCAATCGCTGGGTTTTATCTGGGGATTTCAGGTTGGGTATTAAAGGCAATAGGAAGAATCAGGGAATCACAGAATCAGAATGGTTTGGGTTGGAAGGGTCCCTAAAGATCATTTATTTCCAACTCCATCCATAGCCAGGGACACCTTCCACTGTCCCAGGCTGCTCCCAGTTCTGTCCAGCCTGGCCTTGGACACTTCCAGGGATCCAGGGGCAGCCACAGCTGCTCTGGGCAACCTCAGGGCCTCCCCACCTTCCCAGGGAACAATTCCTGCCCAATATCCCACCCAAATCTACCCTTCTCCATCTTACAGCCGTCCCCCTTGCTCTATCACCCCACACCCTTGTGCAAAGTCCCTCTCCATCCTTCTTGTAATCCCCTTTCCCTCCTGGAAGGCAGATACCCTGCCTGGAATGTTTAATTTCCAGGCTGAAATGTGCTCCATTCCTTGGGAGCCAAATTGCTTCCCAGAAGATTTTTTCGGCTGGAGAGGCTCTCTGGAGCAGTCTCCCCATCAATACCACGCTCAGACAAAGTAAGGATGTAGCAATTAGACGACATTTGTGGCCATTACCATCAAAGAACAGTATATTAATGATGTTCTACAGGACCATTTCCCAGTATTTCCTTAGAAACTCTTGTTGGGTCTACCCATAAATGTCTCATAAAAGCTATAAATATTCAAGAAAGGAAGTCAGTTACATATAAAGACCTCTAATAGGCACTATGAATGAATTCTGAACCATATAATAGCCAGGCACCTGTGAAAAATGGCGAGAGGATGTGATCTATACATTATATATGAGGCACTTTGCTACAGCTGCGAAGATTTCGAGTTATTCAGCGGAGCTGGAAAATTAAAACAAGAGAATAGAACAAGAAAGGCATTTGAATTAAGCCTTGTGTGGCGCTGCTTCTCGCTCAGCCATCATTATAATAATTTGTTTTGCACAAAATAGATTTATAGAAGCTCATAAATTCCAGTTAAATGCAAATTCGCGGTGCTGGTATTTATTTAACTTTCTACAAGTTGCTCACCATGGGTTTGTGACCAATTGAATCATTCCAATCAAATGCAAGAGGCAGAGCTGGACACTGAGATGTCACTGGGCCACATTTTGGTTGTGTTTTGTGTATTTTTAATACACAGACAAGAAAATCGTGGTAAAAATGATATTTCGAATCATACAGATTTTTTAGGGTTTTTCTCTCTCTCCTCCCTTCATTCTTTTCCTTTTAATCAGCAGCAGCAGCCAAACTTGCTGCAGGTCCTGGGCTTCCATTGCCACCAATAAAAATTTGTCCCGAGCCCTGAGGAGAGCAGTTCCTGCAAAAGGCAGCAGGGAATGTCTGGTTTGGGGGGGAGCTGCCTGACAAAGCAGATTTACAGGATATTGGGGCACAGGGCCTGATCCCACAGAGCCTTTTGGGGCTGATGGACCCAGAGTAAATTACCCAGACTGCAAACATGGCTCCTTCACTCCTGAGCAAGGGATTTGCACGTGAGGGACCACCTGGAGCAGTTCCTTGCTCAGGGAACTGTTGTATTTTTCGTCCACAAACTCTAGTGGCCTGGTTTCCAGAGGAGACAGCACGGCTACCACGTGTTCCTTGTAGCGCCGGGCTTTTAACACACAGACACCAATTTGATGGATGGTTAAAAAAGCGTTTATTTTCTGGAACAGGGAGCTTAAATACTTTTTGGGTCTTTCCTACGTCAGAGGGTCTTGCTACACTTCCTGGGGGGGAACGGAAAGGTACTGGTATGTCCTTGAAGGGGGCTTGTGTCCTTGAGGTAGATCTTATCTGATGGCTGGAATGTTTCTGAGGCCCTCTCGTAACAACCCGATATCTTCCGAGCGCCTTTCCCTGTCCAGCCAGTGTCCCCCACATCTCCCCCCCCTCTATCACTAAAGAAATGAGGTAGATACATGTATATATATATATAGGCACTAAATGAGGTAGAAGGTTAGTATCTAACTAAAGGGAGAAGGAGTTTGGAAACCTGAGTAAATTTTTGCCAGGCAAGTTTGAAAAAGCTTGTGACTGGCAATGTTCCCTGATTAATTCACGGCATTTCATGCAGGCCTAGGAACAGAATGTTAGTCCGTTCTAGGCGAGTTTTAACAAATGAAACTATTTTGTTCAGCAGGCATGGTCCGAAGATAACTGTTAAAAGTAGCATTGCTAATGGGCCTACTAAAGTGGAAATCAAAGTGGTTAACCATGGGGATTGGTTAAACCAGGATTCGAACCAGCCCTGCTGAGCCTCTCTATCTTTTTGTCTCTGAGCCAGTCTGTTTCGAAGTTCTGCCATCGAGTCCCTAACTACTCCCGTATGATCTGCATAAAAACAGCATTCTTCTTTCAGGGCTGCACACAGGCCTCCTTGCTGCATGAACAGGAGGTCCAAGCCTCGCCTGTTCTGCAGAACCACTTCCGAGAGTGAAGAGACTGACTTCTCTAGGTAGGAAATGGATTTCTCGATCCTCTGCAAGTCCTCATCAATGGTCATCTGCAGTTGAGACAGTCCTCGGTGCTGTGTTGCTAGGGCCGAGACACCTGTTGCCGTTCCAGCCGCTCCCAAACCAAGCAACATGGCTATGGTTATTCCTGTCAGAATCTCTCTTTTGTGAAGCCGGCTGGGTTCTTCGAAGAGGTTGTATACCTCTTCATCTGAGTGGTACAGGACCCTAGGAACAATCAGAACTTGGACACAGAAGTCGTTAGAATCATTGAACTTAGGAAGAAACACACAAGGACTTACTCCGGATCTCTGACAAACCCACATTGCTGATGCAGCTGGGACAACCCACTTATTATTTTTTCTGTTGGGCTTTACAATTTTGGAGCAAACATTCCCTTTTCGCTTAGCTAGGGCTGCATTTCCAAAACATCTGCCCCGGCCTGAGACTTGACTCAGGGTGATGCCTCTGCGGGGTGTGTCCCATCTGCACTGATGAGGTGCATTGGCTGTGGAGTAAGTGAATGAGGTGTTTACAGCAACTCCTTCATAAAAAGGGGGTTGGACATCATAACAAAGCCAACAAGAGTTAGTTAGGTTAGGGTTAGATTCATTCAGGGATAGATAAGTGGCATCTAACATACGAAGAATTGGGTCAGGGTCTGACTTGACAAATCGACCTATCTGGAGAGCTTTCTCATCACTGGCTGGGTTTTCTGTGACACTCGTGGGTAAGATTTTGGGGTAAGTCATGTTTTTCTCTGTCTGTGTGCTTTTAATCACCTTGTTGGGTCCAACCGCTCGGGGTGCTGATGGCTGGAGCCTGGTAATTCGCACATTCACCCACTCTTTTGTCCCGTAGAGGACCACTGTCCATGTCTTACCCACTGTCCAACCAGGATGATTTGGCTGCAAGACTGTCATTTTATAGTACAAACATTTTTTAAATTTAGGGATTTTATAACTGTTTCGATGGGGGTTTTCCTGTACAGAAGGAGGTGGTTTGCAACCTGTGGGTGCCCAGGTGAACTGCAGGAACTGGTCGGGCTGTGGTGGGTCCCACCCAGGCCCTGATGGCCTGGCATCTGTGACTATAGTTTCACAGCCCCAGTACCCACAGTATCCCCACCCAGGGTAATTACAATAACTTTTCCCTGGGTTTGAAGCCGGGCACCAGTAGGATATGTGCACGGGTGTTGAGAAGGAATTTATCGTTGGTCGTCCTGGAAACAGATCGTTGGTGCGAAGCACGAAGGATGGAGTGTTTGGTGTGGTGATGTCTCTAAGCACCTTATCATTTGTAAGGTGTCTCAAGACCCACCTGAATGGCTGATGTGGGTAGTAGTTCGGGTTGGCTTGTCCTCTGGCGACAAGCCCCAACAACAAAATCACACAGATGTGTCGTTGATGCTTAGATCTCACTCGCGTGGGTTTCTCTGCTGCTGTCTGGCGTTTTGGTGGCGTGTCTCGTTCCTCTGGAAGGGGCATGTATGCATTATGTGGCCGCCCCACCAGCATGTCCTGTAAACAGAAACTCACAGTTTTCATTAGTCTCATCCTGCTCACTGTGAAAATCAGGTTTAATCGATTTGAGAGGACACCACCTGGTTTTCCCGTCCTTTCTGACAGCTGCATACCCTCGCCCTGCAAGCATCAGTTTCCAGCCCCGTTCCCACTCACCCAGCTCATTCCTAATTGCAACCTGTGGGCCTTCCTCTATCATTTTGGAGGCCCAGTGTTTTTGAACAGGACTGTTTGTTTCATTTCCTCTAGGGAACTGATTCAATGCTATCAAAGCTGTTGCCAGTATACGTGTCTGCTCTCCTGAGGGGATAGAATTGGTGAAGCCTTCTGCTTTGGCTAACACCTCTATTTTGTTTTTCAGGGTCTGATTTGCCCGCTCAACTATAGCTTGTCCGGTGCTATTGTATGGAATGCCTTGTACTAGTGTGATCCCCCATTTGGAGGTAAATTCCTGCACTGGTTTAGAAATGAAATTGGAACCATTGTCAGTTTTGATCTGTTTGGGAATGCCAAGCCACGCCATAGCTGTCAGCCAGTGCTGAATTGTGGCTTTGGAGTTAGTTTTGTGATGCTGTGTGGCTATGATCATTCCACTGAATGTGTCCACAGTCACTGCGAGCCATGCTCGGGGCTTCAGCAGTTGACACAAGGTGAAATCTGACTGCCAGACTTCTGAGGGCTTGAGACCTCTGGGGTTGACCCCACTGGTCCACAGGGGTGACTTTTGGCAGTGGGGGCATGTGGCCACTACATGTTTGGCATCTGCTGTGGTGATTCCGCATTTCTTTGCCAGTGCTTTGGGTCCAATGTGGAGGGATTCGTGCAGCTGACGGGCTTCTTGCAGCGTCCAGATGCCTTTCGCTGCTGCGTCCGCCTTGTCATTGCCGATCTGGAAGTAACCTTTGACTGGGTTGTGACTGTTGATGTGAATGACAGATACTGTGCCCTTTCGTGAAGAAAGTGCTTCTTCAAGCATCAGGGCTGCTGTTGATGTTGACACACCTGGTCCTGCCATAGCCAGACAGAGCTTTGCCACGAATATAGAGTCTGTTACGATGTTCAGGTGTTCGTCTTGGAAGAGTCCACACGCCAGGACTACTGCTGTCGCTTCCAATTGCTGCACCGACAGTGTGGGGTCGCATGCTTTGACACAATGCCATTTCTCTTCTGCCTGCCACACTGCTGTCGCGGTGGAAGTCGTGGAGGAAGCGTCTGTGAAAGCTGTTGGCCCTGGTTGTGGTCTGTCCATGACCTTCGGTGGCATGTCTATGTCGACTATGGTCAGCAGCTGAGTCCAAGGTGGTCTGGTGGAGTAGCAGATTTCTCCTCCGAATCCGATGAGAGCAAGGGCTAGGTGTTCTGAGATCGTGGTTGAGTCTGTGGTTGATTGCTTGCGGAAAGGAAGGTGGATTCTCATTGGCTCAGTCCCTAGGTGTTTCAAGGCAAGCTTTCTGCCTTTCATGATGAGGTTAGAGATGCATTCTATTGCTGGGGAGAATGCACGAGCTGGTCTTCCATTCAGCACAAGCTATCTTTATTTTGCCCCAATCTGTGAGTTTATGTTGTGTTTGTTCCCCTGTATTATAAAAAGCTTTGTTTGATTTGGGTAAAAAACCCATGAACTCTGTTGTCTCTGTTTCCGATTCTGCGGACTCGGAGCTCTCAGTGGGACTTTCTGTGGAGCTGTGGTCCCACTCAGTGTCGGAAGCAGACTGCTGGTACACTTCCGGCTGGCTGTGCCTTTTTGTTCGGCTCCGCCCTCGCTCCGCCTTCCGGGAGTGGCTTTGGGCGGACCCTCGGGTCCGTCCCCGTTCCGCCTCCCGAGCCCGGCCCCTCCCCCCTTCCCGGGGGTGGCGTCGCCACGCCTCCTGTGGGCAATCCCGTTCCCACCCCCTGGGCTCTCCGCGCCCCCCCCACGGGGGGGTGTCTCCTCCGAAAAACGCCATTGGGGGGGGTTTCTGGCCGCGGTCGCCCCCCCCACTCGCTCTCCCGCGCATGCGCAGTGCAGATCAGCTCCGCTGAGCCCTCTCGCCACGCACGCGCGCTGGCAGGGACTCGCATTTCCGGCTCTCCACGCGGCTTTTCGCCCCACCCCCGTTCACATTCACGATCGCCATCTTGGAGGTATGGGGGGGGGGGGGGCCCGCGCCGCGTCTCTCTCTGCCTCCCTTGCCTGCTGTGCTAGCCTTTCCCAAACAGATTTCGCGCGCTCTCCGTTCCCCCGCGCTGTTTCGGCGATTGGGCGACCCGCGGCTGCCTCCGCCGGCTCGGAAAAGCGGGCGGAGCCTCTCCCGCGCGGCTGCTCCCCCAGAACCGGCGAGTCAGCGCTTCGCGCGCGCCGCGGCTGCACCCCCGATCCCGGCAACGTGCCGTTGCCCCGCCCGGTCCACAGCGGCGGCGGACCCCGATCTCCCGGCTCCGGAGAGCGGCAGGTGCCCCGCGGCGACGGCGGCTCCGGGCTCGGCGGGCTGGCGCCGCCCCGTTCGCTCCGCGGCGGCAATTCCCAGCCTCCCTTCTCCCTGCCGCTGCTGGCTCGCGGCGGCAGCCCGGCGCCGCCGGGCTCGGGCGGGTCCCGCGGTAAAAAGCGGCGGGGGGATGAAGGGGGACCCGCGCCTCTTTCGGGGGGCTCCGGGGGGTTCCCTGGGCCCGGGGGTTCCCGCAGCAGGGTCCGAGGCTCCCCCCCACGGTCCGGGAGGTCCGGGGATGGGCTCCGGCGGGGGGTCCACCCGTCCTTTCCCCCCGTGCTCCCGCCACCAGACTTGCTGCCCCCGGAGGATCCCGCGGTTCCCCGGTCCCTCTCCCCCGGCTGCGTGACGGCAAATAAACAGGTTTTAATTGCTACCCAAGTTTCCTGCTGTTCTCTTGCTTTTTTCAAGGCAGCCTCTACATTGCCCCACGCTTTCAGGTTTTTTCCACTGCCGGTAACTTTTGCATCCTCTGCCAAAGCGGCAGTATAACTCCCCCACCTTTCTACATTTAAAATATCTATTGGCCTCTCAATCGTGCCCAAATTTATAAGCCTTGCTATAGCAAGATATAAATTCTTTTCCTCACACCGAATACCCCATTGCTTTTTTAAAATCTTAACAACCTGCGCGAGAACCTCCATCTTCTCGCTGGTCCCGGAGGCGTCCCTCCTTCTCTCGTGGTGGATCGGGCCCGCCGTTCCCCACCGCCGTCTCCTTTCCAGGCGAAATCCCGATTTCCTAGGTCCTTTTCCCGGGTTATCGGCACCAGATGTTGTATTTTTCGTCCACAAACTCTAGTGGCCTGGTTTCCAGAGGAGACAGCACGGCTACCACGTGTTCCTTGTAGCGCCGGGCTTTTAACACACAGACACCAATTTGATGGATGGTTAAAAAAGCGTTTATTTTCTGGAACAGGGAGCTTAAATACTTTTTGGGTCTTTCCTACGTCAGAGGGTCTTGCTACACTTCCTGGGGGGGAACGGAAAGGTACTGGTATGTCCTTGAAGGGGGCTTGTGTCCTTGAGGTAGATCTTATCTGATGGCTGGAATGTTTCTGAGGCCCTCTCGTAACAACCCGATATCTTCCGAGCGCCTTTCCCTGTCCAGCCAGTGTCCCCCACAGGGAACTCATCGCTCAGGGCCTCCAGGGCTGGTCAATTTAATTTTTAATTAAATCTTAAAATTTATTTATTATAAAAATTTATTTTTATAATAGATAAATGAACTTAAATAAATAAACAAAACTAAAATAAAACCAGCCCTCCACAAACAAGGGGCAGATCTGTGCTGGCAGGATGCTCCAATTTTGGGATGCTGTGACACTCCAGGGATCAGCCACACCCTTGGAGCAATGGCACCACCACCCTGCTGGGCAGCTGGTGAAGCTCTGTGCTTCAGCCTGCCAAATCTGCCTGGAAAGTGAAAAACGGGGACAGCATTTTCTTCTTTTCTCTCACAGATCTGCCTTAGGTAGGCTGAGAAGTTCCTGGTGGCTGGAAAAAGCAGCTGTGGGAAATTCTGTTCTCTACTCCACAGCAGTGCTGAGAGTGAAATTTCCCAATAAAATCAGAGAAGCAGCTGAAGATTTCCCATTTCTCTGAGCGTTTTTCTTCACGCCTGACATGCCATCCCTCTAAGAGGATTCCTGTGACTGGTCAGGCTTGAGAAACTCGAGGTGTGTCTGTGTTTGTCTCCTTGTCCCTGCAGCAGTTCCCAGCTGTGTGGCACAAACCCCTCCTGCTCCGCTCTCTTTTTGGGAGATCCCTGGAGTTCCTGCTGGAGGAATCCTTGTGCAGCTCTTCCCCCACTCCAGCGCTGATTGAGTGGGAGAAAAGCTCTGAGCACCCTCAGAATTCACTTCAGCATCAAGGAGGATTCCAGCACTCTCTACGGAGCCTTCCACTCCGTGAAAAGAGCTGGATTGGTTTTATTCAGTGATGTTTCCAGCCTTTCCCACCTGGCAGTGTGGGATTTTGCAGAGAGGAGGTGGAGATCACATTTACATGCTTTGGAGGTACGAGGAAACCGTGTAGCAGCGCTGGGAAACAAGCGCCACAAGCAGAGGTCACAGTCATCAGGGGCTGCTTGAATCCTGCCTAATGAGTTACTCTCCTTGCTAAATAAATAATTAATGCACGCATTTATTGAAGGCAAACGCTGCCACGATCTTCAGGCACCGGAGCTGAAAGAGCTGCACGGGAGGACGTGAGCAGAGCGCCGTGTTGAAAATGTTCTTGCAAAGATTCGTGCCTCAGGAAGCAACAGCTGCATGCAAAGGGTCCTTGGCTTCTTGGTGGCTGAAGGGCTTCCCAAAACATCAGCTTGGTCCTCAGCCTTTGGGAATGAAAGAATAATTTAAAAAATTCTTTTATTAATGCAACAATCTGTGGGTCTGCACGGTCACACACACAAAAATACCTACAAAAACTGCCTGTGACCAGGAGGAAACGTTCCACTCCCAGTGCACCCGGATGATTTCCACAGTTTGGCTTTTCTGGATGCCTCAGCGACTCGGAGCAGCCCCTTGGCTGTTCTTGTTCTCTTCTTTCTCAACAGATTATTCACCTGCCTTCCCATCTCAGCAGAAACTCAAGCTGCAGCCAGACCTGCTCCAGCAGACCCTTCTCCAAGCACAGACACGCAGCATTCCCCCACGGGCCAACCCCCATGGAGAAAGGAATAAAAACCCCAAAAAAACCAGAAATATTTGTCCCTGCTGCTCTGCAGCAAGAGGAATTTCTGTGATGGTTCTGACTTCTTTCTTTCTGCTGAGGTTGGGATTAATACAGGGAAATGCAGGTTTTGTGTTCAGATTTGGGTGTTTATTATATCTTATCTATTTACAGACTCGTGAGCAGTGAGCTCTAACTGGCAAGTCAGAGAAATGAGGTAAAATGGAGCCCCTCTCTACCTCTACAAGGTCTTTTCAAGGACAATCCATCCAATTATGAAATGCCACCTAAATTATTTTCACTTTTAACCCAATAATTAACTACTTGAAGTCCACAATGGGGACTCCATCAACCAAATACAGAAAACCACCCAAACCCACGAAGAAAAAGGAAGAAGAAGGTGAAAAAAGAACAACTCACCCTCACCCTAAAGTCTCCATCTTGCTCCACATATATTACTGTACACCAAAATCTTAAAATCTATGTTTCCAGAATTCCAACAAATTTCCAACTCTTCTTCTAGTGCTGAAGTAAAAAGGGCCGAAAATTCCCTTCTCATGCCAGTGGGAGGAAAATGCAAGGACTACAGCACTCATGGAAGCCCTGGATTCATCCCAAGGTGCAGCACTGGGAGCTGGCAGTGCTGGGGAAACCCTCTGTGGGTTTTTTGAGGTGACACCTGGGGTCAGTCCTCACCTCGACGAGTCACCAGCAGTTCAAGGACCAGGGTAAAGCCCTGGCTGGTTTAAATCAGCTCAAATACACAGATCTGAGTCCCTGTGACTGAGAATCCAGCTCTGTGTGACAGCCTGGCCTTGGGAAGGTTCCTCCAGGCTGCGGAGACGCTCTCTGCACGCTTTGGAGAGAAGTAACAAGCACTCAGGGAGGAATAGAAAGAGAACTGAGTTCATTTTCAGGTTTGTGGCAGTTCTTTATCATCCAAACTCCGATGGAAATTATCTCCTTGAAGAGTATAACACTCAGACAGGAGCCAGGCATGGCCTGGCTCTTAATCGTTCACCAAATTGATATAAAATACAGCGCAGGAGCATTTTGTACAATATCACAAATATTTTAACATTTGCACATTACAGGAGCAATGTGCAATATTACAAATAAAAATCTTCACAAGAAGCTCATCCTTCAGCATTTTCAGCTTTGATGTGAGGAAGATATTTTATATGTCAAAAAAAAATCTCCAGTGCTGTGTCTTGGCACCATTGTTGAGGGGAGGGATTATTCCATGGCTGTGGTTGTACATCACCTACTGAAGGGAAGACCAAAGCTATAATTAGGCCTCTCCCAGTGCCATCCTGTTGGGTATCTTTGGATAATTGTTGCAGCCCACATGCTTGTCCATATGTTTTTACCAAGAGGGATGATTAATTCTCCTCTTCTTCAATACAATATGTGCTTTACGCAGGGAATACATCTTTACGAGCAGGAGAATTCCTATGTAACAGGAAAATAAAGCTCCTAATCCCGCCGTCCCCCTGGGGAAAATCCAGCCCAGCAACTGGCATCGAGGTCTTAATTCTCCTCGGGAGTTGTTTATAGCGAGAGGAGCACCCCAGATAAGGCAGGGCTGCTCAAAATCTGCCATCTGGCCGGGCAGCAGAGCCGGGGGCTTCGGGAAGTTTTAACCAGGCATTGTTCTTTAAAGCCTGGATTTTCCCTCGTGCATTAATACGTTTTGGAGAGGGAGAGCAGCCCCTGATTGCTGTGGGCACTGCTCAGGGACTCAGAGCCTGGCAAAGAGCTGGCACAGCTCTGCCACAAGCACCTGAGGATTCGGGGTTGGGGATGTTATAAACGACAATTCTCCAATCTTTCAGCTAGGAAATGTATTGGAAAATGACAAAATGAAAATCGAGCAGAGCCACAATCAAAGTCAGTTCTGACCCCGGGATCGGAGCTGGGTGAACCACAGACACGTCCTCTCTGTATCAATGTCCCCACAGGTCACACCAACATCTCCCAGAGCCAGTTCTGACACTGTTCTTGTGTCCCAAGGCTGTCCATTGTTCAGTCCAGGTTTTGGATATGCAGATCGGTTTCTTTTTTCTGAGGTTTGCTTGATGAACAGAGTTTGGGAAGGTACATTGTCTTGATTCCATCTTCTTGGGCAGGGCAGTGGGATGTGTGTCCTCGATGAGCAGATACGATGCTGATCTGGTGTTGATGGCAGAGTTGGCTTCACCCAGTTCCATCCCAGTTCCATTGAAGTCCCCTTACACCCTGCATTGTGCTGCAAAATACCTTCTCTTTTGGGTTTCTGCAAAATACCTTCTCTTTTGGGTTTCGGGATGAGGATGGTGTAGTTCCTGCCCATTCAACCATGAACAAAATTTGTACAGGGGGGTAGCTAAGGGATACAGTTTGTTTTAACCACATACATAGTTGTTTTAATAAAACACGAATTAACCCTACATATATAACAGGGATGCGGGGAAAGAGCTCCCAGTTTTCTTAAAGCAGGTGAGCGCAGCAGCAACCTCTAACTCATTTTATTAATCCCTCCGAAGCTGTGTTTGCTCCTGAGTAAAGCACAGAACGCTTGTTTAAAAGCTCAGCCTGTTGTTTTTGAGGTGGCGACTCTGCGCGCTCCCTGACCAGCCCACACCCCCACCTGCCCCGATGTTTCACCAGCAGGGAAAACAGCTAAAAATTACAGTTATTAGTCACCATTCTCCCCTTCTTCTGAGTCATTAACATCAATTACTAACCACTGCATTGTCAATTAAGACTATCACTCGCTGCTATTCACTGCTAATGCGCTAATTGTCATCAATTTACTGCCTCAATTATGTGGTCATACAGTTGCCTCGAGGTATAGAGATGTGATATAAGGATGTGGAGGAGAAACAGGCTCTCCCCGGTTTTAATGCAGGGAAAGAAACCTGGAGTGAGTCTGAACACGGATGGAGTTGCAGAATTCTCTTAGAGAAAAAATTATTCTAAGACACAGAGGATGATAAGGGGAAAAAAAAAAAAACCACAATTTAAGCCGAGTGTTTTACTTTTTTTTATTCCTGACCCTTCCACTGCAAATGTGACGTTATTTCACCTGCAGTAGATTTGTGGATCGTGTTCACTCTGTAATCATGTATATATTTTTCGCCTAATTATATCTGATTGCTTACTGCATGTTGTACTTTCTAATGAGCATTGAATTATTAATCTGCTGCCGAGCCTTTCTCAGCGTACAAAAGGGAGAGATGTCTGGTGTCATTGAACACAGCCTATTGTGTTCCCTTCAAGCAGCAGCAGCAAACTTTAGGATTCAGCAGTGTGCCAGATTCCCACTACAGACACAGCCGAGCTCTCTTTGACAGGTTTTAAATAATATGTTTTTGGTATGCTTTATCTGACACTAAGCTGCCCTGAAAATAGTAGAGGAAGTCTGCTAGTGAGAATAAAATCAGACAAACTCCTAAAAAAAAAAAAAAAAATCCCTCCTGCCTCTATTTTTCAGTCCTTAGGCAAATAACCTTGTAGGCTGTGTGGAAGGGTTTGATTTCTTTCATGCAGTTGCTCAGCAATCCAAGGAAATAAAGCAGAGATGCTTATCCCCAGCAAGGGTCCAGGGAAAATGATGGATCTTTTTCCCAGCAAAGGAATGAGCATTTTTCACCTAAAATTGTGATGGGCACTTGATTTCCGTGTGCATTATTTGTCTGTGATGGGGTCCTGGGGGTGAAATCCTAATTTAAATCAGCCTGGCACAGGTGCCCAGAGCAGCTGTGGCTGCCCCTGGATCCCTGGCAGTGCCCAAGGCCAGGTTGGACATTGGGGTTTGGAGCAGCCTGGGACAGTGGGAGGTGTCCCTGCCATGGCAGGGGGGCAGAAAATGAACTTTAAGGTCTCTTCCCACCCACCCCATTCCATAATTCCAGGATGACTCCATAATCTGATCCCAATAAACCTTCTCTCTGGCAGGTGCTGCGCTGTTGATGCCTCCAGCTCACCCACACACCCAGGACACCCACCTGTGGGCAGGTAGGTCCCAAAGGAGGGGTCTTGGATGAGGGAGGGACACACCCAGTGCAAATTTGGAGCTAAAACCCTTTTTGAATGTTTTTTTTTTCCTGGAGAGCAGCATCCTCCAGCTGAGATTTGGGTACAGGGTACAGGGGGAACTCTGGCTGTTTGTCCTTACCCAGGCTCTCCCCAGCTGTGTGAAACCTCTGGGCTTCCCTCCCTCATGATCTCAGCTCCTCTGGCACATCCTGCCCTTCCCAGGCAGATTTCAGCTCCTTGTGTGCACAAAACCTGGAGCATCTCCTTGGCTGTGTCAGGGCGTGCAAGCCCAACCTCCACCTCTGCTGGTGTTTTATTATTATTATATGTTTTATTATTATTATTATTATTATGTAGTTTTTTATTATTATGTGTTTTATTATGTGTGAGAGGACGGGGTTTGCTTTTGAAGTTGTAAATCTTTTATTTGCTCCCTAAATCTCTTAACACCCTGCTTGTGCTGGACAATGTAAGGGGCAGCTTTGGCAGTTGGCACCGTTGCTTCCTGGTGATTGCTCCTATCTAATGCGAAAGCTGATTTTCATCTCTAAAGATATTCCAGGCTCGGTGCATTAACTTGGATTTTGACAAAAAGGAATGGAACCAGTGTAAGAGAATTAATATTTGTGTTGGTTTGTCTAGAAGCTTTTTAGATCAGCCAGAGGAAAATTTGGGGAAGAGAGATGAGGCTCAAACGTTTTATAACTGTGGGGTGAAACATTTCTTTGGCTCCATCTGACTGAGACATCGTCTTCATTTGAACTGAGTGGCATCAATTTGGGGGATTTTTCCCATATCTAGATTTTTCTTTTGGTTTTGCTTATTTGTTCTCTTATCTCTGCTCCCTGACAAAAAAAATTTCTGGGGAAGAACAACCCAACAGAGGCTGCAGCTACCGCACGTTTCAGCTGCTGCTGGTTGAAATCAGTTTAATAGAATAATTACTTCTTTTTCCAAATATGCTTTTGTATGAGAAGTGATTCAGGAATGCAGTTGTCAGAGGGGAGGAGGAGGAGGAGTAGCTGAGTAACGAGGTGGGAATGATGCATGGTGGAGTCAGTGTGGGAGGGCAGCACCCCCAAACCCCCCTGTGCCCCCCAATCCCACAGTGCCGACAGAGCTGCTCATTCCAGAGTGTCCCTGTCCCCCAGGACACCAGGGCAGGCTCTGACCTTGGAAATGCAGCTCAGAAAGTCAGAGCAGACCAGCTTGGCACAGCCCAAGGGAACTTTCTGAAGAATGTAAAGAGTTGGTTGATGAACAAACATCTCCCAGGCTCCCTAAACTGACTGTGTAAAATTTCATGGCTGTGGCCTAAATTCTCACTTCCTGGCACTGCTGGGGAGAACCCCAGAATGGTTTGGGATGGAGGGGACCTTAAATCCCATCCAGTGTCACTCATCCATGGGCAGGGACACCTCCCACTGTCCCAGGGTGCTCCCAGTTCTGTCCAGCCTGGCCTTGGGCACTGCCAGGGATCCAGGGGCAGCCACAGCTTGGACATTTGGACACTTCCAGGGAAGAATCCCAGAATGGTTTGGGTTGGGAGGGACTCTAAATCCCATCCAGTTCCACCCATGCTATGGCAGGGACACCTCCCACTGTCCCAGGCTGCTCCAACCTGGCCTTGGGCACTGCCAGGGATCCAGGGGCAGCCACAGCTGCTCTGGGCACCCTGTGCCAGGGCCTGCCCACCCTCACAGGGAGGAATTCCTTCCTCATACTTTCAAATCCTTCCCTCCTGGATGCAGGGAATTGCAGCTGGCTGAGGTGGTTGGATGTGTTTTAGTGGTACAAATCTCCAGGCCAACATTCTCCTCCTGATTTTGTTCTCCCAGCTGTAAAGTCCAGGGGTAAGAGAGCTCCTCCTTTCCATCTCTGCCTGAATCCCAATGAAGATGTTGATTTATCTGAACTGTAACAACCAAAGGTGTGACCCTCCTTTGTTAATGGCGGGGAAGGGGAGAGATAAACAGCCCATAAATTACATCAGCATCAGATGCCCAGAGGGGAACTTCGGGGAGATCTCAAAGGACAGAGAGAAAAGAGAGGGAAATTCAGGCACTGTGGTTAGAAAGTAACTGGGAGCTGTTGGTTAATTCAGAAACATAAATAATAACAAATTGCCAAAGTCCATATTGGTTTTGGGTTTGGTTTGAGGAGTTTTTTGGAGAGGGAGAGCTTTTCTTCCTCAAACCACCTGCTCTAGACCTAGGCAATATCTCAAGAAGTTGAATACGTCTCTTTTTCCTCTTGAAAACTTCCATGCAGTTTTATTATTTGGGTAGGTAATGCCACAAATACAGATGGCATTTACCCTTGCCTTGTCTCCTCCCAATCTGTTCTCCTTTCTGGGTTAATACCTTCTCCCACTCTGCTCCTCTATTTCAATGTAGTGTTTAAAAATAAAATGGCAGATTTCTCTTTGCTTTTCCTCTCTGTTTTTTCACATTTATATTTTGACTTTGTTACCTTTGGCTCACCTCGTCTGCCTACATGGAAAGCTTTTTTTGTTTGTTTGTCAGATTCTTCCACATAACTTTTCCTAGAACTCAGAGAAAGCTCTGCCTGGAGAACAACTTTCATGCCTTTCAACCCAATCCATTTCCTCTTAGTACATTTTCTACTTTATGATTTCAAGTTTTATGATTTACAAACAGCACAGAAGCGAGGAGTTAAGGGAGACAAAAACAGGCAGGTGAAGAAAAATAAAATCCAAATTTTAGTTTGGGTTTCTGCCTGAAAGGATGACACTGGGTCCATTTTTCTCCAGCACAATGGAAAGTATTGAATTTGGAGATTCATGCATGAACTAAAAAATTGGCAGGAAAAAGATCAGTTTAGTGAAATTCAAAGCAAGTTTTTACAATAAAACTGTGTGGGGAGTGGGGGTGTCAGATTGAACTTCAGTAGAAATTTTTCCCTTAATTTTTTTTTTATGACAGTGTTTTATTAAAAAACCCACCAGCATTTCAAGAAGAAAAATATTGTTCACAGTGTAAAAGTTCGAACGTAGCACTTTGAAAACAGGAGTGAAACTCTTCTGCCTCCTTCCACACATCATCCTTCATTTTGGAAGCACTCCAAAAGAAATCATCTGAGCCTTTCAAATCAACTTGTTTTACTTTCTTGTTCTGAAGGCATTCTTTAAGCCAGGCTCTATTTTGAACACCTTCACTCTCCCTAATAATCATCTGCTTGATGGCTTTACCACAACTAGAGCAAAAAAATCCAATTCTCCAGCTGCAATTTTGATGCTTCCCTGTCCCAGGAACATGAAAAAAGGCTCCTGCCAGCCCGTGCTGTCATTTGCAAACTCTTTGTCACATTTTGTCACAGCAGGGATCAATATTTGCCACGGTGCCAAGGCGGCAGCTCCATATGTTGCCTCTTTTCATGGAGGGCATGCCAAAAATAACGCCGTGGTGCAGCTCCTGGGGGAGCTGGTGCCGTGGACATGGACAAATGGATCTGGTCTCCTGTTAAAGCATCCGTGGTCACCCTTCTGCTGGTCCAAAAGGCAACCAGAGCTTTGCCAGGAGGGGTTTGGGCTGCAAGGACTCGCCAGCGGGAACTGGGTGGGTGTTTGGGTGTTTAACACCACTCCAGCATTTCTGCAGGCTGATTAATCCCCAGAAAGCTCATCATTAGCCCAGTGTTTCCCTCTGGACTCCTCAGCGTGTGTTGGTGTCTGGCTGTCTCTCTGTAGCATATGCTCCCCCTCTCCCAAGCCCATCCCAATCCCGGAGCGTTTCCGCGGGGTCGGGGCCGTGCGGCCGCCCCGGCGCTGCCGGGTGAGCCCTGCTCAGCGTGGTGCTCCTCAAGTGATGGGGTGGCAGTGCCATGGCAACAGGAGGCTGTGCAGGCACTCATTACCAGCAGCATTTGCTAATTAAAGACAGCTCCACGCTCATCCCTCGCTGCTTTGCCGAGGCGAGAGGCAGCAGGTACGGGTTTGGGGTTGGGGTGTGGATGGGAACGCTCCGTGTGCTGCTCCTTTCCCACTCTTGCCAGAACCATTCCCCAATGGACTCGCCCTCCTGAGAGCCCCAAACCAGGCCCAAGTGTTCCCCTTCACCTACTGAACCTCAGGTTCCTGTGTGTGTCTGATAAAAGCACCCCGATGAGCAGAGAGGAATTTTATCCACATTCCAGCTGGCACAAGGAGTTTTCTGGTGGCTGTGGGTGTTGCTTTGATTTCCACCCATTAATATGAATGAATATTGAATTTCCAGCTGCAGCTGTTTTCTTGTGTTGAAGCCACCTTGGAATCTGAGGTGTTCATGTTCTGGTGAAGCTCTTTGGGTTCTTTTTTCCTGACAAGAAATGAAGGACAGACATTTGCTGGATTCTTCTGTTCCTTAGACCACTTCCATGACCTCGTGTTTTTCACTTTTGGAAATTACCACAAGATGATGACCAGATTTCCTCATTTTAGCCAGGACAACGCTAAATTTTGGCTTTCCTCCTCTCATCCCAGCTTCTGCTGTGTTTTATTCCTTTTCCTCCTCTTTCTTTTCTTTCTTGAGTCTAAGAGGAGGAATAAAAGACAGGTGAGAGGTAGGAAAAGGAGAATTATCCCAGAATATCAAGATGTTCTGAGACTCTGAGATTTTGGTTCCTATTCACACCAGTGTAGTCTGCAATCCAGTGCTTGAGGGCAGGAATTGGGATCATTTAACCCCTCTCTCTTTTCCTGGGGTGTTTTTCCTCTAAGCAACAGGCTGGAGTGTGTGTGGGGAGTGTGCAGGAATGAAGGAAGGAATTGGGAGATGCCTCCAAAGAAGGAGGGAATACTTGGAAGGCAATCACAGGGGATTTTAGCACCTGTTGATATTGGAATTGTAGGGCAGTTTGATTTCTATCCATTAATTTGAATGAATATTGAATTTCCAACAGCAGCTACTTTCTTCTGTTCCTTCGACTTCCATGACCTCATGCTTTTCACTTTTGGAAATTAACCCAGACCCTGCAGATCCATAAAATGTCTTTCCGTTCTCTCCTTTCCATACCCTGGGATGCTCAGAAAGGTGTGGTCAGGCTTGGCTCCCCAGGTAACCACACACAGCCAGCCACAGCATCTGCAGGGAAAGACTTTTCTCCTTGGGTCCCTCATGGATCAGGATTTTCCGAGGAGCAGAGAACAAGATTTTTGAGTAGGAATTTGACAGAAAAGAGCTCAAAACTGTGGTTGGTAGCTTCTGGATACAACCAATCCCTTCTGATTGCTGCAGCACCTCTCCTCTGTCACTCACAGAGTGAAACAGAGAGAAACTTCCTTTTCCTTCTTAAAGAAGAAGCCAGATGTGCAAAAATAGAGCCAAGAGCTGAACACCTCACCCCAAACCCCCCTGTAGGGCAGGTTTTCCTGGGAGCTGTGTCCCTGGGGAATGAGAAACTAATGGGGTTCAGCTCTTCCCAGGCAAAGGAAAGAACTGATGGTGACTCTCTCAAACTCATCAAATCATCATTTTCCCTCTGTATTTTTGTGCTTCCAACCCTTAGCTTTCCCCATCTTTCTCCTTATTAAGTGTTTTTCTCCTTATGTTGTTTTCCATCCCCAATACACTTGATTCTCACCATAATTACTCACCAGCTTTCCACAAAGCAGTGGTCTGGGAACCTCTGACCTCTGGAAATCTCTTCAGGGAGATTATTCTGCAGCAGTGACCTGGCACCCAGAGCCAAACCTCTCTGTGCACTGGGGGAATTGCATCATCTCTGATGTATTAATGGGATTTGATGCCATCATTTAAGCAACTGGAGATGCTGATGTGGAAGGATACGTGCAGACAGAAAATTAAATTGTGTAGATCATGAGCATCTCAGGGTTGATTAAATGGAATGAGAGTGCATTTCCTCTTTCATACGGAAAGAGGCTTAACATTAAAAAAAAAAAAAACAAACCCTAATCTTTTCTAAGATAAAGTTCATTAACACAATGATTATTCATTTGGCTTTTATAATGATACTGCTGCTTAATCACCAGAACATTGCTTCCTGTGCTCCAGGAGAAGCAGCAGGAAGCATTTGAAGAGACAGAGCTGGTGCTAATGCAGCAGCAGCAGCCAGGATGGGATCTCAGAGCCTTTCATTTGAAAAGTGAATTCCTGCTCAGGTTTCTAAAACCCCACCCATCAAACAGCAGGAGCTTTAAACCCAACATGAAATTTATATAGCAATGAAGCCTCAGGTTTCCTGTTTCTACACAGTTAACATCTAAGTTTCCTCCTGGGTCCATTTCCATTATTTATTATATTATTTGCCTAGAGTAGCACCCCAGAGGAGCATTGTAATCAGGAACTGAGCTTGTGTTGGGAGAAATACAGCGCAGTCACTCCAGAGCTGGCCTGGCCTCTGGAGTTTATAATCCTAATAAACAAGGCAAACAGTAATAGAGATAGATAAACAAATGCTGGAGGTGGCTGCGTGCTTAATGACTTCCTCTCCCTGCAGTTCCCATTCCCCACCTCGTGCTCCTGCACACTTCCAGCCCTTTCTCCCACACTCAGCTGCCCTCTGAAACTCCAGGGTCCCTTCCTCCCACTGCTGAAGGTCTTTATTTCAGCTCTCGCAGAATCACACAACCACCAGGTTGGAAGAGACCTCCAAGATCATGGAGTCCAACCCAGCCCCAACACCTCAACTAAACCACAGCACCCAGTGCCACATCCAGGCTTTATTAAACACATCCAGGGATGGTGACTCCACCACCTCCCTGGGCAGACCATTCCAGTCCTTTATCACCCTTTCCATAAAAAACTTTTCCCTGATATCCAACCTGTATTTCCCTTGGCACAGCTTGAGGCTGTGTCCTCTGGTTCTGTCAGTGCTGCCTGGAGAAAGAGCCCAAGCCCAGCTGAGCACAGGCACCTTTCAGGGAGCTGTGGAGAGTGATGAGGGCACCCCTGAGTCTCCTTTTCTCCAGACTGAACAAGCCCAGCTCCCCTTTCACTTCACCCCTGCCCATCATTCCTGTTCTCTGTTGTCTTCCCTCACCTCCCTCTCCTGGCCTCTCCTCACTGCTGGTGGCCACTCCTGGATGGCCCCTCTGGCATCAGGGCCAGGCTGATCTCCTGATGCCACCTCAGATGTCACCGAGCCATGGCACTGCCTCTTCTCCTCCCTGGCAAGAATTGGATTCTCTGAATGTTCCCCCCTTGATGTTTCAGCCCTCCCCAGTCTGAATTTTGTAGTGCAACACGGCCAAGAAATGGCTCCATCAATATTTTCTTATTGCTGTGCTCATTTTAGCCAGGACAACACTAAATTTTGGCTTTCCTCCTCTCATCCCAGCTTCTGCTGTGTTTTATTCCTTTTCCTCCTCTTTCTTGAGTCTAAGAGGAGGAATAAAAGACAGGTGAGATGTAGGAAAAGGAGAATTATCCCAGAATATCAAGATGTTCTGAGACTCTGAGATTTTGGTTCCTATTCACACCAGTGTAGTCTGCAATCCAGTGCTTGAGGGCAGGAATTGGGATCATTTAACCCCTCTGTCTTTTCCTATCATCTTTTTCCTCTAAGAAACAGGTTGGAGTGTGTGGGGAATGTGTAGGAATGAAGGAAGGAATTGGGAAAATTTTCCTCCAAAGAAGGAGGGAATACTTGGAAGGCAATCATGAGGGATTTTAGGACCTGTTGATGTTGTAAACGTAGGGCAGTTTGATTTCTATCCATTAATTTGAATGAATATTGAATTTCCAACTGCAGCTATTCTCTTGTATTGAAGGCACCGTGGAATCTGAGGTGTTCATGTTCTGGTGAAGTTCTTTGGGTCCTTTTTACCTGACAAGAAATGAAGGGCAGATTTTGCTGGATTCCTTAAACCACTTTGCTGACCCCATGCTTTTCATTTTTGGAAATTACCCCAGACCCTGCATATCTATAATTTTTTTTATTTTATATTAATATTTGCAGGCTGTGCTTTTCTCCATGGTGAAAGCAAATGCTCCAGGAGTCAGCATTGGAGGCTTCCACTCATCAGCAGAAGGGTTCAGAAAATTCTCTCTTCTTCAGGCTGCTGCTCACAGGCATTTGTTCCCTTATTTTTCCTTCTGCAAGAAAGGGAAGTCCTATAAAAGACATTGTTCTTGTCCACAAATCCTGGGATAGGGGAACTGGACACACCTGAGCATCTGCACCTCACTGGAAGGGCTGAAATGGAAGGGGCTCAGCCCGAGGCTGAAGCAGAGGAGCTCTGAGCCTCCCTGAGCAGCCCTGCCCACCCTGGGGTGCTCTGAGAACCTGCCAGGCTGCCCCTCCTGCTTCTTCATTTTCTTTTTGGCAAGCCAGAGCACACCAACCCTCCCCACACCCCTGATCAGGGCTGAGTTTGTTCTGGGCTGTTCAGCTCTGGCACAGGGGGGACAGGTAAAATCACCTCTGATTGTAGGACACAAATAAGTTGACTCCACACTCTTAGAAGAGAAAATTAAGACTTTAATTACAATTCTTTCAGCTTCTTTTATAACATGCTGGGATAAAAGGAACACTATTGGTAAAAAAACAGCTCTGAAATCCATTGGTTAAACTACAGACAGAGCAAATAACACCTGCAGAGAGGCCTGCTATGGGAAAAATACATTGTTTACCTAAAATGTTTTGAGAAAAGCAGAAAGCTGTTTTGGGAAGAGAAACTGTTGAAAAGTTTCCTTTGGGAAAACTTCTCTCAGGCTCAGAAAATCCTGTCCACCTCTGATCACACTGGGGTCCTGCTGCTTTCCTCAGGAGCCTGTTGGATGTAACATGCATGAGGAGAGGGGTTTGGAAGTGGTTTGTTTTGCCTAAAAAATTCCTAAAGCCACTCACATTCCATTTGTGCCACCCACCCTTAATTCCCCAGGGGTAATTTTGTTGTTCTCAGTAGGGGCAGAGAGTCCTTTTCCTTCTCCTGCCTGCTCAGTGCAGGATAAAAACAATCAGGGAAAATATAGCAACACTTCTGCTCTAGCAGGAGCTGTTATAATCCAAATGAGCTGATAAAAGCGTTCTTGAGAGTGATTTGGGATTGAAGGCCACAAAAAAAAATGGTTCAAAGGTTACATCTGAAACCAGGACTTTGGAGTACAAATTGCTGCTGCACAGATGGAAGATCAGGTTTAACACTCTGCCTTGTTCTTCCCATTTCCCCCTCAGATCCTTTAGGATCCATCTTTCAGAAGTCTCAAAGGAATGTGGCAGTGTTTTAAAATTAAGCTCAGGTGTGCAGACAGCTCTGATCCTTCTGCCTCCACAGCCACGTGCATAAGGAAGTGAAAAATAAAAAAAAAAAATTACTCCAGGTCATTGTTTCTGCATTTAATTTTGTATTTATTTGTTTGATAACACTCCCCAGTCAGATGCTCTGGGCACTCGTGGCTATTAATTGCAAGCTCAGCATGTGATGCAATTAAGGGAAACAAAACAAGACTGAGAAGCTTCAGAAATAAACGGGAAAGCAGGAAAATCACAACAGCAAACAGGAGAATCACGCTGCCTGTTTACAGAAACTGCAGACATCACCAAACTCGTGTGCTGGCACAGGAGCTGAGCTGTGAGAGCAGGGTGGGGAGGGAGGACACAATTTCCTCCGGGCAGGAGCGCCCAGCCCTGACAGGAGAGGGCACCAGGCAGCCCCAAAGCACAAACGTTCCTCCAATCCAAACAATCCCCTCTCAACTTCAACGAGAATTTTGCTCACAGGCAACTTTCGCTCCCGAGACATCTCTTGCACCTTTCTTACAGCATAAATAGCCCCTCATTTTTCGGTTTTAAAGAAAATAAATGATGCTTTCAGCCCAGTCCTTTTCATTGCCTGTGACTGATATCAGCAAAGCACTGGCGCTGGTTATGTCTATGGAGATACAGCCTTGCAGTGCAGATGTGTTATTTAAATTACAATGCTGGGAATACATTTGTGTCAGTAGCTTTCCATCTCCTGCACGGAGCGTGGAAGTCAGGAGGGGAAGAAAGCCCTGTTTTTTCCTGAGCACCACTGTATTTCTCCTCCTTTCACAAGTCAGTTTGTTACATCTGAAGAGCTTACTCATGCATCCCCATCCAGTTCGTTTTTTATTACAGCTCTGTGTTTGTTACAGATAAGCTCCAAGGATGCAGCTGAAAGCTGGGCTCTTTCCAGTTCCCATGTATTTTATATTTTTTTTTCCTTCAGGTTTTAATCGTTATATAACGTTGTGTTATGACACAGCCTCCCTCTCGCTGGAAGAAAATTGCTAAACTCGGTTTATCGAATGTTTCAAGGGTACAAAGTTCAGATAAGAAAAGTTGAGATAGCAATCAAAAATGTCAGTGAGAATTATAAGTTTCTGGAGGTATAAAAGGCTGTTTCTTATATTTCTTTCCTCTTTCCTCCCTTTTTCCTTACAGTATTCTGTTTTCCCAAATACTCAATATTCAGGGAAATCTCTTTATTCCAGACTGTTCCTCTTTTCCATCAATTTTTAGAGAAAACCTGGAAGGTGCAGGCTCTGTAGGAGCATCCAGGGGTGATTTTTGAGTGATCATTTTCTCACCTGCCCTTGGTGGCAGCTCCTGAATGCTCCAATTTGAGTTTCTTGCAGAGCTCAAGGGATGCTTGGCCCAGCAGCTGCTGCTTGAGGAGTTACGCCAGGGAGGACCAGGGCAGACCCAAAGGGAAGCCAAAAAAAGCCACAGGGCTTTTAAAATATATAAATAAATATATAAATAAAAATCTGAATAAATATTTAAATATATAAATAAATGCTTGTTAAATATTAGGGGGAAAACAACCTTTGCCACGAGGGTATTGGACATTAGGACAGGCTGCCTTGAGGGGCTGTGAACATTCTGAAAATGATCAGAATTCAGCCCAAACTCAAGCTGGCCCTTCTCTGGGTGCTGGGGATGGACCAGATGACCCTGAGGTCCCTTTCAACCAAATTTACCCCAAGATTTTAATGCCTGGTGGGTTTCTCTCCATGTGAAGCAGTTATTCAGCACTCACAGAACACAATATTGGGAATTTCAATCCCTTTTTTTTTCCTCTTCTGCACTTTTTTTTATCTACACAGTCATTCTTCCAGATCAATCATGTCTTGCTGTCAGAGGAGACAATCATTGTAATCATTTACGGAGAGAATCAGCATAATTCTGAATGTTTCACACCCTAAAAAAAGGGGAGGATGACAAAGTTGTTCTTCTGTCCTAGAATTGAACTGCCACTCTTGCCAAATCTCACCCACGGGCAATTAAGGATTCATCAAACACTCACAATTCACATTCCTTTGGATTCGAAGTGAATTAGTGAAACAGGGATGTCAGGATGTCTGTCAAAGATGGGATAAAGGATTATGGGTTACTGATTGTAATCAAGGACCAGCTCTCCAGCACTTCCCTCCTGCTAATTAACTGGATTAATTATCCCTGATGCCACTTTGTGGATGCTGGCATTGCAGTGGTCTCGGGATATGTGGGAAGAAAAGCTCAGCTGTTCCAAAGGGCTGCAGGGAAAGAGTTTGTGGGGATATTCCCCAGCTGCTCTCATCCATTGAGGCAAAAAAACCTCCAAAAGGCCGGGCAGCAAATGTGCTGTGTGCTGGGAATCATCATTTCCCTGCACGGGATGGGAGATTCTGGCAAATTCTCCAGCATCAGATCCATTGATTGCCTTTACTTGGCCTCCAGGGATCTACCAGGTGACATAAAATAGGGAGGAACCTGCAGGTGTTTTTGGGCACCCATCCCTCTCACTGAGGAGTTGGGATATAAATGCTCTGACTCCTTAGACATTTAATTTTTTAAATCCCAGCTAGCCAAGGAATGGTTCTAATTACTCCTAAATATCTGATTTTTACTGGAATCTCACTGTCGTTCATCCAGCAGGGATGAGTGATGGCTGAAATTTTGGGACAGATTTTGAACCAGAGAAGGAATTTTCTGACTGTGACCCCCTTGATGTTTTAGCCCTCCCCAGTCTGAATTCTGTAGTGCAACACGGCCAAGAAATGGCTCCATCAATATTTTCTTATTGCTGTGCTCATTTTAGCCAGGACAACACTAAATTTTGGCTTTCCTCCTCTCATCCCAGCTTCTGCTGTGTTTTATTCCTTTTCCTCCTCTTTCTCTTCTTTCTTGAGTCCAAGAGGAGGAATAAAAGACAGGTGAGAGGTAGGAAAAGGAGAATTATCCCAGAATATCAAGATATTCTGAGATTTTGGTTCCTATTTACACCAGTGTAGTCTGCAATCCTGTGGTTCAAACTCAGCTGAAGAACAAAATCCAAGGAGAACCTGAGATTATTCCTGTTCTATTATTCAGGGATTCCTCAGTGGTAAATTGACTGAAAGAATGGGTAAAACTAATTTGATAATTATAAGTCAGCAACCATAGATCTGCTCTGTTTAAGCAGTTTAAATACATAAAACTGTTAATTACTAATGCAAATTCGTGGTGTAGGAAACGACGGTGCAGTCACACCGAGAGAATAAATGTTACACTCATCCTGCAAACAATTTTTAGCTCCGTAATTTTAAGGAAGGCCAATATTGAGCTGTGCAAAATCATTACGGGGCCTTTTGTATGTAGAGTCAAGAACAAGTTATGTAAAGATTTTTTTGGACTGGCAAGGAGGATTAATTAGAGCCTTAATAAGGCACTGGGTGAGGATTTTGACAAATCACCAGAAAAATTGTGCTGAGTCCTGGGGCAGAGGCTAAAGCAGGCCCAAGACACATATATATATATTTTTAATATATATTCAGATTTTTAAAATATATATATTTTTTATGTATGTATATATATATATGGTTTTTCTTGGTGACTTGAGGATGGAGGCCTGGATTTGGAATATCTTGGTGGTTGAGGATCTGAGGCAAACATTTGCTCTGTCATAAAAAGTGGGGCTGGAATCTCTGCAGACAGGAGGACAAATTCCTGCAGCTCCTGAATTCTCCCCTAAGCTCACTCAGATTTCAGGGTGATATCACAAATCTGCCTCCCAGCTCGCCGTGCCTCGCTGCATTTCCCTGAGTTTACACACAGCCAAAATTAAAATGTTACAAGAGGATGAAAGAAGCAAAGTGAACTTCGAGGCCTGAATATTTGATATCCTAATATTCATTAAGAGGCAGTAATTATCTGATTGCATCTATTAATTCTGGCACATTACATCGCTTCAGTCTTTAAACTCCACATAAATTTTATGCCGATTAATTAAAATAAAAGGGAATGGGGTTTGTGCACCTTCTTTGTTCTGAATCCTTTGTTCCTCCCAGCTGAGTGAGTCCCTTTCAGGCAAGGGGCTGTGAATTATTGGGATTCAGGCACCTCCCAAGTGGGATGAACTCTTGGGAAACGAGACAAAAATAAGAAAAGGAAAATATTTCATGTCTCACTTTCATCTTCAGAGTGCTGATATTAATAAGGGAGCTCCTAAAAAGAAAGAAAAATTAAAGATTTGAGGTATACCTGATAATCCAGTTCACCTATGACAGGAAGTGGAAAGGAAAAAACATCTTGGAAATAATATTGGAGAGCGTTGAGGTTGAGGAGGGATTTCTTCAGTTCGTGATTGGTTGTCTTTGAACCAGGAGAATCCAAAGAAAAGCAAATAAAAGTCAGGGTTTCCCAGGGAAACCCCTGCAAAGTGGAGTTGGCACCGTGCAAAACCAACGTGGAACATTTAAACCAAAATATTGGTAATAATTATGTATATGCACGTAGATATCTATAAATCCCTGCACATAATGATTCATTCAGACTAATTAGCTCATATAGAAAGATCTGAGCTTTTCGGTCTGAGTTCCCACATGGATTAAACAGGGATAATAATTCTTTTGTGCTAATTGTAAGGAGCGTTGGAGGAGAGCCATGGAATTGTGAGATTATTATTATTATTATTATTATTATTATTATTATTATTATCATTTTCTAGGAGTCTCGGCCATGCCTGAAGTGCAGCCACCAAAGGGGTGGAAATGTGGTGGGAAAACATTTTGTTCTCTAGCCCTACCTGACACAACATTTCATTTGAGGGCAAGGACTCCAAAAAAAATCCTCATTTTCTTGTTCAACCTCAGGGGAAAAATAGATAAGAAAATTGTCAGATCCGTGTTTATCAAGGGCTAAATGAGATTGCTGCTCTTACATATAATTTGTTCATTTATGTCACAACTTGATGGACAAATATATAATTTCAGTTCACATGATCATTGTCACAAATATTAAATATGTCTTGATAATTTAGTATTTTTGCAGGGTTTCTATATATTTTATTTGTGTTTTTATTTATATATATTTTATTTATATATTTTATTTTTATATTACGAGATCAGAAATTACAGCAATGGCTCAGTGAAAAATCTTTGAAAGAGAGACGTAATCCTTGCTCTAATATTTATATCAAATTCAGGAAATCAGCTTCCCTTTCAGAAATACTTTGGCCATATTTTTGAACACAGGTGAAGCGATCATCAGTGAATTTTATACCCAAGACTTGTGATTTTAGTGAACTGGATTCCAATTTTACCCATGTGCACAGTCCCTGGGTTGGGCTCCAATTTGGGTTTCTTGGCAGCAGCCCATTTTTAATTCATTTGCTCTTTGTTCTGCCTGAGAATCCCTACAAGTATTCCTATTTGCAGTGGTATTTAGGACTCACAGGGAAGAAATAATACCAGGTCTGTTTGCCAGCCACTGGAACCCCATGCAAGGAAGCCCTGCCAATCAAAGCTTTTTTTTTTTTACTTATTCTTCCAGCTCCAAACTTGCTGTGGAGTCATTCCAGTGGAAAAGCAGGAAATAACCATTTTATGGGAACATTTTTAGGAGCTGCCCATCAAAAGGATGGAGACAAGGGGAGCTGGGTTATAACAAACCTCCCCTGGCACTCAAACACAAACAGAGTCGTAGTTAAGGCAGTCGATAACACTTGGAAAGAACGAGAGGAAACCTCCCTGCAAGCAGCATTAATTCCCCTGGAATTGACCCTGTTGCGCCATTTATTTTTCCATTTGGAGATTAAACATGAGAACACCCAAACAGCCAAAATTGAGACAAAGATAACGGGGGGATATCCAGCAGGAAAGAGGGGCAGGGGTGTGAGGGGAGCGTCACGTAGCTCATTCCCTCTCTGTTTGAACAAGTCAATACTTCCCTTTTCCAACAGCACACAAAAGGAAAAACTCTCAGGAGCCTTAAATTACTTCTGCAGTCTTTACAGAGCACCTCTCCAACAGGAAAATAAATGGGGTCTGCTGGGCAGCCAAAAGGAAAAACCCATCTCAACACGTTTTGTGCTGCTCAAGACAAAGCACCCCGGTCCCAACTCAACCCCCGGGCGTTGCTGCTCGTGTCTGGCACAAGATTTAGAGCTGAGAGGGAGAGGCTGGGCAGCTCCTGGGGAAACCAGCCCAGGTGGGGGTTCTGGGAAGGAACAGCTGGTGGGAAATGGGAATCTGCCCTCACTGCAGGGGATCCCCACCCCAGTGCAGCCCCAGATGCTGAAGTCGATGGATTTGCTCTCAACTCAACAAGGGGAAAAAAAATTGATCCAAACAGAGAGGAATGAGTTGGGTGAGCAACAGTGGAGTCCTGTAAGCTCTGCCTTTTCCTTTTTGGTTAGAAATGATGCTGTCTTGGTCTGGCAGCTCAGTTTAGTGCATTGCATAAGTAGTCAGACTTCTATTAATGCGTTTGAGTCTTAAATGATAAAAAAAATAAATTAAAACCGACCCCAAAAAAACCTCAAAATGCAACAAAAATCCCCACTCCAAACAGCACATTTCTGAATGGATGGACCAGATTCCCAATCATTTTCATTGGGCTATTTTTAATTTTCATAAAAGGCCAGCCAAACTCAGCTGTAGCACCTGTGGCCCTCACATATGGCAACCATAACAAGAAGTCCAAATAATCGCTGGTACAACAACTCAGAAGTCTCCAAAACCCATGATTCTGTGACCTCAAACACACCCACATCCAAAAGTTCCTCTGAGAGACAGTGACAAAGGTGGCACTTTAAAATTTAAAACCATCCTATGATTTTCTGATTCTCCAATCAAAAGCCAAGTGACCTCATTGCCGCTGACTTTTCCCCCGAGGGTGAAACCACCACTAAATGGTTTCCAGAGGTGTGGCTGGAAGCTCAGGAAGGTCAGCTGCCACGTCAGGAAAGCACAATTTACCTCAGAAAATCAAAATTTGGTTGAGTTGTGAGCTGAGCTGTGCAGTGAGAAGGACAAGTCCACATAACCAAAAGTGGTGCAGTGAGACAGTCCAGGCAGAGCTCAATGAAATAAAGATGAGCAGAGCTGCAGTTACTCATTTTTACTGGAGGCTTCAGAAATAGGACCTCATCTAGTGAACAAATCAACTTTCTGCATGAATTTTAGATTAAATTTAATCAATTAATGGCATTTCTTTTTTTTTCCCCTTATTTTTGCCATGGTCCAACTGAGCGGAATTTTCCGTAGGAGTCCCCAGGCTACCTTTTTAATCCTGTAGAAATAGAAAAAATCAGGAGGCACAGACTTCTCTTAATTGTTAACTAACACTTTTAAAGGCACAGAAGTGGTATTTCATCTCTTCCAAAGCAAGGATGTAATTCCTTATCCTAAGGCTCAATAAGGCACTGGTCGGCTCAGGAGCAGCCAGGGGAGGCAGTGCAGTTGCAATAATTGTTTTTTGAGTGAAACTGGCGGCTGGGAATCTTTAACTTTCCATTTAAAGCGCAGATTAAACCATTCCTGCCCAGCTCCCACTCTCTCATCTGCTCTGCCTCAGTGCTGGTTTTAGAGCTGAGCCTCTGAACTCGGGTGTGAAAGGGACAGAAAGTGCCCCGTGCCAGGGATAATGACTGCTGGGGATGCAGGGAGGAGAGGCAGGGTTAATTCCTTTTCTCCCCATTCCTTGAGTGTGGGGTGCCCTGTGCTGACCTTGCTGAGCCTCCCTCTGGCTGTCATTCCCAAGGCAGGACAACCATTCCCGTGGTATTCCTGGTTCCCCCTCAGCCCACGGCCATCAAATGGGGAGCCTCAAAGTGACACCTTGGAAGGCTGAGCTGGAACAGAGACTGGGCAGAGCTAAAAGAATGAAGCAGAGATTTATTGAAAGGCCTTTAGGGGACACCTTGGGCAGGACAGGGCCTGACCAGGGCTACACCCAAGATGGACCCAAAATGGTCAGAAAATGGATCCAAAATGGTCACAAAATGGTCACAAAATGGACCCAAAATGGGCACAAAATGGTAACAAAATGGACAAACGATCACCAGGTCTCACACTTTGATCAGTTTTGGTCCATTTGCACATTGGGGTTGAATTGTCCCATCCCAGCTCCAGGCTGTGAGCTCCCATCCTTCTTGTTCCTCCCTCCAGCCACCCTTGTTTGTGCTGTTGGGCTGAAAGTTGTCCTTGGTGTGCAGCAGGACAAGGATTTGTTTTGTGTCCCTGCTGTGTGCAGAGAGCTGAGTGACACTGACTGTGAGCTCAGAGCTGCACCCCTGGGCAGCACAGAACCTGAAAAAATTAAAGATAAAACTTAAGGCATCAAAGGAGATGAGAGTGTGGTTCCAAGCATTCCTTGAAAGGCTGGGCTGGGAAGAGCTGCTGGAGCTGAGGTGGAATCAGGGCAGGGCTTTGCTGGGGATGAGCTCCTGGAGCTTCTCTCCTGCTCTGGCACCAAAGGAGAGTTTGGGAACCTGAGAGTTTTGGGACCCACGCGTCTGATGTGATAACAAAGTGTGAAAAACGAGGTTCTCTTTCTTGGTAGAATTTAAAAAGTTTAATAGAAAGGCAATAGGAGACAAAAATAAAACAAAAGGTTAAAACTGCCCTGTGCTTGGCACTCAGCCAAGAGCACACCTACTATCTTTGAGAAATTCTTTAAATACCTTTCCTATTACATCAGCCTGTTGCATATTCATAGACCATTATGCATATTCAAACTATTTTAGGAACCGTTTAGCATGGCCACTCCTTGGCTCTGCCTTTTTGGAGCAGGTTTCTTGGCTGTGGTTTTATTTTTACTTTAATTTGGGCTTTGGTCTCTATTTCCTTCAGGTGGCAGATGCTGATAGTTGGAATATCAATAGCAGGGTCCTCATCACTCCTTCACTGGGTTTTATCCTGACCAAACAGAGAATTCAAGCACACTACATCAACTATTACCACCATGCTTAATTTTTGCTAATAGCAGAAATAAAAACTCTATCCACATAGCAAAGCCATTTCAATTTTATACATATAACACTCATTTTAATACTTGTGAGAAGCCAAAAAATATAATATAAATATATTATATTTATATTATATTGGCGAGAAGCCAAAAATATCATATAAAACTTCCCAACATGGGACTGTCATTCCTACCTGCAAAACCTCTTAGAGAGTTTCATGAGGGTTTTTTCCCCCCTTAAACTTAATTATTCATGGTCCACTTGCCTAGTTCAGGTGTGATGTCACACCAAAATACCCCAGAAGTTTGAGGGAAAAAATAAATCAGTAATATTTCAATCTTCTCTTCTAAGATCTCTGAAGCTTCTCACTTCCCTTGGATTGGATAATTCTGATTTTCATACAAGACGAGTTTGGCCCTCACCATGAGGATTAGGAAAAAGCTCTGTTACAAAGGGGTTTTAGTTTTGGAAGGAAACAAAGAGTTCTGCCAGCTGTAAAAGGTCCATGCAGAGAGACAGATGCTTTCAATTCTGTTGCTCTGAATTTTTTATATTCTCCTCGCACCGCTTCAGGTGCCTGGGTGGAAGGCACTTCTCCCACTGGAGTTTTGGTGCCAATGTGATAAGAACACGAGGACTGATCATGTACACTTTCCTCATCATTTATTTATAACCACTTAATTAAGTTATTATGGACTCTTCTTTTTCCTCACTGGCAGCGAGGATGAAATTAATTTTCTGGGCTTTTCCTTTGTAGCCAGGATCTCTGACTTATCATTTCTCTGCTAAAACTGCTCTTTTTCAAAGGGCATTGTATTATCCACAAGAAATTCTGGGATGAGCAATTCAAAACCCACCCCAGGTAAAGCTGCACCAAAGCTGTAACAAAACTTCTGTTTTTAAAATTTATATTCAATTCCTCTGGTGATAACCTTGCTGTATTTCCTTGCTGCTTCTCTTTTATGCATTGCAAGACAAACAACAACAACAAAAAAAAAATCACATTTTTTTGGTTTTACTTTTTTTTCCTTGTGTGTCTCTTACCTGTTTTAAGTGTTACTTTAAGACTTTTTCTCCGAAAACCTTTTTCCTTTCATTATTATCACTTATGGATAAAAAAAAGTGCAGCCTCTGACAGAAGGTTGGCACCTCCTTTGCCAACAAAAACTCTCTTGGGAATGACAGAAACCCTTGGATTTGCCTCTTTGGACTCCCCTACCCACGTGGAAAACCTCATCCAGCTGCTAAAGATGATAAAAAAAGAGAAACATCCGAGTCCTTAAGAAAACAAACAGGAGAGTTGACATTCACTGCATACTTTAATGCCTCATTTATTCTGAATGGGCCTCCTCACTCGTTGCCAAGAAAGACTTCCAGGTTTCAGGGCTAATATTTACAGGTTTTCTCCTTCCTTTGCACGGTATTTATCTAAAAGCAAAGATTCCCTCTGGGTTTTCCAGGTTTCTCCATCCATTTGCTCTCTGTTACATCATTCCCACCCAGCCCAGCGTGGTTCTGTTCTCCTCCCCTGCCCCAGCTGGGCTCAGATTAAGCCATCCATCAGTTTATGTTCTGCTTGGCAAAACCACCAAGCTTCTTAAAATATTTGTTCAATACCGGGGCGAGAGGAGGTTCATAATCCTCTGACCTGCCTTGTGAAATATTAATAAGAGAAATCACTTTGTAAGGGGTGAAAGCTGCTTTTTTTTCCTGGTTTTTTTTCAGCGAGGTCTCCCAAGAACAGCAGAAAAATAGAAAGAAATTTCGTCGCTCCCAACCTGACAAAACCCAGCAGCCAGCAGGGGCCTTTTCTCCTGCAAAACATTCAGTATTCATCCACCTACCAGCAAATAAATTAATAACAAGTGTCTTGCAAATAGAGTGTTTAAACCTTTCAAGAATCGAGGGCATAGAGCCAGTTCCTATTTCCTCACTGGGAAATTCTACCTTGGTTGGAAAGGCAGGAGAAAACCCCCCAAGATTATCAAAATACCAGGCACTCCTATTATTTAATTTCCTGTAATCTCAGCCTCTGTGTGTTTAGTTTATTTTTCCCACAATCTCTTTTTTTAATCTTCTCCTGAATCTCAAGTCCATAAATAGATTTTTACCTCTGCAGGGTCTTGTGGATGTTAAATCCCTCGTGGTGATGCCACCATTTGGTTTTAAAAGTAGAATTGTACTTAAAACTAATTTTGAGCATTGATTCCATTGAAAAAATACAAATATTAATGAAAAACAGCTTAATGTAATTACTTAACCCTGTAAAATACTGGGAATGAGATGTTGATTAGACAGAAAATGTCTAATTTTTTTTTTATTCAAATATTTGCTGAGTTTCTACCAAATATATTTGTTGTTAATAATTTTCTGGGCAGTTCTGGACTTTTCAAGAAAGCAGTTTGGAAATAGGAATGGTGAGGTTTCCAACAACCCTCTTTGGACAAGCTACTTTTGCTTCAGGCTCTCATCCTGGATTTGTGGGGCTGCATCACTTTTGGCACCAGAGAATTGTTTAGGTTGGAAAAGAGCTCCAAGGCCACGTTCAGCAAATTGTCTTTGGTCTAGAGTGACACTGGCTTTGGTCTGGAGTGTCCCTGAGCCCAAAGCCACCAGCAGGACCCTGGTGCAGGTTCAGCAGGGGAAGGTTTGAAGGTTCTCTGCAGAAGATCACAATTTCCAGCCCATATTTGCCTGCTCTGCTGGCTCCCAGAGCACCCAAACCCTATTTTCCACACACTGCCAGCTCCCCAGGATCTGTCAGCACCCTGCTGGCTCCCCTGGGTGCTGCTGGACCATCCTTTGAGGAGATACACCCCAAAAAACCCCCAGAATTCCCAGCAGAGAATGAACAAATGGAAAGGTTTCCTTACAACTCTCTGTGTGCTTTGCAGGCTGATTGCCTTAATGGCACTCTCCTTAAAAAGTTCCTGCTGGGAAATGCTGTTTTCCTTCTCTTTTGGAATTCTCTGCGTTAATAATAAGGAATTTATTTATAGGAAGTGTTGCTCCATGCCAGACAAGACACAAAGTGCTCCACAGGTGTGTGCAGAGAGGAGATTTTTTATTATCCATTACAGAGAAGGAAAAGCCAGGGGAAAAAAAAGCCAGGAAAACCTCTCCTCCTGCCCAAATTCCAGCTCTGAAATGAGTGACACTGGCTGTGCCTGAGTGCAGGGAGGGAAATCTCCTCCCAAGACTCTCAGGGCTTGCTTGAAGCACAGGGAAAGCTCCCTGATCTCTCCCCATCCTGCAAAAATCTTTGTGTTAGCACTGTCAGTGTGGCCTCTTTCTATAAGTGCATATGAACATGGAAATTTAAAAAAAAAATAAAAGTGAGGTTTAGCTCATTAAGCTGGTGCCAGGAAAAGCCCATGGAAAGCAGACAGTGAAATCCCTGAGGAGGGAAGGAAGGAGTGCTGGGAGCAGCCTGGATGAGTGCAGAGGGGAAAGTTTAATTTTAAATAGAGGGAGCACAACGTGGAACCGCTTGGGAAAATAGGGAACTGCCAAAGGAGGAGAAAAGCACGGAATCACTTGGGAAAAGAGGGAACTCACTTCAGAAAATAGGGAAGTGCCAAAGGATGAAGGCCTGGAGAAACAGCTGCCCCAGGCAGGGCTGGTGGGGAGGGAGAGGTTCATCCCCTGCACCCCTCACTGCATCTTCCCTGGGGGGTCAGGTGAGAACAGGCTCCTTTACACCCTTTAAAAGGCCATCGTTTATCCCTGGGAAATTCCTGTTTTCCAGACAGACCCTAAAATATATGTGCATATACATATATATATATACACACACACACACACACACACATATATATAGCATTGAATAAGGTTTGTGACCATAACTAGAGCAAAAAAAGCCCCAGTGAAGCTGAGACCCTCCAAATCTTTGTTCCCTTTTGTGCTGGTTTGAAAGCAAAACCAGTGAGAGATTCCAAGTCAGAAACACAATTTAATAAGAGGAAAAGAAATAAAATAAAGTAAAATAAAATAAATGCAATAGTACAAAAAAAACCCTGACAGAGTCAGAACACAACCTGACCCCCTGTCAGTCAGGGTGGTGGCAGCAGTGCAGATGAAATGCTCTTGTCCAAGCACTGATCCTGTAGAAAGCTCTGGCAGCTCTTGTCCTCTGGGAGTCCAGTGGGTCAGGGCTCCCTGTGCTGTCCCAAATCCCAGATTCTCTCCAGGTGGGAATGCTTGGCTCCTCCCCCTGGGCGGAGCATCTCCCCCTGGGCTGATCTCATTCTCTGAGCCCTGCAG
The DNA here is from genome assembly GCA_910950805.1 of Acrocephalus scirpaceus scirpaceus. Classification (NCBI taxonomy): domain Eukaryota; kingdom Metazoa; phylum Chordata; class Aves; order Passeriformes; family Sylviidae; genus Acrocephalus; species Acrocephalus scirpaceus. The sequence continues at coordinate 19,633,177 of OU383782.1, forward strand.
TGGCTCCTTGCTGGCCCATGAACCAGAGACAGCTCCCGCAGGGAGTTCCCCATGAGCCATGGGCATTGCTGGGCCATGGACAGGAGAGAAGGGAAACACTGCCCCAGCTGGTTCCAGCAGCTCCTGGGGATGGGGATGGAATACAGACTGTGGGCACAACTTACAGTGTAACCCAGGACACCTTTCCCATCCCTCTTGCAAGCCTCTCCTGCTTATTCCTCTTTCCTTTTCCCTCAGGACACAAACACTTTTAATTCCATCCTGGAAGAGGCCAAGATGCTTCCAGGGGAGCAACCTCTGTGCCTACTCCTAGACACAGTCACAAAGAACAAAGAGAAGGGAGAGCTTGATAATAATAAGTAATTATAATTATAATTAGCACATATTTAGTGCTTTTCATTTCCAAGGCACTGTACAAATATTAGCTAATGAATATTTGGTAAGCAAACATTTTGAGCTTCTGGAAGGATTATTATAAACCATGAAGAAAATACTTTACAATATTTGGCTGGCTTTTTTTTTCCTCCCAGCTACATTTGCAAGGTTATTATTTGCTACACCTGTAACTTAATCATGGCAAGACAGTTTCTATTTGGTTTTTATATAGAATTTAAATACCGGTGTCTTTGACTGGACTTTAAGGATTCAGAGGGTGGAGAAATAAGCTTTTTAAAGCATTTTTGCAAGAAAATAGTTTGAGCAGCGTGGGCAAACACTGATTTTGTGGGGGCAAATATTTTGACCACACTTTTCTCACTTGTTTAATGGGAAACTTCCTTGTTTTATGACTAACTTTGGGTCTGGACTGATCCTCCCGTGTCATGCTTGTGCAATGACCCAAAATCACCAATATCCTGATGTTTTGCCTCAGGTTGATGCAAAGCTCTCCAATCAATGCCACATTTGGCAATTTTGGGGGTGCTGAGCAGCCATTCAGGACAGCTGGTTTGCTTTTTGGCCGGATTTCTGGGATTCCCACTGGGGAGGCTGCAAAGGGTGGGATGGGCACATTCAAAGCAGATATTTTAGAGATATCCCAAATCTTGGGGCAGATACTTCTCTTTTTGTCATGGATGGAATTGTTTGTGCTTCGTGGTGCTGGTGATGAGGAAATGCACATAAAAAACTGTGTGACTGCAGTGACTGCACCCAAAGCTCTCAGAAGATCCAAAAACTCTTTGAAATTCAACCACCAAGTGAGCCAAACCCCTCAGATTTAAATATTCTGCTGTGTAAAGCCAAGCTCTCCTAATGAGCTTTCCTTGATGGCTCTAATTGCTCTTTGCTTGTCTTTCTCCTGGACTTTGAAGTTTCGGAGTCATTACCTCGTGCAAAATTCTCTTTTCCAGCACAATCCCATCCCAGTGATTCCTGCCTGGCTTGTACCCTTTTTGAAGCTCACACACTCTCATCCCTTCCTAATCAATTCCCTGCTCCTCAAACATCCCCACTTTGGGCACCTGCAAGCTTCCCTCACCTGAAGTGATTCGAGCATTCAGCTCTCTCCCTTTCCTCCCTCACCTTGTCTGCTCCAGTTTGTGCTTTCAGCAGCAGCTGGCTGCTGGATGCACCCTGCTCCTTAAATTCTGCACATCTTGTGTGATCTCTGTATTAGTTTCTCTTCCAATTGCTCCTGCCTCGCTCTCCTTGCACAATATGCACTCAGCAGCTGCTTCTGCCACTGCCTCTGAAGGCACAAGTGATTTCTCCTGCCAATTTTCCACTTCCCTCTCCTCTCCAGGCTCGCTCTCGTTGTGTGCTTTAAAGTCAGTAATGATACAGCGCGTGTGACATGTTACTGAACCGGGGATGAAACGAGGGGCACGGGGAGAGCAGCCAAAATATTTAATAACAAACAGGAACATGCACCGGGTTTGGCAGGCCTGGGGAAATCCAAACTGCTGGAACAACACCCAGCTCTGCCAGAGGGCAATCCAGGCCCCAGGCAGAAAGGGACTGGGTATGGGACCAAGCACAGGGGTGGATGTGGTTTTGTGATTTTCCTTTTCATAATTATTTCTGGTTGACCAGAAGTTTCATTATTGGCAATTACCACTGCACAGAAAAGTAATTTTCCGCTTATTTTTAATAGGAAACCTGTTCTAAGTTGCAGGGATGTTTGATATTTTAGAAAATTCAACGTCTTGGATCTTTGCTTCCCATCTCACATTTGGAGTGTACAGTCTAAATATTTTAACTCCTGTTTAGAGTGTAAACTTTTCAGGTTGGGACAGCTTCTACTCCTCATGGGGAAAATCAAGAATACATTGGAATTTGTGTTATTTGGTAGCAATATGTAGGTTTAGAGTAGATTTTAAAGAATTTCTTCCCTGTGAGGGTGGGGAGGCCCTGGCACAGGGTGCCCAGAGCAGCTGTGGCTGCCCCTGGGTCCCTGGCAGTGCCCAAGGCCAGGTTGGAGAACCCTGGGACACTGGCAGGGGTGGAATGGGATGAATTTTAAGGTCCCTTCCAACCCAAACCATTCTGGAATTTTATATTGTGTAAAGACAAGGCACACATAGGATGGAAACTGATTTTCTCTCTGACTTGACTCTGCATATAAGGTTTACCTCATAGAAAAATTAGTTTATTCAGTGCCTGGCACAGCGAATCGCTGGTTTGATGTAAAAGCTTTCAGGCTCTACATTGCTACAGATAATCTGTCACAAACAACTGAACACTCTATTTTCTATAGGGATAGAACAGAATGGAAACAAAAAAAATGTAGCTAACCAAAAATCAAAGTGAAAACCCAAACCTAAGTGGTGTGTGTGGCTTTTGCAGCTGTTTTAACACATAGATTAATATTTCCCAATACTGTCATTTATCTGGATGTCACCAATGTCCATATAATGCAAAAAGATCAACCAAAATTAAGGCAGGGATCATCCCTGCAGCGTTTCCAGTCCATGGGGAACATAAAGCACCGTGAGTGCTTAATCAAAAGCGACTTTTCTGAGTGACTTTTGGAGGTCTTGACGAGCTCTGCAAGTTCCCAGCTCCTGAGAACTCCCTGTCTGCATCTTCGCTCCCCACCCACCAGCAGCAGCTCTGGGTGATGACAGAGTGCTGCAGGATCCTGAGACAAGGCACAGAAAGGATTTGTGCTCCGAGGTTTGGGAGCGGAAATCCAGCGAGAGTGGCACGTGGCAAACAGATTTCATTCCTTCTGCCAGGAGCCGGGGTCAGGTTCAGCCTGTAGCCTTTCAAAACCTGACAAAAAAAAAAGGCAAACTCGATTCTTGAACCTGCTGAAAAAGTCCTAAACTGTTTAGATGGTGGGGATCATCAGGCTGCTGCTCAGCAGGGAGCTCTGATTCATCAGCATCAGGGTTTCCCCTCAGCTTTCTGCCTACATCTTCTCCTCAGCTTGGCAGGGACATTGTCAGAGAATAAAAGGCTTCTTCCTCGTGTCAAAGGGCTGGCATTCATCAAAATGATAATACTTTTTACCTAGAGCACCTTTTAGATGAGGTTCATGAAGCCTGTAAAGATGATGATAAAGAGAAAAATGTTGCAGGATTTTTTATTATATTTTTGGCACTAAAACTGCCACTACATGAAATGGGAGATTTTTCTTTTATAAGTTTCCTTTGGCTTTAACTTTATAAATATTTCTTGGTTAAGTCAGTGGACTGCTTTTCACACAAAGCCTAATCCAAAGCTTGCTAAGGTCAACAGAAAGCTGCTTATTAATTTCAGTAGACTTTTGAATCGAGCTCCAAGCGCAAAACTTGCTCCCTGAATCAAACAAAAAGTTTTTGGGACACAAAAGAAAAATTCACACCTCCTAGGATCAAGCACTTCATTATGAGGATAGCTTAGGTTCCAGTAAATCTCCTGGGAATTTTTCTATTGATTTTGGAAAGGTGGTGGGTTCAGCCTGAAATACTGAGGGTGTTCTCTGACCAGTGCTGGGCACTTTCACCTTCAGGGAAAAATGGGAAACGTGGGATAACCTAAAAAGGGGAATTCCCAACCCTCCGTGCTGGAGTGATTAACTGTAGGAAGAACAGGGAGTGAAATTTAGGCACAGTTTAGGCACAGTTTAGGCAGAGTTTAGGCACAGCTGAACTTGCCCCACTGGTCAAGTTCTGGAAGCAGCCACCAGAGCGGGCAGGAGAAATTTTGGATGTTGGTGGTGGCAGCAAGAGCCAGCAGTGCTCAAACTAAGCTGTTGGGCTGTTCTGGAGAGTGATCCTGAATTTCCTGACAGGGAACAGGGAGGGGTTGGTGGAAAGTTGCCCTGGAAGGTGCCAAGGCCAGGAGATGTAGGGTGGGAGGGGCTGGAGCTGCACCCTGGCTCAGGATTTGGGGTCACCTGCATGATTTTCATGCACTATCCTGGGCAAGTGCTGATTTAGGGAAAACTGCAGAGCTTCTGGTTGGGCTCAGCCGTTCATATTTTTCAGTGGCAAGCAGGTAAACGTTGCTCCTGGAAAATCCAGTCTAAAAAAATCATAGATTTGTAGAAAAGCTTTGAGAAAGGAGGAAAAATGACGTGCAGAAAAGATGAACTGTTCCAGTACTTTTCACTGGTAGAGGAGCTCATTTCTCAGCATCAGGGAGAACAGCTTTGCCTCTTGGTTATATACAATATATATTATAAATATATATATATTATATATATATATAATTGGTTATATATAATAACGGAATATCTCTGCCTTCTGGTTATATATTATATAAATATATTGGTTATATATAATAATGGAATCTCTGCCTCTTGGTTATATATTATATATATAAAATATATATGCAATTGGTTATATATAATAATGGAATATCTCTGCCTCTTGGCTATATATTATATATATAATATATATAATTGGTTATATGTAATAATGGAGTATCTCTGCCTCTTAGTTATATATTATATATATAAAATATATATGTAATTGGTTACATATAATAATGGAATATTTATGCCTCTTGGTTATATATTGTATATATATGTAAAATATGTATGTAATTGGTTATATAAAATAATGGAATATCTCTGCCTCTTGGTTATGTATTATATTTATATTATATATATATAAAATTGGTTATATATAATAATAGAATATCTCTGCCTCTTGGTTATATTATATATATATAAAATATATATATAATTGGTTATATAAAGTAATGGAATATCTCTGCCTCTTGGTTATATATTATATTATATATATATAAAATTGGTTATATATTATAATAGGATATCTCTGCCTCTTGGTTATATTATATATATAATTGGTTATATATAATAATAGAATATCTCTGCCTCTTGGTTATATTATATATATTATATATATAATTGGTTATTGGTTATATAAAATAATGGACTATTCTGCCTCTTGGCTTTATTATTTATATATGTATATATATATATATATATAAAATATATATATGTAATTGGTTATATATAATAATGGAATATCCCTGCCTCTTGGTTATATATTTTATATATATATATATAGTTGGTTATATATAATAATGGAATATCTCCACATCTTAGTTATATATTATATAAATAAATAAAATATATATTGTAATTGGTTATATATAATAATGGAACATTTATGCCTCTTGGTTATATATTGTATATATATATAAAATATATATGTAATTGGTTATATATAATAATGGAATATCTCTGCTTCTTGGTTATATATTATATATTATATATATATTATATATATTATATATATTATATTATATATATTATATATTATATATATTATATATATTATATATATTATATATATTATATATATTATATATATATTATATATATAAAATTGGTTATACATAATAATGGAATATCTCTGCCTCTTGGTTAGCACCAAACTGGGCAGGGCTGCTTGAGTCCTCTCCATTGGCCAAGAGCAGCAACAGAAAGAGAAATTAGAACATTTCCAGGATTTCTCCCCAGCCTGTGCTCCCAGCTCAGCTGTTCCTGCTGCAACCCAACACATCCCACGCTTCCATCACCCTTCCCCCTTGCATGGCCAAGATAATGAGAACTTGGACCTTCTAAATGAGTTGAGGGTTTAGAGGGCAGCAAAACCTTTCACGGGCAAATGCCTCATTTGCATTTTCCGAGCTCACCTCGGAACCTCGGATGTCTGCTCTCCACAGGCCAGAGCCACAAAGGAGAGCAGGGGGTCACTGGATGCCAAAATGCTCGGAATTGTCAATTATCCACCTGTGACTCACAGCTTTGGTGCCCATACAAGCCCTTGGATCACTCTCCCTGGGCTCACTGTGAATAGAATTCCCCACAAAGCTGGTGGTGAAGTTTGTAAGCCCCAGGGAGGCTGGAGTGAGGTGATCTTTAAGGTCCCTTCCAACCCAAACCGGTCTCTGATCCTACAATCCCCCCTGTAACTGGGATTCAATCTTGCCCCACTCCATCCTAAACAGCACAACCTTGCAGGGACAATTATTCAAACACCCATTAGCTTAAACTTCCTTAAATACAGATCTGTTTGCTTTTAATTAGCTCTCTGTATGCCTGCCCACACTGGCAAAGGCACGGAGGGCAGTGTCTGCTGAGGTTTTGAGAGACGGCATGAAAATAAAGACTAAAAGACACAATTAGTCCCATTAAAGATGGATCTCTGCCCCCAGCTCCTGCCTGTGAGCTGCCCAAGCTCTCCCAAACTGTGTGGGGAAGGGAAGTGCACTGACAGGGAGGAATTCCAGGGAATGTCTGTACCAGCAGAAGGAACAAGTTCATCCTCCCCAAAGACAGAGGAGTTGTTACACAGCAGATGATGGAGGAGGCTGAAGGAGCACTAATAAAAACAGCAAAGGAAACACAGTTTGAGTGTGCAGAGTTCCCCTCCCTGAAAAACACCTGGGGAACCCAGGAGGTGGTGAGCACAAAGCTGGTCTGAAGTTGATCCTGTAGTTTATCCCCCAAACCTTGTCCTCCAGAGGGAAAAACCCATGTTAGAATTACGGGGATGAGCTCCTTGATCTTTCTTGGCTTCCCTCAGCACAGCCTTGCAAACCTTGGCTCAGATTGCCAAGGAGCAGCACAAGAGAGGGCTCAGCTTCCCAAAGGGGATGGATATCTGCATTTCCCTCACTCCTAAATCACTCAGGCAATCCAAATCATCTGCTCTGTCACGTCTCCCAGTCTCCATGAGGAGATATTAACACAAAACTATTTTAATATATAATTTTTCAGTCACTTTTTTGATTCAGCTTAGAGCTACAAGTATTTATTGCTTCACTCATTCCACTTAGCATCTGACATTTCTCCTGCAGTTCTGTTTTTCTGACTTTCCTGCCTCTCCCAACCTGGCCTGTCACTGGGCAGCCAGTGAAAATCGTGGGATAAAGTGAAATAAAGTGAAATGCAGCGCTGCTGTTTGGGGAAGGAAGCCTAAAAGCTTTCCAAGCCCAGCAGCCCGGTGCCTCAGCAGATAAACACTGACATTTGGCACTTTGTAATGGGTTAGGAGCCTCGACATTTATTGTAAACTTAATGCAGCTTTACAGCCCATCTTCAAAACATTTACACAGACAGTAAAAGACGAGGGATATTTTCAGAGCATCCCTCTTCCCCAGCAGCTCCTGTTGCTGCATGAGCCACAGCGATTGGAAATATATTATTGATGGATCTTTGAAGATTCCTTATCTGATCCCTCGTGTTTATTGCTGTTATGCAATCGGCTCCTGAGTGTCCTCCTCAGTGAGGCAGGGGTGAGGAGATAGCATCGGGGTGATTGTTATTTGTGTTATTGCTGCTGTGGTAGCAAGAGGCAGCGGCCCAGCAGGGCTCCATTGATTTAGATCCCAGACAAAGGCTCCGGATAACAGAGTGGCTGCTCTTTGCATTTTGCTTTTTAAATAAAACAGGGAAACAAGAGCAGAAAGAAAGCGATACAGGAGATAGAGCAGCAGCAGAGAATGGGGTGTGGGGGAGATGGATGTGTGTCTGCACCTGGACAGATAATGAGAGCCACGCTCTGCATTTAATGGCAGCCTCTCAATTGACTCTGACGTGATGGAGGGCTGGAGAGGTGAATGAAGAGCAGCATAATTAGAGATACCAGCTCAGAAATCCAGCTTGGGGAGGTGGGCAGAGTTATAGAAAGGTCTTTGAGTTATGGGGCAGAGTTATAGGAAGGTCTTTGAGTTATGGGGCAGAGTTATAGGAAGCTCTTTTACTTATAGGAAGACTTTTATGGCTATTGGATGCTGGATGTTTTGCTACTCCGCACCTTCAATCTGATTTCACCCAAAATGTGTTTTATGGATTACGTGGCTCCCTTTGCATGCACTGCCCTGGCTTTATTTATTCCCACTAAAGCCAAGGGCTGGATCAAACCTCCAGTGGAAAGCACAATGGATTTCTGCTGAATGAACCCATTCCCCCTTGTCCTGTCCCTTCAGTTCTTTTTGAAGACTCCTCTCCAGGTTCCTTGTAGCTCCCTTTCAAATCCTGGAATGCTGCCATTTATTACATTTCTCATTCCTTCTTTTATACATTCACATCTTTAGGACCAATACCAAACACTCCCAGCCTCTGGGCATTTTTATTCTATTTACTCCCAACAGGTGACATTTGAATTTTGGCTTTAGTTGTGGCTGATTCTCCTCTCCTGTCACTCCAGTTCTTGATGGAGACTCATCTCCAGCTTCCTTGTAGCTCCCTTTCAAATCCTGGAATGCTGCCATTTATTACCCTTTCTCATTTCTTCTTTTATATATTCACATCTTTAGAACCAATACCAAACATCCTCACTCTCTCAGCATTTTTACTCTATTTGCTCCCAGTAGGTGACATTTGAATTTTGGTTTTAGCTGTGGCTGATTGTCCTCTCCTATTCCAGTTCTTGATGAAGACTCCTCTCCAGCTTCCTTGTAGCTCCCTTTCAAATCCTGGAATGATGCCCTTTTTTACATTTTTCATTCCTTCTTTTATACATTCGCATCTTTAGGACCAATACCAAACACTCCCAGCCTCTGGGCATTTTTATTCTATTTACTCCCAGCAGGGGACATTTGAATTTTGGGTTTAGCTGTGGCTGATACTCCTCTCCTCTCATTCCAGTTCTTGATGAAGACTCCTCTCCAACTTCCTTGTAGCTCCCTTTCTTACATTTTTTCATTCCTTCTTTTATACATTCACATCTTTAGGACCAATACCAAACACCCCCAGCCTCTGGGCATTTTTATTCTATTTGCTCCCAATACATGACATTTGAATTTCGGGTTTTGGTTGTGGCTGATTCTCCTCTCAGAGCTGCCAGGGTTCATGGCTGAGCTGCACAGGATGCTCCACCAGCACCCCAGAGTTGTCAGGACACCCTTGGATTTTACAGAAAATCACTTTTCAGGCACGTTTCAAGCTTTGGGATACTTGGAATTCAATTCAGGAAGGGCCACAACCTCATGGCTAATTAATATATTTAAACTGGAGATTATTACCACAAGGTGATACATTAAAATAATCACCACACTAGAAATGAAAATTCTGTCTGGTTCTATACATTTGCAGGGTGGGATCTATAAGCTTGTGTGCAGATCTGTTTGTGCATAAATTCTGTCCCAAATTAGATCTGGTTTCCAGCACGTCTTTACCATTCCTGTGCTATTTTTAGCTCTCTGGGTGTTGTAGTAATAGGGATGCATTTAAAATATGATGTTAAAAACTGAAATTATGCCTTAGCCACCATCTATGTTCTTTTTTTTTTTTTTTTCTAATTGCTTTGAATTTTAGAAAAATATTTAATGTTCAGTGGTGGAGCAGATGGAGCTGTGAACACTTTGCTTCACAATAATACACTTTAGTTCTGGCTGATGCTGGTGCTTTGTTTCTTTGTTATCTCGTTAAATAAACCTCAGGCTGGAAAAACAAGAACTTCACTATTTTCCAAGATTTTCAGGCTCTGAGACAGACTAAGCACCATTCAGGGACAGGTGTGGAGAAATTATTGACAATCTGGGATTATTCTGCAGTGCTGTTTTAAGGAATAACACCTGACATGAGCAATGGGCTTGAAATTCAAAGTCACCTAAAAAGCAGATTTTTCATTTGGTGCTATTTTTCTTGTTGCTGAGTGTAGAGAGTTTTGCTAATTTTGTATTCAATCTGGAAAATTTTACCAACAAAAGACAGTTAAGTTCACCTAACTTGATTTTTATTTCAAATAACAATGGTTGTGGTTACCTTAATGTGATGACCTGGGCAATTTTTAGCCTCTTTTGCAAGGCTGGTAATTCCTGTGGTATTTACTGAATACATGAAATTAAAATTAAAAAATATTCATAGGGTGTCATAAAATACACCAGAACACTGCTTATCGTAAGCCACTGATCTATGGCACAGAACTTTGTGTGTTTATTTAAAACTCCTCAGCAGTTATGAACTTCAGCCACAAATTCCTGCCAGGAATTCTGTGGAGACACGAGGCAGAGATTTTCATCTCCCAACTGGATGAGTTTCTTCCTCCCATCCCATGGATTTCAGAAATGAGGGAAACATTTCCCAGTGTGAGGTTCAGTTTTTAGGGACAAAAGCATCCATTACCCACCAGATGGGTGCTGGGTTGGTTTTACACCGGGAAGGAAACCTGTGGGTAAATTTGCTTTTCTTTCTCCCAGCAGAAACTTTGGGCTGTTTAATTAAAGGCCTCATTGCCCCATCGTTAAATTCAAAGAAGCAGATCTAATGCAAGCACTTAAATGTAATGTCACTTATTAGTCTTTAACGACGAGAAACATCCTTTCTCCAAAGAACAGCTGTAGGAATAGTGCCCATGTCACCCACAAAATTATAGATTATGGAGAGCATTAATGTGCATTTAATGGCTGTGAAAATATTCCTCTCTGGAAGGGGCTGTGCTCTGCCTTGTTCAGCTTCACTCGTGAGGGAGGTTAATTAAAGCCAGAACATCGCAAATCCTGTAACACTTCAGGTCATTCATCTGTACCAAAGTGGAACAGAATTCTGTAAAATCTCCCTGACAGGGATGACATAAAACTGTCTGCTCTGCTGCCTGGGAGAGATCCCTGGGCTGGGAACTCTGCTCAGGCTGTCAGGAACCAACAGCCTCCAAATCTCCCATCAAACATTGGGATTTATCAAACACTGAGATTTATCAAACACGGAGATTTATCAAACCTTTCACAGATTACTCTTTGTAAATATATCTGTATATGTAGATATAGATATAGAAAATGTTCTGTGATGCTAGGGGGATAAAAATCCCGTGAGATGACCAAAAAAACACAATTTGGAGATTTTGGGTGGCAAAACACCCCAAAGGTCTGGGCCCCATGGGCAGAGAACCAAGGAAGAGCTGGGTTGGCCAAGGGATGGGGGAAGCCAAGGGAAATGCAGCAACTTCCATTTCTGGGTTATTTTTTGAATCAAATATGGCCACAAATTCAAAGCAATTTGTCACTCACGGCGCCTTGTGAAGAGCTTTGAGGTTTATGAATGGAAAATATTAAATAAAGCTAAATAATACATATTTTAATATGGATATATACTTAGACAATATGGAAATGAGGTGGGAGAGTAGAAAATGTGACAGCTGAGTAGATAAACACGGACTTGTGTTTTCATTTACAAAGACCTCTGGTATAAAAATGCTAATTTTTTTTGCCTGCATTATAAGGCTGTGAATTCCAAAGAGAGATTTCAGCAGCCTGATGGATTATCCAAGCGTCTGCTGCCGAAGCCAGCCCTTAATGGGCTGTGTCAAGTGTTTCCAAAGACAGCTGCACGTCCCACAGCTGCCCAGCTCACCTGAGATGCCACACGGCATCAATCAGGGAATTCCCAGTCAGCTCCAGCCACGCTCCCCGGCACACCATGATCTGACAAGGCAGGATTTTGTTTAGCACAGGTGAACAAATCTGTTTCCTCTACGACATCTCCATCAAAACCCAGGATTGAAACCATTCTTGTTTTATTTACCTCTGTAAAAAGCTTGCCTGGAGTGGACTTGCAGGCACCTTGTAAAGGCAGAAGTATTTCCTAAACCAGATAAATCCCACTAAAAAAGCACATTGAGGGGTTTCCAGATTCCTGGAGCTCATTCCTGTTTGTTCTTTTTGTACCTGCAGCTTTTCTTCAATCACTGCTGGGCAAGATAGGCCCTGAGAGAAAAGTTTTAGGGATGAAGGGATGGATGGAGGGATGGATGATGGATGGATGGATGGATGATGGATGGATGGATGGATGATGGATGGATGGATGGATGATGGAAGGATGATGGATGGATGATGGATGGATGGATGGATGGATGGATGGATGGATGGATGGACGGACGGACGGACAGATGGATGGATGATGGATGGATGGATGGATGATGGATGGATGGATGGATGGATGGATGGATGGATGGATGGTGGATGGATGATGGATGGAGGGATGGATGGAAGGATGGATGGATGGAAGGATGGATGGAGGGATGGAGGGATGGATGGATGGATGGATGATGGATGGATGGATGGATGAGGGATGGATGGACACACAAGGATGGATGGAGGGATGGATGCATGGATGGACAAGGATGGGTGGAGGGATGGAGGGATGGAGGGATGGATGGATGATGGATGTGATGGTGTGAATTGTAACATCTGTATTGTCTCACCCTTCTCATGAGACTGAAAATGGAATAAAATTCTTTAAAACGCTTCTCAGGAGCCCCATCTCTGGGTCAGAAAAAAGGGTTTTTCTGACAAGCTGGTGCTTGGCTCTTCCCAGGGATCCGTGCCTGGAAATCCCAGGAAGTGATGACATCATTGATTGGAACAATTCCAGTTGTTCAAAATGGGTTTGGCTGTTGCAAAACCCCTCCCAGTGATGCTGTTCAGACCCAAAACTCTCCCCATGCCCTGCAGGCTCAGCCCTCAGGCTCTGGGAGGAACCTCAGTGGCTGCAATAATGCCACTGATCACCTTTCCCTTTTCAGGGGTTTCAGTTTCCTGCTGTAAAATTAAAAGGAGCTTTTCAAGATCTGCACATAAAAAGCCCACTGGGTCTGTTCTGGCTTCTGAAGGAGTGTGACTGGGGTTTATTTTTTCCACTCTCTTATATCTCTGCCTCTCTAAAACCTCTTCCCCCCAATTTCTCATTTTTGTCTCATCCTCACTCTGCTTTGCTCATCTTTAAAATTCATTCCGTATAAGCCTTTCTGCCAGTCCCCACTCTGGATTTTTGCCTTGTGCCTGATCCCTCAATAACTTCTTGGGTTATGAGAGTTTTCTTTGCTCATCTGTTGACTTTTAATTGTGGATTCAGAGGGAGTAATAATGAGGTGCTGGCTCTGAACTACCCAGCGGTGAGTTCATCAGCTGCTTTCCTGATGTCCTGGAGGGTGTTTGCATTCAGCATTTTCCACGTTGTAAAACTCAGCCCCGGTTAATAGGAAAATTGTGTCTCGAGTTTGTAGAGCTGCTAATGGAAATGGCATCGCTTGCCACGAGATATTCTAATTTATGACTCTCTTTAAAGAACATACTTGCCAATTAGTGTCTTTATTAGAATACTTACTTTTATCATTTGAAAATATGGCTCTTAATTGGGACCAGCTTTGCCTAAGGGAGGAACAATTGTTAATAAATAAATGAACAAACCAAGCCTCTCCATCAGCACCCGTGGAGGGAACCAGCTCATCCCATATAGACACCCTTATAGATCATATTACTGATTGTTCTTAAACTCCTTCAATTATTGAGAAAGACAATTTCATCTAACTTTATATTGTCTTCCTGGGAAAAATATAGGCAGGATATTGGAATCTGCTTGTTTATTAAAGCAAGTAGCTCATTAGGCATAATTAAGACCGAAGAAACAAGAGCATTAAATTTTTATACCCCACCATCAACCCAATAGCTCCAGGAAAGGCAAAAGCACCAGAGCTGCTCCATTAGGAAATTGATCAGGTCAGTGTAATTAAGGCGCCAATTTTGTTAGGATCTGAATGGAAGATGAGGAGTGTTTAGTTGTTTTCCACTTCAAAAATGTAATAAAGAAACTGTTTAAGGAATAGAATTTAATAGGACTGAAAACTCCGCTATTCAGTGAAGGGACAGATCTGAGCCAGTGGCTCAGGATGGGAATGTGGGGACCCCACAGCGTCCTGTGCTTGTCACTTCTCTGTCATTGTGATTCCTTCGCATGTGAAAAAATAAAGTAAAATAAAATAAAATAAATAAAATAAAATTAGGCTAGCAGTCAAAGCCATCAAATCAGCAGCGCTGTTTTCCAAGCAGTGCCTCACAAATCATCTCCCAGTCCCACCTGCTCTCAGATCTTTACAGCCCGGCCATCCTCCCTGCCCTGATTGCTCCATAGAAAAGAAACAGATGGGGCTGAGAAAAATCCCAACGAATAAATGGGGTAGAAATTGCCTCCAGCCTTTTTGAGCAGCATCAGGATCAAGGATTTTCCTTTTCCCCCCCGTTGGAGAAATAAACCTGCTGGAACACGAGGTGTGAGCGGGTTTGATTCCCAGCTCCATGAAAACGCAGGCACACACACAAAAATGCTTTAGATGCTTTTGGGCTCAGCTCCCTTCCACGGGCTTTGCTGCTGCTTTTAATCTGCTAATTGCCCGATCAATATTGCCATTTGAAACTTATATGAAAACGTGGGGAACTTTGTCCACGTCGGGAATGTATGGATCCTCCCGCGGCGCTGCAGGACTCCGGCAGCAGTAATTTCAGTAATTAGGCTGCTTCTCAAACAAAGGCCAGTTCCATGGCTACAGGACTAAGATAAATTATGCCCGGGATAAGCTCATATTTTGCTGCATGCACTTGCCCTTTCTGTGTTCACGTAAGGAAAGCCTGAATAAACATCTTTTCTCCTCCTCCTCCTCCCACCCCGTGACACATCTGCGTCCTCTCTAAAGCTCTTCCCTCTCCTTAGCACTCCACACCCTCCACCAGGGGTGACCTTACTTTTGTCCTTTGGAAATTATTCTTTTCTTGTCAATGTTTTTTTTTCTTTTGTGGATTAGTTCATGGAATGAAATTAAGCAAAAAAAGCAAAGGGAAAAAAATCGTGATTTTCCAGTGAATGTAATCCCCCAAAAAAGCAAGATGCGAATAAAAGCAAGCAATATCAAGAAAAGAATGCCCTTGGATTTATTTTTTTAGCCTTTTCAGTTATTTTAGATCATCTTATTAAAGCTTATTCTGATAATTTCTTGTCAATGTCAAGGAAGAGAATATAGAAAAATGAAGGATTTATTTATGATATAATTACGTGGCTATCTCAAAAAAGCACCATCACTGCCAGAGATGTGCAGCTCATCAGCAGGAATTTGAGCAGGGAAATTGAATATTTTTATATTTTTTCATGGACTTGGGTGCCAGCAGAGCCCACAGCATTTACTTCAGGCTTGCCAATGCCACGGCTGAACTTGGGCAACAACATCTGGGTCACTCCAAGCATGGAAGTTGTGCCAGGATCAGCTCTGGGAGAGGTACAAGGAGAGGCAGGCAGGGAGCTGCAGGTTTTCCCATTGGAATCTGCCCCTCATCTGGCTGCTGGTGGGTCAGCAACTGCAACAGGGAGAAAATCAAAGAGATCTCGTGGAGGATGAGCCAAAAAATCGTTGTGTGGTATCAGGAGAGCCCCTGTGCTTGTCCTGTGGGCAAAGGGACAGGGCAGGGATGGGCTGGACAGGGCTTGGAGCAGCCTGGGATTGTGGAAGGTGTTCCAGAGAGGGATTGGATGGTCCTGAAGGTCCTTCCCATGCTGTGAGTGTGTGGTTTTCACTGAGGAGCTGTCACACGATCCTGGGGGGTGGAAGTTGTGCTCATATGGAAACGTTTGGCTCCATCTGCTCCGTGGTGCCATGTTGGAAAAACCCAGCTCCACAGAAATGGGAAACCAAGAGGTGTTTGTAAAGATTTTATTCCATTATCAATCTTGTAGAAGGGTGAGACACAGGAGATGTAAAACTCAATGCCGTTCTGTCAGAAGCCAAACTATTTATTTGTTACCTTTTAAATGTTTCTCAGCCTATCAGCTTTTGCCACACAGCGCTGCTAATGCTCCTAACACCAATCACTGATTATTTTGGTCTTGCTACAACGCATCTTTCACAGTTCTAATTCTCCAAAATATCTGCTCTGTTTGCAAGGTCATCATTTGAAACTTGTTTCCAGCTCCATTTCTCTCTCAGCAATGTCTGTCCTATCCCAGGGCCTTTCTAAGTCAGCATTTTTTATCTCAAAGTTTGCATACAAATACACAAGGCTCTGTGAGCTTTCAGTCAAGCTTTAGGAATCCTCTACAAATCCATTTCTCACAGTGCCGCCCCCAAGCTGAGCCTAAAGCAACCTCGGCATGCAAGAACCCCCAAACCCCTCCTGCTTGTCACCAAACTGTCACCACAAACAGCCAGCTGAGCTGGGAAAGTTTAACTCAAAAAATCAGGGAGATGCTCACCTGGAGGATCAGCTGAATATTCAGCGGCAATCAGTGACAAAATTCCAGCTGCAGAGCTGCCCAAAATTCCAACTGCAGATCTGCCCAAAATTCCAGCTGCAGATCTGCCCAAAATTCCAGCTGCAGATTTCCCATTTCCTGGGAATGGGGTGAAGCCCAGCCCTGCCTCTGTCACTCGGCTGCTGTGCATTCACTGTCACACATCCCATCCCTGCTGCTGACCCAAACACCCCAGGGCTAAGGCAGCTGAACTTTGCAGTTCCATTTGTTTCAATGTTCATGTGTTTTTGGGTTTTTTTTCATGGTAAATATCATTTAGCACAAACCACCAAAATCCTTGATTGAGACACTCATGGACTTTTTTTCCAAAATCTGTTTCCCATGCTTGTTTATGATACTTGTTGCTTTATATTTTATATAAAATACCAAATTTCAGTGGGAGAAAATTGTGCTTATGAGGGTGTCTGACCACTGTGTATGGCCAGAGACTCAGCACAGGTGAATGCAAAGCTCTCAGTCTAATGAGCCACAGTTCCCAAAGTCCCATTAATTTCAAAATATGCCAAATATTTCCTTTTATTGGAGATCTTTACATCTGATTTTTCTTTTTTTCTGTTTTCTATTTTAACCCCGTGACTTTATGGAATGAGTTTGTTCGAAATAGACCCCAGGAAAATGAATAAAAGCTAAAAATGACAAATGATTTTGATCCCTTTCAACTTTAAAGCCTTTGAATCAGAAGCTGCCACACAGCTCTGTTCAAGGTCCAGCTGTATTTTTGATAGGAAATGTGTTTTGATTCGGGAATTATTTGTAGGCTTCATTAAAATGTAAATTGCTCCATGAAGAAATCTAAAGGAGATTGAGTCCAAAGATATGTAAATATTCAAATGTAATTGGGGTTCAAGCCCTACATCTCTATTTCTGCCTGAACCATTCAAACAGAGAAGGTTTTCCATCCTTCTCCTTAAAATCCCACAAAATTTCTCACAGAATCCTTGAATGGTTTGGGTTGGAAGGGAACTTAAAAATCATCCAGTTCCAGCCCCATGGGGTTTGCCTCCAAAAGCAGCCCTGAGGCATGAAATTCAATAAATAATCATAAATTAGGCTTGGAGGATTGGGAGGGGAGGGATAGGAGGAAGAGGTTGAGAGAAACCAAGCTGTAAATCAAGATGTGCTTTGGATGGAACCATCCCCAGTGTCTGCTGCAGTTAAAGGAACTTTTGTGAGGTTCCTTCTCTTTTTCTGTGCCACCTCCACCGAGGCAGGGCTGTCACCTGGGCTGGCCCAGCTCAGTTCCCAGCACAGCAGCAGGAAATGGAGGCTCTGGGAGCCAGGATCCCTTCCTGCCTCCCTCCCCATCTGCCAGCTGAACCCTTGAGAATTATTTCAACCCATTCAATTCCCCATCTGTAAACCAGGCAGAAACGCTCCTTGCAGGGATGGACGACAAGAAAAGAGTCTGTCCATGGTTGGGATGTGTTTGGACACTTTCTGCCAGCAGAAATGGCTTGGTGGAAGATGAATTTCCTTCTAAACTGCTTCTCTGGCTTCAGGGTGTGAAATCCCCTCAGCCCTGCCTGCAGGTGCTCACAGGGCCAGCCCAGCCTGGATGGGCACAGCAAAACCCACGGTTACCCTTGGAAATCTGCTCCAGATTTCTCCAACAAAGTGACACACCCTTTGTTCAGTAGTTTCTGAATTATTTTCAGCTGTTTCAGGTCTTGTGTATCAGTAATTTCCTGTTATTAACGAGTGATGAATCCAGTGCTGGGAGGTGAAATCCACACGATCCAAACACAAGCTGCTTCCTCCTGCACAGTGCTGTCACTTTTGTGACATCAAAAATATCTGAGTAATTATGAAACATGCATTAATAGAATGTATAATATATATTTTATTTATATAGATAATGTGTAATCTGTAATGACAGCTCTTGCTTATAGCCAGGGTACGTTGAGGAGCAGACTTGCAATAATCACTTTTTTTATGCAGTGCTTTCCCTGGAAATATTTTATGAGCTTAATCAGGGCAGGCAGTGAAAAGATCACCTTCAGTTCATTTCAGGAACATGAAACATCAACAGAGGAGTTGTTGTTTGAACTCCCCCATCACCTGAGCCTTCCAGGCCAGCACCACCTCCCCTTGAGGTGCCAAACCAACACTTCAGGGGGAGGCTGAGAGAGAGCAGAGCTGTGCTGGGAGAACACCCTGCCCTCTAAGAGCAGGGAGCTGCTGTTAAAATAATAATAATTTAAAAAGGCAGAGTTGTGGCACTTCTTGCTGTCAGAACTCAGGACATCCCTCTGGCTGCCCTGGGTGATCCCAGACCCTGGCAAGGGGTCCAGGGACCTTGGCACAGAGTCAAAAGTGCCAGTGCCTTCCATCTCAGCCCATGGGAGTGGTTGCCAACCTTGTGTGAAGATCTACAAGCCATGAGAGTTTGATTAGAACAGTATTAATTTATCACTGGGTGTAGATGCAGAATTTTGGGGTTTGAATGGGGGTTCAAGGAGGCAAGATGGAGGAATCTGGGTGTGCCCCTGTCCTTCTGCTTCTTCTTCTTGTCCTCCATCTCCTGCTGTGCTGGTGGCACTTTTGGATTGGTTTAGCACAGCAGTGCAGTGTCTAACACAGGTGATGGGTGTTGGTATTTATCTGCAAACATGGAACACGAGTACGGAGTATAAAGAGTTCAGAGCGCCCTGGGCAGGGGCAGTTGGGCACGAGCAGCACTGCAGCAGCACCCAAGGTGGGTGAGAACAAAATGTACCAGATAAGGAACAATAAACAACCTGAGAACCTGAACTGACACATCCCAACTCTCTCTTCTGGTACAGGGCTTGGGAGAAAGATTTTCAACAAACATCTCGGGGGTTTTCAGCCCAAGAACTGAGACTTGCAGTGCAGAGTGGGGCAGAGGTTGTACAGCTGATGTGGGGACAGGCTGCTGCCAGGGGCTGGGGCTGCTGCTCTGAGGGAAGCACTGCAGGGTCTGTGTGAGGCTGCCCAGGCAGCCAAGGTCGCTCAGCCCTTTGGGGATCTGCTGAGGAAGTGCTGGGCCAGCAAACAAAAGAGTTTGGAGAAGATTCACCAGATGCACCCCATTTATCTTGGAGCTGCACACCTTCCCTCCCTGGGTGCTGCCGTTCTGGGGACACCTTCCAGCAGGGAGAATTCCCAGCTAGGCAGGTGCACAGAGGGGAGGAAGGACCCTGGGAGAGGAAACTCAGAGAGAAAATTGTGTTTGGACAACTAAAAAAATGCTGGACAGACACAGGTGGGAGAGGTGGGGCTGCTGTCCCTAAACACCCCAGAGCAGGGAGAGAATTATCTGGGTCTGGATTTGTCAGCAAGGAAATCTGGCTGGGAATTGGAAGGCATCCAAGCTTTGTAGGAATGAGATTCTGAGGCAATCAGGGATGAGATCCAACTTGTTTCCAGGTGGGGTTGGGCTTTCTGAGGAAAACCACGGCATGAGGAGGCTCCTGGGGGTGTCAGAGCTGAGGAAGCTGCAGCAGGGACAGTCCCAAGGCTTGGCCACGCTCCTTTCTTCCCCAGAGCTCAAGAGGAGCCACAGAAAGGCAGAGCTTTTCTCTTTTCTTTTTTTTTTAAGTTAACGAGAAGCCAAGGCAGTGGCTTTCCCAACAAGCTAAAACAGAATTTGAGCATTTGGGGACAGAAGGAAACAGAATTTTGATGGTCCTGCTGGAGAGGCAAAGCAAAAGCTGATGTGGAAAATGGTAACAGGGAGAATTCAAGAGTCCATTTTCCCTCCTGGTACCTGGAGCTGTTGCACAGGCTGCAAAGACACCCTGTAGGGAGAAAAAAAGGGGCAAAATACCCTCTCAAAGTGCTTTCCAGGCCACTTAAACATTTTTCAGAAAACTCTCCCTAATTCCATCACTAGTTATTCATAGGGGCATTAAAAATAGATATCCCTCCTTGGGAAGGAGATTTTTCAAGTGAGGTCTCTCTGTCTCCAAAGCCCAGCCTAGACCTGAAGTCATTCTTTACCAAAACACCACACCCAGCCTGCCCAGGACACTGCAGGCAACAATTCCAGCCCTCAGGGCTGCACAAGAACATCCAAACAAACAAACAAACAACAAAAAAAAAAAGAATAAAATGTTGAACAAAGTGCTGGCAGCTCCTTGTTAATGGCAGTTAATTTTAGGGGCATTGTTTGCATGATGATCCAAGGCTGTAACTCCAGTTTTTAACTGATGTGTCAGCCCTCCAGAGCTGCATCATTTTATTAATCACCACCCATAAACCAAACTTCTGTGGGATTTAATTACTGGAGCTGTTTGTTTTCTTTACTCGTGTTTTGGGGGGCAAGGCTTTGGAGGAGGATGAGAATTATTTGTTACTCAGAGCATATGTTTTTCTTTAAAAATCGGAATTGGGCAAATTTCATCAGAGTATTGTTGCAGCATTGCCGTCAATCAAGTCTCCACTTAGACTGAATTAAATTGTCTTTGTGTGGGTCTTTGGGTTTTATAAAGAAATCGGGTAAAATGCACTAATTTGATGGAATTTTTTATGGCTATGGTGGGGACAGGAGCAAGAAATTCTGCATAAAATCCAAGGGAGAATCAAAACAAAAGCTTAGCTCTGTGTCTTTGATATGTTGACAATTCCCATAGCTCAAGGTAACCTTTCTCTACAACACTCCAGGGTTTCCCTTTATTAGTGGCTTTTTTAATACAAGACCAGTTTTATGCTTCAAGTGCCTTTTCTGGTGAGCAGAAACACAAAGAGCAAAAGAAACGGAGGAATATAATGAGCTGGGGAAAGACAGGCAGCAAAAAGCAGATCCCAACACCACGATGGAGGCCCAAGGAAGGTGCCAGTGGCACTGAAATCCTGCCTGGGGTTATTCAGGCTGGGATTCCCAGGTGGGTGATGGATATTTGATGGATAGGAAGGGATCTGCTCTTTCCCAGCAGTTTTATTCTCTGGCAGAGTCAAGGTCTCTTTGGAGATACTTAGGCTGCCATTTTGATATTTTAGTCTCTGGGTTCCCATTGCTTGGCCTGGAAATCAACTCTAGGTAAAGAGGAAAATCTGGAAAATCAACCCAGGTAAAGAACATTTGGAAGTGTTGTTCCCAGAGTGTCTCGGTGTGCTGGAACCCTGTGCCACAGGTACAGAGAACCCAAAACTCAACAGTCTCACTTGCAGGAATGTCAGTTTGCTGTGCTCACTGACCCTCACAATTTCTCGTTTTACACCCCAAAATGTCCATGCTCACCTGTGGCCTCGGTATTTTCTGAGCCTGAAAGAATTTCAGCTTGCTAACTTGCAAGCTCCTTTCCCAAGGGAAAACTTTCAACAGTTTCCTTTCCCAAAACATCTTTCTCTTTTTCCCAAAATATTTTTAGAGTAGGCAGTGGTTTTTTTCTTAAAACAATCTTCCCCAGGTGTTGTTTTCTATTACTTAACCAACAGGAAGGGGTGTCAGTCCTACTGACCAATGAATGCCTTTTTCAGTGAAGCAAAGAAATTGTAAATAAAACCTTCTGTTGTTCTCATGGTAAAATCTGGAATCAAACTGTTTTTATTTTGTGTCCTACTGTGACACTAACCCATTCCTTATGCACCTAACAAATGGGTTGGAAAGCCTAGAGGATTTAATTTGATGGCTGCCCATATCCCAAAATAAATTCTGGTCAGGTTTAGTTAGGAAGTGTCCAAGGAGAGATTGGATGGGGCTGGGAGCAGCCTGGGACAGTGGGAGGTGTCCCTGCCATGGCAGGGGTGGCACTGGGTGGGATTTAAGGTCCCTTCCCACCCAAACCTTTCTGTGACTCCGTGATTCAGTTGTTCCCCACATTTCAAATATCTCTGTATAATTGTTGCAGACACATTTTGGGCGGGGGGCTAGCACAGTTTTACTGTAAACGAGACATCACTAGAGAAAAGAAAAGGCAGGGGTGGCACTGGACGAGCTTTAAGGTCCCTCCCAACCCAAAGCATTCCATGATTTTATAAAGGACAAACAGAACCACCGAGAGGAGGTTCAAAGCTTGGAACAACACCATGAGCCCTCTGTTTTCCATCTTTCTGGACTCCTTGCACTCCATGGAGTGCTTGATCGTTCTGATTTTTGGCCGGTTTGTTTTTACAGCCCAAATTTCACAGGTATTTTTAGGAGGCATTTTGCAGACACACCGAGGAACCCGTACGTGCTCTAAGCACAATAAACTGCTCCCAGCCCTCTGGACACAATCGACTTCTGACAGAGACGGATTGGTTCCTTGGATTTTAGGAGGCAGGGGGATTTTCCTTCCAGTGCAGGTCTTGAAAGGTTTGCCAGACAGGAGCTGAACACCAAAAGTGGTTTTGTTTCAGCTGCAGTGACTTTGTAAGGTTTGGCCAGACAAACACAGCTACAGGTGATGGGCAGGTGAGCATGGAAACGATGCCTGCCTGACCTTTGAGTTCTGTTTTTGTGCTATCTCTGGGTTGTTGCCTTAAAAAACAAACAAAAAACAGGAGATGTTACCAATAAAAACAGCAGCAGCTGAAAGGAGAAATATCCTGGGCCAAATTTTGAGCTCTTTTCCATAATTCCCATGAAAAAGGAAGGATTTACCTGGATTCCTGTGCCATGCCAACCCAGGTAAAGAGCATTTGGGAAGTGTTGTTCCCAGAGTGTCTCGGTGTGCTGGCACCCTGGGTCACAGATCCAGAGAACCCAAACCTCACCAGTCCCACTGGCAGCAGTGGCAGAGTTTGCTGTGCTCACTGACCCTCACAATTTCTTGGTTCTGACTCCTGGTGTGACAGCAGGAAGTGTGTTCAGTGAGCTGAAGTGGAGAAGCTGGGAAGGTACTAATTCAGGACCCTAAAATATGTCCTAGAAAATGTAAAATAAACAGAAAACAATTCCCAAAGGAACGCAGCCCTCCTGTTTCGTTTATATCTCTTCCCTGAACTGCTGCATGTTCTGCTCAAAGCATAAAGCAGAGCAAACATATGTTGAGAGATGCTGCCTATTTATAAAGCAAACACTGACAACAAGCAGAAAACAAAAGATAAATGAAGAACATGTTTTGCACACTAATCAAGTTGTCTTCGTGGGGAAAGTGGTGAGTAGATGACAGCACAAAGTTTGTAAAGGCCCAGCCGAGGTGCTGGAAGGGGATTCTGTCCCTGTGCTCAGGTGAGACCCCACCTGCAGAGCTGCCCCAGCACAGGGAGGAGCTGGAGCTGCTGCAGAGAGCCCAGAGGAGACTCCAGGATGAGCAGAGGCTGGAGCAGCTCTGCTGGGAGGAAAGGCTGGCACAGCTGGGATTGTTCAGCTGGAGAGGAGAAGCTCTGGGGTCACCACAGTGTGGCCTTGCAGGACCTGAAGGAGCTACAGGAAACATGGAGAGAGACAATTTCCAAGGGATGGAGTGACAGGACACAGAGAATGGCTTCAAACAGACAGAGGGCAGGGATGGATGGGATATTGGGAAGGAATTCCTCCCTGGGAGAGTGGGCAGGCCTGGCACAGATTCCCAGAGCAGCTGTGGCTGCCCCTGGATCCCTGGCAGTGCCCAAGGTCAGGTTGGAGCAGCCTGGACAGTGGGAGGTGTCCCCCTGCCCATGGCAGGGATGGAATTAGTTGGGCTTTAAGGTCCATTCCAACCCAAATCTTTCTGTGGCTCCATGATTCAATTGTTCCCACATTCCAAATATCTCTGTATAATTGTTGCAGACACATCTTGGGAGGGGCCTGGCACAGTTTTACTGTCGGTACCTGAACTTAAAAATGAGACATCACTAGAGAAAAGGCATTAGCAGGTTTCCAGAAAATCTCATTTAAACTTGAAATAAGTCTTTAATAAAACGAAGTGAGCAGCGTCCATGCATATTGCTGGGGACACTTTAAGCCAGCCTAGAGATTCAGACCAGCTTGAGCAAAACTCTCATTCGTGGAGGTCACCCCGGGCTCAGCTGACGTGTCAGGAAGGTTAGAGATGAAAAGTTTTCTTCATCTGCTTTCTCCACTCCAATTACAAATATCAGCAGTGCTGGAATTCACCTTTGGCTGCACACCTCCTGCTGCCTCTGCGGCGTGGCAGGAGGGTTCACAGGCAGTGTCACCACTGTGGATGTGTGTCATCAGAAATGAAAGGCCCTGAAATGCAGCCCTGGCTGAGGTGCTTATTTCAGCAAGATATCCTTCTTCAAATACGGCTCTCAATAAAAATATTACAGATAGTAGTTTAAATTCCACTGCTATTTGGAGTGTGCGCCGGGCAAAATGACAGAAGAGATCCAAGCTGTTCTGATCTGATTGTGAATATCAGGCTGTAAAAGTCGGGAGATAGGAGAGAGTGACATCGTTTTCTTATTTTATTTCGCCTTGGATGAGACAGCTTCACTTTCACTTGTGGGAGGTTATTGTTGAGGCACAACAGCAGATTCCCAGCGGGGGAAATCAGCCTTTCCCGAGGATTCCTCTTCCTTACGGGTTCCCTGGGAATCCATGGGGGCAGTGGGAGTGGAGATGAGCAGGGCCAGCCCTGCTGACCCTGCTGTGTGAGCAGTGAGCAGCGTGTGGCTCTGGAGCTCTGTGAGAGCCTAGCACAGAGGGCAGGGATGGATGGGATATTGGGAAGGAATTCCTCCCTGTGAGGGTTCTGAGGCCCTGGCACAGGGTGCCCAGAGCAGCTGTGGCTGCCCCTGGATCCCTGGCAGTGCCCAAGGCCAGGTTGGAGCAGCCTGGGACAGTGGGAGGTGTCCCTGCCACTGCCACCCCTGTGCCCTGCTGGTGGTGCTGGCAGGGCTGGAGCAGCTGTGGGGACACCCTCCCCTGTCACAGCCCTGTCCCCTCTGCTGGGACAAGCGGGTCCCTGGAGGATGCTGTCACTGCCATGGGGGATGCACCTTCCTCTCTGCTGATTGAGCTCAAAAAGCAGCTCTGTGCATGCCTGCCCCTCTTTGTTGCAATACAACACGAGTGAATGACACTCACACACTGAGATGTCCAAGGCAAAAAAGAGAGAGAGTTTATTTCTAGATGTCAAATTTATAGAATTCCAACAGTGACCATGGATTGGAGGGTGAAATTGTCCTCTCCAACCACACTGGTCAAACCAACAGTCCATCAATTCTCTCCTCCTCCAGAATGGAATGCAAAACAATCATTATTGACATGAAAAGTGCGTGAGAAACTCCATTACAAAAATGTAAACATCAGAAGGCTTGGAAGAACTTTAGAAGAACAGGGAGACACTTCTCCAGGCAGCACTGACAGAAGGACAGGACACAGCCTCAAGCTGTGCC
Source organism: Acrocephalus scirpaceus scirpaceus (assembly GCA_910950805.1). Lineage (NCBI taxonomy): Eukaryota > Metazoa > Chordata > Aves > Passeriformes > Sylviidae > Acrocephalus > Acrocephalus scirpaceus. The sequence continues at coordinate 19,658,882 of OU383782.1, forward strand.
AAGGGAAATACAGGTTGGATATCAGGGAAAAGTTTTTTATGGAAAGGGTGATAAAATACTGGAATGGTCTGCCCGGGGAGGTGGTGGAGTCACCATCCCTGGATGTGTTTAAGGAAAGCCTGGATGTGGCACTGGGTGCCGTGGTTTAGTTGAGGTGTTGGGGCTGGATTGGACTCGATGATCTTGGAGGTCTCTTCCAAACTGGTGATTCTGTGAATTCTGTGAATTCTGTGAATTCTGTGAATTCTGTGATTCTGTGAATTCTGTGATTCTGTGGCTCTGTGATTCTGTGGCTCTGTGAATTCTGTGATTGTGCCCTGCTGGGCATCCCCCATGGCACAGCCCAGGGCAGCCCTCCCTGCTCCACTTGGGCAGCAGAATCTCCCAGCACGGGAAGGATGATCTCCCAGGGCTGTAAAATCTCTGCACGCTCGAGATGAGGGGGTGGAAGTGAAGATGTACAATATGTTGTCAGCGTTATTTTTTTTCTCCCAGCCCCTCCTGTCCTGCTCTCTTTTATAAATCCACAATGCTTAAAAATACCAGGGTGAGTGCCTGTGCCTGCATACACACAGCTGTGCTGGGTTAAGTGGAGCAGAGCTGAGCTGGGACTGCACTGACTTCAATTCCATCTAAAAAGTAGCTAGTTTGGGTTATTTCATTTCATTTAATTTTATTTCTTCTACTATTTACCACCCATAAGTTGTTCGTAAGTGTTGTTTTTCTACAGAATCAGAAATGATAAAATAGTTTGGGCTGGGAGGGACCTTAAATCCCATCCAGTGCCACCCTTGCCATGGCAGGGACACCTCCCACTGTCCCAGGCTGCTCCAACCTGGCCTTGGGCACTGCCAGGGATCCAGGGACAGCCACAGCTGCTCTGGGCACCTGTGCCAGGCCTGCCCACCCTCCCAGAGAGGAATTTTTTCCTGATCTCCCACCTAACCCTGCCCTCTGGCAGTTTAAAGCCAGCTCGGAGACATTTCACTGATTCAGCTTCACAGCTCAAAGTAGGGCAAGAACAGGACGTGGTCTTTCCTCGGCTTTTTGACTGGGAATAAATTATTCCCATGGAATGTAATGCATGTTTTTTACTCATTTATGGTCTCTGCCTCTCTCCACGTGAAACAAAGCCTCGGTGATGTGCTTACAGCAAAGGTACATTATTAAAGTGCCCATGTAAGTGGTAGTTGGGGAAGAGTGTAAACAGGTTTTGACACTGATTTCCAACAGATTAACATGCAGGAATAAAAAGAGAAGGGAGAGAGGGAGGAAGGAAAGCCAGGCTGATGTGACAGCCGTAACTGAGCCATAATTGCCTGTAAAATCAGAAGGGAGTTGAGTTTCAGGACGAATGTCATGAATATTATCAAAGTATTAAAAAAATATCCAGCTGCTCGCCTTGTCTGCAGCCTGACTGTGCTGGGGTGTCCGTGGGTCCATGTGATGGGTGTCAGGTGGATGTTCCATGGGGCAGGGCTTGGGAGACCTGCAGAAAGCTCAGGAGGACGGGGTTGTTCAACATGAGAAAAATGATCCCTGTGTCAAATAGCACTGAGCTCTTATTCATGTATAATTTTTTATTTCTACGTGATTCTTTTACTTGATGGCTGCCCCTGCATCCCTGGAAGTGTCCAAGGATGGGGCTTGGAGCATCCTGGGATGGTGGAAGTGTCCCTGCTCATGGCAGGGGTGGAACTGGATGAGCTTTAAGGTCCCTTCCAACCCAGGCCATTCAGGGATTCTATAGCATTAATTATAAATTAATTATCACTGAATTTATCCACATCGATACCACAGAGCAGAAAATAATTATTAAAGAGCAAATAATCCTTAAAGAGACCCCTAACTGCCCTTGGGGGCTGCAGGCAGCACAGTGCCTGTGTGTAAAAACAAAAATGAACCTGACCAGGCTGCCCAAACAAAGGATTGAGTCCCAGATCCGTGTTGGGTTTGTGGCACCAGCCAAGCCCCGCTGCAGGCACAGCTCTGCCCCCAGCCAGGCAGAGACACAACCTGGGAAAGAACAGCCCCAGTCAGGCACAGCCAATTGCTGAGCGTTCCTCAGATCTGAGAATCACCCAGGGAGGGAGATGCCAGGGAGACAAACCATGCACAGAACGCTCAGCAAAGGAACCTGCAGCAGGCATCAAACGTTCCTACACGGCTGCATCAGCTGGGTGGCTCTGCAGGAGAGGAAAGGCTGGGATCCTTTGTTCCTGCAGCCTTCTTCTGTCCCTCTTCTTTCTCTTTATTCACCATCTGTAATTTTAACTCGAGACCAGGGGCAGGTATCCCCACAGCAGTGAAGGACACACATTTGTTGCCTCCTGGACACGGCGCAGCACGGCTCTCACTGTCACACCGAGGCACACGTCAAGGCAGGGATGTTTCAGAAGGGGAAGCTCCTTCCTCAGGAGGATGGTTTGGCTCAGCTCTTTTGTGCCATCTTTTGTCTCCCCGCAGGGGTTCTGCTGAAGCTGCAGAGAGCAGGAAACCCTGCTTTGTTCAGGCAGGATTTAACTGGTGTCAAACCCAGCCAGGACCTTTCTCCTGGGACCCTTTGAGCTCTGAGTCCCACGAGGAGCGAATTTCAGGATCAGCAAGTTCCTGAACAGTCCCAGATCCCTTGGCAATCCCTTTTTGCTCCCTGGGCTGAGCTGGCCCCGGGTGGCACAGCCTGAGCCCTGGCACACTCCCAGCCACTCCAGGGGTGTCCCTCACAGAGCCCTGGTGATGTCCCCTGTGCCCTTCCCAAGGGATTGCTGAGCAGCACTCTGAGGACAGCTTGGGCAGATGATGACTGTGAGGGAAAAGCCCTGGGGGTGGCACTCGGGGACTCTGCCTCCTTGGGGAAGAACAAGAGTTCAGAGGGGATGGATGTGCAAATCAGCATCCATTTTACAATTAATTAATCAGCCCCAATTTTACAATTAATCAGCACCCAATTTTACAATTAATCAGCCCCCATTTTACAATTAAACAGCCTCCATTTTAGAATTAAACAGCCCCCATTTTACAATTAAACAGCCCCCATTTTACAATTAAACAGCCCCCATTTTAAAATTAAACAGCCCCCATTTTAGAATTAAACAGCCCCCATTTTAGAATTAATCAGCCCCCATTTTACAATTATTCAGCCCCCATTTTACAATTAAACAGCCCCCATTTTACAATTATTCAGCCCCCATTTTACAATTAAACAGCCAGCCCTGAAGGAGAGGTTTCCCCAGAGACCCCTGGGCTGTCACATCCTTGCCCAGCTCCTCTCTGGGAGGGTCAGTGATGCTGTAGGGAAGGGGATGGGACAGGAGTTTCCTTGAGCACCTCAGCACCGTGGTTTGATGATCCTACACTTCTCTCTCTTGGGATGTCTGAGCTTCCACAATGCTGTTTGCCCCACTGATCATCAGATCCAGGCTCCTTCCCTCCCACACCTCAGCAGGAATTGCTGTGTTGGGATGGCAGATTTCCTGTTTGCTTCAGAAAAATTGGGATTGTGCACAATAATCATGGATGGAACCATTCCTACATTGAGTTTCCACCCCTGTGTCCAATCCAGCAGAACGCTACCATGTCTCTGATATCAGTCAGGGGATTAGACAATGGTTTGGGCAGGAAGGGGCTTTAAAGCTCCTCTTCTTCCAATCCTGTGTCATCCACATTTCCACTGTCCCGAGCTGCTCCGAGCCCCTCCCAACCTGGCCTTGGACACTCCCAGGGATCCAGGGGCAGTCACAGCTGCTCTGGGCAGGCTGTGTCACTTCTCTGTGCCCTGCAGATCTGATAAAATCCTGCTCCTCTCTGCCAGCAGCATCCCCAAAACCAAACCCTGCCACAGCTAGAGCAGCAGGGCAGGTGTTTAAAGGGGCAGCTCCTGCAGCTCCTCATCCTGACACGGAGCTTCCCCTGCCCTGGGCTCCCACTCGGATTTCTCTGCCTCCTGAGGAGCAGGAGATGCTCTGACTGTGACACACAGCACAGAGGGGCCTCGCTGATGGTGCAGCTCCTGTGTGTGGTGGGCAGTGCAATCCATCTTCCCCCCCTGTGTGCATCAGCTGCAATCACTGCCACGAGCTGCAGCTCCCAACTGGGGCTTTAAAGCCTCTCCCTTCGTGCTGCTGCCTCCTTCCCAGTGGGATTGATGCTCCACAGATCCCATTTTTTGTGGGCTCAGGGCTCTCTCCTTGCTCAGCACCGAGGTGCTTTTCTGTTTGCCACGCTCACGTTGAATTATTCACTCCATTTCTCAGAAGCGGGCATTAGGAATGTAATCTTCTGCTCATAAATCCATTGGAAGACTCTTAATAATGTAAGCCTGAGTGGAACCTCCCAGCCCTGCAAAGGGAGGAGAGAGCTTTTCCTTGGGGTTTCCAATGCCTCTCCTGTGGCACGGCCAAATCCGTTCCCTGGAGAGAAAACAACTCTGAGCTTTTGAAAGATTTCAAGAATTCTCTTCTTCTCCTTCCTGGTGAGGAATGACCAGCTGCTCTGTCACTGCAGGAAGGTCCACAAAACTTGCAGAATGCACAAAAGACAAATTCAGGACCATTTCTGTTCATCAGTTAACACTGATGCATGGCCTGGTCCCCACGCAGAGAAGTTTTGCTTCACCAGAGATACTCAGGAACCCTCTGGGCAGCACAGGGGTTAATTTTGAGGAGACTGTGATTACAGAACTACTTATTTTTGCAACAACAAAAAAATATTTATAAAATGCCAGAATTCCAGCAAATCATGAGTTAAATAAATGATGTTTCAGGTGGCGTCTCTCCACCATCAGGCAGCAGAAGTCATCAATACTCCTCTCTAATTTGGGTTGATACAGCAGCTCCACAACTCCTCCTTTAATTGCAGTCCCACAAGTGATGCTGATTTCCCACAAGTGAAGGAATTGCAGTTTTATTTGCAAGTTTGGGAGGTATGGAGATGTAGATGAGTAAAATAAACCTTAAGACCCATGGAATGTCTCGTGGACTTGGTGGTCCAGCCCTTTGAACCCTCCACAAGATGTTTACACTGATCTGAATTTTCCTGGCCTCATCACATATTTAAAACCTCTCCCGTGTTTATATAAATATCATTATTCATACATCATAAATACCATAAATGTATCATAAATACATTTGGGCCCGAGCTGTTTGGGTTTGTTTTCTCCCCCAGGATGGATCCAATTCAGGATATTATTCTCAGATAATGACTTAAATGGGAATATTCGTGTTCCTCCACTGCTAACACGACTTCCATAATAACGTGAACCCTTTCAGGAAATTATGTATGCACAATCTGTGCCATGGTGACTGCTGTGTAAAGCTAAAACTCCAAAAGTGACAGTTAATAACTTATCTGTCGAACGTACCCAACTGTCCTCGGGAAAAAATAATTGTTTCAATTAAAAAAAAAAAGGAAAAAAAAAAAGAGTCAGCTTTGTTTTATTCTTCTAACAGCCATGAAAGTATTTGTCTTTATCTTTATTATTGGCAGGCTACTATTCTTCAAATACAAACGTACCCTATCATTACTGGAATAAACTTTATCTGTTATTCATAAGCCGCAGAGAGATGTTTTCCCTCACTCTCTCTTTTTTTTTTCCCACCCTTCTCTGCTGTTTTTAATGGATTTCTATAGAAATCCTTCAAATAAAAATTTGTATGACTTTCTCCTTCCTCGGCACAAATATATTTCCCCCTGTATTTCTGCGCTGAAATTAATACAGTTCTATTTTTGGCCTTCCTTATCTGTACATTAACAATAGGCTGTGTCTTGCTCAGAATTGTCTCCGTGGCTCCCATTCTAGTGGAAATCTTAAAGCCTTTCCTGTTCTCATTACTGGGAAGAGCAGCTCCTATTTTGAAGGGGTTTTTCATGAGCTCCCAGGGACTTTGATCCAGCCCAAACCCCATGGGTGGTGTGTGCAGAGATCACACCCAGCCCACGCTCCGGAGAGGGAGGCTCTGCTGTGGAAGGGGCAGCTCTGTGTGTGTTTGTGGAGGATTAAAGTACAAAAGTGCCACTGCAGTTCCTGAATTTGGGAGTTTTAATGTAACAGGCATTGCAAAGAGTTTCCTCTGGGCAGTTATTCCCAAAGTTCTCCCGTCCCTCGGTGTCACCGCGGTGCTGTCGGCAGTTGGATTCACGGGCTGACACAGAAGTTCCAAATCTGACACTTCTGGATTTCCACCTTCCCCGTGCCCCACAGGGAGGAGACATTTCTCACTCCTTTTCCCTGGAATAAGTCCTGACAACCATGATTCCAGGCAAGATGTTGGATACGACAGAGCAGGGTTTGATTTGATAATTCTTGTCTCGTGACATTAACTCCTGAGGGCCTCAAGTTGATCTTCTCTGGATACTCGGGATTTTTTCTGGCTTGGAGAGCCTGCATCCACAGGCTTCCCTGAGAGGGAGAGCTGTCACTTTTCCCCAGATCACATCTCATGGAGGATCATGCAGAGGTTTCTTGGAGTCTGAGGGAAGCCAGAGGGGCTTCATTAAGAAATCCTGGAATGGTTTGGGTGGGATGAGACCCTAAAAATTGTCTCATTCCCACCCCTGCCATGGCAGGGACACCTCCCACTGTCCCAGGCTGCTCCCAACCCCATCCTTGGGCACTGCCAGGGATCCAGGGGCAGCCACAGCTGTGCCAGGGTCTGCCCACTCTGACAGGGAACAATTCCTTCCCAATATCCCACACAAACCTACCCCACTCTTGAAGCTTAAAATGCAGATTTCCTGCCCAAAAGCCAAAGTTTTCATTGGAATATTTACAACAGAAAAACACCTGGGAGTGCCTGAGAACCCTGGATACCTCTGGAAGAGGAATCAGCCCCATGGTTGGTGAGGCCTTTGGTTGAGGCTCCTTCATCCAAAACCCATCGCGGTCTTTAGGAAGATCCTGCCTGAACCCAACCAAAATATTGTTATAAACTCCTGCCTAAGGGATTTGAGGGGATGCTGGAGTTATCAGCACCAAGTGCCATCTCTTGAAGGACTCCAAGAGGGAACAGGGAGGGCATTTTATTCCATGTTTATCAGGTGATGGATGATTAATAGGTCTGAGCACACAATGAATGTGTATCTCCCTTCACATGCTAATCACATGGCATTTATAAATGTCACCACCTTATCGTGGAGACACACTCGGAATTCTGGGGGCCTTCAAAGTATTTATTCTTACCATTTTTAATGTGGGCATTATTAAGGTTGTGTCATTGGAAACGTCCCCTTGGCCGCGCTTGAGGAATACGGGGAGATTTTATTTGGATTTCGGAGGTAATTGAATTATTACATTTTAAATCTACTCTCAGAAAAAAATTCACTGCAGATAATGAAGCTTATCTTGTGTTTCTTTAACTGCTAAAATGTAGCAGTGCCTGTCACCTTGGAATTTTAATAACCAAAAAAATAATTTATAATTATTAGACCGAGAAGCTTCAGGGTTTTCCCATTCTGCTTTTTCTTTGCTTCGCAACCTAAGGCCTTAATTTAGTTATAAATTACAGTTTTACCACTGGAGAATTGCATAATTTTCATTTAAAAAATTCCAAATTCCACAATTTGGTCATAAAAAATGTGCATTATTATCGACTGTTATCAGGAAGTTTGAGCCTGAAGGAAATTTTATAAAGGCTCAGGGAGAGTTTGGGTACAGAAAGTCCAATGAAAAACATGGAAAGATTCTGGATTTACTCACTACTGAAGCTGAGCTTTTTAAAACTGTGAAAGACTTTCCCAGCTATAATGTTTTGGTCCTTGATTCAGACAGAACTGGTGTTGCCTTCTAGGACTTTATAGACCAGAAGAATTTGAAATTAACTTAAAGAAATTAGGATTTCTTTTGGAATCTGTGCCTTGAGAGATTTTTTTAATGCTTGGACAGTGAAATTGTTGAAGCTACAGCTGAAGGCACGAAGTTTGTAGGTTTAGATCTTTGGTTCTCAACTATTTGTCAGTGCTAAATATCCATATTTCCAAAATATCCCATTGAAATTGGCAATGCTGGCATCTTTGGCCAAAGATTGAGGAGCAAACGTGGAATGTGGAACTCTGAAACAATCACTGAGTTATGCTGGCACAGCACCGAGGGTTTGCTGCAATTTCTTTCCTGCTCCCAAACAGGACATCAGCCTCCAGGGCCATTTATCCACCACCTTTCCACTTCAACCTTGTGGAAAGGATTTATTTCCCTACAAATCCCCACCTGTGGTGTCAACAGAGCTGTGGACTCAAGAATATTTACAGATCCCATCCACGGATAACTCTCAGCCAGTTGCTGATTACACTTTTCTTACTGCATCACATTAAAAATCATCAATTTGATGCATTGTCCTAAAATGAAACTCATACAATGCAAGGCTGGTGATGATAAAAGAGGGCGGATTTCTCCAAAATTCCTCGTGAGCTGCATTGCTCCCTGAGATATCACAGAGATACAAGCAGGACTTAGACAAAACCCTCAGAGGACTTTACAAATAGCCATCACCATGTAAAGAGAGCCTTGGTATTTTAATTAAAGGTCAGACAAAACTCCAGTGTTTTGTCTCCATCCTCGGGGATGTTTTGCAGCAGTCACTTAAAGCAAAACCACTTAACAAACTCTTACTGTGTCAGTAAAACCGTGCCCAAACCTTTCCTAAGATTTACACAAACTGCAGCCTAAACACAGGAGCCTCTGCCAAGTTCAGGCTGCGAGTTCAGCACCCATAAATCACAGCCCGTGGTTGCTCCACCTCTACTCCTGGTTGTAGCAGCATTGCAGGGCTGTGTTTGCTCCTCTATGCATGCACACACTGGGTGTTGCCTTTTGGGGCTGCCTAAAAACAGAGGGCAGACAGAATTCAGGGAATAAAAAGCTGTTCTATTGATTGAAGGGCCTTCAGGTACATTCAGGGCACACAAAGACCCCCAGGGGCTGCACCCAAAAATGGACCCCGGGTCACGGGTTTGCACACTTTGATCAGTTTGGGCCATTTGCATTTTGGGGTTCATCTCCCAATTCCAGCTCCAGCTGATGAAGTCATTCACCCCAAGTTTGCTGCCCCCAACTCCCTTTTGTTTCCATCTCTCAGGCCTGAGGCAGTGAGGTGTCCTTGATTGCCAGGCCTGGAGAGGAATTGCTGTGTCTGCCCAAAGTGGGGAAGCAGCAGCTCCCACTGTGTGTGGAGTTTGGAGTTCTGCACTAAAGAACTGCAGGGTTACAAATCTATGGAAAATATAAAAGCTGAAATCCAGAGGCATCATGGGGACCCTCCGTGATGCTGTCCCAGGGCAGGACTTGGGGCCAGCTCTGCCTCCTGTGTGGCTCTGAGTGCACACACTCACACAGACACAGACACACACATGTGGCAGCCTCCATGGCAATTCAGAGTGGTTTGTTTGGAGCTAATTAACACGAGCGTGCTAAATGCCGTGGCGCTGCTCTGGCAGGGATCTCCCGCTGTCAGTCACGGGCACGGCGGTGCGGGAGCTCTGAAGGTCGCGCTCTGAGCCTTGATTCAAAGTGTCAGCTCCGCTGTTACAACCCAGCTTCAACCCCCGCCAGGCACTCACCCTTGCCAGGTTTATGAAGCATTTGAGACTGTTTGTTCAAGAGAATATGTCTGAATTTTCAACGGGAGGCGTTGATTGCTGACTCTCCCACCTTTGGCCTTACTCGCGGATTTGTTGGGGATAAAAAAAAAAAAAGGAAAAGCGGGTGACCTGGTTTGCTTGTTCATTCAGGGGTGAGCTGAAGGTGTGCAGGGAAGGTGGCACAACCAAACGGCTTTCCAGGGAAGCCATCTGTCTGCTCCCAGCGCCGCCCTGCCTTCACCTTTCAGCTCTCATTTGCTGCTGGTTGCCACCCAGCCGAGGGTGGGAGAGGTTTCTCCCCACGCCTGTGAGGATGTTGCACGCTCAGCTGGGTGATGATGATGATGATGATGATGATGATGATGATGATGAAGCATTCAATGCCTGTTCCCTTTGAGAAATTCAGCAGCGTTTCCAGCGTTGATTTCCCTCCAGAGTCATTCCACCCCACTCAGATTGGCAGCGCCGTGCCACCTGCCAGGATTTACGAGGTGACCCTGGGGACACGGGCGGTCCCAAACTGAAAACGCTCGGCGCTCAACTTTATTTTGGATTGCTGAGCAGGATCCCCTCCTGTATAAACCAGGGTGAGATTACACAAATAATGCACGACATTTATATAACATTTCATAGCACCAGGGGATTCTTCCACGCACGGCTCGAGGGCAGCACTCCTGAATCCTCTGGACTCTGATTCACTCTTGGCCCAACCTTAAACTCCCAGTGGGACTCAGCAAAGGCAGCGCCGGCCCCTCCTGCTGTCCCCAGGAGCAGTGAACTGTGTGTAGGGGCATCCTCCACCATCAAGGTTGGACCTGATGGTCTTGGAGGTCCTCTCCAGACGTGACTCCGTGATAAAGGAGTTGAGCATTCCCAGGACACCAGAGATGCTTCAGGACTGGGCCAATCACAGCTGGTCCATCAGCCTGGAGGTGCTCCGGGGTGCTGTCACCACTCCATGAAGAGCTCACAACCCCTTGGACCAGCAGAGCTGACCCTGCATGGGGTTCAGCCACCCTCCTGAGCTGCCCAGGGTGCTTCCCAGCCTTTGGGATGGATCCTTTGGGAGCAGGGAGGTGCTGGGAGTGAAGAGGCTCTGATGGATGGTGAGATGCAGGCACAGTGAGGAGGAACCTGTGAGCAGCAGCAAACGCCAGCCCGACCTGCACTCACGTTAATTGTCATTCAGTTTCTATCGACGTGCAGTTTATTAAACCATAAAGCAAGGCAGCAAGCACAGAGAGCAACTCCAGAGATAATTAAACATAATAAGGGTTTCACTTAATCCCTCAAAACCCAGGGGAGGCACAGTTAAGACTGAATACCCTCCTTGCACTGCGAGGTGGTTGTTTTGTTTTTTTTTTTTTGCACGAGCATTTAAGAGCACTTCCCAGGACAGGATTTTGGGACAGGGGGAAAGGTAGGACCCACATTCATTCCCGAATATTTTTTTCTTTTCTTTGTGCCTTTGCATCGTGCTGCTCATTAACCCTGAACTCACGACTTTCAAAGCGGTTTGTGGCTCAACATTTGCATTGCAGCAGCAGGCAGAGCCCCCGATGAGCGATCCTGAGGAAGGTTTGGGAGCATCCCTGGGCACAGAGCTCGGGAGCAGCCGGGCTGGCGCCCAGGTGCGGAGCTGCGCTCTGGGGCTCCTCATCTCCCTGCACAGCACACGCATCTCTCGGGCGAGGAGGAACGGCAAGGGGATGAAAGGAGACGCTGGATGCACAGGGCTGAGCGAGAGGCTGGGTGAGGAGAGGCTCCCTTTAAAGAGCGAGATAATTACGGCAAATCTGGGATTAAAACCGGAGGGCAACGCGCCGAGGGGAAAATGAAAAATAAACCGCGAGCGGTAATTTGGGATTCTGTGGTCTCCCATAGCGGGACCGGGGCTGGTCGGGGATGGGGGGAAAAGCGGGGAGCGCTACGGGAACGGGCTGGGAGCCGCCCGGGGTGCGGAAAGAGCCGCACAGGGCTGCAGCCAAGCCAGCCGGGGGCAGGGCAGGGGACGCTGCCCGCGGGGCCGAGCACCGGGCGCCGCCGCACCGCGGCCGCGGGCGGGCACCGGGCGGGCACCGGCGGGGCAGGAAGGGTTAAGGCGGCCGCCGCCGCTCCGCCGCCCGCCCCCCGCGCACGGCGGGGCCGGGGGTGGGGTCTGCGCGGAGCCCGCCCGGCTCCCGCCGCTGCCGCTCAATGCTGCGGCCGCGGGGCTGCGGGAGCCGCGCTCGCCGCGCACCTCGGGGCTGCGGGAGCCGCGCAGGAGCCGCGCAGCAGCGCCCGCACCCGCGGAGCAGCGCCGGGCCGGGCATGTCCCCCCCTCCCCGCCCAGGTAAGCGCGGCTCGGCTCGGCACGGTGAGGAGGGAGGCGGATTTAAAACGGTGGGAAAAAAAAATAAATAGAAAAAGGGAATAAATAAGGAATTGTTAAGCAAGGCTGCGGCGCGGGGGAAGGAGAGCGCGGGCGGGCTGCGCTGCGCTGCCGGCGCAGGGAGTGCGCGGCCGGAGGGGCGCGGTGCCCGCCGGGGTCCCCGCGGTGCCCCCGGAGCGCGGAGCTGCCGCGGGGGCGGACCGGGCTGCGGAGCCGTGCGGGGCAGTGCGGGACCAGCGCAGAGCCGGCCCGGGCGGGGGTGGCTGCGGTACCCCGGACACGGAGCGGGAGCATCCTCGGAGCGAGTGCGGGCTCATCCCGGAGCGAGTGCGGGCGCATCCCTGAGTGAATGCTGGAGCATCCTCGGAGCTAGTGCGGGCTCATCCCGCAATGAGTGCTGGAGCATCCCGCAGTGAGTGCGGGCTGATCCCGGTGTGCGGGATCCCGGGATGCTCCCTCCAGGCTGCTCCAGGCGCACGCAGAACTTTTTTTGCCGGCTCCAGCCGCGTTCCCGGCTGGAGTTGGAGCTGCTTTTCCTTCCCCGCGGCTGCCGCTGCTCCCGCGTCGTGAGCAACATACCGCAGCGTGTTGTTTTATTTATCCCAGACAGGAACGGCTTGCGCTCCAAACTACAAATTAAAGGATGCTGCTTGCATAACAAGTGGCAATAGTTTGTATCTTACATACCAATTACCCGTCACCTTTCAGGCTAAGCCAAAGAGGGTTTTTTTGGGATTTTTTTCCCAATGAGGGCTCGGTCGATAGAGCAGCCTGATGTCTCGGAGCCACGTATGGATTAATGTGGGCAGAAAATTAAGAGCCAGCATGCTGATGAGGCACCCTGAGGTGCGGGGAGAAGTCAGTTCTTGGTTGTGGCTGTGCTCGCCCATCCTCCGCTTTCCATGGCTCGCTCCAGGACCCGCATCCCGGCGGATAAATCACCGAGGTGCGAGCAGGGCTGGTGGCCGCTCCTCTGGCCATGGTGGCGATGCTCCGGAGCCCCTTTCCAGCACCCAGCACGGCCGGGTGGGTGCGTGGCGGTGCCCCCGTGCTGGCAGGGAGCCCGGGGAGGGCCGTGACCCATCCCCGGGGCACCGCGGCTCTCGGAGCCCCTTCCCTGGTGCCTCCGGCTGCTGCAGCAGCTCCAGCCCAGGTGTGCAGGTGATGCTGCAGCCGCGCTCCACAGCCAGCACCGAGCGTGGGCAGCAGCGTGGCGGGGCCCTGCACTTAAGGGGGTCCCCCAAAAGCTTTTTCTGCTGCTTTCCTGGCCGGGAAACTGATTTTTTTTTTTCTTCTTTTCTGCACCTGAGGAGTTGCATTTTTACCTTGCGTTTGTAAGTCCCTGCAAACTGCTTAAATGGCTCTTGAATAATCCTTCAAAGTCACCTCCCCTCTCTAATCTAATACCAAAAGGACTCACTTTACACGGCTGGTCCCTCTCTCCTTGCTGTACAGCCTCATTTCGAGGTGTGCACGCTGCTCATTTCCCCCCGGCAGCCTGCTGGAGACAATGGCTTCCACCGGCGAGCAGCAACCTCTCCCTCCCGGGCTGAACTCCGGGCACGGCTGAACCCACCCGAGGAGATTTGGGGGCATTTCAGAGAGAAAGGCACCCCAAACTCTGCGTGTGTTTGTCAACATCACCTTTTGGGGAGGCTCCGCGAGTTTCCTGCCCTAACACCCACAGTGGTGACAGTGGAGGGATGCAGGGTGTGCCTGCAGGTAGCTGGAGTTGAACGATCCTGGCAAAACTGGAACTGGAAGGATTTTTCCCCATCCTTCCCTTCCCGCAGTGGAGCTGAGCTCTCTCCCAGCCCAGTCTGGCGCTCCCGGAATTTTAAGCTCGTTGTGCTCTCGGCGGTGACAAAACGTGTGTGGGGAATGTGAATGACAGCGGAGGAGCTGCTCACCTGTGCAGGCTCCTGGAAAAGGGGCTCAGGGATGCTGCAGCCCCCCAAACCTGGCCTGGCGTGGGTTAGCGGGGATGGCTGGAGCTGCCAGCCCCTCACCTGAGCCCCCCAGGGGTGCCTGAGGAGGGCAGGGGCGCCCTCAGGGTGTGGGAGGGCTGAGGGGCGCTGTGTCCTCTCCCCTGGGCTGCAGGAACACCGCTGGCCGTGGGGTGGGTGTCTCTGACACTTCTCCAGGGTGTCCTGCGCTGATTTTCCGGTGTCAATCCCTCCTGAGTGCTGATTCCCAGCCCTTCTATTCCAGAGGGAAGGACAGCAGCGGTGGCAGCCAGGGAGGAGCTGCTGAGAGCCCACCTTGCTTCCCAAACTTGCACCTCTGCATGCATGAATGCCTTTCTTGTTACTCTCCAGGTGTTTATTTACTGCAATTAACATTTCCTCCGTTTCAAACTCTCTTCTGTGTTGCCCCATCAGGGACAGTTGGAAATCAGGGCTGAGCTCACATAAAATTTCTCCCGGAGATGCAAAACTTTTGGAGTGATTTTGTAAATATTCTGGCACCACGTGATTTATTTACCTTGGCTTTAGGAGCTGGCTTTGTGTGACAGTTCTGTGGCGTTAACTTGATTTAAAAAAAAGAATATTTAAAACTTGGAGGTAAAGGTGAGGTAGTATAAAGGAAGGATAATTCCCACGAGATGGACAGATTGCTGCCTTTTGATTTGCTCTTGTGGTCTTGTTTAATTCCCTTTGGTGAGCATCCTGGAGGGGTTTGTTCCCATCAGGGCAGGGTGGCGCCCGGGATGCAGACACAGAGCAGGAGAAGCTGCTGCTTAAAAATACTCTGCTGCCTTTGAAAGTTCATAAATCATCACGGGTCTATTTTTAGGCCTGTTAGAATAGAGCGAGTCTGGGGTTGCTTCCCACACCTCCCCTGCGTGGCCTGGAATGACCTGGCACAGTCTGAGCAGAGGCAGAGGCAGAGGCGCTCTCCTTTGATGTGCTGCTGACCCGGTGCTCAGCCCCCTTGTCACACAGAGGGCTCAGCTCCCTTTGAAGAGGCTTTGGTGCAACAGTTGGGAGTTTTCCTTCCCCTTGGGAAGTCCTGCTTGGCGGGTGAGTGATGCTCAGGTAATCACAGACACAGCAAAACGCCATGAATCACCCCAAAATCCGCCAACGTCAGCTCTGGGCGGGCTGTGCTGAGCCTTGCACACATCTTCCCCACCGTTATCTGCCACGGTGCTCACTGGAGTACAGATATCATCACAGCAGTGATTCATTCTTTTTTTAATTATTATTAGCAAAACAAACATGCAGTGATGACACCCAGCTGATCTGCTGCTTCCCCCCGGTGCACAGCTCTTCCCTGCCTCATCCTCCTCCTCCCTGCAGCCACCAAACCTGGGCACACTCACACGAAATGTGGCAAAGCTGAACACAAATGAGCCTCACGCTCGTTATGAACCGAGAGAGCACCAAACTGTGCTGGTTAAGTTGGTTTGTGCACTAAACAGGGTTCTGAATGTGGGGATGTTGGGAAGTAACTCCACTCTTTGCTATTCCCTGGGTGCAGTCATTTAATCCCAATCTGGAAGGTAAACATCCATCCCAACCCAGAAGAACAAGGGGTTGTTGGAGTGTTTTTAACTGCTGGGTCAAATCAAAGTCAAGCCCTCAGAAGCATCAGGGTCAAAGCATTTTGGAAACTGTCCGGTGGCTGTCACAGGCAGAGTGAAACCTTTAACACAATTTTTAAAATAAATCCCTGCCGTTTTGAAAATGAAATGGTTGCAGATGATTTTTTTTTCTTTTTGAGTCCTTCTGAAGTGCAGTAAGTGCATCACTCACCTCACTGGAGGCCACAGGCTGATACATCTGTGCTGTGATGATGGCCCTAAGCAAAAATCCCAATTTATGTTGCAGAGGCAGAACTTCCCCTTGCTGCTCCACCTTCCTAAAGCTGAACTCTGCCACGTTTGTTGTTTCTATGAATCCTTCCTCAAGCTCCCAGTGGTTCAGCTGCTGATTCCTTGAGGGCTTGCTGGAGATGTCTCAGATCTGGCCCGACATCCTTATTCATGTGATGATCTAGGCAGCACCAAGCTCTGCTGAGAGAAGTTACAACAAAGATAAAAAGCACCAGGATGGTTCTTCCCCATCTTTTCTCCTCTTTGGTTTTGGGATTCAGTGAGACTCAATCATCTCAGGTGGGCTTTCCCCAATTCTTGTTGAGAGCAAGTTGTGCTTGAGAGACCCAACAGTTAATCTTGGTTTTCTCCAGATTTCCAGGGTTTTTTCTTGGTTTTTTCCAGATTTTCTTGAGCTGAGCTGCTCCTAACTCCGAACTGAGTTGCTTTTCCAGAATTTCTGTCAGTGTCGTATCTTTGTTGGGTGAAATCTGTGTTTATCATTTATTTATACAAATGTTTAGCTGAGGAGGAGATGCGGTGTTTAGGGGCGATTTCCATAAAGCTTCGCAGGTCATTGCATTTAATTAGAGCCCAAGAAGGGGCACAAAGGCACATCCCGAGTGGCTGTGGTGGCAAAACCCCTCTTGTGGAGGGTGATTTCATGTGAATGGTGAGCACAGCGATCACCCACCTGTGTGATTTTAACCCGTCTGTAAGTGCGTTGTTTATTAAACTCTTTTTATTCAGATCACGGGGATTGTTCAGGAACATTTCCAGGCAACAAAACTCTGTGCTGGGAGTGTGGAGATCCAAAAAGCCATCGGGGAGAGCCCCAGGGCTGCTGGGGCTGCTCGGGCACAGCTTTCCCTGCTCCCTGGCACGTTAATGATTCCCATCGCTCGTTTTTACACCTTTCCAACCCCAGCTGGAAAAGCTGGAGCAGAGAGATCTTTGTGCATTTGATCCATCATGGTCTGGGTGATCTCTGTGGAGCACAGGGGGTTCCTCACCTCACACAAACAGCAGTGAGGAACTCTCATCAAATAAGATGGATTTTATTCACTGCTCCCTTGCTCAGTGGTCAAAACTTTCTCCTCTTGTCATGAATGAATGGATGAATCTTTTTTGGGCTTTGTCTCCCAGTCTTAAAAAAAAAAAACCAAACAAACCCCCTCTGAACAGCACTCAGCTCCCAGCTTTTTAAAAGAGTTACTTAGCATAAGAGCAGAACATTTGCCTAAGAGGGTTTCAGTCCAAGAACGACTTTTCATATTTAATTGATCTGTATTGTTCAATTAGGGAGATGTATCATGCCCTCTGTTGTGCATGTATAGCTGGAAGCAGAAATGAATGAAATATGAAGCAGAGCAGGGGAGTGATTTCAGCCTGGCTCTGCTGTCAGTGATGCTCAGAGCAGGGTTTGCACCAGGCCTGGATCCGTGTGGGTAAACAGGGATTGTGTAAATTCATCAGTTACCTCTGCCTTACAAACGAGCCTGAATTGTAACATCTGTTCTTATTCTGCTCAGAGCTCAGGAACATCTTTGTTGCAAATCCTATTTATAGACATCCCCAGCTCCTGAAGTAGCTGCCAGGATTATCCCGGTGTGTGGGGCTCGTCTGGGAAATGCTGGGTTGGGCTTCCCAAACTCAGGTGTGTGCTGAGCATCCCGGCAGTGCCGGGCACGGACAGCAGTGACACGGACAGCAGTGACACGGACAGCAGTGACACCGGTCCCACAGGGTGGCAGCACTCAGCCCGCAGCTCTGAGCCCATGGAGCACCCCGGAGCACTGGGAACTGCTGCATGGCCTGGACAAGGGAACACCCTGCTCCATCCCCTGGGATCAAGGCTGTGCCCAGGAACTCCCTGCTCCATGCCCTGGGATCAGGCAGGACAAGGGAACACCCTGCTCCATCCCCTGGGATCGGGCAGGACAAGGGATCACCCTGCTCCATCCCTGGGATCAGGCAGGACAAGGGAACACCCTGCTCCATCCCCTGGGATCAGGCAGGAGCCAAGAACTCCCTGCTCCATTCCCTGGGATCAGGCAGTGCCCAGGAACACCCTGCTCCATCCCCTGGGATAATGCAGGAGCCAGGAACTCCCTGCTGCATCCCCTGGGATCAGGCAGTGCCCAGGAACTCCCTGCTCCATTCCCTGGGATCAAGGCTTTATCTGGGTATAGCATTTAACACCTCTCACCCCACTTGCTACACTCCAATTTTCTCAGCATCCCCAATTCTGAGGAACTGGCACAAAAACGCATCCAATTTCTCCTTGGAATATCCTGTCACTGTCAGGATTCTGCGCTCAGTGTCCCCCTGGCTTTTCCAGGCACTGTTTTCCCTCTTTCCTTGCCCAGCCGGGTGCAGCAGCTCCTCCCAGGTTTTGGCTGGCAGGCCCAGGGGTTGTGGCTGGCTCAGCATCCCCCTCTGCCAGCTCCTCTGGTTTCCTCACAAAATGATCAGGAGAAGCAGAGGATTCCTGTGCTGCCTCCAGCACATTCCAAGTGCTGAGGGTTGATTCCCTGAGGAATGATTTGAAACCTCGCAGGGATGGTTGTCCCTGAGCAGCGTGTGCACAGCTTGTCCAGGGAGCTCCTGGCACAAGGGATCACTTCTCTGTGCCACCCTCCTGCCTGGGGACAGGAAAAACGTTTCCTGGGAATGCACAAGGAGAGCTCGGTGTTAATCCAGCCCCTAAATCCACTGGCTGAGTTTTTGTGGGATCAGGGGGGTTTGCTGTGGTGGGCAGGGAGGGTGGAAGGAACCGAGCATCCTTCCCCCTCTGCCCCAGGGTCCTCAGCTCAGAAAAGCCCTGGAGCTGCTGGAGCAAATCCAGAGGAGGCCCCGGAGCTGCTCCAAGGGCTGGAGCCAGGCTGGGAGAGCTGGGGGTGCTCACCTGGAGAGGAGAAATTCCAGGGAGAGCTCAGAGACCTTCCAGAGCCTAAAGGGGCTCCAGGAGAGCTGGGGAGGGACTGGGGACAAGGGATGGAGGGACAGGACACAGGGAATGGATTCCCACTGCCAGAGGGCAGGGATGGATGGGATATTTGGAATAAATTCCTCCCTCTGAGGGTGGGGAGGTTTGAAATGGAATTCCCAGAGCAGCTGTGGCTGCCCCTGGATCCCTGGCAGTGCCCAAGGCCAGGTTGGAGCACCCTGGGACAGGGGGAGGTGTCCCTGCCTGGTGGAATGGGATGAGTTTTAATCCCCCTTCCAACCCAAACAATTCCATGATTCCGTGGTGATCTCTGCTGCCAAAATAACTATTTTTTTTTTCATTTTTCTTCCCTACCCTACCCATGGGATATGAAATTATCACATCACACATTGTTCCCCCAATAGGAAAAGCAGGTGTGGAGCAACACCAGGAGTGAGGCTGGGGAGCCCCAGGAATGTGCTGGCTCGAGGCAGAGAATTCCTCCAGTGAATTCAGTGTTTAATGGGTTCCTTCTAATTGCAGATTTAGTGCAGAACCACTGGTCAGACACATCCGAGGAGGGAGAGTGCAGAACATGGCTTGACTCAATATTTTCTCTAGTCAAGTGGAAAAAAGGAAGCCTCGTACGAAAAAGCTGGAAAGGTCAAACTAATTTGTACTTGTGTGATAATGGGTAATACCTCTATTGTTTATGAAGCCTGCAGAATCCTTCCTGTGCTAAGCACTGTCATCTATCTGATGGTGATTTGGAGAAATTAAAAATGAAGTAGCAATTGTTCCACCCTCTGCGTGCCTTAAGCTGCTTTGGGTGAGGATTCCTTTGAACAGTTCCGTGCTCTTTATAAATGACTTGAGGTGAAATTTGCTCACTTCTCTTGACTGCCGTGGCTGAAGGAAGGAGATTTTTAAAAAACAACAAAAAAAAAGATTAATACTGAGGTTGAGAAGAGCCAGACTGAAACCCAGCCTGTGTCTTGCTGCTTAAGCATTCCACCTGTGCTCCCCATGTTCTTTATTTTGCCGCAGCCTTTTCTGTTTATTTACTTGGCTGAGTGGGAATTTCATATGCATGTCCAGCTCCTGCTATGAAAGCTGGGGTTGCTGAGCTCCTGCCACCCCACGGTGCTGCCTCATCATCCAGGTGGATTTGCAGCTCCTTTTAGCAGCTGCTGGGAATTTTCCTGGGATTCTGGTTCCTTTCCAGGGAGCCACCCTGCATCATTTTCCGTGGAACAATGTGTGGGGAGTCCCTCCTGCCTCGTGTTCAGCACCAAGCGTGAGGAGCTCCAGAGGAATTCATTTGCCAGGCTTATCTCTGAGACATTTAATATCTGGAATGATTTAGGAGATCAAATTCTGGAGTTCTGGGCTGGCTGTAGCTGCATCTGTCATTGTTGCAGAACCTTGACAGTGAACAAAAGGTGCTGCAGGGAACCATAACTCAGCCAGCAAATTAATGGGTTCCCAGCCTTGCTTGCTCAGCTAAACGGAGCCTTGGTCTCACCGGGCAAGGGTTTTCCACAGAAATTGGGTGGGTTTGGAGTGGGCATTCCCAGAGGGATGGAGAGAGCACAGCCCTCCTGCCAGCTGGCTGGGACTGCTGCTTCCCACTCCTGGTGAAAACCCCTGGATAAAACCCCTGGATAAAACCCCTGCAGCCTGTGATCTCTTCTGGGAACATGATGCAGTTGGTTTAAAGGAGATTTTTTTTAGTGAGGGTCCACAGTTAAAAAAATTGGTTTTGTTGAGGAAGTTTCATCAGTTTTGATGATGTCACACCCTGAGCACAGGATGGCCAGGGACACTCACAGGTCACCAACACCACTGGGCAGGGTGGGAGGAGGTGCTTGATCACCTTTCAATTAGCAGGAGGTGCTGGAATGTCCCTGGAGGGATTTAAAAGCTGTGTGGATGTGGCACTTGGTGGGGACATGGGTGAGTGCTGGGGAACGGTTGGATTTTATCATTTTAGAGGGTTTTTTCAACTGGAGTTCTGTGGCAGGCCATCTCTCTGGATATGATTTTATTCTTTTTTCCTGATTCTCTCTCTCCTGCTGATGGGTGATCCCAGTTCCTGAGAAGGCTCCAGGCCTCTCTGCATTGCCGAATTCCTTGGCATGGGGTGGGCAGGGCGCAGCTGAGGAATTGGGGATGAGGAGAGAGGATCCCTGAGCTCACAGCTGGGGTGTGCTCTGAGGCAGTGACCTTGTTTGCAGCTCCTGGAACCTGGATTTTGGGAATTACCAAGCCCTCCATGGTGGAGAGCTGCCTGTGCATTTGGTAATTGGATTAATCACCCTGCAGTGAAACAGGGAGCAGAGCTTGGGGTGCCCAGGGGGTTGGGACTGTGGGAGGGGCACCAGAAGTGCCCCAAAAATGTGCAGAACTGGGGGAGTGCTCAGCACCAGCCCTGCAGGGGTTTGGGAGCAGCTCTGTGAGCTCTGAACTCACACTTGTGGGGTTTGAAATGACTCTGCAGCACTCAGCAGGTCCAGGCCCAGAGAAGTCAGGAGGTTTCAGGGATTTCTGGTGTAAATCTGCAGTTTTGTGGCCCAGCCAGTGCTCCCAGCCATTCCCAGTTTATCCCTGGGCTGCTCCCACAGCCAGCACTCACTGTATCTCAGAGCCATTTTATTATTAGGATTATTACTGTATTTTCCAACCATTACATAAAATATGGAAGCGCTGCCCCTAGGAAAAGTGGATTATCCTTTCCTCGAGAACTAATTTTATTTCACTCAGGAAGATTTGATTCAGATTTCTGAAACATTGCCACTAAGCAGCTTTCTAAGCAGAGTTGCAGTGCACGACCAAATCAAATCCGTGTAGGGAGAAGGGAAATGTTGTTGTTGCAAGTGTCCAAAGGGGTTGGAATGAAAATAATCTGATAGATCAAACTGAAATTGAGTTCAGATATTATGGAGGGAGCTCAGCTCTGTACCTGGAAAAAAATAAACGCTGGAGTTGCATTTTAAAATGGCATTTCTAGTCCTGGACCGTGCAGCCCTGTGTGTGTGGCACAGATCTTGCAAAGGAGCTGTGGGAAGCTGCTCAGTAAAAACAAAACAGAAATTTAAAAAAGGAGGGGAGGGAATGCTCTTTGAGGATCTGTAAAACCCAAGCTGCACCAGGCTGTGGTGGCAGATCCTGTCTCTGAGTGATTTTTGAGTAAGTTTGGCCTGAATTTTGTCCAAACCCAGCGTCTCCAGGAGAAAACACCTCGTGAGTGCTGCAGTTTGAGGCAGCAGCTGTTGGAACCCAACTGGAGAACTGGGCTGACCCTCCTTGCTGTAGGCTCTGAATGAACTTCAGATTCCAGGGATTTAATGATCCTTGTGGAATTCTCCTGAGCTGGTTCTGTGTTGTTTTCCTGGAGAGGAACAACTGAGATGCACAAGATGCTCAGAAATACTGAGATATTTAAATACTGGAATTTCTAGAATGTTCTACCCCAATTCATTGAATTTTAAGGTTCTGAGCAATAGGAAGAAATAAGTTTATGGCAGAGGAGGAATTTCAGCTCTGACTTTCTTCCCTTCTCCCCTGTGGATTGCATCATAACTCTGTCTGATGCTTAAAAGATTTAATTATTTTTGCACCTGTGGTTTTGCTTCAGATCAGTCTTTTCCCAGCTCCTGGGATTCAAGGCCTCACTGAATTCTTGCTTTCAAATAACAAATATCTGGGACTGAAAGTGGTTTTTTAAAAATGCAATCAAATATGATTTAGCTGACTAAAACATTATGAGCAGACCCAAGCATTCACACAGAAATACTTGACAATATCTATACGAAGGTAATGCCATCCATTAGCATTGTGTGAGATATAAAATATCCAATATTTAAATCCAACTGCAGTGAATCCTCTGTAACTTTACTGACAGAACCTAAATTTAGGAGCTAATTAAATCCCGTGGAACAGAAGAATGCATTTCTCCCCTTCTTGTAAGGACAGAGATTTGGAGTGCTAGCTATACTTCTATTTTTATATCATTGAGTAGACTTTTATAAAGATATAAATATATACCTGGGGTTCATTTTTTAAAAAAAAAATCTAAATTTTTTATGCTGAGAAGTCCCCAAAGTCCAGCTCAGACCCCTCTGTGAGGGGGCTGCTGATGGAGGTGGTTGAGCTCAGGGAGTGGAAGGGACCATTCCCTGCCCAGCCAGGTCTGGATTCACCCCCACCATCTGCTCAGAGCATCCAAAACAACTCATTTCACCCCAAAAGTCAATTCAGGCATTTTCTTTCCCAGCCATTTCCCTGTCCCGGACTCTGGACTCTGGAAGATTCCAGGCTGTGGTGAAATTAAGTGTGGAGCCAGGATCAGGACCAAACACTTTAAATAATTGATGGGCAGCTTGATTTCTTTAGCCTCGCTAAAGTAAACCGAGTTTCAGATGAGCAGGGGCTGACTTAGGTGTTCAGTTGGGGGGAAAAAAGCCCTTTGAATTCCACTGATTTCCCCCAGGATTAACTCAGCACCAGGAAAAACAACCTGAGAGGATCACAGGATGGTTTGGGTTGGAAGGAACCTTAAAGATCTTCTGGTTCCAGGGACAGGGCTGTGGGCAGGGACACCTCCCACTGTCCCTGGTGCTCCAGCCTGGCCTTGGGCACTGCCAGGGATCCAGGGGCAGCCCCAGCTCCTCTGGGAACTCCATCCCAGCCCCTCCCCACCCTCCCAGAGGATTCCATCCCAATATCCCATCTCATGCTTCCCTCTGGCAGTGAGAAGCCATTCCCTGTGTCCTGCCAATCCAAGCCCTTTTTATTCTGTTCAGGCTCTTTGGATTCTTCTGTAGGCCAAAAAAAAGAGGAATCCCTCTTAAATGAAATACATAATCTGAAAAGGAGGAAGCAGGAAAGTTGTCATTGCTATTTGTGATCTGAAGCTGGCCAAGTTATCCCAAGGCTGTTTTGAGTAAATTTGGGTAAATTTTTATAAGTAAATAACACAACTGGAATAGTTTCATTTCCCGTAACACCTGCCAGGGTTGTGTGAGTGTGAGACAGCACAAGAGGCAAAGAATTCAAAGTTCCTGCCCCAAATATTGTGTCAGCTGAGGAGAAAAAGCAAAGAGAGGCCAAGCAAGCAAACCAGCAGGAGGAGAAGCAGCTAATGAACATCCAGGGTTTGATTGCTTTAATGGGGCTGTGGTGGTGAGGCTGGCCGGGAGGAAGGATGTCCTTTGGACAGGCAGGATGTGCAGGGAAGTGGAATTAATGCTGCAGAAGGAGCAGGAAATGCTGGAGGGATCTGCTCCTCATATTCCACTGCTGCAAATGGCTCCATCCATTAGCTGGAAGGGCAGAGTTAGGCTGGGCTTAGCAGGGGTGTGCTGGGGTTCACAGGAGCTTTCTGGAAAGTTCCTCTGCTGCTGGAGGGGTATCAGTGAAACAGGACCCTGCTGAGAATCCATTTATGGCACTGTTTGTTTTCACTAATGGCACAAGACACCAAACCCTTAAAAATTCTCAGAGCTACAGAAGTGGTCAGAGCAGCAACTGTGCTTTGATCCCAAATTTTTATCTCTTCTATTTCTTATAATCCTTTTGCTCTCTGGGTCATAGTACAAATTTAAACACTTCCTTATCCTTTTCTGGATCCAAACTTGTTTGGAAATCATGAATCTGCCTTTGGAGTGGCTCTGATGTCTTTGGGAAGGCTTTGGGAGGGATGCTGTGGTGATGACGTGGTGACAGCTGGGTCCAGGGGAGCATTTCCAGCTCCCAAACCTGCTGGCAAATCGGCAAAATCCCCCGGAATCCTCGGTCCACGACGCCTTAAAACCCCTCCACACTTGCCACAAACACGAAAAAGCCCAATATTCCTGGCTGGAAACAAATTCCTGCTGTTGTCACCTCATTCATTATCCCCTGCATGAAGGAGGAGGTGATGGAGCCTTCTGCTGTGAAGGTCCCCCCGCCTGTTCATCTCCTTAGCCACTGCCACTCATCCCCTTCATTTCTGAACCTTATCATCCTGTATTCCAGCTGTTGGATTTGATCCATCCATCATCTGTCAGGAGCTTGTCAGAGGCCCTGGACACCTCCAGATGCATTTTCCGTGCAGGTCCTGCCAGAGCAGAGGAATATTAAGCAGGGAGGGCTGGGCAAACCACACACTCTCTCTGTTTTTGCTGTACTTCCTCTTCAGGTTATCCTTTTTCAGCCCTGAAAAGAGGAGCTGAGAATTTGGAGTGGATAATTTTGGATTTGTGAGGAGTTGGTGGGTTTATTCCTGTGGATTGACAACCACTCCTGTCTCACTCTTTTGTCAGGGAGAGCTCTGCCCCCCATTATCCAGATAAAAGGAGGGCAAAACTTTGCCCACTTCACTTCTTCAGTTGAACTTGATGATCGAGCTCAGAGAGAGGTCTCCATGGTGCACAATTTCCTTTTTTCCAAGGAAAACTGTTTCCCTTTGTGTATTTGCTGCTGTCGTGTTTAATGGTCACTGTTCTGCAGGTTGAACAGTCACTCCTCACACCTTGGAGCTGGTGAATAAATTTGCATATCTTAAATCAACATTAGCAGGGAAAAATCCATTATTTGCTCAGGGCTGCTTATGATTTTTTAATTTTTTTAATACTGAAATGCAGGTTATGCTGCAGGATCTGGTCTGTTCTAGCAGCCAGCTGTGTTATTTGATAACTCAGGTATTGATTCCTTACATCACCTGCTCCTTACTCACTTATTATATTGCGTTTCTGTTCCTTCTTTTTTTGTAGGAGTACAAAATGAAAACCTGGTAGCAGTTTCTGGCTTTATTCATTTTCCTTTTCCCTGGTGGAGCCTCATGGATTACATTCCTTGTCTGTTTACCGAGCACTTTTTCTCTGCCTTTCTTCTTGGAAACATTGAATTTTAGCAGGGATTATGGTAACAATAAAATAACGCAGGGCTGAGCTTTGTGCAGGGGATGCTCCATCCCTGGAAGTGTCCAAGGCCAGGCTTGGAGCACCCTGGGACAGTGGGAGATGTTCCCTGCCCATGGCAGGGGTGGAACGAGACAACTTTTAAGGTCCCTTCCAACCCAAACCATTGAGTGCTGTGTCCAGCTCTGTCCCTCAGTTTAGGATGGACACTCAGTGCTGTGTCCAGCTCTGTCCCTCAGTTTAGGATGGACACCGAGTGCTGTGTCCAGCTCTGTCCCTCAGTTCAGGATGGACACTCAGTGCTGTGTCCAGCTCTGTCCCTCAGTTCAGGGTGGACGTTGAGACGCTCGAGCGCGTCCAGAGGAGGCAGCGAGGCTGGAGAGGGGCTGGGAACACAAACCCTGTGAGGAACGGCTGAGGGAGCTGGGCTTGTTCAGCCTGGAGAAAAGGAGACTCAGGGGTGCCCTCATCACTCCCCACAGCTCCCTGAAAGGTGCCTGTGCTCAGCTGGGCTTGGGCTCTTTCTCCAGGCAGCACTGACAGAACCAGAGGACACAGCCTCAAGCTGTGCCAAGGGAAATACAGGCTGGATATCAGGGAAAAGTTTTTCCCAGAAAGAGTGATAAAGTACTGGAATGGTCTGCCCGGGGAGGTGGTGGAGTCACCATCCCTGGATGTGTTTAAGGAAAGCCTGGATGTGGCACTGGGTGCCGTGGTTTAGTTGAGGTGTTGGGGCTGGGTTGGACTCGATGATCTTGGAGGTCTCTTTCCAGCCCAGTGATTCTGTGATTTCCATCCCCTCAGGAGGGAGAATGTCAGGGTGTCACCCCGAGAGCCTCTTCCTCCTCCACAACCTCTCCAGGTCATTTTTTGCTCGGTGGTGGGAGGCTGGAGCCCAGGGATCTGCTCCTCCCTGCCCCTTCCTGCTCCCTGGAATGCCGCCAGTTATTGCTCCTTGCATTGTTTCACTGCAGCCCCGTGCTGAAATCCTCCTCTTTCCTTCCATCTGAAGTAATTAATTAGTCCAATTTCCATTTTTAAATTTAACTCCAGCTCGGGAAAAAAAAAAAAAACAACTTTGCCAGCCCTGCCAAAGTGCTGACATGTGTTTTCCCAGAGATTTGTTAGGGAAGACTTGAAAAATAATTCCCAGATAAAAGTCAAGTGCAGCGAACGAAACGCTCGAAAAAATCTGAAGTGTCCCTGAATATTTAGTTTGTGTCAATGAATGATGGAGAACATGTTCTGGAGGGAAGCAGGATGCAAGATGATGATGATGATGATGATGATGATGATGATTATTAATATTATTATTAATTTTCCTTAAACCTCTTGTGTTTGGCCTTGCTGCAGATGCTTAACATCTCTCAAAGCAACAAGGTCTGGAAAGATTATTCATTATTTATTATTATTATTAATATTATTATTAATTTTCCTTAAACCTCTTCAGTTTGGTCTTGCTGCAGGAGACGCTTAACATCTCTCAAAGCAGCAAGATCCGGAAAGATAATTTTTTATTTATTAATATTATTATTAATAATAATAATAATTTTCCTTAAACTTCTTGGGTTTGGTCTTGCTGCAGGAGATGCTTAACATCTCTCAAAACAGTGAGGTCCAGAAAGATAATTATTTATTATTATTATTATTAATAATAATAATAATAATTTTCCTTAAACCTCTTGGGTTTGGCCTTGCTGCAGGAGATGCTTAACATCTCTCAGAGCAGCGAGGTCTGGAGGTGAGATTTGGTTGAACACCAGTGAACACCGCAGCTCCTGGGTGACCTCACACCTCTGCTGAGCTGGCACCTCGGGGATGTCACCCCTGGAGTGGGCACAGGTCACTGACTCAGTGTTTGATCCACTCACATCACCGCTTGCTGCTGCTAAACAAGGAAAAAGTGTGAAAAATCAGGGAGGAAATGACATCCCACCCTGTGCTCTGTTGAATCTCCAGGTGGTTCCATCCAGAGCTGTGCCCCTCGTTAGAGCTGTCCCTTTAAATGACTGTCACCAGCACTTAGACCATTACCTCGTTAAATATTGCCTGCTTAAAACACATCTCGGGGTGATTTGACAAATGGCTTCCTTCAGTTTAATGTGGAAGAGGAGCTAAATGAGTTAGTAAATGTTAATGTGGCCATGTTCTGCCCAGATAACCAGTTGCCCTTGGGACAGTATCAATAAGTGGCATTTATTTGATATTATGGATGTGTTAATTATGCGTAGACAAAATAACAAGTAAGCAAAGGTCAAGGACAAACGCAGTTCTCCCAGAAACACGCATCAAAGAGCTTCTAATATTTCAGTCATTACCATTATTGAATATTCAGTGTCATTTAAATTATGTGCATCTTTCTCGGTGCTTATTTATCAGTCGACAAACTGAGCAACTTCAAGGGCTGTGCAAATGTTTGGTGCCAAAAACTCAGCACAACCCCAGCAGCAGCTGGGCTGGTTTTCTCCATACCCTGGTGAACTGCCAGGTGGAATTTGGGATTGATTTCCTCTCGGAGATGTAACCTTGCGATGCTTTTTTTGCTGGAGATTCGAAATGAAGGAAATGAAAGCGTGGCCGTGCTTGGCTGTTAAACTGCTGAACCTTGAAACTCGATGCAAATCAAAACAAAATGCTCTGGAGACCGTAAATACCCAACTTTGCCCCAGTTCACTGCTCTGCTCCTTATCAATGTGCTTGGAAAAGGAGCAGGCTGGAGAGTTCAGCCCCCAGCCATGAGGATAAAGCCTTTCTTTGGCAGGGAACCTTCTGAAATTGTGACGTGAGGCAAGACAGAGCTCAGCTGATCAATAGGGCCGTTAATTAGAATTAAAGGCTCAGCCATGATTTTTACTTTTACGTATCGACATCTGGCAAAACAATTAAAAAGTCAATCAGGGTCTAAAAGTTACTCTCAGGTTGCTCAGTGAGGAACAGCAGTGAGGCCTCTTCCATCTCCCAGGAACTCCTCTCGTTTTCCAGGTGTCTGGAAAAAAAAATCTCCCTCCCAAACAAGCTGCTGTTCATGTATGAAATATTCATGTTATGACATCAAACCATGCCGCACATTATTTCGGTGCAGCAGGCCAAAATTAGATTCACATTTTATTTTGCTTATAAATGCCTGTCAGAGTTGCTAAATCAGTTTGTCTTTGCTGTCTCGAAATGGTGTCAGTTTGAATTTCCTTCACGCTGCATATTGTTTTGGGCAAAGGCACATTCTTCCTCCTCCATCCGAGATGGAGAGCCTTGTGCTCTTGAAACAAAGCTGGAAAAGCCCAATAATTAAGATTATTTTTAAAAAACCCTCTCTGGGGTGGCAGCTTGGCCTTTTTTAAGGTGATAGAGAAGCCACCAAATGCTGTTGCATCCCGATATTTGATTTTCCCCATGTGCAAGTGTCACTTTCTGGATTATTTTGTGGTTGTAGGGTATATAACGAGGTGTCCTGGACTCCTGTGCTGATGGAAGTAGAGATGAGCTTTGAGCAGCAGATCCTGAGTTCCTCAGTGGAGCTGAGGAAGAATCAGATGATTCAATGCTTGTAACTCCCCCAGGCCAGGGGGGATCTGCATCCTTCAGGCTGGACCAGTGGGGCTGAGGAGGAATTAGGGCAGGAGGGAGGAATTAGGGGTTTGTCTGAGCTCTCTTAAGGCCCAAACCCCAATCTGCAGCCCTCGGCTGGGACCTCATCCTTTAACTGAGGAGGCAGGGGAGTTCATTCACTCTCAGCTTTTTTGGTGCTGTGACATCTCATTCATGCATAAGTAATCTTCATCTTAGTTATCCCGGTGCTAAAAAAAAAAATGTAAAAAAAGCTGCAATCCCCAGTCTGCCAGATATTTACATGAGGAATATCCCATCAGAGGAGCTGTGCACGCTGTGCACATCCATTCTTTTCTGCCCTCTCCCCCGGGTTCCTGTCTCCAGCCCTGCCTGCGGCTCCATCCCTGCAGGCATCGCTCCCAGCCGTGCCCCACGCTGCTCCAGCCCCAGGGTGTGCCGTGCAGACAGCTCACATCTCCTCACCAGCCACTTGGGTGCATATTTACACGTTTTTCATTATTTAAAACCACCTTTTGAAACTTTCCCCTTGCTCCTTTTCCGCTCTACCCCCAGTGTGCTGCTGAAGGTTTTCAGGCAAAAGCGCCACGCTGCCTTGTGATTTTTTTTTTTTATTTCCCTTGATCTTTTAGCATAATTCTTTGGAGTTAATAACCAGCAGATTTCGTGGAGCAGGGGTAAATAGTTTGTGTAAAGTAAAGGTGTATTGTTTGTGTAAAGTAGGAGTACGTGCTTTGCTGATGTTGCTGTTTTCATACTTTGAGTAACATCACTGTGTAATCCATAATATAATATAAATAATTTCATGGAATTTGACCCAAACAAACACAGCAACTGGGGTATAAATCCTTGGGGGCTGGGGGGGTCCTGCAGGTCCAGCAAGGAGCAGAGGTTGGATGAGCAGAGCCCAGCACAGCTCCACAGTGGGAACTGGTGAGGAGCTGCAAGTCCTGCACCTCCTGCCTCCATCGCAGCTCTCCTCATTCTGAGATCCCTGAAGTGCCCCTGTGCCCCCTTGATGTGCCAGTTGTTTTCAAGGAGCTGCTTTTAAGCTGAAATCTCCTCTGCCAAGCTCCCCCAGCCCTGACCAGAGCCCCGTGTGGCTCTTCCCAAAAAGCGAGGCCCTCCTGATGAGATCCTGCATTTGCCATTAGGAGAAACATTCCAAAAACTCTTTTTTTCTGAATGATTTTTGATAGCTGGCAATCTCCTGAATTATTCCTTATGCAGAAATTGTCCTTGGAAGTGTTTTGCCCTGGTAACAGCAGCCCTGGAGCAGGTTTGTCACCATTTCTTGTGTTGGATTTCATGCTCGGGTCACCTCGTTTTTTGTGTGCCTCTGTGTTTTCCTGCCTCCCTTTGTGAGGTTTTTTTGGTCTATTCCTTTGGGGTCCGAAAGTCTTTGAGTCACAATGTGACTGATCCAAGCTGTGTTTTAATCCAATGATAAATAGTTAATTTTGGAGGTTTAAGTTGACAGCAAAGCCACCTTGGAGTGTCAGGCTCCGAGCCTTTGGTTTCCTTCTCTGATCAGATAAGGAGCAGATATTTCCTGTAAATCCTCCCCCTGTGTTCCAGTCCGACCATTAGGGCATTAAGTCAGATACATGACACCCAATTTCACAGCAATTCCTGAGGAAAAAAAAAAAAGCACATTATATATTTTTAATGGCCTTCCCAGGACTTACTTTGTTTCTTCCTGATGAATATGAATTCCTGCGAGTTCACCTGAATTCTGACCTTCAGATACACAAAGATCTGGAGCTTCTAAAGCAGGAATGTGGTCTTTAAAATTAGGTGTTCTCCACACGAATGCTGTCTCCTGTTCCCATGAAACCCCCATGGAGTGCAGGGATAAAACTGCTTTAAGTGCTCCAAAATTCCTCCCTGTGTTTTTTTTTTACGAACCACTTACATCTCACAGAAGCATTATTTGTGTCAACACGACCTGTGCCAACCTTCCCCTCTCTGAATGCCTTTGTGAGGCTCGTGTGCTGCCTGTAGGATCGTGGTTTCCCTTCATCTCCTTTTCTTCTGATTGCCAAGCAAGGCCAGGCAGATCCCAGAAACTTCTCCTAATGTGCTGTGCCAGGCCTTCCCGAGCAACCTGGCTGAATAAATATCCATTGAATAACTGCAGAATGCATTCAGATTCTTTTTATTTTGATTTATGTTCTATCTTCCTACCTGTGCATCTCCCAGAGTAATTGCCAGTTTTCGCCTCCTGCAGAGCTGAAGAATAAGTAAAATGTGCTCTGTTTTCTCCCTCTCTCTCCCTTTTGTAAGGGAGCCTTTATATTCTCACACTCATCATTTGCAAACTGAAAATCAGCACCTCACTCCCAGCTGGCCTTGCTGGAGGGAGATGTTTGGAGGCTGCCTGTGTCCCCTGTCCTTGTGCCACTGCTTCCCTGTGTCCCCTGTGCCACTGCCTCCTGTGTCCCCTGTCCTTGTGCCACTGCCAGCACAGGGACACCAGCACACTCAGCCCGCTCCCCTGTGTGATGTCAGGGTGGCCCAAATGATCAGGGAGCTGGGAGCCAGCGTGTCCCCTGTCCCATAGCTGGTGTCATCTGTCCCTGAGCTCATGTCCCCATCCCATAGCTGGTGTCCCTCATCCCATAGCTGGTGTCCCCCATTCCAGAGCTCCTGCTCCCAACCCCAGAGCTCCTGTCCCCTATCCCAGAGCTCGTCCCCTGTCCCAGAGCTTGTCCCCTGTCCCAGAGCTGGTGTCCCCTTGCCCCACAGCTGATGTCCCCTGTCCCAGAGCTGGTGTTGCCATGCTCTACCTCTGTCACTGCCAGCCCTCAGCTCTGCCCGATCCCCACGCCGCATCCCTGGGATGGGTGGCAGGGTCCCCTCTGTCACCTCGCAGGGTGTTCAGGGGGGTGGCAGTGTCCCCTCTGTCGCCTCGCAGGGGGTGCAGGGCGGTGGCAGTGTCCTCTCTGTCACCTGGCAGGGGGTGCAGGGTGTGTGGGTCCCCTCTGTGACCTGCCGGGGGGTGCAGGGTGGTGGCAGGGTCCCCTCTGTCACCCGGCAGGGTGTGCAGGGTGTGTGGGTCCCCTCTGTGACCTGCCGGGGGGTGCAGGGTGTCTGGGTCCCCTCTGTCACCAGGCGGGGTGTGCAGGGTGTGTGGGTCCCCTCGGTGTGTCGCCGAGGCGCTGTGAGCGCTCTCGGATCCCCCGGGCGCTGCTGTCCTGCCCTGCCGGACCTTTGCTCCATCCCAGCAGCGCTGAGGTCAGCGGGGTGCAGCGGGAGCCTTCCATCAATTAGCGCAGTCACGCTCCTAACGAGCCGTGTCTAATCACTCGTGTTTAACCCCCAGGTGACACAGCCCAGCTCAGCTGCGTGACCCGCAGGTCCCAGACACGACAGCGTTGTATTTTGTAAGCAAAAAAAAAAAAGTAATATTAATGGAGATTTCTGGTTGAGTGGCCCTGTCTGCTACACTCGGGTTCCTCCCTGGGTTTAACAAACTGCACGAGTGTGAAAAACGAGGTTCACTTTTTTGGAAAAATGTAGAAGTTTAATTAAAAAAAAAAAAAAGTAGACAATTAGGAGAGACAAAAGCAAAATACATTTTCTTGGCTGAGGGTGCCCGGCACAGAACCAGCCAGCACACACTTGCTAACAAAAAGTTTGTTCTTTAAAAGTATCAGCCTGTTGCATATTTAAAAGTTCACACGCATGATTTAAACATTCCTTTTGAGTGGGAATTTCTTTGTTCAGTTTCAACTCTCCCCAACCATTTTATCTGGTTGACTCGTCTGCGGGGGGCTCCATTCCGTCTGATAGCACAGGTCCATAAATTCTTCTCCTGGAGTTCTGGTCATCTTCATTTGGACAAGATACTTGATAACAGAAGTTCAGTAGCTTTTGGCCAGCAATTTTCATGCAGGAATGAAGGATAACACCACTTTCTTCTGGTCTGGCTAGTTACAGAAAACAGCTCTGGTCTTTTACTTCTAACACTATGTTACAATCATTAAAAAATACATTCACTTCAGGGCAGAGGGTGGCGAGAAAATAATCAGGAGTGGGAACAACAGTTGGCACTAGAATAATCAACAACAGATAAAAGAAAATAGGAGCAGTGCCCCAAAACCGTGCACAGTACCCAGAACTCCGTGGAGGCCACCAAGGGAAGACCCAGAACTGAGGAATACGTGACAATATGTATGTAAAGGTTTAGTTTTCTTTTTTGCTAAAATTAAGATGAATAATACTTGGGAAACGCTAAACTCGAGTTTAGTCTTGGTTGTTTATTATGTCTTATCTATTTACAGTATTTACAGGCTCACAAGCCATGAGCTTAACTAGCAAGCTAGAGAAGTTTAGACAAAATGGAGTGCTCTTAACTTTTACTAAGGCCGTTTAAGAGATAATTTCTTAATACTAAGGTGACACATTATTTATACTTTTGATCTAATAATGACTACCTAAGGCCTGTAATGCAGACTTTTCTCACCTAATTAGAGAAAACTACTTAAATCTGTGAAGAAGAAGGAAAAAGAAGGTGAAGAACCACTCAGACAATGCTTTGAATCCTCTACCTTGGCTCTGCTCACTGTGGGGGTTTCCCTCCTTCCCTGTGCTCCTGAACGTGGGCTGGGCACTCTCGCACTCACTGCAGGTGTCTGTGACCCCTCTCCCTCTGCTGGGTTAGGTCCGGTTTAGTTTAGATTTTGAATTTAATCTCGGCTCAGTTCTCTGCAGCACCAGGATCCAGCCTGACCTGTGCACCTTTGGGTGATCTTTACATCGAGGAAGATCCCCCAGGCTTTGGCTGAGAGGAGTGTGGTGGTAGAGCTGTGACACAGCTTTAAGAAACATTCACGTGCCAAAATTGATTTTTAAAGTTTTGGGAGTTTGGTTTGGATTTATGAATTACTGACCAAAAAAAAAAAAAAAAAAACCCACCAAAAAAACAAAAAACAAACAAAAACCACAAAACCCCAAAAAACCCCACAAAAAAGAAACCAAAAAAAACCAAAACCCAAACCAAAAACCCACAAAAACAAACAAACAAACCAACCAAAAAAAACCCACACAAAAAAAATCCCAATAACACGGTTATATATTTGAAATAAAAACTTTTCTCCTACCAAAATAGATTTTTAAAGCTTTGGGAGTTTGGTTTGGATTTATGAATTACTGACAAAAAAAACCCAAAACCACAAACCAAAACAAAACCAAAAACACAAACCCAAAACCCCAAAAAATAAACAAAAAAACCAACAAAAAAAAAACCCACACAAAAATTCCCAATAACACGGTTTTATATTTGAAATAACAACTTATCTCCTACCAAAAATGATGTGTTATGTGAGCCCAGGATAATCCTGCATCATTGTGGCTCCCAGCAGGAAAAAAAATACTCACAAAATTACCATTCTGCTTGAAATTCACTCACTGAACACCCTGAAAACGCCTAAAGAACTCATGTAGGGATGGAGATTCCTCCAGCTTGTCCAGTCTTTGAGCACTTCCCATTGGACCTATTCGTGTTTCAAATCTGTGAAGCATTCCTGTGTCATTGTGGGGTGTAAAAACCTCAGAAACAATTAAGACCTCAGTTCCTAATAACCCTTCTGGCACCATTTTTACCTTTTTCGAGGAAATAATAAAAAATTAGCCATTTAGGCTACCAAATTGGCCTCTTTTTGCACGGTACAGTTGTATTTTAATCAGTACACGCCTTAACAACCCTAGGAGGAATTCATTATTTCTGCAGCCACAGCATGGTGTCCTTTCTCTCTCCACTTGGACTACATTTCTTGCCATTTGCAGGATAAAGTTTGAAAAGTTTAATTGCAGGATGAAAAAAAGAAAGGGTCATAAAGCAGAAAGAAGAAAAAAATCTCGAGTCTTGCAGATTTATGTTATAAATGGTTGAGTTTGGCCGCTCAAGCATTGATGTTCTGAGGGATTACATGAAAATAAAAGGTTGCTGTTCTCTTCCTGCATTGTACTGCCACATAACTGCCGAATTTGGCATTAATTAAGTGTTAAATTATCTGCAGAAGTTTTGGTTTTTAGATCAGGTGCGCTTAAGCCAAACTGTGGTGACAGCAGCGCTAAAACCAAGCCTTGAGTCAGGATCAGCGAGCACAAAGCCGAGCCTTGGAGCTGCTCCACATCACCCAAACAGGCAGGGAATGAGTGATAAAACCCATCCTCAATGCGAGAAGGAATAAACATCATTACAAGGTCAGCGCTGCTAAATTGTAGCCCTGGCTGTATTATCAGAAGGTAATGAGAAACACCTTCAGCCTCAAAGAGGAGTCGATAGAAAATCAGCAAACAGCCACTGCAGACATCCTTTTTTTTATTTTTTTATTTTTTTATTTTTTTTCCAGCAGCAGGTCTGGGATAACACAAACACCCCCAGGCACGCACAACCTTTGAGGAAAGGACAAACGCATCCCAGCCATCAGCGAAGACACCCTCCGCTGTTATTTTATGAATAGATCATAAAATATGAGATTTGCCTTCCGCGTGTTGGCGAAATAATGAAAAAAAAAAAAAAATTAAAAAACGCGGGATTCGGAAGGCGTAAAATTGCAGACAATTTATGTTTATAGCCCGAGCCGGCCACACAAACGCCGGTAAATGGAGTGGCGGATGGAGCTGAGAGGGGAGACCAGGGTGTGGAAATTCCTAAATTCCCCTTTCCAGAGCTAATCAGGACTAAATGTCCCATTGCCAGCGGCGGGGATGGGAATTACAGGATAATTATGTCGGAAATAACAGCGAATGTTGTTTTGACTCGTGTTCTGTTGTCACCTCCTGCCTGCCTTTGTCACCCAGTGCCACCTGTAACATTTTACCGGGAAAACTCCGGGCTTAACTCGCAGCATTCCGGGTGTAATCGCTCCAATTGGCGATTGAGAACCTCCCGTTATCAATTAATTTACGTTGTACAAAGAACTGCCTGATTATCGTGGTGCGGGGCGCTGTATTTACCCTGCGAGTTGATTGGGAGTAATTAGCGCGTAATTGCGGAGGGTTATTTATAGCCAAGAATGGGGTGTATTTATGTGCAGTTAAAATAATTGCGGCCTTTTCAGAGCGATTCTTTTTGACTTTTCCTCCTCTTGGATGTGTTTAAGTTAGTCCGGTCAAAATCGTTCCTTGGGCAAAGCTGGGTGACTCCTTTGGGATGAGTTTGGTTAACTTTCCTTTTCCATTTTAAAATATTTCTCCTGTGAAAAAAAGAGGTTTATTTTTTTGGAAAAATTTAGAAGTTTAATTTAAAAAATAAAGAAAATAGACAATTAGGAGAGATAAAAGCAAAATACATTTTCTTGGTTGAGGGTGCTTGGCACAGAACTAGTTAGCACACTAACAGTGGTTTTTTCTAATACATGAGCTTGTTGTATATTTAAAAATTCACATGTATGATTCAAACTGGTTTTTTGAGTGTGAATTCTTTTGTTTAGTCTTAACTTTCTTTCTAGCCTTTCTATTTGGTAGGCTTGTCTTTGGGTGGCTCCATTCCATCTGATAACACAGGTCTATAAATTTTTTTTCTTGGGGCTCTGGTCATTTTCATTTGGACAAGATCCTTGATAACAGAAGTTTAATCTCTTTCTTGGTCAGCAATCTTCATGCAAGAAAACAAAAGACCCCAGTCTTCTAAGTTACAATCAAATCTCTAAATTTTATTAATTAAAAAAAAATACAGTACAATCTTCCCACATTCTACATACAGTATTCAATTTAATATTTGTGAAAAGCCAACTAAATACTATGGATTTATAACAGTGGAGGATAAATCCCGGTGACCTCCGTGCCTGGCATGGATGAACGCTCCCCGTGTAGCAGCTCCAGCACAAAACACCGCCCCAGTACAGTAATTCCTGCTCGGGGATGGCTTTTATGAGCACCATCAAGGGCAATGGGGGCTTTCATGTCCATTGTTAGTGATGATGATTTTATTCCCCTTGCTGTCATCCTCAGCCCTCTCAGGCTGAGTTCTCAGCCTTCCAGAGCTTGTCCTGGTGACAGAAATCTGGAGTTTTCTGAGCCTTGGCATTGCAGAGCAGCTCTGATTCCAGCTGAGGGGTTCTGTCCTCGCTGGGAAAGGCTGGGGTGGGGATGATGCCTTTGGGATTTCAGCTTTTATATTTTCCATCTATTTGTAACCCTGCAGTTCTTTAGTGCAGAACTCCAAACTCCACACACAGTGGGAGCTGCTGCTCCCCCACTTTGGGCAGACACAGCAATTCCTCTGCAGGCCTGGCAATCAAGGACATCTCACTGCCTCAGGCCTGAGAGATGGAAACAAAAGGGAGTTGGGGGCAGCAAACTTGGGGTGAATGACTTCATTCCCTGGAGCTGGAATTGGGAGATGAACCCCCAAAATGCAAATGGCCCAAACTGATCAAAGTGTGAAACCCGTGACCCAGGGTCCATTTTTGGGTGCAGCCCCTGGGGGGCTTCATCTGCCCAAAATGTTCCTTCAGTAAATAGAACAGCTTTTTATTTAGAATCACAGAATCACCAGGTTGGAAGAGACCTCCAAGATCATCGAGTCCAACCCAGCCCCAACGCCTCAACTAAACCACGGCACCCAGTGCCACATCCAGGCTTTTTTTAAACACATCCAGGGATGGTGACTCCATTCCCTGAATTCTGCCTGGCCTCTGTTTTTAGGTAGCCCCAAAAGGCATCAGAGAAGGGAGATGCCCCGTGGTGCTGCTCGCTCAAGGCCGCTCCATTGGGCATTTGGGGCTCTCCAGTCTGAAGATCTGGGAGAATATTTGGGATTTTGAGCAGCACCAAGGAGCTCTCATGGGACAATCCCTGTCTCCTGTGGGGCTGGAGCTGCTGGGGCTTGGCTAAGGATGGGCTTTGCTTTACTTCAGCTGAGACCCCCGAATTTAGGAGGATTTTCTCTCTGATAAGATCTTGTAATCGCTCCAATTCGGAATTGTAAACCTCCCTGTTATTTTAAATTAATTAAATAAATTGTAAACCTTTAAAATTATAAAAAAATAAAAGCTCTGATAAGAGCATCTTTTCACTGCTCATTGCTGCGTCTGCATTCAGCAGAAGAGCCCCCAGGGGAAAAAAGATTTTGTGGAGACGTTTGGAGTTGTTTACCCCAATGGTTCATTCCTGCTCCCCCCCAATAACTCAGGTATCATCCTGAAGTTATGAAGAAGAGACCCCAGGGGAAAAAAAGGAATTTTTAAGCGAAAAAAAATGGGAATTTTGGGTGATTTTTTGGGGTGAACTTTGGGGTGAATTTTGGGTGAATTTTGTGGGATTTTGGCTGTTTTTCAAAGTGTCCCCAGGGCAGGCAGTGCTTCGCCCTGGCCTGGCTATTTGCATTTTTGGGGGGGATTTGGGTCATTTTTGGGTAGGATTTGGGTTGGGTCTGGTTTGGTTTTTTTGACATTTGAGGTAAAATTTGGGAATTTCAGAGGGAATTTGGGGAAATTCAGGGAATTTTGGTTGGAAATGGGGGAATTTTGGTAAAAATTGGGAATTTTGGAAAAAAAACCTGTGGGATTTGTGCAGGAACCAATGTTGTGATGCCATGGGAGCAGCCTGGGAGGTGCCACTCCTGTCCCATCTGTGCCACCAGTGGCCATCAAAGCCACCTGTGCACTCATTTTCCCCATCCCAGCACTCCCAGGCAGGGCTGATGAGTGTTTCAGGTGCAGCTGGGCAGGGTTGGGTGGGCTGGCAGGGGAGCAGGGGGAGGAGCTGGGGCTGCAGGTGCTCCTTATAAAAAGAAAAGCTGGTGGAAAACCCCAATTCTGCTGGTCTGAGCTCTGGGGCAGAGCAGGATGAGATCCCAGGACCTGTCCTAACCTCGGTGAGTTGGGGGAAAACTCTCAGGGGGATGTTTGGGTGTTGAGGAAGGTGGTAGAATGAGAATTTTGCTTGAAGGAAACTTCTTTGTGAGGATTAGGGCTGGGTGATTGTTCTGCTCAGGCTCTGTGTTTATTTGTGCCTCTGGTGAGCTCTGCCTGAACTTCATTTTCCCTACCTGATACCTCCTGTGCAGGTCCCTTTGTAAAACTGATATTTTTATATAGATTGGACTTCAGTTTCCTGAAAACGAGGCTGCTGTGGAACACCTTTGTGTGCTGCTGCCCCCCAGAAAGGTGCCTCTAATTGGTTTTATCGTGGTTGGAAATAATAAAGATTATTTTGCATTGAGAACCATCTTGGAGCTGGGTTTGGGAACTGCTTTAGGATTTATTTGCATTTTTAGTTGCAAACTGTGGTCAGCTGAGTTCTGAAGCTGGTCAGACCTTGGAGGATATTTTAGTTATCTCCTGATCGAGCTGTACAAAAGCACAGTGAGGTTTTTTCCATTGCTGGGCTGCAGAAGTTGTGCATAAAGGAAATTTACCCTTTGCCATGCGGATTTACAGTGTTTTTCACTGGAATTTTTTCCTTGTTTGTTGTTCCTTTATCTCCCTTCCGTGGCATTTACTGGTTAATTCCTTCCATTCTATTTCATCTATTAATGCATTTATTTATATTTTTATGTTTGTATTTCCATGTATTTTATTACACCTATGAAAAGAACACTGGAAAGAAAAAGGAGCAGTTTGTCTTTCTTAAGTAGCAACTTCTTTTAGATACTTGGGCCATTTCCCTGTGCCTTGATCCATTGCTCAGAGCTCTGGGGATGATCAGCCAGGAGTTTTGGGGTGGTGTGTTTTGGTTTTTTTTTTTTTTTGGGTTTTGGGGTTGTTTTGGTTTTGTGGTGTTTTTTGTTTGTTTGTTTGGGTTTTTTTGGTTTTTTGGGTGTTGGGGTTTTTTTGTTTGTTTTTGGTTTTTTTTGTTTGGCTTGGTTTTGGTTTTTTTTCCCCAAAAGAACTGCCTCACACTCCTACTTGGAGATGACCCAACCATAATTCACGAGCTGCTCTGCCTTTGAGGACTGAGCTTAAAGGCCTGAAGCCACTTTAATTTTGGTTACAATGCATTATTATATAGTTTTCTTTACTGATCATCTTAAAACAAATACCCACTCAGTATCACACACAATATCTTTACATTTACCTACAGCCTACCACAACTACTGTGCTTACTATTGTATGGTCAGTAATATCCAATTACATCGAGTTAGTGTGTTACATTTTAAGCTTTAAGTTTTTCTTTTTACTTGCAGTGGGAAATTCTTCGACCTTTTTTCTACTTGGTTAAAACATGAGGTTTTCTGCCTATGGTTTTTCTCTTTACTTGGTTACAACATGTTTTTGTTTGCCTGTGGTTTTTCTCTTTACTTGGTAAAAACAGGGTTTTGTTTGCTGATGTTTTTTCTCTTTACTTGGTTAAAACATGGTTTGGTTTGAAATGACTTATTCTTTGTTCTTAGCCATAAAAGATTCCTTCCAACTCATCTTAACCTTTGTCCAGTGACAACTAACTCAGCAATCCCAAACTTAAACATTTTTTATTCTTCTACATCAAAACTTGCTTTCATTTCTAGTGAACCTTTTACTAAGCATTCATATCTGTAAAACTTTCCTGTTAAATTTTCATCTTGCCCAACAGAACAGCATCTTAAAGTGGCACAGAATTCAAATTCAAATTATTATTAATTTTATACAGATGTGTCAATAGTCTTGGGGGGGAAATTTGGGGTTTGCTCATCAAAATGGTCACAAATTGAGATGAGGTTCAGTGTGAGTGTGGCTGAGTCCCTGAGCAGCCTCACCCCACGGAGTGCTGGCTCAGGCTGGGATTTGCTGTGTCTTGAGGGAGTTTATGACCTGTGTAAAAAGTCAAGTCCAACAGCTGCCTGCTAAATAATTCAGCACACTGATAGGATGGTGACTTTGGAGGTGGAGATGTTGGGTTGAACTCTTTCAGGATGTGAATCTGCTGCTCTTGGCTGCAGCCAGATCCTGGCAGGTTCCCTGAGCAGGAGATACCAGCAGAGCTAAAAGTGAGAGATAAAAACAGATTTGATGCTGATGAGAGTTTTAAATAAAATGCATTTTTTTAGTAGAGCTGGCTAAAAGACCCCAAAATCCTAGAAAAAAAAAAATGGGTTTACTTGCTGAATCCTCAAACTTCTTAGTTTTGAAAAGGAAACATGAAAACCAACTTACTTATTTTCAGGAAAAGCAAAAAAAACTTGTAAAAATCAAATAATCTATAAATCTTCATTCTCCTTAAGGTATTTGTAGAAATATTTTGAGCTGCTCTGGTATTTTATTCTCTTGAACACTTTCTAGCCAGCTTTGTTGCAGTAATTGAGACTTCAAACCTAAAGCCAGTTTGGTTTATTTAGATGTAACAAAACTTTGACTTTTTGCTTTACCTCTAAGCTTCACTTGACCCCAGGCTTTAACCTTGACCCCAGGTTAAATATGTCATTTAAAATATAAAAGGCACAAAGGGGGAAAAAAACCCTTTAATTTTTGAAAGTTTTCATTGTCTGGGTATTTGTCTTGATAGTGCAGAATGTCTCAGCTTGTTTCGTGTGGGATATTTATAGAGATACACACAGGATATTTATGCTTGTGAAATGTAAGAAATAGATTTATACCACCTCATTGCTTTATGAAACAACATTTTTGCCTAAATGTGTTCTTAGATAAGGTTCTGCTTTCTGTAGATCCCTTGAACAGCACAATTCCTATTTCTTAGTTAGAAATAAACTGCAACTTTGTGCTAATATAGAAGTAGTTTTGCAGTTTGGTTGTTTTAATTTGGAATATATATATATTTTTTAATTAGTTTCCTTTCTTTTGGGATTGCTGATGTTTTGCCAGTATTGACAGCCCTGTAAGGGGATATTTCTGCAGCCAGCCTGGATGTCCTGAGTGTCAGTGGATCAGAATGGGCTCAGTGATGTGTCCTGCCCCGGCAGGGGTTGGAATGAGCTGATCCCCTCCAGCCCATCCCATTGTGAGTTCCTGTGGTCAGGTTTCTCCTGGAGGAGCTGTTGCCCACACCGTGTGCCTGGCTGAGCCTTTTGTCCTCATTTTTGGACTCTCAGTTGCCAGGTTCCCATTCTGACCTTCCTGAGCAGGATTTTGGCTGCTCTTGAGGGGTTTTTTTGTGATCCTCAGACAAGTCTGTGTGTGATTCCCAGCCCTCCTCCTTCCCTGTGATCTCAGGGAAGCTTCAGAGAGCATCACCCCAGCAAAATGAGGCTGCTGAGAGCCTTGGAAAAGTCTGGCACCCTCATTGTGTTCTTCCTGCTGAGATTGGTTGAGTTTCAGCACTGGGTACCAGAGGATCAAGGCAGGAGTGCCAGGCACTGGGAACAGAAAAGAGCTGAGCAGCTAAAAATCAAAAAACCCCTGGGCTTTTAAAATGGTTTTAAATGGTGTTGGTACTAAAACAATCTGAGAGCTTGGAATTGTAGAAATTCTGAGATAGGAGTGATGCCTTGGGAAGGCTGAGCTGGAACAGAGACTGGACAGAGCTGGAGAATAAAGCAGGGATTTATTGAAAGGCCTTTAGGGTACAGCTTGGGCAGGACAGGGCCTGGACAGGGCTACACCCAAGGTGGACCCAAAATGGGCACAAAATGGACAAACGGTCACGAGGTCTCACACTTGGATAAGTTTGGGTCCATTTGCACATTGGGGTTTCATTGTCCAATCCCAGCTCCAGGCTGTGAGCTCCCATCCTTCTTGTTCCTCCCTCCAGCCACCCTTGTTTGTGCTGTTGGGCTGAAAGTTGTCCTTGGTGTGCAGCAGGACAAGGATTTGTTTTGTGTCCCTGCTGTGTGCAGAGAGCTGAGTGACCCTGACTGTGAGCTCAGAGCTGCACCCTGGGCACCACAGAACCTGAAAATATAAAAGTTAAAACTTAAGACATCCCAGGAATGTCCCAGCCTGATCCAGCTGCAGCAGCTTTACCCCATGGAAGGCGCTGCTGTGGGTGCAAACACCTGGACTCCTTCAGAACCCAAATTATCTCTGTCCCCATGGCCAAACCCAAGGGGAAATTGTTGATCTGAGCTCCCTGCAGCTGTGGATGCAATGAAGGGAAAGAAGAGTAATTTATACATATATTAAACAAAAAAAGAAGGGATTTTGGCAAATCCTATGCTTATTATATTTTCCCTTTTTCTTTCTAATTTTCCCTGAAAATAATCCTGCTTATTCATGATGCTGCTGCAATAATTGAACTCCTGGAGGGGGAAAAAAATCTCCCCATATAAATTACTACTTGAAGTCTGTTTTGACAGATGTCAGGGCTGGGGAGCTGAGCGTGGTCTGGAGAGGGCTCAGCATCCCTGGGATGCAGACTGAGCCTTGCTGTGCCTCTGAATGTGGACAGATTATATTAAAACCCAGCTTTTTTCTTGATTTTGTGGTGTTTTTTCCTTCCCCTAGTCATGGGGGAAGAAAACTTTCCAACCTACTGACTCTAAGGGAATAAATGGAGAAAATACTCTCCTGGTTTCAGGAGTGGGAATTGAAGTGACTTCCTGCAGGACAAAAAATTCTCGTGGTGTTTCTGTGGAAATTCTGGAAGATATTAGTTAAATTAGGAGAAATATGAAAGGAGCAGTTTGCTGCTGTCCATGAAGCTCCTCTGATTTTAATATTTAAAATATGCTGATTGTGGGTGATAAATACACATGGCCCTCACTAAAATATCTTGGTTTTACTGAGCGTTTTGAAAGTATTTTAGAATAGCCATTCAGGATTTATCTGTTTTTTGTAAAATTACGTGGTTTGTGCACTAAATAGATGGTGCTAAACTAAATAAGTTGATTTTTTTTGTCTGGATGTGCTGCTTACACTTGTTACACATGAGGGACAGTCCCATCTTCCACCTTTATGGTTTATTTCAGATAGGCTGGTGGAAATAACAGAAAAAAATTTCCTTTCTGGGTTTGTTCCTCCTCATAGGTTTTGGGCTTGAACTCACCTTTAGTTGCTGTCTGTTGCTCCTAAATAATGAGATTTTTTGATGTATCAGTGACTTCATTTATCAGCCATAATTCAGAAGGAATGGACCTTAG
This sequence comes from Acrocephalus scirpaceus scirpaceus, assembly GCA_910950805.1. Classification (NCBI taxonomy): domain Eukaryota; kingdom Metazoa; phylum Chordata; class Aves; order Passeriformes; family Sylviidae; genus Acrocephalus; species Acrocephalus scirpaceus. Next base: position 19,703,000 of record OU383782.1, read on the forward strand.
AAAAGGTTGTATTTTATTGCCAGTTTTTCAATATTTTGGGTATTTTATGAATCCTCTGGAAGAAGTTTTGACTGAGACAATTTCCTAACACGGATTGCTGATTAGTGATGGAATTGCTGTGCCCAAGAAATCCTGGATGCTTTTTGCAGGGAAGGGAAGTTTATTGTACCCCAGTCACTGCTGACATTCTCCTGATTTTGGGAAGGTTTTTGGGAGGCTTTTGCTGATGTCGTGTCAATTTTATGACCCTTACTTGCTTTCCTTTGTGCTCCCTGCTTAGAGCAGCTGAATAAGGTAAAAATATTGATATTTTTGGTAGTTCACGTATGATTTTCCTGCTGTCAAAATCCTGGATTTTAGCACCTTTTCCAGCTGGCTCTTAATGCCAAGGTGGCTTTTTTCCAGGTTCCCTTAGCGGCATCCAGGACTTGCTAAATAATTGTCTTAAAAATTGAAAATGCATCGTTCCTGTTTAGTTACAACGCAGAATTTTTAAAAATAGGAGTTTTTTCTCAAGTTGGAGTAGAGGTTTTTTGATATCCAGTGCCTTTCCAGTGGGATATTTCCTCTCCTGGCTTTATCCAGGTGAGACCCCAAGAGCAGGAGCAGAGTTAATGTGGCTCTGCTGGATTTTGGAATATTTATAAATAGGATCACAACAGCGAAACTTCAGCTCCACCCCTTTGCTCCCCAAAATGATGGGTTAAAAAAAAATAAAATTTAAAAATAATAAAATGCTAATTGTGTTGAGGCCCTATTGGGGTGAGCAGGCTCACCTGGCCCTGTGCCTCCCACCCCAAACACCCCCAGGTTGTGTTGAGAACCTGCAAATTTTTGGGACGTTCTCTCCAGCATTCCAAGCTTCGATTTTTGTTTTTTGGTGTTATCATTGTCACATCTCTGCTCATCCAACTCTGATCCACGCTGGTGGAACAGAGCAACACCAAGTTACATCTCTTGCTCATCCTGTTGCTTTTTCCACGTGAAAGAATGAGGGGTGAGCACCTGGAAGTCTTTTTTTTTTGTGGCCACACAAAACTTCAAACCCCTCTGCACTGCCTGACCTACTTGTGCAACTTCTCAGCAACTCCTCAAAGAAACCAGCTTGGAAGGCAGTAGACCTTTTTTTTTTTTGGAGAACGTGGTGCTGAGGGAGGGATGTGGGCGATCTGAAATGTCTTCGGGTTTGCAAGGACAAGGAACAAATTAAGAAGAAGCAAAACAAACAATTTAATGGTGATGGAGCTGCAGCTCCAGCGAGGAGAGGCTGTGGGCGTGCATCCATTTTATCTCGCTGCACAAGATGATTCCTCACCACAGAAGGTCATAAAAACCTCACTGCCGAGTGCTGGGAGAGAGTTTTGCTAAAAGTTGGAAATGTTTTATTAGCAGTAAATATTTAAGGCCCTCGTTTACAGCAATCAGGGGACTGTGAGTACATACCTTAGCTTGGCAAATAAGCGCTGAATTGTCACCTCAGAGAAAAACCCAGTGGTAAAACCTGGGAAATGAACTGTCAGGGCTGCTAATTATTACGTGTTGTGTAGACATTAATTACTCAGTGCCTGATTTGGGTGTGTTTTTTTTGTCAGTGACCTTTCCCATTTGGTGCTTTGTAAGTGGTTGTGGGTGATTAGAGAGATTTCTGATCTCTCTGCGATTTTTTTGCTCCTGGCACTGCAATCCCAATATGAAAATATTTAATAAATGGAGTGATGGGAACGAGGAATGAGGAGGGGTTGGTGGTGCCCTGCCTTCCCTGGCAGGTGTAGCTGGTTGAGTTCTGAAGCTCTCATGCCAAGGTGTGCCACAGGACCCTTCTGCTCTGTGCCATCAGCTGGGACAGCCTTTGGCCCCCTAGGAAGTGCAGAAATCCAGAATTTTTGAAGATCCCATCAGTTTTTGTGGAGCTGTGGTGGAATTGGCTCAGAGCATGGGCTGGGGATGGCTTGGGGAGCTCACACAGCCTCAGCTCCCTGGGGACAGAGAGGGAACTTGGGTCTTGTGCAGCTTTAGAGCGGCTGCACCTTGTTAAAATGAAGATTCTGAACCTGCAGCTTCTGGTGGTGCTGACTAAAATGTGGTGGTTTCCTTGAGAGGAGCTGGTTCAGCCCATCCCCTGCTGCTGCTGGGAGAGTGGAATGAAGATGTTTTGTGTTGGCAGGGGAAAGCCACAAGCCCCAAATGTGACTGTGTCAGAATTGTGTCACCAAAGGCTGACAGGTTCAGCTGCTGTCACCTCTGGGGAGCTGATGGGCTCCATGCAAATGGGGACAGAATCTCCTGATCAGCAGTTTGGAGAGACAGAGGCATCACTCAAACAATGAAAACCAATTTAATTTGTGTCGTTATTTTGCATTTCAAATGGGAAGGTGATGAACCCATCTGAGTGCAGCTCCTGGAATTATCCTGGACTTTCTCCTGATATGTGGATTCTCCACCTCAATCCCTGTAGGAAAACAGCTTTGGGAGAACATCTTTCAAACAGGTGCTGCTTCTCTGTGCACTCATTAAAAGTTATTTTACAGTCAGTAGAACTTGAGTTGGTTTTTTTTTTTGATGGAGCAGGAAAACCCATTTTTAGGTAGTAGAGACAATTTTAAGGGTTATGCACCTTACAAGTTCAATTTAGGGATCAGCTGGTGAATCTCTTTGACCTGCACGGCTGCATATTGATAATAAATACAGACACCACAGTTGTTTGGAGAGGTTGTCAGAGAAATCTCAGTGCTCTTTTCATTTGTGAAGCAAATGACAACGAACAAATGCAATTGTAAAGCCTGAAAATCCAATACAAATTTGTAACGCTCATCCCCACTTGATGAGACCAAATAAGAGTTTGAATTTTTTATTTTTTGGCACTTTTTTTTTTGGTTTGAATAACTCACATGAGATCTCTGTTCTGACTGCATTTTGCTTGGAAGTGAAAGCCCTCAGTCCCTGGGAGAGCTGTGCTGGGGATTGGGCTGCTGGAGTTTTTCCTTCAGGAGATGGATGACACTTACAGAATGATTGGGGCTGACTCACTAAGCAGTGTTTAAATGCACAGGAAATGCTTCTGCACATTGGGATTTATATTTCAGCTCCAGAAAACTGTCTGCTCCTCTGAGCTCCCATAATCAATCCACTGCTGAAACTGGTGAGCAGGAGGAGCACCAGGGATGCTGGGGGTGATGCTGATCCAGGTGCTGAAAACTCAGACTTCACATCCTTGTTTGGAGAAGCAGCAGAGCCAGGATTGGGGCAGAGGATTTTGTGGATTTTGTCCCAGGAATGTCCTCTTGGAGCAGGGAGAAGGATGGCAACAGAGCAGCTCTCCTCCTGGGGGCTGCTGGAAGTGAAGATAAGAGCAGGTTTGGGTGCACTTGGTTATTTATTAGCAATTATTAATGAGCCCAGAGTCCACAGGATTGTGGTCCTCGTGTTCCTTTGGCCCAGTTGGAGAAAATTATTTGGAAGTTCATATTAGAAAACAGGAAAAGGTCTTTACAGTGTACAGGGGGGTTGAGATAAAGACAAATCTGCAGTCTGAGGGCTCCTGGAGTGTTTAATTTGAGACTGGAGTGAAGCAGAGATGCAAAATCCCAGAATTTAATCTTGGTTAAAAACTGAATTTGGAAGGTAGGACGAGTCTGTGGTTTGGCAGGAGATGCAGAACAGTGCCAGAGGAGGCTGATTCCATAAAGCTAAACCCACAACTGAGCCAGGGACAGCAAAAAGATTAAAATAATCAGCAAATGAGTTTGAGTGCTTGAAGTGATCACGGGAGGATTTTGGGTTGAGGAATCCCAGGCTGATGCTCAGTAATGTCCCTGTCCTGGGCCAGGATTTCCATCCTCAGGGAAGCACCATCACCCCTTCCCTGCAGCCTCACCTCCAGGTGCTCTGATGAGTTTGGGATGGCAGGATCTGATAAAAAAACCTTCCAGGTGGGAAATGCACCTCGGGTTTCTCTGGGAATGCTGCTCTCAGCCCTGTCTGCATTGCTTTGTGCCCATATAAACTGGGAGTGTAATGGATGGATTTCTGCTGGCAGCACAACAGAGATCAGCACTTCTCCAGGCTCTCATCCGTGCTCCCTCTTGCCAGCTCCCAAAGAACTGCCTCCACAAAAAAAAAGTGGAATTTTTCTGTGCAAACACGCAGTATTACTGTGAAATGAATCCTCTCTATTTTTATTTTCCCTCCTTAAGTCGGTTTTTTTTCCCCTCTTGAAGGATGTGCTGTTCCTTTTCATGAAATGAGCCTTGCACAAAACTTGAGTTTCTTAGGGTTGTGTTTTTTTTTTTTTTTTTTGGAAGTTACAGCTTCAAGAACGACTGCAGTGGTGACTGGGGAGCTGCACTAAAAGAGTGTTGTTGCCTTTTCCTTTGGAGACAACTTCCTCTCCGTGTTCTGAAGGTTTTTTGTTTTTTTTTCAAAGCCTTCTGCTGACAAGGGATGCAGAAAATACTGAACCTGCTAAATTCAGATTTTAGTGTGCTGTCTGCTGTAGTGTCACCTGAGGGAGGGAGCAGAGTCTGTGCCTGTTCCAGGTTGGTTTTCACTTGGGATGAAGGTGTGGGTTTGAATTCCTGGGAAGCTGTGGCCAAAAACCCTCCAGGCTAGGGGAGGTTTCTTTATTATTTAGCAAAATTGCTTGGGCATTGCTGATGTTTGGGGAGAATATAATTTAAAAGCTTCAGGTTTTCCAGCCTGGAAGTTCAGGTTCAGTGCTGCTGGTGAGGATAATGCACAATTAATTTATTCACCGTCTCCACCACAGAATTTTAAAGGTGGGAAAAGCCCTTGGAGAGGAGTCCAAACATTAACCCAGCACTGCCAGGTCACCACCTGAGCACCAAATCTGCAGGTTTTATCAAGAGTGTCTTACAATTCTTGTGAGTGATGAAATCCTGTGCTGAAAACAGAATATTCTGAGCGTGCCTCCTCCCTGGTTTGAGTCAATGTCTCTCTGCCAAGGCAGAGTGTTTCAAGAAATTGTCCACAGAAGTGTTCCTGTGGTTGGGACCTGCAATTTCTGAAGGATTTGAGTGGATGCACGCTGCTGGCTTGATCTGCTAAGCAGACAGAATCTGAATGTAGAGGTTTTCCAACCACTCACCTGTTCCTTTTACCCCGAAATGATGAAATATCCAAAGTGGGCATATGGGAGATGAGCTTTGTGCTCGAGTGAGTGCCCACCCAGCAGGAGAAAGCAGCAGTGAGCTCTGTAGTAACTGCATTTGCTGGGGGCGTGGGGGAAGAGAAAAACGAAGATTTCATCCAGAGTCTCCCACGTTAAGCACCAAAAAAAGCCACCCATGCTCAGTTCTGCACACAGGCATGGAAAAACAAAAGCCTGGAGCGTGGTGAGGTGCTGCTCTGAAGGTTGTGTGTGGCAGGGGCTCTGTGAGACTCCTCTTGTGCCTTGGGTGCCCACGGAGTTCAGGGCTGCTTGGGGCTCAAAATCTCACTGTACTCAGGAGATCAGGCTTGACTAAGTCAGAACTGCAGAGTTTGGGGGTTTTTTTGGGGTTTTTTTCTTTGTTTTCAGCAGCCACAGCTTCGTAGGTGTCTAAAAATAAGCAGCAACGTTGGTGTCGGAGCGTTGCTTGACTTGTGCAAGTTGTTCCCCCCAAACTTTCCCTGAGTGAAGTGATAAGCTGAACAGTTACAGTAAATAGAGTAATATTTTGATTGGTACAAAACCTTTCGTTTCTTCTCCATGTCTAATTAGCGCAGCTCTGAATGTCAAATATTTACCCGCTCTCCCCGGCGCTGTGCTCACTTCGGTGGGCTCCATCTGGCTCTGCCTGCCTCGAGCCTGTTCCTCATGGGAAAGTTTCCCCAGACCCGGGGCTGGGGCTGGATCCCACCTGTTCCCCTCCTGAGCTGGGAGGGAGCTCTTCCCTCCAGCACATCTGTCAGAACCTGGGACATCTCTGGCTGCCCTGGGTGGTCTGAGACCCTGGCACAAAGTCAAAAATTTTAGCCCATGGGAGTGGTTACCAACCTTGTATGAAGAATTACAAACCACAAGAGTTTGGTTAGAGTCATAATTAGCTTATTACTGGGTGATAATGTAGAATTTTGGGGTTTTAATGGGGGTTCAAGAAGGCAAGATGGAGGAATCTGGGTGTGACCCTGTCCTTCTGCTTCTTGTCCTCCATCTTCTGCTGTGGTGGTGGCACTTTTGGATTGGTTTAGCACAGCAGTGCAGTGTCTAACACAGGTGATAGGGATTGGCATCCTACTATAAACACAGATCACGGAATATTTGGTATAAAAGATTACAACCACCCTCGAGGTGGTCAGTCAGTGATGAGCAGCACCCAAGGTGGGTGAGAACAAAATGTACCAGATCAGAAACAATAAACAACCCTGAGAACCTGAACTGACACATCCCAACTCTCTCTGCTGGCACCGGGGCTTGGGACAAGGACTTTGAACAAACATCTCAGGGGTTATCAGCCCAAAGAACCGAGACACATCCAGGTGGGAAAGGGAGCTGTGCAGGGCACAGGGAGCTGGTCCATGGGTGGAGCTGTCAGGCTGGGAGATGTCAGACCATGTCCTTGCTGAAAGCTGCTGCTGGGTGGGAGTGGTACATCCATGATAAATGAAGGCAAAATATCTCTTTGGGCTACCAGGGATGCAATTCCCCTGTACAGAATGTGGTGGAGCAGTGCCACAATACAACACGAGTGAATGACACTCGCATGCTGAGATGTCCAAGGCAAAAAAGGGAGAGTATATTCTAGACTTTGAATTTATAGAATTCCAACAGTGACCATGGATTGGAGGGTGAAATTGTCCTCTCCAACCACACTGGTCAAACCAAGAGTCCATCAATTCTCTCCTCCTCCAGAAAGGAATGCAAAGAATCATTATTTACATGAAAAGTGCGTGAGAAACTCCATTACAAAAATGTAAACATCAGAAGGCTTGGAAGAACTTTAGAAAAACAGGGCGACAGAGCAGCTTTTTATATGCATGGAATCTCAGAATGGTTTGGGTTGGAAGGGATTTTAAATCCCATCCAGTGCCACCCCTGCCGTGGGCAGGGACACCTTCCATTGTCCCAGGGTGCTCCAGTCTGGCCTTGGGCACTGCCAGGGATCCAGAGGCAGCCACAGCTTTTCTGGGAATTCCATCCCAGCCCCTCACAGTGAGGAATTTCTTCTCAATATCTAATTTTCAGGGACTTCAGTAGTGACCCCATTACAGGAGCAGGGGTGTCCTCTGGTTGTGATTTCCTCCCATCCAATTGGAATTCAAGCTACAGCCCAGGACACGGGTGCTTATCTTCAGGAAAAATGTCAGGGCTGCTTTTTCTGCCTCTCCTATCTTGGATGTGTTGATAGTGCACAAAAAAAGAGAAAACCTTGTATTTCCTTATATCATTTTTGCTGCATTTCTGGTGCCCACTGAATTCTAGTTTCATAAACATCTCCATTTGCCATATGTTCTCTGTGTGACCCACACCCAGCTACCAAGCATGTGAAGCTTTAGGTTTAAAACATGTATTGAATAAGTTTCCTGTTTGTTCCTATTTTTTTTTCACATTTTATTAGCGTGTGGTTTGGATGATCTAATGGGAAATGGCTCAGCTGCAGCTTTTTTTGTGGGATTTAGGTTGGTTTGTTGTCAGCTGGGAGCTGTGCTGAGTTATCAGTGAAAGAGTTGCAGCCTTTAGTGAAGTCAGGGGTGGAAAAATTGAGGTTTGAGTCATCCCAGGTGGAAAGTTGAAGCCCAGGGTGTGGGGATGGAGCAAGGCTGGGGGTTTTGGAGAAGAGACCTCATGGACTGGGGGGAACTGACCCAAGCAGTGCAAAAGGATCTGACAGGTTACTGCTGTTGTCTCGTGGCACTTGGAAAATAGCAAATAAAAACAATCCAAGGCAAATTAACAACAACAAGAATTAATTTAGTGTCTTAAAATACCAATATAACCAACGTTCCTTTTGAATTTCTGCTTTCAGGTGTTGGAAGTTTGACTGAAGGCTACATATCATGCACTGGAGAAGGTAACAATTCTTTAATCCTAATTCTGATGTGTTGGTGTTAATTTCTCTTTATTTTTAACATCATTGCATTGAATGTCAAAGTCTCCTTTGCGTTGTTTGTGCTCTAAAGAATTTGCCCTGGAGTTCCTCTGTGCCCTGACAGGGGGTTTTGATTTCCCTTTTTAAGAGAATGTATAAATTTGTGTTTAAGTTCTTGGGGGTGTATATGTTGCATTTATGCAATTCTACATTTGGAAGGTTTATGGAAAATGTGGAACATAATAATGCCCTCAGCTGTTACTGCAAATGGAAAATTGTAAATTATATATTTAACAGGATGTATGGAAGTTACAGAATGAATCTTTTTCAAAAGGGTATTGATATCTTGTTATCAATAATGTTACAGGTTGGTTTTTTTTTCTGGTTAGGCTCTTATTGTTCTTGTCAAGAGATTTTCAGAATTGGTGTTTAATTAATCATTGAATGATTGACTCTGCAATTGAACTTGTCAAAAAAACCTGTGGCGTTTCTGAAACTCGAATTTTCTTAATGGCCTCTCAGTTTGAATGTCAAAGGGAATCAATCTTGTTAGTGGAGAGGTGGGTTTTGTTCTGTAGAACCTGAAATTATCTTGAGGGGTTTTTTCTAACATGCTTTTAAGTCTGAATTATGTTGTTTCCAAAGGAGAACAAGATGTTTTCGGAGCTTACAATTATTTGAAAAATAAATGTTGTCTTAGTTTTAGATGTTTTACTGTATCTGTTCGGAGAGACTACAGATGGTTTCTGACAAAAATATTTAATTTCTTAATCCTTGGGCGTTTTTCCTTAGTCCTGGGTGGTGTTCACAATGAAAACTGAAGGTGGAGATCAAGTAAATATCCTCATTCAGCCTGGCTCTTTGGGGATGTGCTATCTTGGTGTGAGCTTTTTCAAAGACAGCGTGATAAATCCTGTGATAGATCACTTTCTAGTCTTTCTAGTGGTCTGAAAGGAAAAGCTTATTTCTTAATATAAAAGATAACTTTGAATAATGGACTCCTCATCCCTTTGGACAGTACTCCTAAATTAGCCTCAGAGCTCCTTCTCAGGTGAAATCTCATTTTCAGGTTCCCCACAGGAAAAAGGAGACGCTGATCCCCATTTCATGTGGGAAGTGTTTCCAATCTGCTGATGAAAAGTACTTCTGAAGAGTTAGGCAACCTTGATTAATTGAGCCTGAATAAGAAGTGCAGGATCAAATCTCAGGATATTATTTTTAGGCTGCAGCCTTGTGTTCTGCATTCCAAATCCTTAAATGCCAGTTTGATAGGAAGTGTGGAGGACTGGAGCAGACAGTTCTGGGCACGCTGGAAATGGTTTGCAAATGCTGACACCACCCCAGACAGGAGGATGGAAATTGCTTTCTGTTTACAGAGCCTTTAACTCTTGGGTAAACACTCCTTATTAGTGAGGATGTGACTGGAATTTGGGTTAAAAGTCTCTATTCTGGTGATGCCTTAGGATTTCAGCTTTTATATTTTCCATCTATTTGTAACCCTGCAGTTCTTTAGTGCAGAACTCCAAACTCCACACACAGTGGGAGCTGCTGCTTCCCCAGTTTGGGCAGACACAGCAATTCCTCTGCAGGCCTGGCAATCAAGGACACCTCACTGCCTCAGGCCTGAGAGATGGAAACAAAAGGGAGTTGGGGGCAGCAAACTTGGGGTGAATGACTTCATTACCTGGAGCTGGAAGATGAACCCATGTTGGATCTAATCACCAATAACAGGATGAGGTGACCGAGAGGAATATAACCCTGTATTCCATGAGTTTATTCCATTGTCAGTCTCAGTGAAGGCAGAGACATAAAAGATGGTAAAACTCATGCCCTAACAGAAGCCAAAGTTCTCTTTGTTTCAAGGCCTTTGAAAAGCTTTTTAACTAACAGGTTAATGCTAAAAGCTTACAAGTGGCTACTTAAGCCAATCACTGAACACTACACGTACACCTTACAATAGTTGCTTGTTCTGTTTTTTGTGCAGCTCAGAACCTTTCTATGCTCCAAATACTTCAAGGGCTAAAATCCAACTCTATTTCAAACCTCTATGTCAGCTTATTGCAATGCTGTGAAAGTTCTCTGCTTTTCCAGTTCCCACAAACCCCCAAAATGCAAACGGACCAAACTTATAAAATGGACCCGGGGTCCATTTTTGGGTGCAGCCCCTGGAGGGCTTTGTCTGCCCTAAATGTACCTGAAGGCCCTTCAATCAATAGAACAGCTTTTTATTCCCTGAATTCTGTCTGGCCTCTGTTTTTAGGTAGCCCCAAAAGGCATTAGTGGCACTGGGAGTGGAGGGGTATTTGAAATAAAAGCTGATGTGGAGAAGCTGTGGGTGAATGTGAGCCATTAAAAAGTCTGGAAATGGCACCACGAGGCAGAATTGGGTTTGTGTGGGGAGTGGGGACAGCAGTGTCACCCAGGCTGCTGAGATGTCCTGAGCAGGGAATTTTTGTGCCCAAAGTCTGCCCCAGTGGCAGCGAGCCCTGGGTTCCAGCCTGGTGCTCCCACAGAGCGAGCACAGCGTGTTTGAGGGAAGAGTGGTCACACACTCTGTACTTGCCAAAATGACACATTTGGGGACTGCAGATTCAGCTTTTATCCATCTTTGCTCTCTGGGGGAGGGCAGGAGTTTCTCTCCCACGCTCCCACAAAACACTTGGGCTTTGCTGAGTCAAAGCCAGGCCCTGAGGAGGCAGAGTTTGGGCTTTTGCTTCTGCTCCTGTGGCTCAAAACTGGCTGTGGTTGACCAAAGTGACTCCAGAAGCAGGGATTTGAAAGGAAACATTTGTGCTTTGTAGTGGTATAATTACAAAATTCTGCTTGATTACCTGTCAAGCTAATTAAAACAGTGACAGGCCAGCAGTCCTCTTAGAGTTTGTAGCATCTGTGCTTTGTATCCCACAACCAGGCTTAGAGTGTAGTTTTAATTAGAATTATTACCAGCAGACAACGCACAGTTGTGCTGGAGAAATGTCCTAAAACTGAATGTGCTGGGTAAGAGCTCTGGAAAAGGAGATTCTGATGAGCAGAGTCTGAAAAGCAGCTGGTTTCAGGGCATGGTTTGACAGGATTGGGACTGGTTTTGTCCATGGCAGCTTTGCCTGGAGTGTGGCTGTTTGTGCCTGGCAGCTCTGGGCTCTGCTGCTCGTTCCAGGTGGGAACAGGCTCAGCTGGAAGTGCTGGGGTCAGTGTGTGAGAGGATTGCTTGGAGGGACACTGAACTGCCTCCAACACGCAATTTTTAGATCCCTCCTTCAAGGACAAGGGCAGTTTGTGCTCTCCAGGCATCCCTGAGTGTCCTCCTTCCCTGGCTGCTCCTTGTCAGATGTGTCTGACACATCTGCCACCGTGTCCTCCTACTCTTTTCCTGATCCCCTGAAAATCTGCTGTGTCCTTTCTTTCCCTCTTCATCATCTCCCACTTCCAGCCTGATTCCCTTCTCCTGATTTTCCCTCTCTGTGCCTCTGCCATCCCTTTCCTTGGCTGCTTCCTTCTCCCCTTATCACTTGGCTTCCTCGTGCCACCCAAAACCCCTCCAAAATTAAAACAGAGTCAGTTGTTCCAAAGTAATTTGATAAACTGGATCACCAAAACTGCCACTTTATGGTGGATTAAGTTGTGTTTTTTAGAGGATGAGCTACAAGAGAACATCCTTTTGCAGCAGAGTGAAATGGCAACTTTTTGATAGAACCCTGATTGTAATTAATTATTGCAGAGTCTGCATTTTGCTTGAGATTTGGAGTATTTGGGTTGGGTTGTTTGTTTTTTTTTTTAAACTTGAGTAATATTTAGGATGGAGTCCTCATGGCTTGACTTTTCACCCTTAAGATCATGATAAATACTTGAACAAAACTTGGGCTGAAGCTGTGTTCACTCACAGGTGCCTGGCCAGGTCTTTTCCTTGCCAAGAGATTTTGGAAGAGCAGGTAATTACCAGGTGCCAGCTCAAGGGATGTGCCTCATTCCAGCATTTCAGAGTGTTTTCTTCCAGAATTTGTGTGAGATGTGTTGTCTGTGCTCCCTGAGAGGGAATATGGGGCTGAAATGACACCGAGGAATGTCTGGGAAGGCAGCAGGGCTGTTAATTCTGAGATCTGACACGAGGAACGCTTTGGCACAAAGCAAGGCTGCCCTTCTGCACTCGTTTGATATTGTAGGAGAGATTATTGTGGCCTTACAAGAAGGTTAAGATGTCGTGAAGTTTAATATACTCTGGAAATAGTCCTGCTAAAGCCGCTGCTGCTGGTGATTGATGAGGCAGGTTATGATGGGAGCCCTCAATCTCCTGTTTGTGTGTGCAAATTGCCATTCCCCAGCCTTTTCAAGGTTGCTAACTTTATCTTGTGGCGCAGCCCATATTTAAGGATTTCATGTTGAATTAGCCTTTGATTAAGGGCAAAGGGGCTTTGATGATAAAATGCCACTACCAGTGGCTCTGTGGACTGGCTTGGAATAACTTATCAATCACTCTCCATGACTGAGAGCACGTTGTGGACATGAGGGTCACCCTTTGAGGATTAATTTTTCTGAGATAAACAGCTCATGGCTGTTGGATGATTATGGGCAGAAGCAATTATGGTGTTTTTAAACTGTTCATTACTACAAGAAAGAGTGGCCAGGCTGAGTTTTAAGCCTCTGCCTCAATAGCTGGGTCAAGAAGTGTCAGCCTGGATTCCAAGGTGGTGTTGGATGATAGGAGCTGCTGGGAGTTCTGGCACAGGTGGGTCTTGGCAGTTTTTTTATTTTCTCCTATTAAATGAATTTCTGCACCTCTTAGGTGAGTAACTCAAACAGCCAGCTGGCAGCTCCTTGGAGCCCCCTGTAAACAGCAAACATCTATTTTCCAGATATTCTCAAGAGCATTTCACAGCTGGTTTAGATTGCAGGTGTCACTGCCTGTTTCTGATCCTCTGGGCTCCAGGTTTCCATTTTTCTGTCTCCTTTTTTTAATTCCTGCAACGCTGTCATCAGCTGAGCTGAGAGTACATTTTGAGGACTCATGATGCTGCTCGTGGCTGGAGAAGTGGTGGAGCCTGAAAGCCAAAGCGTGTCTGAGATAAATTCCTATTTAATTTTAAAAAAAGCCCCAAACACCAGCGAAATGGGTAGCTGCTGTCATGAGCACGGCTCGAGAGGGCTGAGAAAAAAACTGCCTTATGGAGGGATTAGTGGAGTGAGGAATAAACTGCTGAATCACTGGGAGCAAGGAGGAAATAGAGAGTGGAGAGGCTCTGGGGAAATGAGGAAAAAAATAAATAAAATGGCTGCTGGGATTCAATTAAAATCACAGTGGGATTTGCAGTTGGAGACGGAGCATCCGTCATCCCGGATCTGGTGGTGGCTGCTGCCTCCAGGGGTGCTCCAGTGAGTGCAGAGCTCCTGGGAGCTGCTGGAGTGGCAGAGCTGCAGCGAGGAGAGCCCCATCTCACAGACAGATGTGATTTCCCCTGCACACCTCGGAGCTGGGATTGCTGCTCACCCGTCAGGCACTGACGCTTTTTCATGGTTTATCTCAGGCCAGGGTTGTAGTTTATCCTGCAGGGCTGGAAGAGGAATGCCCTGTGGGAATGCTGTGGGGCTGCAAATCATTTAGTTGGGGAGATTTTTGGTGGGTTTTATTTAAATTATTTGGATTGTTTGGTCATTTTAGTTATTTAAGGATGTGCTCGTGAGGGGCTGAGTGGCTTGAAGAGCCTCCACTTGTGTCATCAGTGATGTCCATGGTGCAAATCCAAAAAAAGCCCGAAACACCCTGAAAATCAGCTCTGTCCTCTAGTAAAGGACACGAAATCAGGCTGAAGATGGTTGGATTTTAGTCAGATGAAATTCCACCATTTCACTTGGCTTTCAGTGAGCGTTTCTTGCTGCAGGTGGGGCAGGAGGAATGGCTGTGGCCTGGACAATTTCTGAAATGGCTTCTTTGCCATCAAACCTCGTGTTAATCATTCAAAATGCCTTCAGTGTGCCCTCAGCGATTTGAAATGGCATCAATTAACATTTAGGAAATTAATTTCCAACTCCTGGAATATCAAACATTTATTTTGCGGATGGAAATGAGGTGTCCTGGCTGTGCATCTCTCGTGCCCCTTTTAACCCACATCCTCATAAAGCAAAAATAAAAAAGCTAAATGGGCAAACAGGAAGGTTTGTGTTGGTGCTGGAATTGTGGCACGTGGAATTATTGCTGCCAGGTTTGATACTGCACCAGTGGCAATAAATTCTTTGCTCAGATTTAAGGCCAGGTTGGAGCAGCCTGGGAATAGGGAAAGGTTTTAGGAGTGGAACTGGATGAGCTTTAAGGTCCTTTCCAGCCCAAACCACTCTGGGATTCTGTGATGCTGAGGAATGTGGCTAAAAATCAGGAAACCCCAAACTGAAGGAATGTCTGGATGAAACACCTGATGCTGCCAACCCCTCATGGCTCCCTCTGGCACACTTGGATTTTACTGCTCCTTTTAAAATATTTAATATCTCAAAATAAACAGAAACAAAGGTGCTTCAGGAAATCTGTAATTCAGATTAATCTTTGCTTTGCGGATTAAAATATTTAATCTAATCTTTGCTAGAACTGATTTTTTCACCCTTTTAATTCTCAATAGAAATATTATAGATGTGATTGTGCATAAAGGTGTTGGAGTGTGAGTCAGTCAAGAAATGTTTCCCTGGTTTCTCTGTCTTTATCTTGGTCTTGGGTGCAAATTTGCATCCCTTGCCCCCCTGGGAGTGTTTGGCAAATGGATTCATTGCTTCAAGGGATCCATCTGCCAGCTGAAGGGAGGAGAAATATTCCTTGAACTTTTTGTCTTTGAATTTTGACTCTTAGTTTCTCAGCATCACAGTTGTCCTTATTGAGAAGGAAAATAAGATGGGTTTGGTTTGGTTTAATTCATTCAAACTGATCATTGTTCTTGTTTATATTGTTTTTAAGGATATCTTTATCTCCTTACTTGGAAATACTTCTTTTGTTTGATTTCTCTAAATGCTCTTTTTAAATCATTAATCTGCCCGTTCCATGTTGCAAATTCTGGTGGCTTTTGTTGCCTTTGGAAGGGATCTGTGGAGGTGATGTAGTGCAACTGCCCCGCCCAAAGTTTTCTAGTAAAACGTTATTTTAGGGTTTATTGAGTGGCAGCTGTCCTCGATACACCATGTGGCAGAGAGAAGGAATTGGAACATGACTCACTTTTTGTCTCCAGTCTGTAATTCCTTCTGCTCTTTCCTCAACACTTCAGCTCCCTCGCCACTGCTGAATCTTTCAGGAGTTCTCACTTCAGTCTCACAGCCACAATTTTCATTCCTCTCACACCAAACATCTCCTGGCCATCAGCCCTTCCCTGTGTCCCTGCTCCTGCTAGATCTGTGTTTTCCTCTGTGCTGCTGACTCACTGCCAGAGTCGTGGTGCTTGTCCCTGCCTGGAATCCGTGGATTTCCAGAGTTTAACTGCCCATTATTGGAATTTCCAGAACATGGAGCCATGCAGGCAGCAAACTGCATTTCATGCACCGCTGAAGTTAATGGGAATTTGGATCAGCTTTTTGGTGCCCTACTTCAAAGCAGTTCAAAGATCTCTTATTTCCTCATTTTCCTCTTAATCTTCGTTCCTCTCATTCCACAAGAATTATCACAATTCCACTGTATCACCTTCTTTGATACAGGAGATCTTATCTTCAGCACAGTCCTTGAAGTCTTTTTTCTTCCACAGGAAGCAGACGGGAGGGGAAAAAAAACCATTTTCATGCTGAACAGCTGTGTCCTGATTTTCTTTGTTTTTATTTAGGTTTTGCCACAGTCTGTTATCCTAGAATTAAAACACCTCGTCAGAGGATGATGATTAGAGCTGCCTCTGCTTTTTTCCCTCCTTTAAAATGTCACCAGAGCATCTCTTTCACCTTTTCTTGGTGGCTTCTCTGGCAGCACTGAAGCTGCACTGGGCTGTGCTTTGCTACGCCCGTGGAATTTGAGCCCTCACTATTGACAGTCTCATATTGGTCATTCTTTTTGGTACAGCTACAGGAATATTTTGTTTATAATTTCTTTTTATGCATCAAGATTTTAACTGTCTGATCTTCAGCCTTCCAGCATTCCAAACCCCTTGGGTGTGCTTGGGGCTGCCTTGCTCTGATGTCAGTGGGTGGAAGAAGATTGGTCAATTAGGGAGAAATTTTTCTCTATGAAGAGAAGAGCTGGTGAAATGTGGCTGCCCCTGGATCCCAGCAGTGTCCCAGCCAGGTTGGGCAGGGTTGGGAGCAGCCTGGGACAGTGGGAGGTGTCCCTGCCATGGCAAGGGTGGCACTGGATGGGATTTAAGGTCTCTCCCAACCCCAACCTTTCTGCAGGCTGTACAGATGCTGTTACCTGAGCACATTTCACCTGCTGGTTTTCAATGAATTATTTTAGCCTGAGCTCTGTTCCAAACCAAGGTGTTAGTGGTTTATTTCAGAGGGTCCTGCCCATGTTTCTGCTCTGAGATGTGAACCTGGGCTCTCTCTGAGCCCCCTGGGGCTGTGGGGCAGCATCACCACCAACCCCAGGCAGGAGCTGAGCTGCTTCTCTCTGACAGAGAGCTCTCAGCCCTGGGAGTTGTGTGGTTTTGAGCTGAGCTGTGGGGCTGGGCTCAGCCTGGCTCCCTGTTCCATGCCCTGTATGCAGTCCCAGCTCTTGGTGGCTCTCAGACCCAACATGGGTCTGGCTGTGGGTTTTGCACAGGGATCTCCCCGTGAGCTCCTCTCATCTCTGCTGCATTTCCATCTCTCTGTCTTCAGAGCTTCCTGCTCCTTGCTGCAAATCCCAAATTGTCCTTGCTGGTTGTGCTGGCTCTGGGCAGGGACTGCACTTTGGGTTTGCTTTTGAGACCTTTCCCCCCATCCTCTGTTTACCATCTGCATTTTAGAGATGCTAATACATTCCAAGTATTTTTATAACCTTTTTATACCGTATTTTCAACTTGGTTAATTGCACTAAAGTTGGCTTTCTGCAGCAACACAAAGTGCTTGCAGTCTTTTTTTTTGTTCTGTTCCAGCCTGTAGCAGGAAAAATCACCACTTTCCAGATGACTTTCATTTTCCTTCCTAAGCCATTTTCGTGTAATTCCGCATTCCGATGCGCTCCCGGCACTAAAGCTCTTTATGCTGTGGTGTATTTTTAACTAATGATGTGTCACTGTACCAGCTTGGATTTTCTTGTATCTATTCTGTAAACAACTAAAGTTCCTTTTGAGGGGGAGGAGGAGGAGAAGAAACGGTGCCAGGGAGTTACAAGTCGTGCTCGTCTTCGTGCGAGCAAAAAGAGCTCAGACTGGCCTGGGACCAAATTAATTAAATGTTCCATTTAGTGGAAGATGTCAGTGAGGAATAGATAATTCTCCCCATCTGAAGGGCTTGGCTGGAGGAGAGGAACATCTCTGTGTGAGCAAGAGGCCTCTGAATGTTACACAAATGTCAAAGCAGGAGGAAAAGTTCGAAGGCTGAGCCTTTGCTGGGGAATTTTGTCTCCTGGCTGGGTTTGCAGCTCCCACTTTGCCATCAGGAGGGGCAGCAGCAGGACTGGGGATTGCAGGAGCCAGAGCATCAAAGGATGCTCAGAGCAATTTTTCCTGTTAGAGGATGGCAGTGCCAGCTCCAGGAGGGATGGGAGGATTTAAATGTGGATTTAAAGGATGACTGGACAGAGAGTAGCTGGTATATTTATATTTCATGAGCTGCTAATTTGAGGAGAGAAGGGTAAACCCTCTGGGATTAAAGGGACTGGGTCAAAGTAAAACAATGCATTGACAAGAAGATTTTTGGTTTTTTTATTCTTAGCAAAGTGTAGGAGGAGGCTGCAGTGCTCCCCTGTCTATAATTTTCTGTCATAATTGAATATAGCTGTACTTTCTGAAACTTTATATATCCATAAAATCAGTTACCTGGAATATGTCTGTTAAATTGCAGTGCTGTAATCTCACATGCTGCGGAGCAGGTAACTTTAATAACCATTTCCTGATGTAATACTGCCCTCTGCTTAAAGAATGCCAAACTTCATTGCAGAGTTGCACACTTGAACCAGGACTTACCTGAGCAAAAATATGAGTGGTTTTTATCCAGGATTTTCCATCATTTGGGGCTGGAAGGGATTTGTGGGATGCAAAATGTGAGCACTCACTGGGTCAACTCTATTGCAGGTGGATCAGTTTACATCATTTCTGGTGGTATAGGATTCCCATTAGAGCTATAAAAAAAAAGTGGTTTTTTTTTTGCTGTTCTGCTGTTATATGAATTTAACTTTTTATCAGAGTCTTGATTAGAGGTTGTTTGGTAGAAGAGTTAAACTAATTTTGGTATCTGTGAAAATCAAAGTGGCTCATTTTGATTAATCTGCTCAAAATAAATGCCTGAAAGGTGAAAAATGATTTGCTTGTCGTGTGAAGTGGCTTAGTGCACTTTGTCCTGCCACTGCACATCAGACGTGGCTTTGCCCACAGCCCCTGCAAGGATATTTCCTGTGGGACAGCAGGATCTGAAATTACTGTGCTCACAGAGGATGCAGGGAAGCAGTTCCCCATTTCACTTGATTTCTTTATCATTTTATGGTCCACTTCACAGACAAGAGCTGGCTCACACTGATCTTGGTTATCTGCACAGCTCTGCTTCATGGCAATATTTTGGTGGGGATTTAACTGTGCAAACCTGAGCACAGTTGAGCAACTTGGTGTGGTCCCTGGTGCTCTTGGCACTTTGGGCAGCCAAAACTTGACTAAATAAATACATGGGAGACGCCTCAAGTAGGTTACAAATGCAGGGAGAGGAGTTAAAGCAGGATCACCACACGCATGGGATGTCTGGCAGGGTTTCTGCTTCCCAACGTGAGTGAGAAATATCCAAGGCACAAACGTCAGCAGCAGTTTGGGGTTGTTTTTTTCTCTCCCAGTTCATCACGTCACTCTCAGCTCCCTTGGTGGAGCCTCAGCTTGTGAGCACTGGGGCATGGCTCAGCCTTCCCCAAGGAATGAAACCAGCTGGGCTGGGAGAGATTAAAATATTAACAGGAGAAAAATCAAGCTGTTGAGTCTCTGACAGCTGTGTGACACCAGGTTATCACCTCCTGCCTGCAGAGGGGCTGCCCTGGGCAGGAGGAGGGTGAGATCACAGAGCCTCAGCACGTGGGAAAGATTTAAATTGGATGTTGGGAAGAAATTCTTCCCTGTGAGGCTTGGGAGGCCCTGGATCCCTGGAAGTGCCCAAGGCCAGGTTGAACATTGGGGTTTGGAGCAGCCTGGGAATAGTGGAATGTGTCCCTGCTGATTCAGAATTCCTTCCTCAAAGTTTGGGGTTGGTGACACAAAGTGACAGAGTTAAAGCTCGGCGTTCTGTATAAATATTAGATGTGATCTGTTCTGCTTTGTTAAGGAAATCTGCTTGGCATTCTGGTACAGGGGAACTAATTGGGTCCGTAGTGAGTGCATAAATTAGGGCTGCCTTATGCAGCACCACTAATTTATGCACACGGAGGCTTGAAAATGTTCTGGACGTCTTGAGAAGAGTTTGTGTGGTTTTGGCAAGTTAAAAAATGGCAAAATAACTAAAGAATGTATGTTCATCAGAATCTTCTTCCCAGAGGATTCCATGCAATTGTACTACAAGTAAAATGGTGAGAAATTTATGAAGTATTTAAGGTCAAGAGTGTTTCAAGCTCTCATCTATCAGACCTGACCGGATAATTCACAAATTGTAATTATTGGGCTAATTTAGCATGATTTCCTTATAATGGAATGTGTGAGGATTAATATCTCGCGTTTTCAAAAGGAATTGGAGAACATTTGTCTCCATAAAGATACAAAAGAAAGCAGCGAGAGGTGCAGGGGCAAGTGTGATGTTCTGTCCCGTGGAATATGGAAAGGATAGCATGGAATTTGGGTGTACCAAGTATGATAACTGCTAATGGGGAGACTGGGACCAAAAAGTTTTTCCTTCTTTTATTTCCATTTAAGTGGTATCAGTCGAGTAAGATGCAAAGTGTCAGGATTTATTTGGGGTGCCCCAACTCCTCACATTTGAGGCATTTTTTTGTCTGGAAGCAGAGTTGTAGTAGGATTTGGAGCTTCCACACCAAGTTTCAGTGACTGCCTCCAAGGCACGCTGTTCTCTAGACTGATTTTACCTGGGGAATTAATGCTCCCATCATCCATGAGCTCTTTTTTCCCCACAAATGTAGTTTAGGCTTACAGAGGTGTTCTCAATGTATAATAATAGCGTGTCTAGAATACACCCTTTAATTAAAACAAAGGAGCTTGAGAAGAACAAAATAAATCCACCTCTAAAATGAGTAAGTGCTCACAAGGCTTCCATTTAATCAATAGCGGTGTCGGCGGTGATTGCAAAAACTTCGTTTTAATCAGGGATGTTTTCCCTGGCACGGGGGCGGGAAATACACTGATTAATTAATTTCTATTCCTGGAACGAGCCAGCCTCCCAGCAGAGCTAACCTGAGCAGCTTGGTGAACAGGGCAGGACGCACTGAAAATGTAAAAATGTAAGAGGTCCCCGAGCTGATGTCGTCAGAGCCGAGGCAGAACCCGTGGCCGGAGCTGATTAATGAGTCCAAAAGAATGAGTGGCAAAACTTGAGTGCTGGGAGAACCTGGTGCTGCTTTTGATGTAAAGGGTTTATTGAATTTTTTTTTTTGCCTGTCTGGGAGCTATTTTATGACTTTTCCGAGGAGTGGTTTTGATGTTGGGACTGTTTTAGACGAAGGAGTTTTGCTGTTTGATTTCTGGCTCCTCAGCCTGTCCTTGCTCAGCACAGGATCCTGGTTTGCTGTGCCCACAGGAGATGGGAAAGGTAACCAGCTTCCTTCTAGGAGCTATTGATGCGCTAGTTGCATATAATTAGGGATGTTAACAAGGGCATTATTGTGCTAATTATTATGCCTAATTACAGGGAAAAACTAGAAAATTTCATGGCCACTTTCTGCTAGACAGAACTTAGAAGCTTTCCAGAGACTAAATACATTAATTAATGTACTGTGCTTGTTTAAATAGAAGAATGTACTAAAATATTTTCTGTTTCATGGAGGGAAAAAAGGAGAAATAAGAGTAAGCGACCTTTCTGGAGATGCAACCTATTTAAATAAGTAAAACTAAATAAATGTAATCAGAGAAATGTTGTTTTTAATGATCCGCTTGATGAAACAGCCCAGCAAAAGCAGCTGTAGGAGAATAGGATATAAACTGGAATGTGGGGAAGAAGAATGACGAGGGGGAGAGGGCACAGAAGGATCTTTTTATTGGCTTTGATGACAAAACTGGTTGATTGTGGAGCTCTGGGGTGTAGAAGGGTGGGCTTGGAAGGACTCAGAAATCACTCTGTGCCACTTGGGATAGCCCAGGGAGAAGTTCCTCTGGTGTTTTGTGTTGAGAGGTGGCCAATCCCAGAGTGTCAGGAGGAACTGGGATGAGGGAATGATGCTTGTGGAGCATCCCCCAGTGTCTGTGAGGGGTTAAAATCAGTTAGGAACCTCTGAAGTCTGACCCCAATTTTTTACACTGCTCCAGCTCCATGGGAGTGGATGGACTGACACAAAGTTCCACTGCTGAAGTGAATGTGTCTGAAAGCTCCTAAAATCTCCCTAAACCAGTTCAGTGCTTTGTTGGAACCAGTAAAAACTGTGCTGACATTTGGCACCATCGCTTTGCATGCCGAGGATTTTGGGCGGTGCACGAACGTAAATGCTTTTATTGGACAGCTGCAGTTCACCCTTTATTCATCAAAACCCAGGGATGGATGTTGAAATCCATTTTACGAGGAGTGGTTTTGATGTTGGGGCTGTTTTAGATGAAGTTTTGCTGTTTGATTTCATTTGGTGCCATTGCTTTGCGCGCCGAGGATTTGGGCGGTGCCTGAATGTAAATGCTTTTATTGGACAGCTGCAGTTCACCCTGTATTCATCAAAACCCAGGGATGGATGTTGAGATCCACTGAGAATGACAGGAACTGTGAGGAACTTCCATTGCGGGACGTGGTTATTACAAACTGTAACTCAACTTCCCTTTAGTGCCGCTCTGGATGTCGCCAGTTCACGACTTTATCATGCTGTGAATCAAGGCAGATTTTAAGAGGACAAGAACGCCTTAATTTCTTTTTTCTCCGAGTTTATTTGCACAAGAGGGTAAGAATTCCAGCCTGTCTGTATTATTTGAAGGAGTTAGAACAGTCGGATCGTTTATTTGATGGGAGCTTTGAGCGGTGTCATTGAAGTAAGGACAATTTGTACTTCAGAGAGCTGCTCTGGGTAGAACTTCACCCATTTCCACCCTTTTCAGCCCCGCCACAATTGCTGTTTTCCAGGAGCTCGGCGCTGTGTATTGCAGGGAAATCATCCAGTCAAGAAGATCTTGTGCACCAACCACCTCCAAAAGCTGAGCACTCCAATCAGTTCACTCAAATATTCATTAGGAGAGCAAACCCCTGCTGATTGTAATGAGAATTTTGTCTGCAGAAAGCTTTTTGTGACTTGGTCTCGAGTGGTGCTTTAGACTTCTGAAGAGTCTTTCAGAATCGTGGCTTTAAGATAATCTTTCCTAAAAATAATGCAAATTGCTCTAAAAACCTCCTTCCAAATTGGTGGTATTTTTCCAGTGGGTCAAATGGACTTTGGATCAAGACAGGAAACTTTCTTTTCTAAGAGGTTTTTTTTTTAGGATAAATACATTTTTGTGTGCTTGCAGCTGTACTGCATAAATAGTCTTTGAATCATGCAGGATTAATTAGGACAGCCATGTTCTGACTAAATTAATTGGATCATCTAAAAATTTACCCCTTTTTCTTGAAAGCCATTCCAAAAAAGTGGAGTTTGCAGAATATTTAATTCAGTCTGGAGGCAAAACTCTGCACAGAGAAAGGGAGGCTGCAGTGAGCACTTTCTTGTTTGACTGCCTTAGAAAAGCTGTCACTTAAAAGGCCCAGAAGCTGCCAAGAAAAGTTTGTGGAATCTCCAGTCTCACTTTTTTTTTTGCCTCAAAAAGGGCTTTGAATAAACTTTAACTTATTCTGACAGTGAAATTTTTGTGACTGTGACACTTCCTGAGAGTTTTGGAGTGAATCTCGAGCCCCAAGGGATGGGTGAGCACCCGGGGATGAGACCAAAGGCTAATGATGCAAATCATAATTAAAGCTAATTAGAGAGTGGGACTGCAAATGGAGGAAAGGGAAGCTAAAAATTTGGGGGCTGTGTGTAGCTCAAAATCCCAACAAAATTAAAGGTCTGGAAAGGGGTGGGAGTGACCCCTGGAGCTCCCATCCCCACATCTGTGGCACTGTGGGTAAATGTTTCTAAAAATAATAATAATTCAAATAATTGTGCTGGTTGTGATAAAAGGTGTGGGAATGGTGGTCATTGCCCATCCCAGCAATCTCCATTTTAGCTTGGAAAAAAAAGATATTTGGCACTGCCAGGATGTTTCTGTGCCTTGTAAGGTTTTGAAAGGAAAGGCAAGTTTTCAGTCCTGAACAGAAATAATAAAATTTCTGGAATAATACAAATTTTACATATGAGATGTGTTTTACCAGGAATAGTGTTGGGCTCTCCAGGACTGGATATTTCCCCTGACTGATAATTTGGGGCCTTGCTGAAAAAACCAAAATTTCCAACTGGCCTCGTTGTAATATTTGGGTTTGCAAGTTAGAATTGGACATTTTGAGTTTTATTTTGGCTTTGGGAAAGCTCAGTGACTGCTAAAACTCCTGGCATTAAGGGCCTGAAATGTTTCTTTGCTAATGTCTTTTAAGACTAATGCCTGGAAATGTCTGTAATTCCCTGATAAGTTTTAAGGGAAATGAAGGTATTAAAAAAAAAAAAGGATGGGAAAGCAGTGTCCCTTACTTGTATAAAGCAGAAGTGTCAATTAAAAAAATGGCAGCTTCAGGAATGAGACCAACATTGCCAAGAATTTTTATAACTTACTGTATTAGTGAAGGCTCAGAAAGCATTTGTCTAAAAACGATGAGCTGTACATGAAAGCTTTCTGGGAAACGTGAGGCTTTTCCATTCTATTAAATACCTTTTAGAAGGGATGAGTGCCTCGAAATGTTTGTCCTCCCGGCGCTTAAAAGGCTCAGCACGTCCCATAAGTTGCTGTGTTTTATGTTATTTGTGTGTGTGCATCCCTCTCTCCGCCCTTCCTGAAATTATGTCTATTTGTGTCCATAAATCTCCGCTGCACTCGTGCCCTAATGAACAAAAAACTTCCTGCAGTGCTCCGTGAGTTAGAAAATCCCCTTTTTAGTCAATTATCGTAGCAACTGCTTTACGTGGGGGTTTTTTTTGTTTCTTTATTAGTTAGAGAAATGGATTTGAAATGGCTCGAAAATAAAATATTAATCCGTTTTCTTTTCAACCTGTAGCCCTCTAGTCTGGCACAGCCCAACGCTCGTTACAAATAATTTGGATATAAATGGGATTGTACCAGAATTCAGCTCAGAGCAGTAATTACGAGTAAAAGCTTTGGTTACACTCAGTGTTGGAGCAGTTGTTAAAACCAGACTGTTGCCAATCACCAGCATTATCAGGGATATTATTAAAGCACATTATTAAAGTTTATTTCAAGGAAGTTCTGGCTCGGGGTAAGACTGAGATCTGGAAACAGCAATGAAAAGGCTGAACTTGAAATATTCAGAATGAAGAGCAGGCAGAGAAAACTGAATATTTGACAGGACTTTTCCAGGAGGCTTTGTTAAAAATGGGGCAAAAAGGACAAAATTTTCTTGGGATGAGTATGGGTTTGTAGTCTTTTTCTATACATATATATTAATAAGTGTGTATTTTATATTTTTATATTATTTTTGTGCTATTTTTTCTCTATATACTTAGAATTTTGCTTGGCTAGCAGAGAATATTTGTCATCCAGCATGTTAAGAGGTGAGGAAAGGAAATAATCCAGGTTTTTGTGTGTGTATGTGCACACAGGCTCAACACTGAGCCATCCAAAGGAGTTGCTTGACACAGCTGGAAAAAGCCAATAAATAATTTCAATTTTGTGCCTATTTAGCAAAAAAACTGAGTCGCTCACTGGAAATACTTCATAAAAATGTGGAAATAGAGACTGTCACTCCCATTAGTGCTTCCAGGCTTGTTCCAGCATGCTTTAATGTGTATTTTTTTAAATTTAAAGTTATTTTCTTGAATGCAAAGCAGAGCCTCTTTCCCCTGTTTATCACCATTCCAGCCCAGGCAAATCTTCATCCTGAATTTTGATATTTGTGGTCTTTGTTTTGGTGAGCAGCAGGGTTGCATTCCCCAAAGAATCTCTGCAAAGGATCTTTGGATCTTTATTCTTTCATTTTGGTGCATAAAAGTTCCCAGTGGAGATAACACCGAGCCTGAACTCTGAATGCAGGGCTGCATTTTCACAGGGAGGGGAAAATCTGTGTAAATAAGCACTAATTACCCCTCTGACAGGCAGCAAACCCCAAATCTGGATCCATTTAGGACTCCAGGCTTTCTGTAAGCTGTTTTTCCGAATAATCCATTTTGCGCATTTATTAACCTATAAATACATTTTTATAAATCTCGATGACATTTGGGTATTTTATTAACCACAATAAATGCCAGGGAAAATTGAATTAAGAAAGCTTGTAATGTGCTTTACTACCAGTTTTCAAATTTTGCTGAGCTGTAAATGGTCCTGCTTTATATCCAGGATAAATCTCTTTGAGGACTACAGGAATAATTCTTTTTCTTTGTTGCCAGAGGCCCTGACCTTTGGGTTGATGGGTGGTTTTTAACAGCTTCACCTCTGTCTCGTTCTCTCTGATTCTGGAGTGATTTGATTATGTGCCTGGAGCAGTGTCCCAGCAGATTGAAACCCTTTAGGGGATGGTACAAAATGTCCCGTGGTGCTTGGAGGGTGTTGGACAAAGCTGGAACCAGCACAACCCCACAAACACCTCACAGACCACAAGTTCTTCCTTGTTTTTGTCCTGTTTGTCCCAAAACAGGATTTTTTGGGATCACAAAACCCACTAATTGTCCCCAAAATGTGGCCAGGAGACAACACCTGATCCCCAAAGTTGAATTTCTCCCAGGTGAGAGCCTTCTCCTTCATTTGCAGAATAAACTTGGTAATTTGAACGATTTGTGGCAGATGCACAGAACCAAATTTGTCTGGGTGAAGTTTTCCTGGTTTGCTCTGTGCTTGCTGCTCCAGAAGTTCATCCTTTCCTATTTATCCTCCTTTTTTACATCTCCTGCCCAACTCTGAGCTTGTAATGTTTGTTTACGTGCCCCCCATGCTCTTGGCTGCTAGGATGGTGTTCCCTTCCTTAAGTGGATTTTTTTCCCCCCCAAATATTTGTATAGCAGAAAGGCAAAGCTGGATTCACCACAGTGTGGCTTTTCTTGTGAACCCAATTAATTTTTTCTCAGCTAATGAAGTACAATAACCTCATTATTGCAGAAAGCCACTTCATTTTTAGGGTAGCAAAACCGGGGCCTGAGTTGCAGTTAAAATTGGTGGAGCATCCTTCTTTGTGAAGACGCTGATTTAACTAATTCTGGATTAATTTCTGCTTCCACGATCACTCCCTGGGCTTAATTACGTGGCTAAAACACCTTTTTCCTCGGGGCTAGGCTGCTGGAGTTGAGGAGCTCTGTGAAGCTGAGAGCAGAATCCCAATTGTGTGTTCCAGGGATGCTCCCCAGTGGTTCAGGGGTGGTTTCCTGGTGCTCCTGCTGCTTCCAGGTGCACCTGGAGGATGCTCAGGCTCTCTCAGAGATCAGATCAGCCTTAAGCATCAGCTCAACAGGAAGAGAAATAAAGAATGTTCAGGTGAATTCATGATGTGGGCACAGAATGAAGAGTGGGAAGCACCTTAGGAGATTATTAGTGAAGAATCTACTTTTTTTTTGTTCTTTTTTGCCCAGATCCCAGGGCACAGCAGGAGCCTCTGCAGTGACTGAGGCACCACGAGCAGCAGCTCCAGTGGAGCAGCACAACCCCACTGATGCACAAGTATTCATAAATACAAACTGCAGGCAATTAGGCAGGGCAGGAGGGTGGGAGAGGCAAGGGCTCAGAGTAAAAAATATTCTGTATTCAGTTATTTATGTATTTCTCTTTGTCTCTGGGGTGCAGAAAGGCCACCCCATTTGTTTGTGTTGACTTAAAGGTCTCATCTGAGGAGGCCCTGAGCACCTCATTCATTTATAAATCCTTCCTGATCTGTTGTTTCCCACAGATGGGAGAGAAAAATGTGCATTTAACAGCCAGATCAGTGGCACTGAACATCCTGGGAGAGAGGGAGGTGTTCGAGGCTCCCCTGGATTGTTTTGTTGGTCAGGAATGGTGCAAATGTACTTTATTTGAATCAAATAATCTCCCTGCTATTTACTGAGCTGGAAGGTGGGCCAAGGGTTGGAAATCACTTCTTGCTTTTTATTACAGCAGAATTTAACTCTTGCAGGGGGGAAACATGCAGTTGGGTACTCTGGCAGTTGGGGAAATACGAGGTGGTGAAGCCAGGTGTGATCTGACCCATCAAATTCTCTTGTGTGACATTTTGGTGTGTCTGCAGGGATTTGTGCTGGAGAGGGGCTGGGTTTGGAGATCAGCTTGGAATAAAGACCCTCCTTAGAATGCCCAGGGCTCTCAATATTGGCGCCTTTCTCCAGGGAATCTTCCCCACTTTATTTAGAGTATTTGCAGAATTTAATTCTTGCAGGAGGGTGGCCCTGGCAGTTGGGGAAATACGAGCTGATGAAGCCAGGTGTGATTTGACCCATAAAATTCTCTCGTGTGGCATTTTGGCATGCTCTTATTCTATCTTCCTTACTCCCCCAGCCTATAATTATGTTTTGAAACAGAAAATTTGTCTGCAGGGATTTGTGCTGGAGAGGGGCTGAGTTTGGAGATCAGCTTGGAATAAAGACCCTCTTTAGAAAGCCCAGGGCTCTCAATATTGGCGCCTTTCTCCAGGGAATCTTCCCTGCTTTATTTAGAGTATTTGCATGGAAAAACACCAGATGCAGTCATTTCATTCAAGCACTGCAGCTCTAGGGGTGGTTTTAGGACTCTTTTGCTTGTTTGAAGAACCTGGGTTCTCTCCTTCAAGATCTGAACAATGAGGGATGACAGCAAACAGCCCGGCTGTGTTTGCTGTGTGTTTTATTTCTGGCTGAGGGGGAGGCTGGCTGGAGACAGACACATCTGTCATCTCGGTTCTGGTGAGCACACATGAACTTCTGCGCCCAAAACGTGGTTTATCTTGTCTGATTTTATGAGTCTTCTCAGAAGTGTTGTAGGTGTGAGGAGCTTATTTTGGTTTGAGCACTTGTGCTGCTCCGCAGAGCAGTTCAGCACAGAAATCACCTTCGTTCCTGGCAGAACGTGGCATGTCCATCATTCAGCATTGCTGTGAGTAATGTCCTCGATGATTTAAAATGCTTTTATGGGCACATTTATCTCCAGGAAAGAGCAGCCATTGACCACTTGCATACTGCATTGCCCCAGAAACCAAACAACAGCTGAGTGTTCTTGTCAGGCTCTGTTTTATGGGTTTATTTTTTTTTTTTAGAGAAATGACTGGCAGGACCTCCCTAACATTTCCCATTCCTTTTTGTCTTTCTCCTGCCTCTGGTGTTGGTAGCACTCACCAGCCTCATTCTGCTGAGCAGCAGCCTCTCTTCACAGAGCATTTTCACATCCAGGATTTATTCAGAGGGAGAACAGAGCAGAGACAGTGTGAGTGAAGTTTGCTTTATGGATGCACGTGCTGGTCTTGAATTGAGATTGCTATGAGGGTTTTCAGAGTCCTTTTGGCTCTGAACCAGACACCCCTTGAGGGAGGAATCCCAGCACCTGCCTTGGATGGAGCCATGCAGGAGGGAAATCCTCTAAATACTGCTGCAGGCCAGCCTTCAACACCATGGTATTTTCAACAGAAGATTTAAAGGGCTTAAGGAAAGGAAAAAAAAAATCAGCTCCAATTGAAGGTCAGAACAACTGAAATGGAAGTACTTTGAGTGTGATAATCTCCGCTGGTATTTTATGAACTGTAGCTTTGTATCCCCGGGTCACCGTTTCCTAGCATTGATCACTGTAATCCGAAATCATTTCCCTGCTGTAAAATGTGCTGCCTGTCTGGAGTGCTGATCCTGGCAGAGAGAGCATCCTGAGGGGTGCAGGAGCATCCTGAGGCCAGAGATCCCTCCCTACCTGTGCCCAGGTGTCCCCCTGTGCACACCAGCTGAGCTCATGAAATATTTCAGCTCCCGTCAGATACTTGCAAGACTTAAAAACAAAAATGCTTCTGGGCTAATCCAGCACACTTTGGTTGGAAATAATTGCTTTCCTGGTAGTTTCTGTAACGTTCATCATGCTCTTATTCTATCTTCCTTACTCCCCCGGCCTATAATTATGTTTTGAAACAGAAAATTTGTACCAAGACGAGTACAAGTGTACAGCTGTGTTCCTTTAGTCCTTAAATCTATGGAACACCATTTATTGAGCTGCACCCTCATTAGCAGAGCTGCTGGCGTGAGTGCTGGGCCCAGTGCAGACTGGTTCAGCTCCATTCCATTGGTTTGTTTGGAGCACTGAAAGCAGCAGGAAATGGTGACAGATTCCAGCAGCCACTTCAGGTTTGCAGAAATCGTTGACTGAAGCACGGGAGATCTGTGAATGTTTGCAGCTGACTTTGCTCCGTTTCGTATTCGTGCAGTGCTCATTTCCCTCTCTGTAAATCACTTGGTGGGTGATGAGGTGCCCAGAGAAGTTGTGGCTGCTCTGGAAGTGTCCCAGGCCAGGTTGGACAGGACTTGGAGCAACCTGGGATAGGAGAAGGTGTCCCTGCCATGGCAGGGCGGGAATGAGATGAGTTTTAAGGTTCTTTCCAACCCAAACCCTTCTGTGGTTATAAGATAACAAGCCAGAAATAAGGTGGTTGCTGGTTGAGCTGAAAATATCACAGCATCCTGGCCTGTATCAGGAATAGTGTGACCAGCAGGAGCAGGGACAGAATTCTGCCCCTGTACTTGGCTCTGGTGAGGCCCCACCTTGAATATTGTGTCCAATTCTGGGCCCTCAGTTCAGGATGGACACTGAGTGCTGTGTCCAGCTCTGTCCCTCAGTTCAGGATGGACACTGAGTGCTGTGTCCAGCTCTGTCCCTCAGTTCAGGATGGACACTGAGTGCTGTGTCCAGCTCTGTCCCTCAGTTCAGGATGGACACTGAGTGCTGTGTCCAGCTCTGTCCCTCAGTTCAGGATGGACACTCAGTGCTGTGTCCAGCTGTGTCCCTCAGTTCAGGATGGACACTCAGTGCTGTGTCCAGCTCTGTCCCTCAGTTCAGGATGGACACTCAGTGCTGTGTCCAGCTCTGTCCCTCAGTTCAGGATGGACACTCAGTGCTGTGTCCAGCTCTGTCCCTCAGTTCAGGGTGGACGTTGAGACGCTCGAGCGCGTCCAGAGGAGGCAGCGAGGCTGGAGAGGGGCTGGGAACACAAACCCTGTGAGGAACGGCTGAGGGAGCTGGGCTTGTTCAGCCTGGAGAAAAGGAGACTCAGGGGTGCCCTCATCACTCTCCACAGCTCCCTGAAAGGTGCCTGTGCTCACCTGGGCTTGGGCTCTTTCTCCAGGCAGCACTGACAGAACCAGAGGACACAGCCTCAAGCTGTGCCAAGGGAAATTTAGGTTGGATATCAGGGAAAAGTTTTTTGCGCAAAGAATAATAAAGTACTGGAATGGTCTGCCCGGGGAGGTGGTGGAGTCACCATCCCTGGATGTGTTTAAGGAAAGCCTGGATGTGGCACTGGGTGCTGTGGTTTAGTTGAGGTGTTGGGGCTGGGTTGGACTCGATGATCCTGGAGGTCTCTTCCAGCCTAGAAATTCTGTGATTCTGTGGTATCCACAAAGATGTTGTGTGATTGCTGTCACCACCCAAAAGGCTCCATAAAACCTATCCAGACTATGGGAGATGCTGAATTGCCTCCCTGCCTCTGGTGACACTGTGACCATGGCAGGTGAGCACTCCTGGCAGGGGGTTTGCACTGAGGGGGTGCACAACAGTGATGTTGGGAAAACTGGAAATGGGAGAAGAATTTTCAGGGTGAAACCAAGAAGCAGCCTCGCTTCTAAAATTAGAGTGTGTCTGGAATTCAGGAAAAGCAGGAATTTCTCCTACCTTCCCCTCGGTTCCCTCTTGCAGCTTGAAGGAGCCACAAGCAGTACTTGAAGCCAGAGATAACTCAGGGTTTTGTTAATTATAAATTGTTTTGATTTGAACCATTCTTGCCTTTCTCATCTAAAATCAGCTGCTTAATTTTACTTTGGGTATTCAGTTTGTACTGACCAGGGGGCTCTATCTAATGCATAATTGAAGTATTTGAACATTCTACAGGTTGCTGAGCCTTTGTGATGTGCAAGTTAATTTCCAAATGCTCTTCTGCTTCCTCACCCAGCCCTTAGTTACAGTGCAGAAATGAATCTTTTCTTTACAATGAAGAAATTAGTTAGGAAAAAATCTGAAAAATCCAGGCAAAAGAATGTAAAGAGTCAGTTGCTGGATTAATATTTGTGTTTCAGTTTGGAGTTGGGATCCTGTGACACTGTTGGGAATGGGGAGGGCTGAGCTCAAGAGGAGTTTCACTGCTGGCTTGGGTGGCTGAATTTTGGGTGGTTTCTCCTCTTTCTGCTGCCTTGTAAAAGTCAACCAAAGAGCAAATCCCTGAGGGGTTTTTGGAGCATCTCTTCCCTCAGAAGATGCTGTGGTTTGGCTCTGGTGTTTTTGCCAATGAAGGACTGGAGTGCACCCGGAAATCTGAGTCTCCAGGACTTGGGCTTGGTTTGAAGCTGTGGAAGTGCAGCTGGTTCCTTAAAATCCCCCATTTTCCCAGTGCTTGGAATAGCTGTGCTGCCCAGCCAGCCTTGTGGGACGGCTCTGGGGCTCTCCTCCCACCCATCCCCAGAGGACATCAGGGCTTTCTCCACCTGCCCCTGTCAGAGCCAGAAAAATCACTGGGTTATTCACTGCTTTTTTATAAAGGGCTGATGAAATCACACCTATTGGCAGATTTCACAGGAATGGAGCCTACAAATGGATTATTACAAGTTCTATCCCAATGACTAAATTATGAGCTGTTAAAAATCCCCTTTTCATGTTATCTTTAGTTTAATGCAGGCTGGAGTTGCAAATCTCGAGGGAGAGAGCTGTTTACAAAGGCATGTAGCGACAGGACAAGTGGGGATGGCTTCCCACTGCCAGAGAGCGGGGTTGGATGGGATATTGGGATGAAATTCCTCCCTGGGAGGGTGCGCAGGTCCTGGCACAGATTCCCAGAGCAGCTGTGGCTGCCCCTGGATCCCTGGAAGTGTCCAAGGCCAGGTTGGACACTGGTGCTTGGAGCAGCCTGGGGCAGTGGGAGGTGTCCCTGCCATGGCAAGGGTGGCACTGGATGAGCTTTAAGGTCATTTTCCAACCCAAACCAGTCTGGTATTCTGTAGTATCCCATTCTGGATTCTTGGTGTGGGTTATGACCAGTCATTTATATTTTTCATAAACAAATCATAAACCCCTTTCATCTCTTGCCTACCCGCGTGGCCTCCGAAGCAGCGGTGGGGCACGTTCTGCTGAGCCTGAAAGAATCCTGTGACGAGTTTAAAATGTTTGAGACATCAATTTGTCCTTTTAATGAAGGCAGAGCAAGATAAATAAGGCATGTATGCAGATGTCACTGGCACTTAGGCATGTGCATGTCAGCGTTGATAAAGCACTGAACTTCCAGGGCTGGGGCTGGATTAGCGCCCGTCTCGTCAGCCGAGCGAGGGGGCTCGTTTAGCACAGCATCATCAATTTTTGTTAGGGCCAGATGTGGTTTTGGTTGGGTTTTTTTTTGCTTTCTTGTAGCTGGTTGGGCTTGAGAATTCATCAAAATAGCAGGGCCCACAGGAATTCAAGGCGTGTGTTTGTTCTGTGTGTGTGGCGTTTGTACTTTGGGTGAGGAGACAGGAGGATAACGTGAGCTGCAGGAATGCTGAGGGAAAAAATTGCTTTTTTTTGCCTTTTTTTTAAGTGCCTTATAATGAAATGGACTCTTGTTGCATTTGATCACAAAAGCACTTCTTAACATGATACTCAGGAACATGATTTTCTTCTCTTGGGCAGCCATAGTTCACAGTTGCTTTGGCAGCTACATTCTATTTAATCTGTCAATTTTTCTCACATGGTGTAGCTGCTGTGGGAGAAATTGGAGCTGTTATAGTCTGTGCTTTGATACAGTCTGGAAAACGCAAGGTGGGAGACAGCAAACCAAACACAGCACGCCAGTAATTCCTTGAAAATCGCTGCTGTTCCAGCACGGCGATTTCCCATCCTGGGGAGCTGTCACCATTCCTCCTGCAAGGAGATGCTGTTGTTTGGATCCTTCTTTTTAATTTGTTTTGGTGCTGCCTGTTAAATATACTCTGCAGGGCTTGGAGCTTTTCCTTTTTCTTTTTTTTTTAAATGATTCTCTGCTCTGTTTTTAATGATTCTTTATGATCTCCAGCTTCTGATTTTGAGCATCCTGGGCTGTGGAAAGGTGTTCCCTGTCAGGATCTCGGTGGGCTTTGTCTTCTCCATCCCAAACCATTCTGGTTGGGATGAAATCACAAATCAAACTCCTCTCTGTGTGTACAGCCTCAAATGCAGCTGCCTTCATTGATCTTGGAAATATTCCTGATGTCTGGATCGAGCCCTTAAAATATTTCTGAGTAACAGCAAATTCTCTGTGGCAAGGAGCTGTCTCATTCCATGATCCTGAAGGGATTTCATCCCACAGATGAGAATATCTCTTTAGCAGAATATTTATTTCTTGGTCTCTTTCTCCAAAAAAACCAACTCAGTGAACCAAAGATGATTCCTCTATGGGAGTGTGAAATGACTTCAGCAGGGAAGTGTGATGGCCACTCACGGCCATGTGATTTCAAAGAGAAATGGGATTTTCAGATGGCATTTTGGGGGATTTGCTTATGTTTTTAAGAAAGTTCAGTGATGGAATAGTAGAGGAATAGGTGTATATAATATAGATAGTGGTTTATATTTTAGGAAACACTCGGTTGCTTTTTAGAGTAATTACTAAACCTGCTTTACCTTGGACACTATTCAGTATTGTAATTTTTCTTGTGCTTCCAAATCCAAATAAAAGTGATTTTTGCAACAACTCAGTAAAAACGCAGTAAAACCAAGGCAGCAGCAAGCAGTAAATCCTGTGCATTTATTCAGTGTACATTTCACAGAACTGGTGCCAAATTCAGCATCTCTGGTGGAGCCTGATGCAATTTCCCTGAAGTTAATGGAATTACCCAGGTCAGGATCTCACTTCTGCTCTCTCTCTGTGACCCCTGGCTTGTCTTTGCACCGAAACTTCCCCACTGCTGTTTTCAGCTGACTTCACGTGTCTGAAACTGGTGTGGATCCAGAGATTTTTGGGTCTTGCTGCTGACCTTCCCAGTGCACTTCTGTGGATGTCCCTAAGTTTAGTGGTAGGTTAATTTGATGCAAATCCTATTTTTAATTTGCACTATTATCTGCAAGTATCATGCTCCTCCTGTAGCACCTACTGGCATAAATCATCACACCGAAGCAATTATCAGCAGGAATTCAGCTCTGCTCACACCACAGTGTTTTCAAATTGTCACTGCAGAAATTGGCACTTCATTTGCCCTTTTTGCAGGATATTCTGGGTGTGTTTTTGTTAAAAAGGCACTAAACATCTCCACTGACTGGATAAGAACATAATACCAACTGGTCCTGCACGAATGGGAGGTTTTCTCCCTGTTAAAATATTACATGGACAAAAAGAAGGGTCAGAATAACTTTGAAAGCTTTTCAAAGCCAGATAGATCAGAGTTTTTTTCTGTTTAGGTTGCAGTATATTTTTGCCTGGTAAACCAATCTTTAATTGCACATTTTCTGTCACTTTGGCTCTTCCTCCTGTGCAAGCTCTTGTTGTGTTCGTGTTCTTGCAAGGGTCACTCCAGCTGGGTTTGGAGTTTGAGACCTTGCATGGCTTCACTCTGCTGCTGTCACATTCCAACACGGTTTATTTGTGCCTGGTTTAGAGCAGGGAGAGCAGAGAGGGGCAGAAATGCCCTGAGGTCAGGGTGAGGCTGAAGGCTGGGCAGGAATCAGATCCCAGCGCATCTCTGTGGGCTCGATATTTCTGAGCCTGAGAGAATTTCAGCTTGCTAACCATCGCTAGCTCCTTTCCCAAGGGAAAACTTTCAATGGTTTCTTTTCCCAGAACATCTTTTTCCTTTTCCTAAAACATTTCTAAGCAGGCAGTGGTTTTTTTCTCATAACAATCTTCTCTAGCTGTTGTTTTCTATTACTTAACTAATAGAAAGATGTGTCAGTCCTATTGACCAATGAATCCCTTTTTTAGTGAAGCATGCTATATAAGAAGAAAAAGATTGTAAATAAAGCCTTCTAATGTTCTCTTTGTCAAAACTAGAGTCAAACTATCTTTATTTTGTGTCCCACTGTGATACATCTCACTACTCCCATCTCCTCTGTGGGTCAGGAGGGTGGCACTGAGCTGCTCCTGTGATGCTGTTCCTGGCCAGGGCAGTGTGGGCTCGGTATTTCTGAGCGTGAGAGAATTCTCAGCTTGCTAACTTGCAAGTTCCTTTCCCAAAAGAAAACTTTAAACAGTTTCCTTCCCTGTTTTCCGAAATATTTCTAAGTAGGCAGTAGGTTTTTTTCCTCAAAACAATCTTCCTCAACTATTGTTTACCAATAAGAAGGGGCGTCAGTCCTACTGACCAATGAATGCCTTTTTAGCGAAGCATGCTATAAAAGAACCAAGAAAACTGTAAAAAAAGCCTTCAGCCTTCTGATGTTCTCATAGTAAACTAGAGTCTGTGTTTTTGTGTCCTATTGAAACGGGGCAGCTCCTCTGGATGCTCCAGTGGCTGTCAGGAGCAGCAGCCGCGTGCAGGGAAATCAGACTTTCCGTTCTGATCTCACATCAAGCTGTGATTATTCCAGCCCAGGGTCTGGAGCTGGGGAAGGCTGGGTGAGAGCAGCCCCAGGAGCGCTGGCTGGGCCTCAGGTCTGGGGAGGAAGAGGCAGAGAGAGCACAGAAGCAAATGCAGAGTGTCTGAATGAGGCTGCTGTGATGCCTCGGGACCCTGGGGAGTCACTCAGTGTGGCTGAGGAGATGCAGAGGGCTCTGCTGCTGTCCACTGCTCCTTTCAGCCCTTCCCTCCCAATCCATGATGGTTTTTCCATGGGTGGTTGGAGGAGGATTGTCGCCCTGTTCTTCTAAAGTTCTCCTAAGCCTTCTGATGTTCACATTTTTGTAATGGAGTTTCTCACGCCTTTTTCATGTCAATAATGATTGTTTACATTCCTTTCTGGAGGAGGAGAGAATTGATGGACTGTTGGTTTGACCACTGTGGTTGGAGAGGACAATTTCATCCTCCAATCCATGGTCACGGTTGGAATTCTATAAATGTTGAGATCTGAGGAATAAACGTTCCCTTTTTGCCTTGGACATCTCAGCATGTGAATGCATGTTCATTTTGTGTTCTATTGTGACAGAGGGTGGCACAAGGCTGCCCCCAGGGACCCTGGGACCAAGCAGCTCCAGCTTTCCAAGGGCCTCTGTTGCAAGCGGAGCTCTGGTCCTTGGCTTTGCACAGCCTGGATTAAAGGGATTAAAAGGAACGTTGGGATGTGAGCTGCAGCTGTTGAAAGGGAAGTTTAAAGGTCCCCATATGGAAATTTCGTGGTCCCAGTGTGACATGTAATCCTCCTACTCTCACACATATTAAATTGTCGTTGTGCACGGATTGATCCCGGCTGCTGGGGGTTTAATCTTGGCATTTACATGGAGCTCTTTATGCTGTTTATGCCATAATGTCCCCAGATCCTCCCAGATTCCTCCATGGAATGCTGCTCATCATCTCCTGCCATCCTGGGAGCTTTTTGTGCGTCTCACTTCTAACACAACATTGAGGTCTATATATTTGGGAAATATTGTCTATTCTTCTTCTCTTAAGCTGTTTTTTCTAATGGAGAGAGGTGGTGGCACAGGGCTGCAGGATAAAGGAACTGGTCCTGCTGAAATGAATTTTAATTTGTAGTTCCCTGATAATGATCTCGTGAAGAGCTGCTGATACACTTGTGGTATAATATCTCTGATACAAGCTCCAAGAAAGAGCTCATTTGCTGCACATCCAGGCAGCCCTGTTACAGTGCTCCAAGTCCCAGGATGTTCTAAATAAATAAAGAAATAAACTCCAAGATGAATCTATTAACTGAAATGAATTCAGCACAGAAGGAGGTGCTGCACATCCTGGGCCTGCTCACTCCGTTACAGCTGTGACATGGCTTCCCAGATGGCACAATTATCTTCCTAAAATATTGTGGAAAACTTCCATTTGTCATTTGGATTAGTGCAGTGAGCTTTTCCCCAAACACAGGCAGAGAGCTCTGCCTCTCTGTGTTCTTCATGGCAGTAATTAGCAATAATTCACTTGGAATCAGAAAAACACTTTACAGGAACAGGGAACAAGCCAGCTCCTTCCATTTCTGAACTCGCTGTCCTGCGTGGCTGTATCTCAAATCTTTGACATCAAACCAGACCTTTACATGGTTTTCTCTTTCTGTGGAGTATTTTATGTTCTCCTAATTGGACTGTCAAGGATTTCAGATGGTTGGGCTTGTTTTCAACACTCACTAGGCTGCAATATTTGCACTAATCTAGGGATGATAAAAATAAGGCTGTTTATTCTTTTATCAATCAGGAAGCTGTAGTAGATGATGCACCTTCACTACAGCCAGCACCAGGCCCCTTTTGGATTTTATTTATGAAATTATAGAAATGTCAAGTCATGCCTAAAGTACAAATGATGTTCCAGTCCTAAAACAGAAAGATGCTTCCATTTTTTTTGAAGGGGGATAAAAGAAGTGCTGAAAATAAAGGTGTAGGGCTAGAAAAAGGTTCCTTTTAGGAAGAGGTAAAAAATCCATTTATTTGTTGTTTTTCCAAGTCTCTTTTTTTAAATTTATTTTTACGACTTAATCTTTGGAAGCCTAAATTTGAGGAAAGGAATCTATAACAACAGAGCATTGAATGATAATCTGGCCAATGATGCTTAGAAGAAATTTGGGGTTTGTTACCTGTTGAAAAAAAATCAAGCTGGTTTTTTTACATGATTATTTCTGCTTGATTATGCTGTTCCCAATTGAAATATCTCTGTAATTGTGGGAAGTGATGCCTTAACCAGCAGAGACATGATACAAAATTGTGGGAGAAAATAGGAAATGGATTTAAGGACTCTTACTTAGAGAGATTCTGCTGGTGAATGGAATCTGGTTTTGCTTTTCTGCTGTATTTTTTAGGGAGGGGAAAAGAAATTGTTTCCCTGCAGCTACAGAAGGGGATGTCTGGATGATGGGTTTACTATTGCAGGGAGTAAATACCAATAAAAGAAAGCACTTGGAACTGAAAGCAAAGCCACTTTAGCCCAATAATGGAGTGAAGGGAGCTCCAGGAAGGGGCTGACCTCCTCCAGGAGAGGAGGAGAGAGGGCAGTGCTCTGCAGGGAATTCCTGCCTCTGGAGCACCGAGAGCCCGAGTGCTTTCAAGTGCTGAGGAGAGGAGATTATGAAGCAGAAGCCTCTTGTCCAGATAGACACACTTGACATTTTGCTGAGCGAAATAGAGCTGCTAGGACAAAATAGCACCGACTGTGTCGGAGTTATCCAATCCTTAAATTTGATTTTGAGCCTGGCAAGGAACTGAAGGCACTGAATTAGGTCATTTTCTGTCTGTGCTGAGCCTGGAATCAGGAGGGGGGAGAAAGGGCCTGGCTGAACACCTCGAGCTATGTTTGGATGTCTGGGATTGGGAGCTGTTTGGAAGTGGTTTTCATTGAGAAAAATAAATGAATCAAAATGAAATAAATTCCTCCACTCCCTCACCACACATTTTGGCTTTCATGGGGAAAAATATCTTTGAATGGTGTTAAAGAATGGCTGGAGGTGGTGAAGCCCCCCAGAGACCTTCCAGTCCACCCCAATCAGAGCAGGTTGGCCAGGGTTGTGTCCAGTTGGGATTTGAGCATCTTCAGGAATGGAGAGCCACAAATCTCTCTGGTGTTGTGCCAGCCCTGGGCAGGTTTTTTGCTGGGCTTGTTTGCACCCTCCCTGCAGAGGTTTTTGGGTTAATCAAGGGTAAAACCTGCATGAGTGGGGTTTGAAGCATGTGAGGGAATGGCCATTCTGGAGCAGGTGACCTTCAGTCACTGGCAGGAGGTTTCCTGGAGGAGAAGGTTGTCCTGAAGCAGACTGGGTTTATTTTTGGAGCCTGGGGTGTGTTGGCAGGAGTTGGGCTCCTTTTGGAACTGAGGCATTGACAGGACAGGACAACCATTCCACATCCAGACTTATTTATATCCATATTGTAGGAGAGTCAGGAAATTACACCCTTGCCAAGACTCTGGGTCAAATATGGTGAGAGAATTTGTGAGGACTTTATTTTTCCTTATCCACAAAGCCATCCTATATTCTTATCATTCTTTTCTTGCTGGATTTTTTTTTATTTGGATGATCTGATACAACTTCATCCTCCCTGGAAATGGCTCCATCTCAATCAATCAGTGGAGCTCATGGGAGGAGGAGGTTAAATGCTGTGCCAGCTCATTTCTCTGTGTCCTGGGCAGTTTTATCTTAGGAGGGGGGTTCACCTCAGCATCCAGGTGGTCACCTCAAGAACTCGTGTCATGAACTGACCCCCTGCAGCCACCACACGCTGCTCTCAGCTGCCAATTCCACGTTCAGGAGCAATAAACACAGGTTGCCATCCCCGTAATGAGTTTCCTGCAGCCGAGTGCAAACTCCAGGGTTTCTTGTTATCAGCAGATAATCATATTCTGGCAGCGGTTCTTATCTCGCACGATAAATGTCCCGAGGATGTGATTATCTCCTGATACCTCTCCAGCCTGCTCGGCTTTGTTGTTCCCTCACAGTGCACAGTTTGCAGTTCCTGAGGTTGATTTTTATCGTGGCAGCGAAGGAATAAAAGTGACCATTTCCTCGTTGGTATCAGGCAGCTGCATTAAAGCCCAGAACACCTTGAACCAGGTATTGAAGAAAAGTGGATTTAAAAGCCTTCTCCTTCAGCTAGCATTTCAATAGCTCCCAGGGTGCAGGTGGAATGAGGCAAAGCTAGCAGGAGTTCTGGAAGCAAACAGGCTTTTTTTTGTACCCAAATAATCTCTCCTTCCCATTGAAAACTCAGATTGGTTCTTTCAAACCTTTATGACACCGCTGGATTTCCTGGAGGTGCCTGGAATTGGAGGTGACAATAGAGTTTTAACAGCATGAAAAGTTGTGTACTTGAGTAGAGAAATTGCATTTCCAGATTATCTTTGAGAAATTTGGGTCTCTCTAAGCAGGCTGTGACTAATGACAGTGTGTTAAATACTCTATGATTAACATTTTTTTTTAAGATTAAAAAATTAAGCTCAGTTTAAGGGTGGATGCACAGTGCTTGGCAAAGCACAAAAATGCAGTGGTCAGCAGTGTGGAAATTTGGGGATGTGCTGGAGAAAGCCAAAGCTATTTTTGAGAGAAAAAGATAGGAAAAAAGTTATGAGATTTGTGCAGCAGTTGGTGGTGACAGCAAATGAAATGCAATGTATATTCAAGCATAGAAATGCATACGGAAACAGAGTGGCACTGCTGTGTTGATGCAATAAATTATTAATACTTTTGAATAGCCATAAATATGCTGATGCTGCAGAGGAGTGCATGGAGGGTTAATATGTTCATTTTTAGTGGGGTCAGAGAGGTTTTAGTGCAGGAAGTTTGGGTTTGGGACACTCACATCTGTTTTGTGCACTGTATCAATGTAAAGTGGGTAGAGGCCATGAGAAGTTTAACCTACAGCATGTATGAGATGTATTTGAATGATACAAGCACTGAAGTGATGAAATTTCAATCACTTGAAGAACTTTCTTTGAAAGAGAAGAATGCAGCAGTCATTTAATTTTCCTCATTTCACTAAACAGAATTTTTTATTCATTCCATAAGAAGCATTCTGTGCCTGACCACCATTTCCCCTCAAAATATCACCTTTAAATTGTTTTGGTGGGGTTTTTTGGTTGGTTTTTTTTTAGTTGGTTTGTTTGGGGGGGCAGGGTTGTTTTGGTTTTGGTTTTTTGGGGTTTTTTTTTGTTTTGGTTTATTTGTTTTGTTTTTTGGTGGTTTTTGTTGTTGTTGTTGTTCTCAACCTGAGCTTTGATATCCAGATCTGGGGACATAAAGGCGTAACAACAGTTTTGGAAAACAGAGGTTAACTTTTCTCTCTGACATTTTTGGGGTTTTTTGGCTTCTCAGACCTTTTTGCTGAGGCAGCACATCCCCTGCTGAGTTGAGATCTCTGACAAACACCCGGCCCTCGGGGCTTCCTTGAAGGTCAGCCCACATGTGGCATTCCTTGTGCATGGAACCTGCTTGGTTATGGGGTAGGAAAAGTCACCTGCTCCCTCTGGGACCTTCCCCAGGGGTGGGAATTGTTGCTTTGGCAGAGCCTGGAGCCCAAATTATGTAACTGTGCTGCAGGAGGGGGAAGCAGGTTTATGGGATGGAGAAGGAAAACTCATCCATGTGTTTGGAAAGGTGGTGGAAGTAAAGTACAACCAGGAAAAATGAATTTTAGCTTGAAGATCCTGGAAGCCTTAATGCCAAAATTAGCGACTGGACTGGCCGTGTGATTGGGACCAGAAAGATCAAAGTCACCAGGCTTTGTCATCACTATGCATTAGTTAATGAGCCAGGGTGATCAGGGATGGATGGGTGATCTCTGGAGATAACCCAGCCCCAGGACCAGCCCAAACCCCTTTTCCTTTGGATAAAAGCCCCGGCTTTGAGAGTGAGATCAGATTCTGTGCTCATACAAAACAGGGGCAGAGAGCGCTATTAAATCTACCCAGGTACTCGGTGTGTAAAAAAGAAAAGAATGAAAAAGAAATCAATAGTTGGAGATGTCTCTCCTTTGGCAGACAGGGGTTCTTATTACCAGAGATGCCGTGGATCAGACGTCAGCCAGGGCAGGGAGGGGATAAAAAAGTTGCTCTGCTGTCAGAGAAAGGCCTTGTGCTTTTAAGCTTCAATTCTATTATTGATTACAACATCTCTGTAATAAATCAGGTACAAGTTTGCATTTAATTTTCAAAGCCTGCAGATTCCGTTTGTTCTACAACTTCTGAGTGACAGAAATCTTTTAATGAATGTTGAAAGAATTGTTTCTTGGGTAGTAACCACTCATTCATAATTGTCCAAGGAATTCACTTGTGTTTAGAACGTATCATGTGTTGGATTAATGGAAATTTCTCAGTTGTCAACAATTTTTCCCCCTGGATTTCTTTTTTTCTTTCTTTTTTTTTTTTTTAACCAAGATGTAGAAAAACTGATTCAAAGTTTTATGAAGTGCTTATTTGTCATAATGGGACACCTTATCCTGGTGTTGTTTTATAGACTGGGGGGATTTACAGAACAGTCAGCCTGGATTTCCAAACTGCCTGGTTGAGGAGACTTCTCTACTTGCATTTTATAGAAGAAAAAATGCCTGATTTTCTTCCATTGTGCATTTTGATGGATTAGGATCGTATCCATCTGTGCATTTTGATTGGAGATACCAATGTGTCCTCCCTGTCCTCTTCCCATAAAACTTCCTAGGCAGTAAATTCTTGCAGGATACACCCATCCCATGGATCCTGTGGGATGGGTAACCTGGTGTTCCAATCCAGGGAGTTCAGCTGGGATGTGCAGAGGGACCAGTGACTGTTCCAGCAGTAGGAGACACAATTCCAGTGGTGTGGGTTGGGAAAGGAGAGCTCAGAGCATTTGTGTGGTGAAGTGGGAACACGTTGGGAACGAAGCTCGGAGTTTAAAATGAGATGTCCCAAACATCCCAAGGGAGCTCTAATTGCTCTTCCAATTATTCCTTACTCAGAGGAGGACTCGTTACCTTTCATAACTGAAAAAAAAAGTGGTATTTTAATTTTTCACTGCTACTTTTCTTCTTCATCTTTGCGAGAGCAGGAGGTATCACAAGGGACTTCCAAAATATCTCAGATAAACGATGGAGCTGGAGCTTTAGATTCCCTTTCCTTGTGGAGCTGCTCGGCTCATGTGAAGTTAAATGTCCGTCCTCTTTAATTAATGCCATCTTTGCCCCCCAGTGATTGCTTCAACTGCACCTTGTTTGTCACTGAGAGAGTCTCACGCTTGGGAAGTGCCTGATGATGTGATAGCAGAGCCTTCTTAATGAATGCCACTTAACGGGGTGAAGCAGTTTGGGCTAGGCATGATTAAGTTTGTGATCAAGAGCTTGACGAAGAATTTGATAGTTGATGTTGATTAAGAATATTGGATGGTAATTAATGCATAACTCCTGTCTTTTACGTGTCTGGAGAATCAAAGCAGCTGCGAGCAGCGCTGGGAATCAGTGGCACTGCCAGCTCATGTGGAGCTCTTTGCAATTTATCCCACTCCTAAATTGCCTGTGGACAGCAGCAGGAGAGGGGTCTGCTGGTTAAGTCCATCTCTGTTAATTATCA
Organism: Acrocephalus scirpaceus scirpaceus; assembly: GCA_910950805.1. NCBI lineage: Eukaryota > Metazoa > Chordata > Aves > Passeriformes > Sylviidae > Acrocephalus > Acrocephalus scirpaceus. The sequence continues at coordinate 19,746,611 of OU383782.1, forward strand.
CAGGGACCAGAAATCCCAGGGGGGTGAGGCGGCTCAAACGTCTCCAGGATTCAATTTATTTCTTAAATAAATATTATAATGCAACACTTCAACAACCTCTTTACTCTGTAATTTCTAGCACTGGCAGAGCAAAAGTTTGGGATCACAGTGTGTCTCTTGTCACTTCCAGCTGGCAGTTGAGGTCTGCAGTGTAATTAAAACTGGAGTTCTTCAGGGTCTTCATTTAATTTTAGAGAGAGAGGACCTTGCTCCATATCCCTGGGTATGGGTGAAAACACCCCCAGAGTTCAGAGGGTTTGGATAAGGCATCTTTGGGGGTTTATTTTTGTCTAATCTTTTTGATTTAAAACATATCCCACTCTCATTTCTACCACAGAAGAAAAAAGAGTAACAGGATGAGACCTACAGCAATACTGAACGGGCTTCAAGTGGCTGTTTGCCCAGAGTGTAGGTTTAAAATAGTATAAATTAGGCATTATTTGAAAAATAAGCAGGCTTCCATTGTAAGAGAAATTCTGGCAGTCCAAATTCTTGTTTTTCAGCTAAATGAAACCGAATCTGAAATTACTCTTAACAGAGTTCTCCACATGGCTGCTGAACCTTCATATTTTTTCCTCCAGATAAATTAAAAATACAAAGCCTTATTATGTGTTGTGCTAAAGAGGAATGAAAACAATATTTTATGCAAATGTAAAGCTGACATAATTGAAGTGAAATAACTCCAGACATTAATTTTGCTCTGTTTTAATTTCACAGAAATCACACTTATCAAAACCATACATTTTGAAACAATGAACCTCTTCTACCAAATTAAAAATGAACAGCTTTTACATAGCACTAAGTCACTTGATTTGGCTCCAACGCAAGAGTTCATAGCTGAAAAGAGGAGAAAACGTATTTTTAATCCAGAAGCTTGTAGGGATTTTTATGGAGAGGGGAATGAATCTGTAGAGATGTTGGAGCGCCGTGTGAGTGTAGTGCCTGCTGACTTAGTCTCTGCCCAAGGAAGTTTGGTGAGGTGAGGGGCAAATGATCCCAAATCTCCTCTAAAATAAACACTGGAATGATGTAATCATGGAATGGTTTGCATTGGAAGGGACCTTAAAGACCATCTTGTTCCATTCCCTGCCACCTTCCACTGTCCCAGGCTGCTCCAAGCCTTGTCCAGCCTGGTCTTGGACACTTCCAGGGATCCAGGGGCAGCCACAGCTGCTCTGGGCACCCTGTGCCAGGGCCTGCCCACCCTCACAGAAAATTCCCCATTTCTTGCCACTTTGGGTGAGGACACCTTCCATTAGATCAGGTAATGGGATCATCTGTGGTGTTTGTTCCACACCAAGGATGGTGCTGGTCTGCCAGGCCTGAGGGCAGCTCCATTCCCTGTGCCTTACCCACTCATTCCCATCTGGATATCGGGAGGATTGGGAGCTCAGAGATTTCAGCATCCCTCTGAGGAGCCCAAATCTGTCACCTCTGTATCCTGCAGGGAAATGATGGAGAGGAAAAGTGAAAGGTGAAGCCACGGCCTGGCTGCTCCTGTGGGGCAGGGATGTGGAGTTATTCCCAGTTATTCTGCTTTTCCAAGGCCCAGCCCAGCTCTCCTGGCACGCAGCCTCCCCGTGCCCTGCCCTGGGCCCGTGCCCTGCCCTTCTCCCTGTGCTGTTTGTGGGGATGTTACAGCAGCGTGAGAATTGATGTGGCATGTTGAATGTATAAAGAGTTCTTGAGACACGTCCAGAGATGATTTTCCTGAGCTGCTCTGGGGCTGACGTTGGCTCCTGGCAGAGATGATGTCCCTAGCATGACTTGTGTCGTGCTGGGCTGAGCGTGACTCGTGTGGAAGGGCAGGGAGGGATGTTTGCCAAGGGTCTGGAGTGACAGGACACAGGGAATGGCTTCCCACAGAGGGGCAGGGATGGATGGGATTTTGGAAGGAATTGTTCCCTGGGAGGTTGATGAGGGGTTGAAATTCCCAGAGCAGCTCTGGATGTCCCTGGATCCCTGGGAGTGTCCAAGGCCAGGCTGGACAGGGCATGGAGAACCCTGTGAGACTGGAAAATGTCCCTGCTCATGGCAGGAGGTGAAATGGGATGAGCTTAAAGGTCTTCCCAACCCAAACCAGTCTTTGTTTAGTTTCAGACAATGTAAAAATCAAAATGAGTTCTCCACTGGTGAGTTCAAGTCCCTCAGAACCTTTGATATTGCAGAGGAAATTTCTCTTAAATCTTTGAGTCTCTAATCCTGTATTTTTTTTCCCTCCGGATGGTAAAGACTGTAAAACCACCCTACAAAGTACATAAAATATCAGAGCAGTATTAACACCTCACAAGGGCAGCCTTGGTGCTGATGGACCCTATGATCCTTGCCCTGATTTTCTCATCCAACCAGTTTACATATGGAGCCTTTGAAAGAGGATGAGGACCAAAAACATTGTGCAAGTTGATTGAGTAGAAGTTCAGCTTTTTGAGGCTTTCATGTGTTCCTGACTACTCTGAAACATCAAGTGTTGGAAGTACAAGATTGGAGCTTTTGTGGCCTAATCAACAGCTGTGTATTCCCCCTCCCCTTATTTTCCTCTCTCCCTTTAGACTTATGAATTAGTTTTCCCCTTCAGCAGATTGTTTTTTCTTTATCTTTCCTACTTAGATACTGTAAAAAGTAATTAAGATAATCTTATCAAAGGAACATGAAACAGAAATTTAACTGATTAAATTTCAGACCAATTAGTCATACAGACGCCTTTGTGTAGACCTTCTGTGGATTTTGCATCGCTTGTACTTTCCATTTCCTATTTTACAACTGCATGAAGTTAGGAAATTGCATTCCATGGAGATGGTAATTAACTTTGGTAATTAAAATACCACCTTCGTAGCAGATAACCAGTCAGCTTCAGGTCAATGACAATTTTTGATGCGACGCGTTTAATCTTACGGAAGATTGAAATGTAGGAAAACTACCGGGGCAAATTTTTGGGGAGAGGAGAGGGGGTTGTTGGGTCTCTTCACGACAAAATACCCTATGACTTCACCAAGATTTTCTGTCTGGGATTCAATATTAGCTAGATTTAGAATATATTGGATTTTAGTCTGCCAAAAGGAGGCTCGGGGGGACCTTGTGGCTCTGCACAAGTCCCTGCCAGGAGGGGACAGCCGGGGGGGATTTGGGATCTGCTCCCAGGGACAGGAGGAGAGGGAACGGCCTCAGGCTGGGCCAGGGGAGGCTCAGGTTGGACAGCAGCAGGAATTTCCCCATGGAAAGGGGGCTCAGGCCTTGGAACTGCCCAGGGAGGTTTGGAGTGCCCATCCCTGGAGGTGTCACCTGGAGGTTGGCACTCAATGCTTTGGGCTTGGGGACAAGGTGGGGATCAAGCACAGCTTGAACTCGATGGTCTTGGAGATCATTTTGAACTTAAAAAGTTCTTGTTCCAATACCACAAATATTTCAAGATGAAAGAAATACTTGTCCAGTTATGGGGAAGTGGTAAAAAAAAAAACCCCTGAGTGAAAATGGCAAAAAAATCTGAAAAAATCTTTCAACTCCACAATATAGAGACTTTTTTGTCAGTAAGCACAGAGGAATGGTGAGGACAGCTGAAGAGTCTGCTGAACATTAATATCAGCACAGATCTGTAGTTATTTGGAAGTCAGACTAAAACTTTTCGTATAAAAATTGCAATTAAATATTTTCACAGACGTCGTTATTTTCTACAGATGTCTGCTCGCTCTCTAACTTTAGAGCCTCCTTTGAAATAAAAGAGAGATTAGTAATGAGATGAAAGTTGGCTTTAACTAAAAAGAAATTAGGCCCTTAAAAGGAGATTATTAATTACAGCTGTCTTCAAATAAGACAGAAACAAGCCTTGAGGAAGCAGATTATCAGTGTTTGTAATAACTGAGCCCAAGGTACGTGCACAAAGCATTCAAAGCCCTGAAAGCCAAGTGCAGGAAGAGCAGGTGGGGGGATGCAGCTGGGGAATAATCCTCTTAACCTCATCAATACTCACCCGGGGCACAAATGAGGGTTGGGGGGAGAAAAACCAGCGCTGGCAATGGAACAAAAGGAGATCAAAGCTGCTGGAGTTGGAAATTGGCTGTGCCCAGTGCGAGCAGCTCCGCTCCCGAAATTTACTGTGAGATTCGCTGGAATCTCTTGATCAGGACAGCATAAGAAATGAGGGGATTATTAAATATTTTAAGGAACAAAATATTTAGACTGTGGTTCAAAGCTTTTTTTTTAATCAGTGCTAAATCAGCAGAGACTAGAAGTTTAGAGCGTGATTTGTCATCCAGGGAGCAGCTGAGTGGAATTCTACCCCTGCTCAGTGCCTGGGATAGACACCCAGGAAAAAAACTGGATTTAGTCTCAAGTGGAGCATTGTCATCATCAGAAGGAGCTTTTGGGGCAGTGTGGGAAGAGCAGCTGGATGATGGACAGCATCCTGGGGATTGAGGCTCTCATCCCAGGCCGTGTCCTGGCTGGATGCACCCCTGGGCCTCTGCAGGCAGCACATCCTCACCCCACTCTGGATCTGGCACTGCAGGGCCAGGCCAGCCAAACAAACCCATTTTTAAATCCCTAAATATAGAACACTGCTGGGTTTGTGCTAGTTTCTTCCCTCCAAGCCCAAATAATTTTTTTTTTCCTAATCTTTGGTAACAAATTACTTCACCTCAAGAAAGAAATACCATTTTCTGACTCCTCTGGAGGAGAGCTGTCAATGACACTTATTCCCATCTGCTTTTCATCTCCCTTCAAAAGCTTACGACCTGTTCAAGTGGGACATTTTAATGGGAGAAACTCTTCACTGGATTTTTTTTGAACCTTGGGTTCCTGCTGTGAGGAGCCCTCTCTGGAAGGGGGGTTACCTGCCCCCAGGTGTTTGGGGGAAGAAGCTTCAGTCTGAAGCTCTGCCTGATCTGGCAAAAGGAGTCAGACTTCAAAGGCAGCTGCTGCTTGATTCATGTTCAGAGCTGAGCTTTCCCTTGCTGATGCCCCAGAGGAGTTCCTGGCCATCCCTAGAAGGAGGAGGGTAAAATCCCAAATTGGGAAAACCTGGAATGACACACTCCTAACTCACTTTTCCCATTTTTAAAGATGCTTCCTTTGGGTGAAAGGCATGGGGATTGCATGGACAGTGCTTTCATACCTCTTCTCTCTTGAGTTTCTGCTCTGCACAAAAGTTATCTGCCATGAAAAATGGGGAAAGAAATTGCAATTAGTGACAGGATGAATGAGGGATTTGACTCGTGCTTATTATTATTACCTAGACAAGGTTCAAGGTAAATGACGTAGCCCAAGACAAGGAGAAAAGTTAGGCTGAATACAAGTCATTGTGACAAAATCAAGAGGTTTTAGAAAATTATTAAACCTTTCTGCAAGTGGAAGTTCAGGGCTGTCACGGTGAATATTAATGTCTCCCATAAAAGAGGTTTTTGTTCGTCAAGTCCAAGATCATACAATCAGCAGAAATTCAAAATTAATCTTTATGGTATGATAAAAGGACCAAGGGAAGATAAAAGAAAAGATGTATCTGAAGGGAAAAGTCAGCCAGGGAACTAATGCTATCATATAAAAATATTCGAATATCTACGGCCCCTCCTGAAATCTGCTCTCTGTGTAAAGTAATGTTTTACTTACTAGGATTGGGAGGGGGTTTATGATTTTTATTTGATGACTGTGAAATGCATGGAATCCTTAATGATGGGTTCCCTTTTTACCCTTGCATGTAGCCTTGACCCACAGTGGAGAGTTTGCAAACCTCAAAAGTCGTGCAGTGAAAAGTGATTTGGGGGTATCATACAGACAAATGGGGTTAAATAATGAAGGAATTGGGGATGATTTCAGACTAGAACTGGAAGGTCCAGAGCCCAAATGAAACTGAGGAACACCAGGAATTTCACAGTTTATTTTTCCAAACCTATCCAAGCTCCTCTGATGGGAAGATGGCCAGAACAATTGGCATCAATAAATACCAGTGTAGCAGGGTGAGGTAGAGCCTGATGAACAGCACCTCCTGCAAACAGCAAATATATTTGTTCTTAATTCTGTATTTGAGTTCCCAAGCTGGGTAACACCACAACAGATTCATTATTTGCAGTGCTGGGTGATCAATCCCTTCCAGCCTGGCCTGACAAGGAGGGGAGGGAGTTTGAGCAGTGGAGTAGAGCTCCCAGAAACAATCCGTTCTGTACCATTTAATTTGGTAATAACCAGTAATTTACAGCTGGGCTCTGTTGCCTTAATAGGAATCCTAATGAAATGGAGGCTCTTCTGGCTGAATTTAGGAAGGTCAGTGATGAGAGTTTCGCTATCAAGTGCCTGCTGTGTGTTTTTGGCAGGGATAAGATGATGCCAATAAACTTAGGATCGACTTTTTATTAGTCTGGTCTGAAGTTCAAACTAATGTAGGCTGTGCTTCATGTATTGCTTACTAAGCTTCTGGACAAACCCTGCTGTACAGTTGTAAAATGTTTTGAATCATGTTGTGATGAAACGAGGCTGGATGAATCCTGGCTGCAGACTTCATGGCAGTGAAGAACTGAATGTGGCCTTGTGGGTTGTTTTTTTTTTTTTTCCTACTTGTTTGCAGTGGCTGAAAATTCAGCCTGAATTAATGTTTTGCTGTAACTGAAGCAGAGATTGGTAGTAAGAAACCTCCTTTCATGCCATGATGTTTTCATCTTTGAATTTCAGTAGTTTATTTTTTTTTTCCCCATACTTGGCAACCTGATCATTTTTTAAATGTAAACAGTTTTGCTTCCCCAACCACTTGAGCTTAGAGCTCTTCCAAAATCTAATGGGGTGTTTTGAGGTTTTCAGGAGCAAGTGGAGAGATCTTAGAAATACCTACACACCCCATCACCTGTAGAGCTGAAACCATTAAAATACTAAAAGCAAAGTATTTTTCTTGATTTGTAAAAATGTTTTTGTGCATAAACCATAGACAGTCAGGGAAAAACTCCAATTTTGTGGTGCTGTAGTTGTGTTTCCAACCAAAAGCAACTGGATAGCTCAGAATAAAATGACTTTGCACAAGTCTACCTTACTGTAAAACACAAGTAAGTCTCTGAGGAGAAATGCCAGGAGTCCCATCAGACTCTCAGAGCTCTCTCCATGAGCTTCCAGAAAATCACTCGTGTGAGCGCTCGGTGGCCGCGGCCTCCACAGGGGCCGGGAGTGGAGCAGCTGGATTGATTCCAGCTGCATCCATTCCGCAGCATGTCCCTGTGCTTGTGCTGAGAGAAGCCTTGGGGAGAGGCTGTTCAGAGGAAGAGGAGCAGTGCAATTATCTCTGCCCACGGGAGGAGGGAGAGCAAAGAGCTCAGAGCCACGCGCGAGGCGCCGGGGAGGACAAGGCCATGCTTTGTTCTCCTTGGACAATTCCCCATGTCCAGGTGTTTTGAAGGGAGCAGTAGGTGCAGGAAGGATTGTTTAGTGGAGCAGTAATAATCCAGCAGGATTTGTGTTTAGTGAAGGGCGTTTCTCCGTGTGGAGCTGAGGGCTCGTGGGTTGTTGAGCGCGTGTGGTACCGGAATGAGCCGCACGGTCCCTCAGGACGGGATGTTCAGCCAGGCTTTGCTCTCTCCCTGGAAAAGTCTCTGGAGCAGGCACATAATTGAGATGTGCACATCTCTAATGTAGGGCCTGAGCACACACACAGCAGCAAAACCACTTTTAGCGCAATTCTGTCTTCCTGGAGATGGAAATCGCGGCCCATGTACGCAAATTTTCATGCATAGATGAGACTCAAGCCTGCTGAGAAGTGAGGATATCTGCATGGCATTCCTTCCTTGGAGTTTTGTTCAGACCTCTCAAATCTCACATGATACATTCAACCTTCTTTTGTTAAATACTTGGTGAAAACCCCTGGTGCCAGAGCTGATCTGGTGATGTTGGTTGTTGGTCCTTCCTGTAACAATTCCCATGTGAAAATGAGCTCTGAAGGGTCAGTGAATGGAAATGAGAATGATGATTAAAACCACATGGATTTCCTTGTGTTTTTTTAAGACCTGGAGGTCTCAGGCCTCTTATATTCTGGCCAGACTTCCAGAAAAATGGTGTGCTATGGATGTAAGGAGGGAGGGAAAAAAAAAAAAGTTTGTAGTGAAAATGCCAGGAAAATCTGGGATGTCAGAACTAAGTGCCCACCATGGCAGGACTGTCATGTAGGGCAGAACAGCTGAAGGTTTAGGATGTAACAAATCCAGCAGTTTTCCACAGGAAAAATAGCCCAGCTGTTTCTCTTTAGATTTTGCACCGATTTCAGCCATAAATTTGGCTGAAATCCCTCTAAAAATGAAACTCAGGAGTAGTCAGTGTGCTGGGAGTGAGTGCCTCACGTAATTGTTGTTTATTGACATGAAACCAGTGCAGTAATGGTGCTGACAAGTCACACACCTGAGTTAGCTGCAGGGAGGTGTGGGAGAGACTTGTGCAGCATCTGGAGTGAAATGTGTAACTTTTTATTTAGATTTTTACAAATTCCTGTGTGTCTTCTTCCCCGATGACAGCTGAGGGCTGTTGTCACCTCTCAGGACCGAGTCCTTTGTACCCATGAGTGAGCTCTTTTCCAGCAGATTAGTGGAAGTCTTGCAGCCCTGAATATCACGGGTCAGGAGCACAGCAGCTGCTGTGATGTTCAGATATGTTCCAACGTAGTCATTTTTAATGACATTTGAAAGAGATAAGTGGTCTGAGGACACGATGGGGTGACATATGGCACAGCAGATACGGGTTTACCTCCCACAGCTTGTCTTCATCTTTGACCTGAGCAGAGGAGAAGGGAACCTGCCTGGGAGGGATATTTGAGTCTGGCTTTTTGCATTTTTATTTCATCTGGGGATAGCGTTTTCTTAGAGTGCTGATCCCTGCTGAAAATTAATCATTTTTTTTTAATGTCATTGGAGCAACAGTGTGGGGAATAAACGTTGGGGTGTGAAAAACTCAGTGTGTGAGAGGCTCAGCACCAGTCCTTATCTGAAGGTTTGAATCCAAACTCTGGCCAGGACTTGAGTGGATTTGAAGGCAAGAAACACTGCCGGTGTTTCTGTTGATATTTACCCCTTACACAATAAAAAATGGAAATTTTATCCGGTATCTTTATTCATATATAGAAGCATAGAATCCCAGAATGGTTTCAGTTGGAAGAATCAGAGAATCCCAGAATGGTTTGGGTTGGAAGGGACCTTAAATCTCATCTCATTCCCCCCTGCCATGGGCAGGGACACCTTCCACTATCCCAGACTGCTCCAATCCCTGTCCAGCTGTGCCTTGGACACTGCCAGGGATGGAACCTTTAAAGTTCAGCTAGCCCAACCTCCAATATTAATATCATTGTCTAATTATGAACTCATTTTAATGGAATAATGGAAATTGGAAACTGGAGGTGGTATCTTAGAGATCCTAATTACACCTGAGTCTCTGTTGAGGAACGTGTGTTGCTCTGTGTGTACAAGGATCCACGAGGATTCTGGCTCCTGGCAAAAATATCACGGCTGAAGACCGGAATCCTGGAGAAAACATAAATTCTGGAGGCTTTTAGTTTCTCAGTGATAACCTGTAAACACGCATGAAAACTGTGTCTGTGTATACATTTCCAAAATTGGCCTTTCCCCCCCACATCTTTTTCCATTATAAAAAGCTGTAAAAAGCTGATGGAAAAGCCGGATGACAGCAAATAACCAATTCTCAATATCACTTTATGTTGCTGTAACACCCAGACGCCGAAGGAGCTGTATAAACACCTCGGAAAGCACAATCTGTCTTGAACAGCTTACAAGTTAAAGGGGATTTTTTTTTTCCAAAGACATAAAAGGTAAATTGGTGTTCTGCTCTTGCTAAAAATCACTGAGCTCCTCGACTGTTGAAAATCCCACCCAAGCCCCTCTCGGTTCATGTGAAACAACTGAAATGTGCAGTAAAAGATTTGACAGCTCCTTTTCCCCCAACTGTTTTCTTTATAAGTCACTAATCTGCCTTCTTAAAGATTATATGTGATACTGAAAACATATTAGTGGGTGGGTCACAGACCAGAGGATGGTAAAAAAGAAGAGAAAGGGGAGAAGGCTGCGGCCGGCTGGTTTCCATCTCCCTGGCTGAATGAAGAAAGATGTTTTTTTCCCCACTGCTCCTCTATCTCCCTCCTTTCCATTTTCTGCATTATGTTTCCTCCTCCAGACTGTGGCAGTGGAGCTGAATGCTGATGAGACCATCGGCAGCCTGTCCCCAGACAGAACTTTTTAAGGTCATTTCTCCTGGTTCTCAATTGCTTGACCTGCTCATTTCTCTTCCCCAACCATGGGAGGCCGCCCAATTACACACTGTTATTTTTATGATACCTGCTTGTCCTTCCCAGCCTTAATCTTCCTTTATTGCCAGGAACACTCACAGTCTCTGTAGTCCAGTTAGAGCTGAAGTTGGACAGAGAGAGGTTTTAAATTGACAGTTTCAAATGAACAGTCAGGAGCTGGAGGAGGTTTTCTGTGGTGAAAGTGAGTGAGGAGCTGCTCCCTGTGCAGGTGAGCACAGCTGGCACGGAAGATTCCTTGGGATGAGAGTGACCTTTGGAAGGGAAGGTAGCACGTACCTGCACGTAGCTGTCAGCCTGGGCAGGGTTGTGCTGGGTTTATAATGCTGGAGCTGTGTGTACAAGGAATATTTTTAAGGCTGAGCCTCTTGTTTTCTTGTTATTCATTCCGGAAAAAGTCTGGTGTTGGTTACTGTGTGTTGTTTGTTTTATTCCAAATTCTGCAGCCCTTCTGGGCACAGTCACTTGCTGAGGATGATAAATTATTTATTGTCTGGCTGGTCACAGGGATGGTGCAGTGGTCACTCGGAAGAAGAGGTGGAGGCAGAGATGGCAGCTCTGAGCATTGAAACATGAGCTCTGTTATCCTCTGACGTGGGAGGTCCACACTCTGTGCAACAGCATCATAAACTGCTGAAATAAATTCCCTCAGATCAAATTCACTTCCTTGTTCAGCAAGGACAAGCTCAGCATCAATAAAAGGAAATTGCTCTGCGAGACAATCTGCAAGTTATCCGTGTGGATGTGTTCATGTTCTGCAGGGTGAGATTGGATGTGAGGATGAAATTCTTCCCTGTGAGAAGTGAGGAGGGGCTGGGATGGAATTCCCAGAGCAGCTGAAGTGTCCAAGGCCAGGTTGGATGGGGTTTGGAGCAGCCTGGGACAGTGGAAGGTGTCCCTGCCATTACAGGGGTGCGAATGGGATGAGCTTTAAGGTCCCTTCCATCCCAAACTATTTTGTCATTCCGTGAACTTCCCCTCTGCTGCTTCAGCTCCATTCCCCATTTGCTCCTCTCCTAATCAGCCCTCACTGCAGCTCCTGCTGCATCTCCCAGCCCCTCCAAAGTGCAGCCAAGCTCCAAATCCCCCCAGGCCTCTGTGGAGACAGAAGGGATGAAATCCCTCCAAGGCCTGGCTGGCCTGGTCCCAGCAGAGCTGCAGGACCGGTGGAATTGGCCCCAGCTCTGTCTTTCGAAGCTTTCAGCAAACAGGAATGTGAATGAATCAGACTTTAGGTATTTACAATTCTCAAATGCCTGAGAAGCTTTTTAAAGGTCAATCTAATTAAGACAAAGTTTGTTTGTACCAACATAAAGTAGATACTATTATTGGAAATTCATTCCGAGGCAATATATGGCATTTTACTTACAGTTTAATTTTTAGTTTTCTATTCTTAATTTGGAAAGAGCAGAAATGATCTTTTGCTTCCATAATGTCTTACTTAAAATGACATTTTAATCTATAATGATTTTTTTTTTGCTGCAATTAAAAAGAGATTCTTTCTTCCTGATGCAAAATAATTAATCAAAGTTTTTGCATAAGAAGGATTCTTTTGTATTGGAAATAAAATTGCCCAGACTCATAGCAGCCACATTATTTAGTGGGTCTGGTTTTGATTGCCATCTTTGGGGAACAAAAGCCTTTTTTCTATAATTTAAGGATGCATTTAAATTCAGTTTGAAAGACTGAATTTCATGATGTGTTGCCCTTAAAGGCTATAAAAGTTGAGATCTATTTGTGTGTCTCCATAAGAATATCAAAGTGAGAAGTAAATCAGTTTTTCTTTTCATATTTGAGCAGTTCTGCCCTTGTGTCTCCTTCAGACAATCCTGCTATCCCAAACTTTGTCCAAATGAGGGAAACTTGGACTTTACAGTCCTTAGCAGGCTAAACTTCATAATTTTTAGAAGATAAGAAATGAGGGAAGGGCCAGGGAGGAGATAATCAATATTATTTCATGGACTGCTTCCTTTTTGGTGGTTGTCTTGTAATCCAAAAGCTCAGAGCCAGGTGTTCCAAACATGAGTGGATTTTGTGCTCTGGTTTAGTGGGCAAGGGGGAAATTGGGGCAAAGTTTTTACAGTTAAAAAAAGCAAACCCCAACCCTCTCCAGTGGAGTGTTGTTGCCAGGATTGTTATTTCCAGTGTGGGGAAATGCCTCACTCTGCTGCTGTCCTGCACAGGAGGAGCTCATGGGTAGGACCTGCTCATAAATTGTAAAAATCCTGGAATGGCCCAGGCTTGGAAGGGACATCAAAGGTCCTGCAGTTCCAGCCCCCAGCTGCCCATTTCTGTTACGTGCTCTACTCTAAGAATATTGATATTTAGACTTTGGGTGCCAACCTGCAAAAAGATAAAGGGACATTACTCCATGATCAATATGATCAAAGTAAGCCATTTTAATAATTTTTCCAGCTTCTTTTATACAATTCTTAGCCTTAATCACACGTTTCCTGCTGGTTTACAATTGGTTATCCCTAGAAGCAGTGTTAACCTTTTAGTCTCTATTGGTTAATTCTTCTTACACAGCAAAATTATACATTTCATTTTTTCTGGCTTTCTTCCAATTTCCACATTTCTGAAGTGGTTTACCATCCTTTGTTCTTCTTTATACGTGACTTTCTGCATCTTCTTCCTTCATCCTTGAAATGGTTCCAGGCCCATCCTTTCACGTAGGCTGGATTACTCCCCATTGTTGAAGGAACTCATTCTCTATAATAGACTGTATGAGTTTATTGCTATTTGCAAGCCCATATTCAGTGATTCCACAGTTTTAAAAGCAATAATAATAATTTAAAAATTCTCCTTTAGAGTACCCTAAGACTAGGAGGCGATGTCAGATATTTCCCTGGCAGTGTTTCATCCCCGTGAGCTGCAGGCAGAGCTGAAGTGACTCAGATCGCCCAAGTAGCAGCAGAACTCTCAAATTCCAGATCTGCTCTGTCCCAGATAAGGATTACACAGAGCTAATAAAGATCCCCCTGATAGCTGCGTTATCTGATAGGCACCAAATGGAGCCGCTCCCCTTATCAGAGCATCGGGGACACCAACACCCTTGTGAGGAGCACAGAGGACACTAATGGGAGCTGAGTGTCTGTTCAGAGCCTGCCTGCTGTGGGTCCTGCTGTGTTTGAAGGGGTCTGAGGTGAGGGTTTTGCTCAAAATTCCACTCCAGGACCAGCTCGGGGAAGTGGGAATTAAACTCTCTTTAATTCAGCATTTTGCTGAATGAACACCCAGTGTAAATCTGGCTCCTGTGAATGGTGTATAATCAGATACCTAAAATAGGTCATAAATAATCACAGGGGTTTGCTTTTGTTGGTTTCTGTAGCTTCTGACAGAACATAAGTGCTGTGTGGATTGCAGAGAGTAAAAGGGGTGCTGAAAGGCTCTTTGTTGTTGGTAACTTTGTTGTTAATTTACTTGGTTTTCACACAGCCAGACGCCAGGGAGGTTTGTGCAAGGAAATCCAATTTCTGTGTCTGCTGTCCCGGAGGGCTCCTGGGGAGGGACAGGAATGGGAACAGCCCCGGTGTTGGTGTTTGCAGCATCAGTTTTGTCCACCTGCTGGTACCAAACGTCCTCTTATTTCAGAGAGTCTGACTGTGGCTCAAACCCTGAGATCTCTGTTCCTGACATCCCAAATTCCATCTCCTGCAGCTGAGGGGAGCAGCAGTGCTCTCTGCAGTGGCTCCGGGGAGGAGGAAGGGGCTTGAGAAGGCTCTCGGAAGACCTTAAGAATATTTTCCAGTGGCCAAAGGGGCTCCAGGAGAGCTGGAGAGGGACAAGGGATGGAGGGACAGGACACAGGGAATGGCTCCCACTGTCCCAGGGCAGGGATGGATGGGAGATTGGGCAGGAATTGTTCCCTGGGAGGGTGGGGAAGGGCTGGGATGGAATTCCCAGAGCAGCTGTGGCTGCCCCTGGATCCCTGGCAGTGCCCAAGGCCAGGTTGGACATTGGGGCTGGGAGCAGCCTGGGACAGTGGGAGGTGTCACCATGGCAGGGGTGGAATGAGATGAACTTTTAATGTCCCTCCCAGTCATTCTGTGATTCTGGTTCAGATAAACCTTTCCTGTCTGAAGCATTTCCAGATAACGATGTTAATTACCCAAACAAATTTCACAAGAACATGAGTTGAATACTCTTTAACGTTTAAAAGAAACATCAGAAGAAGATCTGTGCTAATTTCTGTCCATATCCTGAGTTTCTGATCGAGTGCACAGAAAGGAAGGAATTGTTTTCCTGTAGCAGGGCCCCGGTTTCCAAAACATTCTGCATCAGGGACGATGACAGGAATTGCTTTTGAGTTGTTCTGGTAATAGTGACTGGAGATCAAATTATAATAAGGTCAATCTCTCAACCATTTCGCTTTAAAAAAATCAAAATGAAATCCACTTTCCTCTTTGGACATACGTTTCAGCTCTGTGGCGTGGCATTTATGTGGAAAATGATACAAGGTAAGACATGGAGTGCTGTTTAGAGGAAACATTGGAGATTATAAATAGATTAAAGATTCATCTGACAGAGGAAATTTTCAGTGCACATTTCAAACTGGATGTGGCTTTTTGCCAGCCTGCCTAATGCTCTCTGAGCAACAGCAGGGTCAACTGACGGACAGCTCTACCTGGATTTTCAGAGTTTGTACTCAAGATCTTACTGGAGGCTTCTTAGACTTGGAGCAAAGGAAAAACTGAAAGTTAGCAGCGACTCTTAACAATTGTTACACATGCAAAAATATCTGGGTTTTGGAAGAAAAGTTACAGCAGTGCAGCTGCACCTCTGCCAGAGCCTGTAGCTGGAAAAGATGTGCCCCATGTCATGTTGTTAGTCTAAAAGAGATAAATTTTATTAAAGCTGCAGATTTGAGGGAGCTTTGAGCAGCCTGGCCCCATGGACAGTGTGTGTAGAAGTTAATGGGGCTGATGGGTTCCCTCCTGTCTTCAGTTTTCTTAGGGAAAAGACAGAAAACATTTAAATGGTTTGGGGAGTGTCAGCTGTGTTTTAAAATTTACATTTCCGTTTGTTTTTTGGCATTCCCTCTTTTGACTTTGCTTTCACCTTCTTACTGAAAACGAATATTATCACCCTGGTTTGCTGTGCTGATTTATTTAGCCAATACAAAAGACAATTGTGTTAAAGCAGGATTTTTATTAAGCTTAAATAACGATTCATTTGAAAATGATCAGAAATTTGTCACAACAGCTGCAGAAAGTACAAAACTCTGTTTCCAGAAGTTTCTGATGGTATTTTAAACTGCAGTTGTAATGGCGTGATTGATGGCAATGCCTGTAAGCTACTGAACTTGTTTTAGGGGACTGGTATTTACATACATTGTATTTGTTATTTAGGATGTACTTTTTCATGCTGAGAGCCTTGCTCCTTTTTAGTGCCGGCTTTTAGGACTTTGGGATAAATTAAAATAACTGGATGACACCCGGAATGTTCAGAGGTGCTTCAGCACAGTGGAGGATGCTGTCAAGTGATTTTTGGGCTGCTCAGGTGCTTCTTGGGAGCTCATGGAGGGTCTAACATTCTGGGAAAAGTGATTTTGTTATTAAAACGTTCGTTTTGAACACTCAGATGTTGTGTCTGGCCTAGGAAAGCTCAGCTTGAGGAGAGGGCTCTTTTATGTGACTGGTGGGTTAAGAAATCCTGCAGAGTCCAAGGCCTGCAGGGTGTTGGTACAGGCTGATCAAACTGAAGGCTTGTCAGAGGCTCTTAAACCACACAGCTGCCTCTTCCCAGTGATCTCTCCTGCATCTTCCATCCTGGTGAGTGGGGTGGGTGCAGTTGCTGAGCTTCTCATCGGGGCTGCGTGAGAAGGAGAGCGCGGCCGTGGAGAGCGGCAGGCGCCGTGAGACCTGCAGGAAAAACCAGGGCATGAATAAAATTGCCAGGGTAAAGAAACAGCCTTTGATAGAGTTCTGCATGGAAATTCACCTCAGATCACAGGGGTGGAGGCTCAGGTGGCTGGAGCTCAGGGAAGGAGGGGTTTCTGTGATGTCCCCACGATCCTGTTCCCCTGTGCCGTTCCTCTCTCTCCATTAAACTGCCCTTTGAACCTTTCCAGGAGACACCAAGGAGGTCTCAGGTTCCTCAGGAAAAAGCACAAACAGGGCTGATTTTCAAACTGCTTTGTGGCAAATTAACACTCGCCCAGCAGCTCTGTGGAGTGGCTCTCTGGTGTGAGCAGAGCAGTCCCTGACTGGCCAAACACAATTCAGGGATTGAATTCAACAGCGTGACTTCAGTTCACTGGAGTGCCCCAGGGTGCTCAATATTTCGTGTGTTGGAAGCTGTTGACTCCTCTTAGTGTCAACAAACAATTTCCATTTGAAATGTACCTTTTAGTGCCAAATCAAATGGTTTGCTATCAGAATAATGGCTCAGAGAGATAACTCAAGTTCTTTGAATGAGCTGCTCATAGAAGTCTCACTGGTTTGTTTTTAGCACAGAACAATGTCTGTGTACTTCCACTTCTTCTTCTGCTCATATCCACTTCCAGACTCTTAACATTTGGAGTTTTCACGCCTGTTTTGCTGTTAAAGTCATAAAATTCTGTGGCTGGAGGGAATCTGGAGGTCATCTGCTCCATCTTCCTGTTCCAAGCAGGACAGGTTGCTCAGACACTTTTCCATTTTGAGTTCTGAGCATCTTCAAGGACTCCACAACCTCTATGGACAACCCACTGCAGGATTTTACCATCCACTATGGAAAATAAAAAAACGCAAAAAATAAAAATATTTATCAATCTAGCACAGGAATTAGTCAGCTTTGGAGAGGATTCAGAGATTGGGATTGTTCAGGCTAGAGGAGAGAAGCTTTGGAGTTAATGCAGCTTTCCCAGGACTTTAAGGGAGGTGACAAGAATTGTGGGGAGAGACTTTACAAAGGCTGGAGTGCCAGGACAAGGGGGAATGGCAGGGTTAGATGGGATCTTGGGAAGAAATTCTTCCTGTGAGGGTAGGGAGGGGCTGGGATGGAATTCCCAGGGCAGCTGTGGCTGCCCCTGGATCCCTGGCAGTGCCCAAGGCCAGGTTGGACATTGGGGTTGGAGCAGCCTGGGACAGTGGGAGGTGTCCCTGCCACGGCAGGGGTGGCACTGGGTGGGATTGAAAGATCCCAACTCATTCCATGACATTCCCAACAATGTTCTCATGCCCTCATCTTCAGTGTAAAGTGGAGTAAATTAATATCAGGGTTAACACATGGAGCAGTAGCCTCTGGTAGATCCTTAGAGTTGTGTTCCAGAAGATCATTTTGGGGTATTTTGGATCATTTTGTTTGCCAGCAGAACAATCTGCTGTGATACCTTTTAGCTGCTGTTTGCATTGAGGGAAACTTGTGGGTGTAAATATTTCTGTGTAACGTGGCCAACCATGGGCAGCTCCAAAATCCTGTATTATCTGCTTAAATAACTTCCTATCACGAGATGTTGGAGCTCAAGTGAGATATAATTAGATAGTGGTAATGAAAAACTGCTAGATGATCATGTGTGATACGGAATGAACAATTTTCAAAGTATCTTAGGCTTTTAGGAAGCTCAGCTTCAATTTAAGACCTAATTATTTCCACAGTTATGAAAATTTTGCCCTTACGTATTTTCCTAAAAACCAAAGCGATGAGCTTCTTTTCTTCTTGGCACCATTTTTTAAAAATTTGTTGTATTCTTAAAAAGATTAAACAGTCTAGCTGCATTAATTAAGGTTTTCTGAGGTTTTTATTTGGGTTATGCAATAGCCAGGAATTCCACAGCCCCTCTGAGTGTGAGCATCTCCTCAGTTGGTGTCTCAGGATGAAATGTTCTAAATAAAAAGTTGATTAAAGGGCACATTGGACTAAAAACTTCTGAAAGCCCCTGGGAATTCCTGTATCTGTAGATTACTCCTCTCTTTGGGTTTTTTTGGGGCTGTGTCCTTATCCTGTAGAACATTTTTAGGCCCTTTTGAAGATGTCAGCTTAGGTTGTGCTCGGTAAATTGAGAAAGAAATCGTTTTCTGAATCATCTTTTTTTTTTTTTTTTTCCCCTGGAAGAAATAAAATAACAAAATTGGATTCCTTTACTGATCCTTGTCTTTAGGTGGATCTTGTTCTGTGCTTGGATCAATAAAAATGTCTTTAACAATGAGAGGATAAAGCTACAAGGGGCAGAAAAATGAGTCCATTCATCAAGGACAACACGGAAGGAGGGCTGTTGTAAAGATGTTACAAATATTAATGTGTTGTGTTGCACTCCCAGGGCACTCAAGTCCCATTAGTGATAAATATTTCCAGTTTTAAATATCTCCCATTTTAGTAGCTGCACAAGCTATTTTTATATCATAAAATGAATGTATGTTCAGTAATTTTCTCCATGTGCTCGTCTCCTAAGAAGCTTTTTTATATCCTGCTCCATCCATCCTTGCCGAGTACAGAACAGTTTAATTTGCAACCTGAAGTGTTAAGTTTTAATTTTTTTCCCTTTGCTCAGTCTCCTACTTAGTCATACATAAATCAGAGGAATTTGAAAGAACTGGTAAAAATGTCTGGATCCTTCTCGAGCTGTAATTTGGCTCCATGAATTATTAACAGCAGACCAGGATAACACCAGCCTTTTCAGAAGTCACTTTAAGTGTACAAGGCTCACCTTATCAGCCAAGATCTAAGCAGTGGCAGTAATGCAATTCTTCCCATTTAGCACTTTGTGGTACCTTGAGAAGGAATTGGATATTAGATCGTTTAAACTCTCTGAAATACAACACAAAGCAAGGAAGTGGATTGGTTTTTTCCTCCTTTTTTCTATTTTTTTTTTTTTTTGTGGTGCCTCTGCAATAATTTCAGAGCAAGGAATACACGTGGATTTCTCAGGGCTGCTGAGGATGTTGAAGCTGCATCACTGCAGCAGCTCAGAGAGTTTGAAAGGGTTTAACTGCTCGTGGTAGAAGAACAGAAGGAATCTGTGGTGGCTTGAAATTAAACTCAAATGGATGCAAGGTAGCGTTGGCCAAACACAAAGGAAGCTGGGCTTGTAAGTAAAATTTATTTCCTAAATAAAAGTTCTCCAGGTAATTATTGCAGCAGCATTTAAACCAGCTTTTAATTTATTTGACGACCTGCATCTTGTCCCCTAATTTAGCTTCCCTCTCCAAATAAAAAAAGGTATTTTTGTCTCTTCTCTTAAATGATTTCATGTTTGACGTAGTCCTAAAGGTTCTTTTCACAACTTTGCCCTTCTCTGATTCAATCTGCCTTCGGCAGTTGCAGAGTCGAGGGCGGCAGCTGATTTAATTGAATCCCATCTTGCAAAATTTAAGGGTATGTAATGGAAAGTTGAAATATTTCAAGACTTTGCTAATTCTGAAATTTCACTGGAACGTTTTCGGTATTTCAGCGATGCCGTTCTCCGTCTCCAAAGATAAGTTATTAAAATGAGGAGTCTCTCTGGCGATCTATCATCATCTATTTTTAAAGATATTTTTAGACTTCTAAACAAATGAGGAGAGGGTGTGAAGGAAGTGATTAGATCTCGTTCTGTGTGGAAGTTTTTAGGAACCATTACGCTGCAAAATTGATGTGAAGCAATATTTCAGGGAGGAATCCTAACGACATTCTAATGTGAGCTGTACCTGAGATTGTTTCCCAGAACCGAGATAATCTCGCTGCTGTCACCGCGCTCTGATTTACAGAAGTCATTTCGCTCCCATCTGTTGATGTGCCAGACAAGGCAGGGTTAGGAACTAGCAGTTCAGCGACTCTGCTTGCAGGAAAGTAATTAGTCTAAAAAAAGTCAGATTAAAAGTGACAATTCCCGCCCTGGTTCTTGTTTTAGTGCCAAAGGCGAGGAATTTGGTTGGTGACGCTGCAAAACAAAGTTGGAAACCTTCCTTTAATTTTCTTGTTCCTTTTTGTTGTCGTCTCACCGTAGCTTTTTGGTACAATATGCATGCCAATCCCTAAATTCCAGTGGGAAATTATGAATTATCTCATCTCTGTGTGTTTGTATGAAGCCATAAATGCGTTTGTGTAGCAACAGATTTAACAGCTTGGTTTGGGGAAGCACTTGTGAGGCCAGGGCTGGCGTGGGGAGCTGTCACAGCTTTCCTGTTCCTTTTCCCTATTATTTGGGATAGTTGGTGAATTTTTAGAGTGGTTTTTTTTTAAAAAAAAAAGATTTGTGGGAAGGTTTGGGATGGGGGCTGTGGTGGGAATTGTGCTGCTTGTGGTGTCACCTCAGTGCCAGGTGTAAAACATGAGGGAGCATGGCAGGAGGAGAGGCTGCCCAGTTGGTTTCATTTGGAATGGGAAATAGGTTTTCTTTCGTTGTTAACTGCATAATCCTGCTCTGGTGGTGCTCAAAATGTGAAAATAATTATGGCCCTTCCTTCATCCCTGCCCTGTGGAGAGAGGGAGTGCATGAATTCCCCAGCCCTTCCCAGGATCCACGCTCGCACTCAGCACGATACCCAAGCTAATGTCACAAAACCCACTAAAAATCGTATTTCTGATGGACTTAAACTCATTTCCTCACTCCTGTTTTGGCTGTGCTGTGCTGAATGGGATGGGAGCACGGGGAGGTGGAGAGGGGCTGGTCCTGCACGGATTTGGAGTGGTGGGGCTTGGCAAGAGCTGGCCCTGGGACAGCCACCATGGCCTGGGCATCACCAGAGCCACAAAAACTTTGAAAAACCCTTTTAAGGCAAGGAGGGCAGGGAGGAGATTAAAGATCCAGTTCTTTATGGGGGAGCTGTCAAAAATGGTGTAGCAAAACTGACCCCAAATGTGCCAAAATGAAACAGAAAGCTGCTCTGGGGAGACCAGGGAAGCACCTCGTGCTCAGTGTGTCACTGAGATTTCTGCATGAAAATTTGTGGGTTCTTAAAAGGATGAAAGCAAATTCCAGTGGCTTTTTCCCCTCCGTGCTTTTAGGGGTTCAATTTTTTCTTCTTGAAAAGCTGTGGATTGAAGGGATGTCACACGCTCCTCACAGCCCCTGGAAGATGTGGAGGAGAGGAGAGGGGACTGCCAAAGGCTGGGCTGGGAGGTGTTGCTCTTCCAAGGCTTTTCTGGGCTGGGCTGGCCAGACTCAGCAAGGGGAAACAGCCTCAGGTTGTGCCAGGGGAGGTTCAGGTCGGATATTGGGAAAAAAATCACAGAAAGAGTGGTCAGACATTGGAATGGGCTGCCCAGGGAAGTGGTGGCATCACCATCCATGGAAAATGGAAATGGCACGTCCCAGTGTTTAGTGGGCATGGAGGATTCAAAAGATGGATTTTATGGTCTTGGAGGTCTTTTCCAACCTTGTTGAGTCGGATTCTGCACGTGGAGCTCAGCAGTGATGGGGCAGGGTTTGGATAAAAGGTGGCTGCTTTTCCTGCCGTGTCTGAGCTTTATCACATCCAGTGCTTGGCTGAGGGATGCTGAGGGATGGTTTTGAAGTTTTCCTGTAAAATCTGGCATCTGAGGGGGTTTATAACCCAGCCAGGGAGCTGGGGGTGGAGCAGGGAAGCGAGGAGGGGAGGAATGGGTGCTTGGGGGGGTCACCAAATGCACCCCAAGAGAAAACATGACAAATAATTGTGCTTAGATGGATGTTCAATCCCACCAATCAAACATTTCGGGCAAGTCTTGCTGTAGTCTCGGGGCTGCACAGTCTGACTCTGCCTTTGGAGCAAGAAGTTCATATTTCAAGCCGCACAAAACATGACAAAACACTTATTGCTGGGAGTGGAAGTGCGACAGGAAATATATGGCCATTATCCAGCTGCAAGTTTCTCCATTTAAATGCAAACAAAACAGGAAAATGAAAAGCAATTTTTAGTTTAATCAACTTTCATGAGTCTGCTGGGAAGCCCAGAAGGATCTGAAGGGAGCCGCTGGGACCTGTTGGCTTTAAATATGAATTTTGAAGGCTGCTCGGTAATAGGGGGGCTATGCTGGGCTTGGGTTAAAAATTAAGCTTTGCCAGTGACAGCTGGGCCTAACTGGGGGCAAAGCCAGTCAAATTAATTCTCATTTCAAGGGGGGATTAAGCCATTATTTTGCTAAAAAATGTGTCTGACGCAAGAGCCGTGTTCTACAAACAGCGAGTTAAAATAACAAATTTATCCACTGTAATTGCACTCGTTCTCTTTATTTTAGTACAGGAGAGGTGATAAAAATACACAACTGGCTCCAGTACTGGAGAGATCCCCCAGAGGAGACCTTGCAAAAAAGTAAAACTCCATGAAAACGCCTCTAGTTATTCTGCCCTTAAAAATAATTAAGGGTGGGAGGGATTAATAATTACTTAAGTATTTGATATCACCTCATCAAACACCTGATAGAGCTGTTACAGCTACAAGAAACTACAAAAAGTGCGTGTTACAATAATTAAAAAAAAATAATGTAAGGACTGAGGGGTGCAAAAGGCTGAGTGGAATTTATTTTATTTTTTCCAGTCACTGGGGCGTTTCTGCATCGATGTCCTCAGTGTTGGGTTTCTCTGGAGACCAATTACAAAGGTTCACAAGGTTGTTTTTATTTTCCTTGCTCTTGATGTCTTTTTAATGAGGCCTCCTAGTAAACAGCAAGCATTATGCTTTCCTGCTGGATTCCTGTCTGCCGCCTTGAAACATTTATTACTAATACATGTGGGAAATGGTGTATAAATTAAATATTAGGAAAATGTACTTTTAAAAAACAGAAGTACTTGGCGAGGAGGGGGGGATATCTTGTAATTGTCATTGGAGGAGTGGGAGAGGAAGTCGTGCCAATATTTTGCTAATGGAAGCAGAGTGAAAGGGACTGTTAAAGCATCCTTGTGGTTTGGTGTAATAAATAGAGCTGATAGATGCATGGAGCCCTCAGTGCTCATCTCTGGGCTTGTGGGTTGGTGTGAGAGAATCTGAAGGATGGAAAAAAAAACTTTAAAAGACTGCTCTGCTCAGCTGTGCTCCAGCCCTGCCACATCCTGGTGCCCGCAGCATCCCCTCGGATCATTGCTGCCCTGCACCTCCCTCTGCTGCCTCACCTCTTCAGCCACTGCACCTTCCAGATTCAAGTGATGCTCACAAAATATTCTCTAATCACCAACAATCAAGCTAATCAAGCTTAATAACCAAATTATTGTGAGTGGCAGAGCCCTGTGTGGAGTGCCCACCACGCTGAACGCTCTGTTGGGACTGCCTGCTGCAAAATTGCTGCCTTAGAAACACCCAAAATTCCATAATTGCTGGAAGATGTTCTAGCTCGGAATTTCAGCTGTTTGCTGGGTGCTTGGTTCATCTGTTGGCAAAGGCTGCTTGCTTGAAATCCTGATTGCTGGGAGACCAGGCTGTTTCCACCGGGGGCTGGAGATCCTGTCCTGCTCTTCCACGCTCTGGTGCCAGATTGGTTTGTGGTGAGGAGGTGCAAATCTGGGTTTGGTTTGGTTTTTGTTTTGTTTTGGTTTTGATTCCATTTTTTGGAGGGGTGGGGTGTACTGGGGTTTTTTTGGCAGAACTCCTGGAATTTTCTCTTCCCCAGGTGGGCTGCTGTGGGTGATGTTTGATGATATCCAGGGGCTGCATCTCACCCGTCCTGCTGGCACATCTTTCACATCTCTGGGAGTTTTTGTGGGGGGAAGTAGATGAGTAAATTGGTAAAGCTCCTCTGTACCCGTGTGTGTGTGGATACGTGCATCAATGCAAAACTCGTTGCATTTCTGGCAGGTTTGTGTTTGGGACAGGTCTCTCAGAATTTCTTTTTATCTTCCTTTTTGAGGTAGAAATTTTGGAGAGGTCTTGGCCCTCTCCTCGCTCTGGTGGAAGGTGAGCATGGGGAGGCACCTGTTCATTCCAGTCCTATGTTTGGGTTCCCCTGGATCTGGAAGTTGTTTGTGGGCACTCCAAGGACAGGGGTGCAGGAAGTTCTTCCTCAGCCTGTTTCTCCATGTCCCTGACACAGATTTTTTGCTGCATTTCTTGAATTTGCATCTGTGATTACAAACCCCTTCGGTGTGCTGTGAATGCAGCTCCTTCCTCCTGTTCCACCCTTGTAATTCCTGCTAAATCCCCGTGTGGGTGTGACCTGGCACATCCCTTGGAGGCTCACAGGGGACTCAGCTGTGAATTTGCTGTCTCTGAGCTACATCATCCCCCCCAAAAGCCTCTCCAGGCTTTTTCCTCCAGTGGAGGAGAGGCTCACTTGTCCTTTCCTGCTGCACTGAAAGATGCCAGACTGGTGGCACTTCACTAAAACCCTCCTGCCCCGAGAATATGAAACAGAACTTTGATCGCTTTCATCTTGTATCTTTTAAGTAGCTGATTTCATTCCTGCATGAAAGCAGTCGGCTGGGAGAGCTAATCAAGCTGCTTAATGATGAAAAGGTCAAAATGGAGCGGGGAACTGCCATGATTCACAGCAAAGGCTGGGCTCAGCTCACAGAGAACAGCAGACCATTGCCAGAGCACAAACTCACTTCATTTTTCCAAAGGAAGCTTGGTTCCTGCTCTCTCCTGTCCTGTTCTCACCCAGGGATGCTGGCCAGAGAAAAATAAGAAGAGGGAGTAGCTGGTATCTCTTGTGAGGAAAACTTACCCTGAGAACAGAGAGGTCCCCACTTAGATTGAAGTAAAGCTGCAAGGGGAACGTGCTCCAGAGCAGTTTTCCATTCTCCAGGAGAATTTCCATTCCATCCTGTGAGGAGAGTGTGGTTGTCACATCCATCTGAGCTCACTGCATCAGGCAGTGAAAACAGAAAATTAATTAAATTAATCCTTCCTGTATGGTTTGTTCTTCATAGTGATCATTTTGAGCCACCTTTGGAAGATTTTCTGTTGTGTCTCCTCTGATGAGGATGATGGATATGGTGCTTGAAGTAGGAGGTTGGAACTTGATGCTCTTTCACCCAAACTTTCTGTGATTTCACAAACTCCCATCCAAGGGGCTGAGCTGGTGCTTGGTGAAGTTAAATTAAGGACTGGGCTGGTAAAGGGGATTTCCCTATGAAAAGTCCAGTCTGTAATGAGCAGCACCTTGGCTGAGCTGGGATCCTCCCAAACTCTCCTGAGATGTGGGGCTGGCGTCTCCTCCACACTCAGGTGCTCACAGGGACTCGTGGTGGCGTTTATCTTCTGCTTCTGCTGTGTGGGATTTATTTTTAGTGTAACTAATCAAATGAGTGCAGAATGAACCTTTTCAGGAGCAGAAGTAGCTTGATTTATTAAGTGGAATTGTAATCCAACATGAAGCATTTGATTACTCCTCGCCTGCACTAATCCTTTTTTTATGAGATCAATTTGCCCCAAATATCTGTACATGGTATTTTTTTGGCAGCCTTTTTCCTTAAGACCTCAAAATGGTATAAATGATGAGCTCCAGCTGTTTCTCATTGTGTGGTTTATTTTCTGACACACAAGGTACTGGATTTTAAGCTTCTCAGATTTTTCCCCGTAAGTATTATTTAATAGCTATTGCTGCATGAACATTGATTTTAATTTTACCCGAATAAGTGCATTAAAATGTTTACAAGTTGTTATTTATTGCCAGCTGCTTCACGAGCATTGGAGCTGGTGGTTTTATTTATTTCTGGGTACGGCATAATTAATTTCATGTGCTTATCTGGAGACTTTCTTGTCAGTTATTCATAGCCTGACTACTTTGTCTGCAATCTCCAAACCATTTACTCTGGGATGTGAAATATTTCAGGGTGTTCTTGCTTAAAGATTTAGAATAAATGCCTGGTGGTATTTATAGCAGCTGCTGCACCTCCTTTTATCCTCAGCTTTACCCACCTTGGGGAATCAGTTTGACTCACCCTCCCAACACGGTGGTCTTGTAAATACAACAAAAAGTTGCATATCATGAATTATGTATCTATTGAAATGAATCAGGAAGGAATTTACCCCTGTTTGTGGGTGTATCTGTGTGTGGGTATCTCTTGGTGTGAGAACATGAGCCCTCTCCATGCTGAGGTTGGGTTATGAAAATCCCTTCATACTCAGCTCAAAATTAAATAAAAATCATCAAAAGCTAGCAAAAGGGTTTTTTTTTTTCAACTTGGTTCTTACATGTGATTACAGTTTATAGTTGAGCATGTGGTAATTACAGAGCTTAATCAGTTTCTGCACAGATATCAACCACTTCAGATATTTTGGAGTTTATCAAAAACATTGTGTATCCATCTTAAAAGTATTTCCGACAAGGGGAAAAAAAGACATACCGCAGTTCACAGCTGATTATTTCTTTGTTGGTGCCAGTATTTGTCATAGAGCAACCAAATGAAGCTGTGAAATGAAAGCCAAGGAAATCAGTTTTATTTGTTTCAGATAATCCTGCTCAGTGTCTGTCCCTGGCAGGATTCGGAGCCCCGGTGTGCAGCACAAGGATGGACAGACGTTTGTCCGTCTGAGGCATTCCCAAACATCCCCAAAGGAGTTTAACTCCCAAGATTGAAGCCCAGAAGGGTTTGAGCAGCCTGCCATGAGCCCACAGGGTTTGTCCATCACAGTCTGCAGTGCTGATCGGGGTAATGAGGTGGGAGACCACCGAGGGCATCCCACGCTCAGCTGGGAGGGCAGGCAAAGCCTTCAAGCCCTGCCTCAAAGGAAATCTGATTAATAAAATGGACAGTCAGACTTCAGAAAGGCTGAAAATAACAAATCAAACCTTCTGCCTTCAGCTGTTGAAAAAAGGGGAGAGATTTCCCCCTGCTGTGTCCACAACACCCCCATGGCAAAACCCACCTGGTAAATTCCAGTTGCTTTCCCTCTGCTTGAGGATTCCTTCCCAAATCCCAAACTTTGGTCATTTTCTATGTGTTTATTTGGTTTTTTTTTCCTTTTTTTGCAATTAGAAGATGTTTTGGGATGTCACGGCAGTCTGAGTTGGTTTTTCATGTAGGAGTAGTGAGAGGAAACTTGTTGGTGCATGTTTTGATCTGCTTTGCTTCCTCCCTAAAATGAAACTTGGCAAAGTGATATCTGGAGCTGATGGGAACGAAATTCCTTCTGGTTCTTCTAAATCCATTGTGCAAACTGTGAGGGATTTCCTTCTGGGGTTTCCTCACGCTTTTGGCATCATAACAGAGAAAAATGCTCCCTGAGGAAACTCGTCACCCCAAAATCCACCTCAGGGGTGAATTTTATAAAAATACATGAAAATGTTCAGGTGGTTTTTTAGAGGAATTCAGGGAAGGAGCTTATGGGATAGCCTGAAATGCCTTTGGAGAAGCCCTCCAGAGGGATTTGTCTCTCTGGGACTGATCCTAATGCTCACATTGATCTTCTCTCGTGGAGAAGGGCACCACATCCACACATCTGTAAGAATTCAGGAAATCATGTCCTAGAAAGGATATTCTGTCCTGAACGCTGGCATTTTCTGGGATTTGATGGGATTTTAGCAGGGGGTGAGCAGAACCTGGCTTTCCTCTCCTGTCCTAGAACTGGGGGCTTAGATCCAGGTGGGCTTCCCATGGGATGCTCTCCCACCAAAACAGTGCCTGTCTCTCCATCTACTCACTGAAGGAAGGACATAAATGTGATTTTCTATCATATTTCTGATGAATCTGTGTGGCTGAGCATTCCTACTTGGAAGAATTTCCTGCCTGGCATTTCTTTCATAACTCTGTTTCAAAGCTGCTTTACTGAGGAGGTTATTCTGATAATTTTATTTTTCCTTTTTTTTTTTTTTTTTTTTTCTGCAAACAAACAATTTTTTTTTTTTTTTTTTTTGAAAAACCAACTCCTTCCTGAGGGCAGCCGAGTGTCAAAGGCAGAGTTATGGATGGTGTCAGCTGCGTGTGGAAACACACGCTCCATTTATTCATCCCAGCTGTGGGAGCTTGGCTGCCCCTGTACCTGTCACTCCAGAGCTTTTAATGAACATTGATCATCCTCAGCCAGACGTTGATTTGAATCAAGTGGATGGAAAGTCATTTTTAAAAGCACGCTGTGAAGTTTTTTTGTTTTGTGGAGTGTTTTAGGGATGAGCCTGAAAAAAAACTCATCATCCCAGCTTTTCAGAGTTGTTGGTGGATGAGAGAGGATCTGCACGTTCAGTCTGGTCATCTTGGAAGGTTCATTTATAATTGAAAGTGATTTTTCAGCACGCTGCGTGTTTATATTTACTTTTACAGAGAGAATTATTGAGGTCGGAAAAGACCTCCAAGATCAAAACCAAGACTTTTAATTAGTTTGTAACAACCCTGCAGTCTAGAATTGCCTTTAAATATTCCCTTTGGGAAAAAAAACAGCTCTGGTTATTTATGCAGAAGTGGGTTACATAATTTGGGGAAACAACCTTTATCTCTTTGCTTGGCTGCACAGCCTGGCCCACCAGACTCCTTCTGCTGTTGTAGGTGATGGAAAATGTGAAATGCAGCAGTGTTGAGCTGCCAAATTCCTCCTGAGAGGGATGGGCCTGGAGAGTTGTGCCCTGGAGCACTGGGAGCTGACAGATGGGACCCATTTAATGCCCAGCATGGTTCAACCCCCCAGGAGCTGCTCCCTCCTTGGTGTCCCATGGGAAGGACAAAGTGACCCCAGGCTGTGACACAGCAGAGATTTTGGGAAACCCACAGCCAGCAAATGATTTTTGGGGAATCCCAGGGAGAAGAAATCCCTTGTGTGGTGTAAAACAGGTTCGTTTTGTGTCTCGTTTCATTAAATGTCCATTTCTGCATGGGCTGTTGGGGTGGAAGTACCTAAAATAGAGGTGGTTACAGTGGTTGCTTAAAAACCTTATTTTATTGCAGTTCTAGGGAAGAAAACCCATCAATAAAATCTTCCTAACCAAATTCAATGCAAGTTTCCTAATTGAAAGAAACAGCTTCTTGCAGCAGGAGGAAAACGCTGAGTATTTTTATGGCAGTAAAAACTTCACAAAGTTTAGCTTAAAACAAAGACTCCAGTGAAGTCTGCGAGGAAATAAATTGATCTGCAGGCTCTGCAATTGTGGTGAGCAGAGTAAAAAGAAATCCATAGGTCATTTCTACAAGAATAAAGCTAATATTAGCCTAGGAGTCACTCTTAAATGTTGTTTACATAATGATCTTGGAAGGTGCTGAGCTTTACAATTTAATTGTGCATTTGAAGGTAGAAACCTTACAAAAATAGGTGGTTTCATTCCTTTAGGGACTAAAAATACAATGTAAGAGATTCCAAGCTTGGATTTTTTTTTTCCCCTTTATTTTCCTTTTCAAATTATTTTAACAATAACCCTTTGACTCTGGAATGTGTGGAAGACAGGGAATATCAAAGAAGAGCAATCAGGTGATAATCCTACTTAACCAACCTTTGACTTGCAGCATCTGGTGTATTTTTAGTCTGATAGGAGCAGAATTATCATTCCCAGTAATTTGATAAGTGCTGTCATTTTCCTTTGAAGAACTTATTTTAATTTTTATTTTTCTGTGAGCACACCTGCTCCCTCGAGAGCAAACCAGCAAATAATTTATGCAGTGAAAATCCTTGCCAGTTTTCAAGTGAGAATAAACATTTCTGAGATCCTCGTGGCTATAACACTTGATGGTTTGCCCACAGATATTCTCCCCTTTTCACTGGTGTGCAGTGGTGTCACTTTGAGAAGCGATAGCCGGATCTTTGGGATTTTTCCAAAGAATCCTTAACAAAAGTTCATCAAATCGAAGTTCAGCTCATCCTTACTTTTGAGCTGTTGTTGTGTGGTTTTTTGGGCTCCCATTGCTGATGGAAAAATCAGGATAAAGCCGCCCTGGGGCTGGAGATTACTGGAGTGGGGAATCTTCCCAGTGGGGCTGGAGACACCTTCTCAGGGAATGTGTGGGAATTGTGTCCTGCTTCAAAGCCTTTGGTTTCCCCTGGGCACTCAGCACAGCAATTTCTTATTTTCATAATTCCTGACTGCCTTCAGCAGTCACACAAAAGTGAGGGGCAAAAATCCCGTGAAAGTCTCATCCAGTTGTGGTTATCCATGTCTGATCGCTGAGGATGAGCAACCAAACCTACAGATTTTCAATTCTGCCATAAAAACTTGATTTTTGTGCTTATTTGGTTTGCTGCCAGGAGAATGAGCTGCCCTTCCCATTTAGGGGGGCAGGTTTATGAAAGGATCTTTTTGACGATTCACGTAGAACTAATGTAATAAAGGAGAATTTTACCCCTGGCACGTTGAGTGTCAGAACTCCACGTGGAGCTGTTGGTGTGAGTGAAGCCAGCACGGAGGGGCAGGGTCTGAAATGGTCTCTGGGGAGGGATTGGTTGCTCAGTGAGCTGCAGGTTTTCAGTCCTGGGTTGGTCCCACGGTGGCTCAGGTGAGGGCTGAGTGTTCAAAGCCTTCTGATGTTTACATTCTTAGAGTCAAGAGTCCCCACACTTTTTACAAAAACACTGTGTGTTTTGCACATTCCTTCTTAGAGGAAGGGAAAATTGACACTGTTCACGTGGCCAGTGTAGTTTAAAAGAGGGATGTCATCCTCCAATCCACTCTCATTTTAGAGCATCTATAAATTCTAGAAAACTGTAAATGAAGTTCTCTTTTTTTGCCTGAGGTGACTGAGCGTGTGGTGGGTGCTCATTTTGTGTCTCAGTGTGACAGCTGAGGACACCAGGGTGTGCTGGGCTGTGTGTGGAGCACACAGGTGCTGCAGGCACAGGGGTTTGCTCAGAGCATCCCCCACTGCAGGCAGGGAACGGTGCTTGCTCAGGAATGGGAGATTTCTCATTGATCTTTTCCTTTATTTTATATTCCTTACTCTCTTTACTCCTCTCCCCTCAGTCCATGAGTTCTGTTAATTCCGTGATGGATTTCTGTGCCTTTGGGAACACAAAGCTGTGCCCACAACTTCCCAGTATTTCCCTACAAATCATAACCACAGCCATCACCTCAGCCTCTCTCATCGTGGCTTTTCCAAATCCCAATGATCATTCAGAGCTGTTATTTAACGTGGAATTTGGCACTGCATGAGGCAGGATCTCCCCAAGTGGGCAGCCAGGGGAGGAGGAGATGGATGGGTTTTGTCTCCTGCACTGGTTGAGCTGATTGAGGATTTTGTCATCCCAAAAAAACCCCGGGAGCTGGGATTGACAGGGCCTGGCTTGTTTTGTGTTCTGCTCCCCTGCACTTGTGTGTTCCTCCCCTGGTTGTGTTCAGTGAGAGGGGAGAATATTAAACATCAATAAACGAGCTGGGCCACGTCTGTGGTGTTCAACAGGCAGAGATTTTGAGAGGAAGCTTTGTTACTGTATGAAAGGAAAGGAAATGTTCTGTCCAGCTCTCCAGATTTCCCCAGAAGGTCGGGAGGGAGGCAGAGATCAATCATGGATAAAGTTGGCCTGTGGCACTGGGTAGGTGAGACTGTCAAAGCAATAAAACACACAAACCTGCTGAAACACTGTCATTCTTAGTGATTTCTGCTTAAAAATCTTTGATTTCTGCACCCTGAGGCTCCCAGTTCTTCAGCAGCCCGGGGGGGTCTCAGACCCTGAGTGCATTTTTTTAATGCCTCGTGGTCCTTTGCAGAAAACTGCAAAAGGTTTGCAGGTTGGGAAAAGAGCCTGTGAAGAGGGAAAACCTTCCCTTTCTTCTTCCTTGGCTTTCTGTGCCTGCTGCCAGAGGGGAAAAAGCTTTTAGGAAGGTCCTCTAGCAGCAGGTAAACAAAACTATCAATAAGTAGGCAATAAAGCCCACTCAGATATTTAATATTTGATTCACGAGGATTGAAATCATGTTTTCCATCCAAAATTCTGCTCAGCTGTTGTGGCTGGGGGTTGCAGAATGCAGGTGTGCTCACCTGGCCTGAGCAGCACCACAGCCAGGGCTTTAAAAAAACAGGGAAATTTCCAAGTTTTCTTTGCCTTGCTGGGAATTTCAGGAGTTTCAGGGAGAGCTGGGGAGCAAATTGCCCAAATGATTTATCCATGTGTGAGATATTCCGTGTTTCATTTCTTCCCTGACTAACAGAGGGCTGAGAGAGAAATGTAAAGAAGATTTTGGCCCCCAGATGTTCAGGGCTGCATCCCTGAAGTTCACAACGCAGGGTTTATTTTCTCTTTGATTTCTTTCCTAAATCCTAAAGGAATTAAAAGCCAACCCTCAGTTCAGCTGAATGGGGAGTCACAAGCGAAACATAATTTTTATTGAAATGTTTTCCTCCAAAGCAATTTATTTGTCTAAGTTGTAAAACAGCAGAAATATAAATGACAAACTATTGGTACAGCACAGAGAAAAATGTTATTTTGGAGTCCTCTCCCCTTCCTGGAGTTGATTTATGGGCTCCTTTTTTGGCTGCTGGGGTGACCCATCCTAAAGACAGGAGGAAATGGTTGAATTTGTAACAGGAGCCTGAGTTTTGGAGAGACAAAATTCAGAGCTAAATGATGATTTCACCAACTCCCTGTGTGGTGTTTAAGTGGTGCTGCTGGTACTTAAAAATGAAATGGTGCAGCGAGGAGTTGGCTTCAAGAGAAACAATAAATCAAAGTAAATAAAAAAAAAAAAATTCGACTTCCTTATGCCTGGCTGTCAAAAGTTTTGAGTGAATAAACCAGTTTTAACATGGTTAAATGCAGTTCATGGCATCTTTCCTGTGAAGTGCTGCTTAAAACAAACAGTTTTTCACTGACGGCATAAAAATTGTTTCCCTAACATGCCCAGAGGTGAAATGACTGCCTGGAGGAAATAAAGCTGGCAGATTTTTTATTTTTTTTTTCTCTCTCTCTAAGTGCAGAAAGTCTTGGGGCTGTAAAAGCTGTTGTGTGGTTTAACTAATTTCCTTTAAACTGACAGGAACAGCAGAGCAGAGGATGTATTTTCCCTGGCGAGCTGATATTTGGGGTTGTTTATGAGCTCCTGCAAATTGTCACTCCGGGAAAGCAAAACAGGAGGGAGGGATGTGCAGGGGAGCAGAGATCAGCTGGGTGTGCAAACTGCATTTTGTGCTGCCTAAAAATAATTGTGAGCCAGTGTGGGAAGTGGCATTTTTGCTATCCCAGAAAAAAAACCAAAAATTGCCTTCCTTGAGCTCTTTCTCTGTCCTGCTCTTTGCTCCATCCCTGGGGCATTTTCTTTCCTCTCTGCAGCAGCACCAGGTGAGGTTCTCGTGGTGAACAAGTGAGGGAGGGATTTTTATTTCCCCATTCTCGTGGTGAACAAGTGAGGGAGGGATTTTTATTTCCCCGTTCTTGTGGTGAACAAGTGAGGGAGGGATTTTTAATTCCCCAGGTGCCAGCAGGGATGAGAATTGGAAATCAGTGACCAATAAGAGACCAGACTCTCAAAAAGTTTATCTTGGGTGAAACCATTCTCCACCCTCTCGCCAGAACCCAGTGAATTCCCAAAGATCCCAAGAAGGAGATTCCCAAAGATCCCAAGAAGGAGATTCCCAAAGATCCCAAGAAGGAGATTCCCAAAGATCCCAAGAAGGAGATTCCCAAAGATCCCAAGGAAGGCGTTTCCAAAGATCCCAAGGAGGAGATTCCCAAAGATCCCAAGGAGGAGATTCCCAAAGATCCCAAGGAGGAGATTCCCAAAGATCCCAAGGAGGAGATTCCCAAAGATCCCAAGGAGGAGATTCCCAAATACCCCAAGAAGGAGATTCCCAAATACCCCAAGAAGGAGATTCCCAAATACCCCAAGAAGGAGATTCCCAACGATCCCAAGGAAGGCGTTCCCAACGATCCCAAGGAAGGCATTCCCAACGATCCCAAGACATTTCCAAAGATCCCAAGAGCTGCCCTGCTCATCCTTGCTCTGTTTGAACGGAGAGTCACTGATGTTGAACTTGCATCCAGGAGTGCGAACCTGATTAAAAAATAAATGGGAATTATTAATTCTTGGCTGCAGCACCCACTTGGGTGACACCCAGAGCTCCCTGAGGTGCCTTAGGGGAGGAAAAGCAGAGCATTCCCATCTCTCCCATCCCTTAACTCTTTATTTGAAGTCTCTTTTCTCACTTCTGAGTGTTTGGAGGTTGTTAAGAGAGGTGACACAACCACAGAAGCCACCTTGATTTTTCTTGAGCTGCTGGTGAATGTCTTGGACAGGAGAAAAAAGGAATTGAAGGCCTGATGGTCTTTGTAGGGCCTTAATGTGAGGATTTGTGTTTCCAGGGAATATTGGGGAGGTGGAGGCTGGAGCTCCCTGCACCAAACAGAATTTGGGAGGTTGCTGAAATAATCAGTGAGAAGAATTAGCAGCGTTCTGTTGAGAAAATATTCCAGGAGAATGTTTCATCTCAGTAGTGACCACTGAATAATTTATTTAATTCACCTCATTTACAAATATTTTTATGGGAAACACTTGAGGTTTTAATGGGGCACTCCATAAACAATGTGTGTGTCTTGGTGATGAGAAGTTTAATGGAAATCTGGGCAATTTGGAGTATTTTATTCCATATATTTTAGAATTATAGAATATTTTATTTAATATTTAGGAGCTATTTCCACTCTTTGGGCACCTGCACAGCTGTTGGGAAAGAAACATGGGGACCCCCCTGCCTGATCCCTTTTGCTTCATGGAGAGCTTGGATTGGATACTTCACCTCATTTAAAATATTATTTTTTCCCCTTTTATTTAAATCACTGTTGAGATGCTGTATCTGTCCATGGCTCAGTCTTAACGGGGTGTTTTGGTGTTACTTTGATTTCTAAAATGCATTCCCAAATTTTAAAGGACTTTTAAATAGCAGCAATGCAGATGATCCTGCCTGAGATTGTCCACTCACTGCTTTTCCAGCAGTTTTCAGTCTTGCCAAAGAAATAAAAAGGTTTGATGAAGTAAATTCCCAGTTTTACTCCAGAATTCCCTTTATCATTTGTTCTGTCCCTCCCAACACACCTTGGTGGGTGTTACAGAAATGCAGAGTAATCTTTGCCAACAGAGGAGAACAAAATCAGTTTGTTGGAATTTGTGGAGAAAAATAATTGGATAGAAATAAAATACCATCCTCAGATATTTTTTTTCAGATTTTTTTCCATTTCCCCCTTCCATAGCATCCATTTTTTTCTTTTTCTGGGCTTCCATGCAAGAGAGGAATTGGATTTGAGATGATTTGTGCCTGTGTTGTTCCATTCTGGATTTTCATTTAGGTACCTGTAGGTTGTTCCAGTTTCTTGCCCTTTTCTATGCTAATAAAAGGAGTTATGTTGTGGAGAAGGGGAGAAAATAAACAATTAAGACAAATGAATTAATTCCTGTCTCAATATTGTGCATGAGGAAAAACAGTTCAGGGGAACAAATAGATTTGAAATTTGAGTAAATATTAATAACAGTTACAGCAACAATAAAGCAAAAAGCTGGGAGTAAGGGAATTAAAGTGACCTTGACTGCAGGTACATTATTACTGTATAGACACTGTTTGACTTTAATTTTTATTAATGTAGATAATGGCTTACATGGGCCTTATGGCTGCATTACCAGTGCTCTAAAATTTAATTAGATTTTTAGAGCAGCTGTTAATGTCTTCTCTAGGATTATATCATTCAGGGGCAGTGTCAGGAAACTTTCAGCCGTTTCATTAGGCTCAGAAGAAGCTGAAATGAGGTATTTTGTATCCACAAAACTACCCTGAATTCCTGAGTCTTTCTCAGAGCAAGCCATTGAAATTGCATTTATTTTATCCTCTCACTGCAGGGGATGGATAACACGCTGAACCACTGAGAGAAAAACGCAGGCTGGGAAATATTATAAAAAGATTTTTAGGATTTGAAGGTTTGTTTCTTGTTTTGGCAGACCCCAAGATTCAGTCAGTGCTAATAACTTGGAAGAAACCTGTTTTTAAGTGAACACAAGGCAGGAATAAATGTCCCCACCATGATGGAATGTAAATTAAAGTGGTTTATTTTAATGACAAAAGAAAGGAGTTGTGTTGGGGTTTTTTTTGGTTTTTTGGGTTTTTTTATGGTCCTGTCCACCAAAAATATAATTAAGATAGAAATGCAGCAGGATCTGTATATTTGTAGCTAATTCCAAAAGAACTTTGGGAAGTAGCAGCTGTGGTGGCCCTGGAGAAAAGGTTTCAGAGATGATCCAATTCCAGTGAAATTGGAATGAAATGAAATGAAACCAATGGAACAAATCCCAGTTAAAAAGCTGAGAGCTGATACTTCAGCCTGATATCATCCAGGTGAAGCAGAGCCACCCAAGAGTGGCACCAGGGATGCTTGGGGTGCACAAGGGGGTGACCAGGAGAAGCTGGGAGTGGCAATTTGACTTTCTGGCAGTTATTTTCCCAGAGATCTGTGTGAAAAACGTGGATTTTCAAATGGCTGATGTGTGGGTTTGGAGGGGGCTCAAACTGGAGTGGGTTTGTGGCTCAGGGGCTGGATCATCCTTCTCCCAACCACGTTCCCTCCCCTTGGAGATGCCAGGATGATAATCCAGGCACGGGAAAGCCACAGGAAATCATTTCCAGGTGTTTTATTTTGCGTTTGCTCCTCACCTGCATGTGCAGCTCCCCCAGGTGTCAGGAATTGTTTGCTGTCACCCAGAGAAGAGCTGGTGACCTTCAGGCTTGGAATTATCCATCAGCGAACTTCGGAACTCTTCCCCAAGACTGGATTTGGGGCTGAATTGTCCTTTTTTAAATGTGAGAAACATCAGAGATGGCTGGTCGGGCTCCTGGCTCAATCCAGGATCGCTTTCCCTTCAATCTCCTTTGGTTACTCCAGAGCAGCATTCAGGACAGGTTTTTTTTCTGGAAGTGTTTGAGGGTTCTAAGGCAAGAAATTATACAGAATATCTTAAAAAGATGTTTAGGGGAAAGGTGTGGAGGATAAAAAGCTGGGATTATCTGATGAGTGGGAAAGAGGTGCCTCATCCAGGGTGCAAAGCAAACCCTTCTGTAAAAAAAAGAATTTTGGGAGGGTTTGCTGCTCTTGCCTATTAACATGCACCTGCTAATGAGGAGAATGAAGAAAGTGAATTTTCCTGGCTTGGTAAATGCTGAGTTTTGGTATTCAGCACATCAGGGTGGTGGTGAGAGTGAGTGTTAATGGCGCAGGGTGGAGATGTGAATGGATCAAAGGCTGAGATCTGTTGGGTAAAGGAAATTATAAAAATGAATGACAGTGACCTAATTTGTGAAACAATCCTCTGGTATCCAGCAATTCACTAATTTGTAATTACGGGATGAACTGGCCAAGAACAAAACCAATCCTGTCAGCATCATCAGAAGCCATCAGGGGTTCCTGTCAGAAACCAAAATCCATCAGGGATTCGTGTCAGAAATCAAAATCCATCAGGGATTCGTGTCAGAAATCAAAATCCATCAGGGATTCGTGTCAGAAATCAAAATCCATCAGGGATTCGTGTCAGAAACCAAAATCCATCAGGGGTTCCTGTCACAAACCAAAACCCATCAGGAGTTGCTGCAGGTTTGCAGCTTCTCCCAGTGCTCCACACAGGAACCCAGAGTTGGAAACGAGGATCCAGATCCAGTTCCATTCCTTAATGCCAGAGTTAACTAGTAGGGAGGTGAGGGAAATGTTTCTGGTGTGTCAGGAATTCTCTCTGAACCCTGAAGGAGAAAAAGCTCCCAGGCACGTTTGATGAAGGGTTTCCTCCTGGGATGGTGCCTGTGGAGCAGGGATGGGGTTTGGAAGGAGCAGAAACCCGAGAGCCTCCGGGGCAAGCACTGCTGCTGCTCCTTGGTCAGCTCTCTGTGCCACAGACTCACAGAAATGATGAAAAACAAGGAAAAGTGGTCATTTTAATTATTAGAAACATTTTCTTGGTGAAATATGCTCTTAAGGAGCTCACAAAACCTGCAGTGTGTAACTTCGGGCCAGTCTGGTGTTGGTGGAATCCTGTAAAGCAGCTGGAGGTGAAAGGCAGGTGGGGTTTGGTGGTTTTAAAATGTTGATTAGCCAGGGAATATCAGTGTCCAGCCACTGCCTTCATTGATGCAGTGTTGTTCACTGGAATGAGAGCTGTGCCACATCACTCTGTGCAAAGGCTGCCTCTGCCAAGGAATTCATCCTTGGAAAAAAGCTGAATCCACCACCTGAGATATCCAAAGGCATTGGGAGAGGTGGGAAAAAGAAATGCTGTGTTTGTTCCGAGGTGAATTCAGCAATATGAGCTGTTCCTCCTCTCTTAGGGGTGACAGATTCATCAAAAAATTGTTAAAAATTAATCCCCAGTGCTTGGAAAATCAGGAATTTCTTGGCTGCCTCTGTCTTTAGGTGCTCATGGATTTTGTTGTCTGTGACCACCCCTAGTTTAGCCTAGGAAGGTTTGGTGTAAATGGATTAAGGGATTTTTGTTCCTTCAGGGTGAGCCCCATCCATAAATGATCCAACACCTCTGGAAAGTGTCCCTCACCCCTGAGGGCCCTTCCTGCATTTCAAATGTAAATAAAAACCGTTTTTAAATCAAAGAAACCTTCTCTGTAGTTAGCAGAATTTCCAAAAACATGGTTAGTCCTAAAGAGCTTTTCTATTTGATGCTTAATAGAGCAGAGTTAATAATTCATAATTTAATGTATCTGATTAATTTTGCCTCTTTTTCTCAGAATGTCTTCAAAGCACATAACAATTATCTGAAATGTACTTATTCAAAATGACTCGGTGACCTCTCTTTCTAGATCACTTATTCCTGATTCAATTTTTCATAGCAATGCACAATTTCTATTGGTTATCATTCATTATTTCCCTGCTAATTGAGTAATCACAAATCCAGCTAAAAAAAAAAAAAATAAATAAGGAGCAACCCTCTGGCAAGAAGAAATACTAAAAATGGATTAAAAATTCCTTTTGTCCAAGGCCTTGGAAAAACCTTCCTCCAGCTGAGGAAGACCCAGAGTTCATTTAAAAGAAATAACTGATGAAATCCAGTTGTCCTGGGAATTTGCATTTCTTTTTATCCAAGTGATGCTCTAACTCTATAAATTATATGAAGATAATTAACCTGTGCCAGCAGATGCAACACTCTTAATATCAAGAAGTAGATTTGCATAATATATTGCCAAGTGCGTGTGTTTATTTCAGTAAAGTTCAGGAATTACACTGGAATTACACTGGAATTACACCAGGGCTGAGCTGCCCAGCAGTGCCTGTGTCTCATTATGGGCAGATTTTTCCCTTTTATTTCAGCGTGCTCTTTATTTTTAAAATATAAAAAAGCCCCTTAGTAATCAAATAGAGCCTTAATGTGCTGGATTCATTAAAATTAAGGACTTTATTTGGCTGTTTTCTTTCTTCCCCTCTCCCTGACAGTCTGTGGTGGTCATTGGAGGTGGCCACGCCAGCCCAGCAAAGCAGTTTGTTAATGAATTTTCCACAAATTAATTTTCTCCATTACCATGGCCTCGATAAACACGAGCAATTATTTTATGTGGAGCAGGAATAAAGGAGAGAATTACAACTGGCTGGACTTTGGTTTGTGGAATTAAAATGACTTGTCTTTTGGCCTTTTTTTCATTAGGGGCTCCTCTAAATGATTGCAAATAAAGGAATGGGGAAAGTAGGAAGTGCTGGATGCAGCAATTTTAGGAAATAAAGGAATGGGGAAAGCAGGAAGTGCTGGATACAGCAATTTTAGGAAATAAAGGAATGGGGAAAAATAGGATGTGCTGGATACAGGAATTTTAGGAAATAAAATTGCTGTATATAATAATATATATATAATATAATATAATATAATATATTATTATAAAAGTATAAAATTATAAATATTATAAAAGTATAAAAGTATATAATAATATAAAATAAAATTGCTGGGAAAACCAGGATGTGGTGGATACAGCAATTTTAGGAAATAAAGGAGTGGGGGAAAGCAGGAAGTGCTGGATACAGGAATTTTAGGAAATAAAGGAATGGGGAAAAATAGGATGTGCTGGATACAGGAATTCTAGGAAATAAAGGAGTGGGGGAAAGCAGGAAGTGGTGGATACAGCAATTTTAGGAAATAAAGGAATGGGGAAAAACAGGATGTGGTGGATACAGGAA
This sequence comes from Acrocephalus scirpaceus scirpaceus, assembly GCA_910950805.1. Taxonomy (NCBI): domain Eukaryota; kingdom Metazoa; phylum Chordata; class Aves; order Passeriformes; family Sylviidae; genus Acrocephalus; species Acrocephalus scirpaceus. Next base: position 19,786,781 of record OU383782.1, read on the forward strand.
TTTTAGGAAATAAAGGAATGGGGAAAGCAGGAAGTGCTGGATACAGGAATTTTAGGAAATAAAGGAATGGGGGAAAGCAGGAAGTGCTGGATACAGGAATTTTAGGAAATAAAGGAATGGGGAAAGCAGGAAGTGGTGAATACAGCAATTTTAGGAAATAAAATTGCTGTATATAATAATATATATATAATATAATATAATATAATATTATATAATATAATATAATATAATATAATATAATATATTATTATAAAAGTATAAAATTATAAATATTATAAAAGTATAAAAGTATATAATAATATAAAATAAAATTGCTGGGAAAACCAGGATGTGGTGGATACAGCAATTTTAGGAAATAAAGGAATGGGGAAAGCAGGAAGTGCTGGATACAGGAATTTTAGGAAATAAAGGAATGGGGAAAAACAGGATGTGGTGGATACAGCAATTTTAGGTTTAGGCTGTTGATTTACCCTAACTTTATTTCCACATCTCACTGAATTTTGTTGTATTAGACCTATTGATACCTTTAGGTGCCTTTTTTTTTATTTTTTCCTGGCTGTTTGTGGTGACCTTTTAATAATTTGTTCCTAAAAGAAGCCTTTTCTCTCCGAGTGAAGCAACTCAAAGGTATCAGCACCAAATCTGATGAATGGATGCCCCACGGGTAAGGAAATTACATTGGCTTAGTACCTCGGGCAAGTGAGATGCAATCTCAGCAAAAGAATCCACAGGATTATCATTTAAGGAAAAAAGGGGATTAATTCCTTGTAGCTCTGGGGAGAGGGAATTGTCCTCAGTGACTTTGAGGGTTTAAAACCCTGTGTGAGGTGATTTTTAGTGTGCGTTTCAGGAATATTTTTATTTATAGAAATTAATGGAGTCAAGCTTTATTAGTTCATGTAGCTCTAAGGGAGAATTTGGATCATGGAATCACAGAATGGTTTGGGTTGGAAGGGAATTTGATGATCAGGGACACTTCCACTGTCCCAGGGTGATCCAAGTCCCAATGTCCAACCTGGCCTTGGACATTTCCAGGGATCCAGGGGCAGCCACAGCTGCTCTGGGCAACCTCAGGGCCTTCCCACCCTCCCAGGGAACAATTCCTGCCCAATCTCCCATCCAGCTCTGTCCTGGAAATGATGAAACTTCAGAAGAACAGCCCAGGCTGTGTTTGCCTGCCTCATTCAGGGGGTTTGGGTGTGGTGCTGTTTGGTGTGATAAATCCACAACATCCCTCGTGCTCTGCTGGGATTTGTGCCAGTGACACTTTGGGAAGGCTGAGCTGGAACAGAGACTGGGCAGAGCTGGAGAATAAAGCAGGGATTGATTGAAAGGCCTTTAGGGGACACCTTGGGCAGGACAAGAGTCTTGTGGACCTGATATTTGTGAGCCTGAGGGAATTTTTTAGTTTGCTAACAGTTGCTAGTTCTTTCTCAAGGGAAATCTTCTCAAGAAGTTTTCTTTCTCAAAACAATCTTGTGTAAATAACTGCTTTTCTTATAACAACTTTGCTTAGCTGGTGTTCTGCTTCTCTAGTTTGACTACTAGAATTAGAGAGGTGTTGTTCTTGTGCACTGATCGTGCTCATTTTGTATCGTAACATCCTATAAATAGTGGGAAGAATTGGAAAAATAAAGCTTTCTGATTTCCTTGCTTTCTGATTTCTTTGCCTTCTGAGAATCTTGGAGTTTCTTCGTGTCCAAGAGTGACAGAGCCTGGCCAAGGCTACACCCAAGGTGGAACCAAAATGGGCACAAAATGGACAAACGGTCACCAGGTCTCACACTTTGATAAGTTTTGTTCCATTTGCACATTGGGGTTGAATTGTCCAACCCCAGCTCCAGGCTGTGAGCTCCCATCCTTCTTGTTCCTCCCTCCAGCCACCCTTGTTTGTGCTGTTGGGCTGAAAGTTGTCCTTGGTGTGCAGCAGGACAAGGATTTGTTTTGTGTCCCTGCTGTGTGCAGAGAGCTGAGTGACCCTGACTGTGAGCTCAGAGCTGCACCCCTGGGCAGTGCAGAACCTGAAATACAGGAAAATAAAACTTAAAGGCATCAACAGGATGTGGGACACCCTGTGGTCCCTGGGCTCTGTCCCCATGGCCACCCCATCCAGGATTTTGGGATGTCTTTGCCCAGAGGACAGAGCAGTGCCGAGCCCCAGCCCTGCTGTCCTGCCTCTGCTGAACAAAGAATGCAGGATTGGAGCACAGAACTTGGGAATATTAACCCTAAAATCAAGATGTGGATGTGGAAATAATCCCCTTCCTTTCTCTGTGTGATTTTGAGGAATGTAAGAAACCCCACAAGGGATCATAAAGCTATTTGTACATAAAACCCAACTGCAACAACTTCAGGTGTAATTGGATCATCTGCTGAAGGACTTTTTGGTGTTGTTTTTATTTATTTTAGGCAGCCTTCCTTAGGAAACGCTGTTCACAAAAGGCAGTGTCACGTAATGTAAAACAGAAAATGAATTTTCCGCCTTCACCTTGAGGGATTTTGGAGGTTCCAAATTATGAAAGCTGTAATAACTTCCATTTAGGAGGCTTCTGACAGGAGGGAAATGAAAAACGAGGAGAGAATGTTTCCACAGAAAGTTACTCCAGCTCATTTTTCTAAACAAAACACGCACTGACTGTGTAAACCAGAAATAGCAACGTTCTCTTTGACGGCTTTTTCTGAATGCCTGGCTCGGAATACTCAGTCCTAAAGTTAATGAAGGACTGGTGGAGATGATCTGCTCAGAGAAATTCGAGCAGCCCACACGGCTCCCATCTGCCTGGAGCAGCCATTAATAACAATATTTAGCTTGGGGGAGAAGTGAGGATATTTTGGGCCAGTTTAGGCTGAAACGACGGCGTAGTTTGGCACTGAGTGGGAATTTGGTTGTTTGGAAAAGCTGAAAATTCTGGCTGGTGGAAAGTAAATTTTGCTTTGGGCGTTTCTTGTTATTCTTTGTTCTTCTGTGTTTTTTGTGGTCGTTTTTTTGGTTGTTGTTTTTTTTTTTTTGGTTTGGTGGTTAAGCTTTTGGCTTGGTGGTTTGGTTTTTTTTTGGTTGGGTTTTTTTTGGTTGTTTTGTTTTGGTTTGGTTTTCTGGTTTTTTTTTGTTTGGGTTTTGTTTGTTTGGGGATTTCTGGGAGTGGATTTTGGAGTGGGTTGTTTTGGTGTATTTAGAGAAATTATTTCTGATGCTTTCCCTCATTTCCAGTAGAGCCAGAGTGAGCGGGATAGAAGGATTTAAAGCAAACAGAATAGGTTTAAGAGACTAATTTCAATAATCCCACTGTAAACTTCCTAATACTCTGAGGAGGGAGGAGTTTCTGGCTTTTTGCTGCAAACTTTCACCATTTGAGAGTGACTCAGTCCATCAGCTCCGCTATTGTTCTGGGCAAGGTCAGGAGCATGGAGTGTGCAGGTAGTTTCTAATTGGCTGTCTGCAGAAAGCAGCAGGGAATTCAATCTATTCCCTGCACTTGGATGAGCTAAACCAACACTCCACGGAGCCATTGGAGCATGGAAAGGTTGCTAATCTCTCTCCAGTAATTATTGCAGGTGTGCCCTGCTCCTATCAGAGGGGACACTCGGCACTTGATGAACTTTAATGCTCCTAATGGCTTTTTTCCCTATTAATAAACCATATTTTGACGTTCAGAGACTTTTCGTGGCACTAGGGGAAGGATAGTTAGGAAAATCTGGAGAAGTTGTTCTGATAATCAGTGATGTTCTTGGGAGTTGGGGAATAATTCCAGCAGAACTGCCTGAAATGTGTCAGGTTTTGTTCAGGGGGTTGTGCTCTTGCCATGTTGGTGGGAGCAGGGAAATAAAGAGGTGGACAGCTGGAAAATCCAGAGGTTGAAGGTGCTTGGAAATCATGTGGTTTGAAATAAGGAGTCACTTTCACTCTGGAAACAGAAAATTATTTCTCCTGAGAAAATTAAATGGCAAAGAATTCAGATTTTGGTCCATGAGGAAGAGAGGGAAGCCAAGCACAGCATTGTCTCTTTTATCTCTGAGATTAATTTTTACTCTGCTAGCCATAATTTCCTGGGTGAAATCTCTTCCCTCAAACCACAGTTTATGTTTTTCAGAGTACTTTGCATTTAATACTCTGGTAATTCCCCTCTTTCCTGCCTAGAGATGACACTATCAATTCCATCGAGTTACATCGAATCGTTGCAAATTCTCTCGGTCCCAGGCATAAATTAATGGCTGTATTTCCTTCATGTAATGGATCATAAAGAGGAAATCAGCTGTAATCTATTTGTGCTGTAACCTCTTCAGAGGTCTTGGTTTTTTATTCTTATTTTCAGGCAAACCAGTGGTAGTTGATGAACTGGAATTGCTGCCCTGAGATTGTGTCATGTTCACCAGCTCCGTTACCTGAAAAATATTCATTAACTGTGACTTTGCATCTTTGAATTCTTCTTTTAGATGTAGAACATCAAATTAAGAGACCTTTACACACTGCAGCAAACAAGGAGAAGTTTGGTGCTTTGTCCTTTGTGTAAGCCCAGGGTTGTGTTTGGGTGGGATTTGTGTTGGTCCCTCAGTTTATCCAGGTTTAAATGTGGTTTCCAGATGTTCCAAGGGCTGGCAGCTCCCTGGCCAGGGCCAGACAGGTGACAGAGGTGACACGGTTTGACCTGAAATAATCTCAGTGTTTGACATTCAGACATGCAATAAAACTCTTTTAAATGCTTTGCAGTGCAGTATTAGAACTTGCTAAGTGTCCCTCGTGTAGCAAAAGCTCTGGTTGTGTTTGTGACTGATGGTGCATTAATGGACTTTAGTTTGTGTTGGAGAGACTGTGGACAGGGCAAGATCTCAAACAGCTTTTAGGAAGTTTTCTCAGCCTCTGGAAGGGTTAATTCCCGTTGTCCTTGGCAGAAGCACAGAGCATTGCTGGTTCTTAGCTCCCCACCAAGGCTTCTGTCAGAACTCCAGTTTTCCTTGGAGCCTCTGAGGTGTCACTGACAACCTGAAAAGTGGAGGATGAGCCCTGGAGGGGCTGGGAGCGGCACGGGGTGAGTGTAGTCAGGAAAAAAGCTGTGAAAATTCACAGCAGGAGCAGCCTGGAGGGGCCAGAAATCCACACTGAGCCGTGTGGTGGTGTAGCCAAAGCTGCTGATCCTGGCCTGGCTCAGGGGGTCAAACCCAGGCTCAAGAAGCTCAAAGCCAGGCAGGTGAAGCTCGACCTAAGCCATGACATGAATTACCATCATTTCACCCCCAAATAATGTTCTGAGCATCTGTTCACAGCCTGGTTTTGTGTTAGCAGGTTTAAACCACTGATACCTCCAGAGGGAATCAACCTCAAGGTGAGAATTTCAGCTTTGCCACGGACCAGCTGTAGGCAAAGTGACCAAGGCTCAAAATCTGTTCTGAGTCGTTGGCTGCAAACCAAGTGTGCAGGCAGGACAGGTGAGAAACGGCCGGGTTGTGTTGGATATCAAAAGGCTTTTCCAGGGAACGTCTGCGAGTGCTGAAATCCGAGTGGGATTTCATGCTTTGTTGTTCCTCGAGCTTCAGTTCAGTTTCCAGGGAAAAAAGCACTTTTCATTCTCCTCAGCTTTGCCAGCACTCCGTGGGCTCTGGGGCTGGAGGATGGAAACCTCTGACTGTCCCAGTGTTGTAGGAATGGAGCATGGGATAGTTTGGGATTGTGGGATAAAAAAGCGCTGTAAATAACAGAAAAGGGACAAATCATTCATCCTCACATTCTGAGGTTTGCTGACCTGCAGGAGCTGTTCCTGGGCGTGCAGCTCTGCCTTTGCACAGGTCCTTCTCCGCTCTGAAATATTTGCAGGCTGACAAACTGCTCTGGTTGGTTGGTGGAGTGATGAACCAGTTCTCTCAGCAGTTCAATATTTTGTGATCATCTCAGGGATGTGTTTTTGTTGGGGTTTTAATGGCAGAGAAATACAGGCAGCATTAAGAGGACGAGCTGCACGGAGCATCCCTGCTCTGCCTTTGATGGCTGTGATCCATTTGGGAAGTCAACAGAGATGGAAGAGAGAATAAATCTGCCCTTCCATGGCCGTCTTTATTCAGTCTAAAATAACACATAGGGTAATTTTCCTTCTTTTTCTGAAGCTAAGTGCTTTTTTGTGGATCTCCAGCCCGAGTTTTTCACTCGTGCAGTACATACTTGGAGCTGATAGCTCTCATCTTTTATGGCAGAAATTGCTGAAGCTGAGTAATTAAAGTTATTCTTGACTTCTCTTATTTACTGGAAACGACTGAGCTGAATCATAAAAGACTGAGGATTGTACTTTGAATGGTTTCCTGGATACTTTGCTCCTAGCAAGTAATTCCTTAATGGCATATCCACAACAACAACAACAACGAGTGTTCAGGAATGGAATCTGACACTTGACTTGTGCTCTTTATTCCCTGCAGTGATCCCTGGTGGATGCACACCAAGGAAGGGCTGCTTTGCCAGGGCCTTGTCCAAACCTTTTCCATGTATTTGGCTTTCTAAAGATTATTTAAAATCTAGTCTTGCCATGAAAACAGAGTTTTGCGTTTTTTAACCCACTCATCCTCTTATTTTTTGGTGCACTCCACAACTTCACCTTCCCATCTTTTGCAGGCTGGAGCAGGTGCAGTGTGAGGGCATCACCTGACAGGCAGCACAGTCATTCCCTGGGGTAGCATACATGAAATGGAATTAAATTCACAAATATGGGTGACTAAATTTAAAAAAAATAAATTAAAATATTTCCCTGCAGTGGGGTCCCACCAAACTGTCCCCCCTCATTTTGGTTGAGGTGGCTTAGCTTGTGTCCAAGAAGTAAGGTAGCTTGTTATTGGGGGGAAAAAAAAAAAAAGGTTATTTTTACTCCAAATGGTGAACTTTTGTGCAAAACCAGTTTTCTGTGAGCTCAGACAGGAGGATGTTAAGCCATTAAAAAAAGCCCTGAGAAACAGAACCACGGATTGTGATGCTTGGTGTAGTTTATTAATCACAGAAGTGTTTTGTTTTTTTCCCTCACCTTATTCCTCATTTATTTGTCAGACTCTCAGAAGGGTTTGGGTTGGAAGGGACCTTAAAGATCACTGAGTTCCAACTGGATATACACCAAATTGGTGTCATTTATTAATCACAGTGTCAGCTTTCCCTCACCTGGATCCCTTAATTATTTTTGTTTTCATTTTCTCACTCCAAGACTCTGAGAGTACAGGCTCCTTCAGGCAAGGACAGAAATGTCACTGCAAAGCTGATTTGCTCCCAACAGGAACAGCTACCCTTGATCAGAGAGACAAAAACTGAAAAACACGGATTTGGAAAAACGTGGCACTTTTAGCAAAGTTTGTGGGTGTAAAGTTGTTTTTTAGGGGAGAGTTTTACTTTGAGGAAAGGAATTATTTTGCTTTAGACAGGAGGGGTGTGGGAGGGAGCACACCCAGGGTGATGCTGCCCAGAGAAGGAAGCAGCTCCTGGAGAGTTGTCCCCAATTTTATTGTGTTTGTGTTAACAGAAATAATTCCTGTCTCCCACTCAGCCTCCCCAGGCATCGCCACCGTGCTCCAATATTGGGAACATCCATTGCTTCACCCAGCCTTACAGAATAAGGGGTTTGAAACGTTGTTAGATGAGATTGCTTTGTTCAGTGGCTTCAGAGCTTCCTTTTGCATCCCTTAATGCAGGGTTTTTTTCCTGTAATTTTTCCCTCTTCTCACAGTGTTCTTTATCCATCAATTCCTGTTTTGATGATGGTTCTTCTACGTATGGAATGATTTAATGATGAATCCCTGCTCTCTCTGCAATAACATCTCCTTCATTGCAGAGATTTATTTTATTTATTTATTTTAATTTTAATTTAATTTTAATTTAATTTTATTTTTATTTTAATTTGATTTAAATTTAATTTTTATTTAAATTTAATTTTAATTTAATTTTATTTTTATTTTTATTTTTATTTTTATTTTATTTTTATTTTTAATTTTTTATTTTTTTAATTTTTTTTTTTTTATTTTTATTTTATCTTTTTTTTTTTATTTTTTTTTTATTTTTATTTTTTTATTTTTTAAATTTTTTTTTGTTTTTTTTTGGTTTTGGTTTTATTTTATTTATCCTGAGTTCCACCTTAAAGTAATCATTGAGACATCACAGGAGTTAAAGTTCCAAGTGTTCCTGCCTTTGGTGGGCTGGTTCCAGGGGGATCTGGAAGGAATCCTGTTTGTTAATTGCTGCCACCATTTAGAAACAAATCCGAGTCACAGGGCACCACAGTGAGGCCAACCCAAGGAACAATAAAATCTGAGTCTCTGTAATTGCTAAGCAAATGAAGACTGAGGAGAACTTGAAGGCAATTAAAGCCTTTCTTTCCATTTTATTATGGAATAAATACTCCTGGATATTTTCATTTGTTTCACTTTTTGTTTGCTCACGGGGTCTGCTTGTTAATGTGGCTGGGATGTATGAGAACTCCTTAATGAACCTGTTTTTGTGGGCATCTCGTGGTTTCTATGAAATATGTGTGCTGACAGCTCTGGAACAATAGTCCAAATAGAAATGACAGATTTGTAAGTGTTGGCCAACTGAAAACTGTTCAAGAAATGCAGTTTTTGAATTATTGGACCGGGCTTCTCTGCAAATTGGAATTCAATTCAGTTAATTGAATTCACTGGATCTATGGCAATTTGCATAAAGTTATAATAAGAGTGTGGTTATCTTTGTAAAAGCTGCAGTTTTGGAACCTTACATTAAAAATGGAATAATACAATTTTTATTTTGTAATAGCCAAATGCAGAAATATCTGAATGACATGGGGACAAAATTGAAATGTGTGTTTTGCTCCCAATTACAAAGAATTGAGATTGCAGTGCCAGGCAGCCCCTTGTGGATGCTGTGGGGGTTGTGTGGAAGTGGGATGTTGGTGTTTGTCCGTCCCTGTATCTCTGCTTTATTCCAGTCTATATTGAACAAAGTAAATTTAGCTTTTGCTGAAGGCCTGGAAGCAATTCCTTAAAACAGGGATGGCTCCCATTTCCTCTGTGCTGAGTCTGGGATCTGTGTCCTTGGGCATCCTTTGGATCAGGGATGAGTCCTGCAGGTGTCCTGCAGGTTTTTCCTTCAGCAAATCTCCTCCAGACCTTTCCTTCCCCATTTCTCCCCATCTGCTGCAGCTGTTTTTGGGTACATCCGTGGGTGTAAATTCAGTCCCCACACTCCCAGAGCTTTGTGTCACTCCTGGGGTGACACCAGGATTCAGAAGGGGAAAGGATCTGTTTGCTTAAAGGTAAAAGTGGCAATTAAATATTTGTGATGTTGACCTTAGGAACTGGTGAATGTGATGCTTAAATAAAATATGTGTAAAGCAATAAAACCTGCAGGTTGAGGAGGAGGAGGAGGAGGAAACATCTGTACAGCTGCCCTCACTGCAAGAAAATCCTGAGGAAATTTTTTCTGTTGGAGTCTGAAGTGGAGGCTTCAGGAAGAGTTTGCTCCACAAAGTTTAGACAGAGATGAAGTAAAGGTTTAGGTAGAGGGAAGAGTTGGGAAAGATAAAAGTTTGACCAGAAATGTTTCACAGAATGGAGGTTTAACAGAAAGCTCTCTGAATGTGGAACCTTAAAGTGGAATAGAGATGGAAGCAGGTTTGGATATAGAGGAATGGAAGATGTTTAAGTTAGGAATTGCTGAGCCAGTCGTTACTGGACAACTATGAAAGTAAAGGTTAAGTCAGGTTGGAAAGAGGTTTTATGGCTAGAGCAGAGGATATGTTGACCACAAACAAAAACCATGTTTTTACCAAGTAAAGATAAATCTCAGGAAAAACCTAGGCAAGCAAAAAACATGTTTTCACCAAATAAGAATAGTTTTCCACTCCAAAGAAAACAGAAAAACAACTTTAAGATAAAACTGTAACAAACTAGCTCATGGTTGGATTGTAGTGACCATAACATGGCAATGATAATAGTTATGATAGGTCAGAGGAATAGTGAAGGTGTTGTGTATGATACTGATTGGTTGTTATGTTAAAATGCTCAGTAAAGAAACTACATCATGCATTGTAACCAAAACTCAAGTGGCTTCAGGCCTGCCTCAAGCTGATGCTGACAGCTTTTAGGTTTTGGCTCTGCATACCCACGGCTGCTGTAACATCACTGAAACGTGGGGGCAGAAATAAAACTCCACAGTTAACAATAGTTGTTAGGGCAGTGTGTATTTAATTGGCCGAGATGTGTGGGGAGTAACTTCACCAGAGACACGCATCCCCACCCAAGTCCTTATTATTCCCCAGGTATTATTATCCCTTATTATTCCCCAGGGTATTACATATGCATGACATTGTATAATCCACCTCATACATATTCATTCCCTGGCCCCGCCCATCCTCTCCTCCTATGGTAATTAACTCCACGCCCATCTGGGCACGCTCAGTTTGTTGTGGTGTTCTCCTGGGGGTCCAGGGGGATGAAGGAAACGGAGTCTTCTTCAATGAACTCTTCACCTTTATCTCTCCTGAGTGGCTTCTGGCTCTCCTTGGCATCTTTTCAGGGGAAAACTCAGTTTATGCTGTCTGAGGGTCTGCGTCCTCCCTCTTTATCTGCATTCTCAGCCTTGTTGTCCCGGGGTGTTTACATTTTTCTCTTTACTATCACTAAGGAGTCCCAGATGCTTATAATATCCAAAAGGTTAACAGACACAGCGTTCGGTATCCACTAAATGGCTTCTAAAATGGATTTAATACATGTTCTAAAGCACTGTTTGAAATACATCCTAACATACAGAGGCCTACTATAAAGGATCCTCTAAAATTCTCACATCTGTGTCAATCATTATGCAGTAAACAGCATTTTAAGAGCTGCCTGGAGTCCAACATCCTTCGACACCATCTTCTACAGGGAAGCAAGGTTCAGTTCCATCTCCTGCTTCCAGCACAGGCAGCATCCTGCTTCATTTCAGGGGTTCTCCACTCATTTTCTGTGGAGGCAGCACGAGGAGCCCTGAGCAGGCTTCATTTTGCATTTCACCTTCTCCCCTGGCTGCGTTGGGAGCGAGGGTGGCTCCCCGTGGCAGGAGCTGCTGTCCCTCCCTCCAGCACCCCGGTGCTCCCCAGGGAGGCAGGGCGGGGAGAAGCCTCCTGCACATCCCAGCTGAGGCCACAGCAGCAGGGACCAGGCAGGGACAGCAGCTCCTGCAGCCAGGAGGGTCCTGCTGGGTCCCAGAGCATCCCTGGACACCCCAATCCTCCTCCTGCTCCTGGGGGTCTGTTCTGATCCTGACTTCACCGAGCTGGTGAGACAGAATTCTCTGCTCAGAGCTGGGCTAGGCTTTCCTTTGAGAGGCACAGCATCGATTCTTGAAGGACTTTACCCCTCCTTGGCACCAGACAAGGGTTGAAGATCTCCTGGTGCAGGATGGCACTGCGTCACCTCCGAGCCCAGCAGCAATAAAACTCTGCAGGAGAGAGCAGGAGCAGCTCAGGCAGGTACAGCCGGGACAAAAGAGGAAAAAAATTATTTGGCATAAATAGAATTTTTCTGGCTGTTGCATTCTCTGGTAGAATACAGAAATTGTGTGTGGAGAGAGCAGCTTTCACTGGAGTGGCTGGGATGCAGGGGTGGGACACGGCAATGCCTGGTGCCTTTCACTGTGCTGGCAAGTTTTGTGGTTTTAATATTAATTTCTTTCATTTAAGTGCTGAGCAGTGAGTTAAGAGAAGGATTTGCTTTGTCCAGGAAGGCTTTTCACATTGGTTCCTTGGAATGTTACGAAAGCAGAAATCAAGAGTTGTGGGATAAATGGTTGAAACCTTTAAGTATTTGCTTTTATTCTTAAAAACACTTAAAAATCAATGGCTGAAGGCTGCACCTCTCCCTTGATCCATGTGCTGATCCTCCCTGCAGCTCCTGGCCAGGAGCAGCGGTCGATAGCTCTGGAACCAACCTCACATTTTGGGTCTTGCCCTGGTTTTTGCAAGTCCTGGCAGTTCCTGGGTGCTTGTGCTGACATTGAGGATTGGTCACGGCGGTGCTCAGGGAAATGGATTTTTGGGGACGTTGTGTGGCGTCAGGAAATGCCACTCTGCAGTTTCATGAGCCTGTCCCAGGCTGGGTTTAATGCTCTGTCCTTGGGGCTTGGGTTCTTCTGGCTAAAGCTCAAAGGCTCAGAGCTGGAATTGGTTTGATTTGAGGACCAGGGGAGCTGCACGAGCGGCAGGAAATTCTGCAGATGGTTTTTCTGCAGACAGTTTTTGTCCTGGGCAGGCACTGGGTGAAAGCAGAGAAAAGCACAGCATGGAAACATCCCAAGGTGAGGGCAGGGAATGTTCTCCTTGGATTTTACTGGGGAGAACAGCATGGAAATGTCCCAGAGTGGGGACAGGGAATGTTCTCCTTGGATTTTACTGGGAAGAACAGCATGGAAATGTCCCAGGGTGAGGGCAGGGAATGTTCTCCTTGGATCTGGCTGAGGAGAACAGCAGGGAAATGTCTCAGGGTGAGGACAGGGAATGTTCTCCTTGGGTTTTACTGGGAAGAACAGCATGGAAACATCCCAGAGTGAGGGCAGGGAATGTTTTCCTTGGATTTTACTGGGAAGAACAGCATGGAAATGTCTCAGGGTGAGAACAGGGAATGTTCTCCTTGGATTTGTCTGGGAGAACACCATGAAATGCCCCAGGGTGAGGGCAGGGAATGCTCTCCTTGGATCTGGCTGGAGGAACAGCATGGAAGTGTCCCAGAGTGAGGACAGGGAATGTTCCCCTTGGATTTGGTTGAGGAGAACATCATGGAAATGTCCCAGGGTGAGGGCAGGGAATGTTCTCCTTGGATCTGGCTGAGGAGAACAGCATGGAAATGTCCTGGGGTGAGGACAGGGAATGTTTTCCTTGGATTTTACTGGGGAGAACATCCCAGAAAAGAAGAGCAGTGACCTTTGTGATGTTCCATGGAGTCCGAGGGGTGGGATAAGGGAGAGCTTGAGCAGAGGTGATGGAATATCCCTGGAATGTCACACCTGTGCCTCAGGAATGACCATCCTGCCCAGGCAGCTTTGGGAAGCTCTCAGAGTTGAGACCCATAAGGGGCAGGTTTCTTGTTTCCAGTGTTTTTTCCAGCTTTTTTTTTCCCTCATGGAAAGCAGAACTTGCCCTCATTTCAGAATAAAAGGTGTCCCCAGTGAGCACCAGTGAAAGGGCTGATAGGAAGATTATGGAAATAATTAATTTTCTTACAAATGTTGTAATTTCTGAGTCTCTGTAATGATCAGGGGTAACACAAATCATGGCACCAAAGCCCAGGGTTCTCAGTAAGGCTTCTGCAAATACACACATTTTCCTTTCAAATGATAAATATCTGTATATTTAAATATAATGTATATTTTCCCTGAAAACAATAAATAAACCCACACTGAGGTCTTGCTTTGACATTAAGAGGTCCAAAGCTTTTAAATGAAGAGGAGTTTTTATATTTTTGCTGCAACTTGACCCCATTGCCAAACTCCCCTTGCACAACTAAGCAAAACTTGATCACCATCATGTGAATTTCCTAAATATTTTTATACTTGCCACAACCCAGCCTGGCCTTGGGCACTTCCAGGGATCCAGGGACAACCACAGCTTCTCTGGGCACCCTGTGCCTCATTAACCCCACAGGGAGGAATTTTTTTCTAATATCTGAACCAATAATAAGTAATAATTAATAATAATAATTATTATTAATAATAATCTGAGCCCGTTCACCCTTTTCCTGTCACTCCAGGCCCTTGTAAATAGTCCCTCTCCATCATCTCTCTTCTTTTTCAATGGAAAAGGGGAGAGGTGGGGACAGGAGCCCCCAGCAGGTGGAATAAACCAGGAAATTATCAGCTTTACACTCACAGAGCTATAAAAATTACTAAATTAAAGGTTTCTTTACTGGTTTCATAAAGGAATCCCTGGTATTCTTAAACCCCTGAGGGAAAACAGTATTTTCTGTATCCTTTAAATGCTTTATTGTGCATCATTTGAGGCCCTTTACTGCTGAGAGGCACAGACACCATCTCAGATTTCCCTGCTTTCGTTATGGTAAAGTCATTCCTGATTAAACTTTCAGGGTGTTGTATACTCTGAACCATGCAATAGTTAATTTTTGTTTATTTATTTATTTTAAATAAATAATATTTATTTATTAAATAAATATTTATTTTTTATAATTTTTAATGAGATAGTTTAATTTTTTTAATGCAATAGTTAAATTTTTTTTATACTCTGAACCATGCAATAGTTAATTTTTTTAATTTATTTTAAATAATATTTATTTATTAAATAAATATTTATTTTTTATAAATTTTTTATGAGATAGTTAAATTTAAATTTTTTTATACTCTGAACCATGCAATAGTTAATTTTTTAAATTTATTTTAAATAATATTTATTTATTAAATAAATATTTATTTTTTATAAATTTTTTGAGATAGTTAAATTTTTTTATACTCTGAACCATGCAATAGTTAAATTTTTATTTATTTTAAATAAATAATATTTATTTATTAAATAAATATTTATTTTTTATAAATTTTTTATGAGATAGTTAAATTTTTTTATACTCTGAACCATGCAATAGTTAAATTTTTTTATTTATTTTAAATAAATATTTATTTATTAAATATTTATTTTTTATAAATTTTTTATGAGATAGTTAAATTTTTTTTATACTCTGAACCATGCAATAGTTAAATTTTTTTATTTATTTTAAATAAATAATATTTATTTATTAAAGAAATATTTATTTTTTATAAATTTTTTATGAGATAGTTAAATTTTTTTAATTTATTTTAAATAAATAATATTTATTTATTAAAGAAATATTTATTTTTTATAAATTTTTTATGAAATGGTTAAATTTTTTTTATACTCTGAACCATGCAATAGTTAAATTTTTAAAATTTATTTTAAATAATATTTATTTATTAAATAAATATTTATTTTTTATAAATTTTTTATGAGATAGTTAAATTTTTTTTATACTCTGAACCATGCAATAGTTAAATTTTTTTTTTTTTATGAGAGTGATGAAAATCCTATTGCTTTTGGGTTTCAGGGTATCAATAGGCTGAGTGAACAATTCAGACCTCACTCCCAGGACACACCAGTGCAGGATCTGCCCTTTTCCAGGGTGGTTTTTCCACCTGGGGAATGCATGTTTTTTTTTTTGGAGGAAAGCATCTTTGCATCTTTGCAGCCCCCCAGGCTCTGGTGGGAACTTGGGTTGCTCGAAGTTGTTCATCCCTGAGCTGCAGTTTCACCTCCTGGCTTCAGCAGCGTTGTGCATTTGGCTTGGAACCAGGAATAAATCAGGAATTTGGATTGTTCAGCTCACAGTGGTGCAGCAGAAGTTCTGTGCTACAGGGGCAGCCCAGCTCTGCAGCCCAGGTAAGGTTTGCCTGAATTTATTGCCCTGAAAAGCTTTCTTAGAGCTCTGCTAGCACAATTAAAAGCTCCATAATCTCAAGGAACCCATAAAGCAGTTATTTTACACTGCACCATTATCAGCCTGGATCTGAGCACGGAAAAATGGGGATTTAAACCCAGAGAGAAGCACCAGGAGGAGACCAAAGGAATCAAGTGCCTCTTGGCGAGATATAAAATGCAGCAGGGCAGATTTTTAAGGGGAGGGGGCAGAATTTTCAGGAGCTGAGTGTCCCAGGATGTTGGCAAATGGACTGGAGAAGGGAAATTCGAGGCTTGCCAGAAGGAAACCCCGAATCAGGGGATGGGAATTGAAGTGCTGTGCACAAGGAAATGAAAATAAGGCAGGCAGGGTCCAAGAGGGCTGTGGGTAAATGGAGTGCACGGGAACAGCTCCGTGCTGAGGATGTGGATGTGTCGTGTGTGGGGAAATATCAGAGTGTGAGGCCACTGGGAGGGATTTGGGAACAGCTGCCACATGCCCTGGTGAGTTACTGTGGAAAGGATGATGAAACTTCAGTGGTTTGTAGTGAGAAGAGACGTTTGAGAGGAAATTAATTGCCTTTAGCTGCTTTTTGATGCTTAAATGTGTTTAAAAATATCTGTGCAAGCTAAAAAAAAATAGACTAAAAACCACTGGTGATGAGTGGTGCCATTGCAGAGGTGTGCGGGGATTTGCCTGTGGAAAAGGGAGGATCTTGGCTGTTTTCTGGGCTGGCTTTGGTGGGTATCAGTGAGAAAAAATGATGTACACGGAGTACAGAGTGAAAGCACGTGAGTGTGAGGGATGTGGAGAGTCCTGTTAGGGGATGAGGGCTGGGTGGTGTGGGGTGATGCCCTCACAAATGTCTTTCAGCAGAGCCCAAATCATCTTTCTGTGAGCTGAGGGCACTAAAATGTGTTTAATGAAAGGTTCTTTGTTGGATCTGGTTTTCCAAATAATGAGACAGGGCTGCCAGGAGAAGTTCCTCGAGCTTTTATTTAAATGTTTTGTTATTTAACATCAGTACAGGGTGAGACAAGAGATGGCAACAGCTCAGTCTTGCCAACAGCAGCCAGAATTCTCTGTTACAAGGCCTTTTAAAAGTTTTCTAACCAATAGGAAATTAAGAGCTCACAGGCATCTGCATAACCCAATCATTAAAGCTACACCTATCCCTTATATTTAACAACAGGTGCTTGTTTCCTATTTCTTATTACTCAGGAACTTTTTATACTCTTCTATGAACAATTAAAACTTTTTAAAACTCATTATTAAACTTTTCCATTATCTTGGTTAACATATTTTCCTACTTTCTAAGGCCTCGTACACAGCACAAAGAAGCAATTTTATTGTTCCATATCCTCATTCTTGTATCTTTTAAATTTTAGCCTTACATCCACACTGCTTTTTCTCTTTCCCACAGTTAAGCCAGGTCCCTAATTAGCTGCAGAGCTGATGAGCCCATCCCCTGGCAGCTCTGCTGGAGCTGCAGGTGTGCAGAGTTTGTTGTTTGTGCAGCTCTGGGTGCGTTACTGGGGCAGGGAGCTGAGATGCTCGGGGGATGCTGGGCAGGCGCTCCTGGGCTTTGCTCCCCCAGGGAAGCACAGCCTGTTGTTGTTTTTTTGAGCTTTTTTCCAAAGAAAACACCTGCTGTGCCGAGCTCAGGGAGTACCAAACCCTTCAAAATAAACACAGATTGCAGGTGAAACCGTGCCAGCCAGGGGGGAAAAGCAAAGTGGTATCAAAGTAATGAAAAGCCACGCGAGCCACATCTCGGCTAAGGGCTCTGAGCGCCCGTGTCGTGTTGCATTTGTGCTAAGAGATGTTCTCAAATTGCTCTGGCTCGCTGCAGCTTTCATCTGTGTGGGTTATTGTGTGAGATCTGTGACAAAACTCAAGTCTCAGCTGAGGTTTTCCTCGGGAGCACAGATTTGAGTGCAGATATTGCTGCCCTGGAACTCGTGACAGAGCAGAGCTGGCGTCCTGCTGGAGAAAATCTGCAGCTCCCTCAATTCTCTGCCTGGTAAAACCAAGCAGCTGCAGTTCAGAAAAAGGCTCTGGGTTGTCCCACAACTGTCTGGGAGTGTTTGTGACACTGGAGGGGTGACACTGAGAGGTTTGGGTGTCTTCACTGAAAACCAGAAACTGGGTAGTGTAAAAGAAATCCTTTAATGCATGGGTAAATCAGCCCCATGAAGGCAAAGTTATCAGAGTCCATAGCAGAACACAGACGCCTCCAACATAAAGTTTTTAAGTCCCAAGCAGAAGCAGCCACAGCAGCAATGACAGAACCCACAGTTTGTGTCCTGTGAGTGTCTCATCAGCAGCAACAACAGCAGCATCGGGTTTTTTGTGAGTCCTGTGTGTTCTCAGAGTAGTGCATTTTTATTCCATTTTTATCTAATTAGGTACTCACACGGATTTTCTACATCCTTGCTGGGCCAATCCTAAGTTAAGATCGATGTGCGAGAATTTTTGTAAATTCTTACACAAATTCTACGTGTATAATTTTATCTGTTCCATCTAGGAATGTTTTAGCAAGGCTCCATTATTTTTGGTATGACTAGAGTTTAACTTTGCAAAAGGCACTGCTGCTTGAACTTTAAAATAGGCTTTAGGGCTTTCTCTTCCTAACTGATTCAGTCTCTTATTTACTAAGGCACTTAAAAATCCTCTATTTATTTTAAACCAAACTTGCTTTTCTACCTCATGTCTGTGTGGATTTATGTATTTTAGTTTCTTTGAAGGTTCTAATTCAATCCTCACATTTCTGGGCACTCCTGGGCCTGTGTGGATTTGGCCCAGGGGAATTCATACCCAAATAAAGGGAGCAGGAGGGGGAGAGCAGCTGAGCTGTGCAGGGTCAGCAGCACCTCCTGCCCTGGAGCTGCACCTCCTGCACTGGAGCTGCACCTCCTGCACTGGAGCTGCACCTCCTGCAGGGCTCTCTGCTTTGGGCAGAGCCACAAAGGAAAGGAAATTCAAAGGAAATTCAAGCCATAAACCAGGCTGGATTAGGCTGTATTGATAATTCTCCACATATTAAAAAGCTGAGCTGAAATTGCTGTGAACTGTGGAATTCAGGCAGTGTGGGCATTAAAACGATGTTGTGTCACATGTGTATTTGAACATAATTTCATTTATCTTCATCACTTGACAGGTGCACTGATTTGGGCAGAAAGCTGCTGGTTTTAGCTAAAAAGTCAGGGGATGTGGCTCAGTGAATTATGATGCTCGTTATATGTCACATGCTAATTGTTATGGTGCTTTTGGATGCTGAGTTTGTGTTATAGCCCTTAAACTGTGAAGTTCAACAATTTATCCAGTCCTCCAAAAAGTGAAGGAATGGTTTCTAAAAGGAATATTTGAATTTTTTTGTCAAAGCTGAGCTTTGAATAAATTAATCTATTGAAGAGCAAAAGGCTGCACACGGTGCTGCCAAAGTTCCAACACAGGTTCAGTTCCTGGGCACCAGGTTAAAATACAACTTGTTTAGAACTTACTTCACCTCTCAGGGATTTTATAAATAATTCTGGAAGCATCTCTGAAGTTTTCCAAGCGGGGCATGAGGAGTTAATGAGGTTAAGGTGGCTGATGAACTTCCCTGCCTATAAATTATGGATTTGAGGGGATTTGATGAAGTTGTGCATCTGTGTGTGTGTGTGTTCCCAGGAGAGGGAGGGTGGGAGGGTGATTAAACCATGATGGGGTTTTTAGTGGGGTGGAAGCAGCAGAGACAGCTCGGTGACCACATCCCAGCGGGGAGGAACAGGAAACAATTTAAAGCCTCTGCAGGGCTGGGAGGGGGGAACACCACGGGAAGCAGCTCCTGGTGCAGGGATGTGCTGCAGCTCCTGGTGCAGGGATGTGCTGCAGCCCCAGAGGAAACCAGCTGGGGGCCCACAGGAATGAGGAATATTGGGGTGACACTGTCAAAGTTATTTCTCATTTGACTCCTTTGGAGGAGTAAGAAAGGTAGGAAGGCCAGGGAGAAATCCCCAGATGGTTTATGGAAGTTGGGATTCCAGCCTGTGCTGTTGAACGTGAAAATGCACTGCATGGCTGGTTTAGGTTAAAACCTCCTGATTTTATTGAATATCTCCTTCCCAGTATCAAATGGAGGCAGCATTTTCAAGTTAAAGACCAATGCAAGGGGGTTAACAAGGTTTTTGCATTTTCCACACATGCTAACACCGCTGCAGCCTGAAATGTCAATTGATTTAGAATATCTTTTAACCTGATGTCAATACTGGGGTTTAGTGTAATTTTCCCACAAGAAATCTCCAGAGGGGTCTCTGTGCTTGCTGTTAGAGTTCACTTTGAGCCTGTGAGTGCCTTCAGTGCTGCTTTTTGCCACACACTGCCCGGGTGTCACACGTGTGGGGTTGTGTAAGCACCAGCCCTGTGGGTTTTCATTACGAGCATCGCTCTCAGAGCAGCAGCCAGGACATCAGGAAACATCTTTGAAGCCTTTTCTTTCCTCTGGCACTACAACCAAAAACTTGTCTCTCCGACCCTTTTGTACCAAATTACTCTGATCTGTCCCTAGGCTGAGGTTGGTGATTATAACTGAGAATTGTGAGAGTTTTAGTGGGCTGCTCTGGGCCCGTCCTCTGAAAATCAAAATTGTCGTAGTAGGGAATGAAAGAAGACACAGGAACTAATTGCACTGGAGAACATTAGAAGGCTGAAAGTTTTATTTGCAATTTATTTTGTCCTTTTTTGAGCATGTTTTGCTAAAAGGATTATTATGGATTATTATGGTCAGTATAGACTGACCAAGTATATTGGTCAGTAAAGACTGACTCCTCATCTCTTTTTTTAAACAACAGCTGAGGAAGATTGTTTTGAAAAAATTGCTGCTCACTTAGAGATATCTCGGGAAAACAGGGAAAGATGTTTTGGGAAGAGAAACTTGCTGAAAGTTTTCCCTTGGGGAAGGAGTTTGCAAGTTAGCAAGCTGAGAAATCTCTCAGGCCTAGAAAATACCGAGCCCACACAACAATTTGGGAAGTGTCTGGAGGCAGAATGTATTCATTGTATTGTATTCAGTTCCTTTCCTTTTGAAAGATGTGCTTGGGGTCAGCTCTGAGCTGAGCACTGGAGGCACCTTCAGCTCTGGGGCCTCCAAAATATCAAAGCCATGGAGAGTGTCCAGGGGAGAGCATGGGGCTGCTCCAAGGCTGGAGCCAGGCTGGGAGAGCTGGCGGTGCTCAGCTGGAGAGGGAAAGGCTCCAGGGAGAGCTCAGAGCCCCTGACAGGGCCTAAAGGGGCTCCAGGAGAGCTGGAGAGGGACTGGGGACAAGGGATGGAGGGACAGGACACAGGGAATGGCTTCCACTGCCAGAGGGCAGGGCTGGATGGGATTTTGGGAAGGAATGAGGGTGGTGATGGACTGGAATGGAATTCCCAGAGAAGCTGTGGCTGCCCCTGGATCCCTGGCAGTGCCCAAGGCCAGGTTGGAGCAGCCTGGGACAGTGGGAGGTGTCCCTGCCATGGCTGGGGTGGCACTGGATGGGCTTTAAGGTCTTTCCCAACCCAACCATTCCATCATTCCCAGGTGATTTCCCAGCATCTGAGATGTCCCAGCTCTCCCAGTCCTGCCTCTCATGGGGCTGCAGCCACGAGCAGGGACCCCCACAGCACCACCCCAGCCCCCCAGCCAGCTGCAGTGCTGCTCCCAGGAAAAAATGAATCTTCTTGATTGAGTTTTTTGCAGTAAATTCCAAATGTAGGTCAGGATTCGTGGAATTCTTAACTGCATTCAAATTAACCCCTGTGTGGGTTTTTAAAATAGTTTCTCTGAACTTCCTGGTTAGCTGGATGAACGTTTCTCTGAAGGAAAATGTGGGAACAAGCAATGGCCACGTCTCCATCAGAATAAAATGGAATCTTGTTTCATGTCTGGATTTAAAGGCAGGCTGAACTTTGTAAAAGTAATTGATCTTTGTGTAAAGTTTAATCTCTTTCCAAACCTCGAAGTCCGAGGGCTGTTGTGCAGAAGGGAGCAGACAGAAGGAACAGACAGATAAACTGAGGGACATTTAAAAACCAGCAACTCTGTGGGCTGAAATTAAACGTTTTTATATCTCCCAGCTCAAAACAATTCAGTTTTCAGAGCCTGCTGTGCATTTACTGGGATTTTCTCTCTTGTGCAGCGATCTAAAAAGAAAATTAGGAGGAAGACATAATTCTCTCTCAATTGAAATACTTAATTTTCCTTTTTTATTTATAACTTCTTGCTTACTTTGGGTATTTTATGGAGTTCCCCTTGAAAAAGTGACAGTCGTAAAGTACAGGGGAATGTAATGATTGTGCTTTAATTAAAACAAAATTAAATAAGGGCTTCTGGTTAAATGTTGGCCAAGGTTTATAATGTGTGTAGCTCTTTTTCAATGGGTATCCTGTACCAGAATTGATTTAACTGATAAATTTGATGATGCAGCTATTGATCATTTATTTTTTTTCTTCCATCTGGTGATATTTCTATTATTTCCAGTATGGTCTCATCCAAATCCCCTTGGAACTAATAGGGGCCATAAACTGAGTGATTTCTGCTGGCTGGTTTTAGCTCCCAGTCATTGCTTTAACTGCGTGAACAGGAGATAAATTAACACACTCCTGTTGTAACTTCAGTGGTACAATTGGAGTTTTACTGCACGCAGTAAATTCTTATCTAGCCAGGCAAAAATTCCCTTTGGTTCCGTGGCAGGGGAGAGGTGTGACAGTGATGCCTTGGGAAGGCTGAGCTGGAACAGAGACTGGGCAGAGCCAGAGAATAAAGTAGGGATTGATTGAAAGGCCTTTAGGGGACACATGGGCAAGACAGGGCCTGGACCCAAAATGGACCCAAAATGGGCACAAAATGGACAAACGGTCACAAGGTCTCACACTTTGATAAGTTTTGCTCCATTTGCACATTGGGGTTGAATTGTTCAATCCCAGCTCCAGGCTGTGAGCTCCCATCCTTCTTGTTCCTCCCTCCAGCCACCCTTGTTTGTGCTGTTGGCCTGAAAGTTGTCCTTGGTGTGCAGCAGGACAAGGATTTGTTTTGTGTCCCTGCTGTGTGCAGAGAGCTGAGTGACCCTGACTGTGAGCTCAGAGCTGCACCCTGGGCAGCACAGAACCTGAAAATATAAAAGTTAAAACTTAAAGCATCACCAGGATGTGGGGCTGTCCCCCTTATCCCCAGCTGGGATCTCAATCCACCCTCAGGTGCCTTTGGAGTCTCCTGGCATCTCTAGGGTGGCTTTGCCTCCAGTGCCTGCTCACATTCCTCTCTCCCACCCCAAACTACAAACCCTGACATTTTTTACTCATCCTTTTCTCAGTCTTAATGTTCTAATTCTGTTTCCTGGTTTTGAACTCTTATTTTATCTTCAATTCAAGATGTTACAATTTTTTTTTTAAAGAAATTGTCCCAGAATCACCCAGGCATCATGAAGAAATTTTGCCAAATTTTGGTTGTATTAAATTTGAGCTGACAGCTCCATCTATGCAGAAGGAAAAGTGGAAAATACTGACTATGGGTGGAAATAAGCTGGCACCTGAAGTTAAGGTGCAGATAGAGGTTGAAATGTTGGCAATTGGAATTTTAAGAGGTATTAAAATGAGGTTGAACTGGTTTGGCACAGCACTGGGATGTGTGGCTTTTATGGGCTCCAGCTGTGCCTCTCTGCAGCCTGGATGGGGATGAATTCCTAAATTCACAGAATGGTTGGGGTTGGAGGGGATCTTAAAGCTCAGCTCCCTCCAGCTTCTCTTCACCTGATTGCTCCAAGCCCAACCTGGCCTTGGACACTTCCAGGGATGGAGCATCCAGAGGTTCTCCATGCCAGGGCTTCCCCACCCCTGGAGTAAAGAATTCCTGCTCACCTTTAGAGAACAGGCTGAGTTTGGTGTGAATTTCCCTCTTTATTCATCCAGACTCAATCCGTGCAAGGTGGGAGAAGAATCTGCTGCTCAGGGAAGGGCTTTAAACAGGGAAAGGCTTTAAAATCTGCAGAGGTGGCTTTGGTGTCAGAGGACTTGGATAAACTAAAACTGGTGCCTGCCTGCCTCTGTTCAGTCAGAAAGGAGCAGTGTTTGCACAGAGGCTAAGTGGCAGAGATATTGTGTGATGAGCTGTTATCCAGCCCTTGGTGTGGAGTAAAACCTAATACCAACCAGTAACCTCGAGATTCCTGTCCACAGAAATGCATCCTCTGATGCAGAAATTTCTGATTGCAGAAATGCAAGAAAAGGAGAAAGAGAATTGCAGGTTGCTGTGCACAGAGCTCTCATGGTCGGTGTCCCACGTCCTTGCTCTCCTCCTGTGCCTTTTGAGGAGCTCCTGTAGTGTCCTGGGTGGGGAAAGCCCCTTCCCAAAGCCAGGAGAATCAGGCTCTGCTCATCCCACCCCAGGGTCTCCTGCTCCTCGTGGGATGACAGGAACAGATCTTTCTGTTCACACCTTTTGGAGCTGTTACAGATCAGTGTTTGCAGACCTCGTTTCCTTTCATCTGCTGCCTATGACAAGCAGACCAAGGGCTTGATGTGATCTCTCAATAAATGCTGGTGCAGCCATCCAGCCATTCCTGAGCTGCCGTGGAGCTGGGCTCGTTATCCACTGCAGATATCCTTGTTTTGTCTGGCCAGGGGCTTGATTCCTTCAATAATTGATATTCTAGATTGAGAACAAAGCTGTGTGCAGCGCCCCTTCCTCGGCTGCCTCTGCCAGCTGCTCAGTGCATCCCAGCCTCAGAGCCTCTGGCAATGAGGGGAGCTCACAGGAGTCTTTATTTATTTATTTTTCCTACACTCAGTGCAAGGATGTCTTTAAAAAAAATGCACTCGTTCTATAAAAGATGGCAGGAAAAGTAAATAATTTGGTGTAATCTGCATAGTCAGTGGAGGGAAATGCCAGAGTGTTTGCAAGCCTCTAATAGGGATGGTAAATACGGAGTTCACGGGGCTCTGCTGGAGAGCAGCCCCCATAAATCACACCCCACGCAGTTTCTGTGTTTTCATTCTGAAGTTTTATTTCCTTTTATGCTTAGTAATTAAATCAGAGTGGGAGGATTGTTGTGGGTGACACGGGGAGGTGTCACCAGCGTCACTTGGTGCTGCTGCAGAGGTCGGTCTGTCACAGGTCACGGGCTCTGGGATGGGTCACTGCCCTGCTCTCACCTCACAGGGTTCAGCTTTTAAATCATTTCTCACAGATTTGTTGTCCCAGCATCCCCAAGGAGCTCCCAGGTGCAAAGTCCATGGGGAGGTGGCTCTTGGTGGCCCAAATCTGTGGCCACACCAGGCAGGCACTGCTGTGCCCCTGGCACTTCCCAGCTGCAGCTCCGAGGGTTTGGAGTTGCTAACAAAGGTCCTGTGTACTGAGACATCGATTTGTTCTCTGTTGGGGCCTCTTTATGCCCTGAATTCCAACCCAGAATAGCCCAAATCACATCACTGTCTGAGCAGCAGAGCTGCTTCTCTTTCCACACCAATCCCCAAAAATCTGCTGCTCTGTCTGAGCTGCACTCGAGGGAACAGATGCCTGCACTGCTCTTCTGTTGGCGGCTTGGCTTCATTTTGGAGGATTTGCTCTCCCAGTGGGAGGGAAAACTTTTGTGTTCAGGCCACGCTGAAGACTTGAGCAGCTCAGTGAACTGATGTCAGGGCTAAATTAATCTGTTCTGGAGGGCCATGGTCGAGGTTGGACCTCCACAGCACTGATTCCCTATCAGTTTTCTTGGGGATAAGCTAAATTTCTAATCAAAATAACAAACTTAAATGCAAACTCAGGATATTCCATAGTAAAACATCACCAACTGGACCTTGCCTCAGCTGTGCCTTTAGCTTAGATTAGCAAGGAAGCAGTGACCTCAGCGTTTCTGCAGTCAGAAAAATCCCAGAGGATGCTCCAGGGTGGTGCTGTGCCTTCACTTGATATCCTGGGAGTGATCCCGGCCTCACTGCTGGAAATAATCCACAGATAATGGGAGGAAAAGCAGGCTGGGAGCTGTAATTCTGTGTTTGAGCTTTGGTCAATCTGTTCTGGAGGGCCATGGTCAAGGCTGGACCTCCACAGCACTGATTCCCTATCAGTTTTCTTGGAGATAAGCTCAATTTTTAATCAAAAAAAATGCAATTAAAGTGCAAACCCAGGATATTCCATAACAAAACATCACCAACTGGACCTTGCCTTAGCTGTGCCTTTAGCTCAGATTAGCAAGGAAGCAGTGACCTCAGCATTTCTGCAGTCAGAAAAATCCCAGAGGATGCTCCAGGGTGGTGCTGTGCCTTCACTTGATATCCTGGGAGCGATCCCGGCCTCGCTGCTGGAAATAATCCACAGATAATGGGAGGAAAAGCAGGCTGGGAGCTGTAATTCTGTGTTTGGCCGTGCTGTTTC
This sequence comes from Acrocephalus scirpaceus scirpaceus, assembly GCA_910950805.1. Lineage (NCBI taxonomy): Eukaryota > Metazoa > Chordata > Aves > Passeriformes > Sylviidae > Acrocephalus > Acrocephalus scirpaceus. The sequence goes on from OU383782.1 coordinate 19,812,555, forward strand.
CCTGTGTGGGTTCTGCAGTTTCACAGCAGCAGCTGCTGAGCTGTTGGGCTTTGCAGCAGGAGCTGCTCCAGCTCCAGGTGGAAGGGGTGAGGGCTGAGCACCCAGGGCAGGCTGTGGGCAGGAGAACTGCTGAGAGCAGCAGGGACCTTCCAACACACAAAAAAATGGGATTTAATTGTAAAGGGGATGGCAGGCAGGTGGGAGGAGTGGCTGTGAGGGAGCATGGACAGTGTTCAGGCAGAAAGAGACCTGGGGGTTCTGGTTGATGGCTGGCTGAACGTGAGCCAGCAGTGTGCCTTGGTGGCCAAGAAGGCCAATGGCCCTGGCCTGGATCAGGAATGGTGTGGCCAGCAGGAGCAGGGAGGTCATTCTGCCCCTGAACTTGGCACTGGTGAGGCCACACCTTGAGTGCTGTGTCCAGCTCTGTCCCCTCAGTTCAGGATGGACACTCAGTGCTGTGTCCAGCTCTGTCCCCTCAGTTTATGATGGACACTCAGTGCTGTGTCCAGCTCTGGCCCCTCAGTTCAGGATGGACACTCAGTGCTGTGTCCAGCTCTGTCCCTCAGTTCAGGATGGACACTCAGTGCTGTGTCCAGCTCTGTCCCTCAGTTCAGGATGGACACTCAGTGCTGTGTCCAGCTCTGTCCCTCAGTTCAGGATGGACACTCAGTGCTGTGTCCAGCTCTGTCCCTCAGTTCAGGGTGGACGTTGAGACGCTCGAGCGCGTCCAGAGGAGGCGGCGAGGCTGGAGAGGGGCTGGGAACACAAACCCTGTGAGGAACGGCTGAGGGAGCTGGGCTTGTCCAGCCTGGAGAAAAGGAGACTCAGGGGTGCCCTCATCACTCTCCACAGCTCCCTGAAAGGTGCCTGTGCTCAGCTGGGCTTGGGCTCTTTCTCCAGGCAGCACTGACAGAATGAGAGGACGCAGCCTCTAAAAATATAACATTTTGTTATATTTTATTCTATTTTTATTCTATTTTCATTATATTTTATTATATTTTTTTCACATTAGAGGTGTTTTTTCTTCTGCACTCAGGTCTGCTCTCCCTGCCCCGAGCTCTCAGATCTCCCCAGACCCTTCTCCTCTCCTTGCTCAGCATCCCCAACTCCCTCAATTCCAGGCAATCTTTAAAATGAACTTTGAAGGGGAGACAAAACACTAAATTATCACATGGCAAGGATATCAAAACGATTGGTGAGGGTTATTTTTTCCCTTCCCTCGATGATTTTTGGATTTAAAAAGCAGTTAAAAACATTTGAGGTCCAAGCATCTCAATTATCTGGGTTGGAAGCCTCCTGCCAGTAGTGGGTGATGAGGGAGTTGTTGTTTGGATCACCTCTGTTCCCAGGAATTCACAGAGAACCGGCTTCTCTGCAGCTTTTCAAAGTCAGGAAACTTGCTCATTGTTTTTCTTCTCCAAATTCCATTTTACAGTCTTCAGAAAGCTCCAATTTGTACCTCTGAAGGAAGGCAAAGCATGAAGTGTGTGTGTGTCCACTGGGCTGGAATCTCCCTGAGGAGCTCCTGTGGAGAAAACTCCTTTTGTCTTTGAAATCAAAGGGATTATTCTGTAAGCTCCAGAAGTGAAAGGCAAAATGTCATTAAGATGCTGATTTTGGGGATGATACAGAAATATCTTCAGTATTTTCAGATAATATCTTCAATATTTTCACACAATTTTTTTGTCTCCTGGACAAGATGGTGCTGCCTGATGATTTTGGGAAAAGGGAATGATAACTTTGAATGTTGCTTATCTAAATTTGTTCAGAGAGTGCAGCTGCCTTGATTCCTTATCTTAAAGAAGGGATTTAGGGATAGCAAGGAATTCCTTGGCAGCAGAGTCCTGGGTGCCTTGTTCCTGTGGTGCAGCATTCTGGCAAATGGAGACAGCATTAAATTAACCCTTATTTCTGTGAGAAATTTATGTTCAAAAGTCAGCTGGAGTCAAATATTTCAGCCTGATGAGTGATTTTTGCACCAAGGGGTTTGCCAGCGTGGCTGTGCTCTCTGCTGGGATGAGGCTGCTTGGAGAGCAGGAGGGGCTGAGCTCTCACTCAGGGCTCTCACTGAGAGCTTTGCCATCAGAAAAAAAAAAGAAAAGGATAAAAAAAGCAAAATTGGGCATGTAATGGTCCTTACAGACCACTTCTGTTGATGACAGACTGGTGATATAGTTAGGAGAGGAGAAGTGGACTTAGAGAATACCAGCTGAAACATCTCCTGCTCTTTTGAGTTATTTTACTCTCCCTAAAGCTGGCATCTTTTGAGGTTTATAATTTATTGCTTGGCTACATGGCAGAGGATCCCAGAAATTCCTCGCTTTAATCTCCCAAAACACTGCACTGAAAATGTCACTCGGCGTGAAGGTGGAAATTGCCTTTAAATTGGTGAGTTTTAAGGTAACTGATCCAGACAATCTTTAGTAAAAGTCTCTCTACAAGAGGATAAATTCTAATTTGTAGAAAATGCCAGGCCTAGGAAGTTTCACTGCTTGTAGCTTTTTATTACAATAATGTTGCTCCTTGTTGGGATAAAGCAGCTCAGAATTTGTGGGCTGTTTGTGTGGGGGTGATCTCTGAGAGCATTGCCCAATTCATCCCTTAATGGGAGAGGTAGAGCAATAAACAGTGAGCCCTAATTAACACCCACAGCCTTAATTCAGACTTGTCTGCAGCCACCCCGCTCTCCTTCCCTGGAGATGATTTATCCCTGCATTATTCAGGTTTTCCAGGATAATTCCAGGAAATTCTGGAATTTTCCAGGGTTATTCTGAGTTTCCTGAGGGTGACAGACACAGAGTGAGGGGTGTGATGAGGCAGTTAGTGGCTTTAATTACTTAAAACCCTTAATTAAAAACCTTTAATTACTTGTTTTAATTTTTTTTCTGTGTAAAACCGTGCTGTGATTCCAGGAGTTTGTGTCTCAGCTGGGAATATCCGTGTTTAGGGTGGATTGTTGCTTCCAAGGAGCTTCCAGTGGTGACCCAGGTGTGCAGGGAACACTGAATAATGTCAAAGCTACAATCCAGTCCCTCTAAATCAGGTTTTAAGCAGCTTAAAACCTATCCTTTTAAGTTCTGTATTATTCTTTTAGGTTCTTTTGGGTCCTTTAACCTATCCTTTTAGGTTCTGCATAAGGATAAACTGGGAATGTTGTTTCTAGACAGAGTCAGGAAGGGATGGTGGTGGTGAGAGCGATTTCCATCCGTAATTCCAGCACAGGGAGCAGAAGCCTCTCCCTGTCTGCCCCACTGCTGGGTTGTGGGGAATATGAGCATAAATTGAGGAGCACTTGTCACAATAGGACACAAATTAACGACGCTCACACACTGAGATGTCCAAGGCAAAAAAGAGAGGAGGTTTGTTATAGAGATCAACATTTATAGAATTCCAACAGTGACCATGGATTGGAGGATGAAATTGTCCTCTCCAACACTGGTCAAACCAACAGTCCATCAATTCTCTCCTCCTCCAGAAAGGAATGCAAAACAATCATTATTTACATGAAAAGTGCGTGAGAAACTCCATTGTGAACATCAGAAGGCTTGGAAGAACTTTAGAAGAACAGGGAGACATGCACTTACACCAAAAAACTTCCATGGAACGAACAGTATTAAACTCCAGAGGTTGTAATTCGTGGCAGTGGGCACTTCCTGAGTGATTCCATCAGGAATCTTTGCTGTTGGAATTCTGTTTGTTGTGAGGATATGGGATGGATGCAGTGACAGCTCTCCAAAGGCCTGACAAATACAAATGGCTGGGAAATTCCATCCGTGGAGCTGCTGTAGCTTCCCTGGCCCAGGGAAATGAAATCTCTATCCAGTGAATGGGAATGAGAGCCCAAAGGGGAAATACACAACGTGGAATCTGACGTTGTTTTCTCAGACAATTAATTTTTGGGATGAGCCGGACTGGATTCTGCTTGGAATTCAGAATGGGGGAAGGCTCAGAGTGGATTTTGTCATTTGGAAAATGCTCTCAGGGACAGGATGGGATTGCTGGGACCCTGATGATCCCTGTGGGTCCCTCCCAGCTCAGGATATTCCATGATTCCCATTTATCACAGGCACGTGCTGCGTGCCTGTCGTTGTTTTATCAGGCTCAGTGTCTATTCCACAATGTGGGAATTGTGTGCAGGTACAACTCCAGAAGGGATAATTCCAGCAGGGAACCCTGAGCTGGATCAGGATCTGACAGATGTGCTGTGAGAGTGAGCAGAGCTCAGTGGGAGATGCCACAGGCATGTGCCCCCATCCTTCTTTTCAAAATTCCCTTTTTTTGTTTTTTCCTTATACAAAAGGGAAAGTTTCTGTTCATCTAATAACTTAGAACAACAGAAAAACCCAACTCCCACTGCAAAAATAATAGAGGGGTTTTTGGGGGTTTTTGTGTGTGTGTGTGTGGGTTTTGGGTTTTTTTGTTGTTCTTGTTATTTTTTGGGGGGTATTTGTTTTGGTTTTTTGTTTTGGTTTTTTTGTTTGTTTTTTTGAGTGCTGAAGAAAATCCGTGTGTGCACATCCAAAAAAGTATTGCTGTGAAATTTGCACTTTTGGGGACACTTGTTTCAGGCACCTTCTATTTTTGGCCGTTCAGCTTTGGGGGTCACTGATTGCAGCTGCTGGAGGGAGCCTGGGCCTCTCCTGACACTCAGGATGGATTCAGCAGAGGTTCAGAGCAGGATCTGGGTTAGGAGGCTGAGGCTTTGCTGAATCTGGGCCATGGCTGCTGTTGAGGAGCTGGGAGCTGCCTGTGCCCTGGTGCTGCTCCTCTGTGTGAAAAACGAGGTTTACTTTTTTAGTAAAATATAAAGCGTTGAATCAAGAGATAATAGGAGACAGAAATAAAGCAAAGGGTTAAAAATGGCCGGGTACTTTACATCTAACTAAGAGCACACTGTTATTTTTGGAAATACCCCTTAAATACCTTTTTATTATATATTATACATATAATATATTTATATTATATTATATTATGTTATGTTATGTTATATTCTATTCTATTATGTTATATTATATGCCTGTTGCATATTTATGGACCCTTATGCATATTCATATTTTTCCATAAGCTTGTTTACATATTCTAAGAATTCTTTAGCATGGCCACTCCTTGGGTCTGCCTTTTTAGAGCACGTGTGTTTCTTGGCTCTGGTTTTAGTCTGTTTTCTTTATTACTTTTAGTTTGGGCTTTGCTCCACACTTTCTTCAGATGGCAGGTGCTGATATTTGGCATATCAGCAGCAGGGTGTTCATCACATGTTTATTGGATGTTATCCTGACCAAACAGACAATTCACTCATAACTATATCAGTTACCACTACTACCATGTTTAAGTTTTGTTAATAGCAGAAATAAAAGCAAAGTTCTTTTCGCATTACACATATAGCATTCATCTTGATATTTGGGAAAAACCAACAATATCATATGTATTTATAACATCTGGAATAGCTCTGTTCAGTTCCTTTCACAGATAAAGCAATTTTCTGTTTATTTGGAAGAAGCCTCTTTGAAGAAGTTGCTTTTTTCAGACCAAAGCTGAACAACTTCTTTAACCATCATTGATAGACATGGGCTCTGTGCCCCAATTCAGCCTGAGTGACCTCCAGGTTTTCCTTATTGCAGTTTCTGGATCAGGTGGGGGAATGACCTCTCCTTTAACAGGCAGCACTGGGACTGGAGAATCCCAGGGTCTGAAATTCTCTCCATCACCTTCTAAACATTGGTGCCTCTGGAGCCAAACATTGTTTGTGTCCTCAAAATCCGGGCTGAAGTGCAGCTTACAAATGGCCAGGGAACATCAGGAACGGGTGTTTGGAGAGGTGGAAATGGACATCAGTGTTTGGTGTAGCTTTGCTGGCTGTTTTTAGGAACTTTACTGGTTTTAGGAGCTACTTCTTTTACAAGACAAGGGGAAATGACCTGGGGTTTCACCAGGGTAGGTTCAGGTTGGATATCAAGAACAATTTCTTCACTGAAAGAGTGGTGAAACACTGGAACAGGCTGCCCAGGGAGGTGGTGGAGGTGAACAAGCAGATGTGGCACTTTGTGGTGGTTTTCTGTGGTGATGTTTGGTCAAGGATTGGATTTTTTGATCTCACGTGTCTTTGCAAAACCTTAATTTTTCCACAGTTCTACCAAGACTCCTGAAGCACTTACCAACCCCATTTTTGATGAGTAGAGACCTTTTTATAGCTGTGCATTAGAAAAGGTGTTCATCCTTTTTTTAAGAAAAAGAGGGGGGTTTTGGAACCTCAGAAAACTTTCTCTGGCTTATTTTCAGTTTCTTTTTTTTTTGTGCAGACGAGTGACATTTGAGTTTCTGTTACACCTTAGTGCTCAGGTTTTGCTGGCTCTGCTATTTCTAGATTTGGCCTGCAATATCCATGCAGTGTAGGTGCTGTTGCCTGTATTTTCTGTCTGCTCTTTCCCTTAAACACTTCAGGGAGTGACTGGACGTGGCCCTCAGTTCTCTGCTCTGGGTGACAAGGTGGGGATTGGTCACAGGTTGGACTCAGAGACCTTGGAGGTCCTTTCCAACCCAAATAATTCTGATTTTGTGCCCTCAGCAGCTGCACAGCCCCACGCCAGAGAGCGCTGGGGTCACCCAAAACTCTGCTCTCCCTTCTGCAGATTATTTTTATGATTCTCTGTCACAGCAGGGAAATGGTGATGAGGGACACACACACAGTTTGGTGATCATCAGAAGGCTTTTCTACATTTCATCTTTGCTTTTTTATAACACAATGCACTAAAAAGGGCAGTGATTGGTCAGAGATGGACTGTGTCTCTTCCTCTTTGGTAAACAACAGGTGAGGGAACAGTGTTATGAGAAAAATGCTGAGAAATGAGTCGAGAAATGAGAAAAATGCTGAGAAAGTCGAGCCCACATAGATATTCACAATAACAATGAGAATGTGTTTTAAGAATGAGAAACTTGAAGTTCAGTTTCTCATGGCAGTCAGCATGCAACAGTTCGCAGCAGAATTCTGAAGCCCACAAAACACAGCCACAATTCTCCTCTCCTGTTTCAGAAGCCTCTGAGGAGGTTTGGGCATCATGAATTAATGCCAGCGTGGAGGGAAGCAGCGAATTCCCCTCCCAGCTGCCCTCAGGTCACACCCCTGGCAGCCCTGGGGTTGCATCACCTCCAATCTAACAAGTCCCCCATTAGCACTGAGTGTTTTGTGCTTACCCTCAGCTCTTCCTGTGGCTCGGTGATTAAAGGCTGCCTGTTGCTGTCTGTCTGTGCAGCACGCTTCATTAGCAGTGATTTATTGGGGAGCTGAGCAGGGCTGGCACGCTGCAGCACACCGGGCAGCAGCAGCAGGATGTGAGCAGAGTGCTAAGGCTGCTGCTGCTGCAGGGGTGCTGATGCCTTTTTGGGGCTACCTAAAAACATAATCCAGACAGAGTTAAGGGAATAAAAAGCTGTTATGTTTGTTGAATATTATATTTATTATTCAGGTATATTTTGGGCAGATGAAACTCCCTTAGGGGCTAACCCAAAAATGGACCCCGGTGTCACAGCGGGAGAACGGAGAAGGCACACACAGAGTTCTTGGTCATCAGAAGGCTTTACTCTATTTCATCTTTGCTCTTTTATAACACAAAGTGCTGAAAAGGGCAGTGATTGGTCAGGGAAGGACGGCAACTCTTCTCCTTTGGTGAACAACAGGTGAGGGAAACAGTTATGGAACTGTTATGAGAAAATCTTGAGAAAAGATCGGCCCACAGGGATATTTACAATAATGAGAATGTGGTTTGAGAATGAGAACTTACAGATCAGTTTCTCATGGGAATCAGCAGGTTAGCAGCAGAATTCCCAAAGCCCAGAAATACAGAGCTACACCCCGGGTCACGGGTTTGCACACTTTGATCAGTTTGGTCCATTTGCATTTTGGGGTTCATCTCCCAATTCCAGCTCCAGGTAATGAAGTCATTCACCCCAAGTTTGCTGCCCCCAACTCCCTTTTGTTTCCATCTCTCAGGCCTGAGGCAGTGAGGTGTCCTTGATTGCCAGGCCTGGAGAGGAATTGCTGTGTCTGCCCAAAGTGGGAAATCAGTACCTAACCCTCTGTATGGAGTTTAGAGTTATACACTAAAGAATTGCAGGGTTACAAACATATGAAAAATATAAAAGCTGAAATCTTAAAGGCATCAGTCTTAGATGTGTTCTGTAGATTTTCCTTCAGAATATTCACAAAACTAAGACATCACATAGTGCAAATTTGTCTTAAAAAGTATTTCTCACATTCTGAATGCACCCACAGATATATTAGCCTCAGGAATTTAATTTGTATTTTGCTTTTACAGAAGTGCTAATCACGAAATACCCAAACAAAATTACTCACACAGCCATGCCCACAAACGGGGAAAAATTCACTGCAAATATTTCTACTCCACACATTTCTTTTTCACCCCTCCTACCTGCCTGCAGTCAGAGCTCTCAGAGTCAAGTTTCTTTGGCAGAATCCAATTAGGAGCAAAGGTGCCTTTCAAAAGAATTTGCAATGGCTGCATTGCCAGAAGTAAAGTTAAAAAGACATCTGCACACGTGCGGCGGCACCGGGGTTTCTAATGGGCTGCACTCCCAGACTGAAGCGCAGCAATCTCATTTTCATCTGGAAAAAATAACTTGTGTAGTGCTGAAACTGCCTCTGCTTCCTTCTGGAAATGAAATATTCAACTTTGCGAGTTTTCAGGCCTTCAGCAGCAGCACAAACTCCCCTGGGATTTCATTGTCAGGAAACATTTAGGAGCGGGGAAGGATCTTTTCAATTATCCACCTTTTGCTCGTGCACAAATGTTGCTTTTCCTGAAGCTGCTGCCATAAAAAGTCGATGCTGTTTGAACGTTTCTCGCCGAGCTCTGAACAAAGGCCCTGCTGATGTGAGCAGCAGAAATATTTACAGGGAAACATTCTGAGAATTGGACTCAGTCACATGTGAAATAGGCAACGATCACGAGAAATGGAATCGCGGCCACGGCTTGAGAACCGCCATCATTTAACCGTAGGAAAATATTTTTAGTGGTAATCATCTCATTTACTCTGCAGTGCTCTTTATGCCAAGACAGGCATCGTTTCTCTTTGGGGGAACTTTCTGTAGTGCATTACCTGTGCTGGACATCAGGGAGCTGAAACTCTGCTTTGAAGCGCGTGCACGACCCTCTGGAGTCTGTTGGTTCTCTGCAGGAGCTGCTGAATAACTGAATAATGGAAAAATTTCAGCTTTTTCATTGGACTTGAAATCTCTTTATTGCCCAGAGCAGCTGTGGCTGCCCCTGGATCCCTGGCAGTGCCCAAGGCCAGGCTGGACATTGAGGCTTGGAGCAGCCTGGGACAGTGGGAGGGGTCCTTGCCCATGGCAGGAGTGACACTGGATGGTCACTGGATGGTTGGAAGGTCCCTCCCAACCCAAAACATTCTAGAATTTGATATTTTTAGCATAACTTTAATTTTTTTGGCTGAAATTGAGATTCTGTGATTGTGGCAAAACTCGATGGGAGGAAGGACCGAGCCTGCTACTTTTAACATCTTTATCAGCAAGGAGCTAATTTACACCAGTAACTTTGAAATGCTTTGTATTAGTGTTTAAAATACTGAGAGAAGCATTATTTCCTGAGTAGAAAAAAAAAAAAAAAGAGTTTGCAAACTCTCACAGTAGCCAGAACTTTCCCCAGATGGATGCTGGGTCAGGGCAGCTGTGGCAAGGGCTGAAGTTACAGTGAGGAGGGATAATAAATTCAAAACTATCCAGGAATTTTTTTGAATTTCTGGAAAAGGAGGGAATGTGTTTTTTGTGACCCTTTTGCACTCTGGCAGCCCCCAGTCTGTGGGTGCTTCCCATGGGCAGTAGGTGAAGTTGATAAGTGCTTATCAACCTCTTGTGGTTTTAATTAGGTATCAAATGGTGTGAGTGATTGCTCATGGAAGGGAGAGAGGAGAATTATTGTAGAACATCTCAGGGCAGGGTGATGAAGAGAAAGAGACACGGGTTCATTGATGGGGATAATTCAGGGTTTATTGATGGGATAATTCAGGGTTTATTGATGGGGGTAATTCGTGGGGGTTTTTGTTTTGTTTCACTTTGGGTTTTTTTTGGTTGTTTGGAGGTTTGTTGGTTGGTTGGTTTGGTTGGTTGGTTTTGGTCTTTGTTGTTGTTGCTGTTGTTGTAGTTCTTGTTGTTGTAGTTGTTGTATTTTGGGGGTTCTTTTAGTGGTGGTTTGGGGTTTTTTTAACAGGGAAATACTCTCAGAAATTCCTGTCCAGGCATTCTTTCTCCTTTTATCTCATGCTGATCACAGCAATACCCCAGCAGTGCTTCAGACCAGAGTGTTCAGGGCACGGCTGTGCAACTCCTGGCAGGGAAAAAATGCAATGTAGAGTCAAATGGTTTCCATTGTGAGGGAAAACTCCCATAATTCATGGGAAAATGAGAACAGGGAAGAGTTTCAGCAGCTGCTAAAATCCAAGATTTATCTCAGATTTCACTTAAATTGGTGTAAAACTGGTAGAAATCTCTTGTGTAGCTGCTGTTCCAATCAAGAGAATTTGGTACTTGGAAAAAAACTAATATTTTTCCACAGGTCAAGAGTATTTAGGGAAAAAAAACCCCACAGTTCTGGAGTTCATTACAAAGAGTGTATCTGCTTCACTCTGTCAATCAATATAGACATTTTCCTTCCAAAATTAATAATTAATACTCTAATCATTGCCTTAAATAGTTCTTAGTATTCATTGATTGGTCATTCCTGCTCCCCCCAGCACGCCTCATCCATCTGTGTGAGGAGAGATGAATTTATGAAATTAATTCCAAGCTGCATCCTCAGATCAGAGGCTAAAGATTCTCAACCTTCCTGGTGCATCGAACCTGACTTTATTAAAAGAATTTTCCCAATTTTAGCTCACAAAGGCAGGCACAGACCTCTCTTGTTATTACTCATGCAGTTTGCCTTGTAAGCACGAAGGCCCCTGAACTTCCAGTCTTCACCGAGATGAATAAATTATAAGGATGTGTGTCTGGCTTGATTTATTTATTTTTAATATTTAAATGCCTGCTCTGGAGTGGCTCCTCTCATAAATGAAGGCGTTTTTTCCCCCTTGCTCAGAGGGGGATGGTGGAAGTCTGCAGTGATCAGCTGAGAAAGTCTCAAATTTCTCTCAAATTCTAATTATTTATGGGTCGTAATAGGGGGTGAGAAGGGGAAGATCAGGTTTTTTCCTGGAGATGTTTTAAGGTTGATTTTTAAAGAGAATTTTAGAGCAGTGAGGATGGATTTGGAATGGGGGAAATATCCCTTTCCTTGAGCAGTTTGGGAACCTTTCCTGCAGAGTTGCCTTGCAGAGATGCTGTCCTTTGTTTGCAGAGAAAAGTTTCAGGGTAGAGAATCACTCTGATTTTCATTTTAAACTTCAGGCTTCACTCATTACACCAGCTCACCCCAGAGAGGCAGGGAGTGAATCTCCCGAGGGCAAAATTAAGAGCCAGCAGAAATTTCACAGCTACAGGTTACAATTCTTAATCCTCACCTGTGGCTGTTGGACACGAAATGAAGGTTATTGACTCCAGTAATTCAGAAGGTGAATGAGCATAGAAAATTTTATTTTCTAATTCTTTCCCCTTTTTTTTTATAAGGTATTCTGATACAAAATGAGCATGATTGGTGCATAGGAACGACACCTGTCTAATTGCATTGGTTAAGCTACAGAAACAGAAAACACCACCTGGCAAGAGAATGTTATGAGAAAGAAATGTTGTTTTTACAAGATTGTTTTGAGGAAGAAGGCTTTGTTGAGAAGTTTCCCTTGGGAAAGAGCTGGCAATTGTTAGCAAGCCAAAAAATCCTCTCAGGCTCAGAAATATCAGGCTCACACTCACCTACCACCCAGACACCCAAAATGGTCACAAATCACCGCTGAGAACGGCATGAAAATCAATATTTGCAAAAGTTCCTTGCGTGATCCTCAGATGACAACTTCCAAAGGAAGAACAAACTGTCAGCAAGTAGGAGCAACAACCCTAAATCTCCTGGCTCTCTCTTTTGTTTTACAGATTAAAGCTGGCCTGAGGTTTCCAAGGAGCCCCGTGCTGCTCTGTGATTCCTGGGCTCGTCTCCCCTGCCCCTGGAGCTGAAGATGAGGTTGCTATGGGAGCTGCTGGTGCTGCACTCGGTCCTGGTGTGCCTGGCAGGTGAGGTGTCCTCCTTCAATTCTCCTGTTAAAACACCCCTGCTTGTCCCGTTAGTGCCCCGTGGTCTGTGTGGGTGTGAAAAACGAGGTTTGTTTTCTTAGAAAAATTTGTAAGTTTAATAAAAAATAAAAAATAGACAATGAGGAGACAGAATAAAGCAAATATATGGCCAGGTGGTTTTGGCATCCAGCCAAGGGCACACCCACTAAGGAAAAGGTTCATTCCTTAAAAATATCAGCATGAGAGCTGATATATTGATAGATTTTTAAAATATTTGCATATTTATAAATTCACGTGCATGATTCAAACATTTCTCTTGAGTTTGAATTTCTTTGTTCAGTTTCAATTCCCTCCCAATCATTTTATCTGGTAGATCCATCTGTGAGTGGCTCCATTCTGTCTGATAGCACAGATCCCATAAATTCTTCTCCTGAGGTTTTGGTCATCTTAATTTGGATAAAATTCTGATAACAGAGGTTTAATAAATCCCTTCTTGTAGCTTTTGGTCAGCAATCTTCATTTGGTTGATTCAGGAATGCAGGAGGATCCCCCCTCTACCTTCTGGCAGGGGTTTGATTTAGTTTGGTCAACTGGTTTTAAACATTACAAAAAAATATTCATTCATTACATTTCTAAACACTGTTAATAATAAAATACAGCAAATTTTTCCCACATTATACATATAATATTCATTTTAATATTTGCAAAAAGCCAACTTTATAATATGTGTCTATAACAGTGTACCAGGGGTGAAATGCCCAAATAAATCCCTGCTCATGGCTGTTGGGACAATTTCTCAGATTTCTCTGCCCCTTTGCTTTTCAAAGCTGCTGTTGATGGAAGTTGTTTTCCCTCGTCCCGTGTTGAGCGTTTCCCTGCTCAATTAAACCTGTGTGGAATGCAGCTTTAAATCCCATTAAAGTGGTGTTGTGTTACAGCTGAGCCCTCGCTCCATTTAACAAATAATTAGAATAACATATTCCAGCCTTACAACCAGCTCCTGCAAGTGCCCTTGTTTAACCTATTCAGCCCAAGTTCAGAGCATTCCTGGAGAAATTCCCATTGATTTTGGAGGGATGTGCTTTTTTCCTGGAGCTGAAACAGTTCTGGGGGACGTTTTGGGATCGCAGAATCAGCAATGCTGGTTCCCACGCCCTGCTGGCCTTGTCACTGGCTGTAGGATCACCTGTCCTGGACTGCCCAGGGCTGTCCTGAGTCTTCCTCTCTTTGCCACATCCATGATTAATCCCTCCTTAGGCTGCCATTATTATCCTCTCACACGTGTTTTGTTCTGATGGAGGGTGTCAGGCTTTAATTCATGTTTATATCCCCCCAGTGTTAGCCTGGATTGCTCTAATTTACTCAGACTGTTTTCCTGCTTTATTTATGAACTTTTGATTCCTCCCCTTTCCTTTGTGCTCACTGTCAGGTTACTTTCCCAGCATTTTAGATAATAACAAAGCCCTTAGAGCAGTGTTTACCTTTTTTTCTGCTTAGCTCTACTGAACACAAAGCGACTTTTCTTCCGGTACTTAGGGGTACCTATTTTTGAAATTTGGTTCCAAGTCTTTCTAAATGTGCTCTGACAGTTTCTGAGCTGGCAGAAAATTGGATGCAGAGAGGTTCTGCAATGCAGAGCCCCCACGTGTTTCAGGAATTGCAACCCCAGGGAAGTTGGGCTGCGGGAACACAGCGAGGGCGAGCTTTTCTTTCAAACAAAATAAATAAAAGAGTGGCAAAACGAAAGCATGGGAAATATTTCTACTGTAATTACTTGAAATGCCTGTTGTGAACTGCTTAAGGTCAGCAAAACAAAGCTCCAGGGGGACGTGTTTGGGAGGGCTGCCTTTATCAAAGATTTGTGTTTAATAAAATACATCTCCCCAGCACTGGATTTCCCCAGCATTTCCCTCCTCGTGTCAGTGCACTGAATTTACTCAGACCTCAAATTCTGTGTCCTGCTGAGGGAGATTTAACAGATGTATGAGGAGAGGAGTGCCAGAAGTTTTGTGTGAGTTTTAGAACAGGTGCTGAGGTACGAAATGTTTTTTTTTGCTGCAGGACGTGCTCTGGGCTGACTTCTTGGGGCAGGTTTTAAATCTGGAATTTTCTCTGGCTGCCTGCAGCGTTGTCTGACAGGGAAGTGGCTCTGGGAATTCTGGTGTTGCCCCCTGTGCTCTGGGAATTCTGGTGTTGTCCCCTGTGCTCTGGGAATTCTGGTGTTGCCCCCTGTGCTCTGGGAATTCTGGTGTTGCCCCCTGTGCTCTGGGAATTCTGGTGTTGCCCCCTGTGCTCTGGGAATTCTGGTGTTGCCCCCTGTGCTCTGGGAATTCTGGTGTTGCCATGAGCAGGGCTCCTCCTTTGGGCTGTTTTTGAGGGATGCACTTGGATTGCTTCCCGGAGCTGTGGGAGTGTTTTGTGTCCTGCTCTGGTGTTACCAACACGTGCACAGGTGGCTGTTAAATATTCTGAAGTTAAGGGGGAAATTTGTGTTTTCACCTTGAGCAAACCATTCTCCGCCCTTGGAAAAAATATTAATAACTGAGTTATAAAATGTAAAAAAAAAAAATAGTCTGCAGAAAGTTGTTAATCAACCCTCCACGGTGCCTTGTGGAGCCTGAAATGGCTGGGGAAGTTAAGCTCAGATCTTGAACCCTCTCTGCAAAACTGAGGTTTGAGTTCTTCACAGCTCTGCCATGGAAAAGCAGCAAATACCCAGCAAGGCCTTTGCTCGTGCTGCTGCAGGCATGGAAAACTCCAACAGGATCAGAATCTCATCCAGGGCTGGAAAAGGCAGGAAAGCTGCTGCAGTAGCTTCTGTGCTTGCTGGGAAAAGAGAAAAAGAACATTTGAAAATGGAATATTTGGGTTTAGTTCTTGTAATCAGAGTCAGGCACAGCCCAGGTGTCATCCTGGTCGTGTGCCTCGGCTGCAGAGAGCAGCAGGGCTGGTGAAGGATGAATTTTTGGGTTGAAGGATGAGTTTTTGGGGCGAAGGATGAGTTTTTAGGTGAAGGATGAATTTTCGGGGTGAAGGATGAGTTTTCGGGGTGAAGGATGCATTTTTAGGGTGAAGAATGAGTTTTTGGGATAAAGGATGAGTTTTCAGGGTAAAGGATGAATTTTTGGATTGAAGGATGAGGTTTTTGGGATGAAAGATGAGTTTTTGGGGTGAAGGATGCGTTTTTAGGGTGAAGGATGTGTTTTTAGGGTGAAGAATGAGTTTTTGGGGTGAAGGATGAGTTTTTGGGGTGTTGCCCCAACAAACCCCCGTGAAATTGAGCGGTGTCACCATCCCCAAGCACCCCCCGTGTTTTTGGGGCTGGATGTGTTTAAGGAAAGCCTGGATGTGGCACTGGGTGCCGTGGTTTAGTTGAGGTGTTGGGGCTGGGTTGGACTCAATGATCCTGGAGGTCTCTTCCAACCTGGTGATTCTGTGATTCTGTGACATAAAACAATCATCTGAGTCTTAGGTTTGGCTCAGAAAAATATGGCAAGATAATAAAAAGTTTTCAGCTTAATAATGGAATGTTGTTTATTGTTAATAGAAAGCACAAAGCAAGCATTATTTGAAGCAGGTGCTCGTGCGCTTTCAGTGGTTGGCCAGAACAATTGTCTGTGAGCTTCAGCAATGTGTTATTGGCTGGAAAACTTTGAAAAGTTCTGTAACAAAGAAATCTTTGGCTGCTGCTGGCAGGCAGTTTTAGTTTTAATTGTTTTAATTGTGTAAAACCCTGTTGTGAGGCTGATGCCTCAATAAAGGCTCGAGGAATTCCTGGCAGTCATCCTGTCCTGTTCCTGCCCAAAGCCCCAAAGCACAGGGGGCACTGCTGCTGGTTCTGTGCTGGCTGTTCAGATTTCACAGCTCTTCACAGAGCTGCTGAAACACCCACACTGAACCCTCCAGCAGCCACTGCCAAAGCAGGTGCAGCACTGCTCGTGATTTTGGGAGATCTCCTGAAATCCTCCTCCCTGGGAAAGGCTCTCACCTCCCTGGGAAAAGCTCTCACCTCCCTGGGAAAAGCTCCCACCTCCCTGGGAAAAGCTCCCACCTCTTTGGGAAAGGCTCCCACCTCCTTGGAAAAGGCTCTCACCTACTTGAAAAAAGCTCCCACCTCCCTGGGAAAGGCTGAAGGTCTTGCAGAGCCACCACCCCCTTCCAACCCACCACCCAACCCTGTTTTTCAGGCTGTTTTTCTCTGGTTGTTTCACTGCTGAGAACCCAGTGATGATTTTTGGACTCGATGCTTGGTGTGTATCAGCCCAGGGTTTCTGGTTGTGTTTTCAGGAGTGTTCAGGTGTCAGTATCTGCAAAGTAAATTCTTTTTGGTGCCAGAGAATTCCTTTGTCCAGGCTCTCAGGTTCCTTAAACAGCAGCTGTGGTGCTGATGATGTTGGAGAGAGGGGTGAGAGGCAGAAAAAGCTGTGAAAAGCAGCACAGAGCTCTTCAAACCACAACCTTGTTCAAAAAGGCTCTGCCTTGGGCAGCCCCACATATCCCAAAAATTTGGAATTACTCATCCAAGGCACAGTGATGGAAGCAGGAGGAGCTGGCTGGGGTGACCAGAGCACGGGCAGATGTGACATTTTGTGCCTGCAATGGGCTGGGCCAGGCTGAAAGGAAATTTTCTGTGTTTCCGTGACTTCTGTGCCATCCTCTGCCTCATTAACCTCCTGGAGCAGCGAGTTTCTGTGCTGAACTCGTATTTGCATGTTAATGAGCTGCAGGGCACAGACACATTAATGTCTGAGTGTGCACATCCATATTTTATAGTGGGGTTTAACCATTCACCACCCAGCAGGGCTGTGGGTTAAACCCAGCTTAGCCCCACCCAGCCTCTCACTCACCTCCAGTGGGGAGGAGAATCAGAATTAAAACTTGTAGGAACAATTAAATAATTGGGGAGGAGAATCAATGGGGATGGAGAGGAGGGGAGGACAATCAGAATTAAAACTTGTAGGAACAATTTAATAATTGGGGAGGAGAATCAGAATTAAAACTTTTAATTTGAGGGAGGAACAATTTCATAATTGGGGAGGAGAATCAATGGGGATGGAGAGGAGGGGAGGACAATCAGAATTAAAACTTGTAGGTTGAGGTAGGAACAGTTAAATAATTGAAATAAAATGAAATATAATTATAAATATTATAATAAATAATGATATAAAGTAAATAATAGTATTTATAATGATAAATAATAAATATAAATATTATATAATATAAAATATAAATATAATTAAGTAATAAATATAAATTTTAAATAAATAAATATTAATTTTAGATAAATTTTAAATAAAATATATTTAAAATATTTATTTAAATAAATATTAAATAGAATATTTAAAAACAATAACAGTACTTTAACAGTTTAATAATTGAAATAAAGGGAAATATAAAGATAAATATTACAAGAAATAAGAAATAATGATATACAGTAAATAATAGTATTTATAATGATAATATAAATACTTTATAATTAAATAATAAATATAAATATTAAATAAAATATAAATAATAAAATATAAATAAACAATAACAGTACTTTAACAGTTTAATAATTGAAATAAAGTGAAATATAATGATAAATATTATAAGAAATAATAAATAATAATATAAAGTAAATAATAGTATTTATAATGATAAATAATAAAATAAATATAAATGTTTTATAATTAAATAATAAATATAAACATTAAATAAATATTAATAAAATAGAAATAAACATTAACAGTACTTTAACAGTTTAATAATTGAAATAAAGTGAAATATAATGATAAATATTATAAGAAATAAGAAATAATAATAAGAAGTAAATAATAGTATTTATAGCAATAAAATAAATAGAAATCGTTTATAATTAAATATAAATATTTAATAATATTAATAAAATATATAAATAAACAATAAAAGTACTTTATAATAATAATAGTAATAATAATATAAAGTAAATAATAATACTACAAATAAAATTAATAAATATAATAATAATTTAAAGTAAAAAACCAAGTGATGCACAATAAAATTGTTCAACACCCACTGGCCCTTGGCAGATCCTGCCCTGAATCCTGACCAGCCCCTTCCAGCTGCAAGCACCACATAAATACAGGAGCTTTAGGAAAAGAATTTCTCCTGGAGCTCTTGGTTTGGGGTTTTTTGTTGTTATTTTGGTTTGGTTTTGTTTGGGGTTGTTTTTGTTTTGTTTTGCTTTGGGGTTTTTGTTTGGATGTTTTTTTGTTTGGTTGGTTTGATTGTTTGGTTTTGGGTTGTAGTTGTTGTTTTGGTTTTTTTTTTTTAATTTAATTTTTTACTTTTTAGTTTAAAGATTTTAAAATATTTTAAAATTTCATTTATTTATTTATTTATTTATTTATTTATTTATTTATTTATTGGGGGTTTTTCCCCCAAAACTTTTTTTAACAGGGAAATACTCTCAGAAATTCTTGTCCAGGCATTCTTTCTCCTTTTATCTCATGCTGATCACAGCAATACCAGAGTGTTTTGGGCTGGCAGGGATAAAAATGCAATGTAGAGTGAAATGTTTTCCATGGTGAGGCAAAACCCCCATCATTTATATCAACACATTCCAATGAAATCGGGCACCCAGCTCTGCTAAAAACCAAACCTCCAAACTCCCAGCGAGATGAGATTTGAATTCGTGCTGCTCTCCAAGCAGCTGCAGGTTTTGTACCAGAGAAATTCAGCTAATTTCGTGTCTGAATATGAATAATTAAAGCTGGGAGCCCTGTTGTACATATTAAATTATGGTCTCCTCTAAACGAGGCCGCAGTTCAATTTGTTCAGTGTCTCTTTTTTTTTTTTTTATTCTTCTTTTTTTTTTTTTCCTGGTGCTTTGTAGCTCTCTCTGCGCTTTGATGTGAGCAGGGAGCTGGGAAATGATTAATCTGCTGCGGCCCCATAATTAATTAATTTATTTTTTGGTCAGTTTTTTGCATCACTTTGGCTGTTTAATTAATGTTTGCACAGCAGAGGAGGCAGGGAGTGACTCCTGGTCCTCCTCAAACACCCCCCAGCCATGGGCATCACTGGAGAAAGGTTTGCAAATCACATCTGCCTTGCCTTAATACTTTGAGTAGGGATTTTTTCTGATTATTGAGGACTTTTTTGAGTTTATTTCCAATTCCTGTGTTTGGAAATCCCTGAGGAGGAGGTGTGGCAGCATCATCCTGCAGGCAGGTTTTGGGTGAGCAGGTCCTGGATCCACCTCTCGTGGCTGGGATGAGAAGGGTTAAACCTCAGCTGGGCAAAAATTCCTTAAAACTGAAGCCAGAAAATTTATAGGTGGACTCCATGGTTGGTGTGTATCAGCCCAGGGGTTCTGGTGGTGTTTTCTGGGGTGTTCAGGTGTCAGTAGCTGCAAAGTAAATTCTTTTTGGTGCCAAAGAATTCCTTTGTCCAGGCTCTCAGGTTCCTTAAACAGCAGCTGTGGTGCTGATAACGTTGGGTTCTACAGCATCGCTCAGCTGTGCCTAGGTAGAAAGGAGAGCTCAGAAAATGTAATTTATGCTGATTTAGGGATTATGTGGCAAGTTTTTCTGTGATTGCCGAGGATTTCAGTCAGCCCCTGGAGAAGTCTGTACCCGTTTCCGCTCCGGATCTGTCAGCAGCAAAGCCCCTGCTGGATGTGACCTGATTGATTTAGGCCATCATTTCCCAAATTACAGAACCAGAGGCCACCTCAATGCCATCTTTCTCATTTTTACATCAGGGATATGATGTTTTCCTCTGTTTAACTCTCAACTCCATCTGGGCGAGTTTAATTGCCTCTCTCTCAGAAGTGAAGAAGGTGAGATGGAGCACTTTAAATAAACCAGGGAGCAGCCAGACGTTTTTCTAAGCAGATGTTCCAACTCTCTGGCTGTGTATTGATCCCCTGTGCGTTTTATATGATGCCCCTTTTCAATTTAGCTCCTTTGCATTTGAATTAGTGCGGAGGTATTGAAATTAAATCTCATTTAGGGACTTAAGGAAATATCTACTTTCCCCACGCATCTCTCAAATTAGGGAGGATATGGACCCAAACTGATTATTTATTGCCAG
Source organism: Acrocephalus scirpaceus scirpaceus (assembly GCA_910950805.1). Taxonomy (NCBI): domain Eukaryota; kingdom Metazoa; phylum Chordata; class Aves; order Passeriformes; family Sylviidae; genus Acrocephalus; species Acrocephalus scirpaceus. The sequence continues at coordinate 19,832,800 of OU383782.1, forward strand.
TAAAAATGGGTTTTATGGCAGAATTGGAGGTGATTAGTCGGGTGTTTTATAGGTAAAACACTGCATGATTCTTAGAAAATCTAAATATTATTGGAAAGGGGCTTAATTTTGTAATGCTGGTGTGGTCGTGGAGAACAAGAGGTGAGGGATGTGATGCTGGGTTTGGAGATTGTGTTTGGTGCTGGCAAAGCCTGGCTTAGCCAGTCTCAAACCTGTCTGTGTGGGGCTTTCCTGCCTGCCTGGGTACAGAATCTCTGCTCCTTTCTCCAGGCTTTGCTGGGGATTTTCAGCATTTGGAACACAGGGAGGAACCAGCAGTTCCCATGGAGCTTTTTGGGGTGAAATCCCTGGGGTTTGGTGCAGCCCCTGGAGGTGAAGTGGTTGGAAATGCTGTTGGCAGCGAATATTTTCCCTTGCTAAAGGGAAGTGAAGGGGGATGATCCAAAGGGAATAAAAGCCAATCCAGCCTGGGTAATGAAGTGCCACAAATGTGGGCACTCACAGAATCTCTGACAGCTCCATGGGCCATACAGAAAGGGAGACTTTTCACCATCCTTGCATATTTTTTGTAGGGTTTCTCCCCAAAATTACTGTCCCCTCCTTCACCCAGGCCTGGTTATCACAAGGGCTCCAATTTTTCCAGGGTTGGGGCCATTAAACCGAACAGATGCTGATGGGTTTTAACAATTCATGCTCAAATTCAGTCCGTGGCAAATCAGTGGCTGCTCCCCGTGAGTTCTTCCTTTAATGAATAGAGCACAGAATGCTGCAGTTCAGCTGGGCATTGTTTGATGCTGCTTTATTGAAGCATTTGTCAAATGCTGTGACAGGCTGCGCTCTGAAATTAAGAATTTGCTGCTGCCAGGCTGCACTGAGTCATTTTTGCAAGTTTTAGGGAAGATTTCCTGTGTGTTACAATGAAAAAGCAGAGTTTGCCTGTTTATCCCTTCCGTGTTTCGCTCTGGATTTCCTGATGTGTTTGGATTTTTTATTTTGCACTAAAACACACACGTTCAGCTCCATAAATCAAGCCAGGACACAATTGTTAAATAGTCCATATCATATTAATTACTCTGTAAAGCAAGGCAAGCATTGCAACCATTTATAATCGACCACTGGAGCAGTTGCTAATCAATGAGACAGGTAACTAATTAACCAGCCAGCAGTCAGCATCTCCAGCTGAAGCTGGTGACTTTAAACTTCATTAAACTTTCCAGGTGTCGGGGAAAGTATGAAAAATACAGCGATCTTAATAGGTTGATGTGTCTTAATTCCAATTTTCTGAGTTGAAATGTCTGAAGTTGGCATCTGCTTTAAGGGATATTGTCATTTATAAAGCTTCCCAGTCGAGTGGCCAAGAGCTGTTCTCAGGAACGGCTGCACCTCATCTCAGAAAATGGAAAACTCTGCTCAGATTTTTCATCCATGAGAGTGAGTAGAGGGTGGAGTGGAGTTCTTGGGATGTGCTGGATTCTCCACTCCCTCCCCAGAGAAGCAGGACGAGCACTGGTGCTGGGGAGGATGAGAATTTAACAGGAAAGTCTTACAGATTTGAAGCTTAGCAGAAGGTTCACTAGAAATGAAAGCAAGTTTTGATATAGAAGAATAAAAAGTGTTTAAGTTTGGGATTGCTGAGTTAGTTATTACTGGAGAAAGATGAGCTGGAAGGAGACTTTTACGGCTAAGAGGAAAAGATAAGTCATTTACAAACCAAAACATGTTTTTACCAAATAGAGAGAAAAACCACAGGCAAACACATGGTTTTAACCAAGTAAAGAGAAAAACCATCGGCAGACAAAACCATGTTTTAACCAAGTAAAGAGAAAAATCATAGGCAAACAAAACCGTTTTAACCAAGTAAAGAGAAAAACTATCAGCAAACAAAACCATGTTTTAACCAAGTAGAAAAAAGGTCTAAGAATTTCCCACTGCAAGTAAAACAGAAAAACAACTTTAAGTGTAACATACTAACTGGATGTGATTGGATATTACTGACCATAATATAGTAAGGCCAGTAGTTGTGATAGGCTATAGGTAAATGTAAAGGTGTTCTGTGTGATATTGATTGGTGTTAAGATTCTCAGTTAAGTTTATAATGCATTGTAACCAAAATTAAAGCAGCTTCAGGTTTTGCCTGTAAGCTGATGCTGACAGCTCTAGGCTTGGCTCTGTATCCCCATGAGCCAGGACTGCTGTAATTTCAATCTCTGAAATAAACAGCACCTCTAAAAGAGCTGCCTGCAGTCCCTCTCTCTCATTCAGGCTGAGTTCTCATTAACCTCACAAAAAGTGAGATGGCCATTTCAAAATATTCCCCTGAATTCCCAGCAGGTGTGATGTACATCAGCCAGGCACTGCCTTTTCCTCCTTTCAGTGTTTAAATAACTCAGTGTGTACTCTAAAACCTGTGTTCTCTTTCTCCTCAAGGAACAGCAGAGCTTCCCTGAGGGTTTTCCCACTTTTTATAAAATAACCCTCTACCAACAACTCATTGGTAAATAATCTGCCTAGAATTTCCCAGTGTTTATTCATACTGACTTTGCTTTATGAAGTGTAACAGTTACATTTATTGACCTCTGCTGCATTCCTGAGCAAACTTGAGCGCTCTCTTTTCTCTTTTTTTGGAATTTGTTGGTATATTAGGGTGGGATATGGAATTTATCCCCTAATGAAAGGCTGGCGAGAGATGCCATCAGTCAGTGGGAGGAGAGACAACCCAGTGCTTTCCCATGTAAATTATGTGAGTTCTGGAAGGGAGCCAGGCATTCATTTTGTTAAAATGGGGTTTGATAATTGAAACTAATTTAACATCGACCCCATTAAGTTGCATTTTATTGCTCATTTAATACGCCTGTCTCACGAGCTCCCAGGGTGGGGGAGCAGCTTTGGGATGTGAGCTCTGGGTTCACCAAAGCTGCAGCCACTGCTGCAGGTGTGAGCTGAGCTTGTCCTGTGGGGTCAGCAGGGGTGTGGGGTCAGCTCTGGTGTGAGGTCAGCAGGGGTGTGGGGTCAGCAGTGCTGTGGGGTCAGTGCTGCTGTGGGGTCAGCTCTGGTGTGAGGTCAGCAGTGCTGTGGGGTTAGCAGGGGTGTGGGGTCAGCTTGGGTGTGGGGTCAGCAGGGGTGTGGGGTCAGCAGTGCTGCTGTGGGGTCAGTGTTGCTGTAGGGTTAGCAGGGGTGTGGGGTCAGTTCTGGTGTGGGGTCAGCAGTGGTATGGGGTGAGTGGTGCTGTGGGGTCAGCAGTGCTGTGGGGTCAGCAGGGGTGTGTGGTCAGTGCTCCTGTGGGGTCAGCTCTGGTGTAAGGTCAGCTTTGGTGTGGGGTCAGCTTTAGTGTGGGGTCAGCAGTGCTGCTGTAGGGTCAGCAGTGCTGTAGGGTGAGCAGTGCTGTGGGGTCAGCAGTGCTGCTGTAGGGTTAGTGCTGCTGTAGGGTCAGCAGGGGTGTGGGGTCAGCTCTGGTGTGAGGTCAGCAATGCTGTGCGGTCAGCGCTGCTGTGGGGTCAGCACTGGTGTGAGGGTCTGAGCTGGATGGACACTCTGGGCAGGTTTGCTGTGGGAAGATGCTTTAGGTGGGAGCTCATGGATGTCCCTCATCACCCCTGTCAGAGCCTTTCTCCCGGCAGGATCCTGCATGCCCTCGGGACAGCTTCAGCACACCCGACAGATCACCCCAGCCCTCCAGCAGTGCAGCTCGAAATCACAGAATGGGTCGGGTTGGAAGGGACCTTAAATCCCATCCAGTGCCACCCTTCCATGGCAGGGACACCTCCCACTGTCCCAGGCTGCTCCAACCTGGCCTGGGACACTACCAGGGATCCAGGGGCAGCCCCAGCCTCTCTGGGTTTTAGAGCACATTTATTGACTTCTGTCAAAAATCTCCATTTAAATCAGCGCAGGAGTGGATCCATGAGTTTTTTAATTACATGGGATCCCCATCTTCTCCTGCCCCACTTCTGCTTTCCTGTGCCTCCCTGCTGTCTCACGTGCTCTCTGTTTCACCGCTGCTGCTGACTCATTAAATAATCTCATAATTGGTTCCCAGCCTCTGGGCGCTAATTGCAGCGAGGCGCTGGGTGATGGTTGCACAGGCAGGGCTGGCATTTATCACAACTCAGGGAGCGGGAGAAGGTGCAGGGAGGAGGCAGAGATGGATGTTTGTTTGCACACACCTTCTCCCGGGGCTGTGCCGTGGGGATGATGGATTGCTGGAGCTGGGCCCTGGGGAGGAGGAGGAGAGGAGCTGTAAGATCGTGCCCGGCTTGCATCAGGGGCCCTGGGGACAGGGAGCTGCTCCTGGGAATGCTGCAATCCCAACCCCAGGTGTGAGGATTCTTTTTTTCTTGTTACAGCTGGGATTAATGCACGGGACGCAGTTTCCTGTTCGGACTCAGATGTTTATTAATTCTTATCTGAACTACAGTCTCAAAAGTTGTGAGTTCTGGCTAACAAGGTAGAAATGGCAATGAAATGGCTGCCTCTAACTCTTTCCAAGATCATTTAAACAATAATCACCCAATAACGAGGCGATACCTATATTATTTATATTTTTGACCCAATAATGACCACCTACCTTTTTCATCCAATTAGAAAAAACCACCCAAAGTCATGGAGAAGAAGAACTTAGACAATGCTCAGAATCCTCCGTCTTGCTCCTTGTGTATTACTATGTACTAAAATCTCAAAATCCAAGTTTCCAGAATTCCAACACCCAGGTGCTGGGAGGGGCAGCGCAGTTCAAAAGTGCAGCTTAAACCACTGCAGGAATCAACAGAATCACAGAATTTCTAGCTTGGAAGAGACCTCCAGGATCATCGAGTCCAACCCAGCCCCAACACCTCAACTAAACCACGGCACCCAGTGCCACATCCAGGCTTTCCTTAAACACATCCAGGGATGGTGACTGCACCACCTCCCCAGTGGATAATTCCAGTTCTTTTCCAGGAGTGTTGTACAAACCAGGTGGGAATGTGTAGAACCATTTAAAGTTGAATCCATGACTGAAAAGTGCTGGGAAAATCCAGCAGGAGCTGGAGTTCAATGTCCTTGTGGGTCCCTTCCCATTCAGGATTGATCCTGCACTGATTTAGCTGCTGATTCAGGATCCAGATCGCATTTAAACACATGGGCAATGTCTTTATTTTTAAATATACACACAGGAATATGAAGAGAAAGAGAAAATGTGTTCTTTTAAATCCAGTTCTCACCCATCGTGAATCAGCAGCATTTCAGGTATTGCTCAGCATAAAAGCTACAAATTAAAATTTAAAATTCAAACACTACAGGATGCAGGAAAGGGGAGCACTTGGATTTTATACTGGGGAAGGATTTACAGCTCATTTGTACAATCAAAAAGCTTTTGGGGCAGGAGTTGTGGCAGAGAATTGGCTGAATTTTGGGGCTGGGTTGCTGAGTCCTGTCACCATCCAGTTCCCATCCCTGGGCAGGGACACGTTCCCCATGCCCAGGCTGCTCAGAGGGTGTTCAGCCTTGCTTGGAGTCTTTGAGAAATTCAGGAACTGCCCAACCAAGCACAGGAGATGGGGAATCTGACCTGGGATTTGAGCAAGGGAAATCTCCACCTTAACCTTTCGATATTGGGAGTTATTCCTGGAATTAGGATATTTCTGGAACAACCATGTCACTGCTATAATGGTCTGATTGCTGTGTTCTCCTTTCTTTTTTTTGAGCAATATTGAATCAAACTTTAAAAATTCTATACAATTTCCATTTGTTCCCACACAAACTCAGTGTTTTAAGCTCAGGTGTGGCTGTGCTGTTTGGAAAACGCTTTGCTGGGTAGAAAATGTGCTTCCAGCGTGGGTTTTCTTGGGGGGAATGTGCCTGTCAGAGCCGTGCAGGACTGATCCGTGCCAGGCTGTTCCCCTGGCAGCTCTCACAGCTCGGAGTCAGCGCTGCCATTGGCACCTCTGCGAGGTGTCAGTGCTCCAAACCCTCCCAGCTCCTCTTTTATGTGACCTCCAATTACCGCTAAAACTTCACCGCCCCTTCTTAAGTGGAGGCATTGTCTGGCATTTCGCTGCTGTCTTTTAAAAGTGTTCAGGGGATGCACGAAAACGCAGCAGTTGTAGCAGGGGGTTTGGCATTTGAGAGATGTCATAACAGCTTTTTTTTTTCTGTAAAGGAGAGCCCATTTCCAAGGTGTGCCAGCTGATTTTTAGGTGTACCAGCTGATTTTTAAGGTGTGCCAGCTGTCAGTCCCAAACCAAGGAAGTGAAGGTTGACACAAGGATAAATTCCAGCTGATTTTTAAGGTGTGCCAGCTGATTTTTAAGGTGTGCCAGCTGATTTTTAAGGTGTGCCAGCTGATTTTTAAGGTGTGCCAGCTGATTTTTAAGGTGTGCCAGCTGATTTTTAAGATGTACCAGCTGTCAGTCCCAAATCAGTGAGGTGAGGGTTGACACAAGGATATATTCCAGTTGATTTTCAAGGTGTGCCAGCTGATTTTTAAGATGTGCCAGCTGATTTCTAAGCTGTCAGTCCCAAACCAGCGAGGTGAGGATTGACACAGTGATAAATTCCAGTTGATTTTAAGGTGTGCCAGCTGATTTTTAAGGTGTGCCAGCTGATTTTTAAGGTGTGCCAGCCAATTTTTTAAGATGTGCCAGCTGTCAGTCCCAAACCAGGGAGGTGAGGGTTGACACAGGAATAAATTCCAGCTGATTTCTAAGGTGTGCCAGCTGATTTTTAGGTGTGCCAGCTGATTTTTAGGTGTGCCAGCTGATTTTTAAGGTGTGCCAGCTGTCAGTCCCAAACCAAGGAAGTGAAGGTTGACACAAGGATAAATTCCAGCTGATTTTTAAGGTGTTCCAGCTGATTTTCAAGGTGTACCAGCTGATTTTCAAGGTGTGCCAGCTATCAGTCCCAAACCAGGGAGGTGAGGGTTGACACAGGAATAAATTCCAGCTGATTTTAAGGTGTGCCAGCTGATTTTTAGGTGTGCCAGCTGATTTTTAAGGTGTACCAGCTGATTTTTAAAGTGTGCCAGCTGTCAGTCCCAAATCAGTGAGGTGAGGGTTGACACAAGGATAAATTCCAGCTGATTTTCAAGGTATGCCATCTGATTTTTAGGTGTGCCAGCTTTCAGTCCCAAACCAGTCAGGTGAGGGTTGACACAAGGATAAATTCCAGCTAGAAAAACTCCTTCCCATGCACTGGTTTGCACACCTGAGAGCTCCCTGGCAGAGGAAAAGAGGCAAAATTTTGAGAATTTTAGAGAAAACAACAAATTTTTCCACCAGTTGCTCAGCAGTGCTGGAGGACACCAAAAAGAAAAAAAACCCTACTGATGTCCCCTGCAGGATTTGTCCCTTCCAATCCTTGGTTTTTTGAGCAAGCAGGAGTTTAAAAACTCTTTTGGTTGTTCCTGAGGACTTCAGATCTCAGGTAAATCCGTGAGTTACTGTGCAGGTGTCCACAGTGCATTGAAAACAAAAATAAAAATTATTCAGTCTGAGTGTACAAATGTATTGGCAGTCTGGGCTTAAAGGAAAACCAGCTTTGCTAAACCACAGAAAAGTGTCACCAGTGACTGTGGGATTCTCATCTTGAGCTATCCTCCATTATTAATGCAATCTAAAATAGACAATAAAGGCTGCAAACAAATATACAGAGTTTAAGTGACAAAAAAAACCTTCGTGTGCAGCAAATTTCTGCATTTGTTTTCAGTATATATTTCAATGAATACAGTGAAAGGGCAATGCACCTCTTTATTTATTTATATAATTTAAAATAGACAATGAGAGCTGCAAACAAATTCCATATACAGAATTTAAGTGACAAAAAACCTTCTCAGTGTTCAGCAAATTTCTGCATTTCTTTTCTGTATATATTTCAATGAATACAGTGCAAGGGCAATGCACCCCTTCCTTTATTAATTTAATTTAAAATCAACAGTAAAGACTGCAAAACCCCACTATATATGGAGTTTAAGTGACAAAAAACCTCAGTGTGCAGCAAATTTCTGCATTTGTTTTCAGTATATATTTCAATATCTATAGTGCAAAGGCAATGCACCCCTTTCTTCTTTAATATAATTTAAAATAGACAATAAAAGCTGCAAACAAATTCCATATACAGAGTTTAAGTGACAAAAAACTCCGTGTTCAGTAAATTTCTGCATTTCTTTTCTATATATATTTCAATGTATACAGTGAAAGGGCAATGCACCTCTTTCTTTATTAATGTAATTTAAAATAGACAATGAGAGCTGCAAACAAATTCCATATACGGAGTTTAAGTGACAAAAAACTCCGTGTTCAGTAAATTTCTGCATTTCTTTTCTGTATATATTTCAATGAATACAGTGAAAGGGCAATGCACCCCTTTCTTATTTAATATAATCTAAAATAGACAATAAAAGCTGCAAACAAATTCCATATACGGAGTTTAAGTGACAAAAAACTCCATGTTCAGTAAATTTCTGCATTTCTTTTCTGTCTATGTTTCAATGTATACAATGCAAGGGCAATGCACCCCTTTATTAATATAATTTAAAATAGACAGTAAAAGCTGCAAACAAATTCCATATACAGAGTTTAAGTGACAAAAAACTCCGTGTTCAGTAAATTTCTGCATTTCTTTTCTATATATATTTCAATGTATACAGTGCAAGGGCAATGCACCCCTTTCTTTATTAATATAATTTAAAATAGACAATAAAAGCTGCAAATAAATTCCATATACAGAGTTTAAGTAACAAAAAACTCCATGTTAGTAAATTTCTGCATTTCTTTTTAGTATATATTTCAATGTATATAATGCACCCCTTTCTTTATTAATATAATCTAAAATCAACAGTAAAGACTGCAAAACCGCTCTATATATGGAATTTAAGTGACAAAAACCTCCTCTGTGTTCATCAAATTTCTACATTTCTTTTCAGTACATATTTCAATATATGTAGTGCAAGGGCAATGCACCCCTTTCTTTATTAATATAATCTAAAATAGACAATAAAAGCCACAAACCCATTCTATATATGGAGTTTAAGTGACAAAAATCCTCCTCTGTGTTCACCAAATTTCTGCCTCCGGTGCACATTTAATTTTTTACCAACTCTTCAATGTTTTGCAGTTTTTATTTCATGTAGGTCAAATTTAATTTTCTGTAATAACAACATCTTGCTTTCCATAAGGTGACCTCAATACTGGCTTGCTGTACAGGTGTGAACATTTTCTTTGGGATGTGTTTTTCCTGCTTTTTGCTCTGGATTGTTTCAGATGCCCAATGTGAACCAAGATTTAAATGATGAAATTCAAGGTACAGTCAGAAAAAATGAGTGATTGGGATCCTTTATCAGGGGTGGCACGTGGACACTAATTATGGTCCCAGCTATTCTGTATCTTCATCAATTCCACTGATCTTGTTTGTAATTTTTACTCTAAATTAGCCATCAGTGCAATTTGCTTCTTGGACACAAAAGGCTCCCAAATTAAGAGTTTTCCCTCTGGAGAGATCTCCCTCATCCTCTCTGGGGTTCTGTTCATTGTTCTTTGTCCCTTTTTGTTTTCTTGGGGTTCAGGGGGTGCAGGCAGCAGCTCCCAGTGCCAGCCCAGCAGATCCTGTGCTCAGGCAGGAAAATAAATCCAGACAGCTCAAAAAAAAAAGGTCAGGGTTGGTGACCAGAATCACCTCAAATTCCTCAGATCCAGCCTGGTTTTGTCTGTAAAAACAGAGTTTGGGATGTGTTTGAAAGCAAATAATGAACTTTGGGAAATCAGGGAGCAGAGCAGGAACCCCGTGGTAAAGGAATTTTGATAAGATCTCCAAAACCCCTGGTGTGATCAGTGCTGAAATGAGCACCTTGCAGAGGCAGCCCTTCTCCTTTGGTGTGCTACAGGTGGTTTTGAAAACAATTTACAAAGAGGCTTTTTTTATTTTTTTTTTGTCTTTTTCATGCTGTTAAAGCAAATTGGTATGTAATTAGATTTATATAGTGAATAATCTTATTTGCATATCCAATTAATTCTTCCTGTTTTAATTTGCTAGGGCTGGATTCACATTGGTAGTAAAAAAAAAAAATAGCACTTTAATTATCAAGTGTTGTATTGCATTCAGTTTTTCTTTTGCTATTGTTTGTTCAAGGTCTTCCATTAAAATTTGGTCCTGGGCATCTCTGCCTTTTAAAAGCTGTTAAATAATGTGGAAAAAGGCCATGAAAAAAGCTCAATCCATGGGCCTTGTGTTTTAAAAATATTAAGAGTCTCTTTCAGCTGCTCAGGGGGATGCAGTGTAAATTCAGACTTTTCAAGCATCTTTTTATCATGGAATGGTTTGAGTGGGAAGGGACCTTAAAGATGATCCAATTCCACGGGCAGGGATCTCCCACTGTCCCAGGGTGCTCCAACCTGGCCTGGGGCACTGCCAGGATCCAGGGGCAGCCACAGCTGCTCTGGGCACCTGTGCCAGGGAATTGTTCCTTCATACAGAACAATTCCTTCCCAATATCCCATCTAAACCCACTCATTTCCAGTGGGAAGCCATTCCCTGTGTCCTGTCCTTCCATCCTTTGTCCCCATTTATTAATATAATAGAATACAATATGTAGCACAATTCATTTTATATTATAATTCATATTATACATATTATATTATATTATATTATATTATATTATATTATATTATATTATTATTATATTTATATTATTTTATTATTATTATATATTCATATTATATTTATATATTATAATATTATTATATTATATTATATATCTATTATATTATATTTATTATATTATGTTTATTATATAATATATAATAATATCTATAATATAATATATATTATATTATATTATGATATATGATATAATGCAGTATGATATAATATAATGTAATATATGATATAATATAATATAATATAATATAATATAATATAATATAATATAATATATATCATATTATATAATGTCATATCATATTATATCATGTCATATATTATATTAATCATATCATTATATCATATTATATTATGTCATATTATATCATATTATATCATATCATGTCATATATCATGTTATATTATGTGAATTATATGATATTATATGACATTATGTGATATATTATTATCTCATAATATATCATAATATATCATATTATATAATATGATATTATATGATATTATATTATTTATTTTTATTTTCCTATTTTATTTTCATCCCAAAGTGTCCCTTCCATTTTGAAGAAGTTTTCAATGTGTTCCCCAGGGTTGGAAGGTTCTTCCTGGTGGCCACAGGAGGATGTCTGTCCATCTGTCTAACTCATAACTCATCAGCTGATGTGCAATAAACTCCCTGTTTTTAATATTTGCCACTTGCAAACTCCCTGCTCACCTCTGAGTGCCCTCCACCCTTGTCACAGTGAGATTGCTGATCTCCTAAAATTAATGAAAGGAGTTTGATTTCACTTTAATACCCAACAGCTCCATCACACCTTTGCCGAATGCATCTCCGCTTTTATTTGAGACCAATATTTTGAGCAGCTTGTTTTGTAAAATGTTAATTGTTATAGAAAAACACTGGTTTATTCTTTTTTTTGTGTGTGTAAGAAGGTGGCCTTGGAGTTATAAATTTTTGTTGCTACTATTGGGTGGTTAATGGAAGCAAGGAGGGGAAAAAGTGATGGTGAGTGGTTGGCACACAAAGCCTAAAAATCTTTATGGTTTCCTTCTCTGTGGCATCATGGGTGCACATCCTGCATTCCTTGAAATCAGAAAAACCACCTTGTGATTTTGGGGATGGATTTTAGAGGGGCCGAGTGGTTAATTCAGGAGGCTTTAGCAAAAATGGTGTCAGGGAGAGGGAGCTGGGCTGAAAATCGATGTTCTCGTGTAGGTCCGTGGAGCTGCTTCAGAGTGAGCAGGGAACACTGTGGGGTGAGAGGCTAAGAACTGAAAATTAAAACAACAGCGGCTTTAAAAGATTTAATAAACGAGGCAAATGCATTGCACAATTGTGTTGCAAAGATTTGAAACAGGTCCTAAGGAAAAATTGCTTTGAATCTTAATTAGCGACTAATGGTTATTAGCTAAATCCAGGGAAATGTAAATAGGTACAAGTGCTCAGCTATTGTTCCCACCTCCAAACACCGCAGCTGTTGTCCCAATTTTGGGCTATTTTTACCTAAAAGCCGAAGTGACTGCAGCAGCTCCCGGAGAACACCTGGGCTGTGCTCAGGATGAGACACAAATGAGGCGACAATTGGTGACAAAACAATTTCTGTGGCTGGGTTTTATCTCTTGTTCAGTCCAGAAAATAAACCGTGCTGGGTGCTGTGCCCCAGGAGCTTTGCTGTGCCTGGGAGGTGTGGAGAGGTGTGCAGGGAATGCATTCCCATTTTTTTTTCTCTCAGATTCATCATCTATCAGCTTTGTAAAGTGTTCTCCACCAAGCTCCAAACTGCTTTTAGCTTCCCAGGGCAGGAAAAGACACTCAGTGCACGTCCCAGCGTGTCAGAAAACTCGGGGAAAATGACCTCCAGCTCTCAGGCACTTATTGCAAACCCATTTTAAATTGAATACACAAGCCAAGATAATACAGGCTGTTTGATAAGAAACATTAGAGAAATCCATAACACGAGGCTTTTTATTATGGGTTTATTACATCCATCTCTCCAGTGGGTAATGGAACTTGTAAATATACTCTTATGTAGGAGTCTCCTTGCGGGCTTTTTATTCATGCTGAAGTAAGCACAGCAAACTTATTTGCTGTCAGGCTACATTGAATTTCAGATTAGTATTTATTTTGGTTCTAAAGAGGTTCTGCTTTGGTGAATCGGGGCAGAGGAGGTGGGAGCTGCAGGGGGGCTTTGGGGGGGAAATGAGTTTTCCCAGGCAGGGATGCATGGGATGCAGGGAACGTGCACATCTTGGGCTGTGGGTCGTGTGCTCAGCGCCCCTTCAGCAGGGAAAACTCGCTTTGTTTCAGCAGGAGCTCGCTGTGTGCTCATTGACTAAGCCCAGCAAGATGAAAAATCATCCACGGGATTAGAGAAATATTTAAGGGCTCCATTCCCTGCGTTACTTCACAGCACAAACACGGGCACGGCGCTCTCTGCACTGTAAACATTTGTTCTTCACTGGGAAAATGCTTTAATTCTCTTCTAGAGGTAAACAAAATAATGCTGCTGCAGCAGGAGCCCAGCAGGTTTTTGCTTACTTGGGAGAAGCCAAGGGGACGTTTGTGCTGAGCAAAGAGTCAAGGAAAAGTTTCCAGGGAAGTTCAGATTGCAGCAATGCTAACAAAAACCGAGACCGGCTCACAAGTTTTTAAGTAGATTTGTTGGAGGATGTAGTAGTTAATTGGTTGTCTTAATGTAAGGAAAATTAATCCTTAATTAGAGGATGTTAACTGGACAGACCAGAAAGCTGCTGAGGTGTCAGCAAAGTTGGCTGGAACTCAGGATTTTAAGGGGAATTTTAGGGTTCCCCATCCCTGGCAGTGCCCAAGGCCAGGTTGGACATTGGGGTTTGGAGCAGCCTGGGACGGTGGGAGGTGTATCCCAAACATGTTTGTTTGTTTTCATGTCTGTATTTGTGTTCATGTCTTTCTGTATGTTTGTTTTCATGCCTTTATGTTTGTTTCCATATCTTCATATTTGTTTTCATGTCTTTATATTTGTTTTCATATATTTCTGTATGTTTGTTTCCATGTCTTTGTTTCCATGTCTTCATGTTTGTTTTCATGGCTTTGTTTTTATGTCTTTGTGTTTCTTTTCATGTTTTCATATGCTTGTTTTCATATCCTTCTGTATGTTTCTTTTCATGCCTTTGTTTTTCATACTTTCTATATGTTTGTTTTCATGTTTTTGTATGTTTGTTTCCATGTCTTTGTTTATTTTCCTGTCTTTATATTTGTTTTCCTGTCTTTACGTTTGTTTTCATACTTTCTGTGTGTTTATTTTCATGTCATTATCTTTGTTTTCATATTTTCTCTTTCCATGTCATTACATTTGTTTTCATACTTTCTCTATTTTTGTTTTCATGTTTTCATGTTTGTTTCCATACTTTCTGTTTGTTTCCATGTCTTCATGTTTATTTTCCTATCTTTATATTTGTTTTCTTGTCTTTACATTTGTTTTCATGTCTTTATGTTTGTTTTCATACTCTGTGTGTTTGTTTTCATGTCGATGTTTATTTTCATATTTTCTCTATGGTTTTTTCCATGTCATTACATTTGTTTTCATACTTTCTATATATTTGTTTTCATGCTTTTATGTTTGTTTTCATACTTTCTGTATGTTTGTTTCCATGTCATGTTTGTTTCCATGTCTTTATGTTTATTTTCCTATTTTATATTTGTTTTCCTGTCTTTACATTTATTTTTGTGTCTTTACATTTGTTTTCATACTTTGTGTGTTTGTTTTCATGTCAATGTTTATTTTCATATTTTCTCTATGGTTTTTTCCATGTCATTACATTTGTTTTCATACTTTCTATGTATTTTCATGTTTTCATATGTTTCTTTTCATACTTTCTGTATGTTTGTTTCCATGTCATATTTGTTTCCATGTCTTTATGTTTATTTTCCTGTCTTTATATTTGTTTTCCTGTCTTTTTTTGTTTTCACACTTTCTCTGTTTGTTTCCATGTCTTTATGTTTGTTTTCATAATTTCTGTATGTTTGTTTCCATGCCTTTATATTTGTTTTCATACTTTCTGTATGTTTGTTTTAATGTCTTTGTTTGTTTTCACACTTTGTGTGTTTGTTTCCATGCCTTTATGTTTGTTTCCATACCTTCTGTATGTTTATTTCCATGTCCTTGAGCTGCTTTTGGCCACTTTCTCAGTGCTGAGGGTGCTGAAACTCTCCCAGCAGTGATGGCTTGAGCAGCAAATGGGTCAAGAGGAATTTTGTGGCTTTGAATTCCTGCTGCTCCCAGCCCAGCCAGCAGTGATCCATAAAAAGTTATTCCCTGGTTAATTACTGTGCCTGCACATTTCTCATTATGGAGCGTGCTGCTGTGCTTGCTGCAGAAAAGTTAAAACCCAAGTCTCTGTCCCAGATAAAACTCTGCTTACAGAAATTCTTATTTGTCTGGAAAAAAAAAAAATCAGGTTTTTCGTTGTGCATTCTCAATCCAGTATAATCCTTAATTTTCAAAACACAGAAAGCTTTTTTTTTTTTTTTGCAATTGTAATGAAAAAATTGCTGAAGCAGTGCACATTATTTTGATTACCCATTAAGCCTCCTCTGCTCTAGAAAGAAATTACATTATTTTCATTAAATTTCTTGCTTTTAACTTCTGACTTGTAATTTGCCAAAAGAGAAAAACAAACCACTACAACTCTGCTTGTCTCTCATTACTCCCACAACGAGTAATGCAGGTCAGCTCCTATTTTGGCATCTTTCTGATATTTTTGGCTTTTTCTACCAAAACACAGGCAGGAATAACATTTATTTTGCACCATAGCTCTGATCTATGACTTCTGTAAGGCTTCAGCTTTATATTGGCTTGGCATAAATGGACTTTGCATAGTGAGTGATTTATTTCACTTTATTTCATGTTGATCACATCAGTAAATCATAATTTCTTATTGAACAATGGCATAAATATATAACCCAAATTATATAAAAATATCTATAATCGTATATTACATATATATTATAATGGTATATATAATTATTATATAGTATATATTTTGTAATTATTATCTCTTTTATATTTTATTTATTATATTTTATGATATATTATCTTGTATTATGTATAGTATATTATATTATATTGTATTATATATATAATACAATGCAATACAATATAATATATATTATATTACAAAATATAAATATAAATAATAATATAATAATACTTTATCCTATATAAATATGAATAATAATATAATAATACTTTATCCTATCCAATAATAGGCTATTACTATTGAATTTTATATATATATATTTATATATTTATATATATATATATATATATATATATAAAATATTATAATAGATGTAATAATTTTTTAGTGGAAAAGTCTCTTTCCTTTAAAATCACAAAAAAAGGAGCTTCTCTTCCCAAAGCTGAGCTGGGCATGGGGGTTTGCAGTGACCCACTGGGGGTGAATTCTGTCTCTGGGGCATCCCCCTCGTGCTGCTCCTCACAGGTGAGTGAGGAACATTGAAATCTCCACCTGCTCGTGTGACACCAGGGGGAAGAAAATCTCTCCTCACAAATGCCACCCATCCCAGCAGGCTGGCAGAGAGCTCAATTGCAGTGCAGGGAGGCAGGAGTCAGGGGTTTGACAGCTTTTACTGATGGCTTCTCCTGCTGTGCTGCCTGAAAGTTCATAACATTTAAAAAAAATTAAAGGAACACACGTTATCCGTGGGCAGAGTGTGCAAATTGTGCTCCTGGCTGCCCCTTTGATGTTTGGCTGATTGAGAACTTTATTTAAGCCTCCTTCAGTCTGGCATTTAGTGGTGTTGGTTTTAAGGCTGGGTTTGGTGAATTTTGGGGCTGGGTTTGGTTAATTTTGAGGCTGGGTTTGGTTAATTTTGGGGCTGGGTTTGGTTATTTTTAAGGCTGTGTTTGGTTAATTTTGGGGCTGGGTTTGGTTATTTTTAAGGCTGTGTTTGGTTAATTTTAAGGCTGGGTTTGGTTAATTTTAAGAAAGTTTGGTTAATTTTGAGGCTGGGTTTGGTTAATTTTGAGGCTGGCTTTGGTTATTTTTAAGGCTGGGTTTGGTTAATTTTGGGGCTGGGTTTGGTTATTTTTAAGGCTGGGTTTGGTTAATTTTGGGGCTGGGTTTGGTTATTTTTAAGGCTGGGTTTGGTTAATTTTGGGGCTGGGTTTGGTTATTTTTAAGGCTAGATTTGGTTAATTTTGAGCCTGGGTTTGTGTGGGCTCTGGTGTTTGTGTGTCTGTGTTTGCATGGAGGGTCTGCTCGCTCTGCAGGAATGACCCAGCAGGAAAATGGGGATAAATGATGAATTTTTAGTGTTGGGGTGGCCAGTGCTGGTGTGTCCCACCTTCCAGAGCCACAGCAGGAACTCTGTGTTCTCCAATTTCCCACTGGATACTGGGATTGGATTTTGTCCCTGCTCTGCTGAGGGTTGCAGAAACATTTTGTAAAACAACAATGAAAAAAAAAATAATTGAAGGGCAACTCCTCCAGTGTGCCCAGAATTGGAGCAATTCCAGCAACTCCAACGAAGTTACAGAGAGTTGGAACAGCTGAGCTGCCAGCCCCGTGTCCTGAGAGCAGACTTGAAATGCCTGAAATCCATTTATGGAACAGAACCACCTGGAGATTACAGCCTGGGATCCTGGTTCTTTTACAGGATTAAACACTTTCTTTCAGCAGCACTGAAAAGTGAGGGAGCTTTTCCTGCCCAGCATTGGGGTGTGCAGTGCCTGCCCAGGAAGGGCTGGGGTTCACCTCTCTGTGTAACCCCAAAGCAGAGGTCCCTCCTCTTCTCCTTAATTTTATCTTGATTATTTTTTTAAACCTCAGGATGCCATCAGTCTTGCATCAGACCATTGGAGGCTGATGCTGAAAATTTCACCCCAAAAATAATAAATTTATGAACCTCATGATGAGCACGAGGTTTCCATTTTTCACCATTCTTTTGGTTACTTTCTAATTTCTTTTACTGAAATATTGTCCTTTCTTCTTAAGGCAAGGGCTCGCTAATTTAGAAATAGGAAGAAAATTGAAGAGGGTAATATTTGTAATGGGGCAGATGCAAATTGAAATTAAAAATTGACTGTGCCAGTGCTCTGTGATAGAAAGGAATGTGCTTACAGCTTAATTCATTTGGTTTGGTGGGTTTTCTTGGGTTATTTTTTTGGTTTTTTGGGTTTTTTTTTCCCAAAATAGGGAGATAACACACCTCCATCAGGTGGAGATGATGAGTTTTTGTCACACATGTCCGTTTGCAGCGTTGTCTCAGGGATGTGGAATTGTTCCAGAATTGCCAAAACCAAACAGCCAAGGATAAATGTGCCCTCTGTGGACTGAGCTAACAAATATTTAACAAATATTTAACAAATAGGTGTTTTATTCTCTGTTTTTTGCATGGTTTGAAAGTTCTGTGCCTGTTGGTTGGAATCCCTGATGGATTCCTCTGTAACCAGCTTGAGTTTCCTCACTGGAAAATTTCAGATATAGGAAGAAAATTGCAGAGGGTAATATTTGCAACGGGGCAGAATCTTAAAAATTGACTGTGCCAGTGTTCTGTGATAGAAAGGAATGTGTTTACACCTTAATTCATTTGGTTTGGTGGGTTTTGTTGGGGTTTTTTGGTTTTTTCCCCAGAATAGGGAGATAACAAACCCCCATCAGGTGGAGATGATGAGTTTTTGTCACACACGTCCATTTGCAGCGTTGTCTCAGGGATGTGGAAATGTTCCAGAATTGCCAAAACCAAACAGCCAAGGAGAAACGTGCCCTCTATGGACTGAGCTAACAAATATTTAACAAATAGGTGTTTTATTCTTTGCTTTTTGCATGGTTTGAAAGTTCTGTGCCTGTTGGTTGGAATCCCTGATGGATTCCCCTGTAGCCAGCTTGAGTTTCCTCACTGGAAAATTTTAGATACAGGAAGAAAATTGCGGAGGATAATATTGGCATGACAACAAATATTTTGTGTGACAGAAGTTCATCATCTCTACCTGATGGAGGTTTGTTTTCTCCCTATTTTGGGGGAAAAAAACCCCAAAAAACCAAGAAACAAGTAGAATTAAACTGTAAATACATTCACTTCTGAGGAAAGGAATCACAGAGTGCTGGCACAGACAAGTTTTAAGCATCTGCCTCATTACAAATATTACCCTCTACAATTTCCTTCCTATATCTAAATTGATCACCTAATTACAGATTTTGTGCTGGTGGCCCAGAGCAGGCAGATTTCAGTGCCCCTGCACAGGCTGAACCACCCCATGAGCATTTTCTGCCCCGTGCCACGGTGCAAATGAAATTTTGGGTGTTTGGGTGTGCCAGGCTGATCATTCCTTCCCTTCCCAACCCTGGTAATTCCATCTGCTTATTCCCAAATATTTGAGAGGGGAATCCGTGGGCTGAGCCGCTCTGTAAATAGCTGGATGAAAATCTGGCAGGGCTCAGCTTTCCTCCTGACAGTGGCTAATGTGCTTAAACCTGAGCAGAGAAAAGAGGCTTCACCTTGAAACCCAGCACCAGTGAGCTCCTTTCACCTTGAAGCTTTCTGCAGGGTTTGGCTCCTCAATCAATCCAGAGCCTGGACACATTGCCAGAGTTGTCTTTGTTTTTCCAGCAATAGATGAGACAGAGATTATAGGTTATTGCCCCAGGGGCTTGTCTTTTCTAAAGCTTCAGGATTTTTAAAGGAAAGAAGCTTTTTTTTTCACTAAAAATAGTGTTTGGTAACTTTGCCTGCCTGCTGCTGGGGTGGGGAGGATGGCATTTGTTAACTTGGCTTTCACACACCTTCCTGATTGCATCAAAGATTAAAATCAATTGAATTTCAGGGAGGTATTGTGGAGAGGAAATATGTGGCTTTAAAACATGCACATGTAACCAACTACTTCTGCTTTTTTAATATATCACTTTACAGTCCCTGTCATACTCAAGTCAGCTGAAAGCTTTACAATAATGATGTGTGTTCTTGGCAGGCAGCAATTCTATCAGCACCTCACATTTTACTAATAAATCAATAGATAATTAGCACAGGCCTTGGAAACATTTCCATTCCCAAACAGCTCTGTGCAAGAACGCCCAGCACTGGTGGGGAGCACCATTAGCACTGCATTAATCTGATTTTATTTTATTTTATCTATTGTTTTATACTGACTCACAGCTCTGTCGTGGGTTGATATTGTCCTCAACAGAGCACTGTGAGCTCCTCTGTTTGTTTTCCTGCTGTTGGCTGTGGTGACTCAGGGAAGAGGCTGGTGGTGAAGGAATTTGTGATTTTCTGCAGTCCTGGAGCAATGTGGGTTTTGGGATACTGAAGGGGACAGTGTGATGATTATCAGGCTGCTGACTTGCTAAGAGGACACAAATTGCATCCTGTTAAATGAGGGGTTTGTTGGAGGACAGGTCAGTCCTTGTGCTGTGGTGGGAATGGCCTCTCCAGGCTGTCTGCACCCAGGAGTGGCACAGGGAATATCCACATTTGTATGATATCCACACTTGTGTGCAGGATATCCACACATGAATATGCACATGGTGTGCATGATATCCACACATAATATCCATATTTGTGTGTATGATATCCACACATAATATCCACATTTGTGTGCAGGATATCCACACATAATATCCACATTTGTGTGCAGGATATCCACATATGAATATCCATATTTTGTATAGAATATCCACATTGTGTGCATGATATCCACACATAAATATCCACATTGTGTGTATGACATCCTCAAATGAATATTCACATTTGTGTGTAAGATATCCACATATGAATATCCACATTGTGTGCACGATATCCACACATAATATCCATATTTGTGTGCAGGATATCCACACATGAATATCCATATTTTGTATAGAATATCCACACTGTGTGCACGATATCCACACATAAATATCCATATTTGTGTGTATGATATCCACACATAATATCCATGTTTGTGTGCAGGATATCCACACATGAATATCCATATTTTGTATAGAATATCCACACTGTGTGCACGATATCCACACATAAATATCCATATTTGTGTGTATGATATCCACACATAATATCCACATTTGTGTGCAGGATATCCATACATGGATATCCACGTTGTGTGTAGAATATTCATGTTTGTGTGCAGGGTATCCACACATAATATCCACATTTTGTGTGGAATATCCACATTGTATGTAGGATATCCATGTATAAATATCCACATTGTGTGCAGGATATCCACACATAATATCCATATTTGTGTGTATGATATCCACACATAATATCCACATTTGTGTGTCTGATATCCACACCTCAATATCCACATTTGTGCAGGATAGCCACACATGAATATGCACATTTTGTGTAGAATATCCACACATAATATCCACATTTGTGTGCAGGATATCCACATATGAATATCCACATTTTATGTAGAATATCCACATTGTGTGCAGGACATCTACACATGAATATCCACATTTGTGTGTATATCCACCCATGGATAGCCACACTGTATGCATGATATCCACACCTGAATGTCCACATTTGTGTGCAGGATATCCACACATGAATATCCATATTGTGTGTATTTCCACACATGAATATCCACATTTGTGTGCAGGATATCCACATATGAATATCCACATTTGTGTGTCTGATATCCACACCTGAATATCCACATTTGTGTGCATATCCACACATGAATATCCACACGGTGTGTCTGATCAGGTAGCAGCATTTGATGTGTAACCAGCTGAGCTGATGTCATTTGCTCTAATTAACCCTGCAGCATTAATCAGAAGCTGGGTATGGCTGTGGCATTTGCTGAGGGAGGGTGAGGCTTCCCAGAGCTCTCCAAGCCGGAGCAGCCGCTGGTATTTGGGTGCTGGGCTGGGTCCTGGCATGGCCTGTGCTGGATCCCATCTCCCCTGAGAGCTCAGGGCACTCTGCTGTGTCTAACCCTGCCTTTGGTTAACCCAGGCTGCTGCAGATCCCTGGGTCACTCCTGAATGGAGCTGTCAGAGCGCTGCTGAATCCATCTGGGAGGCTGCAGCTCTTCCACGCCTGCCTTTTTGAGGGGGGAGATTTATTGTTCCTGTCTGCTGGGGGTTTGAGGAAGATCTGACACTGCTTTGGAGCTGGGGGGTCAGACACTCGTGTGGCACCTGTCACCTCCCAGGCAGGGCTGGGCTTGGGACAGCAGCGAGCTGGGCCAGGCAGGGAAAGAGAGGGGACAGCAGGAGAAAAGGAGAGAGCAGGATGGGAGAGGGGATAGCAGGAGAGAAGGGGACAGCAGGATGGGAGAGGAGACAGCAGGAGAGAAGGGGACAGCAGGATGGGAGAGGGGACAGCAGGAGAGAAGGGGATAACAGGAGAAAAAGGGATAGCAGGATGAGAGAGGGAATAGCAGGAGAGAAGGGGATAGCGGGATGAGAGAGGGGACAGCAGGAGAAAAGGGGACAGCAGAGAGGGGAGAGGGGACAGCAGAAGGCTCACGGTACCTGTTGGACACCTGTAGGTGCCCCAAAAGAAGCCCAGCCTTGTATTGAGGGGCTGTCCCCAAAGCTGCAGAGCTATGAGGCCCTTCCCTGAGAAACACCACCTCATACACTTGTAAAATATCTGGGGTTTATCCTTTTTTTTCCCCTTTGAACAGGAAGCGCCTTTAGTGGGTCTTGAGAAGTGTACAGAATTAAGTCATAGCAGTATATGGTGTAAAATAATCTTTGTTTTCATTTCAAAGCCTTGTGCAGGTGATGCTAACAGAAGTGATAGGCAGAAATGAAGGTGTGAGCCAGCCCGTGGAGCCCTTTCCTGCTCAGAGGATGGAGTGCAGCTGCTCACCTTGAGGAGCAGGCATTGCTGTGCTCATCAGCCGTGCCCTTGAGCTGTCCCATCCATTCCACTTTCCTCTTTTCTGAGGAGCTGCTCCTCCCAAGGTGCAGTTTTGTCTCGAAGAAATACCTGCTTGTAGCACGGTGTGAAAACAGCCCAGCACACAGAGCAGGCAGCAATTCCCTCGGCAGCAAACAAGGAAAGGATTTTTCTCTTTTATCCTGGATATCCTCCAAGAATTCTCTGTTCAGTTTAGTTATTATCCTTCCCCACGGTGTGGAATATTCAATTAAACTTTCTCTCAAATTGGCCATAACTTTCAATGGAAATTAAAGCAGTTCTATTTAGGTACCAGTATCTGCCACCAGGCTTAATGTTCAGAGAGAATAGGAATGGTTCCACCTGTTTGGTGTGAATTAACCTCAGCTGACATTCCTCACGTTTCAATTCCTCAAAAGCAGGGGGAGATGACAGCATTGAGCATCCAACTGCCTGTGCTGGCTCTCAGCTTTGGGGGACTGGAGGGACACAGCAAATACATTCTTCATTTGGAAGGTATTCCAATTAATCTGGCTTTTTTTATTTTTTTGTAAATAGGTTTTGTGATTCACTAGGGGGAAAAATATATATCGAGCAGAATGTTCTCCTAAATGATCCATCCAACACCATATGGACACACACCTCCTCCTGTGGTTAAAATGCTGCTTTTATTGTGAAATCGACTGAAATTTCCTAGATCCTGCCTCTCACTGAAAGAAACACATTTCTGTCAGAGGAGGCAGACCCAGAGCAGGAGTACATTTGTTTTATCTGACAAGGAGGGGGGAAAAATGCTTTTTGGAACCCAATCTTGTTTGCAGGTTGTCTTAATCTGGGGGCGGCTCGTGTTCGTTCTGGGCTAACTCATTTTGGGCTCTTCAAAAGAAATGTAACTGAGGAAAATTAAATCTGCCCCTGGGAGTGTCTCACCGGTTAGTTTGGCTGGGAAAGTTATTTATTTTATTGTGCTGGGACAGTGGGAAATGCGTGAGGAGTGGCAGCAGCTGTTGAACGGTGCAAAGGGGAAGTGAGCTGAAATAACTGAGCATTTTCAGGTGTGTGCACACAGATATGCACTGCTCCTTGTTCTTTTTTGATGAAATGGCCAAAAAAGACTCTGTGAGACACAATCTGATGAGAAGGGTGAGGGAAAAAAGCCTCCAAGCACAGCAAAGCTTCCTCCTGGCCTTGGTGCTTTGAGCTGCTCATAGTGTTCACCAGTGATAAGCCAAAAATGTGTTATCACCCTTGGAGTGTAATGTCTGTGGACATTACAGAAATAAAGTTACCACTTTGAATTGATTTTTAAAAAAAAAGTGTAGAATTTGTATTTTAGAGTTACCCAAATAGCAAAATGTTGCTCCCACAAAAGTAAACACTTCAGCAGAGCAAATTCCTTTGGCTGTGCTGACAATAAACATCTGAGTAACACAACTTAGTCAAAAATGGGCTTCATCTGGTGCAGGCACTTGTAGCTTCCTGTCTGCAGGAATCTAGATGGCAGCTTGTTTAATTTATTAGTGACTCCTTGGTGCTCTGTGAACCAAATCCTCCTCCTGTGTCGGGTTCTGTGGCTCAGCCCTTATCACCCAGCACTGGGATCTTGGGCTGCAGTGATTTCCATCACACAGGAAGGCTGGAGCAAAGCAACTCCACAGGCTGAAGATTAAACAGCTTGGACTTGCTTATCTTGGTTATACACAGGCAGCAATAAGAGGGAGAAGAAAAGCACTCCAAATAATTTTATCTAGCCAGTGGTGCGAGGTTTTTGCTGCTCCTCTGTTCCCCTGGCAGGCTGCAGCTGCTCTCTGAGCTTCTCCCTGCCTTTGCCCAGCTGCCTCTGCTTGAAAATCGCATCAGGGTTCTTCCTCTTGCTGCCCAACAGGAATGGCAGGCGTGGTTTTTTTGCCATATAAAAGATAAATGTTGAACGGTGTCAGCAGCAGGTGGAATATTTGGAAGTGTTTTCATTTGATCTTTCATGAGCTTCTACTTCAGCTGAGGTAAATTGAGTTTTTTAGTAGACAAACCCAGCGTTTTCACCTGTTTGTGACTATTTCTGCCTTCAGTTCTCTATCTTGAATATGTGGTTTTTTTAAATTTAAATTGCTCAGTAATTAATTACACAGACAGGACGTGGTGGTTCTTACACAGGTAACTCCCCCTGCTTGGTGTGGGCCAGTTTACTTAACCCTTGAAGACCAGGGTGCTGCAGGTTCACCTTGATGCCTTGGGAAGGCTGAGCTGGAACAGAGACTGGACAGAGCTGGAGAATAAAGCAGGGATTTATTGAAAGGCCTTTAGGGGACACCTTGGGCAGGACAGGGCCTGGACCAAAAATGGACTCAAAATTGTCACAAAGTGGACACAAAATGGTCACAAAATGGTCACAAAATGGTCACAAAATGGACAAACGGTCACCAGGTCTCACACTTTGATAAGTTTTGCTCCATTTGCACATTGGGGTTGAATTGTCCAATCCCAGCTCCAGGCTGTGAGCTCCCATCCTTCTTGTTCCTCCCTCCAGCCACCCTTGTTTGTGCTGTTGGGCTGAAAGTTGTCCTTGGTGTGCAGCAGGACAAGGATTTGTTTTGTGTCCCTGCTGTGTGCAGAGAGCTGAGTGACCCTGACTGTGAGCTCAGAGCTGCACCCTGGGCACCACAGAACCTGAAATACAGGAAAGATAAAATTTAGGGCATCAACCTCTGCTCCTGCAGCCAGGTGATGTCCTGGATGTGTGGGGACACTTTTGAACCTTTAGATTTGTTCCTGTTTCCCATCAAGTAGATGAAGTGTTTACTTTTAATGCAAGCCGTGTTTTCCTGTGATGGGAGGGGGGCCAAAGTCTGACCTTTGGTGTGATGTGATATAAATTGACACTCTCTAATTGAAATAACAGCAGATGACAGCCCGGAGGGGACGTGAGGCAGGTGACAGAGGCAATCCAACACATCCTGAGTCAGCAGGACCCTAAGTGGATTATCTGGGATGGCTCTGCCACCATCACCCTCTGTGGTTCTGGGATTTGAAGCAACTCTTACACAGGACCAGAGCACTCCTGTATTTTCCAATGAGAAAACTGGATACATTCAGATATATTTTAAATCTCTTGCTTTCAAACCCCCTCCTACATTTCTCAGAGCTGTAATCTTTATGGGCCAGGCTGTGATGTTCTTTCTTAGGGTGGATGAGGCTGCTCAGGGAGTGCAGCAGCCCTGGGTCTCAGGAACAAGTCTGATGCCATAATCCAGTCCCTTATGCTTTATGGCTATTATTTATTATCTTTTCCCACCAGCACCATGAGTTGCACACAGGTGTAATTTAAAGCTAGAGACGATGTGAAATGTGTTTTGAATAAGAGATGAGTTTCAGTCAGGTCTCGTTAACATATAATTAAATATAAAGATAAATACAAGGCCTGTGTGCTGGGTGCATCCTCTGCTGTGCTGGGGCCTGAGGGAGAGGTGGTTCCTTTCTAATCTTCCTGGCAGAGTTTCTTTTGCTCTCCCTGGAGTTGAGGGGCTGTTCTGTCCTTAGTAAATCCAGCTGATTTCCCAGTGTCAGGGAATATCAGGGTTATTCCCATTCATTCTCACCTTCCTCCCATCATCTTCTATTCATCCTTTATCTTTCTATATTTTTTCTACATCCCATCATCTCTGTATTTTATTTATTCATTTTTCCCTGACCTCCTATGCCCACAAATTTCCTGTATCCCCATCCAGGTGGGCTTCCAGCAGCCTGACTGAAGTGAATTCCATGCTCACATCCCTGCACACTGAAAGAACGGGGTCTGCTGTAAAGACAGGGCAGCAAAAGATTGGAAAATGATCTAAAAATGTTAAATCAAGGTTCCTTCCAGCAAGCTGAAAGTCTTTCTGACTGTGAGCACTTCCTCCATGCCCTTACTTGCACTGAACTTAGAGGAGCAGGCAGACATTGACACTGATGAGAGGAAAAGTCTCGGGGAAATCGAGAGAGCTGATCTTTCCTGGGAAGGAAAAGTTGCTTTCTTTTGTGTTCTGAACAGCCACTGTGGAGATAAAACTGTCTGATACAAAGAGGATGGAGAGCAGTGAGTTTAGCCAGAGCTTTCTGTGGGTGTTTTGAGCAGTGTCAGTGAATTTCCTGAAATTCTGAGCTCGCTGCAAAGCGCTGGGCAGGGAAGAGCTGCACCTCAGGGATGGGCCCATGAGCAGCTCCCACCCTCAGCTCCAGGTCTGAGAGAGGATAAATTGATAAGGTGAAAGCAGAGAGTGGTTGAGGAGAGAGGAAAGGAGATGGGAAGGAGTTAACAAAAAATCAAAGTGTGTTTTTAAAATGAAGAAGGAAAGTCAGGACAAGGGAGACTCCAGCCTCAGAGTGCTGGGATGCTGGGAAATGATTCCTGAGCTCCTTGAAGGTCGTGTCAGGTTGTTCTGCCAAAATATTTTCCCTCTTCCACCTATATTTAGTGTGAGTTTTCAGTGCTCTGAAGGGCACAGGTGCAGGATGTCCTTGTCAGGGCTGGTCCCACAGAAGCTCTGGGGACCCTCATTCCTGGGGAGTTTGGGGCTGGTGCCAGGAGAGGGCAGGGGGTGTGAAAGGGTTTCCATCCCTCTGAGGGGCTGGGAACACAAACCCTGAGAGGAACGGCTGAGGGAGCTGGGCTTGTTCAGCCTGGAGAAAAGGAGACTCAGGGGTGCCCTCATCACTCTCCACAGCTCCCTGAAAGGTGCCTGTGCTCAGCTGGGCTTGGGCTCTTTCTCCAGGCAGCACTGACAGAACCAGAGGACACAGCCTCAAGCTGTGCCAAGGGAAATACAGGTTGGATATCAGGGAAAAGTTTTTCATTGAAAGAATAATAAAGTACTGGAATGTTCTGCCCGGGGAGGTGGTGGAGTCACCATCCCTGGATGTGTTTAAGGAAAGCCTGGATGTGGCACTGGGTGCCGTGGTTTAGTTGAGGTGTTGGGGCTGGGTTGGACTCGATGATCCTGGAGGTCTCTTCCAACCTAGAAATTCTGTGATTCTGTGATTTTATTGCTGTGTAACTGTGTTTAACAATGTGGGGGCTAAATTTGCAAGGAAAACATCTCCATTTTTAAAGGAGAGGTGATTTTTAAGGATTGTGATTCAAATTGAGCTTTGCTGTGACAACAGTGCCTGTTCCCACTGTTTGACCTTTGGGTGAGGTTCCTTTCTCTGCTCTGTTTAGTGTAGGACATGTTCATGACTCCATGTGAGGTTCAGTGGCTTTGGGGAAAAAATCCCCACCAAAACCAGATAACTGCAGATAACTAAATAAAGATCATTTTCAAGGTGTATGACACACGGCCTCTTGCTGCTGAGGCTCTATTTGATATTTCAAGCCTGGAACACGGAGATTCCATGAGTGACCTGTCCCGTTTTCCCCTGCAGATGACAACACCCTGCACGGGCCGGTGTTCCTGCAGGAGCCCGACAGCCTCATCTTCCCCTTGGACTCGGAGGAGAAGAAAGTGAAGCTGAGCTGTGAAGTGAAAGGAAATCCCAGACCAACCATTGGGTTTGTTCAATGTTTAAATGTTCTTGGAACCGTCACACATGAGTGTGGTGATGTCCCTGGAGGATACACCACTGCTGATCCCAAAAAAATCCCAATGGGAAGCTTTGACCTCTTCTCTGTGACCAGGGAGTGGCTGGAGCTGGGCCAGGGAGGGTTTAGGTTGGATTTTAGGGAAATGTTCTTTTCCCAGGGAATGGGCTCTGGCTGCCAGAGCTCCAGGAGGATTTGAGCACTGTTCCCAGGGATGCCCAGGGTGGGATTTGGGGTGTCCTGGCCAGGAGTTGGATTTTGATGGTCCTCAGGATGTTCTGTGATCCTGGGGCATTAGGAACAGAGGAAATGGACACCAGGAAATCTCCAGCTGTTGCAACTCAATTGCAGAATTTGGACAGGAGTTCTAAAAGGTTACAAAAGGGTTGTAAATAGTCCTGGCTCTCAGATTACCCATCCTTTCCCATAAACATGGACAAAACTCCCAATTCTTCTCAGCTTTAGTGGCTGTTTTGGGATCCTTGGAGGACGGTGCTGTCCTCCTGCAGAGCTGTGGCTGCTGCAGATCTTTGGTGCTGCTCCTCTCTTTCCTTTGGTGCCTCTCTGGTTCTGCTCACCAGTAAATGTCCTTTGAAACCAACTGGAGTCACCAGGCCTCTGCCTCTGTGCTGGCTCCTGGCTCAGCCAGCTGTTTAAAGCCATCAAATCCACGGATTCATGGTGCAAACACATCTCCAGAGTTTCCCTGTGCACTCAGGAGGGGCTGTGTCCCCTCCTCACTCCATCCAGGCCTGCCCTGGAATTCCTCAGTGCCCCACTTTGTGACAACATCAGCCAGGAGGGAATTTTCTTAAATTCATAAACAAACACCCAGCAAGTCAGGAGAGAGAGGAAAAAAATCCTCAGTGGACCTGAATGGGTTTGAGCTCCTGTCTCAGGGACTCCCCCTTGCCAAGTGATTAATTCCAAAGAGCAGCAGCACCAGCAACTCCAGAAGCATTAATCATTTCAGAGACTGAAATATATGTCAGGGATATTGCTCTTTCAGTTAAACACTGGAATATTTCAATAGCAATCAAGAAATTTGCATTTTTTAGGCTTTTTTTTTTTTATTTCTTATTTTTAATAAGTAGCCAGAGCCGTTCTAAATCTTCCTTCCCTCACTTCACTCTGTGCTTTCAAATGGCCCAAGAGCATGAGCAGAGTTTAACGTTGGCGTTCTGTGCTCCAGGTGGAAGTTAAATGGAAGCAGCATCGACGTGGGCATGGATTACCGCTACAGCCTGCTGGAGGGCAGCCTGCTGATCAATAATCCCAATAAAAGCCAGGATGCTGGGACGTACCAGTGTGTAGCAACAAACCCCTTCGGGACCATCGTCAGCAGAGAGGCAAAGCTGCAGTTTGCTTGTAAGTTCCACAGTGTGCTGGGAAAAAACTGGGAGCTGGGTGGCTTTTCCCAGCTTTTCCTGGTGGGTTGTGGGGTGTGGTGTCTTAATTCATGGAGTGAGAAAGAGGGGAAGTGTGAATCAGGAATGGAGATGTTGAATTATCATTATTTTGCTGGAATTGTGTGGATTATACTGGGTAAAATGTCTTGTTTCTTGGGGAAGAGGTTACCTAGGAAAGGATTTAGCAAATGGGATCTCACCATTGGGTTTTTTGCCTTTTGTTGGAGAATGAAAACTTCAAAATGTTCAAAAGGAGCATACAGAGTGAAAAAAAAAAAGTCTTATTTCTTGAGGAAGAGGTTACCTAGGAATGGATCTGGTAAATGGGATCTCACCACTGATCTTTTCCTTGGAGATTTAAAGCTTCCAGATGTTCAAAAGGAGCACACAGGGTAAAACATTTCTTGAGGAAAAGGTTATCCGGAAAATGATCTGGCAAATGGGATCTCACCATTAATTTTTTACCTTTCCTTGGAGAATGAAAGCTTCAAAACATTCAAAAGGAGCACACAGGGTAAAAAAAAGTCTTATTTCTTGAGGAAGAGGTTACCTAGGAATGGATCTGGCAAACAGGATTTCACCATTGGTTTTTTACCTTTCCTTGGAGATTTAAGTTTCAAAATGTTCAAAAGGAGCATACAGGGTAAAATGTCTTATTTCTTAAGGAAGATGTTATTTAGGAAAGGATCTGGCAAATGGGATCTCACCACTGATCTTTTCCTTGGAGATTTAAAGCTTCAAAATGTTCAAAAGGAGCATACAGGGTAAAAAAAAAAAGTCTTATTTCTCAAGGAAGAGGTTGCCTAGAAAGGATCTGGCAAATGGGATCTCACCATTGATCTTTTCCTTTCCTTGGAAATTTAATGTTCAAAAGGAGCACACAGGGTAAAACATTTCTTGGGGAAGAGGTTACCCAGGAAAGGATCTGGCAAATGGGATCTTGCCACTGATCTTTTCCTTGGAGGATTTAAAGCTTCAAAATGTTCAAAAGGAGCACGCAGGGTAAAATGTCTTAATTCTTGAGGAAGAGGTTACCTAGGAAAGGATTTGGCAAATGGGATCTCACCATTGGTTTTTTACCTTTCCTTGGAGAATGAAAACTTCAAAATGTTCAAAAGGAGCACACAGGGTAAAATGTGTTATTTCTTAAGGAAGGGGTTATTTAGGAAAGGATCTGGTAAATGGGATCTCACCACTGATCTTTTCCTTGGAGATTTAAAGCTTCAAAATGTTCAAAAGGAGCATACAGGGTAAAAAAAAAAAATCTTATTTCTCAAGGAAGAGGTTGCCTAGAAAGGATCTGGCAAATGGGATTTCACCATTGTTTCTTTGCCTTTCCTTGGAGAATGAAAGCTTCAAAACGTTCAAAAGGAGGATAATCTCCACAAGGGGTGAATTCCCAGAGATAGAATTCACAAGTTTCAGTGGTACATCAGGTGTGGGCACTCTGAGGGTGAAAGGGAGAATGGGCAGCTCTGTGTTTATTTGGGGTTAAAGCAGAGTTGCAGCCTCTTGTCAAAAGCTGAGGATAAGAAAAGGTGGGCCCTTGCTGTTAATTAACTTTCTATGGAATCATGCAAAACCCTTGGGTCATAAATTCTGTGAGAGTGGGCAAATGATGGTGCAGGGCCACGAGCCATCATTTTGCTCCTGTGGCTGTGAAGGTGAAGGCGGAGAATAAATAAATAAACACAGGGGCTGGTTCCTCCCTCACCTGTGTGATTGCCCTGGGCTGTTCAACTGGGAGGGACGTGCAGGAATTCCAGCAGGAAAATCCTTGCAGGAGCTCAAGGCAGAGCCTTGCCAGGCATGGAGGTCTCAGTCAGGGGGAGTGGTGAAAGGAAAGGTTCTGACTGACTGGGGAGGTGCTCCAGCTGCAGAAATGAGAAGATCTATTAATATATAAAATAGATATATTATATAATATATTTTATTATATTATTATTAATTTAATAAAAATATATATTTTATTATTTAATATATTATATATAATTATATCATATATAATTTAATAAAAACGTATATTTTATTATTTAATATATTATATATAATTATATCATATATAATTATATATATTATACAATACATTATTGTATAATATATATAATACACATAACATATTATATACTATAATACATAATACTATATTATAAATATACATTATATACATTATATTATATTTAATTAAAATTATATTATATATTATATTATAAATTATTCTTTATATATTATATGATATAAAAATTTTGTGTTAAATTATATTATAATATTATATTATTATAATTATAAATGCTATATTATGTATTATAATATATAATATAATATTATATTATATATTATATATTATATATTATATATTATATATTATATATATTGATATATATAAAAATAAAGATATATAAAGATATATAAGAATATTTAAATAAGAAGTAAGAAGATGGCAACAACCCCCAGGTTCACACACTTTAGAGAGGTGATTTATAATGAGGAATAATCCAGAGGTGAACTCAAGCCCTCCGTGTCCCCACGTAGGAGGATGATCTCCACAAGGGGTGGATTAAAGCAAAAACCATTAGGGTTTCTCAAGGTGGGCTTTGACAAACCAATTTTTTGTCTTCTCTAATTGAAGGGATTGCAACCAGAATTAGATGAATTAGGAAATACAGAGTGATTTAAGTTTATTACAAGGGCTCTGCCTCTAAGAAACAATAAAAATGGGCACGTGAAGCTTCACCTTTCATCTGAGCAATCCCTTGTTTTCCATCCTCATCATGTGTTGTGTGGCTTTTGTTTTATCCCATTTTTATTTCTCAGGAAATGACTGCTGAGGTATTTTTGAGAATGATGTCTGGGACCTGAGGGATTTTCCACCCCTCCTTTTAAGAGTTAAATTGTGAATCTCGGGCCATCAGTAATGTGTGTTGTTCTTCAAGGGCTGTATTATTCTTCTGTAGCCTTTTCAGGGAAGATTAAACTGTGATTGAGCCATTCAGCCTCCTGCGGAGGGCAGACAGGGTCAGCAATTTCATCCTTGAAATATGTATTTAGGTTACAAACTCATTATGATAAAAGTGCTAATATTTCCCTCGAATACTTGCTTTTTTTTCTTTTTAATATGTCATTTTCATTTCAGTTTTTTTTTTATTCCTCCCTCTTTTTTCCCTTTCTCTTCCCTCCTTGTTTTCTTTTTTTTTTTCCATGCTAGTTGTCTCTGAAATTGAACATATTTTCACTGAGTGCCACGGTAACAGAATATGGATTAATGATACCCTAAGCCCTGTTCTTATAGCAACACAGGCTTTCAGGAAATAAAAAAGCTTTAAACTCTTGAGTATGGATCTAATAATGGCTTTGCCACAAAGATCTGTGAAAACACAGCTGAACTAGATTAAATGATGCACTTTTTATTTTAGGGGCTGGGGCTTAGCTTGATGATTTTATTCACTGTTGGGAAATAACCCCGGAATCAGTCAGGAGTTGTGGCTGGGAGGAGGAGAGACTTTGGGGCTGAGCCCACCCCTCCAGACATGGGATTCAGGCTGTTTGATGTGGATCCTGCTTCTGTTGAGGATGGATTTAAAGCTCCCATTGATTTTTCGTGGCACCAGGGTTGGCCCACACCCCTCCCAGAGTGATGAATTTGCAGCTTGTTCCGCCTGCTCAGCTCCAGTCCCTTGGGCAGGGCAGGGAGGATGAGCTCCCACGGTGTCCTTGCCAAAATATTCCTGCTGACCATGGAATGACGTGCCTTGGGAAGGCTGAGCTGGAACAGAGACTGAGCAGAGCTGGAGAATAAAGCAGGGATTTATTGAAAGGCCTTTAGGGGACACCTTGGGCAGGACAAGAGCCTGGACCCAAAATGGGCACAAAATGGACCCAAAATGGTCACAAAATGGACCCAAAAAGGGCACAAAATGGACCCAAAAAGGGCACAAAATGGACCCAAAAAGGGCACAAAATGGACCCAAAAAGGGCACAAAATGGACCCAAAATGGGCACAAAATGGAACCCAAATGGTCACCAAATAGAGAAACGGTCACAAGGTCTCACACTTTGATCAGTTTTGCTCCATTTGCACATTGGGGTTGAATTGTCCAATCCCAGCTCCAGGCTGTGAGCTCCCATCCTTCTTGTTCCTCCCTCCAGCCACCCTTGTTTGTGCTGTTGGGCTGAAAGTTGTCCTTGGTGTGCAGCAGGACAAGGATTTGTTTTGTGTCCCTGCTGTGTGCAGAGAGCTGAGTGACCCTGACTGTGAGCTCAGAGCTGCACCCTGGGCACCACAGAACCTGAAATACATCAAAGCTCAAACTGGAGCCATCAGTACAGAGTGGAACATCTCACAGGTGCTGGAAGTTCTTCAGTCACTCTCTGAATTCCCTGGAAGGAGGTGGTGGCAAGGTGAGGGTCGGTCTCTTTTCTTAGGGGACAAGTGACAGGACAAGAGGGAATGGCCTCCAGTTGTGCCAGGGGAGGATATCAATAAAAATTTATTTACTAAAGTGTGGTTAAGCTTTGGAAAAGGCTGCCCAGCTGGAATGTCCCGTTCTGCCCCCTGCAGAGGCTCCCAGGTTTCCCCAGTCCCACTGGGCTGTGCCACCCCTGTTTCCCTGAAGCTCTCAGGTTGTGAGGGCAGGGCACAGCTCAGCTGGGGTGTCCCTGATTCTGCAGAGACACAAACCTTTAAATTTTGTGTTTTCCTGCCACGTGTAGAATCCCTGATTCCTCCTCCTTGTGCCTTTTGAAGGAAAAAATTCTATTTTTATCAATGTCAGCCCTGCTGACCCAAAATCAGCCCCTGCACCTGCCTGTGCCCCCAGCACTGGGCTTGGTGTGATCTTAATGTGGATTAATTAATGGGGAACCAGCACATTTATTTGCATTTTCCCACATGTTCCCACATGCCAGGGTTTCTCTTTGCTGAAATCCTGGCTGAGGCTGCCCAGGGCAGCCAGCAGTGTTTGAGATGAGCTCCCAACCTCTGCTCCTTCCCCACAGCCTCTGATGGGTGGAAAACTAGGCTAAGCCTCACGTAAGCTCCTCTTTTTTTCCCTTTTTTTCTTTTTTTTTCTTTTTTTTTTTTGATGAATAGCACCAAGAGGGAGTTTGCAGCACAGGCTGGATCTATAACCTACTTTACTTTCATCTGGGCTAGAAGGGCCCTGAAGTGAGAGCAGAAATGGAGGATTTTTACCTGCTTTGTTTCCCCCCTGGGGTTATCAATAAGCTGAATAAATTATTACTGAAAGCAGTGGCACCTGGAAATTATCACGTTATCCTAAAGCTGGGAATGTCCTAAACCTGCCGTGTTCTTTGGGAAGGAATTTTGGTTTCTGTCTGGAAGGAGCTCTGCAGAGGGCAGGGAGGGTTGGAGCCAGCTGAGGATCACAGGTCACTCACAACACCTCAGCTCCTCTCCTGCTTTTAGAAATTCAGGGAAAAGCAAGGCACAGGTTTGGCATTTTTCCCCATTTCTCTTCATATTTAGTCATTTTGCCTTAAATATGAAAAAAATATATTGAGAAAGCAGATATTTCATTTTTTATATATCTAGGGGCTTTGTTCTTTAAAACTGAATGATAGTATGGGTGTTTTTTAAAAAATGAAACCCCAAACATCTTGTAAAAACTGATTTTAGAGTAGTAAACATCTGCAGAGCTGTAGGGTTATATTTTCGTGGCATATTCTGAACAGTTTTCATGGATTGTGTGCCCAGTGGCTGGAGAAGAGGACGAGGAATCAGGAGGTTGAGTTATTTGCTCTGTTATTAGGAAACTTTTTGTGACATCTCCCCTTTTTGCCTCTAAACCTCCTGGTTTGTGAATGAAATAAAGCTCCTGACCTAGCTGAAGAAATAATTATGATCCTTAGGGGTTCTGTATCAGTGCAAACCAATATTTTCTCCAAATGGGTGGAAGTTGCAGTTCCAGGAGCCAAGCACAGACTTGGCCAAGGTGGATTCTGCAGGAAAATTTCTCTTTCTGTTGATCGGATGCAATAGGATGCAGAACAACTTTATCCCAGCGGCTGCTTTATCTTTATTTTGGTTTTCCTTTCCTGTTTTCCCTCTGGAGAGCCAAGCCAGGAGTCAGCGTTGGCTTGTGGAGGATGGAGGAGCTTTAAATGCGTTTGTGGAAAGTCTCCCCACGTTGGTTTCATCTGCAGCAAGCATGGCTGGCATTTCTTCATTCATTAGGCCTGAGAGAGGAGCAGAATGGGAAAACAGCCCCAAAAATGTGCATTTCCCCAGGGAGGCTGAGCCACCAGAGCTGGGGACCTCTCAGGGGTGGGGTTTGGTTGGGTTTTTATCAAGTGAAGGGAAATTTTCCTTTAAACTTCTTGCTGAGGGAGCTTGAGTTGTGTTATCCAGAAAATCTGGGGCTGCCCCTGGATCCCTGGAAGTGCCCAAGGCCAGGTTGGACTTTGGGGCTTGGAGCAGCCTGGGACAGTGGGAGGTGTCCCTGCCGTGGCAGTGGATGGGCTCTAATGAATTTTGTGACTCAGTGGTTGTATTTTACAATTGTATCATATTTTACAATTGTATTGTTATTTTGGGTCAGAATTTGCATTCCTGTCACTGCCCAGGGAGTGGTTGTATTTATTTTACATTATTTTGGGTCAGAATTTGCATTCCTGTCGCTGCCCAGGGAGTGGGAAGGTGCAGAAGAGATTTTCCTCTTGGGGAAATCTTGAGGCACCTGCAATGCTCAGACATCACCTGAAATAGGGGCACAACACCTCCTGTACCCATGGAAGTTCTGCTCTCTGCCCTCTGCAAAGTCATCCGTGCTGCAGGGAAGTGCAAACAGAGCTTTTTGGGTTTTTTTTTTAAAGTCTAGGAAAAGATAAAGAACTTCAGAGAGTGAAATAACCCCATTCGAGTCAACCCAAGGGGAAATGTCTGCCCAGATTTTCTAGATTAAAGTAATAAAATTTTCAGAGTCCTCAGCATTTTTGTCTCAAGCAGAGGAGCTGCTTCAAAATAAATGTTTGAAATATTTCCCGTCGAAAGAAGGCAAACAGGCAGTTTTTATGAAGTGGAACATGAAGACAAGGAGGAATATTTTTTGGTTTTTTTCCATAAAATCCTAGAGAAGAGTGGTTTGATTTTGGAAAAGAAAAATGGGTGCCTTGCAGGAATTTCTGAGAGCTCCCTGTGAGATCAGTGGTGTGAGGGAAGGCAGGAAATCCCTGGGGCTGCTTTGCAGCCTGGTTGGGAGCAAGGACCAAACCCTGGTGAGGTGGAATTTCAGCCATGAGGGGTCAGAAATCCCTCTGGATTTAAAGGATGGTGGTCAGAAGGACTTGGGAAAATCCAAACAACACAAGAACCGAGATAGAGATGTCCAAGATGATAGAGAGATCAGAGATGTGAGTGCTGAGGTTACCCAGGCAGGGCTTTGTTAATGCCCACAGCAATAAAATCCAAGGAAAAATATTTTCCAGCAGGGATAGGGGTGGGGGAAATGCCAAGACCTTTACCTCCAAGACTTCTTTTTCCTCTCTTTTCTCTTCGGCAAAGTAGAAATCCCAGTGAAATTTCTGCTCTAAAGGTCAAATTAGAAAGCTTTCATCCGCAGACTTGTAAACTATTTCTCAAATCAGTGACTCTCGAAATTATTCATTAGAACAGCAGCTCTTAAACTAAAATTCTATTAAGCTCTGTATCAAAGGGCTTTTATTCCAACCCACACAGATCTCTGACACACCAGCAAGGACACAGCCTGCAGAACTTCATCTCTGTGCTGGTGAGAGGGGTGGCAAAAAACCCAGCTAAAAATCAGAGTTTGGGGCTTGTGGGGCCATAGAAACCAGCAGGAAAATCCTCTCTGTTGTGGGTGCCAGTTAAGAGCTTCCAGCCTTTTGTTCCTGGGAGTTCTTCCAGTCTGTGCCCTCTCACATCTCAAATGGATTGAGGTGCAGTGGGATTCCCCCTCTGAGACTGGTTTTATATTTATATTTTTATATATTTGTATATTTATATATTTACACATTTACATCTTTTTATATTTATATAAAATATAAATATGAGTTTTCATATTTTTATATGTCCATATTTTAATATTTTTATTTTATTTTTATATAATATAAATATTTTATAGAAATACATATTTTATATGTATTATAAATATATTATATTTATAATTTTTATTTATATAAAAATATATATTATAAATATATATTTATAATATTTATAATATATATAATTATATTATATTTTTATATATTTGTTTATATTGATACTTTTATATTTATATATTTTATATAAATATCTATATATTTATATATAAATATATTTTATAAAATATCTATATATTTATATATCTTATATATATTGTATATTTTTATATTTTTATTTTTAAATATAAATATATAACTATAGAAATACATAGTTTTATATATTTGTATATATTTTTATATATTTATATATAATTTTTTTTTAAATATATTTTTAAATTTCCAGAGTTTGTAGCCAACAGCCAGTGGAGTGGGATTATCATGCCAGTGCCTCCACCTGGTTGTGAGTTTTGTCCAGGACGTGAACCTGGGATCTGTTGTGTGTGGAGAGTTGTGCAAATGTGATGAGAATAATTTGGGAGAGGGCACCCAAATATCCCTGAACAGGATATTCAGTGCTCAGCCTGTGCCAGGAGGATTTGGCCAATCCTTCCATCAGTTTTTTTGCTGGAGATGTCATTGCCAGCCTAATCAGATTCCCTTGGGATGAGCCGTGTGCTCTTTAATGAAAGGAATAATCTCAATTCGAGGACTGGATGTGACCTTAAACATCTCCCTAAATTTTAGATTGCTGGGATTATCTTAAAATTATAGAAGGGGGTTGAGAAGGCAAAGCCCATTATGATCTGTAAATCTCTTTAAGTCAGGTTTAAAAATTGGCTTTGGGTGTCTTGGCTGTGTCTGGGTACCCAAGGGGATTGGGCAGTTCACATATAAAAAAGGTAATTACACCTTACCTGTATCATCATTTCCTATTGTGTGGGTGCTTTTTATTCATTTATTTTAGTAAAGGTGGTTTTGCCCACTCCAGAATACCCAAAATCGCCAGTGAACATTTGTTAACTTTCTAATTTATCACTTCCTAAATTATCAGGTTCATTTTTAACCATTCTATTTTCCTGTACTCAAAGCACAGCCAAATATTTGGTTTCTCCAGGGCGAAACACCAACCACAACCCCCCATAAAATACCAACAGGCTCAAAGAACTCCTGAAGTGCTGATCCAAGGATTTGGTGCTCACCCAAGTGAAGTAGGAGTGTCCTAACCCAAGGCTCATTTTTGGTACGGTAGGAATGGCACTAAGGCAGTGCCAATTCCCAGTAATTCCCAGTAATTCCCAGTTGGGTGCAGAGATGGGAGGATATCACCCTCCCTGTGCTGCTCCTGGGCACAAACTCTGTATTTATTCCCTCTGCCGAGGTTCATTGGATATCTGATTTTGTGGGAATAATCATCCCCAGGGATGCAGCTTTGGAGGCTCCTTGCTGTTAACACCAACCCAGCTGAGTGACACCAATGGTGTGTTATCAAATTTGCTCTACAGAACTCTCTAGAGAAAGACTTTCAAGTAAAACCCACCGAAATTTTTATTTTTCCAGGCCTATTAGCCGTGTTTCTCTTTGGCAATTAAAACCCATTGGTGTGTAAAGCAGTGATTGATGTGGGTACATTTTTGTTGGAACACAGGGAAAGCAGAAATCGTTTCATACCAGTTAAACAGGAATAATAG
Source organism: Acrocephalus scirpaceus scirpaceus (assembly GCA_910950805.1). Taxonomy (NCBI): domain Eukaryota; kingdom Metazoa; phylum Chordata; class Aves; order Passeriformes; family Sylviidae; genus Acrocephalus; species Acrocephalus scirpaceus. The sequence continues at coordinate 19,871,998 of OU383782.1, forward strand.
GTGAAAATAGCACCGACACTGCTTTTCTAATCATTAGGAAAAAATAAAAAAACCCTGAACTGTAATGACCAAGGGCTCACTAATGGTGAGTTTTTGACAGCGTGTCACTCAAGGCACTGCACAGCAGAGCTGCCTCCCACACGATCCAGGCACAGAAATTGGCTTTCCAAAGGACATGCAGACACCTGCCACCACCAATTTGCATCATTGACTCTTCATCTCACTTTCTATAATTTTTTTTTAATATTTTTGGGGTGGTTTTTGATAGCTGTCGCACAGAGGGGCTCTCCTAATTGCAGCAGTGCCGTAATTACGAAGCGTTTTGAGTTCTAAAAATAGGCAAAATGTGGATTAAAAAAAAAAATCAAAGCAAAGCGTGGAAAGGCTCCTCGGGCAAAGAAAGCTGGCAAAACAGAGCTCAGCTTTCACAAAAAACAGGGATCTCTGTCACATCCCCAGTGCCCTGAGACTGGCAGGCTCCTGAGGGGAGTCCTGGTGTTGCAGTCGGGTTCCTGGGGCATGCTGAGTTCAGGAATTCTGGTTTTTCCATTATTTCTGTGCTTTCCGTTATTTCTGTGCTTTCCATTATTTCTGTTATTGTTGCAGCCACTGATGGGAGCCAGGGGGGGTGTGTAGCTGCTCTGCTGGGGTGGAAGTCTCACCACTGGGACAATCAGTGCAGCTGGAAATGATGGGGGATGTAAATACAGAAATCTGAGGCCAAATTTTACCCTGACCCCGCCAGCAGGAGCTGATGTGGCCTTGTTTGTTTGCCCATCCTTGGATGCCATCTGGGAAACATTTCTTTAAAACTTTGCTTGCCTAGGAGTCACTTAGAAAAAGAATTACCACATTTCATAAAGCTGGAACCCAAGTAGGTCCTACAAAAGGAGGAAAGGCTGCGGTTCCTTTTGTTTTGCTTATAATTGAATCTTCTTTGCTATAAAGACTGATTTTTGCAGGCAAAATTTGGGGAAATTCTTCACTGCTGCAGACAACTTGGGTAATTGTTACTGTGCAAAGCCATGAAAGTTTCCAAATGCCATTTCCTGAGACAAACCACCCAGTCTGGAGGGGCTGTGGATCATTTCCCAATGCTTAAGCTTTTATTAAACCCCATAACAGGGCATTCTGTACAAAACCACCCTGCCCAAAGTGAGAAGCTCCTGGGCTTGGGAGCATTTTTGGGGGAGCAGGGATCAGTGCCAGCCTGGCATCACCTGCCCAAGTTGTGGCACTGAGGATTAAGGTAGAGTTTTAATGCAGGCTACAGAAAATTCTCATTATCCCAGCAAAGCCATTCAAGTCCCCATTAAGGGCTGGGTGTTGGTGTGTGCATTGCACTCCAGTGCATTTCAGCAGCAGATGTCAAGGTTCTGTGCAAATATTAGCTAATTAAAGCTCTTCTGAGAGACACAGCTGAAGTGCCTGTCCTCAGGGACGTGCAGACTTTGTCACCGAGAGCCGGAGTGACTTTCCCAAAGTCATGCAGCTGCTTTTAAATACATCCAGCTCAAATTAAATAATACATGCACCTTTCTGCTTCCCTGGGTCTGTTCAGCTTGATTTAGAATTGATACTGTCCACAAAGTGTTTAAAAGGCACCTTAACTCATTCATTAAATAAGGTGTGAGTAGCTGTTGCTCACAATAACCTCTCTGCATTCCTACTACACCCCCCTGTGGTATTCTCCTCTTGAAATCATTACTAATTGCTAATTACTAATCCTTCTCTAATGCTGGGGGTGCTGGAGCTCACACAATATTTTTCTGTGCTCGTTGGGGTCCTTGGTTTGGTGTTGTGAGAATTGTTGGCAGCACTCTGATCTCCAGAATCGCAAGTGTTAATATTTTCTTCCTCCATTTTTCCTTCTTTTAACCTGATGGGTTTGTGGGTTGTTTGTTGGGTTTGGGTTACTTTATAAAAACAAAAATCCTCCTCTGCTACCCAGGGTTTTTAGGTTTGAGGACAAAGTGAGGTGGAACTCGGTGGTGTTGTCACCACGAAGCTGAACCATCCACTCTGCAATTCAAACGTTGCAAGGTGGATCCTCAATGAAGCTCCTTATTATTAAAATCTCCATGATATTATTGTCCATTCCAAGCTAGGTGTTGTAAAAACAAATTTATGGCCTTCAGAAAGCACGGGCACAATCAGCCTGAAGGCTTTGATGAGGCATTAGCCTCTCTTAGAATTATCTTAATCTTGTTTTTTTTGCTCAGAGCCAGATTTGAAGGAGGCTTTGCAGAGCTGACTCCCAAAGCCTGCTTTGGTTTGCAGTACAAGCAATAGTGATGACTGCTCTGCTTTAGTTGCTGATTTTGACCATCCTTGCAGCATTTCCTAGATGTTCATCCAAGCAGAGCCTGCTTGTCCTGGTAGCAATCCTTTTCTTGTCAATATTGATGTAAAAAATAGCACATTTCTTCCTGCAGGCATTATTTGGGCTTTAGGCTGTTACTCCTCCTGCAGCTGTCTTCAGAGAGGATGGGATCCAGCCTTGTGCCTGTGTGCAGTCAAAATATATAAAAATCTGTGCACTGGCAGGTGGCCAGAGGAATGTTACAGTGGTTCCCTGTAAAATTAAAAATAAAAAAAAAAAAGAAAAACTTGTAAATTTTATAGAATTTAGGAATGAAAAATTCTGTCTCTCTAATTGATTCCCTTTTTTATGTTTCCCTTTTGCCCTAAGCCAGAAAAGAAAGAAGGGCCTCATAAAGATCTCTTTCCCAAAAAGGGAAATTGAAGCAGTGACAACTTAGGATTTCATTTATTTAAATCTTTTTAAGTATGTGTGCAGAAAGCATTTTTAAGAGAGGATAAAAATCAAGGCTCGGTTTTCCATCCTTGTAACCTTATAATGATGTTCCTACCAGTTCCTGCTGATAAATATTTATCACCTCTGTGTTTTCTCTGGTTCCCAACTGCACTGACAACAGGTTTGTAATTGCCAAACCAAGGCTCAGCTACGCTGGAAACAAGGAGGGGAAAAAAAAAAGAAAATTGAAATGCAGGAAATTGTTAAAGATCAGAGGCTGCCAGAGTGATTCCAAGTCTTGGTGCTCCCACAAAGCAGCTGCTGGTGACAATCCTGGTGCCACTGCTCAGCTCAGAGTCACCTCCTCACCTCACTGCACATCTCCTGAGCTCAGTGTGCAGGGAGAGCAGAGGGAGTTGTGTTTTTGCAGTGCATGGGCCCTGAGGAGAGGAAAAAAGACAGAGGTGGAAGGAGGAATGGAATTTAATTAGAGCATCTGTGGTTTAACATGCAGCTGGTGCAGGAGGCTTCCTTGTGGGGAGGGAAGGGTCTCCACCCCTGGGCTGGGAGGGGAACAGGCTGGCTTGGCCTGGAACTGCTTATTTAAAGCACAAATTCTTCCTAAATCCATGCAACAAACCTCCCCCAGCATTGCAGGTGTTGGGGTTTTCTCCAGCTGTGTCTGTTCTCATGAGTAAATCAGCACCTTCTCCCCTCTCCAGCCTGGGGAAGGAATTTCCTGATCCTTTTGTTGACGCTCCTCAGCCTCACCTTCCTCCCAGATCCCACCAGGCCACCCTCCAAGCTGATATTTGCTTGATTTCACATCTTCCTTTCATGCTGCTCATGATGAGAAGCCTTTGACCAGCCTTTAACTGAGTTCTTTCTCCCCTGGCAGACCTTGAGAACTTCAAGACCAGGACGAGGAGCACGGTGTTTGTCCGCCAGGGCCAGGGCATGGTGCTGCTCTGTGGGCCCCCACCCCATTCTGGAGGTAAGGAGCTTTCCTTTTTGTGATTTCAGTGCCTGGCAATGAACTGTGGGGTTTCCATCCTCGGGGAAGAGAATTCTCAGGGTTCTCAGGAAGGTTGAAGCAGTCACCTGCCAGGGCAGGGTGGTGGCAGGGCCGCCCTGGCTGAGGGGGTCATGCTGGGTGGGCCTGGGGGAGCTCCAGTGGGGGATAAATGCAGAGAAAGAGCATTTTAGTAATCAGAATATTGTGAGAAAATGGATTTGTAGAGGATTCTCAAAGCTTGATTGAAGGCTCACACAGTCTTGTACATCTGTGTGCAAACTCTGAGGTAAAAATGCTGATTTAAAAAGGCCATGGAGTAGAGAAGACGTCGTTGGGAGAGAAATGGAGCTGGAAACAAATTTCAAACGATGGCCTTGCAACAGAGCAGAGATTTTGGAGAATTAGAACTGTGAAAGATGCATTGTAGCCAGACCACGTGCAGTAAAATAATCGATGATTGGTGTTAGAGGTATTAGCAGCATGGTGTGGCTAAAGCTGATAGGCTGAAAACCACTTAAAATATATTTGTAATTAGGAAATAGTTTGGGTTCTGATTGTGATGGCCTGAATTGTAACATCTGTACTGCCTCACCCTTCTCATGAGACTGAAAATGGAATAAAAGTCTTTAAAACGTCTCTCAGGAGCCCCATCTCTGGGTCAGAAAGACTTTTTCTGACAAATTATAAACTTCAGAGATGAGCTGATGGGAACTAAAGCAATGTGTTCGTATCCTGAAGATGTGACCAAGATCTTGTGCAGCCTTTCTGGTTTGTGGCCTGGGTGTGACCCTTGCTAAAAAGTTGAAGCTTGCTGACAGAGCCACTTCTGTGCATCATCTTTTCATTATTTTCTCTTTTTCAAACACTACTGGCACTATTTTTTGTGTCCTGGATGTGTCCAGATCTCACAGGGTGCTGTTTGCTTCATATGAATGTTTAGAAAATACCAAGCAATTCTTGCAGTTTAGCACAAGCTTATTTCAGTCGTGCCAATTTGTGGCTTCCCGAGCATGTGTGTTGCACTGTTCTGTTTAAATTGTGTTGGAGAGGGAATGGATCTGTCAGAATTCCTGCTGGATGCCCTTGGTGTGCCCAACCAGCTCCACGTGTGTGTCCCTCCCCACCAGGACCCACACCAGCCGCCGCAGCTGCTCGCCCCGTCAGAACATGGGAGAAATCCTCCACAGATCTGTGTCCCTTTTAAAGAAATTTGCAATCCTGCTTTGAGGTCTGTCCAGCCTCATCAGCTGGATGGGAATTGCCCCGTGGCCCATGTGCTGTTAGGCTGAGCTTATTGCTCAGACAGGAGAGGCTGGAGGAGCTCCTGGGCTCGTGTCTGACCAGCTGCCAGGGCTGTGTCCCACTGGGACCTTTCCCAGCCAGCAGGACTGACCCCACAGCACTGCCTGGGGACACAGCTGGCCAGCAGTGCTGCCTCCCAATCCCCCAGGGCAGGAGGCTCCAGAGGAATTGCAGGAATTGTGATATTTGTCTCCTCAGCAAAGCCCTGCTCTGCAGGGGCTCAGAGTTCCCTGCTTGGCCACAAGAAATCCTTGCAGGGTGAGCAGTGTGTGTGTGGAGATGGAGCAGCTGCTGGGGCTGTGAGCAGTGAGAAGGGGTTGTTCAGGTGGTTCAGGAGAAGGTTTGGTCTGAGTTTATTTACTGGTGGTACAAAACACTGAATTTCCAGAAGGTGCTGGTGTTGTTTGCAGCTTTGGTTCAATAAGAGGGACACAGAGCCTCGTGTGCTGACCGGGAGGTGAGAACGTTTCTGGTAATAATTTCCCTCAGTCATTTGGGTGAGAGATGACTTCCCCCATGACCTGCTCTACTGCAGCCAGAAAATTATCCTAATTGTAGCCAGAGCCACAATTAATGTGAACTGACACTATCACAGCTCTGTAACCGAGCTGGGCTGCTGTTACTGGGCTCGCTGTTTTCTGGCTTGCATAGAAAGCATTTAGAGAAAACTCAGAACAGGTTAATCCAGAGCACTTGTTCTGCAGGAATTAATCTGCTCTGTGGCAACGTTTTCTTTTACTTCTCCTCCCTCCCAAGGTTAGAAATACGATGAGATTTGAAAGTCACAACTGCGAATTAATATTTTTTGGTGATCATTGTGTTTCCATCAGCCAGCTGTGCTGGACGCTCAGAGCCTTCTCTGCTCAGGGGAGGCAGAGGGGGGTTCAGGAGGAGCATCAGGTGTCAGGGGCAGCTGCTGCTCGTGGGCAGCCCCGTCCCCTGGGGTTTTGGCAAGACAGAGCTGGAGGGATCAGCTCCTTCCAGCCCCTCAGTGTAACACTGCAGGTGTTCATGGTGCAACAGGAAAAAACTCTTCAGCTTGGAGATGAAAAATAATCCAAGCTCTTCGGAAGCTCCAGTGGTAATAAGAGGAGAAAACGCAATTACTTATTTCAGAATCTGATTAGGGCAGTGAACCCAACTTCATCATCCTTGCAAAAAGGGCTTGATGGGCATTAATGACCAGTGCTGAAATACAGGACTAACTGTGGGATTCTGGTTTTTACTTTGGTTTCATATGTGCATTGAAAATGAATTCTGGAAAAAAAATAATTTAAAAAAGCAAAACTATTCAGTCTGAGAATTGCCATTGCTTTGCTGATGAGGGTATTCACTGGAGTAGTAGAAGCCTGAAAAAAACATCCTGGCCAGGTGCTGAGATTCGGGAACAGAAAAATTAGTAGCAAATTAGATTAAATTCTAGTAAATTAGAAGGGATTATTTCCTGTCAGCCATTGTGTCACTGCTTGTCTTGGGCTCAAAAATTGTGACTTTATTAAAAATATGTTGGTCGGCATCCAGACCATTAACCTTTCAGCTGTGGTTCACTCTGATACTTTGCCACTTGGAAATATCCATTTTTGAGGAGCTGTCAGCTAAAAGTGAAGTGATGTTGGCCTACATGCATTAGTTGTTGAGGCTTTCTTTTTATTTTTTTCTTGTTAATGATGCCCAATAAGGAGCTTCCTACTGTTCAAATATTACAGGAAATTCATCCCGAAAATGAGCCCAAATGATGAACAAGTCCTTTCAGCGTCAACAAATGGGCTGTGTACAGCCTGCACAGAACAATTTGGGCATTGCCGTGCATTGTCCCAATTTCTGGTCTGAAATGAGCTGGAAATTCAAGCACATGGATCTCAGCTCCCCCCCGGACCCCAAATGGAAATGGAACGCGTGCTCCGTGCGGCGGGGAGCCGCTGTTTGTCAGGTCACTGCCTTGTGCTGGTACATTCTGTTAAGCAGCATAATGATGTGATGGCCTCCTCTGATGAAGTGCATGCTGAGTGCTGGAGAGTTGGAAAATAAATGTTCATCTGCGGCTCGGGGCTGGAGAGCGGAATAAATGCAAATCAAACATTTGCTTCTGGCGCCTTTTCTGCGCTTGCAGCAGCGGATTCCCAACCCCCCGAGGCCACTCCTGCCGTATTGATGACCCCTTTGTCTGTTAGAAATTCCAGTTCTTTTCCTCTCCTTTTTCTTTTTTTTGCCTCCTCTGTTTGTTCCTAATGGAGTGGTAGAGACCAGCCTTCGTTGTTGGGATTTTTCAGAGATAATTACCCTGTGTGGGAAGGGTGTTCCCTCGTTATTTCGGCAGCTCGTTTAATCAAGAGCCCAGCAATGGTCTTGTGTCGACCATTCCACCCTGAAACTCCACAGAAGAAATCACTGAAGAGTGAATATTGCTGTGGGAACGTGGCACTTTGGCCTGGGTAACAGCACCATGAGCTGTTGGTGTTTAAGTGGATGAGAGGAAACAGTCAGAAATCCTAAAAGTCTGTGTGTAGCTCAAGTTTGGCTTTGGTTTTGGTGCAGGGCCTCATTGTGGCCACAGCATGAACTGGGCAGTCCCCAGTGATGGAGTGACAGAAATGGCTTTGGACATTGGAGGGGCATCAGAGAGTTTCTGTGACTCCTTTGTTGAGACTCATTTAGGTACCTCAGCCTGTCCTAGGATGAGTTTGAGAATTTGGATACCACAAGACAAGGCTGTCCTACTTTATATTTTCAGAGCCTGTGAGACCAACCATTGATTCACAAATGGTTTAGGTGGGAATGGACACCCAGAGTCACCCCTGTCATGGCAGGGACACCTTCCACTGTCCCAGGCTGCTCCAACCTGGCCCTGGGCACTGCCAGGGATCCAGGGGCAGCCACAGCTGCTCTGGGCACCCTGTGCCAGGCCTGCCCACCCTCACACAGAACAATTCCTGCCCCAAATCCCATCCAACCCTGCCCTCTGGCAGTTCAAAGCCATTCCCTGTGTCCTGTCCCTCCATCCCTTGTAAAAAGCTCCTCCCCACCCCTCTTGTTTCATTTCTAAACAAGTTTCACTGAAGGTGCAGGAATGTGAACGTTTCCTCTTCGATGCTTCCAACCCAAATTCAGAACCTGGTGTCTGTGTGTAGGATTGCTGTGTGGGTATGTAGGAATTCTTTGTTTTCAGTTCATACATGAATCTTGGTGTTTTAACAGTGTATTTATGTGCACCTATTTCCCTACTCATTGTGCCCAAAGCAGGGGAACAATTCCTCCCCCATATCCCATCCATCCCCGCCCTTGGGCCGTCCTCTGGATCAACTGGCATAAGAGCAGAGCAGAGGGGAAGAATCCCCTTCCTTGACCACCTGGAGCATTTTGAGCCAAAACATGAAAAATATCACCAAAACAGGCTTTGTTTTTTCGTTCTGTTGCATTTTTAAGCCATTTAGAAACCATGAACCGTTTCAAAGTGTACAATAGCATTCAAGATAAGCTCTTAGGTGGAAATGTTTTCTTTCTAAGGAGCTCTGCAGGGGGAACACCTTTTCTTGTTTGCTTTTTTTGGTATTGTTCATCAAATTTGGCAAGATACATTTCTTGTTGAGATAAATTTAATTGAAACAAACAAGCAAACGAAAAGCTCCAAAATTCAAAGCAAACACTCGCTTGTGTTTCTCAGGGCTCTGAATCTAAGTTGTGTTCTAAGGGGGACATGCCTGGGAAGTATTTGGAGGTCGCTGTCCTTTTAACTTTATCTCCAAATTTTAAGATAAAATATTCTTTTGTGCCAAATAGTTCTTTTCATTTCACTTGGTGGGAGCTGAGTCGTTTTGCTGCCACTTTTATTGGATTTATTTGATAGTCAGGGCAGTGTTAGTTAATATTTTAACAACTACAGTTTTCAAATTCCTTCCAGCATCCCTGGCATTTCCTTGTGAGTCCAGAGGCTGAAAAAATAGAGTCCTGGAAAGGATTTTCTACTTGACAGGCTGGTAGCACACCCTTCCTCACACAGAACAAACGGGTCTGGAAATCATTCCCCTCCCTTCTCTGGGAAGATAAATGAACTTGTCTTTAAGATTTCTCTCACCCCCCTTCCTGCGAGTTCCTCGTGGTTCATCTTTAGAAAGATCTATAACCATGTTCTCATGACATTTGCCTTCCAGCCCTCGTGGGAAAAGCCTGTGGAGATGGAGCTCTCCAAGTGCTGTGAGAAATGCTGGATGTCCACAGAGGGCTGCTGAAAATGATCTCTCAATTACTCGATAATCTGAATTCTGTGTTCTCCTTGCATTCCCTGGCGGTGTGTCCTGTTCTGAGAGCGCTCTGTGCTTCCCTCATTCCACCCCTCACCACAGCTGGGGCACTTTTATTCTCACTCCTAATCCACCTCAGCAATCTGGGCAAGAAATAAACCAGCTGATGGCATTTTTAGATAACAAAGTGCTCAGCTGGGACCCCACTGGTGCTCCTGCAGGATGTGTCTTCTCCTGCCACATGTTGAGGGCCTCAAAGTTCCTGCTGAGCCTGGAACTGAATCTCCCCGATAATTCCTCATACAGTTTGTCCTTCTGCTCCTTTCTGACCTTCCTGGGCATCTGGGAGCTGTGTCCCCTTGAGTGAACAAAGGCAGGATTTCAAGGAAATTCAGTTTTCTGTCTCTGCGGTGCCCACGTTCTCAATGCACTTGGAAAATTCCATCTTCCCCAAGAGGAGGAGATCCATTAAAGCTCAGTTGTTCCCATAATTCTTTCCTATCTGATGCCATCACTCCTGATGGAAACACGGCCATGGATGGAAACACATCCGTGTCCGTGAGCTGAGATGTTGACAGGGAATTATTCCCTCATCTTCCCACAGATTGGATGCATTCAGGTTTTCTCATTCTCTCCTGCCTTTTTTTTCCCTGCCGGTATCCAGGAGAACTTTTAGTTCTGTTGCACAGCTTAATCAAGTAGAACTAACTAAATTTTAGCAACTGACAGAGGAGATGGCAATTCTGATTCCATCTCAATCTCAGCCTTTCATGCTGCACGGGCGGTGGTGAAGTGTGGACACCTGAGGAGTTTGCAGACTTTACTGACTCCAGTGCTGCTAAAACACTCCTAGGCACAAAAATCATTAGTGCCTGCTCACTTTTCCTCTCCTTTTATTATTATTATTATTTTTAAAGGGGTGATGGACACTTCATGGGCTGGGAACAGTGAGGATCTTTTGGTTTTCAGGGTGGCTGATGGCTTCTAGTGGGATGAATGGTTTGAGGGGTTTGTCTTTTAAACAATCCATCCCACAAATCACGTTTCATGTTCCCTTGTGTTTGTACAACCCCCACCACACAGTGCAAGGAGGAAGGGGAGCAAACCTGGGGAAGATCAGAAGGTTTTGAGGAGGAAAAAGGAGGAAAAAGGCAATTATCAGGCATTTTTATACCATGGTCAGCGAATGGAGCATTGCAGGAATCCTGGAACATTTAATGTCCTCACTCCACTACAGTAACCTTAATATTCAGCTTTTTTTTCCCTGTTTCGTTCAGTGTGGGATGCCCAGAGCTTTAGAGAAATGTGAATTTTACAGCACCTGTATTCCCAGTTCTCCCTTGCCATGCAGGTTGTCAAAGGGCTGAGCTCCCCCTGTTATTCCCTATTAAGGGATTGATAGTTTCTCTCTTTCCCTCCTGCCTTAATGTCTTTGGAAGCCTTTGCTGCTTGGTCAGATTTGGTTCCAATTAGTGAGAAGCTAATTTAGAGAGGAGCCTCGCACACATGGGTGGGCACCGTGGCTGTAAAAGTTCCATTTCTCCAGGAAACCAAGCAAAAAATCTGCTAAGCTGGTTGGAAGTTGGTTCAGCTATTTGTCAGAGTGCTGCAGGGTTACAGAGCAGCCTGTCATGGATCACCCCCGAGGCTGGAGGGAAAACACGAGCAGGTAAACTCTCCCTCGGGGCTGGGAAAAGCAAAGGAAAAGACACAGGGAAATATTTTTCTATTTGGGACAGTCAGGGATGGATTTGATGTATTTGACTGTGGTGTTGGGTTGGTGTTGGCAGACCTGGAGCATCAGGAGGTGCTGCAAACCTCCCTGGGCTGGGGGCAGGTGTTAAACTTTGTTTTCCGTGGATATTTCTGCCTGGAGGGTGCAGGGAAGGACAGAGGGGAGGCTCAGTTCCCAAACAAACAGGAAAATGCCCCAGCGAGGTGCTGTTCCCATGAGCTCACAGCTGACTTTCCTGGAATGGGAACAAGTGAAATTCCAGCAGGAATTCCCAGGACGTGGATGCAGGGTGAGTGCTGGAGATGGAGGAGACCATGAGGAGAGCAAAGGATGCAGCATCCAAAATTCCTGGATCTGTTACCAGTTTTCCCTTTTAACAGTGACTGCCACTGCCGTGTCCCCAAACAGCGGCAAAGGTCCCGTGCCCAAAGTCTCAAAATCCTAAAAGTGTTTTCCAGAGCAGGAACAGCTGGGCTCAAAAAGTCTCTGAGTGATTGATCTCAGGCCAAGAGCCAGAAAACAACTTCCCAAAGCTTCCAACTCCTGCAGTTTGTCTCCTGCTCCTGAAAGTTGGATATGGCAGCATTTCTGCCAAAAACTCCCTTCAAAATTCAGCCCAAATTTCCCTCCAGGTGTCTCTTTCCATCCCAGGGAGTAGGTGAGTCACACACAGGGTTTCTGTAATTCCTCTGTCTGGCTCCATGTGATGGAGATTATTACAGTTCAGCAAAAATGGGGTTCATTAAACTTAAAATCAGGCATATGAAACTCTCATTTAAATAAAAAGTGATTGAGAATGGTAACTTCCATTTAAAGTGCATCTCCCATCATTTATTTTTTATGCTCTGCCACAGTCACCGTTTAAATTATTAAAAGCAAGAAGTAAAAAGCTCCTGAGGAGATAGAAATGGATTAGATTAAAATTAATCTGACATAATCCTTTCTCTCAAACTGCTGATTCAGTTTGTGCACAAGTTTATCAACATATTTGAGGATGAGGGATAAGGATAAATTCCCCTCTAATTTGGGAGTGCTTTGGCTTGATATTTCTGACAGCACAGGGAACACGCGGCGCTCTCTTAATTGAGAGATTTGTGAAATTACAAATATTTCTAACAGCACAAATGCCAAGCTCATCACAGATTTACGCTCATTTAAGCACCTGAGGTGGCGAATGGGAGCTGCCTCATTGCAGCTGGGGTGAGTTTTGAGGTGCCAAAAACCAGGGGCTGGGTCAAGAACAGATATTGGCCACGGGAGTTTGGACCCAGATTTCCAGCTGGCACATGTCACTTGTCACCTGCAGAGCCAGCACCCCCCAAAATTCCTTTTTTGTGCCCCCAGGTGGGTGGCATGGGCACAGGAGGAGGTCTGGGCTTTGTAACTCAAGGGAAGAGGCTCAGCCCTCCACTGAAGACCTTGGAAACAGAGAAATAATAAGGGACACGACATTAATGGAGTTTTTATTTATCAGTGACAGCTCGTGGCATCTTTAAAAAGAAATCATCTGCGAGCCAGCGGTGTGGTTTAGTCCCTGCTTGGTTGCAGTCAGCACTAAATGAAGATTGAGCTGGGATTGAGGGGGGGTAGGGCTGGCAGCTTTGGCTGAAGATGAGTGAAATCTGTCGCTGACAGAACCCAGTCAATAGCGTTTATCGGGAGTTGTAACGCCTTGTGATGTCTTTATGAACTAAATTAGAGATCAGAGTTCTGCTCCCGGGCTCTGCAAACCCTTTCCCTCCAAACCAGCTCTGCTGGCCTCTGCAGAGCCCTCGGGGATGCAGAACGTGAGCAGTGACACAGAGACAGCACTGCTGGATCAAATTTGGGGTTCCACATCCCTGGGTGCACCTTCTGCTTTGTTCAGGTCAGCAGTCCTGGCTGTGGGAGCCCCATTCCTGCGGGGCTGATGTTTTGTGGTTGAAAAATCATTGGGGATATTGGTTTGGGAATTTTCTCTTAGCTCGTGCACATGAAGTGCCCAAAAATACAACCATGATGTGTTTAAATATGATAAATGTGCCACCATGATATTTTCAGCTGGTAGATATCAAAGCACTTTATCTCAACACTGATTATCTATCAAATAAATGAAGAGAAGGGTTTTTTCCTGTGTGTGCTACAGGCAGGTGCCCTACAGGCCATACCCCCCTCAGGCTGTTTGGGCAGATATTTCAGCCTTGGAGTTGATCATAATTTTAATTCATTGCAGTAAGAAAATTCCTCTGCAACCAATTTTTTTTTTTTTTTTAGAGGTTTGATCTAATCTCTTACAACTGCAGATCAAAGGCAGTGAAAGCTGGTATTAAAGGATTAGCTAGGTCACATTGAAATATGTTTTAAAACAAGCCCAGGGACCTTTAGCTTTTCTGAAGCAAGTGCACACGCAAAAAAAAGGATTTTTAGGCTAACTCTCTGTGACTTTAAACAGAAAACAAACTGATGGATTAAATCTGTGAGTCATTCCTTCAGGTGATGTGTGGAGCACTTTATGTAACACAAGGCTGGAGATTTTCAGCAGTGACTGAATCTCTCCCAGCACAAACCCAGAGCAGAATTTAAATTCAGTGTAGGCATCACTTGTGCCAAACTTCCCGTGTTTTTATTCTCTTTTGATGATTGCTAATAAGTAATTAGCAGCTTCAGCCCAGCCTCCTTTTTCTCTTTTTTTCTGGCTGGTCTCTCCTGTTTCCAGATGTCCCAGGGTTGATTTGTCTCTGGCTCTCAGGTGAAGATGAGTGTTTCTTTGCAAAGATGTCGATGCCATTCTCTGGATCACATCAAGCCATTATTCCCTTTTTTTATCACCAGAATTTCCTCACTGAAATGAATTTAGGAAGTGTCACCCTGCTGGGGTGAGCCTGACTCCAAAACCTGCAGTTTAAACGAGAAGGGCTTGAAAGTGGCATCAAATCCAGCCCTGGTTCACCATTCCCAGTGAGCACCAAACCTGCTTTAGAGGTATCAGAATGATAAACACAGCTTGGGTTGCTGGGTGGGTTTTCTTTCCAGGCAAGGCTGGCTGTGAATATCTTTAGGACAAGTTTTAAAAGCTTTTCAGACAAAACCCATCAAGTTTCTCCCCAAACCAGCCCGGCTCTGCTGGATGGGAGGGTGTCTGTGCTCAGTAAATGCTGTTGAAATATTTTTGCTGTTTACCTGCAGTAAATGCCCCAGTGCAGGGCCTCATCTCACAGCGTTTTCCATTCAGCACAGATAAAGATTTGTGTTGATTTTTGTCCTTTTGGGTTCAGGCTGCCCGGTGGCACAGTGCAATCCTTGGTAAATCATCGTGTTCACAGCCATCCACTGGGGCTGGAGCCTGCCTGGCAGTGATAAGCCAATATTTAACTGGTTTAGAGATCCACAAGCTGGAGATGCAGGAGATACAGGAGTTATTGATTAGGCTTCAGGTAATGAACACCTCTTGTCCTTTTAATTACCCAGACTTGGGCAGTGGAGGGGCTGGGAGGCAAACTCAGCACTGAAAATTGCTGTGAGAAAGACTCTAACACAGAAATTGGGTAATTTGTGCATTTTTCTCCTTCTTATAAACTTCTGACAGCACATCTCTCTGCTGCCTGGCTGCTGAGTAACTGTGCCCTCAGATCTGGCACGGCTGAGGGTTCATCCAAACGTGTTTTATTAACTTTAGATTAATCTTGTTCATTATTTATCATTCTCTTTATTAAAACCCGCATTTGAGGCCCAGAGCTGTGGTGTGATGTAGCTGGGCAGCAGAGCTCAGACCCAAAGGGAGAATTACCAGGTGATACTTTTGTCCAGGCTGATTTCCTTAAATGCTTCTGCAATTATTTAAGACTGGGAGATAAAAAATTGATCCAGTGGTGCTGGCAGGGCAATGGAATGGTCTGAAAACCCACAAAAAAAGGGGCAGTGCATAATTTATGTAGCTTTAACATTAAAATAAAACTGTGAAAGAGAAAAATGGTCCAAACTCCAGGAATTGCAGAGGACTGGTGTGTGAGGAGAGGAGCCTGGGAGGGTTGGGTAGGGCCATGACCATGCAGTGTTGTGCCAGGGGTTTGTCTTTCCTGGATAATTCCCTTTTTTCCTTTCCCCAGGACACTCTGCCAGGGCCTCGTGGCACTTGGAGCTTTCTTTGTGCTCACATTTTGTGATTCACGGGGCTCTGGGTGTTGATTGCTCAATGAAATCACAGTGAAATTTGGAATTACGACATTTGAATTATGAATATCCCCCTACAAGCAGTTGGGAGGTTTTAATAGGCAAGTTGAGAATACAGCTCAGGTTCACAGGACCTGCTTGAATCTGCTTTAAGGGGGGAAGTGAGAAACATGGGAAATTAGTCAAAAATCACATGAGAAGGGCCCCAAATTAGACAGGAGAAGTTTGTAATAAATTCCTCGAGGAATTAGAGCCTAATGTGTGATTAGAAAACCACGGACTGCCTGTTGCTGTGGATTCCTTGTGCTCCAAGGCTGCGTGCTGGTGACTTTGGGAAAGGTTTCCATCACCAGGAGCCACCTCGGGCTGTGTTTGAAGTGTCTGTTTGCACAGGAGTTACAAATTGCCTGGGGGATGTGAGCTGCCTGTCACTTCCAGAGCAATTAGAGAGGGAGACCTTATCAAAAGGAACCCGCCAGCTCGGAGAGGCCATAAATATTGCACCAGCATCTCTCAGGAAATCAAAGGCAACTTGGAGGGAGCATTTATTTACATGTTGCTGCACAAGCAGATGCACTGAGAGATGTTCCAGTCCGTGCTGCTCCCTGGGCTTGAAATTCCACGAGTCCCACAGTGTTTGAGAGAGGGAGAGAGAAAGAATTAGCAAGTTATAAATGTTACAGAGCAGTAATGGACTGCTCCTGATAGCCAGTTCTGTGTCATTTGTGCAGCTGGATCTCTGTGGCGTTGATGGGCAGGCAGAGCTGCACCTTTGGATGTTTATTGTGTTCCTCATTTTTATTTAGCCAAATTAACAGAGTTTGAAGGTGGTTTTGGTGGAGGTTTTGATGTTTTGCCCTCTAGAAATTGGTCTCCTTTAGTCCCCCCTGTGCTGGGTTCCTCATTTTGGAGGGATTCCACCTCATCAGTTGTTTTTGGTTTTGATCAGACTTCCTCTTCTTGCACAGCCTCTTGTGCTCTGCTGACCCAGGTCTTCCAACCCTTAAATATTATACAAAAATGTATTTTAAATATCTTTAACTATTGTAGAGCAATAATGGACTGCTGCTGATATCCAGTTCTGTGTCATTTGTGCAGCTGGATCTCTCCAGCGTTGATGGGAAGGCAGAGCTGCACCTTTGGATGTTTACTGTGTTCCTCAGTTTTATGCAGCCAAATTAACAGAGTTTGAAGGTGGCTTTGGGGGAGGTTTTGCCCTCTAGAAATTGGTTTCCTTTAGTCCCCCCTGTGTTGGATTCCTCATTTTGGAGGGATCCCAGCTCATCCATTTGTTTCTCTCTTTGATCAGACCTCCTCCTCTTGCACATCCTCCTGTGCCCTGCTTACCCAGGGCTTCCAACCCTTAAATATTATACAACAATGTATTTTAAATATCTTTAACTATTGTAGAGCAATAATGGACTGCTCCTGGTATCCAGTTCTGTGTCATTTGTGCAGCTGGATTTCTCTGGCATTGATGGGAAGGCAGAGATGCACCTTTGGATGTTTACTGTGTTCCTCAGTTTTATTTAGCCAAATTAACAGAGTTTGAAGGTGGCTTTGGGGGAGATTTCAATGTTTTGCCCTCTAGAAATGGGTCTCTTTTATTTCCGCCGGCACTGGGTTCCTCATTTTGGAGGGATCCCAGCTCATCCATTTGTTTCTCTCTTTGATCAGACCTCCTCCTCTTGCACATCCTCCTGTGCCCTGCTTACCCAGGGCTTCCAACCCTTAAATATTATATAGCATTGTATTTTAAATAATTTTAAATGTTACAGAGCAATAATGGACTGCTCCTGGTATCCAGTTCTGTGTCATTTGTGCAGCTGGATCTCTCTGGCATTGATGGGAAGGCAGAGATGCACCTTTGGATGTTTACTGTGTTCCTCACTTTTATTTAGCCAAATTAACAGAGTTTGAAGGTGGTTTTGGTGGAGGTTTTGATGTTTTGCCCTCTAGAAATTGGTCTCCTTTAGTCCCTCCTGTGTTGGATTCCTCATTTTGGAGGATCCCAGCTCATTTGTTTCTCTCTTTGATCAGACCTCCTCCTCCTCTTGCACATCCTCCTGTGCTCTGCTGACCCAGGTCTTCCAACCTTTAAATATTATACAAAAATGTATTTTAAATATCTTTAAATATTGTAGAGCAATAATGGACTGCTCCTGGTATCCAGTTCTGTGTCATTTGTGCAGCTGGATCTCTCTGGTATTGATGGGAAGGCAGAGCTGCACCTTTGGATGCTTACTGTGTTCCTCAGTTTTATTTGTCCAAATAGAGTTTGAAGGTGGATTTGGGGGAGATTTCAATGTTTTGCCCTCTAGAAATTGGTCTCCTTTAGTCCCTCCTGTGTTGGATTCCTCATTTTGGAGGGATCCCAGCTCATCCATTTGTTTCTCTCTTTGATCAGACCTTGTCCTCTTGCACATCCTCCTGTGCCCTGCTTACCCAGGGCTTCCAGCCTGGCCCTCAGCTCCAATGACAGAATTATCCCAGACTTTTTAACCGAGGCAGAGCCTGGGAAAAACTCCCACAACGATTACAGGGTTGGAAAGTCTGGGAAGTGCCAGCACAAGGGCTCTCCATGGCTCTCACCAGCACAGAGATGAGAACTCCTTAAGCCAAAGGGATCATTAGCCCACAAGCACAGAGCCATGGACTACAATGAAAATATTTAACCTGGAAATTAGAGGGAGTTTTAGCAATTAAAGTGACACTGGCTGGCAGAGAAAAGCAGGAGCCGTTTCTGAGGTGTGATTATACCTACCAGAGATCCTGGGGAAGGATGGGAGGGACAGGGATTGATGCAGGAATTCCCTCCCCATTGTTTTTTTGTGGTCACTTCACCATTTCCACAGTCAGAGCAGAAGTGCAGAGCTCAGGGGGGCTCTGGTGGGAACCTCGTGTGTGAAGAGTCACTCCAATTTCAACACCTCTGTGCATCCCAGGGCAGGGATGTTTATTTGCCTGGTGCTGGCTGCTTCTGGAGGAGCAAGATAATTGTTCACTGAGAGTAAATTAAAAAAAGAAAAACAACAAAACCACAACAAACTTAACTACTTGCAGAAAATAATAAGCTGGCTGAGAAGTGGTGCCTTGTTTGCTCTGAGTATCCTCTTGACATCAGCATGAGGTTCCTTCTGATGAGATGCACATGTGTAAATATGATGAGTAGATATTCCCTCATAAACAGAATTATCATATCTTCCTGAAAGTCTAAGCAGGCATTTTTGTGTCCTGTTGTTCCAAATAAATAAATAAAGGCCAAAAGGCTGCGTTCAGCCTCTTCTGGCTGGGAGCAGGGGGATGTGAGGGCAGAATATATTTTCCAAAGTACCTAATGGTAGCTGAGGTCAATTAGAGCCACGACTCATTAGAGTATTAAAATAAGAATATGATTTTTAGTGTAATTAGTGTTCCCTTAGAAAACTGCAGCAGTCTTGGATCCACTTCAGGGTCTCTGAGTGTGTTTGGACATTTGGCTCAGGCAGATACAACAGGGTTAGACTGCATTAACCTCACTCACAGCCTCTGCAACAGCTCTCCCTTCTTCTTTATGGCTCAAATAACTTCCAGAGACGCCTTATAAAACACACAGCCCTGTCTAATTAGTCACAGAGAAGATTACAGCTGCTTAATTTAGTGTTGGGTTTTGTGCTGATTCAGAAATTCCCGAGGAATAAAGCATCCAGCGGGTGATAACGCCACTCGGCAGATCCTCCTCACAACTGCCTTCAAGGAGGGGGGAAAAAAATTAATTAGGGAGGATGAAAGCAAAGCCACGGGCAGGCTGCAATGTTCCTGAGAGAAAGGTGAGATTCCTGTGAAATGCATTTCATTCTGGATGAAGCTGAAGGAGCAGCAGGAATATCGGATCCGTGTGCGGGCTCGGAAGCGTCACAGCTGGAAATTTGCATTTGTGGTGACGCCTTTTTCTCCGGTCCTAAAAATATGAGCCAGACACAGTTAGGGTGATGAAAGGGGCACTTTTGTGTGAGCATCTTTAGGTGCACAAATTCAGGTGGAGAGCGCTGAGGATGAGCCCTGCTCGTGATTTATGTACAATTTTTAGAGATTCTGCATATCTGACAAGAACGCCCCAATTAGGAACCTGCCCAGTTAATTAATCCCCCCAGTACCAGAATTGGTAAACTTCAGTAAACTGGTAAAATTCAGTACCAAAACTTCTAAATTCTCCCCTCTCAGACAAGATCCAGGCCCTGTTCACAAAAATACGACTCAAAAAAGTTGTTTTCAGCCTTGTTTTCTAATGAGAACCAAGACAGCCTAAGGATCCTGGAATTGTTTTGTCTTTCTGCCTAGGAAAATGTTGAAGCTAGGCTGTGATAAAAAGCTGCAAATATATGTGTAGAGAATGCAGAGAATATAGAGAAGAAAAAGGGGTAAAAACCAAAATGGCATCAGAGAATATAGGGAAAAAAAAAAAAGATAAAAACCAAAATGGCATCAGAGAATCTATGAAAGTGATGCCTGAAAAGGCTACCTGGAACAGAGGCTGGACAGAGTTAAAAGAATAAACAGGTATTTATTAAAAGGCCTTGAAGGATACACCTTGGGCCGTGGCTCTACCCAAGATGGACAATGGGGTCACACATTTTCACACTTTTATAAGTTTTGGTCCATTTCCATATTGGGGTTAATTGTCCAATTACAGCTTCAGGTTATGCAGTCCCACCCTCCGAGTTTGCTCTCCTCAATTTGCTGCTGTTTGCACTTTTTGGGCCTGAATGGTGTCCTTGGTTCTGGGGCTGGAGAAGGATTGTTTTGTCTGACTGAGCTGTGAGGAGAACTTGCTAACACTTTATATGAAGTTCAGAGTTATACACCAATGCAGTGCAGAATCTGCAAAATATGAAAACTAAAACTTAAGGCATCAAAAGAAAAAAGGTAAAAGCCAAAACAGGGTCAGAGAATGTAGAGAAAATAAAAAGGTGAAAACCAAAATGGTGTCAGAGAACACAGAGAAGATTTAAAGGTAAAAACCAAAAGGGCATCGGAGAATACACAGAAGATAAAAAGGTAAAAACCAAAGGGGCATCAGCAGCCATGAGGTTCATTCCGTGGGCTGTGATATCTCCAACTTTCCCTGCTCCTTGTGCTTGCAGAGCTCACCTACGCCTGGATCTTCAACGAGTACCCCACCTTCGTGCACCAGGACAACCGGCGCTTCGTGTCGCAGGAGACCGGGAACCTCTACATCGCCAAGGTGGAGACCTCAGACGTGGGCAACTACACCTGCGTGGTGACCAACACGGTGACCAACAGCAAAGTCCTGGGGCCACCCACGCCCCTCGTGCTCAGGAACGACGGTAGGACCCTCCCAAGCTGCCCTTGGGGGCTTTGTTGTGTTTTTCGTGGCTGGGCGTCACCCAGAAGTTCAAAAGTGGCCTGAAATGTTTGTGTTGGAGTTAAAAGTTTTCCCCCCCTCGTGATTTTTCCCTCTCAGTGATGCTGGAGCTGTGGTTCACTCATGGACAGCTAAAGTTGTAACCGCTGGAGCAACTCTCAAAGTCAGGCAGTAATTACAAAGAAAATAATTACCCAAGAAAAGCCCTTGTGGGAGTTGGCCAAAGACCGGAAACAAAATAGATTTTGGAGTCTGGATATAGCAGTTTGTCTCTCATTTTATGCAGCCCAAAAGTGAACAAAGGCACTTTGTTGTTTCGGTAACTGTTAGCTCAGCCTGTGTTTCCCAGCAGAATTGGTGCTATTTTTGGTGGTCTGTGGAATGGTGCAAAAAAGGGGAGAAGAAAGCAAAAGAGGATTTCTAAATTTATACAGACAATTGATCTGTATCATCGTCATTTTGGAGCAGATAAGAAAAATACATTTGCATGTTAATTTCCAATTAAAATTAATTAAAATGTCTCTGTTTAAAGGCTAACAGTTGGGACATTTGTTCCAGGAATAGAAATGCAATGTTAGCAACTTCTGGAAGAGGATCCAGTGTCACCTCGTGGGATTTGACAAAAATTCCTTGCTTGGAAAATGCAGGCACAATCGCTGTGGATGGAGTGGGAAATGCTGTTGGGGATGAGGGATTGTCAGAGCTGGACTGGGAGGGATGGAGGTGCTGCTTTTCCAGCTCTGCTCCATATCTGACAGGGAATTCTGTGTTCCTACAAATGCAGCAGCAGCAGCAAATCCGTCCCTGTGAGTCCACAGTGAGTCCTGGCATGGATGGCAAAGAGCAATGTTTAAATTTGCCTCATGCCAACCACTGCAGCGCTGAAATAATATTATTAAATATTCCAATAATAGGAATTTTTTCCTTTTTTTTTTTTTTTTGGTTAGTTGTGGTTTTTTGGGGGTTTTTTTTGTTGGGGTTAGTTGTTTTTTTTTTTTTTTGGTGTGGTTTTTTTGGTGGTTTTTGGGGGGTTTTTTTGGGTTTTTTTTTTTGTTTGTTTGGGTTTTTTTTGCAACCCTACTGGAAGAGCTGGAGAGGGACTTGGTACAAGGGGAAATTGCCTTAAATTGATGGGACAGGGATAAATTGGGAAGGAATTGTTCCCTCTGAGGGTGGGGAGGCTCTGGCACAGCTGTGGCTGCCCCATCCCACTCCAAAACCTGCTGGGAACATCCAGGTGTTGAGAGCTGCTGCTCCTCCCCTATTCCTCTTTAAAATGTGGGATTTTCCACATCAGGATTGAAACAATAACAGTGGGAAAGGAGCAGAATAGTCCTGGAATAAAATTGCAATCAGCAGCAGCTGTATGGGCCAATTAAACTGTAACGTTTCACAGGTGTTAGGAAATGCAGATCAAATCCTTAGACAAATTAGCCTCCTCCTGAATTCCTGGGATTTTCATCCCAAAGAACGTTTTTAAGCCTCTGAAATGCCAACAGAGGGAGCCTCTGATGTGCCGTGACACTGGCAGCGTTCTCCAAGCCACAAACCCAGGGTCTGGTTTAGTCCTTTATTTCCTCCTCCGTCCCTGCCACCTGCACAGCTAAGTCATGTTAAATCACCCAGGAGCAGCAGGAAAAATGAGGATTTTCTGCATGGAAATGATCTTGGATTTGGGATGGAGATGTCTCAACTGCTCTGATGTTGCTCCTATAAAGAGGAGACAGCAGAACTCACCTCGTACCCTGTGTACATCTGTGGAGATAGGCAGGGAGTCATTGCAGCAGGAGCCTTGTGGGTTTTCCAGGTGCAAATCCTGATTTTTCCAGGTGCAAATCCTGATTTTTCCAGGTACTAATTCTGATTTTTCCAAGTGCAAATCCTGATTTTTCCAGGTACAAATCCTGATTTTTCCAGGTACAAGTCCTGATTTTTCCAGGTACTAATTCTGATTTTTCCAAGTGCAAATCCTGATTTTTCCAGGTACAAATTCTGATTTTTCCAGGTACAAATTCCAGTTTTTCCAGGTTTGAATCCTGATTTTTCCAGCTACAAGTCCTGATTTTTCCAGCTACAAGTCCTGATTTTTCCAGGTACAAGTCCTGATTTTTCCAGGTACAAATTCTGATTTTTCCAGGTGCAAATCCTGATTTTTCCAGGTACAAATTCTGATTTTTTCCAGCCACAAGTCCTGATTTTTCCAGCTACAAGTCCTGATTTTTCCAGGTACAAATTCCAGTTTTTCCAGGTTCGAATCCTGATTTTTCCAGGTACAAATTCTGATTTTTCCAAGTGCAAATCCTGATTTTTCCATCTACAAATCCTGATTTTTCCATCTACAAATCCTGATTTTTCCAGGTGCAAATCCTGATTTTTCCAGGTACAAATTCTGATTTTTCCAGGTAAAAATCCTGATTTTTCCAGGTGCAAGTCCTGATTTTTCCAGGTACAAGTCCTGATTTTTCCAGGTACAAATCTTGATTTTTCCAGGTACAAATTCTGATTTTTCCAGGTTCAAATCCTGATTTTTCCAGGTACAAACTCTGATTTTTCCAGCTACAAGTCCTGATTTTTCCAACTACAAATCCTGATTTTTCCAGGTACAAATCCTGATCTTTCCAGGTACAAGTCCTGATTTTTCCAGGTACAAATCCTGATTTTTCCAAGTCATCAGCTGCTGCTTTGGAGACCACAGGGCAGTTTTTGGCTTGACTGAAGCTCACCCAGCCAATATTCAGCACAGATTTTGGAGAAATTTAGGCAAGACTGCAAAGATTTGGCAGATTCCAGTTGGGAAAACAGGATTTGGAGCTTTTGGAGGGTGCAAAGGAGTGATGTGCCACAAAATTCTTGTTTTATGGTTTGGAAATGCTGGAATGTCACCACAAAATCACAGATTTCCTGTTTCATGTGCCGGGCAAGACATGAATATGAGGAGAGTATTTATTTTTATTAAATTTTTATTTTATTTTTAATAAATTCATTTCATATTGACAACCAAAGTGCAGCAGCTACTTTGTTGAACATTTATTTGCAATAATGTGTTGGAGGAAAGATGACATAACCTGCTCTTGCATCAGAACAGGGAACATTCAGGTGAGGAAGCAGAGGTGTAAACTCTGTGTAAGCCTCACACTGAGAATTTCCAGCTTTATCACTGGAAAACTAAAGGAAAAACCAGGATTTTCTTGCATCCAGTGTGAAAAGCAACAGCAGCCATCAATCCCAGGCCAACATCAGCAGCTCTGATGTGTCTCAGTGTCACTGCTGGCTCATTTCTCCATTTTTGGGATTCTTCAGGGCTGACCCAGCTCCTCTCCTCCCTTGGCCACCGTCCAGGAGGTGCCGCACTGTTGAGATTGGAGCTGCAATCATCAATTAGCTGATAATCACCATTGGTGTGATTCTGTGTGCTGGGGTTTAAGACACTGCAGTGGCTGGAAATGGAGCCATTTGTCAGGGGTGTAATGGCCTTTTTATGTGCACAAATTTTTAAACACAATTTCATAAAGAGGCTGCCACGCTCCGTGATTTACTGGGGCAGTAAAAAAAAAAATAAAGAAATTACCCGAGGAGTAGATGATGTCTGTGCACTGAAATCCTGGAAGTTAATAGAAATATCTCTGTTAACGCCAGGGATTTTAAAACTTTTTCCTAATGGCTGTTTGTTCCACGTTTCATTTCTAGAAGGTGCTGAACCTCCCTGATTATTGCTCCCCTTATTTCACAGGCTACCTGCAAAAATCCTGCATATTCAAAAGCAAAAAAGTAACAGAGCCATGAAGAGATTTTAATCTTTGGCAGATGGTGTGGAGAGTTGGTTCAGCTTCTCCTCTGGCACTAAATGGGAAAAGAGCCCACACTCCATGGTTGTTAGGAACAGGCCATGTTTAAAATGAATGGATTAATTGGGCAAGTAATGATGTATGGAACAGCTCTGTGCTAGCACGGGAGCACTTGTGAATTTAGTGCTGAAATTCAACCAAGCCTTAGCATCTCCTTTCTGTTCCCAGGGGTGATGGGAGAGTACGAGCCCAAAATAGAAGTGCAGTTCCCAGAAACGGTTCCATCTGCGAAAGGAACCACGGTGAAACTGGAGTGCTTTGCCTTGGGCAAGTAAGTTTGGATCCATTATTATCATTAATTATTATTCCTGTAGTTTCTCACGTTCGTGGTGCTGGATTTGTGGAGCTTGCAGCAGTTCCTAATGATCCACCTCCCTCAGCAGGAGTTATTTGCAGCCAGTTTTTGTGGCAGCCACAGGGCTTGGGGACATTTCCTTCTGGAGTAAAAACTTCCAAAATTTTGGGACTGGTAGGAAAATCATCACAAAATGGATGGTTTGGGTTGGAGGGACCTTAAATCCCACCTAGTGCCACCCCTACCATGGCAGGGACACCTCCCACTGTCCCAGGGTGCTCCAAGCCCCAATGTCCAACCTGGCCTTGGACATTTCAGAGCTTCTCTGGGCAGCCCCTGCCAGGGCTTCCTTATCCTAAAATGGATGTGTTTTCACAGCAGAACCCCAAATTCAGCTGGGTCAAACCAGCATTTTAATAATAAAATGTCTCCTGCTTATACTCTGTGATAAACTCATTTATATTTATATAATATATAATATTATATAATAATATATAATATTATATAGTAATATATAATAATATAATATATATTATTATATATTACTATATATTATAATAATAAAATAGAATTATAAAAATAATTAATAAATTTTATAGTAAATTTATAGTAATAATAATTATATAGTAATTAGTAAATAATATATAAATAATTATATAGTAATATAGTAAATAATAAATAATATTATAATAAATTATAATAAAATATAATTATAATACATTAATATACAATAAAATACTATTATATACCAATATAATATAATAAAATATTCTATTGTAATAATATATAATAAAATATAATATATAATAATACATTATATAATAAAATATATAATGATATAATGACATGATAATATATAATATTATATAATAATAGAGTATAATAATATATAATATTATATATTATTATATATATAATATATATATTATATATATATATAATATATATAATAATAGAATAATAACAATTATAATAATATATTATTTTAAGTAATAATAATAATAAATAAAAAAATAATAAAACCCCTCTGGATGCTGTGCCAGGCTCCTCACACTTACCAAACCCATCCCTTCCAATGCTTTATTTCCTTCCTCTGCTTTCTTTCCCCTCTCCAGCCCAGTGCCCACGATCAGCTGGCGGAGGGCGGATGGGAAGCAGATCCCCAGGAAGGCCCGGAGGCACCGATCCAGCGGGCTCCTGGAAATCCCCAATTTCCAGCAGGAGGATGCTGGGCTCTATGAGTGCATGGCCGAAAACGTGAGAGGGAAGAACGTGGCACGAGGACAGCTGACATTTTATGGTAAGCAGGCTGCCCGCTTGCAGGGCTTTACTGCAGGCACTGCAATCTGCAGTAAATATTTTGTGAGGACGTAATTTTGCAGGGATATTTCTGGAATTACTTTCTTTTCCAATGGTGCACCTCGAGAAGGGTGTAATTGGAAATAAAACCTGGCTGAATGGTGCATATTTAATGGAGAATCAGAGCAGCTGGAACAAAAACACATCCCCAGAAGGGCATTGGCATGGGAACGTGCTGGAAATGCTTGGACAGGGCTCTTTTGCCTTCTGGTGGCTGGGAGGGTAAGGCAGGAAATTTGGGGGAGCATCCTCGTGTTACTGATGCCTTGGGAAGGCTGAGCTGGAACAGAGACTGGGCAGAGCTGGAGAATAAATTAGAGATTTATTGAAAGGCTTTTGGGGTACAGCTTGGGCAGGACAGGGCCTGGCCAGGGCTACACCCAAGGTGGAACCAAAATGGGCACAAAATGGACCCAAAATGGACACAAAATGGACCCAAAATGGTCACAAAATGGTCACAAAATGGACATAAAATGGACCCCAAATGGTCACAAAAATGGACAAACAGTCACCAGGTCTCACACTTTGATCAGTTTTGGTCCATTTGCACATTGGGGTTGAATTGTCCAATCCCAGCTCCAGGCTGTGAGCTCCCATCCTTCTTGTTCCTCCCTCCAGCCACCCTTGTTTGTGCTGTTGGGCTGAAAGTTGTCCTTGGTGTGCAGCAGGACAAGGATTTGTTTTGTGTCCCTGCTGTGTGCAGAGAGCTGAGTGACCCTGACTGTGAGCTCAGAGCTGCACCCTGGGCACCACAGAGCCTGAAAAAATTAAAGATAAAACTTGAGGCATCAGTACAGCTGGGGATTTATGATGTATGGGTTGCCCCAGCTTTCATGGATAAATGTTAATTGCTGATAACCAATTAAGAGCTGCTTTCAAGTGGATCAGTGGTTGAACCATGAGGACAGTTGGGATTTAACACTGTCAGGGCTCTCCCCTCAAAGCCTTTCTGCACCTGCTCTTCCCTCAGTGAAATCAGAGTCCTTGTGCCAGCTGTAAAATCTCAAATTTCAGCCTCCCAGCCCTGCCCTGTTAAATAGGAGATGCATTAATCCCTCTGATCCTGGTGCTCATCCCCAAATTTCTGCTGGGAACAGCCCCACCCAGCAAACTCCGAGTGTGGCTTTGCCTGTGCAGGGGTGAGTGAGAGGTGCAGGGAGGGGATTTTGGGGCACAAGGGGCTGGGTTGGTACCAAGGTTCTGGCTGAGATGTTTTGGAAAGGAGAAGCTGCAGTTCCACACCCCTACAGGTGTGCAGAGACCTCCACACCATCAAAAAAAAATTTAAAATATCCTGGTTTTGTTGCTGCCCTGTTCCCATCCCGTGTTGTTCTTTGTAGAAAATAAGGGCAAAAATTCAGAGTTTTCTCCCCCAAATGCTCCTGAGGGCCCAGCTCCTGTCAGCAAGGAAAATTGTGTTGAACTCCAGAGATGAGGAGAATGGTTTTGGATTTATAATAATTTTGCCACAGAAAAAGAGTTTGGGAACCAACCCTTCTGGCAAAACTGAATTGGATTTGGTGGGTGATGTAACTTTTTTTTAAAAGTAGGGATGTTTTCAAATTGGAAATATTTCTGAAAGACATTTCATTTAGAAATCAGAACTTTGAGGGCTTCCATTTCAAATTAACATTTCTGCTTTTAAAATGGAGGGAGATATAAAATGAGAAAACATTAAAAAGGAGTGAAAGAGCAAGAACAAAGTGAAATCTTTCATGTTAAGGAAAGAATCCAGGGTTGATTTGAACGGGTTTTAATTTTTTTAATTAGATGATTGAAAGATTCCTTTTTCTGTGCTGTTTCTCCTGATTTTTCCCACATGGGGAGTAAATTAAAAGCCTCATCAGTTGAACAATTTTGCTCTACCCACGGCCAGAGCTGCCTTCCTTGGGAAGCAGCAAATGGAGCCTTTGGAATAGTCCCACCATAGCATATATTGAATTATAATCTCATTACTGGGATGAATTTACTGCTCTGGATCCTACACAAAAGCTGCCACTGTGGCTCGTGCTGCTTCTCACACCCATGTGGCATTTCAGCAGAGAAACTCGAGGGTTTTTGGGAGGAGGAGTGTCCTGCTCCCAGTCTGTGCTGCTGGGAGTCCTTTCCATCTTTTCCCTGGGGGTGAAGGAATTCCCCATGGAGAGGTGGCAGCCAGATGTCTCCCCTGTTCCAGGTTTCAAAGATCAGATGTCTCCCCTGTTCCAGATTTCAAAGATAATTCACTAAAATATCCTCCCTGTTGTCTCAAGGATGGTGATTTTCCAAGCAACTAGTTGATTTTTTAGGATAACTTGTGTTTTGCAGCCAGTACTCAAAATATATCTCTTAAAAAAAAAAATTTTGCATTCTGTACTCTGGGCTCTGGAGTTTTGGGTGGCAGCAAAATTTTTTAGGGGAAGGGAACTTACTGTAAACTTTTATACAAATAGTTGGGAAAAATAATATAATTTTTCATAATAATTGGGGTTTTTTTTAAAGCTGAGATGTGTTATTTCATTAGTGAAATACAACTGGGATGGTGGCAGAGCTTTCAGGTTGTTTTTGGAAGGTCAAGGCTGGTGCCTGGAGAGTGAAACACTCTGGAGGTGCTGAAAGGTGCATGTTTGAATGGATTTGAGGAAGGAATTTTTTATCGTGAGGGTGGTTAGGCTGTGGCACAGGGTGCCCAGAGCAGCTGTGGCTGCCCCTGGATCCCAGGTTGGATGGGTTTGGAGCAGCCTGGGACAGTGGGAGATGTCCCTGCCATGGCAGGGGTGGCACTGGGTGGGGTTGAAGGTCCTTGCAGCCCAAAGCAGGGAGGGTTCAGTGGGATCTGGGTTATCAGAGGGAGCTCTGCAGGTCACAGCCAGGCTCTAACAGCACCACTCCCTTTAACCCAGTTATCAACCTCTGTGCATGGCACAAATTAATAAAAGAGAAGAAAAAGAAATCCAAATTTCCTGCTCTCTGTAGATAACCCAGCATTGTCAGCTTCCCTGTGCTGCTGGAAGTTGTCAGGGTTGTTGGCTTCTGCTGGGTTTCACTCTCACACCAGTGTTTATTTTCTCCTCCGTTAGCATATCAGTGGCACTGAAGTTGTTTGACATCCTTGTTGCAGCAGAAAAGGTTAATTAAAGGTGCAGGATCCCTTCCTGCTGCATTTTCAGTGCCCTGCACCAGGCTGTGTTTCACTGCTCCCCACAAACATTTGTTCCAGGGCTGAGTCCCCCTTGATGGATCGACCCTCCCATGGAAATATGTTCCTGTTAATGCAGTTACAGAGATTTATTTGTGTTTCCTGGACTGATGGAACTCTGCATGACACATCTCCCTGCTGCCTCTCTTGTTCTCCCTGCTGGCCCTGCTCAGGTTAATCCCTGGCAGAGGCACCTGGGGGGATTCTTGGGGCTGTCCCATGCAGGGCCGACAGCTGCACTTGGTCCTTGTGGATTTCCCCCAACTCAGAATATTCCCTGATCCTGAATTATCAAATTAGACTGCACAGTTTCTTCTTTTCCACCTTTTAGCAGCTCTAACTGCTGCTGCTGCCTTCCTGACCTGGCAGCTGAATCCCCTGGCTGAGGCAGGTGAGGTCCCCAGTGGGACACAGAGTTCTCTTCTCCCAGTTTCTCCCAGTTTCTCCCTGCAGTGAGGGCCCTCCACATCCTCATCTGTGTGTTTTGGGATGCACTCCCATTGACCTGATTGTATTTTTAATCTGGCTGCTCATAAATTTTACATTTGCTAACCCTCCGCAGGGCTGAGATTTATATCCTGAGCAAACAGCAATGCCAACAATTATTTTCTTCCTGGCACAAGTACAGTAAACAGATTACCTTAACCAGCTAATTTAAAAAGAAATTGCCTTTTTGTTCATAAAACCGGCATCAAGGAGATGCTTATTTATTATTGATGTTTAATTCTTGGTGAGTTTAGATGCTGTTTCAGCCCAGTCTTCTTTTATTGATATTTGTGACCCCAAGGCTGCTCCTCCCTGGGTTTGAGCTGGGTTCTGCTTCCCTTTACTGATTCTGGTGAGTCAATGCAACATCTTCAGATCCTCCTTCCCAACAAAGTATTTAGCCTGAATAACAGAAAATATGAAAAAGAGCTGCTGGTTGAGGTGATCCAAATAAAAAAATGTTCAGTGGGGCTGGGAGTGACAGCACAGGGCAGGGCTGAGGAGCTGCACCACCACTGAGAACATTTGTTTTCCAGGATTTTGACACAAAACGTGGCATTTGTCCCTGGTTTTCCAGTCAGATCCACACTGGGAAATATCCCAGTCCAAACCAGCTCAGTTTGAGCCAGGTGCTGACTCAGCATCACCTGTGTTGCTCCAGCTTCTCCCATCCTCTCCTGCTCTGGCAAGCCAAGGAGAGGAGGAAAAAATTGCAGCTCAAATGTTTTCCAAAAGCGTCAGCACAGCAGCATCTGCATTAGCAGACAGACAGACAGACAGACTGCTCTGGCACTAGGTTCAGGTTTTGCAGTTCTCATTCAAAATGTGTTGAATGATCAAACTTTTTTTTCAACTCACTTGAAACAGCAAAAATATTTCCGTTCATCATCGATATTCCGTTTATTTCTCATTTATTCATGTCCCAATCGTTGATATAGATTGAGATTCTTTATATTGCAGTCCATTGAGTAAGTGGTAGGATGTTACTTCTTCCTAAAAGAATTTTAATATTTGAGTTTTGGATCAGCCCTGACCAGTTCTTTGCAGCATTTTCTGAGGTATTCAGCAGAACCCATTTAAATTATTAAATCCTTCTCAAATCCAAGTCCCACCAGGAATTTGTGAGGCTCCCTAATTCTGCAGTGAGAAGAGTCCCCCTTTCATCACTGGGGCTGTGTTTTATTTGGGCAAAAGCCACTTTATGCCACTCTGTAAAACAGCCTCAGATGTAAATCAGATTATGCTCTTCATTATGGCCAGAGGTGTAGAAAGGAAATCTGCACAAGTGAAAATCAGGCAGCTTTATGTCTGCTCAGTTTAGGTTCCAAATCATAAATAATTGGCTGAAAATTTGAATAAAGTGAGTTTCTGGCCTGATAAAAATACAAGAAAATTGCTGTAAATAGGGCAAGTGTATTATTGTAATATATTATTATTAATTATTGTTAACTCTTGTACTATATTATTATTAATTATTGTTAACTCTTGTACTATATTATTATTAATTATCGTTCACATCACTCACTAGAAACCCTGTTGTCACCTTTTACACAAGTAAATGTTGGGAGTACAGGGAGGAGTAGCTCTGAGTTTTGAATTCTTTCTGCCCCAGGGAAATCTTGCATCCAGAACAACTTCCTACACAGGGCACGGACGTGTTTGTCATCAGCTTTTCCTTTTCCAAGGAATTGCTGGAACCCTGCTTACAGAGAAATCCAATTTTTGGAGATTCAGGAAAAAGTCTGATATTATTATCAAAAAAAAGTCTGATATTGTTATCGTTGTTGCTTGGAGAAACATCTCCCCAGCAGGAGAAGCAAAAATACAAACAGGGTGAAGCACAAATAGAAATGGAATGTGAAGGTTACTCACAGAGCACCCCACACCTCCCTTACACCCCTGAGCAGCTGCAGTTTGGTGTCAGCATGAAAATGAACTAAAACCATGAGGATGACACCCCCAGCCCACAAAAACCAGGGAGAAAATCTTGTAAAGGTGCAGAACAGCTCATGGAACAGGAGGTAAACGAGAGGAAGGGACAACTGAAGAGTTTTTATCACCTGGGTTAACTCCTCCAGGTTTTCCTCTGCTTCTTTTCCTCTGGTGTTGAATATTTTAGTGCCAAGCAGAGCTCCCAGGCTGGGTTAGCAGGGTCAGTCCTGCAGAGTTTCCAAATGGGGATTTTTTTTAGGTACAACGTCCCAGCAGATTGGTTTGCAGGGTTTGCCCACCTTTAAGTTGTGCAGATCTCAAACAGCCCTTCACTGGCAATAGAGGGCAGGAGGAAGGAAAGGAAGAGAGAGGAAAAGTGGAAACTTGAGAGGAAAACTTGGAAACCTGAGACCTTTGGGAAGGAAAGAGATCAGGGTCTGAGGGGTTGTGCACAGGAGCTGTGTCCCCGTTTGGGGCAGGAGGAGGTCAGTCCTGCAGAGTTTCCAAATGGAGATATTTTAGGTACAACGTCCCAGCAGATTGGGTTGGTGCAGGGTTTGCCCACCTTTAAGTTGTGGAGATCTCAAACAGCCCTTCATTGGCAGTAGGGGGCAGGAGGAGGGAAAGGGAGAGGAAAAGTGGAAAGTTGAGAGGAGAACTTGGAAACCTGTGAGCTTTGGGAAGGAAACAGATCAGGGTCTGAGGGGTTGTGCACAGGAGCTGTGTCCCCGTTTAGGGCAGGAGGAGGTCAGTCCTGCAGAGTTTCCAAATGGAGATTTTTTTTTAGGTACAACGTTCCAGCAGATTGGGTTGGTGCAGGGTTTGCCCACATTTAAGATGTGCAGATTTCAAACAGCCCTTCACTGGCAGGAGGAAGGAAAGGAAGAGAGAGGAAAATTGGAAACTTGAGAGGAGAACTTGGAAACCTGAGACCTTTGGGAAGGAAACAGATCAGGGTCTGAGGGGAGCTGTATTCCCGTTTGGGGCAGGATGAGCTTAGCATTTACCTGCACAAGCCTTACACACTGGCTGCACTCTTTATTTCTATTACTCATCAATTTCTCCCATCTGGTTGGGGTTTTTTTGCGTTTTTTATTCACTTCTTACCCTTGGCTTTCTGGTCTTTAGGCTGCTCTGATCCTGGGCTCAGTCTCAATCTCCTTAGAATAGAGATGGTAATGGACAAGTCATTCAGCCTTTCATCTGCCATTAATGATGAATTACACAGCCTGCACCAGGTCATCAGCTGCTCGAAATTGGCTTAGGAACACTGAAATCAATACACAGCAGCCGAGAATTGGATTCTGGATATGTATTAGCACCTCATTTGCTTGAGTCTTTTTGGTTGTTTGGAACTCACAGAGTCCTACAGGTTTATTTCTGATTTCTCCCTCGCTTCTGGGGGTTTGTTACTCATCTCTGAGGTGATGCATCATCATCACCTGCCACATCATTTCATTTTCAAATATCTTTTAGGACGTGATTTCCCATGCCTACTTTTGCCTTTTAATTTATTACAGTGAAGGACAGACTGCCCCTGGACTTTTTTTGTCTTAGAGAAGTAAAAATATATTTGGGCATATTTTCCTATTCACCTGGTTTTAACTGCCCCACTTTGTGCTGGTGAAGACTGAAAGGTGATCAAAGGTAAACAGGGTTTTTTTTCTCACTATTTCCATCACTTTTTTTCTGTCCCCCTGAGTCCAAACTCCAGACAGCTCTCACCTCCCAGGAGGGGGAGATTTTTCTTTAAAGCAATCCTTATGTAAGAGTCGTGCTTATATCTCAGAGCTTTTTCTTTCACTTTATAGATTTAGCATATGAATTTTGCTTGCAACTCGGATGAATTCTTAATCAGCTTCCAGATTTTTCCTCCAGGATATTTCCAAGGCCAGTGCTATCTTAAGTACTCCAAAATATTTCCTGTAAAATAATTTCCTTTTGGTCAGAGCCGCTGAAACGATCCAAAGGACTTTTTTTCTAGACCAGTCACAAATTAAACCTTGTCATTACCTCCGAGGACGTGGCTATACCAGGAGATGTTGCAGAGAGGAGCTGGTTTCATCCCCTTATTTGAATTATTTTAATTATCACGCCTGAAATCTCGTGTCGTGTTACCTTGCTCCGATCCCCGGTGGGCGCCTGTCAAATTCCATTAGGTTGTGGCCACTCTCCTTCGGTGGCTCTCACAGATCTGCAGCGTGAGCCAAGCCCTGAGTATTCCCCAAGACGAAGCCAAGAGCTTCTCTCTGCACTGAACTGTTGAGAGGAGAGCTTGACCTAATTAGAAAAGGCTCCCAAGGAGCAGCAGAGAACAAACTCCTGCCAAACAAACCACTCGGAGCTTCTCACTGAGAGGATTTTGTGACCTGTGCTGCTGTTCCTGCAAGTTGTCTGCACCATAAATGGCTTTGGAATTGGGAATTTAACCAGTTGAGATAAATGGAAGGGGGTTAGGGTGGATTTGGGATGGAGGCTGTGGCTCGTGGGTGCTGCACCAAAGGGTGACGTAAATTTGGGGGTGGCAGCTTCCAGCACATTTCAACCTCAGCAGTGCACGTTTCAACCTCAGCACTCAGGGCAGGAGTTGGGATGAACAATCCACAAACAACCCCAAAAATGCCTTTTGGAGAGAGTTTCCCTTATTTGAGGAATCTGTATGAAATGAGGATGAATTCTGAATTTTCTCTCCTCCTCTCCACAGGAGTTATCTTTGTTTTTCCATAGCACACACTTATTATAGAGCACAGCTTACCATTCCTGGCTTTTCTTGATTTGCAGATTAATTCCAGTTGTTTTGTCTGGGTTTGGTTTTTTTGTTTTTAGTTTTGTTTTCATGTGGGAAATCCATAAAACAGCACAGCAAAAATAAAAAAGGCAAATGGATGTGTGTGGGTTTTATAGAGCTCCTTTCATGGGATCATAAAATTCCTTTCAAAACGATGAGTTAGATGCTGTTAGAATAGTAAATATGTAAATTCACGAGTAATTTGCAAATGTCCTTGAGCCACTGAACCCATTGCAATTGCTTGGCTCGATGGAATTGTTCAAGTTCTTACTCCAGATGACAGAGCTGACTTTCATCTCCCTGCATTTAAAGGCTTTCCCTTTCCTCTCTCTTTAGATACAGACAATAAACAAGCTTAAAGTATTGCAGGGGGCAGGAGGGGCAGCCAGAGAAATAAACACCACTCACTTCTCCTTTTACTTCTGCATTGCCAGGATGCTCAGGTCACCTTTTTTTGGTTTTTTTTGGAAGTTCCTTGGAGCTGAGGTGCTGTGGAAAACTCTGCACTTCATCCCTGCTTCGTGAGCACATTCAGGGTGCCAGGGGTGGGGTTAAACCCAACCTGAGCTCTCTGAATTTGTATTTCCAGCATCCCATCCTCACACACATACTCCTATTTTGGATATAATCATACCAATTTGCCATTTTGACGTGATATTTTTAAAATTTATCCTTTTAAGCCCATCTCTGCCCCCCTGTCCCTATCCAAAGGAGAGATGTAAAGTTGTTACCTGGCTTTGAGGAATATTAATTTTTTTTTTCTTTTATCTGATTACATGGGGAAAAGTATTAATCAGGTTCTTGGAGACCTCTGCTGGTAATAATCCTGCTAAGTCAGATGCTCTGACGTCAAAATAGGGCAAATACCCATTTAAAAAATCAGAACTCTGTTGTTTAATGGGACTTTCTGAAAAGTATTCTATGTATAATATATTAATATACTATTAATAATAAGATCTTAAATAGATATGTTTAATATTGTATATTGTAGATGTATCTGGACAAAAGGAACTCTTAAGGAAGTCTGAGGGTTTGTGTGGTCTTCAAAACCAAGTGGCAATTTTAGTGGAATTTAGTGAAACCTGGCTAAATTTAACTCTATTAAAAAAAAAAAAGCCAACAAATTGATAAAATTGTGTGAAACACGGTTAAAAATACAATCTCACAAGTGACTGAAAACTGCCAGTGCTAGTCTTCACTAAATTCTACCAAAATGTGTCTCCAATATCTGCTTGTGGCTTTTCTAGGTTTATTCAGTGGCATGAATGCAATTATTTGGTCTAAAGATTTTTCATTCCTGGGGCAAGACGTGGAGATCTGGCCATAATCAAGACAAAACTGAGAGTCTGGACCTGAAGTAGTGCCTATAACCATGCAGAGTTACTGCAATAACCTCAATTTCAGTGCAGAACTAGTTCTAAATTACAAGTTTTGAAGTCAAAGCTAAATTTTAGAGCTTTGAAGCCCAAGTTATAGACACCCTGAGGAGGAAAACGTCTCCATTTGAAGGACCAGGTGTGTAAATACTGCTTTGTTTTTGTAGGATGAGCAGAGTTTCTGCAGCTACTCTTTTGTTTTAAAGGTTTTTACTAAATATAAAATAAAAGCAGCTTCTGATCTTGCCTGTGCCTCCTTCAGAAAGCAGCACTGGACTCAAGGAAGGACAGTAAGGTTTAGCAATTCTTATGGTGCCTTTTCGGGACTACCTAAAAACAGAGGGCAGACAGAATTCAGGGAATAAAAAGCTGTTCTATTGATTGAAGGGCCTTCAGGTACATTTAGGGCAGACAAAGCCCCCCAGGGGCTGCACCCAAAAATGGACCCTGGGTCATGGGTTTGCACACTTGGATCAGTTTGGTCCATTTGCACGTTGAGGGTTCATCTCCCAATTCCAGCTCCAGGTAATGAAGTCATTCACCCCAAGTTTGCTGCCCCCAACTCCCTTTTGTTCCCATCTCTCAGGCCTGAGGCAGTGAGGTGTCCTTGATTGCCAGGCCTGCAGAGGAATTGCTGTGTCTGCCCAAACTGGGGGAGCAGCAGCTCCCACTGTGTGTGGAGTTTGGAGTTCTGCACTAAAGAACTGCAGGGTTACAAATATATGAAAAATATAAAAGCTGAAATCCTAACATTACCAAATATAACTTTTAAACATTTTCTGAGGGAAGAAGCGGCCGTTTGGCAGCACTGAGCTGCTGCTCCCAGGCTCGAGGCTTCCCTCCCTGCTTGCCTTGCAGCCCAGCCCAGCTGGACGCAGCGGATCAGCGACGTGCACGCGGCCATCGAGGAGCGCGTGTCCTGGGAGTGCCGCGCCAGCGGCCGCCCCAAACCCTCCTACCGCTGGCTCAAGGACGGGGAGCCCCTGCTGCCACAGGTAGGCACTGCTGGGACCCCTGGGGGTGGGAGCTGTGGGTGCTGCGATCACAGAATCACCAGGTTGGAAGAGACCTCCAAGATCATCGAGTCCAACCCAGCCCCAACACCTCAACTAAACCACGGCACCCAGTGCCACATCCAGGCTTTCCTTAAACACATCCAGGGATGGTGACTCCACCACCTCTCCAGGCAGACCATTCCAATACTTTATCACCCTTTCTGTAAAAAACTTTTTTCCTAATATCCAACCTGTATTTCCCTTGGCACAGCCTGAGGCTGTGTCCTCTGGTTCTGTCAGTGCTGCCTGGAGAAAGAGCCCAAGCCCAGCTGAGCACAGGCACCTTTCAGGGAGCTGTGGGGAGTGATGAGGGCACCCCTGAGTCTCCTTTTCTCCAGGCTGAACAAGCCCAGCTCCCTCAGCCGTTCCTCACAGGGTTTGTGTTCCCAGCCCCTCACCAGCCTCGTGTCCCTTCTGTCCCTCCTAAATGTCCATCCTGAACTGAGGGACAGAGCTGGACACAGCACTCGATGTCCATCCTAAACTGAGGGGCTCTGCCAGCTCTCTGATCTCTGGGTGTTTTGTTGTTTTGGGATGGGGAGGATGGAGGTGCTCTGGAATTGTGGAATCACAGAATGGTTTGGGTTGGAAGGGACCTTCAAGGTCATTTTATTCCACTCCCTGCCATCTTCCACTGTCCCAGGCTGCTTCAAGTCCTGTCCAGCTTGGCCTTGGGCACTGCCAGGGATCCAGGGGCAGCCACAGCTGCTCTGGGCACCCTGTGCCAGGGCCTGCCCACCCTCACAGAAAATCCCCCATTCCTTCCCGTGCCTTGTGGCACCTCCCTACAGCTCCAGGAGCTGCTGCCAGGGACAAGCAGGACACACACCTGCTCTACATTCAGAGCTCCTCCCCAAAATAAAGGATCCATAATGCAACCCTAAGGCTGGAAAAAAGAAAAAGGAATGGCTGAATGGGATTTTGAAATCTGCTGCCAGAGAATGATAACCCCAAAATAATTAATTTAATTTATGATGTGGACTTAAATTTATAGTTTAATTTATGAGGTGGACTTCAAGTGATAATGAAACCTTGGGGTTCCTGCTGGTGTTTAATGGTGTTCCCACTCCTGCTGAGCTGTCTCCCTGTGTAGGAGCTGTTGAATTACACCCCTCCCACGAGCCTCTCTTGGAGGATCATCACCCGGTCCATGATCCCCCTTTGTCACCACAAACTCAGCCAAGTCACCAAAGCTTTGCTTTCACAGGAGCCAGCACTTTTTCCCCTTCACCTACTGTGAAAGAACATGGCAGCCCCGATTTGATCAAACCCTGACAAAAATTGCACAAACATTAAATTTCTGCCCTAAGGCCAAGCAGAAAACCAATAGCTCTTTATTTTAGAATTATTTTTTTTAAATGTCAAACTCCTGGGGAGGGAGGGAACACTTTGCTGTACTTATTAGAATTGATAACTCGAGCTCCATATCCTCGGGCTGACAAATGATAGCCTGGTCTTTCACTCCACACACTAATTCTGGTTGCTTCACGCTGGTCACTGGCAGATGGTGTTGTTCTTAAATCACGTTAGAGGCTGAGATGAAGTAAAGGATCATTAAATTATTAGCATTTACATGGTTGTCAGTAAACTGCAGAAGATTTTAAGTGTTTCTGCCTGAGATGGCAACCAGTCTTACCAGCCTGCATGGCCATATACATCAAAATGGCCTCAGGCTGTGCCAGGGGAGGGTCAGGTTGGACATCAGGAGGAATTTCTCCATGGAAAGGGTGAATTTCTCCATTGGAACTGCCCAGGGAGGTTTGGAGTCCCCATCCCTGGAGGTGTCCAAGGAACACCTGTAGGTGCTGTAGTTCAGTTGCTGTGGTGGTGTCTGGTCAAAGGTTGGACACAGCAATCCTGGAGGTCTTTTCCAACCTTAATGACTCTGTGATTCCATGGAAATACCATTGTTTTAAATGTCTCTGAGGGTGGGGTTGGCTGGGATGTGCCACCATGGATCAGAAGTGCATTTCTTGCTCCAAGCTTATCTCCTTGAAAGGGATATTAATCTAAATGCTTTGGCTATTAAATCAATGAGGGGTCAAGGGAAAGTCCTCCAATTTAAATTGCATTTACCAACTCCTATATTGGTTTTACCACTTAGTCTCTAGCCTGACATAAATTTGGCTGGCAGACAAATAAATGGGAGCATGCAAATTCTTCCCATTACCGCTACTTTGTTTCATCCACCTCGCTATAAACCGCAGCACCACAACCTCTGGGTGTACGCTCTGAGGAGGCGTCTCCCCGCTCATTTTGGAGTTTGTTTGGCTGTTCCCCCAGGGCAGAGTGCAGCTGGAGCAGGGCTCTCTCACCATTCCCAACGTGAGCCTGTCGGACGCGGGGATGTACCAGTGCGTGGCGGAGAACAAGCACGGCGTCATCTTCGCCAGCGCCGAGCTCAGCGTCATCGGTGAGTTCGCTTCCCCCAGCCCCAAAAACCTCCCCAAACCACAGCAGCCTCTGCCCAGGCTGCTCCTGCCAAGCTGCAGCACCTGAAGCAGAAGGGGATTGCAATAAAAGCAGACGGGATTGTGCTGGTTTGAAAGCAAAACCAGTGAGAGATTCCAAGTCAGAAACACAATTTAATAAGAGGAAAAGAAAAGAAGTAAAATAAAGTAAAATAAAATAAAATGCAATAGTACAAAAAAACCACTGACAGAGTCAGAACACAACCTGACCCCCTGTCAGTCAGGGTGGTGGCAGCAGTGCAGATGAAATGCTCTTGTCCAAGCAGTGATCCTGTAGAAAGCTCTGGCAGCTCTTGTCCTCTGGGAGTGCAGTGGGTCAGGGCTCCCTGTGCTGTCCCAAATCCCAGATTCTATCCAGGTGGGAATGCTTGGCTCCTCCCCCTGGGCGGAGCATCTCCCCCTGGGCTGATCTCATTCTCTGAGCCCTGCAGTGGCTCCTTGCTGGCCCATGAACCAGAGACAGCTCCCGCAGGGAGTTCCCCATGAGCCATGGGCACGGCATTGCTGGGCCATGGCCAGGAGAGAAGGGAAACACTGCCCCAGCTGGTTCCAGCAGCTCCTGGGGATGGGGATGGAACACAGACTGTGGGTACAACTTATCATGGTAACCTAGGACAGGGATTCTTGTTTCTTAGTGCAGAAAAGCCAAATCTTCATTGCATAGCTCATATTTTTACAGGATTATCAGAAGGCACGGTGTTAGATCGAATTGGATAATAATACACTGACAC
Source organism: Acrocephalus scirpaceus scirpaceus (assembly GCA_910950805.1). Classification (NCBI taxonomy): domain Eukaryota; kingdom Metazoa; phylum Chordata; class Aves; order Passeriformes; family Sylviidae; genus Acrocephalus; species Acrocephalus scirpaceus. Next base: position 19,912,076 of record OU383782.1, read on the forward strand.
TCAGTTCATTGGTGGGTAAAAGGCATTTTGCATGTCCATCAATATTCCCTTTTTCTAGATCATTTACGTATTTCATTCACGGATTCTCATGGACAGATTTCTTATTTTTGCAGGTGTGAACGGCTCTATTACAGGAATAGATTGTTGTGCTAACTGATTCTCATTTGTTTGATACTTTCACACGGGAACTTACAAGCTAGCTGCTACCTTAGCCAGAGTAGCAGGGCCTAAACCATATTTTTACAAGGCCTTTCTTCTGTAAAGTATTTCCTATATGCAACAGGGGATCTTTGACGATTTGTTTTTAAGGAAGGTGCAAGGTGAAAACTTGGGGCAGTAGAGAGCAGAGAACAGATGTTTTTTACTTCATCCCATATTCCCATATTTTTCGAGGAGCTGCCAGGTGCATTCATTTTCCTGCTGGTTAAAGGTGTTTCTGGAGAAACCTGAGTGTTGCCACTCAGAACATCCAGGACCATAAATGCGCAGTCCTACAGAGGTGACTCTGCTCAGGACATGGTGACAAAGCTCCTGTCTGAAGAGACCTTTCAGCAATCCAACAGCAACCAAAATGCTCCCATCCCTAAGGAAATATCTTCCACCCCACAGTTCTGAGCTCAACTGCTCTGCTCCTCCCAGCTAAAACCAGGAGAAGCTCCTGTGAATCCAAGTGGGGAAATTCCTGAGGGGAGGGAGCAGAGATTACAGAGCCAGGATCTTCTAGAGGTGCCAGTGCTAGGACAGGAGGCAACAGCCACAAATTGAAACCCTGGAAATGCTGCTTAAAATATAAAAACAACTTTATTTTGTGGTTGGTTGGACACTAGAACAAATTGTCTAGGTTAGTGTGGTGTCCCTGTCCTTGGAGATACTCAACATCCAACTGGCCACGGCCCTGGGCAACCTCGTGGAGCTGCTCCTGCTTGAGCAGGGGTGGGGTGGGACCATCCCAGAGGTCCCTGCCAGGCTGCAGCTCAATCCCAAACCGTACCAGTGCAGCCCTGGTGGCAGTTTCAAAGGGTTAAACACAATTCCTGATTACAAAATCAGGGTTTAGTTGCTCTCAAACCAAATGTTCAGTAGCAGCATTCCCTAAATGATTTACCCTGAAGAACAAAGCACGAGGTTTTTTTCCAGCTATGGGATTTTCAATTATTGGCCATTTTTTATCATCAGTGATAGATGCCTGCATAGAAAAAAAATTCATTTGAAGGATTGTCTGTGTTGCTGTTGGAGAAAGGTACGATAATGCTCAATAAATTAGACTTCACAATGCTGAGATTTATTGGACATGAAAGAAATCGAAATAAACCCACTGATGCCTTTCTTGTCTATTTAAGACCTGATAAAAATGGACCTTTGGGAAGAAGGGAGATGTTTTCAGAGGAGAGAGGTTTAATCCTTGTTGGTGGGGACTCCAGGGTGTCCCTGTGCCCAGCAGCTCCTCCTGTCCACACAAAAAAAAAAGATTTTGGAGAGTCTGGTGTGAGAAACCTGTCATTTATTTGGCCAAATAAATTTATTTATTTGGTCATTTTATTTATCCTCACTTGGCTTCTGCAGCTCTGTTTCTGTCTGTCACAGGAAAAGCACCCAAATGGGGTCCTGCAGAGAAATTCTGGTGTGTCTGTGATTTAACTTGGCACGTTTTGAAAGGAAAGCAGCAGGTTTGCCTTTTCACTCGAGTTTCAAAGCAGGGCAACATTCTGAGCCCTCCCTGGGAAATGTGAGCTTTTAACCAGATCTGAGTGTTAAAATGGTTGCTTTAAAAGGTCCTGAAGTTAAGCACTTGCTACTAGTGGTGTTTAATCATCTCAAGTGAGACTTACAGCAAAATTAAGTGAAAGAGAGAAATGGAAAATTACAGACCGAGCTTTTCTCAGAGTGATTCTTCTCAATTATTTTTGCCAATTATCTTGCCTGGAGTCGTTAAATAAAATCAGAATCCAGTGGTGCTGGACATTGTAAAATACTTATTTCGAGATGCAGTCTTGTCTTACAGAATTTTTGGGCCAAATGTTTAAAAAACAGATTGAAAAGATGAAATGTGGGCCTAGAGGGGGCAAAAAAAGTCATTAAAAGCCCCACTTGACAAACAAAAGTGTCAATAAGTTAAATTCCTTACTCCTGAAGTGGCACAGGGAAGTTGTGGCAGTGCTGAGAAATGAGCCCAGAGTTTTTAAATGTCAAATGATGACGTTTTGAACGTCACAGAATAAAACCCACAGCGAGCAACTCCTGTGTCTCACACAGGAGCAAGAAAATGCAGCAAATGACTCACAAAAAAACCAGTCTGAACTGTTTGTTACAGAGATGGGGGTAACAGGATTATTCAAAAAATCTCTTTTGCTTATAAATTTGGGACAATCACCTGAGAAATTAATTTCAGAAATGATAATATATTAATAATGATAGATGTTATAAATAATAATGCATTTGGTTCTGAGTGCATCGGTGGGAAGCGTCCTCAGAACATCTCCTTTAATTCTGGAGTGTTTTACAAAGCCAGTGCTGGTCTCAGTCTTATATTGTCTTTATAGTTACTGTGGTTTTTTAGCTGAACACACATTTTTAAACAAATCAAGTCGTTTTTGCAGTGAAAGAAGCACCCAGGTGTCTTTTTGCCCCATCCAGACATCCACGTAGTTCATAACGTCCAATCATTTAGGAATTGTAAGTGAAGAACAACCCTGGAATTTCGTGATGTTCAAATGAGTCTGACTCTGGTTTTGCCTGAGGGAATTCTGATCAGGTTTGTGTCGATTTTGCTTTCAGCCATTGGTCCAGACTTTTCCAAAACTCTGCTGAAGAAGTTAACTCTCGTTAAAGTGGGTGGTGAAGTCATCATCGAGTGCAAGCCCAAAGCCTCCCCCAGACCTACTTATTCCTGGAAGAAAGGCAAAGACATCCTGAGAGAAAATGAAAGGTAATGTCTTAAAGCAACCATTTCTTTCGTTAACTAACCCAGGGACTTGCAGCAATCAAAGCTAAATTTGTCATTAATAGCTTTGCAAAATTGACTTGCAAATACATGAGGAAGCAGCCTGTGTTCAATCCCAAGGAGCTGGGGGTGAGATTCCTATTCCCATGGTGCCCATCCCATCTCTGCTGTCAGAGCAGCCCTGCCAAGAAGCTGATAAAGATGCACTCCAAAAAACCCAAATATTTTGTCTCTGCAGTGCTCTAAATAACCATTGTTTTAAAAAAAATAGATTCCTGGGAGAGAAAAGCTTCCACTGCAAATTGCACAGCCCTGGTACATTACTCAGTGTCCTGCAAACAGGAATTTTTGGGAGGTAATAATTAATAATAATTAATCTGACAGTTCTAAGGCCTGACTTGAAGGTGGCTTTCTCACACTGGTCAAATAATTTATTTTTTTCTTTTTCTTTTTTTTTTTTTTTTTTTTTTTTTTTTTTTTGGGTTTTGGGTTTTGGGTTTTGTTTTTTTTTTGGGGGGGGAATTTTTGGGTTTTTTTATTTTAAATTCAAAAGTCAGCTTTTCAAATCTTCCTCTCTGGTATTGATTTGTTGATTTGTTGTTGGCTATGTAGAGGTGGTTTGTGGTGGTTGTATCACCTGCACAGCACCTGAGAGCAGGACATGGAAAACTGTCCTTGATGCTCCTCCAAAACATGATGTGGCTCTGGGATTGATGGGGAGAATCCTGTCCTGTTAGTAAAGGTCAAAAAGCCAGAAATTGTTGTCTTTAAAAACTTTAATCTTAGAGCTGTTCTCTTATCTTGGAAAGTTTCATCTTGTTCCATCCGGCCTGTAATGTCCACTGAAACAGAGACTGTGCTGGTGTGTCTGAGTATGCAGAAAGCTCCAGTTCATTTAGAGCCAAATAATTAAAATATTGAATCCCCTGTTTCTGCCCTGTTTAGCTCCTTTCCCTGATCCTCCAAAGCTGTTTTCTGTGGGCTGTTTGCTTGGGATGAAAGGAGCTGGTGATCAATGACACAAAGCTTCCTTTAGCAGGCAGGGCACAGAGCTGCTGAGGAGGTCAAAGCTGTCACAGATCAAGGTGTAGGGGCTTTTAAAACTGAAATTATTGCTGCTCTCCTGGTGAGGGTGGTGCCTTGGGAAGGCTGAGCTGGAACAGAGACTGGGCAGAGCTGGAGAATAAAGCAGGGATTTATTGAAAGGCCTTTAGGGGACACCTTGGGCAGGACAGGGCCTGGCCAGGGCTACACCCAAGGTGGACCCAAAATGGGCAAAAAATGGACCCAAAATGGTCACAAAATGGACAAACAGTCACAGGGTCTCACACTTTGATCAGTTTTGCTCCATTTGCACATTGGGGTTTCATTGTCCAATCCCAGCTCCAGGCTGTGAGCTCCCATCCTTCTTGTTCCTCCCTCCAGCCACCCTTGTTTGTGCTGTTGGGCTGAAAGTTGTCCTTGGTGTGCAGCAGGACAAGGATTTGTTTTGTGTCCCTGCTGTGTGCAGAGAGCTGAGTGACCCTGACTGTGAGCTCAGAGCTGCACCCTGGGCACCACAGAGCCTGAAATACAGGAAAGCTGAAATTTAAGGTGCCAAGGATGGCAGTGTTTGGTGCTGGAAGCTTTGGGGTGTCAGCCCCAGGCGGTCCCGTCTGTGTCCCCGTGCTGCTGGCTCTGAGGCTGCTCCCCTTGGCAAAGCACAGTTCCTGCTCCTCGTTTTAATTTGGGAGTGGGGCTGCCCAGCAGGGTCAGGGCAGTGGTGGAGGAGGGTGGTGGGCACAGCCTGGGCTCAGGGGCAGACCCAGCAGAGCTGCGGGCTCTGGTGGCAGTGCCAGGCTCGCTGCTCCAGCTCAGCCACAGGCAGGAGCCTCCCACCTGGGCACCCAGCCCTGGATGGCAAACCAGGCATGAAATGTGCCCAAGCAGGTGTGAAATCTTGAGCTCCTCCAGCCCAGGGGTTTTCCAGCCAGCGGGATCATCCAGCAGGGATTACCTGGCCAAGAGTCGGAACGGTGCCTTGGCACGGGGACCTGCTCTGCTCTGCTCTGCTCTGCTCTGACACACCCTGGGCTGTGTCTCCTGTGGGGATGAGGGGGCTGGATCCTCACCACTGCCTTCATTCAGCAGCCCAGCCCTGCAGTCTGCACCTGGAGACTGAAATGCACAATCGGGGAGTGACATTGTCTGCTGTGTGAAATTCACAATCAGGGAATGACATTTTCTGCTGTGGTCGTGGCACTGCTCATCAGCTCCATCCACCCTCATGGGCAGGAGGGGCCAAGTGCCTGAGCTCTGTTTAATTCTGCTTAATTCTGTTTAATTCTGCTGTGTTTCTGCTTTCTGTGCTGGCTGAAATGTCATCTCCTCCCCGCTGTCCCAGGGGACAGCAGCAGTGCCTGGAGCCCAGCTCCAGTATCTCCTTACACCCCAGTTGTGCATGGACTTCAAACAAGAACTTTTTGGCTGCTGGAAAAAAAAAATCTGTTGAAATCTAGGAAGAAAGACACCAGGAAAAGCTGCTGCCACGATCTCTTCATCTAGGACGGGAAACAGAACTTTTAGACAGGCGTGGGAGAAGAAACTTCAATGAAATCTCTGCTCAAACTGACGTTAAAGGGTCCTGCGAGGACCAGAGAGAAACCTGAACATCTGGATCCTTCTCCAGCCTGATCACATGAGGGTTAATCAATATAGATGATCCTTCCAGTTCCAGGTGGGGTTAAAAGCAGAATTCCTGTGTCACTGCTTGCTTTGAATGCTGGTGCTCAGCCTGGTGGCTGCCATGGCAATCACATCAGAATTTCTCCTGGTTTTGTGGTTTTTCAGCCGGTGTGGGATGGTGAATTCCTTGCTGGAGATGCTGTGCATGGTTTTTGCTGCTGAGATTCCAGCTCTGGAGGCTCCTGCTGTCCAGGAGGCAAAACAAAATGTGTTCAATGTTTGCCCAGAGAGCAGAGAGTATCACGGTGAAAGAAAAAAAATCTTTAAAAAAAAAATCTTTATCGGTTTAGGTTTCTATTCTTCTCTGGAGGCTGAGGTAGTGCCGTGCTGCACCTCTAATGAATCACATGGCCTGAGGGCATCTCTTACCGGTGCTTGAGAACTGTGCAATTGTGTTATTAGGAATTCTGCCCTGGGGTACAATTATATTATTGCAGTCATTAAAGGCACTTCATCTCCATAATAATGGAAATCCTGCCTTGGAGGCCTAACTGAGTCAAAATGATGTTGGGGGCCTGACTCCTGAAGGTAAATTTTACATAGGAGCAGCTCTAGCACAGATATAGATGTATTGCGAATGCCCTAGCACAGATATAGATGTATTGCAGATGCTGTTTGGAAACAAAGAGTATTTCTGTGTGGGGAAAATGCAGAGATCATTTTGATCATTTTCCATCCTTGATCTTCCTTCACATTCCTGTGAAAAGCGAGTGTTGCACTCTGTGGGAAAGGTCTTTAGTCCTGGTAATGCTGCTCCTCACAGGCCACAGGAGAGCAGGAGCAGGTGAGACTGGATTAAAATCCATCTGTTCCCAGGAAAACCTCGCTCAGGACCAGGGGCTGCCTTTCTGCTGGGAACAGCCCCTGAGTTTTCCATAGCCCACCAATAAACAGGGTTGGTGTCCCAACAATCCCACAGGGGTGGGAACAGGGGGGTTCACATCAGGGCTGCCATGGTCCTGTGGCAACAAACTGGAGCTTTCTGTCCCTCCACTGCACAGAGTGAAGTGGCTTTTAATAACCTGCCACCAGAGGCTGTTCAGTGAGAGCATCCTAAGGAAATTCCTCCTGGAATTGGTCGAGGGATGTGTATTATTTGTTGGGGAAATTCCTCCTGGAATTGGTCAGGGGATGTGTATTATTTGTTGGTAGGCAGTGATGTTGCTGGGGCAGGCTGGACATAATCCTGGGTACTGTAGAGGGGCCTGCCTGAGCAGGGAGGGTGGATTTGATGAGCTCCAGTGATCCCTTCCCACCTGAACCATTCTGGGAGCAGCATTGGAAGGGGCTGTTCAGCCCTGCATCACTTCCCTCTTTTCTCAGGTCTTGTTTTGGACTTAGGCAAAGGGCTTTCCATTTTTCATGTCATAGTGGCAATAATTCCATTTATTTATTCCTCACAGAGTGAGGCACAGGAACATTTCCCAGAGGTGAAGCTGTAGCATTGTGTGGTTCAAGAGCAGATTCACATTTCTCTTGTTCCTCCACAGCTTCCCACTTTTCTCCTTCTCCTTGGCTCCCCAAGAGCAGAAAGAGTGCAGGAAAATCAGGACAACTTTTATATAAAATATACACACAACAGTCTTAATTCCTAATCTTCTCCTAGAGCTATTGGAAGTTATATTTACCCTGCCACCAGACACGTACTCAGGCTGGGACAGAAAAATAATTGTACTTTTAAAGCCCCAAAACAAATTGCTCTTCTCTCATTCTTCCTCATGAAAAGCCCCTACATCATTAGAGCTGTTTCCTTTCCACGGATGTACAGTGCCTGCATTGTTTATACAGTTTAATTGTAAGGAAAGAAATGCATAAAAAAACAAATGATGTTCTGTGCTGGTAGCAAAGAATATGAAAGTGTCCAATTAAACAACCATTCCCTGTGACTTGTGGAATAGCAACATCTGTTACCTTAATTAAAGAAGTTTCTGTATAAAGGGACCCTCTTGGTGCTCTTTGTTGGAGCAGGATCTGACCCAGCTACTCCAGGCACGCAATCCTGGTGGAAATTCTCCCAGTTGGTCCCATTATCTCGCAGTCCTGACAGGCTCTGTGATGTGTGAGCTTGCACACGCAGAGCCACGGCGCTCACAGCAGGAACATTGTTATTTTTGGTGGCTGCAGACCAGCAAAAGCACAGGAAAGCAGCACACGGTGGCATTTTCCAGCCATGGAAGTGTTTGGAGTGCCCGGCTAACTCAGCCCTTGTCAAACAGCACTGGGCAGAGAGAATTGCACTCCCAGGCAGCTGCTGGGATTTGTGACCCAATCTTGGCCTGTCTGCTCCAGATTTCAGTCATTTGGGTCTGGGTTTTCCCAGGTATTTCGCTGTTCTCTCCACCATGGAGTCAGGCCAGTCTAGGAGGGTAATTCAGTCTGCAAAGTCGTGAATTCCAGAATGGTTTGGAATGGAAGAGACCTTAAAACTCATCCCGCTGTGGATGCCACGGGCAGGGACACCTTCCCCTATCCCAGGCTGCTCCAACCCCCATCCAACCCAGCTTGGACATTTCCAGGGATCCAGGGGCAGCCACAGCTGGTGTCCTGGGAACTTCTGGGAAGGAGGTGAGGGCTTGAGACTGGGAGGGAGCAGTGGGAGTGTGACAGAGTTCAGGGCTCTTCATCCCTCCCTTCACAAAATCCCAACCAGAGCTCCCCGAAATCTCAGCCTCCTGGGAAGGAAGGACAGCAGGCAGCTGGAGCTGGAAAACCTCTTGGATGTGCCTCCAGGATTATTAATTTGGCTGGGCAGGTTAATTTGTTGTTAAAGAAGAACATCATCCAACACAGGCACTGCAGGTGCTTCAGAGAGGGGCTGAGTCCTGCCCTGGGGACACCGAGCTGCTCCCTCCTGTCCTTGGTCCCATGGATGGGTGAAGGTGGCCCCAGGTGAAGCTGAAGCAGCTGAATCCCTTCTCCAGGAGCTGGAGTGATTCTGGCCAAGGAAAAGCAGAAAGCTCTCAGCTGATTTTTTTTTTCTTCTTTTTTGCTGTCCTCTGCACATCAAAACTGTCCAGTAAGTCTTGTCTTCCTGAAAGAGTTTAGTTAGGGTTTTCTCAAAAGTTCACATCCTCAGGACCTCCTCACAGAGGCTGTCCAATTATGGACCCCCCCATTTAGATATTCCTTTATAACAGGAATTTTAACATATCCATGTTGATGCTACATCATTTTAAGGAGGAAAAATGGTTAAATGGAACAGGAAAAACTTCTCTCCCATTCTTCCAGCATGTCTTGAGTACATAAAGTTGTATAAATTCCAGTTTTATATTTGTTGCCTCAAACTTCCTAATTAGTGGTTAATTACTTTAAACAGCCAGGAAGAAAATGGCAAGGGGACAGACAGCACATCTTTCCCAGGCTGGTGCCAGGGTACAAACCATGGTGATATTTTTATCCTGATTGCTTGAGAGATGAATTGCCAGCAGTGTCTTTTGGACACGCAGCCTAGTGACACTTCAGCAGAAAAGAAAACCTCAAAGGATGCTTCCCATCATTGCCTCGCATTAATTGTGTTGACTCTTTGTATTTTTTTATTTTACATAAAGCACCTGCGCAATTTCTCGAAGGCAGACAGGTAACCAAAGCATCAATAACCTGTCGGGTTTTCATTACATCCTGCCCAGGTGAAATGAAAAATGACATCCTGCAAATGGCTTTCTGAAGTTCGACTCGACAGCGCAGCATTCATCTTACTTTGCAAAGACCGTGGCACGAGATGGCTCTACTTCATTGCAACATCTGAAATAACTGACTTGTCCACTTCTTTTAACCAATTCTCTGCAGGAGGAGAATAAAATGAACAGGGAAGGCACTGGATTGGGTGGTCAGAAGTCTTGGAGAGCCGTTGTCCTTGGTGGCCTCCCGTTCATGGGCTGTTTGCCAGCTGAAGTTGGTTTTAGCTCTGTGCTGTTCTGGAAGACCAAGGCCAGGCTGGATTGGGATTTGGAGCAGCCTGGCCTATGGAAGGTGACCCTGATGAGCTTTAGGGTCCCTCCCAACCCAAACCATCCCATGATTCCATGATCACCTTTTAGCACTGAAAGGGCTGCCCAGCCCAGGGCAGTGGGGGAGTCCCCATCCCTGGAGGATTAAAAGGATGTGGCACTTGTGGACAGGGATCAGTGGTGGCCTTGGCAGTGCCAGGTTAACAGTTGGACTCAATGTCCTTTATCTAAAAATGATTTTATGATTCTGTAAATGTTTCCAGCTAAAGGTTACCTGAGAAGGGTTAGAGATTCATGTAGAATCTGGGTTCGGTGCTGGTTTATTTTGCGTGCATCAGTAATGAGGCTGATCCCTAAAATTTCCATTTCTCCCATCTGCTCCTGTGGAAGCAGGGAATGATTTCCTGTTTCCAGCCACAAACTGTTGCCGAACGCTCTGACAAGTGCAGCCCCAGCCTGTGCCAAGTTTCAGCTGGTGCTCCTGGAACAAACCTCTCCCTCATGCCGTGACACAGCCTCCTGTAACATCAGCAATCTGTTCCTGCTTCCCCAGCAGATTATTTCAGCCTGGTGCTGTTGTAGTGCTCAGTGGAACACGTGTAGGACATCGCTGCTGCCTGGGCTGCTGCTGGACCCGGCTCAGAGCCGTGCTGGGACCAAACCCGCAGGGCTGCTGTGCCCCGAGGGCTCAAGAGAAGTCAAAAGACTCTTCCCTTGGTGCTTGAGTGGCAATTTTCAAATCAGAGCCCTGCTTGCAGAGGTGGAGAGGGTGAAGGATCCAGAGCTCTGTTCCAGAGGCATCCGACCTCCAGAGCACAGCCAGATGTGTCCTGTTAAAGGTAGGGTGAGGATATTCTTAAGAGAAATGTGTCAGGGGGTAAAGAGAAATCATCAGGCTCTCACCTTGGTGGTTGTGTGTTAATTTTAAAAGCTCTGCTTGCAGAGGTGGAGGGGGTGAAGGATCCAGAGGCATCCAACCTCCAGATTGCAGTGAGACATATCCCATACTGGCATCCTTAAAAGCAGGATGAAGATATCCTTAAGAGAAACCTGCCACAAGAGGTGAAGAGAAATCATCAGGCTCTCACTTTGGTGCTTGTGTGTTACTTTTAAAAGCAGAGCTCTGCTTGCACAGGTGGAGGGGGTGAAGGATCCAGAGCTCTGTCCCAGAGGCGTCCGACCTCAGGATTGCAGTGAGACGTGCTGTGCTGACATCCTTAAAAGCAGGATGAAGATATCCTTAAGAGAAACCTGCCACAAGGGGTCAAGAGAAATCTTCAGGCTTTCACTTCGGTGGTTGTGTGTTAATTTTAAAATCAGAGCCCTGCTTGCAGGAGTGGAGAGGGTGAGGGATTCAGAGCTCTGTTTCAGAGGCATCCAACCTCAGGATCGCAGTGAGACGTGTCCTGTTAAAGGTAGGGTGAAGATATCCTTAAGAGAAATGTGGCAGGGGGTGAAGAGAAATCTTCAGGCTTTCACCTTGGTGCTTGTGTGTTAATTTTAAAATCAGAGCTCTGCTTGCAGGAGTGGAGAGGGTGAAGGATCCAGAGGCATCCGACCTCCGGATTGCAGTGAGACGTGCTGTGCTGACATCCCTAAAAGCAGGATGAAGATATCCTTAAGAGAAACCTGCCACAAGGGGTCAAGAGAAATCATCAGGATTTCACCTTGGTGGTTGTGTGCTAATTTTAAAATCAGAGCCCTGCTTGCAGGAGTGGAGAGGGTGAGGGATTCAGAGCTCTGTTTCAGAGACATCCGACCTCTGGATCACAGCCAGATGTGTCCCATGCTGACATCCTTGAAAGAAATGTGTCACTTGCTGCTGTTCCTGCTCCAGGTCTCTCATGGTTTTATGATCATTAAATTCATCTCTGGGTGCTGAACACGCAGCTGCAAACTGTTCCTCCCTCTGTGTGAAGCTGCTCCAGGAAGGAGCCGGTCCCTCCTCACGGTGCTGCCATCGTGGGGAGCAGGATGGGGTTTGTGGTGAGCACTCCCTGCAGCCACTGCTGCCCAGAGAAATGCCTGTCACCATCTCCTGGATGCAGTTTGGGATTGATGTGTAACTTCCTGCTTTGTCCTCTAGCTGACGAAAGCAGTGGTAATGATTTTAGTGTGTCTGTAAGATTTTAAAGGAAAAAATTATTATCAAATGTTTCTTCTCGTGGGTGTTTTTATGGTGAGGAGCAAGCAGGTAATGATTTTACAGTTAGGGCCATACTCTGAGATGCACTTTTAGAATCCAAGGAAATCATTACATGTCTAAAGGGGAAGAAGGATTCCTAATGAACATTTCAGGCTCGGTGATATTTTTGATGGCTATTCAAACATCATTTTGAAGTGATGTAGATGTATCCTTGGATCTCACAAACCTGTTAATGTCCATTACAAGCCGAGTGCATAATTTCTCTTTGTGCTTTGGGCATTTTTTGCTGGAACCAGAGGGGAAGATGTGTTATCTTTGAAAGGCTGTGCCTTTGGGCTTGAATTGGGGTGGTATCAGCTGGAACAAATAAGCTGAGAGTGCATTTGCTGCCTCTGCTCTGATCTCACGAACGCTCCCAGAAATGCTTTGTGTCAGCAGCTGCTGCACTGAAAATCTTGCACGGATTTCTTTTTTGCTCATAAGAGAATAATTTTTACGAGCTCCAGTGGAGTTCCCTTTGGTGGTTGTGTTCCACAAATCTCCACAGTGTTTGCTGTAGGTGGAGTGTGGTGGTTCCTTTTCAGAAGTTGTTGGTGTAGGTGGCTGGATGCTGCACTCCAAACACAATTCCTTGGATTTCCACTGTCCCTCTCCATGGACTAGAAGTCATTTAATTTCCACGCCTTGGGCTACAGCCAGTGCCCTGGAAGAATGAGCACAGCAAATACTTCACTGAGCATTAGACAGAGTGAAGGCAGGAGTGGCTTTGCAGCACCTGCTGCTGCCTGGGCTGGATTTTCCTCGCTTGCGAGCGCAGAGGACGCGTGTGGAGAGCTGTCAGTGCTGGCTAATTGTGCAGAAAGGGAAAGTTTAGCCTTTCATGAGGTGTTTTCCAGCGTGCTTTGCCCCTCCATGGCCACCAACAAGAGCTGGTCCATGTCCTGAGCCTTTTGTTTGGGGTGTGGAGCATGCCTGTCCCTCATGGTGCCATCACAGCGTTCCTGGTTTATAGCGAGCAGTCAGCTTTGTCTGTAAGGTAAACTGTGAGCTGGAGGGGCTGTGCCATTTCCCATGGGGGCTGGTCTTCATTTCCCACCAAAATCAGTGAAAAATTGGCTCTTTGCACCGTCAGACCTTTCTAGACTTGCAGAGTCTTCCTGTATCAAATTGTTACTGCCTGACATCTCAGGAATGAAATCTGTTGTAAAAACAAAGCTTGCCTTTGCTTTACTCAAATCTGCTTGCTCAAATATTTATTTTGATGGTATGGGCTTTCTGACTGTATTTATTTTAATTTTGTGTGTTGTAGAAAAAAGCGAGTGGTTGGGGAGAGAAGGCAAAAAGGTTTCTATTATTTGAATTATTTGAATTTCTCCACAGCCCCCTCGCTCCCTCCAGGGTCCCTCGCAGTTCTTGTGTTTGGTTTTCATTTGTTTCCTCCCGTTATCAGCATCCCTTAAGAAAGATATTTTCCGGAGAACTGTTCTTCTTAGATAACCTAGGGATATTTTTGTATTTGAATTATAACTCCAGGCATCTCTGAACAACCTACATGAAGTCTCTAATAGCTGTAAATGCTCCCTTCCTTCTCCCCCTGCCTCCCTGCTCCACCAGGATGAGGCTCTGTCACTTCCAGACTTGTCTCAAAAACGTAGAGACCAAAGGGAAGATGATGACAAACCACAGCTTTTGTGTGTGTGGATATTAATAATGGCTGGATGCAGCACTATTGCTTTGGACTGCTCCGTCACTGCAGATAAACAATGGGTGGAAAAAGAAAATTGTGGGAAAACTAAGGATGCCAAATGCATGACTGGTTTAAGCTGATGCTGAATTCAGTGGCAGTGTGCTGTTGGATGTTTCCAAAGGGGCCAACACTATAAGATCAAAAATAATTCTCTGAGCAAAACATCTTCTATTTTTTCTTTCTCTTTGGAATATTGTTTCCAGGTTTTTATAAGTCAGTACTAAAAGAGGGAGAGTGATTTTTTTTCCGTGGACAGACAGTGCCAGGACAAGGAGGAATGGCCTCCCACATTGGGAAGTGGGAGATGTTCTACCAAACTTGATGCAACAGGATTTTACCTCAGTTCATTTACAGCAAATATAGTTCTTACCTGAAAATTAATTATAGGGGGTTTGCTGTTAAGAGGCCTGTCAGTTGTCATGGATAAGGCAGGACTTATCTCCTGCTGCCTTCACTGAGAGAGACATGCACTAAATTAAATGGGCTTTGACAGAGACTCTAAATTATCTCGGGCTCTTCTGTGAACCGTGAAAAGACAGGTCCTTACAGACACATAAATAACTGCAGCAGCTCTGGGGGGCTGTGGGAGCCACAGCTAGCAGGGCAGGAAGGGGCAGGTGTGCAGGAGGTGCGTGCACAGCAGGAGAGTCCCCTCAGTGTGGAGTTTGGATGGACGATCAAATGGAAAACTCAGCACACGGGATCATCCTGCCTTCCCCTGGATTTATCCTGACAGCTGTAGAATGGACCCAGCTGGTCCCCTCCCTGCTCAGGTTGGTGTTCTGAGCCCTCAGGCTGTGTTGATGTCCCGCTCTGGTGGTGGTGGGGACACCATCCCTTTCTCCCCCCTTGTCAGAAACATCTGGAGTACCAGGACAAGGATGATGCCCAGCCTGGAAAGCCCTGCCTTAGGGGATGCTGAGGGTTTGGCTGGTGCTGGTGAAGGGTGGGAAGTCCCAGTGACACAGCAGGGTGCTGGGTGGGGTTTAGGATCAGGGCTCTCTCCCCCTGTGCACCCTCAAGGCTGTGGGGTGGAGCCCCCAGCACTTTGGCTTTGACCCTGGGGTATTTTAATGGAGGTGAAGGTTAGGAAGCAGAAAGCTCTGACCTGGCTGTTATTTATGGAGGAGTCACACCTGGGGACAGCATCCAGGGCCACAGGAGTTATCACCTGTGGGCTCTACCTGAACCAGCCCATTCTTCAAGTGATGAGCAGTACTCATGAGCTGTGTCCCTGATTTTAGGGGGGCTGTGCTGTGAGCAGTAAAGCCTGTGAGGATTTATAAACTTCACCCAAAATAGCCTAATGGCCAGTACCACATCCACGAGATCATTTTAATAACCCTCATTGCATGGCAAGCATTATTTCAAAGGTAATAAACAGCTGCAAAGACGTGAGATAGAAATAGAAATAATTTGATAAATAATGCAATTGCCCGGAGTTGTGGCATTGAGGCAAAGTTGCTGTCAGGCTAAAAATTGCTCTAGATATTCCTGCCTAGGAACTCTGGGAAAGGAGGGAACAAATACACTGCTGAGACTGCAGTCAGGGCTGCCTGGTGCTTCTGCTTTGTGCTCTGCTTGCAGCCCCCCAGCCCAGGCCCGGCAGCGAGGATGAACAATTGGCCATTCATCACGTCAGCTGAAATTCACTGTTTTTCACAGGTACATTTAACCTAAATCCTCTCTCAGAAGACGGATTATCTCTTAGAAGAACTCTGGCACCAGTGTCTCTTTTCAATAGCCACGTCACCACTGCCACAAAGGCTGTACATGAAGGGATCAATGGCAGTTTTATCTCAAATTGCACTCAGTGTGTTTTTCTTCCAGCTGACATTCATTTAAATGCTTGCTCTAAGACATCTTTTCTCCCTGTAATAGAAAAAGGATCGGACATCCTAAGCATTGTTTTGTGAGGGAAGAAACATTTAAAATATTCACTTGGCTAAGCATGAAATATCTCAGCTGCGTGTGTTTAATCAAGAGTGAAAGCAAGGGTAGTTATGCTTGTATTCCATAAATTAAAATGCTAAAATGATTAGATAAGAAAACAAAATACCTTATTCCATTGCAGCAGTGCTAATGAAACCATTTGAGAGGGAGGGGAAAGGGAAAAAAAAAAGTCACTTTGTAATTCTGAGCAGTTTTTCTCCAGAAGAAGCAGCGAGCTGCAGTTGAAGTTGTGCCGTGTCCCTGGGGAAGGGGCTGCACGCCCAGGCTGCCATATGCACTGCATTTGTACTCCATTCATATTCCAGCCCTAGCCCACATGTTCCCACCTGCTGAGCAGGAACAGGGAGGGCGAGCTCAGAGGGATCCATGGAGGGATACCTGCCGTGCCACCTGGCTGTGCAGCTCCCCACGGGAACTGGGGAATTGTTGGGGAAGATGAAACAGGAAAGCCTTATAAATATGACTGCTTAAATTTTGATACTATAAAACCTATAAGTGAAATAGAGTTGAAAGCAAGTTTTGATGTCTAAGATGCCGAGCTTTAGTTACTGAACAACTGGAAAACAATGGTATGGCCAGCTGAAGGTTAAACAATTAAATTAATTGATTAAACAATGCCCTTCTCCTTACCAAGAGCCCAAGGGTCAGAGCAGACCCTGCTGGCTCGGCAGGAGGGGTCCCAAGAGTCGTTTTTAGGGTTTAAAATATAACACAGGATGGGAATGTAATGATTCTTATGGGCTGTGTGTAAATGCTGTAGGATTTGTATCTTGTACTGGATTGGTTGGTGTAAATCAGAATATTCAGTATAGAAGAAGAGTTAATGGATTGTAATGGGAACTTCTCCTCCTCCTCCTTCTCGTCCTCCTCCTCCTCATTCACTCTCTCTCAGGCCTGCTCTGAGCTGTGGCTGGCAGCTCTAGCAGGGCCCTTCACCCACATCCTGTGCAATGAACCCCATGCTCCAAACCCAGCCCTGACTCCAGAGATCCCTCGTGTCTGTCCCATCACTGTCCTAACCATCCAACCTCCTTCCTACAGGGAATCATTCCCACTGGTGCCTGGCCCTGCTCCTCCCCCTGCACAGGCTTCCCCCTGCCAGGTTCAGGTGAGCCCCAGCCACCCCTGGCTCTGCAGTGCTGCTGCTTTTCTTCCTGGAGCCACAGAGGTTCTCTTAATTAAATCCAGAGCAAAGATGTTCCGGTGGATACTGTAAGTCTGGGATTTTAAGGGAATATCCTGTCAGAGCAGGAGGCCCAAGCTGAGCAGGGGGCAGGTTTTGGGATTTGCAGGTGCTGCAGCCCAGCACCCAGAGGTCAGATTTCCATGCAGGTGGTCACTGACACTCAGGGTTGTGATGTGCCTGGGACTTGGGCAGATTTCCGCTATCGTTTATATTCAGGTAAGGGCTTGATCTCATTGTCACAAAGTGGGTGATAAAACCCTTCCTGAGCTCCACAGGACAATTTCTATCTCTAAATGCATATGTTGGTGCCTGAGGAATATTTATGTATTTATCTGCTCCTGGGAATGCTGCAGAGGGCTCCATGAATCAGCTCCAGCCTGGCTCAGGTAACACTGGGGGATTTACAGATCTGCCAGGTGGATCATGGGCTGATAGATCAGATCCCAGTGATTCTGCACTGCTGCTCCTCCTGACACTGCTCCAGGCCTGCCTGAGCTCTCCCATCTCTCTCCAGCTGCTCCTGGAGGCTCGTGGTGAGCGGGTGTTGCTGTGCTGAGCCCTGTCACAGCAGGGAAATGGTGATGAGGGACACACACACAGTTTGGTGATCATCAGAAAGCTTTTTTTCATTTCATCTTTGCCCTTTTATAACACAACGCACTAAAAAGGGCAGTGATTGGTCAGAGAAGGACTGAGTCTCTTCTCCTTTGGTAAACAACAGGTGAGGGAACTGTTATGAGAAAAAGATCTTGAGAAGAATTGGCTTACAGATATTTACAATAACAATGAGAATGTGTTTTGAGAACGAGAACTTGTAGTTCAGTTTCTCATGTGAATCAGCAGCTTAGCAGCAGAATTCCCAAAAGTTAAAAAATACAGAGCTACAGAGCCCCAAAGCTGGGATCCCTCTGGGATGGAGATCCCAGCCATCCCTGCCTCCTGGCACTGGGAACCATTCCCCTTGTCCTGGCACTTCCCCTTGCCCTGGCACTGCCTGCCCTGCTCACAGGAGCTGCTCTGGGAGCTCTGGGCCTATTGGCTCCTTAGGGTGCTGCAAAGGGTTCAGCAATTTCATCCATTTGCTGCTGCAGTGGCAAATGGGAATGGCTGAGGAAGGCTGGGGAGGGATTTTTGCAGCGTTTTTAAAGGTCCTTTGTCCCCAGAAGAGTTTTGATCAGAACACTGACAAGGTCAGCTCTTGCTGCTGCAGTAGAACTCGATGCTTCAGTCTAGGAAACGAGCAATGCTTTTATCTCCTAATTTCAGACCTGTCTGTGCTCTCTGTGGACCTGAAATCTCCAGCTGACAACACAGACCCCCAGATTCTCTCTACAAAGGCTGTGTTGAAAATAGATGACCTTTCTTCCTAGAAGGATGCTAAACTATCTTAAATTGTCCTTTTTCTTTCCAAATGGATATTTTTATCTTCTTTGATTTTCCTCTGATTAGCAGTGCCCATGAGCCAGGTTAGCAGCAGAACAGTCCATTAACCTGGGCAAGAGGAGATTTATATTTTTATTTATTGTTACCACTGCTGTTAGTAGAGTCAGGGAACCCAGGACATTTAACAGCAGGTCAGTAGCTCCTTTTTTTTGAGTTTGTGGTGGTTTGAAGAGGTGCACACTCAGCAGCCAACACTTTGTTCTGATGTGTGTGTTGATGGGAAATGTGGTTTATTTTTATGTCTTCCCAGGCATCTGGTTAGAAACCATTTTGAGGGTGAATTTCAGAGGAGAGAGCACACTGAGCAGTGCTTCACTCACTCTGAACTTTGTGTCTTGGAAGAACTTTCTCACCCAAACTGCTGAAAGTTGTGGCTGAAGGGTTGTTTGCTTTTAAAGCAATTAGCACTTTGAGAACCTCAGTGGCCTGAAATGAGCCTCTCGTCTCGTTTAATGCAGATCAGTCTGCAAAGAAAATTTGGGAATTAGCAATATCAGTGAGAGGCCTTCCTCCTTCCTCAGCTAACTGTAACGAATTTCCAAGTGTTCAAATAATTATTTGTTAACTTTTAAGGCATTGGATTCAGATTAGAGGACAAAACATTTGCTGTAGAAAAGCAGCTTCAGCAAAAAGAGCCACATAACCATAAGGCCTCCTAATCAATGAGCTGCAGAGAGGTTTTAATGGTCTGATTTATTTGGCAAAAATCAGTTAACTTGTACAGTTATCTGTCACTTTTAATGCTGCCTGTTTCCAGGAGTGTGGAGGGAGTTGCTGAGAGACCAGATGAGAATTAAACATTCCTGGGGGGGTTTGGAGAGCTCAGGGCAGGTCCCTCCTGAGCTCTTTGCAGGTTCCTGGGGTTAAAGGATGTCCTTTAAAGCCTGGGAGCACGGCCTCAGCTTAGGGAGGGAAGGAAATAAAGGCAGCACAAGCTCCCTGAGATGTCCAAACCTGGATTGTCTGTCCTGATCCAAAGGTGTCTCCAGGGCAATCCAGTCCACATCAAAAACCATTCTGACACTGGGAACAAAGACAACTGAGAAGGAAAACAATAGCAGGAGAAAAATAGAGACAGAAAAGGCATTAGAATTTGAAATTAAATCTGGCCTCATCAACAGACACAATTAAAATGATCTATGGAAGAGATTAGCCAGTAAAGAGCTTTCAGCCATATGGCTGAAAATAAAGCGTAAATAACTAAAAATAAAACCTCAACTGTATAGAACTAATCCAAAACTCCACTTTTTCTGGGGTTCCTGGGGTGGCAGAAGTGTGGAGGGAGGGCAGGAGGGCAGAGCCTGGTGGGGCAGTGCTGGAGCACCGTGGTCCTCCTTGGGCTGGAGCACAACGCTGAGCTCATCCTGCCTTCCATTGATTGGAATTTTAATGCTTGCCAAGGGCACTTTCAGCTTCCAGAAAGGCCCTGGTGTTCCTGAAGCCCTGGAATTGGTAAGAGCAGCAAATAATCCCTGGGGAGCTGCTGGTGCTGCCCAGCTCCTGCTGGAGGCTGGCATGGCCACTCCAGCCCAGGTTTGATGCAGCACAAGCACTGCTCTGTGCTCGCAGAGTGCTGAGGATGAGACAAGCAGCTCTCCCCTGCTCCCTTCCAATTTCTGAGCTGCAGCCACTGCCACAGAAGCAAATCCGTGGCACTGGAGTCCCTCAGAAACAAATGACAGCAGTGAGCGTTACTGACTGCACCAATTTGGAGCCCACGAGCCAGCTGAGAGGCTGCTATCAATATCACTGCTGCTGATGGGTGAAATATCACCCCTGTCCCTGTCCCTGCCAGCTGGCCTGGGGCTTTTGGGCTGCTGCAGGGGCAGGGCAGGCACAGGCGAGCCAGGGCAGAGATGGGTGACTGCTCTCAGAGCATCCTGAGCCATCCTCCTCCTCCTCCTCCTCGCTTGGCACGGTCACTCTGTGTGCCATTTGTGGGAGCAGCTCTGGGAATGGGAAGCAGGTCTGGGAATGGGGGCTCTGTAGCTCGTGTGTGCCCAGCAAGAGCCTGAGGAATGGCAGAGGGAACCCTCAGCAGCTCCCTGGGTGAGCTGAGCACTGCTGAGTGTCACTGCTGGGTGTCAGTGCTGAGTGTCACTGCTGAGTGTCGCTGCTCAGTGTCACTGCTGAGTGTCACACCTGAATGTCACTGCTGAGTGTCACTGCTGGGTGTCACTGCTGAGTGTCACTGCTGGGTGTCACTGCTGGGTGTCACTGCTGAGTGTCACTGCTGGGTGTCACTGCTGGGTGTCACTGCTGAGTGTCACTGCTGGGTGTCACTGCTGAGTGTCACTGCTGAGTGTCACTGCTGAGTGTCACACCTGTCACTGCTGGGTGTCACTGCTCACTGCCACTGCTGAGTGTCACTGCTGAGTGTCACTGCTGAGTGTCACACCTGAGTGTCACTGCTGAGTGTCACTGCTGAGTGTCACTGCTGAGTGTCACACCTGAGTGTCACTGCTGAGTGTCACACCTGAGTGTCACTGCTGAGTGTCACTGCTGAGTGTCACACCTGTCACTGCTGGGTGTCACTGCTCAGTGTCACTGCTGAGTGTCACTGCTGAGTGTCACTGCTGAGTGTCACACCTGAGTGTCACTGCTGAGTGTCACACCTGAGTGTCCCTGGAGTCCTTGCCCAGCGCTGTGGGTGCAGCTGGCAGGTGCCAGGGAGCCCCAGGGTGACCTTGGTGATGAGTTTGTGCCTTGGCTTTATTCAGCTCTGGCTCCAGGTGATTCCCTGAAGCCTCCTGAGGAGGGACTGCTCTCTGAGCCCTCCTGCAGCTGTGCCAGTGCTGCTGCTGAGGTTCTTTATTCCTGATTTCTCAGTCCACCCGTGCAGAGCTTTGTTGGCATTAAGGATGCAGGAAGGCTCCTTCATTTTAGTGAAATCAGGGAATAATTGGGCAGGACAAGGCAGGAATTAATACAAGATTTCCCATGCAGGTCTGCAAGCGGCTGAAGGTGAGGAAGCAGATTGTGCTGCAGGAGGTGATGCTGAGGAGGCAAAAAGGTTGTGAAAAGAGGGGATTTTAGGGTGGGAGAAAGGTTTTTCTGGAGTGTCCTTAGGTGATGCCTCCACAGGGCACAAGTCATTCATGTTCCAATAGGATTTACTGGGCAAAATCAGCTTTTCTGTGTTCACTGACTTGGAGCAGAAAAAAAATTCCAAAACATAGCAGGAGGCAAAGCTCATTGAGAGAACGGGGGGAGCCTCTTGTTCAACAGGACGAGGTTGGGATCACCCAGGAATTTAAATTCCATCCTCACCTGCCTGCTGCCCTGGGGAGACTGCAGATAACCCCCCTGCTTGGGTGGGGACTGTGCAGGTGAGCAGAGCATGGCCCTGGAACAGGGCATTGGAACCTGCAGGTGCCACTGCAGAGAAACCCCATGGGCTGAGTGACACACAGGCAGCTGCTGGAATTGTGGAAACTGAGAATTTTGGGGTTTAGCATGTAGTAATATATGTGAAGCAATATTGTGTGGAGGATTTTGGGTGCTAAATCCTTCCTCTTCAGATTCTTCTTCCTTCTTCTTGGGTTTGGGTGGTTTTCTGTAATTGGGTGAAAAAGGTTCTCATTGCAGGCCTTGGGTGGTCATTATTGGGTCAGAAATATAAATAATACAGGTGTCATCTTGTTATTGGGTAATTAGTGCTTAAATAACCCTGGAAAGAGTCAGAGGGGCTCCATTTTACCTCATTTCTCTAACTTGCCAGTTAGAGCTCAAGACTTGTGAGTCTGTAAATAGATAAGAGATAATAAACATCGAGTCCGAACACGAACTGTGACTCCCATGTATTAATCCCGACCTTGGCAGAAAAAGAAGCCAGAACCAGCATAGGCAGAGAGGTGGGGAGTGAGCTTGACAGTGTGAAAAGCTTTCATCCTGCAGGAAAAACCCTCATCCTGCTGGAAAAGCCTCAGGAATGGAACACTTGATCCAGCACTTCTGCCCAGCAGCAGCTCCTGCACGGTGAGGCAGCCGAGGATTGCCACAGAGCCAGAGGCTGTCATGGAGAGAGGGCTCAATATCAGAGCACAGACACGTGGAAAACCTGCACGAGCTGCTGATGTGTGAATGAAAGTGCCCCTGCAGCAAAGGCACAGGAAACTCCTGTAAATGATGGATTCAGTATTTATGGAGCTGAGAGACCGGTGTCAGCTCGGCTCCCTGCGCAGGGCAGGGCTGGCTGCTGCTCACACCATCCATAATTAGTGCACACTCAAAAGGGGTTTATGTGGGCTGAAAGAAAAGGAAAATCAAGCTCCTGTGTCTGCTCTCTTTGCAGGATCACTGTTTTGGACGACGGGAGCCTGCGGATCGTCAACGTCACCAAAGCGGACGCGGGGAGTTACACCTGCGTGGCCACCAACCACTTTGGGACAGCGAGCAGCACGGGCAGCCTGGTGGTGAAAGGTGACTAAAACCATTGTTATTGTGCTGTCTGGGGCACTAACTCCATTTATTTTCATTATTCCTCCTCTGGGGCTGAATTTTGGCATTTCAGGAATTCCGAGTGTTTATTCACGTTCGGTCAAATGTTGTTTTCAAAAGTAAAAGCTGTTATGACCAATATATTTATTTAATTTTACCAAGACATTTCTTTATCAAATTATTCCTTTAAATATCATTGCCCAATTATTTAAAGAAATAATTGGACAATGATATTTAAAGGAATAATTTGATGAACAATGATAGGCGCTGACAAACGTATTGAATTAATTTTTGCTCTGCTGATGGGTAGTCCAGTGTCTGATGAATTATTACAGGCCATGAACATACAGATTATTACCCTTGCACTCACTCTCTATCTCCTTCTTATTTGAGGAAAAACCTATATTGGATAGCAAATCAAGTAACATTGATTACAATGTGATAAATCAATCAAAGAGCTCTAATTAATTCTCCCACACATTGGCAGTGATGGATCATACTCAGTTAGAGGCTCTCCTTGCCAACTCTTTCTGTGGTATATAGGAAATATGTTTCAATATGTTAAAATGTTTCAAGGAGGGTTTTAATCCATGATTTTATTGCTGGAACGTATCCAGAGGTCCTTTCTAACCCCAACCAGGCTGGGATTTTCTGAACCTTGTAGGGAAGCATGTGGACACCAATTCTTCAAGTTCAGGGTTGGTTTGAGTCCTTTGTGTGCCATTTGCTCTCGTTGGTCCCTGAAAACAAGAACGGAGACAAGATCAGGGTTGGGTCTCTGTAGGAGCTGATTCTCCCTTTTCCTGATCTGGGTTCTCCTAAGAGGCACCTGCAGCAAACAGCCAGGAAAGTGCTGCTCTGGGAGCACGAACATCAAAGACTTTATCCATTGTCAAAATTGTGTAAAGGACATTAAGGTCATCCTTCCCCCCACTGCCATGGACAGGGACACCTTCCACTGTCCCAGGCTGCTCCAAACCCCATCCAGCCTGGCCTTGGACACTGCCAGGGATCCAGGGGCATTCCCTGGGCGGCCTGTGATCAGCCTCTGTCTGTCCCAGGGCAAAACTGGGGAGCAAAACAGCAAATCCAGCCCCAATCCCCTTCCCCAGGGTGAGGTTCCAGCCCTAATTCCCCATTTCCAGGGACAGCAGCAGGGTGAGATTCCAGCCCCAATCCCCCATTTCCAGGGACAGCAGCAGGGTGGGGATCCAGCCCCAATCCTCATTTCCAGGGACAGCAGCAGGGTGAGGTTCCAGCCCCAATCCCCATCCCCAGGGACAGCAGCAGGGTGGGGTTCCAGCCCCAATTCCTTTCCCCAAGGACAGCAGCAGGGTGAAATTCCAGCCCCAATCCCCCATTTCCAGGGACAGCAGCAGGGTGGGGTTCCAGCTGTCCAGTTTGGCTACATCTAGGAATATCCTGGTTTTCCATGTGCTGCAAGACCCGGAGGGGGAGAATCAGGAGCTGCAGGGACTTCAGGGACTGCTTCTCCCACCATAAAAAACCCCCAATTGTTGGAAACAGGAGTGCCTGGGTTCTGTTATTCCAGAGTTGTGGTTTTGTAGCTCCTGGCTCATCCATCCTCCCTCCCAGTGCCCAAGGAACTCCCAGGAAAACCTCAGCAGTTGCTGTACCTGATCTCTGCCTTTCTGTGCTCCACAAATTACTTTTGTGCGCGCTGAGGTTATAAAGGATTAGTGAGGGCTTTTTTCCCCCTCAGTGCTCTGGTTTGACTCCATTCCATTTGCATTAATGGCAGCGACACATGTGCATGAAGCAGAGAATAAACTCTTAAGCCCGAGATGTGGATATTAACAGCAAACTGAGAAATGCAATTTCGAAGTCTGGCCCATAAAAAGTATAAAAGAGCAGAAACTATTCTGAACTCCAAATGAACTGTGTAAAATATTGTATTATGGAGTGAAATGCTTGAGTTTCTCTGCCCTAAGTAAAACACGTGTGAGTTTGGACAGAAATACGAGTGAATTCCTTATTTTAACTCTGTTTGGTGGTGTACAAAAAGACTAATTTAACAGCTGATGTGGTTTTTGACCTTAAGATGTGCTTGCATTCTTCTCTAACTCCTCTTATGTCATTGAGTAAAAAACTGTGAAGGTCAAGACATTTTTTCCAACCTTCCTATGTCCTTCCATTAATATTGCAGGCTATCTTTATTTTTTTTTATAATTTCTTTTCTCAGGGAGAGATGCCGACAGTGTCAGAGACAGTGTAGGCAAGGATGGGAGAGGAGGAGGAGGAGGGGAATATGTTACACCAGAAGCAAGGAGCTTAAAATAACTCCCTGGCAAACAACCAGAGAGGGATGAATAAATATTCATTTTATGCATGAGTAGACAGTTTAAAAAATATCAAATCCTGACAGGTGCCCATAGGGCTGGGTATTAACATTCTGTTGTCAGGCTGGGTGAACCCCAGTGGTTTTCTGAACCGGTGCAGTTGTGGTTTGGGTTTGTTCTGTTGGCTGGTGCTAAAGGAGAACCTCTTGGCCTCCAAGACCTGAAAGCTTAGAAACTTCCTTGTACGGTTTGACCTTTAAATTAAAAAGCAGGAATTGAGTTTGTAAGGCTGGAGAAGCAGCTCCTGCTCAGGCAGTGTTCAGAGCTCTGTAAAACACGGTGTGTGTTTCCATGTATCATATAAATATTAATTTTCCATCTTGTTCCCTCAATTTTTCCTGTACTCCAGGCTAAATGTTCAATTCTTCCAACACACAGAAAGATTAGAGGCTCTCTGAGCACTGGGGGATTAAATGACAAATAGAGTAAACAGAGCCTGTACAATACGAGTTTATTTGTGTTTAATGCAGTGATACAGCAGCGGGCGGAAAGAGGAAACTGATTCCACTGCAATAAAAGCTGTGGGTGTGGGAAGCACCAGGAGAGGCTCCTGGGCTGATATCCCAGCTGGAGCAGCACTGGGACCCACGGGAGAGTGGAAGCAGCATCTTTAGTGTTGGGGTCTGAATGTTTTTCTGCTGTGAGATGGGATTGAGGAGAAAAAGGCAGAAATGTCGTGATAGGACACGAATGAACGACACTCACATGCTCAGATGTCCAAGGCAAAAAAGAGAGGGAGTTTATTCCCAGACTTCAATATTTGTAGAATTCCAAAAGTGACCATGGATTGGAGGGTGAAATTGTCCTCTCCAACACTGATCAAACCAACAGTCCATCAATTCTCTCCTCCCCCAGAATGGAATTGAAAACAATCATTATTGACATGAAAAGTGCGTGAGAAACTCCATTACAAAAATGTAAACATCAGAAGGCTTGGAAGAACTTTAGAAGAACAGGGTGACACAGTGGTGTAAATGTTTTTCTGCTGTGAGATAGGATTGAGGAGAAAAAGGCAGAAATGTCATGATAGGACACGAGTGAACGACACTCACACACTGAGATGTCCAAGGCAAAAAGAGAGCATTTATTCAGACTTCAATATTTCTAGAATTCTAACAGTGATTATGGATTGGAGAGTGAAATTGTCCTCTCCAACCACACTGGTCAAAACAAGTCCATCAATTCTCTCCTCCAAAAATGAATGCAGAACAATCATTATTTACATGAAAAATGTGTGAGAAATGCCATTACAAAAACATAAACATCAGAAGGTTTAGCAGAACTTTAGAAGACCAGGGTGACACAGTGATCTAAATGTTTTTCTGTTGTGAAATAGGATTGAGGAGAAAAAGGCAGAACAGATAGATTTTATTAACACACACACACTAAAGAATAAAGGGAAAAAAATTAAAAACTACAAACCCCTTCTCTTCTTTCCCTCACGAGTGTTCACCTTCCCACAAACAACACAGAGAGACAAAACTGATTTTCAGTCAGTTTCAAAATCCATCTCTATATCTAAATACATCTATTTAAATAGGTTTTAACTGAAATTTATCTCTGAATGCTGGTAGAGTCGGGGCCTGCCTGCTCCTGTGGGGGAGTGCAGCAATTCCAGTCACGTTGGTGCATCCCTGACAAGGGCAACCTCCAATGGCTTTATTTGCCTGTTTAATTATGATGCACCTTTAACATTTCCCTGCTGCTGCGAGCTCCTCTCATCCGGGCTGTCACGGGAGGGCTCAGGGCAGTAAAAGCAGGAGAACTTTTGCTGGCTGGGATCTGTATCACTTTAGCAGGAAAAGAACACAAAGATAATGTCAGGAGGTTATTTTTTTCCTCACGCTTCAATAGACTGATAGTCTTGATTTTGTCCAGCACAGTGATTCAAATTATTTCCTATAAAATAGCACATTTTTCATTCCCAGCCTATTCCTCTGTGTGAACCTTGAAGTGCTGCATTGCAGTTAAAATTGATTAAATACTGTAAATTCTGCCCCATTATCCAGTAACTTTGCAGAGACTTCAGATGTTGCTGCCTTTAAGCCTGGAATTCCTGCTGTGTTTGTTCCAGTCCCTCAGGACACAGCATTTGCCTTCTGCAAAAAGTGGCAGTGGGATGTGTTGGTCCCTCTTGCCACCCGTGGTTGTCTCAGTTTCACTCAATCAGAATTGAAACATCTTTGTTTGGATTTTGTGCTGTGCTTGCCTCATGTCCACGAGGTTTGGTTTAGGTTTTGGGGTTTTCTGAATTGCAGTAACTGTGAATTTTACCAGCTGTTCTCAGCTCTGTTGAGTTTGAAGTGACTTTGGAGTGTCTGGGATATCAACTCCTTGGAGTGGGGCTTTAAATTTTTCCCCAAGAGGAAGAATAAACCACACATGAAAATGTTGAGGGGGTTTTTTTCAACATGAACCAAGGGGAAATTGAAGCAGCTGCTGAAATCTCTTGACCTGTTTCAGCACTGTCCCCATTGCCAGGAGCCTCTCCAGAGCTCCCTGATTTTTCCCCCTTTGCTGCTGCTTTGGTCCTATGGAAAAGCTGTCCCAGGAAGGAGCTGCAGGCGTTTTCCATCCCATCCTGGGTTTCGTGGTTGTCATTTTGCAACTCCAGTGGCCCCTCTGTCGCTCTGCCTTGTTCCTGCCGTGTTTGAGGTCATGCAAAATCTTTATTTTTCTCACCTCATCGTTCAACATAATCTTAAATTCATGTTGGTTATGCCTCAGCCCTTAAAAAAGGGACCTGGTCAAGAGACACTGCTGTTGAAAGCAGAAAATATAATTTAAAGAAGAGAGGCAGGGTTTAAGGGAATAATCTCAGAGCAGCACTGGAGGGTTGTCCATATTTTCTGGGCTTTTTCTGATTTTCCTGGATAGCACACGAGGTTTGTGTTCAGCTGGTGTCAAAACCAAGATAAAGACTCTGAAACCATCAAAAGAAGTTTCCTTATTCTTATAATTTATTTTAGCATTTGCTGAACACAATTTTTATATGTAGTCCATGAATGAATGTTCCTTATCAGGTCTAATACGTTTTTTTAAAAAAAATTCATGGAGGAAAAGTCAATTTAGAGTATGAACTTGTACTCCAGAATCTCTAAATCAGGGATTTGTAGGCAAAAAAAGCTCAGAGAGCACCATGGAGTTATGCAGGCTCTGATTTATTCATGAGAACATGTTATGTATTCTCATGTTTAAGAAATAAAACTTATTTCTAAGTTAGGAAAAACCTCTCTTGACTTCTGAGTCACAACCAGCAGCAAAGGCTTGATTTTCACAGTTGACAAGGACAGCCATAATCTTTGCCCGTGAAATTGCAAAGGAAAATATTCCTCTCTAATTGGACTATTTCCACTGACACCAATTATTCCTGGGACACAATTAAGGCTCTTTTGCTGCCTTTCAGTAAAATGATGACCCAGAGCTGTGTGTGAAAGGCACGGCTCTAAATGGGAGAGCTGTGCCTCCAGTCTGCTCTCCCTCCCTCCATCCTGGCAGCCCCGGTTTGCTGGATCTCCTGAGCCAGCCCTGGCTGGGAAATCCTGAAGCAAAACTGATGGTGGGGATGGAACCCAGCAGCTCCTCAGGGTTCTTGCAGCCTGCAAGAGTGTCCTGGGTTACAGCTGTGCCCACAGTCTGTGTTCCATCCCCATCCCCAGGAGCTGCTGGAACCAGCTGGGGCAGTGTTTCCCTTCTCTCCTGTCCATGGCCCAGCAATGCCCATGGCTCATGGGGAACTCCCTGCGGGAGCTGTCTCTGGTTCATGGGCCAGCAAGGAGCCACTGCAGGGCTCAGAGAATGAGATCAGCCCAGGGGGAGATGCTCCGCCCAGGGGGAGGAGCCAAGCATTCCCACCTGGATAGAATCTGGGATTTGGGACAGCACAGGGAGCCCTGACCCACTGGACTCCCAGAGGACAAGAGCTGCCAGAGCTTTCTACAGGATCACTGCTTGGACAAGAGCATTTCATCTGCACTGCTGCCACCACCCTGACTAACAGGGTGTCAGGTTGTATTCTGACTCTGTCAGGGTTTTTTTGTACTATTGCATTTATTTTATTTTACTTTATTTCTTTTCTTTTTCCTCCTATTAAATTGTGTTTCTGATTTGGAGTCTCTCACTGGTTTTGCTTTCAAACCAGTACAAAGAGCTCCTCTCCAGTTCTCCACTTGGAGCACAAGGTTTGATCGAGGATTTTGGCATTCCAGGCAGCTTCCCTGCTCATTGCAGCTGCCAGGCAGCCCAGGTTGCTGTGTGATGCTGATCCACATCACCTTGTGCAGGAATGAGGGGCTCAGTTGGAGTTTCAGCACTGCAGGTGCATCCCCCCAAGCTTGTTACACCTGGGGAAGTCTGATTTCCCTCCCAGCTCCGTTCAGGTGAGGACCTGAGGTCAGCAGAAAAACCAGGTCAGCCCCAGAGCACCCCAAGGGAGATGAAATCGCTGTGGATCCTGTCAGCATCTCTGTTTTCTGACAGATAATTGAGGCAGAAAGGTTGTGAGTGTTCTGAGGTGACAGAAGTGGCAGAGTGAGAAGCAGATGTCTCCTGGGCTGCCGAGCTTTCCTCAAAGCCTCCCCAGCTCCCTGAGCTCCTCAGAGGCACCTTTGGCTTCTGTGAACTTGTCAAACACAACTGATCCCTGCTCTGGGACAGGGACAGGGCTCAGGGAACGGCTGGAGCTGTGCCAGGGCAGGGACAGGTTGGATTTTAGGGAAAATTCTTCCCCCAGAGGGTGCTGGCACTGCCCAGGCTCCCCAGAGAATGGGAACATTCCCAAGGCTGCCAGAGCTCCAGGAGAGCTTGGAAAACCCTCCCAGGGATGCCCAGGTGGGATTTGGAGGGTCTGTGCAGGGCTCCCAGGGATGCCCCAAGTGGGAACTGGAGGGTCTGTGCAGGGCTCCCAAGGATGTCCAGGCTGGGAATTGGGGGGTCTGTGCAGGGCTCCCAGGGATGCCCAGGTGGGATTTGGGGGGGCAGGGCCCCCAAGGATGCCCCAAGTGGGAACTGGGGGGTCTGTGCAGGGCTCCCAGGGGTGCCCAGGTGGGATTTGGAGGGTCTGTGCAGGGCTCCCAGGGATGCCCGGGTAGGATTTGGGGAGGGCAGGGCTCTCAGGGATGCCCAGGCTGGGAATTGGGGGGTCTGTGCAGAGCTCCCAGGAGTTCCCAGGTGTGATTTGGGGGGGTCTGTGCAGGGCTCCCAGGAATGCCCAGGTGGGATTTGGGGGGTCTGTGCAGGGGCGGGACTGGATGATCCCTGTGGATCCCTTCCAGCTGAGCATTTTCCATGGTTCTGTGATTCCACAGCTGCTGTGATCTGTGAGCAGGGGAAGGTCGGTGACACCCCGAGGATGAGGATGATGCTGAGGGTCAGAGTGAGCAGCCGTGGCCCTTTTGGGGACTTGTCCTAGCACAGGTTTGTGGCCAAACACTTGAGCAAGGCTTGAATCTCAGAGTAGTGAATGAACAGCACAGAGAGAGCTCAGTTTGTTACTGAGAAAAGAAAAAAAGTTTCTCAGTTTGTTACTGGGGAAAGACAAAAAACCCAGTCAGCTGCTAAGGACAAAACCAGTGAATGGCAGAGAGAGAGGGAGATGTAAATGAAATCAAATCCCAGTAATAAAATCAAACACCAGTGCCTCGCTCTCAGGGCTGGCTGAATGAAGTAAGCTCCGAGTTTCTTTTTCTCTTGTAAGCACTTACAGCTCATAGCAAATAAAACTTGTAAACATAACACGAGCGTTAAGCTTCATTAAATTTGCAGCAGACAATTAATTTTTTTTTTCCAGGCAATTCAGAGGTTCTTCTGTAGTACTGATTTAGTTTAATTGAACATATTACCACAAGCAGACAATAAGAAATATATTGAAGAAATCCATCTGGCTCCCACTGCCAAGCCCGTGTGTTGTTTGCTGGGGCTGTCACAGGCTTTACTAATTGCCTCATTTTGGCTCTTTCACAATCAGTGTGATTTAGCCATTAACATGAGAAAAGCCATCGTGGTGAAGAGCTCGATATTAAAAAGCATAGATCTCCTGCCTTGCTCTCGTGCCAGTTTTGGACTCATCTCCAGCACTGTTGGAGTGATGTTTCTCGAAGGAGAAATGCAAAGATCGACTCCCAGGGAGCTCCTGCAGGTACCGGGGTGGTTGTGGTGGAAGGGGTGCAGCTGGTGGGAAATGTTGGCTCTGGGTTTGGGAAATCCAGAAAAATTTGGGATTCTCCCCTCCCACCACCTCCTCCTTTCTCCTCACTGGCCCTCCAAGCCCCAGCCAACTTTGAGGCACATCAAGGGTCTTAAAACTGGTAATTGCTCAAGTAAATAATGGAATAAATAATAAATATGCAATAAATAAGTAAATATATAAATAAAAATACAAACAAAAATATATACATATATGAATATATAATTATAAAGTATATACATATATAAAGATATATAAATATAAAAATAGATAAATAGGTAAATATAAATATATTATGGATTTATTATATTATATTTATATATCATATTTAAATAAATGTTATATATTAATATAAATATTCTCCTCACTGGCCCTCCAAGCCCCAGCCAACTTTGAGGCACATCAAGGGTCTTGTAACTC
The DNA here is from genome assembly GCA_910950805.1 of Acrocephalus scirpaceus scirpaceus. Taxonomy (NCBI): domain Eukaryota; kingdom Metazoa; phylum Chordata; class Aves; order Passeriformes; family Sylviidae; genus Acrocephalus; species Acrocephalus scirpaceus. The sequence goes on from OU383782.1 coordinate 19,943,567, forward strand.
ATAATTGCACAGGTAAATAATGGAATAAATATGCAATAAATAAACATATAAAGATATAAATGGATATAAAAATATAAACAAAATATAAATATATATAAATATATTTTGGGTTTATTATATTATATTTATATATAATATTTAAATGAATGTTATATATTAATATAAATATTCTCCTCACTGGCCCTCCAAGCCCCAACCCCATCAAGGGTCTTGAATCTGGTAATTCCTTGGGTAAATAATGGAATATATAATAAATATGCAATAAATATATAAATAAAAATAAATAGATAAATGAATATAAAAATATAAACAAAAATATAAATAAATATATGAATATATTTATATATAAATATATAAATATATTGTGGATTTATTATATTTATATATATATTTAAATAACTGTTATAATTAATATAAAAATTCTCCTCACTGGCCCTCCAAGACCCAGCCAACCTTCAGGCACATCAAGGGTCTTAAAACTGATAATTACTCAGGTAAATAATGGAATAAATAATAAATATGCAATAAATAAATATAGAAATATAAATAAATATATAAATAATAGAAATAAATATATAAATAAAAAATAAAAATAACTATAACTATATGTGGGTTTATTATATTTCTATATAATATTTAAATAAATGTCATATATTAATATAAGTATTTATAGATAACTATAAATATAAATATACAAATCTGTAAAGAAAGATATAATAAATAATGGAATCAACACTACAGCAAGTGCTGATGCTTACAGATAAACCTGATTCAGCACATAAAGTGGAAAAAAATTCATAATTTTAGAAAAGTTCAGCCATTATGTGTAAATAACCTGTAGAGGGGAAAAAAAACCTCGGTATTTTTGTTCTGTATTTTTACCTTAAACCCACAATTTATTGCTGGGTCAGCATTATTGCAAACAGAGGAAAAAAAAGTTTAGAAGAATGCCTTTAAAAGCTCAGCACTTTTCCTTCAGGAATTTTTCTGACCTCTCCCAAAAAAGCAGGAGGTTCAGGAATTCTCATTTTCAATAAAAGCCTGGGTTGTTCAGCTCATCACTGAAGATCATACATCAACTGGAAAAGGAGATGATTTATAGGTTAAACACAGGCTCTTAATGAGAACAGGTTAATTAACAGCTTTCATCAACTCGCTTCAATTTATTTTAACACGCTGCACTTCAGAAAGGTTCAAATATTTGTCAGGTTTTGAATAGAAATGGAAGCCCAGCGTGGTTAAAACAAAGGCACGGGTCACATTTAAATCCAGGTAAATGCAGAGTGTGAGAGTGTGCTTGGACATAAATCATAATTAACAAATTATTTTGCAGTGAGGCGCCCAAAGAAGCTGGGGCTGCTCCATCCCTGGAAATGTTCTGGTTGGGGAGGGCTTGGAGCAAACTGGGACAGTGGAAGGTGACCCAGCTCAGGATATTTCTCTCATTTGAGAGGAATTTGAGAATTGTTGCTGGTATTTGAGTGTTCATGTTGCCGTTCCACCCCTGGGCTCGGAGGTTGGGGACCATATTTCAGTTCCTGCAGCTTTCTGTGCCTCTCCAGCAGAGTCCCCAGGAATTTCAGGCACTGCAAGGTCTGTCTCCTTGAAATTTCAGTTGTGTGGAGCTCCCCTGGTTGGCAGGAAATGGAACATGACAGTTTCACATTTTAAGTTTTTAAGCATGACACGTCTCCTCCTGGGCTCTGAGTCTGCACTCATGGATGAATTTGGGCTTTATCCCAGAGGAGGGTGCAGAGAGCTTGTCCTTCTCTCAAAGCATGCACCTCCAGGCAGGAATTCCATGGGAATTCCCCAAATCCTGGGTGAATTAGGGTGATACCCAAAGGGGAAGCATGGAACACAAAACTGAGGTCACTGAGGTGGAAGGGAAGGTGTCCCTGCAGCCCCTTCTCCCCAGTTCTCCAGGAATTCAGTGTGACTGGGATGGGGGAGATGCTGATCTAACCATGAGCTGCACTGGGCAGTGACTGCAGATCTCTGTTTCAGGTGAGGATGAGGGAAGCAGTGTGGGAGAACTTTATATCCTTGAAATCAGTGACTCAGAGCAGACTGGCCCCAGGGTGATGTTTTTAACATCAAAGAGACTGAGGGAATGTTTAGAGAGCACAATTTCTGTCCCAGGAGGAGGAAGTGTCAGAGTGTTGCAGACAAGAATCTGGGGCAGCGCTGGGGAGATCCCAGCCCTGTTGTGCATTTGCTCAGGGGCACTTTTGGAAGCAGCTTAGCAGAGCCAAACACCCGAGGATTTGAGCTGAGTGTTTGTCCCTGAGCCTGGAGTACCAGCAGATTCCCCAGAGCTCCTTATGATGCTGTTTTACACCACAACAACACAGACTCCGAGATTTAGAAGGCTGAAAAACGACTCTTTATTTTAGGGATATGTCTCCCTTTTATCCTATTTTACACAGACCAATGTGATTGGTGAAACAAAGGCAAACCTCTCCAGGAAATTTCTGTAAACAAGAGAAATTGGAGAGGTTTGCCTTTGTTTCACCAATCACATTGGTCAAACCAGAGGGACATCAAGAGGAAGCCCCTCCTCTTGATATAAATAAATAAATGTTATTTATTTATAAATAAATAAATGTTATTTATTCTTTCTTGTGAGAAAGAATAAATAACACAGATACAGTCACAAAAACATTTCTCTTGTTTACAGAAATTTCCTGGGGAAAAAATTTCAGAAAACCAAGACATCTCAGGCATGAAATCATCATTCCATCATAAAAGGCAGGTGGCACCCAGATAAAGCGTGGGGCTGACAGATCAGGGGGTATCCACTGCTGCACTAAAAAGAAGAGATGCATCAATATCAGGGACTTGTGTGACCTGATTTCCCCTTTTTTTTAGTGCAAGGTTATGAGCAATCCCATCAGAGACCACATGCAGACAGGAGTCTCTTGTCTTTATCCCAAAATACAAATGTTCCTCTCTCAGAAGCAGGTGGGCTTTGAAATACATGGAATTTTGTTTTGCCGTGGCTTGGGTTGGTTGAGTCTGTCTCTGTCAGTCACACACACATTTGGAATATGAATTTTGCTTTCATTTGAAGTTTGTAAGTGGGCCATGAAGAACCAATCCAGTTTGTAGAGTTCAGCACTGTGTTTTCTTCCAGGTTCGTTGTGAATATATCTGAATATAGAGTTTATTTAGGAAGTCAGCAGTGAAAATTTCAGTTCCCATCCTAGGGGCACAGTAAAAAGTCTCTGCAAAAATCCGTGAGTCCTGGGAGCTGAACTGAGCAGCTGACAAGGAAATCATTCCCTGCAGGGGAGAGCCACGAGTGGAAGTGTCTGGGAGAAAACTCCAGACCGTGACTGACCCCAGCCCTGAAACCAGGCTGAAAGGAGAGATGGAGCAGCTGCTCCTCCACTGCCCTGTGTGTGCCTTTGCAAGCTGAATTTTGATCTGCCCTTGGAATTATTTACATAAGGAAAAACTCGTGGCTAATTCGAGGCAAAATGTCGTGGAACAGCAGAAATGTCAGGGACGCTTTTTAATGATGCTCTGTGGGGAAGATTCGTTCAGGCACCGAGGAATCTGAGCGAGTTCTAATGAGGAATGGTCGTGGGGGTTGTTATTTTCATTTCACCTGTGATCCTGCCTCCCCCCTGCCCCTGACACCAGCAGCAGGCGGCAAAGCAGGAGCTCAGCCCTCCCAATGTGAGCGTTGTCTTCTCTGCATGCCGCTAATTAGAATGAGCCACTTCCTTAGGAGGGAGCACAGGGCACCCTGAGCCAATCTCATCTTCAGCAGGAAACAAATGAGACCTTTTCTGGCCAGGGAGTTTTGTTTCAGTGTTGGTTTGGCTGGTTCTGCTCTCCTGTCAGGGCTTTGTTCAGTAATAGGTGTTGGGGCGTCAGACTCGCTCGCGCTGCCGTGGAGGTCTCGATGGGAATGCAAGAAAAAGTTCATCTTAAATAAAAATATCTGCTGTGCACAGTGAAACAGGGAGACAAAACAGCTCCTAATGAAGGCCTGATCCATTTTATAGGTTGGGCAAATAAGGCAGCAGAGACTTTTAATGACTTGCCCAAGGTCAGACAGACAGCGAGGAGGAGAACTCATTTTATTCCCAATTACTCCAAGTCTGAGCCCACACTGGAACTTTCCTCTTCATTTGGCACTCTTCCTCCTCTTTTGCTTATCTGATTCTGGTTTTGGTGGAATTGTTGAGCTTAATTGTTCCCATTTGGCTGTGGCTGGAAGTCTCAACGTTCAGACTGGTGTTGGAGGGGTTGGGTCCCTGCCGTGCTCCACACACTCCCTGTGGGAGCAGAGCTAAAATCATCCCCTGATTTTGCTCTCCATGTCTCCCTGGTGCCTGGCTTGGTTTTTTGGATACTTGGAAAATCCTGAGGTTTGCAGCTGCTGTGCTTTCCTTTGCCTTAAACTTGCAGGTACATTCCTAGAATATGTATTTGCCACTAGTTGAAAGGGAATCTTAAAAAAAACCCAAAAAAGTAAAAAAAAAAGAGTAAAAAATAGAAAAAAAATAGTAAAAAATAGGAAAAAATAGTAAAAATTTGTCCTGTTTTTAGAGGTATCCATGTGGTAGGAGATATTTTTACAGGTGTCCATAGGTGCTCCCCTCCAGCTCCCTTTGCACATGATAAGATGAATGTCTTGGGCTGCCCTGGACACCAAGCCTGGCTTATCCCAAGGCAGGGCTGACACAGCCAAGCCTTGATCTGTGTGACATTAAGGATGGTTAAGCTGTGGATCATTCCCTGGGAAGCTGCCAAGTCCAGCCAGGGATTTCCTGGCTGTTCCCTGAGTTTGACAGCTCAAGAGGCGTCTGCTCCTAATGACTCTTAATTTGGGATTTATCCTGGCACGGCAGCTCATTCCAAATGTCTTGGTGCTGGTGAGGAGGGTGGGGAACAGGCAGAGAATTCACGTGGGAAAGGCCTAAAATACACAGTTGTGCCTTAAAACTGCAAAGGCTGTGGCAGTCACTCCATGATTTTGCAGTTTGGAGTGCCTGGATTTTGGGGTTTTTTTTGCTGCTCTGCTACTTCCTGAAATTTTTGAGTTATCATCATGATGATGATCAATTTTTGATGATCATCACCATTAAAAACATGTAAAAGACCATAAACTAACAAACTCCAGAGGGTGAATCATTCCAAGGGGTAAAATATTGTTGAGCACCGTGTCCGTGGGCTCTGTGGAATTACACCTGCACAATTCCTGTGGTACAAGGAGAGCAGTGATTGATCCCTGAGCGACTCACAATTTATCTCAGATTAGCTCTGATTTCTGCTGTATCTGATTAACCTTCTCGGGGAGATGGCCATCATTCCTGCAATGACAGTAGATTATTCCATGCTCCACAAGACGGATATCAGCTCGTGGCAATCAATAGCCCACAGAAGGTGACACCTTGAATTCCCCGGGTTATCCACAAGGATTGTCACCAACGCCTGCCCCGTTTGTCACACACAGAGATCTCACTCCAGGCAGCGCTGGAGTGAAGTGGGGTTTATTTTAGAATGTTTGAGGTTCCTGCTGTAATCAGGCGCTGTTGCATCCTGCTGCAAAGAGCAAGAACAAATTTCCCTGAGTGACAGGTTTGATTGTCATCTCCAGAGCCCATTACGTGTGATTTGCTTGGTGACAATTGTGTGGAGAGAGCTTGATTTGATCCGATTGCACTGCACTGGGTAAAATGGAGGTGAGAGTGGAGGATTGGGTCCTCTCCTCACTCCCTGCACTCTCATGGAGTGGATGAATTTTTCAGGTATTTTGTCTTTGGGATTTTGTGTTGTGCTTGCCTCGTGTCCATGGGGTTTGGTTTAGGTTTTGGGGGTTTTCTCAATCAATGAATTGCAATAACTGTGAATTTTACCAGCTGTTCTCAGCTCTGTTGAGTTTGAAGTGACTTTGGAGTGTCTGGGATATCAATTCCTTGGAGTGGGGCTTTAATTCTTTCCCCAAGGGGAAGAGTAAACCGCACATGAAGATATTGAGGGGTTTTTCTGTATGAACCAAGGGGAAATTGCAGCAACTACTGAAATCCCTTGACCTGTTTCAGCACTGTCCCCATTGCCAGGAGCCTCTCCAGAGCTCCCTGATTTTTCCCCCTTTGCTGCTGCTTTGCTCCTATGGAAAAGCTGTCCCAGGGAGGTGCTGCAGGTGTTTTCCATCCCATCCTGGGTTTCGTGGTTGTCATTTTGTCATTTTTAGTGGTTGTCAGAGTGGCCCCTCTGAATTTGCTCTAATGTCACACCCCTCCCCAGTATCCTCCTGTGCACTTCCATTCCTCACGTGTTTTCAGATTTAAATGAACCTTCATTTATCATTCAGCCCCCAAAAATTGCAGATTGGGATGTGCAGAGTGCAACCCCCTGGCAGTGGGGGACATTCATTCCTGGCAGGGAGACTCTGCCATCAACTTTGGGGAGTTTTCCATCTGTGGGGAGCTCTTCAGTGGAGCTGGGGAGGAAACTTGGAAGGGACAGAGCACAGGGAGCAACAGCCAAAGTCCCCTTGTGGGAACTGAAAAAGCAGAGCACTTTCACAGCATTGCAATAAGCTGACATAGAGGTTTGAAACAGAGTTGGATTTCAGGCCTTGAAATCTTTGGAGCATAGAAAGGTTCTGAGCTGCAAAAATTACAGAACAAGCAACTCTTGTATGCTGTAAGGTGTACGTGTAGTGTTCAGTGATTGGTTTAAGTAGCCACTTGTAAGCTTTTAGCATTAACCTGTTAGTTAAAAAGCTTTTCAAAGGCCTTGGAACAAAGAGAACTTTGGCTTCTGTTATGGCATGAGTTTTACCATCTTTTATGTCTCTGCCTTCACTGAGAGTGATAATGGAATAAAAACCTCATGGATTATAGGGTATATTCCTCTCGGTCACCCCATCCTGTTAGTGGTGATTAGATCCCACAGAAACATCTGTAGTGTTGATTCAACTCCTCCCTTCTGTTGGTCTAAAATGCACTTTAGAGTGTGATGTGTTCTTTTAATAATAGTTTGACTTGTGGGAGAGTAGACAATTCTAGAAGTGTGGCAAACACCCCGGTCTATTAAAGATGTGGCTGATTTTTGGGCTGTGTATGCAGGGCTGTTGTCTGTTCTTACTTCTTGGGGCACACTTAGTGAAGGAAATGCTTGTAGAAAATGTTGACAGGCATCATTGGTTGTTTCCTGTGCGTGGACAGAGCAAAACCTGCACCTGAAAAGGTGTCTAGTGACCTTGATATTTTTAAATTCCTCAAAAGATGGGTGCTTAGTGATACCTGTTTGCTATAATTGTGGACTTTGTAAACCCAGCTCTTGTAGAGACAGGAGGTTGCACAAGCTGACAATCAGGGTAAGTACTAATGATAGTTTTTTCTTGAATTTTGGAAATGTGAAACATTTGCACGAGTGTTTGTGTATTTTGGTGAAAAAAGGCAGGACTTGGTTGTGCTCATTCAAAAATGTTTGGCAAAGAGAAACAATTATTGTTAATTTATCTGCTCTAACATCTAAGATCCAACACCTCCTCTTTCAACAGCCTTGCCCACTCTCACAGGAAATTCCTGACAGAGGGGCTCAGCTAAAGGAATTTCATGTCCCCACACTGCTGGGGGGAGATTTAAGCCAAACAAGTGGCAAGACAAAGATCCTCCTCCAGCAAAGCAATTTCAGCATGTCCTGAACGCCCAGCCCTGTGTGTGTGGCTGCGCTGAGTCTGTGCTCCCCCAGGAAAGGTCAGATATTCCTGCCCTGATCCCTGCTGAATGCAAGGCCAGGCTCAGTGCTGCCTGATGGCGTGGAAGGCTCTAATCACTAACCACAAATATTTCTAAAATCAGAGCTAAGTGACTTTAGTCCCAGGCCTGAAGTCCCTTTTCAAAACTGATAGTGTCTCCTTTTAATAGGATTATATTTTATTAAGCTGAACTGCCACAGTACACACCAGAGGGTGGAAATGCTGCAGAATCTTCTGTTGAGAGAGTGTGTAATAGCTGATTGCAGGGAAAAAAGAGATATATTGGCATGAAAGGCAAGTGCCTGCTCCTGAAAGCATCTCTGTGACTCATCACAGCTCACAGGTGGGATATTTTAAAGGCCAAATGCTGGAAATACTTAACCTTTCCCCCATTGCTTTTTCATCTCAATTTTGGCCGTGCCCCATGAAGTCCTCGATCTATTCAGGTGTAATTTGCTCTGCTAATTCCTCTATGTGTTCAGTCATTCTCTGGGTTTTAATCTCTTTAATTCAGAGTTGTGCTTTCCTCTCTCCTGCACATCTCAGTGTCTGGTGAGCACTCAGAGCTCCCACAAGTTTCACCTGTCAGGTCTCAGAGGCTTTTAACTTTATGGTCTTGGACAAATATTTCATTCATAAACAGAAAAGGAAAAAAAAAATAGAGCACATTTGAGTATTTTCATGTATTGGACTTTGATTCTTTGGTTGCTGGTAGAAACCAGATGCTCCAGGATTGATTTTTATTATCTCCAGACATGATTTGCCTTGGAATCAATACAATAATGTAAAATGTCATTGCAAATAGAGGACATTGATCTGAGATGCATTTATTAACTCCCGCTGATAAAAGCCAAAATGGGATTGGTAAACATGCTGGTGTTCCAAAAAAAAAAAAAAAAAAAAGAGGAAAAATGAGTCCCAAATGCTCGAGGTAGAGTTCATCTACAAAAAAAAAAACCCAAAAACACATCTTAAAAATCTGAAATATTTTTTGAAAGGAAATGATTTTTGCAGATAAGGAAAAATATATCTGGATCTTTACCACTGTAACACTAATCTGAGAGAATCAGGTAATTAACTGGTTAATCAAACTGGAAATTTCTGTTCATCTGCCCAGGCCCTCATAAGGAATATCAGCAGTCAGGAGAATTTCCAACAGACCTTCCCTACTCAGGAAAAAGAGGGAATGGGAGAGGGACGTGTACTGCAGCCCTCAAATAGGCTGAAGTTTGGGCTTAATGATCCTGGAGATTTTTCCAACCTTAATTATTCCATGATTCTGTAGGAGCTTGTACAACATTCCCATTCTCTTCCCAGCAGCATGGAGGTGCAAACTTGAATGAAGGCAAGGCTGGGGGAAGAAAGGAAGGAAAAATAATAATAATAATAATAATAATAATAATAATAATATGGAAAATTTCCTTTAGAAGGAGGACAGTCTGAATAACATGGGGGCTGTGGAGGGGAGTTTTGATTTCTGCAGGGTTTGTATGCTGGATAAATGTGTCAAAACCTGAGAATTCCCTTCTCCTTTGACCTCCTCCTGCGTGCTGGGGTTGATGTCTAAATAAGAATTTAGGTATTAGCTGCAGAGCCAGCCTTGGGAACGCTGACATTATCCTTTCCTTTTCTAATCTGCCTCTGAATGCTCAAATGCTCGGATTGGAGGCCAACAAGAGGAGTTGCCTTTCCTGAGCGTGTTCCAGCTCTGTTTTTATCAGAGTCAGACACTCAGTGCTCCTCCAGCAGCCAGGGCTGACACCCACCGTGTGCTGAGGGCTTGGACATCCCCACCTGTGAGCTGAATCCATCCCTGGAGAGGCTCACACAGCCCCCAGGGCTGAGCCAAACTGGGAGCTGAGTCTGGAAAAAGCCCCTGTGGTCAGTGGGAATTCTGCAAACTGGGAGCTGAGTCTGGAAAAGCCCCTCTGGTCCTTGGGAATTCTGCAAACTGGGAGCTGAATCTGGAAAAGTCCCTCTGGTCCTTGGGAATTCTGCAAACTGGGAGCTGAGTCTGGAAAAGCCCCTGTGGTCAGTGGGAATTCTGCAAACTGGGAGCTGAGTCTGGAAAAGCCCCTCTGGTCAGTGGGAATTCTGCAAACTGGGAGCTGAGTCTGGAAAACCCCCTGTGGTCAGTGGGAATTCTGCAAACTGGGAGCCGAGTCTGGAAAAGCCCCTCTGGTCAGTGGGAATTCTGCTGAATCTGTGACACCTCCACGTCATCCCAAGGCTGTGCTGACCTATTTTTTAAAGGAAAAAAAAAGCATTTTCTGCCAGTGTCAGCCTCTGCTGAGGTCTGTGTCACTTGTGTGGTGGATGTGACCCCGCAGCCCCGCGGGTTTGCCCCGAACAAATCCTCCCTCCCCATGGGCACCGAGCCACGGCAGCTGGTGGCGCTGCTTCCCTCGCAGGTGGGAATTTGGGATGCATTTTGGGATGCGTTTCCAATTGCAACCCCCAGGCCCTGCCCTCGGTGCTGTAGCCTGGGGGTTGCAACTGGAAACGCATCCCAAAACGCATCCCAGAAGATGAACTCAGGGCTGATGATGGGCAAGTGATAAAGGAGAGAAGCAATTTCAGCCTTCCCACAGAGCGGCAGTGCTGCTCAGCTCCCTTTGTCTCAATAGGACACGAAAGGAACACACGGACTCAATTCCAGTTCACAGGGCAAAAACCTTTACTTTTATTGTCTGACTCAAATTTTATAGAATTTTCACCCAGACCATGGATTGGAGGATAAAGTTGCTGCTTCTCCAATCACACTGGTCAAACCAAAAGTCCATCAATTGTTCCCTCCTCAAGAGAGGGAATATATAATAATATAATATAATACATTATATAATATATAATATAATGTACAATAATATAATAATATATTATTTATTATATATTGTATATATGTGTATATATATTATATAAACATTATATTGGATATTATATTGACATTTTAAATTATATAAACATTATTGTATATTATATAAACATCATATATTATAATGTTTATATAATTGTATATTATATAAATATTACTGCTATTTATGACACTCGTGGGAGAAAGAATTCAGAAACCACGAAAACATCAGAAGGCTGAAAAAATCAGGGCGACACCCTTTCTTCCAAAGGAGAGAGAAAACTTTGTTCAGATCTCTTGTAGGATAAACCCAAATCTGTTTGATCAGCCAGCAGGACCCGAGCTCCGGGCGCTGCAGCTTCAGTGATGCTGGAAAATTGGGATTTTAGGACTGGAGGAGGGGAGAGGAGCTGGGGTGACCTCAGTGCAGGGTGGGTGAGGGTTGGGCACACAGAGCCGGGAAACATCCCCAGGAGCTCTGGGGCTGCTCGGTGCCTTCCAGCAGGACTGGAAAAACCGCGGAAATCCGGGAAGTGCCGCCTCTGTCACACCAAGAGCGTCCTGCTGAGAGTGGAGGGAAGGCAGGGATGGAGCTCTGCTGTTCCCTGAGCCTTCAGTGACACCTACAGACGTCCCCGCTGCCGTCACCTCCAGCCGCGCTCCTGCCGCCCCAGGGATGCTCCAGCCGGGAGCGCCGGGCTGGGACAGCGGGAGGAATTCCCCAGGGAAAGGTTTCTGCACCCCAGAGGGGTTTAGCAGATTGTGGATGTGACCTTAAAAGATCTTTTCCAGCCGAAAAAAAATGATTCCATGAAGCCTGCAGGCATTTTTGGGAGCATCAGGCACTCAGAGCTCCTGCAGGAGCTGTGCTGAGCTGCTCTGGCCTTCAGCAAACACCCATTTCTTGATATCATTTATAGAAATCTTAGAGTTCTAGTGTATTTCATATTCTATATGTTTATATAAACCTATATAAACCTATAATGTTCTAAATATATAAATCTACAATGTTCTCACTATATAAACCTATAATATTCTAATTATATAAAACTATGATATTCTACCTATATAAATCTATAATATTCTAACTATATAAGCCCACAATATTCTCACTATATAAATCTACAATATTCTAAGTATATTAATCTATAATATTCTAACTATATAAATCTATAATATTCTAATTACATAAACCTATAATATTCTAACTATATAAATCTATAATATTCTAACTATATAAACTTATAATATTCTAATTATATAAACCTATAATTGTCTAACTATATAAACCTACAATATTCTCACTATATAAATCTACAATATTCTAAGTATATTAATCTATAATATTCTCACTATATAAACCTATAATATTCTAATTACATAAACCTATAATATTCTAAGTATATAAACCTACAATATTCTAACGATATAAACTTATAATATTCTAATTATATAAACCTATAATAGTCTAACTATATAAACCTACAATATTCTCACTATATAAATCTATAATATTCCAATTATATTCCAGAATATAATTGGAATATTATAGATATTCTTTATGGAATATCTAATATATATTATATATTTAATATATTCTACAATGTAATTGTATAGAACTCTGGAATATAAATTACATACCAGAATTCTATATTCTACAATCTCTATTCAAAAGTTTTATGCAATTATATATTCTATTCTATTTTATATATTCATAGTCTTTATATTCTTCATTTTTTCACGTTTATAAACACCTGAGAAATATTTAATGTATTAATTAATTTATTAATTGTCATAACAGTTGTTTTTAAGTGTTTGCTCAGAAGTGAACACAAAATACAGACAAATTAAATTTGTCCAAGACGATACAGCCAAGTCCCTGAGGACTTGATCTGAAATCTCTATAGAGAGCAGCACAATCTCTCTCACCACCTCCTGCAGACTTTTGATAAGGTTGAAAATCCAGGAGCAGCCTTGCATCCCCTGGATTTCCGTGAGTAGCTCTGCCCAGCCCGTATCTGTGTTGCTGCATCTCTATTATTTTAGCAGAGAATTAAGCACTTGGGCAATAGGCTCAGGAAGAGGTAGTTAAGATTTTGGTGTCATGTAGCAGAGATTGAAGAATGCTGGTATTACTTTAGCATGACAGCTGTGCAGAGTAGATTTTTGGAATAAGCAAAAATATCTGTCTCTGTATGATTTTCAGACTTTTGCTCTCATTGTTAAGCAATATTTTTTCTCCTTTTCATTTCCTCTGAGGCCCAGTAGAAAAAAAAAATTGCTGCATTTTTTGTCAACAGAAATGGAAGAGAAATGTTAACTTTAGAGGCAGAGGGAATTCACAGGCACAGACGAGGAGCTGGAGTCTGCATCTCATCTTTCTGTGCCACCACTCTGCTCGTGCTGAAGTGACAAATGGACAATTAAAGCAGTGGTAAAGGAGCTGTGCAGCTCCAGCTGTGAGGAAGGGATCAGTCCTGAAGGAGGCTGGAGCTGCTGCCTGTGTTTGACACAGAGGCTGCTGCATCACAAATCCAGGTTTGGGGATTCCCTTTGGAAATGTCCTGGTCAGGACCTTCCCTTCTGCTTCAGCTCCCTGAAATGCCCATCTGAGACCACGGTTTGGGTTCCAGGCTCTGCATGTCTGTTGTCTGTTGATGTCTGTCTGATGTCTGTTGGCATCACTCATCATTTGTTTTATTCTTTGTGGGGGCTCTCCTCGCCCAAGGAAAGGATTTGAGGTGATTTGAGGATTTGTGAAATCATCATAAATCAGAGAGCATGACCAGTTCTCAATAAACATAACAATAATCTCAGCCTCATCTTTGCCTTTCCAGGTATGGCCAGATTAAAACCTCCTGTGTTTAACACACCCTTTTCATTCCAGTTTTGGAGATTTTACTTTCAATTTAGGAACAAATTCTTTTTTTAGTTGTTTCATTTCTTGAATAGTTTTTTGATAACCACGGTGTTATGTACGAGTGTGAAACGTACGAGTGTGAAGCAACTCTCGGAAGTGAGAAGATTCAAATATAAGAGAATCTCTGATAAAAAGTTTTAATTGAGCCTTGCAGATTTGCTGCACTCTTTTCCAGCCTTTTCTTTTCCTCCCTCTTCATCAGGGTGGTGGCTGGAAGAGGATCCTGGAGGGTTTATTAAGTGTTTTAATCCAACAGCTGCAGAAAGGATAAACCCAAAGATGGAATAATTCACTTGTTGATTTGAGGACCTTCCTAAGTGGGGATTTCTCAGCCCTACAATGTCTCCATTCCTCAGGAGAACAAGAATAATCCCTTTTTTCCCCTTTCTCTGTTGTTTGCAGATCCCACCCGGGTGATGGTGTCCCCTTTCAGCATGGATGTCACCGTGGGGGAGAGCATCGTCCTGCCCTGCCAGGTGTCCCACGACCACTCCCTGGACATCGTGTTCACCTGGTCCTTCAACGGGCACCTGATAGACTTTGACAAGGATGGGGATCACTTTGAGAGGGTTGGAGGGGTAAGTATTAAATCTGGCAAAGTGGGTAATGGAGAAAAAAATTTCTGACAGAAGGAATTGCATGAAGACAGCAAGAAAAAGGAGGAGAAAAATGGAAAGTTTTTGTCCAAGGTAGAAAACTGGGAAGGGTTTTGCTCTGAGGGAGGTTTTAGAGAGCAGCAGGTCTCAGATACTGTGACAGCTCATGTTTACATTTGTAAGGAGAGAAATTTAATGCTGAAATGAAAAGAGATAAAATTTCCAAGCCTTGCTCTTACCCTTAAAAAAAAAAAATAAATCATTTAAAGATGAACTCACAGATTGATGTCCAGGGCTCACAGCAGCAGCCACGGCTTCTCAGGGTGACTGCTCCTGCTTCAGCCCACAAAGCAAAAATTATAAACTTTATTAATATTCCCCAGTCCAAAGGCCACAACCACGAGGTTACCAACGCTGAGATTTCCCATGTATCAAATGCTTTGTGTCTGGAGAGAAATTGAGACAGGTTCTCAGCATCCAATACCTCCAGAAACCTAATTAGTTCTATTCAACAGTTAATCAGACGTGCACTTGGCATTTGGAAAACAAATTACTGCTGGTGTGTGATGCAGGATCTCCTCAGAGAGTGCTGTTCTCATGATCTTTAGCACAAAAATGCTGGGCAATCAGAATGCTGGCTGGGACACAAAGCCGTGAAACTACTGCTGATAATCTCCAAATTTGGGCTTGCAGGAGAGGTGGAGACACAGCCTGGGCCTCTGGGTGCCAGAGAGGGTAAAAATTGGATATCCAGAGGGAAAAAGGAGGGATCAGAGTGAACTTTTCCCACATTTTTTGTTGTTTTAATGGAGAAAGTGCTTAACAACCCCAACCCTGCTCCTTGGAATTTTAGGGATGCTCCCTCCCTTACCTTCCAGCACTCCCATCATTTTAACACGGCTTGCACTGCTGATGTTTTCATCAGCCAGCACAAAGTAAATCCATTAGTCACGGTGTCCTTCGTGTGATAATGATGTTTAGGGCTCATTAAAAAGTAATTGTAACCACTTTTCCCTACTTTATCAGCAGGATTCAGCTGGTGATTTGATGATCAGGAGCATCCAGCTGAAGCACGCAGGGAAATACGTCTGCATGGTGCAAACAAGTGTGGACAAGCTCTCAGCTGCTGCAGACCTGATTGTAAGAGGTATTTGAATTTTGCTGCTGTTGTTGGTGGTGTTGTAGAATTTTTTATTTTTTTTTTCCCCTGCCTTCTGCAATCCCTGGGCTCAGAGACAGCCCAGCACCTTGTAATTAATCTGAGACAAAAAATGCTCTGAGGTTCACAGCATCAGCCAGAGCATGGGAAGTGTTTGAGGTGCTGCCAGAGCAGACCCAGCCCACACATCCCTGGTACCTGTCCATGTCCTGAGTGCCAGCCCTGCACCCACTGAGCTCCTCTGTGCCCTCAACTGTGCAGGAGCAGCACCCAGCTGCTGGCAGCATTTCTGCCAAGCACGTTATTCTTTTTCAGAATAAACATGATTTAGTGGCTTCACTGATATATCGAGGTCTCCTCATTACCATGCACAGGTGATGTGTTAAGTTTGACTTGAACAGAGCTGTAATTAATTACCCTGAGTCTGCATCCTTATGAGAAATCTGATTTATATTTTCCTGCTTGTTAACTTTGGGGGAGGCAAACTTGGGTGCTGCTCTGTCCCTGCTACCCTTTATGAGAAACTATATTTCTCATAAACAGGAGGAATATTAATTTTTTACAGGGAAATGACCCTTGATGGTCATAAAAGTACAGATCTTGTCACTCCCTAAAAATATTAGGGGTGTTAAAACACTGGCCAGAGAAGCTGTGGCTGCCCCTGGATCCCTGGCAGTGTCCAAGGCCAGGTTGGATGGGGCTTGGAGCAGCCTGGGGCAGTGGGAGGTGTCCCTGCCATGGCTGGGGTGGGACAGGATGGGATTTAAGCTCCTCCCATCCCAAATCATGCTGGGACTCTGTGAGATGGGAGCAGGCTGAGCCTCGGGCAGCAATGGCTGTGGGATGGAGCACTGGGGTCTCTCCCTGCTGGTGTTCCCTGCAGAGCTTCACTGGTTAAACCCCCAGAGTTCCTCCTGCTCTGTCCCACCCTGGTGTTCCCTGCAGAGCTTCACTGGTTAAACCCCCAGAGTTCCTCCTGCTCTGTCCCACCCTGGTGTTCCCTGCAGAGCTCCACTGGTTAAACCCCCAGAGTTCCTCCTGCTCTGTCCCACCCTGGTGCTCCCAGTCCCAGGCAGGCAGGGAGAGCTGGAGCTGCCCTGCAGGGACCCCCTCACCTCTGTCCCCAGCAGGGGAAGATGAACCCAGCACTTCTCCCTCCAGTCACTGGGATTCCCCTGCCACCCCACAGGTCCCCCGGGTCCCCCCGAGGCCGTGACCATCGATGAGGTGACGGACACCACGGCCCAGCTGTCCTGGAGGCCGGGGGCAGACAACCACAGCCCCATCACCATGTACGTGGTGCAGGCACGCACGCCCTTCTCCGTGGGCTGGCAGGCAGTGAGCACAGGTAAGGGAGCTCCAGGGATGCCAATCCCACCCCTCTGTACCCACGTGGGGCTGCTGGGACCTGCCCTGACCCCTGATGATGTGAGAAGGAATTTCCCTGGCTGCAGAGCTGCAGGGATGCCAAACCCACCCCTCTGGACATACACGGGGCTGCTGGGACCAGCCCTGACTCCTGATGTGAAGAACAATTTCCTTGGCCCACAGGGAGCTCCAGGGATGGCAATCCCACCCCTCTGCACCCACACGGGGCTGCTGGGACCTGCCCTGACCCCTGATGATGTGAAAAGAAATTTCCCTGGCTGCAGAGCTGCAGGGATGCTGAACCCACCCCTCTGCACACACACGGGGCTGCTTGGACCAGCTCTGGCATTTGATGATGTGAAAAGCAAATTCCCTGACCCACAGGCAGCTCCAGGGATGGCAGTCTCACCCCTTTGCACCCACATGGGGCTGCTTGAACCAGCTCTGGCCCCTGATGATGTGAGAAGGAATTTCTCTGACCCACGGGGAGCTGCAGGGATGCTGAACCCACCCCCTGCACCTACCCAGGGGTGCTTGGACCAGCCCTGACCCCTGAAAATCAATTTCCCTGGCTGCAGAGCTCCAGGGATGCCAAACCCACCCCCTGCTCCCACCCAGGGCTGCTTGGACCAGCTCTGGCCCCTGATGATGTGAAAGGAAATTTCCCTGACCCACAAGGAGCTGCAGGGATGCCAACCCCACCCCTCTGCACACACACAGGGCTGCTTTGACAAGCCCTGGCCCTGATGATGTGAAGAGATTTCCCTGACCCACAGGGAGCTCCAGGGATGCCAACCCCACCCCTCTGCACACACACAGGGTGGCTTGGACCAGCCCTGCCCCCTGATGTGAAAAAACAATTTCCCTGGCTGCAGAGCTCTGCTCTTATTAACCAGTTTCAGGTTTGGCAACCCAAAGATTTAAGGGCGCAGTCAGTGCCATTACTCACCCATTTTTCTCATGAATGTTTAAGGGAAAACAGAATGAATTCCTATCTCTTGTTGCCGTGCTGGAGATATACAACAGTAATTGTGGTCTATAAAGACATCCCTCAGGGACAGGCCGTGTCATCTGGCTTATCTTTGAGGAGAATTATTTTCCTGATAGAGGGAAAAATCCCATGATGTGATTGCTCATTCCGTCAGAGGTTAATTTTGTTCCAGAAACCATTAAACAGAGACAACAGTGTGTTTTAAAAAAAGAAAAATAAAGACCCTCCCAACCTGTTGCCCTGACACTTTGTTTCCAAACGATTTTGGAGAAACTCTTCAATGGCAGGAATTTCTGGGCTAAAAGCACAGGGGTTTAATGCTGCCTCTTTCACTTCTTTGCAGTTGGCAAAAAGTTAGAAAGATGAGAGAAAGTTTATCAATCCTACTTGGTGTTTATGTCGAGTCCTCTCCTTTAAGGAAAGGAGATTTCCCCCTGCCTTTTTCCCAGCAGTTTTTTAATATCCCAGTGGGTTTCCTTGCATCCCCAGTCCCAGAGATCATCAAAAGCAGGACATTCACAGCCACAGTGATGGGGAAATGAGATTTCTCCGTGCCTTTTTCCTAGAAATATTTTAATATCTGGTGGGTTTCCTTGCATGCCCAGTTCCAGGGATCATCAATGATGGCAGGACATTCACAGCCACAGTGGTGGGGAAATGAGATCTCCCCATTTCCCCAGCAAATGAGATCTCCCCATGCCTTTTTCCCAGCAATATTTTAATATCTGGTGGGTTTCCTTGCATCCCCAGTTCCAGGGATCATCGATGGTAGGACATTCACAGCCACGGTGGTGGGGAAATGAGATCTCCCCATTTCCCCAGCAGTATTTTAATATCTGCTGGGTTTCCTTGCATCCCCAGTCCCAGAGATCATCGACGGCCGGACGTTCACGGCCACGGTGGTGGGGCTGAACCCCTGGGTGGAGTACGAGTTCCGAGTGGTGGCTGCCAACCTGATTGGGATCGGGGAGCCCAGCAGGCCCTCGGAGAAGAGGAGGACTGAGGAAGCTCGTAAGTGGTGCTGGGCTGGAATCTTTGTGCAATAAATGCCAAGGGACCCCTCAGCTGTGGGGAAGGCTCCTCTGTTCTGTTGGTAGAGGAACCGAATATGAAACAGGAAATAAGTAAAAGACCCTTTTTTAACAGAGGACAAATGTTTAAACTAAACAATTAGAGGCTGAATACACGAGTTAATTGACATACTTTTAATGTAC